>CM022301.1:143651633-144963750 GCA_011799875.1 Thinopyrum elongatum | reverse complement strand
TTTTTGTTATATAACTTGGCTTGTATATTCCAATGATGGGCTTCCTCAAAGTGCCCTAGGTCTTTGTGAGCAAGCGAGTTGGATGCACACCCACTTGGTTTCTTTTTGAGCTTTCATACACTTATAGCTCTAGTGCATCCGTTGCATGGCAATCCCTACTCACTCACATTGATATCTATTGATGGGCATCTCCATAGCCCATTGATACGCCTAGTTGATGTGAGACTATCTCCTTCTTTTTGTCTTCTCCACAACCACCATATTCTATTCCACCTATAGTGCTATATCCATGGCTCACGCTCATGTATTGCGTGAAAGTTGAAAAAGTTTGAGAACATCAAAAGTATGAAACAATTGCTTGGCTTGTCATCGGGGTTGTGCATGATTTAATACTTTGTGTGATGAAGATGGAGCATAGCCAGACTATATGATTTTGTAGGGATAACTTTCTTTGGCCATGATATTTTGAGAATACATGATTGCTTTATTAGTATGCTTGAAGTATTATTGTTTTTATGTCAATATTAAACTTTTGTTTTTAATCTTATGGATCTGAACATTCATGCCACAATAAAGAAAATTACAAGGATAAATATGTTAGGTAGTATTCCACATCAAAAATTCTGTTTGTATCATTTAGCTACTCGAGGACGAGCAGGAACTAAGCTTGGGGATGCTTGATACGTCTTCAACGTATCTATAATTTTTGATTGTTCCATGCTATATATTATCTGTTTTGGATGTTTTATATGCATTAATATGCTATTTTATATTATTTTTGGGACTAACTTATTAACCTAGAGCCCAGTGCCAGTTTCTGTTTTTTCCTTGTTTTTGAGTTTCGCAGAAGAGGAATATCAAACGGAGTCCATACGGAATAAAACTTTACGATGATTTTTCTTGGACCAGAAGACACCTACGAGACTTGGAGTTGAAGTTAGAAGACCCACGAGGCGATAACAAGCCATAGGGGCACGCCCTAGGGGGGGCGCCCCTGGCTTGTGCCCCCCTCGGGAGTCCACCGACCTACTTCTTCGTCCTATATATTCACATATATTCCAAAACCCTAGGAGAGAGCCACGAAAATACTTGTCCACCGCCGCAACCTTCTGTTCCCGTGAGATCCCATCTTGGGGCCTTTTCCGGCATTCTTCCGGAGGGGGGTTCGATCATGGAGGGCATCTACATCAACCCTATTGCCTCTCCGATGAAGCGTGAGTAGTTTACCTCAGACCTACGGGTCCATAGCTAGTAGCTAGATGGCTTCTTCTCTCTCTTTGATTCTCAATACCATGTTCTCCTCGATGTTCTTGGAGATCTATCCGATGTAATATTCTTTTGCGGTGTGTTTGTCGAGATCCGATGAATTGTGGATTTATGATCAGATTATCGATGAATATTATTTGAATCTTCTCTGAATTCTTATATGCATGATTTGATATCTTTGTATTTCTCTTTGAATTATTGGTTTGGTTTGGCCAACTAGATTGGTATTTCTTGCAATGGGAGAGGTGCTTAGTTTTGGGTTCAATCTTGTGGTGTCCTCACCCAGTGACATAGTAGGGGTAGCGAGGCATGTATTGTATTGTTGCCATCAAGGATAAAAAGATGGGGTTTTCATCATATTGCTTGAGTTTATCCCTCTACATCATGTCATCTTACTTAAGGCGTTACTCCGTTCTTTATGAACTTAATACTTTAGATGCATGCTGGATAGCGTTCGATGTGTGGAGTAATAGTAGTAGATACAGAATTGTTTCGGTCTACTTGACACGAACGTGATGCCTATATGCATAATCATTGCCTTGGATATCGTCATAACTTTGTGCTTTTCTATCAATTACTCGACAGTAATTTGTTCACCCACCGTATTATTTGCCTTCAAGAGAGAAGCCTCTAGTGAAATCTATGGCCCCCGGGTCTATATTCCGTCATATATTTTCAGATCTATATATCAAAAATACGAAAAATACCTTGCTGCAATTTATTTACTTTGTTTTACGTTTTGGCAATCTTATATACCTATCTCTATCAGATCTCACCTTTGCAATTGACCGTGAAGGGATTGACAACCCCTTTATCGCGTTGGGTGCAAGTGTTTGATTGTTTGTGCAGTTGCATAGATTGGGGACTTGCTTGTACCTCCTACTGGATTGATACCTTGGTTCTCTATCTGAGGGAAATACTTATCTCTACTTTGCTGCATCACCCTTTCCTCTTCAAGGGAAAAACCAACTCAAGCTCAAGAAGTAGCATGGGTCCATCTGTCAGCCTCACCTCGTAGAGTCCTCTTCTGATGGATGTCATTTGTTGACCACGTTGACCATGCCACGTGGACAACACCCAGGTGGTGTACGACGGTGAGGCCTAGGAAGGGAATGACGCGGAGCCAGGGAAGACGAGGTAGGTGGATGCCCACGCAGAGGGGAGTACGATGATTCACTGGTTCGGCTGTGGTGTGAGGCTGCCGTCACCGGAGAATAACATGAGGTGTTGGTGAGTAGAGGAATGGCCTGGACAACGATGGGAGTAGGGTGGGCCGGTGAGTCCTGCGTGGCAGCACAGCCGGCCATGGGAGGCGGTAGCAGGCGGTACCGCCGGCGGTGGTTTGGGTGGCTGAAGCAAGAATATCCGAGATTGAAGAAGCACGACATCCGTTGGATGGACATCCAACAACCACTGCTGCTAGAATCATGTGTAGACTATAAGTTGACAAAGCCTTGCGTACGCATCAACTTAGTAGGCCCACAAGTGTGTGGCAGAGAACATATAGCCCAGTTGCGATTTGTAATAATGTACATCCCATTTTTGAATTCTAATGGAATTTACTACAGCCCATTTACAGTTTGTTAAAATTACAGCCCATTTTCTAGCCAGGACAACGATTAATAATTTCAACCAACCGCTCAAAACAGAATTCAATAAAATTTCCCACATTTTGATGGGATCCAAAATATTTTTATCCCGAAATTTCGAGTCAGATTAAATATACTTTCAAAATAATTTTTATTAGGTAAAATCCAACGAAATATTGCGTGCGCAACAAGTAATGAAATTAAAATTTTCAAAATCTAATAATAATATTTTTTTAACTAATTACCTGTTTGGTGCATTTTTTTATAGTTAGAGCCCAGTTTTTATAATTACATCCCATTTATTATTTTTAAAGCCCATTTTCTTGTTAAGCCTAATGCATCCCTCCTAGGAAACATTTGCAGCCCAGCGGGGCGGAGAATAACAAGATTACCTGGGCTGGGTATTCCTCAAAAAAAAGTATAGCTGGGCTAGCCATTTTCACCTTGAAAAAAATTAATATCTGGGCTGGATATTTGGTCGACATAAAATAATAGCCTGGGTTAGACGGGCCACAGCCCGCCCAGTTGATACCCTGCTCCTCTGAACAACAACAAAAACATCGCTCAAGAAAAACTCTGCTCACACATCAAAAACACAAATACACTGCTCGAGCTGCTGGGTCCCAGCTGTCAGCCGCTCCTTGTGCACTTCTCTCGTTTATTGACTATATAGGTTGATAATGGTGTGGGACTGTGATGTCAGGAAACCAGGAGGAAGCTAAAAAAATATAGTTGTATATAATAAGGAGGCACTTGCGTACGTGCGGCTATGGCCCTGGTGGGTCCCCACTATCATCCTCTCCAAGTAAAGTCATCTCCTGATTCCTCAAGTTCGTTGACCATGTTGACAACATGAGACGGCGGCGCCACGGCGAGCTCAACAACTCAAAGGACGACGGAGAGGGCCTCGTGGGCCCAACGGATGGTCTGATAAAGCTCTCGCTACTCATTCAGAAAACCAGGATCATAGGGCCACATGTCCGCGATGGCATTGTCGTTCGCTTGTTCGCCGTCGATTTGTCCTTCTGCGAGCCGGTGCTCGTTGAGGAGACGGAGGTTGCAGCACAGGCCCTCCTACGCTGGTAGCTCTTCCGCCATTAGGGCGTCGAAGTGCGGCCGCACCTGCTCTATGGTGAACACGGCATGAACCGGCTTGGGCGGTGGAGCCGGCTCCTGGTCGGAAGCCACGTCCATTGCTTGATTGTTGTCGCCGAGCTCGTTGGCATGCCAGCATGTCTGGCTGCTGGACCGGACCACTGCCAAGCATGAATCTGACCGCCCTGGCCCACCCAGACCCCCTCCCTCGCCCGCGCACACTTTTCGCCCGAAATGGTCAGCACCGCCCGCGCCGCTTCCCGGTGCAGGCGATTGCTTCGTGTTCAAACGACAGAAGTGCCGTCCGTCCATCCGTCTGCCGCCCACATTAATGATACGCGGTTGCCGAGGCGGCTACTCCGGCGCCACCCGTCCGTCCCTTTGCCACCCACCATTGCTATATAAACTGCTGTGCTGGCCATAGCCGCAGTCATCTGCCTTCGTTCCCTTTCTCCTGTCCACACCACTCCCACCATGGCTTCCTCGTGCTCCAGCGCTCTTCGGGATGGGCGGACGATGGACCAGAAGGAGATGGCAGCCATTGCTGCCGACTGGCTGGCCGGCAGGCAACCGGAGGACGACGACGTCCCAATAGAGAACGTGGTAGTCGATGATCCGACGCCAACCCCCTCCTGCACGCCATCCTCGCCGGTGCATTGCACCATGACCATCGGCAAGGCCCGTGCCCAATACATGGACATGGTGAGGCAGAAGCATGAGGAGCAGTTTCGGGAGGCGCAGGCCGACGCTGCTTACAACCACCATGTCCTCCAGGAGCACCTGCAGGCAGAGGAGCAGATCGCTGCGGAGCGGGCAGAGCAGGAGGCGCTGCTCGAGTCGTAGCGCTCCGCCCGCGAGAGCCGCCTCACGCGCTAGAGGTACCGCATGCGGGTGGCGGAGGTTGCGGCCGCCTACAAAGAGGGCGATGAAGCGGGCGAGGTGCTGTTTGGCGAGACCGATGACAAGGCAGAGGACAATGCGGGCTCCGCCGAGGCCCCGCCCCGCCGGCACCGAGGCGGAGGACTTCGCCGGCTTCGGCGTGGCCCTGCTTCACCGAGGCCCTGCTCCGCCAACAACGAGGCAGAGGACATCACCGGCTCCACCGAGGCCCCGCCCTGCCGACAATGAGGGGGAGGATTTCCCCTGCTCCACCGAGGCACCGCCCCGCCGAGAACGAGACAGAGGACATCGCCGACTCCGTCGAGGCCCCGCCCCGCTGCCAATGAGGCCGCGCCATATAGAAAATGAGGAAGAGTAGAACACGGTAGGTCACCGCCGCTTGGGTCCAAGTAAGGCCGCTGCTGCTACCCTTCGGTTGAAGCCAAGCTTGGCGGGTTGAACATTGACGGCCGATTAGCTGCTTGGTGGCGACGTGGAGTCGGAGAGCTAAGCTGGAGAAGAAGCTTCTGTTCGGCTCAGCCAGACACGGGAAATGGGCGCCGGAGATCATAGGTTAGGTTAATTAATTATACCTCCAGCGCACCCCTTTTTAGTTGAAGAATGTATGAAATGTAATGAAATCTGGCATGTTATGAAATCCGGCCGTGTATGAACGAATTTAGTTCAATTAGTTCGAATTCTTGTATCACTGGCGTTAGATGAACATGCAAAACAATACGTACTAGCATTATTCTCAGGACGCACGGTGATCACCTCATTTGCAGCAATTTCACACGTACAGAAAGTTTGAGCAGCTTTTGAGCGTGCCTGTACATTGCAATCAAACTCACAGGCCTGACAATTCATAGAGAACATTCAAAACAATCAATGATTGTGCATCTCAATGATTCACATGTCAGAGCCAATATTTACTTCACAACTAAAGAATAAAGAAAAATCGATCGATGCTGCTGACGGCAAAGGGCGTCCCATTCAAAAATATCAAACGCATGTATTCTTGCTAACATCAATGAGCAAAATTTGACAAGGTTGTCCCATTCCAAAATATCAAATGCGTGTCTTTGCATACATCAATGAGCAAACTTTTACAAGGTTTTCCCATTCCAAAATATCAAATGCCTATGATTGTGGAATGGGCGGGGTTTACCATCAGTTTGCACATTGACATGTCACCTCGTGCTAAATAAACCAGTTATCTTTGTGCAGTTCTCCACTAAAATCAACCAACTTTGCGTGCCTTTATATGTTTGCAATGCCTTGAACATATCGGCACCGCCTTTCTTGTAGCTAATTTTGTGGCTGGAAGTGGAAATGAATGATTCGAGAACATTCGATGTATTGTGCATGATGAAGTATAATGGAGGGCACGAACCATCAGGACATTTTATGCAGTTCCCATTGAAATCAAGCTGAGCATCCTTGTTTGCATAAATACAAAAAAGTGATTAGTATAAAGCAAACTGTATTATGAATTTACAGTTATGAATCTACAGTTTAAACATGCACCTACATGATCCATGCAGGGCACACATTTAAAAAATGGAACTCACTGGAAAGAATCCTAAAACAACATTGTATTGGCCATCACAGCAATAAAGATGGAGATCTGTGAGTCCTTCTGAGCTGAAGTTAGTTTATTCTTGTGGGCAGTAATGTAACCATCCTTCAACTGCTCCTTCTGATAAGAAGAGAAGGGCTTGGCTTCTTCATCCTGGCATACTCGGAACTAGGCACTTCACGTACTCCATATTCTTCTTCAGAGGAGGATGATCCTGTTGTGCAAAGACAAGAGAACAACTAAATGCTAGAATCCCTGTTTGCTTGAAAAAAAGGAAAGGAAATATTTAAAACAGCCATTACATTAACAATGGGAGTAAATGATAAAATTTATAGTCACAAAGAGATGCATCCTCATTATCCTCATAGGAAATGATATGATACCAAACACAGCAGCTCAACTTGAACTGTATTGTTACTTAATTTTATCAGAGGCTATAATGGTGGCAAACCGGTGCCTCAATTTATTAGCAGCCTTAGATTAACATGCGAAACAATACCACTTTCTCATGACAGTAGCTAAACAGTAGCACAACACCAATAGAGCTGACAAAGCTCAATCATATGGATGAAATCCGTGGGCCGGTACCAACCTTTGTTAGGAGGCTTATTGTGTAGAGCATGCAGATGAAGCACTTCTCCGGAACCATCCGTTATTTACTACTGTGGTTGCCATGCTTACTATAAACTCCTTGATTAGTTTAATGTTTCCAACATCTTCTTGTGCAGTTCCACTAAAATATATGTTATGTTCAAACAAGATCCCTGTTTGCACAAGTAGAGATAATTACATATTACATTAAGAGTGGCATCAAATCACAGTGGCAAAACAATTGCTCGTTCCAGCCATAGCAATAAATTAAGATGCAAAACTATATCATTACTTGTGTCATCATAGTTCCAGTGCTTCATTACAGCACCGGGAGTTGATTTTTTTTCTTCTTCCGCTTGTTCTTCCCCTTCATCACTTGGTTGAATAACAAACAAGCTTCGCCTTCAATGTAAGATTTGGCATGTCAATTAGGGAGCACAAGTATAGCACTAAACAACAACATTACTTTTCTGATGACAGTAGCAAAATACAGGCCAACAGTTGCGTAATATCATTATCTTACCTCAATGGGATATTATGTTGCACATACAGATTGGAAGTCTGGTCTCCTTTTGTGCAGTTCACTAAAATCAAGCAACATTACCGTATAAGTAGCACAACATATGAAAGCACACTGCACAAGCATGTGGAAGAAGGCTAGTACTGACCTCTCATGACGCGGAATTCAAACAACTCACAAGAAGAAGATCTGAAACAAATTTGCCAACACAGATAGGCAGTCAGATCTCCTCTTGTGCAGTTCCACTAAGATCAAGCAATCAAGCAACGTTGTCGGTGTGACATTTTGGTTAAACTGCAAAAAACACTCTTAAAACAAAAGTGTTATGTGCAGTGCAACAAAAGGTTGCAATAGCAACGAGGTGAAGTAGATAACCTCGTTTACATAGAGGTGCAAAGGAAACAATTACTGGTCAATAACGGTGGATGACACAGAAGCCCACAAAAAAAAGCATCTAACTTATCTAAATGGAAAAGAAAGGAAGACAGTAGCATTTCTCAAATAGTGGTATTGATTCATATTAACAGAGAGATTATATTAACAAAAAAAATCGTTAAACATATAATTTGCTTTTAACTGTGGCATTGCATCAATTTTCCAGCGGCATTATTAGATTAACAACATCTAAAGAGTTGTACGGGACAGTGGACGCACCAGCACCATGTGCATCTACCGATGTATAAAGGGGTGATGCACAGTCTGTTGCAACAAAGAACAAACAACCAAGGAGCATATTTGTGTTGGTCCCAGTTTTGTTATCTTTAGACACCTTTCCCTATGCGAGGGCAGCAAATCTAGTCCTGCTCAAACTCTACAGCCTTGTCCCCCACACACAGAAAGATCAGTTCGTTACAGATGTGTGTACTGCGTTTTTCATTGTTTTCCCTTTTCGACCAACGTAGGTGTTGGATAGACAGTCTGTACTACTTTCCCCCTTCCTTTCCTCTTTGAACCACGTCCTAGATTCATGATATACAACTTTCCCCACTACTTTCCTATTTGATCCAACACCTAGATTCGAGTGCAGAAGCAAAAAAAAATCCACATGCAGCTAGAGCAATGCATGTGGATTAAGTAAATTATACCTTAGGGTTCTCGGGGTGTGGCTCAGTGGGCGGCCGGAGGCCAATCTGCCCACACTATGTATGGCAGCGAGGAAGAAGGGGTCGGAGGCCCTCCCGCACCACCGCTGGGTGAAAGAGAACATCGGCACCGGTAGTGGATTCCCTCCCTCACCGACGGCGACAGCGTTAAGCCTCCTTCCCTTCCCTGGCGGACGAGATGCTGCCGGCTCTTTGAAAAACAGTGAGGGGAGAGAGGCCAACGCAGTCTTGTTTAGATCTGGAGAGGGTGAGAGTGTGAAGAGAGCAACTGCAAGCGCTGAGGCTCCAGCGTGTATATATATAGTGGAGAGAGTGTGAAGAGAGCAAACCCTAGAAAACAAGCGCTGAGGCTGCAGCGTATCTCTACTCTCTACTTCTCTACTCTCTATTATCTTATAAATAATATATACATATATATATATATATATATATATATATATATATATATATATATAACTGATAAAAAATAGAGTTGGTGATGATGGTGTGCCTGCCATCCTGCAATATAGGCCGTCCGATCTATATCTGACGGATGGGAAGGAAACTATGATAATTCTGCAAAAAGATACCCACACTCCTCTCCACATTTGCAGACAAGGCCTTCCCTCGTTCATCCTTATCGCCCACAAGATAAACTACTCATATAAATGCGTACACACATGCATGGAGTGCTTTCAGTCCACGTACACACATGCATGCATTTATTCCACCCCGCGTACACACCTGCATGGAGAGAAAATTGTGGCCTTGATTGCGGTTATGATGCCCTAATTAATTGGGCATTAAACCAAACGCGCCTAAAATCCCTCCGGTGGTGGAAATGCATGAGAATTGAAGTGCTCCTTGTAAACTATGACGGAGGGCAATGCTAATACGCGAAGAAAATTTAACGCTCGAAGGAGTCAATCCGCAATTAACGCTCCATGCCTCCCGGTCGCACTTACTATCATTCACGTGTGGTACACGACCCTCCGAAGTGAACAACAACTAAAACTTCATGCGACGTGGAGGCATTGCCATTGTTGTCTGACCCGGTACCCGGACAATTCATGGCAAGGAGCAGTCGCAGGCGGCCGGAATGCTCCAAATACGGCAGCCGCATGCGTCAAATCCCGTGGCCGCAAATATAGCGGTTGACCGCCGATGCATGAACCTGTGCATGCGTGTGTGTGTTTATTTTTAACAGTGTGTGTGTGTTAGAGAGAGCAACACATCGACCTACAGAGAGATTGTGTGTAGTAGTACGATTTAGCCGCAAGAGTCGGTGCATCCTCTCGTTTCCGGGCGTCCGGTCGGGACAACAGCCATGCCCGCTCCTGACCACGCTGGCCAACCCAAATCCCCTCCATCGGTCGCGCGCGCTTCCCGCCCGAAATGGTCAGCGCCGCTCCAGAGAATTGGTGCCGCATTCATGCCCGTGCAGAGCGGACGTGACCTCTCACTGGTGCCTGCATTGAAGGGGGAAGCGGATTCAACGAAGAGTGATGGTTGCTTCGTCCGTCCAACTTACTGCCGGGTCTATGTGATTTGATGGCTCATTGGTCATTATTAGTGAGATGGTACGAGCGTACTGAGTCTCAGTTACACTGTACACTTTACTTTGGTGCATGACACGTGCACCGGATGCTGGATGTCCCACGTTTCGGCGGAAGGATGTAGAGCATCTCCACTCTTTACAATTTTCTCCACTCTTATAGCGGAGGAGTGCGAAAGCAGCGAAAACACGGCAGCTCAGTGATTACATGGCCCACCCCACACTATCACCATATTTTCTGGACACCGTGCGACACCTAACTCTTTAGTACATAGTACGTACTGTAATTTCTCAGCGAGATAAATTTGTACAATGCTATGAAGCTTCCAGCTTCTTTTTCATGTATCTTGCATCCAAGGTTGCCCCGTTGCAACATTCCATCAAATACAAAGGAGACTAGCATGCATGCTATTGCATCTCAATGATTCACAGATCATAGCCAATATGTACTCCGTCCATTCCAAAATAAGTGTCTCAACTTTATGCCAACTTTAGTACAAAGTTGTACTACTAAAGTTGACACTTATTTTGGAACAGAGACAACTAAAGAAAAAAATTATCCATGCAGTCCCTAGGCCTTGAACCCTAAACCCTAACCAGGCTTTAATTTGTTGGCGACATTGAACCTTCGAAGAAATGAAGTTTGCAACCCTTTGACCATCGGATCATTTTGTGCAGTTTCACTAAAATCGAGCTGAGCATCCCTGTGGCAAAGAAATTGAAGAAGCGTGATTAGAATAAGACTAGTGGGAATAGTTGATGGGACATAAACTCATCACAAATACAGTAGAAGCCAGTAGAGGTACGTGCGGGGCAAATAAGTAGAGAAATATCCACATGGAGCGATGTGGACAGCTGGGGCAGTGGTGCAAGCCGTCTGTAAAGGAAGTTGTACCTGAGGGATGTCGGGATGTAGCTAGCTTAGAGGAGGGCGGCAGGAGGCGGCAACTGCCCATGTCGCAGCAGTGAGCAAGGAACGAAGGCAACCGAACTGGCTTTGTGAGAGAGAACGGCGGGGACCCCTGATCGGGACGCGCCGACAGTGGGTTTTCACCGTCGGCGACGGCGACCGCATCTACACAAAGCATCCACCCCTTCCCCCGGCGGACGTGATCCGCCCGGATGTTAGAGATGTGGCCACAGTCGTTTTGTGTGAGAGAGTGTGAAGAGAGCAACCCCAACAAGCAACCGTGTAGGCTCCTGGCTATGTATATAGTGGAGCGGTTTCTTTTTCTCTCCATATGAACCTATTTATATTGCGTACGTGCCACTGAAAAAAAAACTTTATTTATAAATAATGCGGCACCGTTCATGCGTGGTTCCCAACCCTCCATTAAGTGAGTAACTACTACTAGACGCGTCAAATTATCATGTGGGCTGCATCATCGTACATAAATGAGCTCCACCGTGTCACGTGTGTGGTTAGGGAAGACGCAAAGAGTGCTACGTGCGTGGGTGCGTGCACCTCTTCTCTTCGAGCATGGTTATTAAAAGTATAGCCAACTACTCTACCACGTGGTTATTATATGGGCAAAGAGTATAGGCAGTAATAATGACTAATGAGCCGTCAAATCATGAGGCCCACCTTTGTCCATGTTTGACCGAGGAAGCAACCATCATTTCACTCCTCGTTGAATATCCATCCGCTGCTACCTCTGCAAATAAATAAAAATCCGCTGCTACCTCCGCAGCATGGTTAATAATATAGCCATGTCAATCACGACGTAGAAATATCATTCACTGATACAGTAGGGCTGGCTCTAAGGCTGGTGATTTTCTCTTTTAATTTGTCTCATTTACTCATTTTACATAGGAGCACGTGTAGAGGATGGCTATTCCTTTCGATGGGACTTCTTAAGCAGCTCCGAATATTATTCCCACTGCCCACCACTCTGAATCGTGCCATCTATGATACTCCCATTGCAACAACAATGAGGTCCACTAGGTCTAGCACGTCCTATAAGAAGAGACTGTCACGCAAAACATACATTCTTGTTGCCTTCTTCCTCATACAGTACATACTACTAGTACTACTACTACTCGTTCTCCTATAAACCTTGCGCTTGGCATCTCAAAAAATATTAACCTTGCGCTTGGCTCTTTGCCTCTTCGGGAAGTCGAGCAATGATGGTAGTACTACAGTATATGGTTCTGGCTATCTGAGACCGAATGAATTGCTGCACGTCCACCTCGTGGGCGAGGGTCGAGGGGCGAGGGGCGAGGGAGAGTGCGTACTACTACGTCCGTTTCAATATGGACAACATACGAAGCAAAATGAGTGAATCTACACTCTAAAATACGTCTATATACATCATTGTTTGGAGTATGTACTAGTAGTTCATATTGAAATCTGCTAAAAAACATATATTTCAAACAATATGATAATCTCTCTAACCAAGGTAGGGACAAGGAGTATATACGTCCTGCGAGCCACCGCGCTCGTGGGCGAGGGAGCGGGCATAGGCGTAGTAAGCAAGCTTCTCCTCGTCCTGTGACTCCGCGAGCCACCGCGCCTGTGGGCGGGGGAGAGGGCGTACTAAGCAAGCTTCTCCTCATTCTGCGAGTTGACGGGACACATCAAAAGTAGTACAGAGCATCTCCAGTGTATAGAGCCTTGCTTCTAAGGTAGGCCCCACATGGTTTGCCTCTTTTTTTAAATAACGCGTCAAGTCGCAATTTGTTTGTTCACCCGTGGTACACAATCCTCCATCAAGTGGACAGCCAGTACACGTGTCAAATTACCTTGTGGGCTGCCTTTTTGTATAGAAATGAGCTCCACCATGTACCCGCGCGGGTGTGGTTGGGAAAGAGATGGGAGTACGTGCGCCGTGCATGCACTTCTTCTGTTCGTGCATGTTCCCCACCTACGTGGGTGTGTGTGAGAGAGAAACAAACCTAGAGAGATGGCGTGTGTGTTCATGCGTGTTTTTTGTTATGGGGGGGATGATTTTGTGAATGTATTTGTGGGAATATGTGTCGATGATATCTCAAACAAAAATGTGACACATCCAATGTGTGTGAAATAGAGGCCTATCTATATCATATATAGAGGGGGCGATCCACGAGAAGAGAGGGAGGAGTCATAGATATCGATAGAGTCGAAGAGAGGATCAAGTGTGTGGGTGCGAGATCGATGAGGAGAGCCATCGAAATTGTGTGTGTGCACGTCAAAGATATAGGGCGACTGACCTACCGGAACATCAGAGGGCAGAGGGCAAGTTTGTGTGTGGCAGGGAGACATGACTAGAGCGCTCGATGTATCGGTGTGTGTGTGGGTTCCGGGGGGGGGGGGGGGAGGGGGGAGGCAGAGACCTAACTAGAGAGGTAGATCGACTCGTATATGTGTTGAGAAGGAGAGACCTAGCTATGTCTTGAGGGAGATTGGTCAACATCCATACATAAGTGAAGGACGGGAAATAGGTTGGGAGAGAGAGAGAGGTAGAGTGTCAGAGGGGTGGTGGAGTTGCTTCTCGGAGATGGTGGGAGAGGCCTACTAGACAAACTGAGGGTACAACTCCAATATCAAGAAGAGAGGGGATGTGTTTCTATGTGTGCCTGTGCGTGATAGATGTGTCGGGAGGCATGCATGGATGATGAAGCGGACCATATGTGTTTGGTAGACCTAACTAGATCGGTAGATCAATTGTTGTGTGTCGGAGGAAGGGAGAGACATAACTAATGAGGTAGATCGATCGACGCATGGGGAAACAAGTTATAAACGACCTAGCTAGCTATATGTATAGTGGGAGATCGGTCGGTGTACATCCATTTGTTAGAGGCAAATAAGGCCTAGAGAGACGGATAGAGAGAGAGAGAGAGGGATGGAGCTAGGAGGTGGTGCAAGAGGCCTACTAGATAGGGGGGAGGAGTGTGTGATTGTGAGATTGATGAAAAGAGGGGCGAGAGTTTACACGTGTGTGGGACCGTATGAGAGACACGAGGCATGCATGGACAAAGAATGGAGGAGATGAAAAGTGTGTGTGTATGTGGTAGGCAGACATCGCTAGAGAGGTTTATCAATCGGTGTGTGTCGGAAAGATGGAGTTGTGGAGACCGTGGGAGAACGACCTAAAGAAAAAAATGAATGTGCGCGATGGATAGAATGCTGAGGGAGGGGGAGGGTGAGGAGGGCATGTGCATGCATGAGAGAAAGTTAGTGCTAGCTACAAAGGTTAGAGGAGGTAGATGTTCTAAACACCATTACATCGGGCGCAAGACCGCGGGAGGAAAACACAATTTGCTCTCGCCCCTCTCACGTCGCTCCCGCGGCGGCCAAGGGGGGAAACCCTAGCGCCGCCGGCCCCGAGCCCCTCCTCCCTCCTCCCCTCCTCGCTGCCGTTGGGGCGCGCCGCCGGGCAAAGCCCGGTCGGTGTCGGTGGCGGCGGGACCCTCTCTCCCCTCTACTGGTGGACTCATCGCGGGCGATCTCCTCGGCGGGTGGCGGCGCGCTGGCGGCAGGGCGCGACGGCGTGGTCTCGGGCAGTGACGGCGGGCTCCTGTGCGTGGACCATGGCCGCTGTGGCCCCTGGGGATCACGGGGATGGCTGCGCGTGGGCGTGCCCGTGGTGCCTGCGGCCAGATCTGGTCGCCGGCGTCCTGGGTGGCGCATGGCTGCCCTCGGCAGCGATGGCTGGCTTGGGTTGGTGGTGCTCCGGCTGGTCTTCGCGGTGGTGGCAGCTTCTGGTGGTGGCGCTGGTTGTCGGTGCGGTCATGGCACGGCGATTGGACTCGACGGCGGGGTGCAGGGGGTGCAGGTGGCATTGGTTGGGGGTGGCGGCGGGGACGGCTGGTCTCTTGCTGGATCCGTCCGGATCTGGCGTTGGGGGTCGGCTGGCGGCCCGTGGCACCGGTGGTGCGTGCCTTGCGGCTCCGGCGCTTGGAGCTCGCCGGGCGACGTGGGTAGGGCAGTGGCCGGGCGTGGCCGCTGCTCCGGCCGTGGGCAGTGGTGTGGGGGAGGTCCGGCGTGGTGGCCTCCCGGTGGCGCGGTGGCTTCACGGTGGCTCGACGGTTCGGCCCGCAGCAGCGGCCGGCTTCTTCGGCGTCGGCTCGTCTGCGTTCGGACCGTCTCGACCTTCGCCCCATCTCCTCGTCGCCCGAGCACGACTCCCATCAAAGGGCTGGTCCTCTGCCAGCTGCGGTCCACCGCTCGTCTCGCGCCCGATGCTGCAGGACCGAGCTCGTCTCATGCACGGTGCAGCAGGATTGACCTCATCCCCCTCTCTGTGCTGCAGGACCGAGCTCATCTCACGCTCGGGGCAGCAGGACGGGTTGGTGGATGCCAGTTTTGGCCGGCCTATTGGGTCTCGATGCTGGGGGTCGCCCAGGGGTGCGAAAGGTGGGACCTTTCCGCTCGTCTCTTTCGTTGGGGTTGCGGCGGGTCTCGGGTGAGGTGGTGTCAAGGTCTTGGATGCCGGGGCGGCGGCCCTGGTGGTGGCAGCATGGTGCTCTTGGGCAGAGCCCGTGCCTTGGTGCTGCCCGGTCACCATGGCCGTGTGGGCGGCGTGGTGGCCGGCGTGTGGCGTTCGGTGGTGGTGGGTGTTCGCCGAGGTGAAATCCCGTTCTATCTTTGGATGGACCGGTGGTGGCGAAGATCGTTCCCTTCTTGAAGGCGTCGTCACGGCTCTCATTGCCCATCATGCGGCTCTGGGGGAAACTCTGATCCTCGGATCGGGCGGTGGCGACGCTCCGGTGTTGTGCCCTTCCTGAAGGCGCCACCTTGGAGTTCATGGTCCGTCATATGTAGCTTCACCTCCTCGTGGTGGTAGTGCTAGGGGTGGTGTTGCTGCGCTCAGTGCCTATGTATCCTGCTCTAGGTGTGTGCGTGTGTTGCGGTGGCATGTGTTTGTTTTGGATGCTTGATGATCAGTGCTTTATATATAAAGCGGGGCGAAAGCCTTTTTTGGTACAAAGGTTAGAGGATATGTGTCGATGATATCTCAAACAAAAATGTGACACATGTAGTGTGTGTGAAATAGAGGCCTATCTATATCATATATAGAGGGGGCGATCCACGAGAAGAGAGGGAGGGGTCATAGATATTGATAGAGTCGAAGAGAGGATCAAGTGTGTGGGTGCGAGATCGATGAAGAGAGCCATCGAAATTGTGTGTGTGCACGTCAAAGATATAGGGTGACTGACCTACCAGAACATCAGAGGGCAGAGGGCAAGTTTGTGTGTGGCAGGGAGACATGGCTAGAGCGCTCGATGTATCGGTGTGTGTGTGGGTTCCGGGGGGGGGGGAGGGGGGAGGAGGCAGAGTGGACCTAACTAGAGAGGTAGATCGACTCGTATATGTGTTGAGAAGGAGAGACCTAGCTATGTCTTGAGGGAGATTGGTCAACATCCATACATAAGTGAAGGACGGGAAATAGGTTGGGAGAGAGAGAGAGGTAGAGTGTCAGAGGGGTGGTGGAGTTGCTTCTCGGAGATGGTGGGAGAGGCCTACTAGACAAACTGAGGGTACAACTGCAATATCAAAAAGAGAGGGGATGTGTTTCTATGTGTGCTTGTGCGTGATAGATGTGTCGGGAGGCATGCATGGATGATGAAGGGGACCATATGTGTTTGGTAGACCTAACTAGATCGGTAGATCAATTGCTGTGTGTCGGAGGAAGGGAGAGACATAACTAATGAGGTAGATCGATCGACGCATGGGGAAACAAGTTATAAACGACCTAGCTAGCTATATGTATAGTGGGAGATCGGTCGGTGTACATCCATTTATTAGAGGCAAATAAGGCCTAGAGAGACGGATAGAGAGAGAGAGAGGGATGGAGCTAGGAGGTGGTGCAAGAGGCCTACTAGATAGGGGGGAGGAGTGTGTGATTGTGAGATCGATGAAAAGAGGGGCGAGAGTTTACACGTGTGTGGGGCCGTATGAGAGACACGAGGAATGCATGGACAAAGAATGGAGGAGATGAAAAGTGTGTGTGTATGTGGTAGGCAGACATCGCTAGAGAGGTTTATCAGTCGGTGTGTGTCGGAAAGAAGGAGTTGTGGAGACCGTGGGAGAACGACCTAAAGAAAAAAATGAATGTGCGCGATGGATAGAATGCTGAGGGAGGGGGAGGGTGAGGAGGGCGTGTGCATGCATGAGAGAAAGTTAGTGCTAGCTACAAAGGTTAGAGGAGGTAGATGTTCTAAACACCATTACATCGGGCGCAAGACCGCGGGAGGAAAACACAATTTGCTCTCGCCCCTCTCGCGTCGCTCCCGCGGCGGCCAAGGGGGGAAACCCTAGCGCCGCCGGCCCCGAGCCCCTCCTCCCTCCTCCCCTCCTAGCCGCCGCTGGGGCGCGCCGCCGGGCAAAGCCCGGTCGGTGTCGGTGGCGGCGGGACCCTCTCTCCCCTCTACTGGTGGACTCATCGCGGGCGATCTCCTCGGCGGGTGGCGGCGCGCTGGCGGCGGTGCGTGACGGCGTGGTCTCGGGCAGCGACGGCGGGCTCCTGTGCGTGGCCCATGGCCGCTGTGGCCCCTGGGGATCACGGGGATGGCTGCGCGCGGGCGTGCCCGTGGTGCCTGCGGCCCTCGATCTCGCGCGGCCAGATCTGGTCGCTGGCGTCCTGGGTGGCACATGGCTGCCCTCGGCAGCGATGGCTGGCTTGGGTTGGTGGTGCTCCGGCTGGTCTTCGCGGTGGTGGCAGCTTCTGGTGGTGGCGCTGGTTGTCGGTGTGGTCATGGCACGGCGATTGGACTCGACGGCGGGGTGCAGGGGGTGGAGGTGGCACTGGTTGGGGGTGGCGGCGGGGACGGCTGGTCTCTTGCTGGATCCGTCCGGATCTGGCGTTGTGGGTCGGCTGGTGGCCCGTGGCACCGGTGGTGCTTGCCTTGCGGCTCCGGCGGTTGGAGCTCGCCGGGCGACATGGGTAGGGCAGCGGCCGGGCGTGGCCGCTGCTCCGGCCATGAGCAGCGGTGTGGGGGAGGTCCGGCGTGGTGGCCTCCCGGTGGCGCGGTGGCTCGACGGTTCGGCCCGCAGCAGCGGCCGGCTTCTTCGGCGTCGGCTCGTCTGTGTCCGGACCGTCTCGACCTTCGCCCCATCTCCTCGTCGCCCGAGCGCGACTCCCATCAAAGGGCTGGTCCTCTGCCAGCTGCTGTCCACCGCTCGTCTCGCGCCCGATGCTGCAGGACCGAGCTCGTCTCACGCACGGTGCAGCAGGATTGACCTCATCCCCCTCTTTGTGCTGCAGGACCGAGCTCATCTCACGCTCGGGGCAGCAGGACGGGTCGGTGGATGCCAGTTTTGGCCGGCCTATTGGGTCTCGATGCTGGGGGTCACCCAGGGGTGCGAAAGGTGGGACCTTTCCGCTCGTCTCTTTCGTTGGGGTTGCGGCGGGTCTCGGGTGAGGTGGTGTCTAGGTCTTGGATGCCGGGGCGGCGGCCCTGGTGGTGGCAGCATGGTGCTCTTGGGCAGAGCCCGTGCCTTGGTGCTGCCCGGTCACCATGGCCGTGTGGGCGACGTGGTGGCCGGGGTGTGGTGTTCGGTGGCGGTGGGTGTTGGCCGAGGTGAAAACCCGTTCTATCTTTGGACGGACCGGCGGCGGCGAAGATCGTTCCCTTCTTGAAGGCGTCGTCACGGCTCTCATTGCCCGTCATGCGGCTCCGGGGGAAACTCTGATCCTCGGATCGGGCGGTGGCGGCGCTTCGGTGTTGTGCCCTTCCTGAAGGCGCCGCCTTGGAGTTCATGGTCCATCATGTGTAGCTTCACCTCCTCGTGGTGGTAGTGCTAGGGGTGGTGTTCCTGCGCTCAGCGCCTATGTATCCTGCTCTAGGTGTGTGCGTGTGTTGCGGTGGCGTGTGTTTGTTTTGGATGCTTGATGATCGGTGCTTTATATATAAAGCGGGGCGAAAGCCTTTTTTGGTACAAAGGTTAGAGGATATGTGTCGATGATATCTCAAACAAAAATGTGACACATGTAGTGTGTGTGAAATAGAGGCCTATGTATATCATATATAGAGGGGGCGATCCACGAGAAGAGAGGGAGGGGTCATAGATATTGATAGAGTCGAAGAGAGGATCAAGTGTGTGGGTGCGAGATCGATGAAGAGAGCCATCGAAATTGTGTGTGTGCACGTCAAAGATATAGGGTGACTGACCTATCGGAACATCAGAGGGCAGAGGGCAAGTTTTTGTGTGGCAGGGAGACATGACTAGAGCGCTCGATGTATCGATGTGTGTGTGGGGCCTAACTAGAGAGGTAGATCAACTCGTATATGTGTTGAGAAGGAGAGACCTAGCTATGTCCTGAGGGAGATCGGTCGACATCCATACATAAGTGAAGGACGGGAAATAGGTTGGGACAAAGAGAGATAGATAGATAGATAGATAGAGAGAGAGAGGTAGAGTGCCGGAGGGGTGGTGGAGTTGTGCGAGAGGCCTACTAGATAGGCGGAGGAGTGTGCGATTGTGAGATCGATGAAAAGAGGGGTGAGAGTTTACACGTGTGTGGTACCGTATGAGAGACACGTGTGTGTGATTGTGAGATCGATGAAAAGAGGGGCGAGAGTTTACACGTGTGTGGGACCGTATGAGAGACACGAGGCATGCATGGACAGAGAAAGGAAGAGATGAAAAGTGTGTGTGTATGTGGTAGGCAGACATCGCTAGAGAGGTTTATCGATCGGTGTGTGTCGAAAAGAAGGAGTTGTGGAGGCTGTGGGAGAATGACCTAAAGACAAAAAATGAATGTGCACGATGGATAAAATGCTGAGGGAGGGGAAGGGCGAGGAGGGCGTGTGCATGCACAAGAGAAAGTTAGTGCTAGCTACAAAGGTTAGAGGATTGTGTGGGTGTAAGAGACTAACAAAGATCATAATTTGATATGAAAGTGCATTCATATATTTGAATAAGAGATCATAGTGTTATAAACCTATGCATGCATGAATATAGCGGTGATACGCGTGGTGTGGTTTTGGACATGTTATACTATAATGTTATAATGCTTGGCGTTTGCAACTCAGAGCTAAATATCGAACAATCTAAACCATACTATATATCGAACAATCTCACATTTTATTTGAATTTGTGATAATGTGTGGCGTTTGCAGCTCACAACTAAATATCGAACAATCTAAACCATACTATATATCGAACAATCTCACATTTTATTTGAATTTGTGATAATGTGTGGCGTTTACAACTCACAGCTAAATACTTGTAGGCGTAGGGGGCGGGGCACCATACATTATGTGATAAACACATTATAAATATGAGACACGGTTTAGATTATGAAGATCTAGCTAGAGCTTGAAATGTATTGTGATTTGAAATCAACATAAAGTGGATTCAAAAAATCGAGTTCGAGTTCATATAGTACACATAGTTCATATCTAACTCGACAACAATCATGTGGTGTGCTGTGAAGATAATATACAAACGATGGTTTAACTTGAAAATAATGATGATTGTAGATCTTATTAAAATAGAGAAACGAATTCAAATGGTTTAACTTGACAACAATCATGATTGTAGATCTTATTCAAATAGAGAAACGAATTCAAATTTAGTTCATACTGAATCGGTAGTATTTACGTTTGGAATGCACTAAAATGTTCATTTGAGTAGCAGGTTGTGTCGTGGTGGAACACGATCACCTATGGGGCCATCGGCCCCTTGTGGTTCGGCATGGGGGAGATCACGTTGCATAAAGAGCGGATGCCATGGAACAGCACGGCAGAGGTGACGCTGGTGGTTTTTACCCAGGTTCGGGCCACTGTGAAGCGTAAAACCCTACTCCTGCTTTGGTGGATTGAAGAGAGGACCGTGGTGACCACGCAGCGCTCAAGCCTGGCAAGGTCGCCTCAGGGAGAGCAGCTATGCGCGTATGAGTGTACAAGGGTCCGAATCCTTTTTTAGGTTGCCATGGCCCTCCTTTTATAGGCTAAGGGGTTACCACAGTGGCAAAACAGTCATTATCTACTGATTAGATAGCCAATAGTGCTATCATACCTAACTCTGGCAGTTAGGACAAAGTGCATTAAATGCACTGCTAGGTGTCACGCTATGGATGCAGCCCGGCAAACCTGTCGCGCCGCTTAACCATCTTCTACCCGTCTGCATGACACGCCCCTGGATGGGTGTCATGTAGGGGGAATCTCCATTCCAAATGGCTGCCACATGCCAAATAACAGCCACATAATCACTTGGGGGCTTGACACCACACTGATAAGTGTCTTGCATCGCTGTGCGGCGGAGCGGTGGACTCTTGGCGGGGAGATTCGCCCTTAGTGGCCCCGGCAAGCCTGCCGGGGGAATCTTGGGACTTGTTCTTGGTGAGGCCTCGACCTGACCGGGCTCGCCTGCCCGGTAAGGGAGGTCTTTTCTTAGTGGCATCTTGTTTCCTTGGCTTGTCTTGGTCTTCTTGATCCGCCCTTTGATTCCTCAAAGAGCTATCTCTCTGGCTTGGGAGCTTGGTGCTGCTGGGTTGGAGGCCTACTATCCGTGCACAAGTCAGGGGAAACATACACCCCTGTTTGTGTACCCCGACAGAAGCCCCCGGGCCTGAGCCATACGTGTCGCCGGGCACGTTGGGTTAGGCCCCAAACAGTGCATGGACACGTGGCGAGGAAGTGCTGCATGTGCAGCGGTTTGTCATGATGACCAGTCAACTCAACATCCACTCCACGTAATTACCGCAGGTCGGGGGGTCATGGGACTGTAGCAGTTAATGTAAAACGGTAACTTCCTGAGAGAAAGCAGCGAAGAGCCACCCCCCCCCCCCACGTTTGTCCCCCATAAAAGAGAAAACGCGAAAGGGCACTGCTCATTCGCGTCCATTTCATCCTCCATCATCTTCCTCCTCAAGCCAAGAGACCGCTCCTGCACCCACACTCGCCTTCAACACCCCATCCAGTCTTCCACCCCTTCCACAGCCCCGAAGGATGGGAAAGAAAGCCGCCGCAAGGGGGAAGCGGGCAACCACCACAAAGGAAGCTGCAGCGAAGGGGAAGAAGAAGAGAGCGGCGGAGTTGGACAGGAAGCGGTGAGAAGATGTGGTCTTCTTCCCATCGAGCTTGGATAGCAACGCCCTGGTCGTAAGGTATGCGTATATGTGGGGGAGGGAAGTCCCAAAGGGGCACGACGCGCCCGCGGTCTTGCTGGAGGGGAAAGAGGACCCGCCAAATTCATACCGCTTTTCTGCGCGTATTTCCTCTGCGGCCTCAGTCCCCCTTTCTCAGATTTCTTCGAGGCGATGATGGTGGTGTATGGATTCCATCTCTTGGATTTCACGCCAAATGCAATGGCGTGCATGGTGATCTTCGCCCATCTGTGCAAGAACTTTGTCTGAGTTGCCCCCAATGTGGACCTGTTCAGGCACTTCTTCGTCCCGCGGGTCGAAAACAAGACTCACCGCTTGGGGAACATAAGTTGGATCCCCCGGGGAAAGAGGGATTTTTGGGATTACCTTCCATGTCAGCAGCACGACAGATGGGAAGAATGGAGGGCGAATTGGTGCTGGATTTAGGACGCAGATGATCCAGAGTACTACCGGGTGTGGACGGAGTGCGTCATGCACGGAAGCGATTGGGGGGAGCCAGGCCTTACCGACGACAGGCTTCGCCCGGTGCTGAACAGGATCGCCCGCCTCAAAGCTGCCGGGCTAACCATCGAACAGGTGGGGGCTGACTTCCTCCGACGCCGCATCGCACCACTGCAGAAAAGGGACAGGTTCGCCTGGCAGTATGGAGATGCTGCGGGCAGGATGCGCCTATACCCAGGCCTCACCAACAATTTATCGGTTTATGGCCATGGCTGACTGTGCGAACAGCTGTTCGACAGCCTCGGGCCGTTCAAATTGTCGGCAAGGGTCGTCTCGCTGAATATCAATTCTGCCCTAGACCAGATTTTGAAGTGGATGCCTGACTGCAACGCTTACGGAGTCGCGGCTGATTGGCAACTCCCTGAGCTCGATGCAGAGATCGAGTGGATTTCCAATCTGGAAGAAAGGGCTTCTAGGGTGGAGGGCAACATGTTCAAGCGCACCTCCACGGTAGAAGCGGAGTTTATCAGGAGGCGGATTGAGGAGGACAAGGCGCTTCGAGCTGCCGGGAAGGCAAGGCCCGGAGGGGAGGAGCAAGAAGAAGAGGAGGAGGCCGAAGACGAAGGCTCTTCCCACGGCAAGAGCGAGGGGCACGCCACGGAGGAGGCTGCCGGGGACGAGCCTGCCGGGGTTAAAGCCCTTTATGCCGCGGCAGCAGAGGCCCAAGAAGGGGATGAGGCTGAGGAAGCAAAGCAGCCTAAAGAGGAGTGGCTCGCAATGGGCCCTCAAGCCTCGGAACCAGACTTGGAACAGCGCCCTCATAGGCGGGCTAGCCGGGGAACAACGACCTCTGCTCCTGCGCCTGTCACCAAGAGGGTGAAGAAGACTGCCTCTAAGGGCGACAGGCCGGACGTGGTGCGCCGCCATTCTTCTCGCCTTTCTAAGGCCAAGACCCCTCCCACCAAGCGGCGAGCGGTCATAGGGGTCGACCCCAGCTCCCAATCAAGCTCGAGCTCCTCGCACAGCTCATCCTCGCCGGAGCCCCCAGCTCCTCCAAAGGGCACGAAGTTGCCGGGAAGCACTGCTCCCCCGACCCTGAAGAGGAGCAGAGCGACCCCACCACCTATGGAGTTCGCGCTGGGCTCCATGCTCATTGATTCAGAGTAAGGAAAACACTATCTTTCCGTGTCGAAGTGTCATGCACTTGCTGGTTTGCTGACCCAATCTTGTTTGATGTCTTTGACAGAGACGAAGAAGAAACCCTCATCCACCAGGCCAAACGATCCAAGCAAGTGGAGTCGTCGGGGCCTTCGGAGGGCACGGGCTTGGCAGGAGGTAGCACGAATGACCCAACGCCAAGCCCCGGCCCAGCCCCCGGCATGAAGGTATGGGACAGGCTTCTCCCACCAGGGGAGGCATGGAAGAGCGTGTCCTATCTCCTGCCAAGGGAGAGAGGGAGATCGTCCAGAGCGAGGCTCTCTAGGAGGGGCCCACCCTGCCTGATGCTCAAGCCGAGAAATCCTCGGCAAGGGCCTCCACGGAAGGATCGGCCCATGCTGGCACTATGGTTACCGAGGAAGGGGGCGGGGGTCATGCCCCGGCAACTGATGTTGCCGGGGAAACTGATGCCCTCCCATGGCAAACATCTTTGGGTAATCCGCTGGCTCTTTGTCTTTTGTTGCTGCTTTATTTTGCCATAAGTCTCTGGCTCGCCAATGTATATTATCTCTTTGTCATTGCTTGCTGATCTTGCTTGCAGTTCCATTGGCTGAGGAACCAGAGCTGTTGGAAGAAGTGGCCAGCATCGGCAAGGATGCTGCTGAAGAGGCCGCCAGGATTGCTGCTGTGGAGGGCCAGGAACATACTACCGGGAATATCCAAGAGGTTCCAAAGGAAACAGAGAAGTTCCCCGGCAGCGTGCCAGGATTGTAGGTGGTGGTTGAAGAGAAAGTTCCCCTTCAAACTATGAGCCCTCCTCCCCAGTTTGGCACCTCGGGCGCGGCCCTACAGCCATCTTCGAGCGCGCTGGCGTTGGTTCTTGCCCAACCTGGACTTGGAGCCCCGGGCTTGTCGGATTCGGGGTTCCGCAGACCCTTGAGAGGTTCGAACTCTGGGGTGCGTGCGAAGAACTCTCCCTCCCCAGTCTGCCTGCTCAACGATTCCACGGCCTAGCTCGACGAACCCAAGGGACAAGAGACACAGCAGTTTATCCTGGTTCGGGCCACCTTGCGGTGTAATACCCTACTCCAGCTTTGTGGTGGATTGCCTCGGAGGGCTGAGGATGAACTAGTACCGAGGTGGAACGACCTCAGGAGGTGAGGTGTTGTTGAGCTCGATGAGCTGGTGAGGTGGTCAGGGTGGAATGGATCTGATCCAGGTCCCCTCCCGTTCAAGGTTAAGGTCCAGGCTAAGGTTAACGTTAACCTGACCCCTATGGTGGTGGCTAAGTCCTATTTATAGTGGCCTTGGTCCTCTTCCCAAATATAGGCGGGAAGCGATCCCATGAAGGAAATATGCCCTAGAGGCAATAATAAAGTTGTTATTTATATTTCCTTATATCATGATAAATGTTTATTATTCATGCTAGAATTGTATTAACCAGAAACTTGATACATGTGTGAATACATAGACAAAACATTGTGTCCCTAGTATGCCTCTACTAGACTAGCTCATTAATCAAAGATGGTTAAGTTTCCTAACCATAGACATGTGTTGTCATTTGATAAACGGGATCACATCATTAGCAGAATGATGTGATGGACAAGACCCATCCGTTAGCTTAGCATAATGATCGTTCAGTTTTATTGCTATTGCTTTCTTCATGTCAAATACATATTCCTTTGACTATGACATTATGCAACTCCCGGATACCGGAGGAATACCTTGTGTGCTATCAAACGTCACAACGTAACTGGGTGATTATAAAGATGCTCTACAGGTATCTCTGAAGGTGTTTTGTTGGGTTGGCATGAATCGAGATTAGGATTTGTCACTCCGAATATCGGAGAGGTATCTCTGGGCCCTCTCGGTAATACACATCATAATAAGCCTTGCAAGCAAATGACTAAAGAGTTAGTCACCAGGTGATGTATTACGGAATGAGTAAAGAAACTTGCCGGTAACGAGATTGAACTAGGTATGAAGATACCGACGATCGAATCTCGGGCAAGTAACATACCGATGGACAAAGGGAATAACGTATGTTGTCATAACGGTTCGACCGATAAAGATCCTCGTAGAATATGTAGGAGCCAATATGAGCATCCAGGTTCCTCTATTGGTTATTGACCGGAGAGGTGTCTCGGTCATGTCTACATAGTTCTCGAACCCGTAGGGTCCGCACGCTTAACGTTCGTTGACAATATAGTATTATATGAGTTATGTGATTTGGTGACCGAATGTTGTTCGGAGTCCCGGATGAGATCCCAGACATCACGAGGTGTCTCGGAATGGTCGAGAGGTAAAGATTTATATATGGGAAGTCATATTTTGGGTTCCGGAAAAAGGTGCAGTTTTTTTTCGGTATTGTACCGGGAAGCTTCCAAAAGGTTCCGGAGGATTTCGGAGGGGTCCAGAAGTCCACAAGTGGGTCCACCATGTCCCAAGGGCTGGCATGGGCTAAGGGAAGGCACCCTGGCCTTATTGGGCCAGGCGCACCAAGTCATCAAAAGCCCACGCAACTAGGGAAGGAAATAGGGAGAGTCCTAGTAGGAATAGGATTGGACTTTGGAGTCCAAGTCCACGTGTTTACTATTCATGGTTACTGTTCATGTGGCACTATTCCTTCTACTCCAAGCCCCTACACATATATAAATAGAGGGGAGGGGGCGCCCCAAAGAGACACAACATCAATTGTTAGCCGTGTGCGGCGCCCCCCTCCACAGTTTACACCCCCGGTCATATTCTCGCGGTGCTTAGGCGAAGCCCTGCGCGGATCACATTACCATCACCGTCACCACGCCGTCGTGCTGACGGAATTCATCTACTACCTCAACACCTTGCTGGATCAAGAAGGCGTGGGACGTCACCGAGCTTAACGTGTGAAGAACTCGGAGGTGCCGTACGTTCGGTACTCGATCGGTGGAGCGCGAAGAAAGTTCGACTACATCAACCGCGTTGTGAAACGCTTCCACTTTCGGTCTACGAGGGTACGTGGACACACTCTCCCCTCTTGTTGCTATGCATCTCCTAGATAGATCTTGCGTGAGCGTAGAATTTTTTTGAAATTGCATGCTACGTTCCCCAACAGTGGCATCCGAGCCAGGTCTATGCGTAGATGATATGCATGAGTAGAACACAAAGAGTTGTGGCCGATAATAGTCATACTGCTTACCACCAATGTCTTACTTTGATTTGGCGGTATTGTTGGATGAAGTGGCCCGGACCGACATTACATGACCGCGTTCATGAGACTGGTTCTACCGACGTGCTTTGCACACAGGTGGCTGGCGGGTGTCTGTTTCTCCAGCTTTAGTTGAATCGAGTTTGACTATGGCCGGTCCTTGTTGAAGGTTAAAACAGCACACTTGACGAAAAATCATTGTGGTTTTGATGCGTAGGTAAGAACAGTTCTTACTAGAAGCCCGTAGCAGCCACGTAAAACTTGCAACAACAAAGTAGAGGACGTCTAACTTGTTTTTGCAGGGCATGTTGTGATATGATATGGTCAAGACATGATGTGATATAAGTTGTTGTATGAGATGATCATGTTTTTGTAAAAGTTATCGGCAACTGGCAGGAGCCTTATGGTTGTCGCTTTATTGTATGAAATGCAATCGCCATGTAATTGCTTTAATTTATCACTATGCGTTAGCGATAGTTGTAGAAGCAATAGTTGGTGAGACGACAACGACGCTGCGATAGAGATCAAGGTCTCAAGCCGGTGACGATGGAGATCATGACGTTGCTTCGGTGATGGAGATCATGAGCACAAGATGATGATGGCCATATCATGTCACATTTTTTGATTGCATGTGATGTTTATCTTTTATGAATCTTATTTTGCTTAGTACGGCGGTAGCATTATAAGATGATCCCTTACAAAATTTCAAGGTATAAGTGTTCTCCCCGAGTATGCACTGTTGCGAAAGTTCTTCGTGCTGAGACACCACGTGATGATCGGGTGTGATAGGCTCTACGTTCAAATACAACGGTGCAAGCCAGTTTTGCACATGCGGAATACTCGTGTTAAACTTGACGAGCCTAGCATATACAGATATGGCCTCGGAACACTGGAGACCGAAAGGTCGAACGTGAATCATATAGTGGATAAGATCAACATAGAGATGTTCACCATTGATGACTACTCCATCTCACGTGATGATCGGACATGGTTTAGTTTATTTGGATCACGTATCATTTAGATGACTTAAGGGATGTCAATCTAAGTGGGAGTTCTTAAGTAATATGATTAATTGAACTTTAATTTATCATGAACTTAGTCCTGATAGTATTTTGCAAATTATGTTGTAGATCAATAGCTCGCGTTGTAGCTTCCCTATGTTTTTATATGTTCCTAGAGAAAACTAAGTTGAAAGATGATAGTAGCAATGATGCAGACTGGGTCCGTGATCCGAGGATTATCCTCATTGCTGCACAAAAGAATTATGTCCTTGATGCACCGTAGGTGACAGACCTATTGCAGGAGCAGATGCAGACATTATGAACGTTTGGCAAGCTCGATATGATGACTACTTGATAGTTTAGTGCGCCATGCTTTACGGCTTATAATCGGGGCTTCAAAGACGTTTTGAACGCCATGGAGCATATGAGATGTTCTAACAGCTGAAATTGGTATTTCAGACTCATGCCCATGTCGAGAGGTATGAGACCTCTGACAAGTACTTTGCCTACAAGATGGAGGAGAATAGCTCAGCTAGTGAGCATATGCTCAAAATGTCTGGGTACTACAGTTGCTTGAATCAAGTGGGAGTTAATCTTCCAGATAAGATAGTAATTGACAGAATTCTCTAGTCACTATCACCAAGTTACTGGAACTTCGTGATGAACTATAATATGCAAGGGATGACAAAAAAGATTCCCAAGCTCTTCATGATGCTGAAATCAACGAAGGTAGAAATCAAGAAAGAGCATCAAATGTTGATGATTGACAAGACCACTAGTTTCAAGGAAAGGGCAAAGGGAAAGAAAGGGAACTTCAAGAAGAATGGCAAGCAAGTTGCCACTCCCGTGAAGAAACCCAAAGGTGGACCTAAGCCTGAAACTGAGTGCTTCTACTGCAAAGGAAAATGGTCACTGGAAGCAGAACTACCCCAAACATTTGGCGGATAAGAAGGATGGCAAAGTGAACAAAGGTATATTTGATATACATGTTATTTATGTGTACCTTACTAGTGCTCGTAGTAGCCCCTGGGTATTTGATACCTGTTCGGTTGCTAAGATTAGTAACTCGAAACAGGAGTTGCAGAATAAATAGAGACTAGTTAAGGGTGAAGTGACGATGTGTGTTGGAAGTGGTTCCAAGGTTGATAGGATCACCATCACACACTCCCTCTACCTTCAGGATTAGTGTTGGACCTGAATAAATGTTATTTGGAGTTTGCGTTGAGCATAAATATGATTGGATCATGTTTATTGCAATACGATTATTCATTTAAGTCAGAGAATAATTGTTATTCTGTTTACATGAATAAAACCTTCTATGGTCATACACCCAATGTTAATGGTTTATTGAATCTCGATCGTAGTGATACACATATTCATAATATTGATGCCAAAAGATGCAAAGTTGATAATGATAGTGCAACATATTTGTGGCACTGCCGTTTAGGTCATATTGGTGTAAAGCGCATGAAGAAACTCCATGCAGATGGGATTTTGGAATCACTTGATGCTTGCGAACCATGCCTCATGGGCAAGATGACTAAAACTCCGTTCACCGGAATAATGGAGCGAGCCACTGACATATTGGAAATAATACATACCGATGTATGCGGTCCGATGAGTGTTGAGGCTCGCGGTGGGTATTGTTATTTTCTGACCTTCACAGATGATTTGAGCAGATATGGGTATATCTACTTAATGAAACACAAGTCTGAAACATTTGAAAAGTTCAAAGAATTTCAGAGTGAAGTGGAGAATCATCGTAACAAGAAAAAAATTCTACGATCTGATCGCGGAGGCGAATATTTGAGTTACGAGTTTGGCCTTCATTTAAAACAATGTGGAATAGTTTCGCAACTCATGCCACCTGGAACACCACAGCGTAATGGTGTGTCCGAACGTCGTAACCGTACTTTAATAGATATGGTGCGATCTATGATGTCTCTTACCGATTTACCACTATCGTTTTGGGGTTATGCATTAGAGACAGCTGCATTCACGTTAAATAGGGCACCGTCTAAATCCATTGAGATGACACCGTATGAACTGTGGTTTGGCAAGAAACCTAAGCTGCCGTTTCTTAAAGTTTGGGGTTGCGATGCTTATGTGAAAAAGCTTCAGCCTGATAAGCTCGAACCCAAATCGGAGAAGTGCGTCTTCATAGGATACCCAAAAGAAACTGTTGGGTACACCTTCTATCATAGATCCGAGGCAAGATATTTGTTGCTAAGAATGGATCCTTTCTAGAGAAGGAGTTTCTCTCGAAAGAAGTGAGTGGGAGGAAAGTAGAACTTGATGAGGTAGTGGTACCTTCTCTTGAATTGGAAAGTAGTTCATCACAGAAATCAGTTCCAGTGATGCCTACACCAATTAGTGAGGAAGCTAATGATGATGATCATGAAACTTCAGATCAAGCTACTACAGAACCTCGTAGGTCAACCAGAGTACGTTCCGCACCAGAGTGGTATGGTAATCATGTTCTGGAAGTCATGTTACTAGACCATGACGAACCTGCGAACTATGAGGAAGCGATGATGAGCCCAAATTCCGATAAATGGCTTGAGGCCATGAAATCTGAGATAGGAACCATGTAAGAGAACAAAGTATGGACTTTGATTGACTTGCCCGATGATCGGCGAGCCATTGAGAATAAATGGATCTTCAAGAGGAAGATGGACGCTGATAGTAGTGTTACTATCTACAAAGCTTGACTTGTCACAAAAGGTTTTTGACAAGTTCAAGGTGTTGACTACGATGAGATTTTCTCACTCGTAGTGATGCTTAAGTCTGTCCGAATCATGTTAGCAATTGCCACATTTTATGAAATCTGGCAAATGGATGTCAAAACTGCATTTCTTTTATGGATTTATTAAAGAAGAGTTGTATATGATGCGACCAGAAGGTTTTGTCAATCCTAAAGGTGCTAACAAAGTGTGCAAGCTCCAGTGATCCATCTATGGACTGGTGCAAGCATCTCGGAGTTGGAATATACGCTTTGATAAGTTGATCAAAGCATATAGTTTTATACAGACTTGCGGTGAAGCCTGTATTTACAAGAAAGTGAGTGGGAGCACTACAGTCTTTCTGATAAGTATATGTGAATGACATATTGTTGATCGGAAATGATGTAGAATTTTTTCTGGAAAGCATAAAGGAGTGTTTGAAAGGAGTTTTTCAAAGAAAGACCTCGGTGAAGCTGCTTACAGATTGGGCATCAAGATCTGTAGAGATAGATCAAGACGCTTGATAAGACTTTCGATGAGTACATGCCTTGATAAGATTTTGAAGGAGTTCAAAATGGATCAGTCAAAGAAAGAGTTCTTGCCTGAGTTGTAAGGTATGAAGTTGAGTAAGACTCAAAACCCGACCACGACAGAAGATATAGAGAGAATGAAAGTCATTCCCTATGCCTCAGCCATAGGTTCTATAAAGTATGACATGCTGTATAACAAACCTGTTGTGTACCTTGCCATGAGTTTGGCAAAGGGGTACGATAGTAATCCAGAAGTGGATCACTGGACAGCGGTCAATGTTATCCTTAGTTACCAAAGAGGACTAAGGAAATATTTCTCGGTTATGGAGGTGATAAAGAGTTCGTCGTAAAGAGTTGCGTTGATGCAAGCTTTAACACCGATCTGGATGACTCTGAGTCACAATCTGGATACATATTGAAAGTGGGAGCAATTAGCTAGAGTAGCTCCATGCAGAGCATTGTAGACATAGAAAATTTGCAAAATACATACGGCTGTAAATGTGGCAGACCCGTTGACTAAACTTCTCTCACAAGCAAAACATGATCACACCTTAGTACTCTTTGGGTGTTAATCACATAGCGATGTGAACTAGATTATTGTCTCTAGTAAACCCTTTGTGTGTTAGTCACATGGCGATGTGAACTAATCACATAAAGATGTGAACTATTGGTGTTAAATCACATGACAATGTGAACTACATTATTGACTCTAGTGCAAGTGGGAGACTGAAGGAAATATGCCCTAGAGGCAATAATAAAGTTGTTATTTATATTTCCTTATATCATGATAAATGTTTATTATTCATGCTAGAATTGTATTAACCGGAAACTTGGTACATGTGTGAATACATAGACAAAACATTGTGTCCCTAGTATGCCTTTACTAGACTAGCTCGTTAATCAAAGATGGTTAAGTTTCCTAACCATAGACATGTGTTGTCATTTGATAAACGGGATCACATCATTAGGAGAATGATGTGATGGACAAGACCCATCCGTTAGCTTAGCATAATGATCATTCAGTTTTATTGCTATTGCTTTCTTCATGTCAAATACATATTCCTTCGACTATGAGATTATGCAACTCCCGGATACCGGAGGAATACCTTGTGTGCTATCAAATGTCACAACGTAACTGGGTGATTATAAATATGCTCTACAGGTATCTCCGAAGGTGTTTTGTTGGGTTGGCATGAATCGAGATTAGGATTTGTCACTCCGAATATCGGAGAGGTATCTCTGGGCCCTATCGGTAATACACATCATAATAGGCCTTGCAAGCAAATGACTAAAGAGTTAGTCACGAGGTGATGTATTACGGAACGAGTAAAGAGACTTGCCGGTAACGAGATTGAACTAGGTATGAAGATACCGACGATCGAATCTTGGGCAAGTAACATACCGATGGACAAAGGGAATAACGTATGTTGTCATAACGGGTCGACCGATAAAGATCTTCGTAGAATATGTAGGAGCCAATATGAGCATCCAGGTTCCGCTATTGGTTATTGACCGGAGAGGTGTCTCGGTCATGTCTACATAGTTCTCGAACCCGTAGGGTCCGCACGCTTAACGTTCGTTGACAATATAGTATTATATGAGTTATGTGATTTGGTGACCGAATGTTGTTCGTAGTCCCGGATGAGATCCCGGACATCACGAGGAGCCTCGGAATGGTCGAGAGGTAAAGATTTATATATGGGAAGTCATATTTTGGGTTCCGGAAAAAGGTGCAGTGTTTTTTTCGGTATTGTACCGGGAAGATTCCAGAAGGTTCCGGAGGATTCCGGAGGGGTCCGAAAGTCCACAAGTTGGTCCACCATGTCCCAAGGGCTGGCATTGGCTAAGGGAAGGCGCCCTGGCCTTATTGGGCCAGGCGCACCAAGTCATCAAAAGCCCACGCCACTAGGGAAGGAAAAAGGGAGAGTCCGAGCAGGAATAGGATTGGACTTTGGAGTCCAAGTCCACGTGTTTACTATTCACGGTTACTATTCACATGGCACTATTCCTTCTACTCCAAGCCCCTACACATATATAAATAGAGGGGAGGGGGCGCCCCAAAGAGACACAACATCAATTGTTAGCCGTGTGGGGCGTCCCCCTCCACAGTTTACACCCCCGGTCATATTCTCGCGGTGCTTAGGCAAAGCCCTGCGCGGGTCACATCACCATCACCGTCACCACGCCGTCGTGCTGACGGAACTCATCTACTACCTCGACACCTTGCTGGATCAAGAAGGCGTGGGACGTCACCGAGCTGAATGTGTGCAGAACTCGGAGGTGCCGTATGTTCGATACTCGATCGGTGGAGCGCGAAGAAAGTTCGACTACATCAACCGCGTTGTGAAACGCTTCCGCTTCCGGTCTACGAGGGTATGTGGACACACTCTCCCCTCTTGTTGCTATGCATCTCCTAGATAGATCTTGCGTGAGCGTAGAATTTTTTTGAAATTGCATGCTACGTTCCCCAACATCCCACAACGGCCGAATTCGAAGGGAGACAACTAGTACAAGTTATCCTGACAAAAGTAGTCTTCGCCTGCAAAAGCCTCTGGTGGTGACGCTGCAGTGGGCTCCGCGATGACCTCCGTCCTGCCGTCCTGGTGGTCCTGGTCTTGTTGCACCGATATGGAAACCTTTGCTTGATTCCTCGGGACTCCGCGCCTGCGCTTGCCTCCTTAGCACCAAAGAGGAAACTGGTACACTGCGCCTGCTGGCGCCCGCCTGGTCTTGGTCGTCATGGCTCACGTCAGGTGAACCTCGGGAGGTGCAGCTTGCATTGATATCTCCGCTCCTCGGGAGCCAGCCTGGGGAGGCCGCCCCTCGTGGAGGTCTTGGTGTCGTCCGCCTCGCGAGGCTTAGCCCCTCGCGAGGGTCTTGAGTTGTTGTTGCTGAAGCTGGGCCGTACCAGGCCGTCGATGGAGCCATGCCATGGGCCGCAAGCAGGCAAGTCTGGGCACCCCCGGTCCCAGGACGCCGACAGTAGCCCCCAGGCCCAAGGCACGCTCGAACTTGGCTTCGAGGTGAAGCCAAAGGGCAAGTGTGGAGCGTCGCGGGCCCTAACCGCCTGCGGCCTCGGTTGCCGCGTGGCGATTGATGGGGCGTGGGCACCTCCGCTTCACCACGCTGCCTCGGTAACTGCTCGACTTGATGAGACCCTGCTGCATGCAGAGAAAAATCATCATTACGCGCGATCGTGGAGGCCGGCGGTCGGCCTCCCCTTGGCTATAAATGAGGAGAGGGGCGAAGCCCCCCTTGCTCGTCTCCGTCTTCTCGCCACCTGCTCCTTCTTCTTCCTTCTTGCCTCGCCATCTTGCCGCGGTGCTCATGGCACCGATTAGGAGGTTCTTCACTGCGGAGAAAGGAAAAACCCCTCGCGAGGAGCAAGGACCACTTCCACCGAAGAAGAGGCTCAGCCGTCCCCGCGACATTGGCGAGAGGCTGGAGGTGACGTGACCCTGGCTCGAGCGGCCTCTGCCGGGCTTCCCGCTCCCTCTGTACGCCTGAGCTCAAGGCTCCAGAGGAGGTGGCAATGCCCCGCGCCGCGCGAGCCATGGCCGTGGTGGCCAGGCTGAGGTTGTACGGGCGACTGGCCCGCGAACCCACGCCAAAAGCTCTTCGCGCGAGTTCGTGGTGTGGGCGGCGATGCCACCGCGCTCGTGGATCCAGCTCCCGCGGTTCTTCGCCGAGGAGATGCCACCGAGGGGGCCACTTGAGCTGTGGCTGCAGCGCGCCGGGTGCTGCAGTCTGGCCATGGGGGCGGAGATCAAGGTCGTCCTCCCAGGCAAGATCTTCATGACCCGAGGATGGGGCGAGGTCGCCCGCACCTGCCGCGCGGAGGGAGCCCTCGCCATCCACTTCGAGTACGACAGCGCCTCCACGCTGTTCTTCAAGGTCTTCGACGAGGAGGGCCACCACCTGGAGTGCTGCCCCAGAGGAAGCGGCCTTCGTGGCGCGGCTGCGGGCGCCGAGCCCGCCTCCGGGCCTGCCGACAGCTCCTCCAATAGAAGCGACGGCTCCTGGGAGTACAGTGACTCTCCCGAGCCTAGCGAGTCTCCGGAGTCGAGCGACGACAACTACGTGCCACCGAGCTCCCGCCGTGCCCGGAGCGCGGCAGCGGCGTCCACTCGACGTCGACGATGATCTGGATGGGGTTGGTGTCGGCCTCACATGGCCCACTGTTGATGACGGCGTCGACGGCGATACCCGCTGCCAGGGTTTCTCGAGGTTTTTTCTTCTTTTGTTCCCTGCGAGGAGTCAAGGCGAACCCCGTGGGGGTATGTAAGGAAATTGTAATGCTTTGCTTCAATGTTTATTATTCCTGGTCTAATGTTACGGCTGCGTGTCTCGCTTCGGCATTGTTCCCCTTTTCGTTCTCGCGGTAGCTTTGCGCTCTACGCCGGCAGGTCCCAGTCCCTAGGCATGCTTCAGCCGTCGCTGGTATGCCAGGTCGCGATGCCATGGTCAAGGCCAGGAGGTGAGCGGCCCGAGGTCCGGTTAGAGCTCCTGAGGCGCGATGCTCAAGAGGTCCCCTTTGGCATGCAAGCAGCTCCCTAAAGGCTGAAAAGGGAAGTGGCATTGCCGGAGCGAGATTACGAGAGTTGAAAATTCCAGGCAGCGGGATCGCGCTGATTCGTATAGGTAACTTATCTTGATGAACTTGAGGTGATTCCTTCGCGCGGCACCCGATCTGCGCTTTGGCGGTGGTGCTATCAGGTAGGGCTCGCGCCGGCCTCCCCTTTTCTCGCTTATCTGAATGCTCTGCATCCTCGGGTCCCGACCCTCGAGCAAGGCTCAGCCACCGCTGGTATGCCAGGTCGCGATGCCATGGTCAAGGCCAGGGGGTGAGGGCTGGAGAGTCAGTAGGAGCTCCTGAGGCGCGGTGCTTAGGAGCCCCCCCTTTAACGCGCAAGCGAATCACATAAAAAAGGGGCAGCTGGCGGGACCGCCTGCAGTTAAGCTCTGGAGATTCCTGCGGGTTAGTCCAAGAGGAGGATATAACTTATAGTCACGTTTGCTGTCCTGCCGCTGATCTTTCCGCAAGAAGATGAAGGCACTGAGGATCTGGTGAGGTGATGTGCGTGGGGCGGGCCGCGAGCCAGATCTCGATCCCTCAGATTTGTCAGCGTTGCAGGGACGGACCCGAGCACAAGCGCCGTGCCAGCATGTGTAGCCCCCATTGCGGGATGAGCAGGAGGCTGGTCGGCAACACGGGAGGCCGCGAAAGGCAACGGGCAAGCAGGTGATAATCATAAAAGCGACTGATGGCAAGAATAAGGCTAGTTCTGATAGATGCAAAGTGATACATGCCACAGGGACGGACCCACGCGGCTTGGGGATGATGCAGCCCGAGGGGCGCCCCCAACGGAGTGAATCAAGATGCAAAAGGATACATGTCACAGGGACAGGCCCACGTGATCTGGGGATAATGCTGCAAGAGGGGCGCCCCCAACTGAATAAACTGGAAAATGTCACCTGGTACCGTTGCTGCAGAGATGTTGGAGTAGCTGAAGATGCATGCTGAAGAAGTTGCTCCTCACGAGTCGCCTGGGTCCTGAACCTCGGGAGGCTCTGGAGGCTCAGGGGGCTCACGGAGAACCGTCGCCATCTCCACCAGGACCGCCTGGTGCCTGGTCTCCTGAGTCGCCAGGACGCGCCGCAAGTGGCGCTGGAAGGTGACAGCCGCATTCAGCAGGCCGTATGGCATGCGAACGTAGCTGTGAGGGGGGCCCTCGCACCGACCAACACGCGATGGCCAGAAGCGCTCCTAAGACGCAACCCTGTTGAGCCCGAGGTAGCCGATGCAGACGCGCAGCTCACTGTCCTCGCCAGGACAAGGAGCCGAGCCAGCGGCGGGCGGCGGTCGCCGTGCATGGCTCTTGCCTCTGGAAGCTCCTCGGTTGCCTTGATAACGAACTCCTGAGCACCAGGCACCTCGTGCTTTGTGACCTCTTGGCGGAAGCGCGCGCTGAAGCACGTCTCCACGTGGTGCCCGAGCGCCTCCCTCGTGACGTTGGCTAGTTCAGAGGCCCTCCAGAGGAGAGTCCCCGAGCCCAGCCTGAGAGGGGCGCTGGGAGCGCCTTCCTATGCGAGAGAGGGGGGCGCCCCATCTGAGGGCGCTGGTCCTAAGGTGGTGCCAGTGGAGACACCGTTCTCCTGAGGCTCTTGGCGGAGCAGCTGTTTCTTCTTCTTGGGGATAGCCTCAGGAGGGTAGATGGTGCCTTCATTGTCTGGGTCCTCAACCGCCGCGGCCTGGTAGGCGCGCTCGAGAGAGCACACCGCGTCCTTTTCCTTGCAGGCGATCGTGATGATGTCGCGGTTCCCTGGCATCTTGAGGACATTGTAGCCATGATGAGTCACTGCCATGAACTTGGCCAGGGCTGGGTACCCAAGGATGGCATTGTACGGAAGACAGATGTGGGCGACGTCGAAGTCGATGAGCTCGGTGCGGTAGTTGTCGCGCTGGCCGAAGGTGACAGGGAGGCGGATCTGCCCTATCGGGGTGGTGGAGCCGTCGGTCACTCCTGAGAAGGGCTTGGTGGGCTGCAGCTGATCATAGGGCACTTGGAGGCGATCGAACATTTCGATGGAAAGTACATTGAGCCCCGCACTGCCATCAATGAGGGTCTTGGTGATGAGGACGTTGCTGATGACGGGAGAGCAGAGCATCGGGAGGGCGCCGGCGGTTGCCGCGCACTTGAGCTGGTCTGACGAGCTGAAGGTGATGATGCACTTGGACCACCTGAGCGGGCGTGTGGCCTCGAGCCTGGGGAGAGCCGCGTTCACCTCATGGGCGAACTGCTTGAAGATGCGCTGGGTGGCTGGGGCCTGAGCACCGCCCAGGATGAAAGCGACAACGCGAGGCTCCTGGAAGCCCCCAGCCCCCTCATCCTGGTGGTGGTCGTCGTTCCTTCTTGGTGGCGATGGCAGCGGAGGGAGGCCGGCGTTGCCCTGAGGATGGTCCTCACGAGGATGATCTCTCCAGGCGCCCTCGCGAGGCTGGCCCTGCCAGTGGTCCTCACGAGGCTGGTCATGCCACTCCTGGCTAGGCCCGCGGTCGTCCCAGTGTCCTCCGCCTCGGCCTCCTCCGCGGCCGTGGCCTCGATCATTGCGCTCGGGGCGTTGACCGAGGCGCCCGTCGCGGATGGCCTTGAGCTCATGGCAGTCGTTGGTGTTGTGGCTGTGTACGTTGTGGAAGACGCAGAATGGACGGCTGCCCTTGGATGACTCTGGGTGGTTGCAGCCGCGCTTCATCTCTGGTTCAGCCGCAAGCATGGCTGCCCCCTTGTGTTTCACGTCCTTGGCCTTGGCCTTCTTGTCTTCTGGGTCGGCCGCTGGGAGCTCGAGGAGGGAGAGGCATCCCTCCTCCACTCTCGCGCACTTGGTCGCCATGTTGAACATCTCCAGAGCCGTGCACAGGTCTTCATGTATGGCGAGCTCCTCCTTCATCTTGACATCACGGACGCCGTCAGAGAATGCTGAGATGATGGCCTCGTCCGACACCTTGGGGATCTTGAGACGGACGCTGTTGAAGCGCTGGATGTACTTCTGCAGGGTTTCCCCTGGCTGCTGCCTAATGCGTCGCAGGTCGCCCGCGGTAGGCGGGTGCTCGCGGGTGCCCTGGAAGTTGGTGACGAAACGCTCGCGCATCTCGCCCCAGGAGGAGATCGATCCTGCGGGCAGGTTCAGGAGCCATGAGCGTGCGCCATCCTTGAGAGCCATGGGGAACCAGTTCGCCATGACCTTCTCGTCGCCGTTGGCCGCCTCGATGCTCAGCTCGTAGAGTTGCAGGAACTCAGCAGGGTCGGGGGTGCCATCGTAGCATGGAGGCAGGTCGGGGTGGAACTTCCCCGGCCAGACGACGCTGTGTAGCTCGGGAGTGAAGGCTTGGCAGCCCGCGATGGTTACGGGAGCCCGACATGGAGGTGGAGCTTGATCTTGGCGCTCACGCGCCACCACCACAGGCGGCGTGCGGTCTTGGCGTGGGGGTGCTGGGAGTGCAGGAGCATCTTCTTGCGGCCGCTGGACCTCCTGGCAGCTTGCTTCTTCGCGCCCGGGCGCCCTGTGTGGCGGGTCATGTCGTGGGGCCGCGCGCCTTGGTGTGAGGGCGACGTCTTGACGGGGAGGTGGTGGAGGCGCTCCGTGGGCTACGTCGCCCGCGGCAGGTGGCGGGCGAGGCAGCGAGAGAGACGGCGTAGGCGAGCCCCCTACGGCGCTGACAAGCTCGGCGATGCACTCGAGCCAGTCCTCATAGAAGTCGTCGATGGGGTGGTAGCGCAAGAGCTCGCGCGCCATGAGCAATGCAGCTTGCGCGTCCGTCGGCCCGCGACAAGCGTGAGAAGACGAACCAGCCGGAGTCTGCGACGGAGAGGCCGTGCGCCCATCACGCCGCACAGAGGGGTGCAGCGACGAAGCTTGCTGCTCGTGCACCGCCGGGCCGGTGGCGGCGTTAGCAGCAGGCGATGGAGAACGGCGGGGAGGCCCGCCGACGGGCACCGTCTGCGCGACACGAGCGGCAAGGGCGGCCCGATGCTCAGCACGGGCTCGACGGGCATCAGCCATGGAAGCGGTGGAGCAGCGGCGGGTCGACGGACGGGAGAAAGGCTCCGACGCACCCCTACCTGGCACGCCAAATGTCGGATTCAGGGTTCCGCAGATCCTTGAGAGGTTTGAACTCTGGGGTGCGTGCGAAGAACTCTCCCTCCCTAGTCTGCCTGCTCAACGATTCCACGGCCTAGCTCGACGAACCCAAGGGACAAGAGACACAGCAGTTTATCTTGGTTCGGGCCACCTTGCGGTGTAATACCCTACTACAGCTTTGTGGTGGATTGCCTCGGAGGGCTGAGGATGAACTAGTACCGAGGTGGAACGACCTTAGGAGGTGAGGTGTTCTTGAGCTCGATGAGCTGGTGAGGTGGTCAGGGTGGAATGGATCTGATCCAGCTCCCCTCCCGTTCAAGGTTAAGGTCCAGGCTAAGGTTAACGTTAACCTGCTCCCTATGGTGGTGGCTAAGTCCTATTTATAGTGGCCTTGGTCCTCTTCCCAAATATAGGCGGGAAGGGACCCCACAACAGCCAAATTCGAAGGGAGACAACTAGTACAAGTTATCCTGACAAAAGTAGTCTTCGCCTGCAAAAGCCTCTGGCGGTGACGCTGCAGTGGGCTCCGCGATGACCTCCGTCCTGCCGTCCTGGCGGTCCTGGTCTTGTTGCACCGATATGGAAACCTTTGCTTGATTCCTCGGGACTCCGCACCTACGCTTGCCTCCTTAGCACCAAAGAGGAAACGGGTACACTGCGCCCGCTGGTGCCCGCCTGGTCTTGGTCGTCATGGCTCACGTCAGGTGAACCTCGCGAGGTGCAGCTTGCATTGATATCTCCGCTCCTCGGGAGCCAGCCTGGGGAGGCCGCCCCTCGTGGAGGTCTTGGTGTCATCCGCCTCGCGAGGCTTAGCCCCTCGCGAGGGTCTTGAGTTGCTGTTGCTGAAGCTGGGCCGTACCAGGCCGTCGATGGAGCCATGCCATGGGCCGCAGGCAGGCAAGTCTGGGCACCCCCGGTCCCAGGACGCCGACACGGCTCATCTGCGATAGTAAGTGCAGACCTTGATGAGATTCAGCGCATCATGGTGCCGCTGTTCCAGCGAGCTGAAGAGGTTAATGACTCAGCCAGTGCAGCCGTGGACTTGTCCTTCCTGGAGTCCGTGGCAACAGGCATCAAGGACATGCAGAGCAGATACAACCTAAAGTGGCAGGCGATCAAGGAGCAGCGCAACTCCGCCAGTCTCATGGATCAAAAACTGAGGGATAAGGGCAGCGAACTGCGCGAGTGGCACAACAAACAGTTCCAAACCCTTCTGCGGCAACAGGAGGTGATAACCATGGCAAAAGAGGATGTCGCTGCCCGGGAAGTCCGTTTGGCGAAGCGCGAAACGCTTCTGGACGCCAAGGAGAAAGACGTCTCTTCCCGGGAAGGGAACCTCGAGGCCACCCTCCGCAACAAGGATGAGGAACTGGAGGATCTTGTCCAGCAGCGCACCAAGGATCAGGAGGACAGGCACAAGGTGACCCTTGACACGGTCACCCTTGACTCTGCTGCCCAGCTGAAGAAGATTGTTGATGATCTTGCCGCTGCATCCATTGTCAAGGCTGATCTCAACCAACAGGTGGCCAAGCTGATAGAGGACCTTGCCGGGAGCGCCAAGGAAATTGTGGCTCTCAAGGAGGAAGTGCAGAAGGCAGAGATTCTTTTGAAGGAAGTGCAATCGCAGCTTTCCTCCAAGAGCCAGGACCTCAACACTGCCAATGGCACCATTATGGACATGAAGGCAAGGCTTGGCACCTTGGAGAGCAGAATCGAGACTGCTGGAGCTCGTGAGAAGCAGCTGATGAAGGACTTGGACAACACGAGAATCCTCCGAAAGGACGCAGAGGACAAACTGGCGAACCAAGTTGAGCAGCATGACCTCTGGATCAAGAATCTAGTTCACATTGCCGAGCGCCTCTCTGCCCAGATCGCAACGATGGATATGAAGAGTTGGGCCTTCTCAGTCAACAGACATGAGGTGCCAAGTCCCAAGCTAGTGCTCTTCTTAGAAGGCTTGATCGAACGGCTGAAGACATACGAGGAAGAAAGAGCCGCTTGTTTTTGTAAACGAGTCTCGAAAGCTTGCCGTGATGCCCTTTTCATGGTCTTGAGCAACCTCGCCTATCGGCACCCAGACCTCAACCTTGCTGACGGCTTCAAGAGGTTGCCGGCAGGTGCCAATGTTTCTGTTGCTGAGGAGAAAGCTGGTCCCTTCGCTGACAAGCTTCTCTCCATCCCCAAGGTCCCAGAAGACCGCCAAGCACAGCCGTGAATCATTCTTGTCGCCGTGGCACCCTGTAACAAAACATAATGCATGTCTCGTGTTTAGGCCCTGTACTGTATTTGCTTTTGCTCTTGTTGAACTGATGTCAGTTTAAGCTTAAGTGCATGCTATCCCTCTTGCGTTTTACCCATGGATGTTTGTATGGTTAGTTTCTTTCTGTGTGTTTTGGTTGCCCGCCAGTAGCATGCTGCTATGATTGCTGTGGGGAGCGGGTCCCTAGCATTCAGCTGGCAAGGACATGCCCCGGTAGGTTTTTCCTTAAGAGTTTTTGACGCGGCCGCCCACTTCATTGAGCAGGCTCGAAACAAAGCAGGGGCGCAGACAAATTCAGCAAAGGTGCCATCACACCAAAGATTTAACCATACGAAACACCTTGGTTGTCCGAGCGACAAGCAAATGTAAACTTTGGAGAAAAAGCTATGAACATGTTGACTTAGCTTTCGTCCATGCTTCCCTCCCTCCTTAGTCGCGGTCGCTCATCATGTCCGCATATCTTGAGAGGATAGTGTTTGCGTATCCGCCTCAGGTCTGTAAAATTAACAACGGAAAACATGCGCAAGAAGAAAACTTGGCATTTCATCAGTTGCACGTCCACCCCCGGCTGGGGCTGGAGGGGATAACAGAACACTTGCAGGTGATAATATACGGCAAAAAGGAATGGTCGGCTCCTCTCTCCTCTTCCTTACCCTGTTGACGATATCACGGCTGCGAGCATAAAGGTCACGCTGGCACGGACGGCCCTGCCGGAGCATGCTTGCTAGGGCGTCGATCAACAGATTCACACCAGTGTTTCACTCAGGATTTTCCCTTGGCAGGGGAAATGCTGGACCGAGTTCCGTGTGGGCTTATCGACGTTGGTGATGCTACCCCCGCATGGTTCGATCGTCAACGAGCGAAAGTGGAGGAGGAGGAGGCCGTATACCATATTTCCTGCTTGCCCCAATGATTCTCTCAGGCACCGGGTATGTTTGGCGAGAACCCGCAAGGAGGATGGCATCACCGCACGCCTCACTCCTTTCCTTGGATAGGGGCAGCATGGTGGCCACGCCACCCGAGCCGTCCGGGACCGTCGCATCGCCACCACCTTCTGTTCCCGCCGCCGCGGCGGTTGTGGTGGAAATGGGTGACAGGATCTGGGTAAGACAGGACGAGGGAGTGATGTCGCCTTTTTCTTCCGAAGCAGTTGACGGAGGGAGTGTCGACGCCGATGATGGTGTAGCTTGACGCACTGTTCACGACCTTGGGTTCATGCAAGAGCCGCCCCCCTACTTGGCGCGCCAAAGATGTCGTGGTGGAACATGATCACCTATGGGGCCATCGGCCCCTTGTGGTTCGGCAGGGGGGAGATCATGTTGCACAAAGAGCGGAAGCCATGGAATAGCACGACAGAGGTGACGCTGGTGGTTTTTACCCAGGTTCGGGCCGCTGTGAAGCGTAAAACCCTACTCCTGCTTTGGTGGATTGAAGAGAGGACCGTGGTGACCACGCAGTGCTCAAGCCCAGCAAGGTCGCCTCGGGGAGAGCAGCTACGCGCGTATGAGTGTACAAGGGTCTGAATCCTTTTTTAGGTTGCCGTGGCCCTCCTTTTATAGGCTAAGGGGTTACCACAGTGGCAAAACAGTCATTATCTACTGATTAGATAGCCAACAGTGCTATCATACCTAACTCTGGCAGTTAGGACAAAGTGCATTAAATGCACTGCTAGGTGTCACACTGTGGATGCAGCCCGGCAAGCCTGTCGCGCCGCTTAACCATCTTCTACCTGTCTCCATGACATGCCCCTTGACGGGTGTCATGTAGGGGGAATCTCCCTTCCAAATGGCTGCCACGTGCCAAATGACAGCCACCTAATCACTTGGGGGCTTGACACCACACTGATAAGTGACTTGCATCGTTGTGCGGTGGGGCGGTGGAGTCTTGGCGGGCAGATTCGCCCTTAGCGGCCCCGGCAAGCCTGCCGGGGGAATCTTGGGACTTGTTCTTGGTGAGGCCTCGACCTGACCGGGCTCGCCTGCCCGGTAAGGGAGGTCTTTTCATAGTGGCATGTTGTTTCCTTGGCTTGTCTTGGTCTTCTTGATCCGCCCTTTGATTCCTCAAAGAGTTATCTCTCTGGCTTGGGAGCTTGGTGCTGCTGGGTTGGAGGCCTACTGTCCGTGCACAAGTCAGGGGAAACATACACCCCTGTTTGTGTACCCCGATAGGTTGCATGCATTATACACGTAGCGAAATATTTTAATTGAACATAACATGGATTCAAAGTTTTGAATGGCATTTGTAGTAACTCATACAGTAAAACAGGACTAGACACTCTTGTGTGGTGCGAATTGATTTATTTTTGGTTTTTTCGTCAAGGGAAGTGAGAATTGATTTGGTACAATATACGTTAGGCTTGTCCGGAAATTTCAACCCGCGCCTTGTTATCCCGAAATTTTAAGATATCTCTTTGTCTCGTTGTGCTCCTAAAATTTCCTCCATCTCAACCCGCGCCTTGCTATCCCAAAATTACAACGCGCGTGAAAACTCCCACCTCCTGTGAAATCCCGACACGCGAAATTCCTGTGATACCCCTGAACCGAAAGAACCACCTAGTTTAAATCGGCGGGGCTACTTTCGTAACTTAACCCACATTTCGAACAAGCGCGTCCCAAAGCCATGGTTCCCCCCTCCCATCCCCTCCGCGCCCCATTCGTACACCGAGGCCGTGAAAACCCGCGAAGTCCCACACCCTCCTCCATCCGCCACCCAGCCGGAGCCTCTTTCCCGACGACATCGTCCACTGCAACAGCTCGACGTCCCTCATCCACCGCATCGGATGAGGATCCGTCGTCGATCTCGTCATCCCGCTGGTTCAGCCACCCCGTCCTCCACCTCCAAGGAGCTGCCCCGATGTTCGCCTCGTCTTTCGCGCCACCTCCATTCCCACAGTGTCGTCTTCACCTGCACCATCGGAAGAGTAGCACCATCACCGATTCCTCGGATGAAGTCGAGGCCTAGTTGGCGCCACCAAAGAGGTTCTACACTAATCGCTGCATTTTCTTCTTGATTCGATCTCATGGTGCTACCGGCGCTCGGTACCGAGCCGCCATGGCACGGCTCCATCTACGGCGGCATCGCCGGCCACTTCCTCCATGGAGTCGCTCCCTCGACGGTGACGTCCACATCAATCGGAGCTGCTGCTGCTGCTCCGGCTCTCGCTGGCCCTACTGCTGCTACTGCTGCTTCGGCTCTCGCTCACGCTGCTGCTCTGCTCTTGCTCTTGGTCCCCTGCCTGGTCTGCTCTAGCTCTTGCTCACGCTGCTGCTCTTGCTCTTGCTCTTGGTCCTCTGCTTGATCCGCTCTGGCTCTTGCTCGCGCTGCTGCTCTTGCTCTTGCTCTTGCTTGCTTGCGCTGCTGCTCTACTCTTGCTCGCGCTGCTGTTGCACGAGCAGCAGCTCCGGCTCTCGCTCGAGCTCCTCCTGCTGCTACCCGAGATGCTGCTACATGACCAGCTGCCCCGACTCTCGCACACGCTGCTGCTCTGCCCCGACTGCTCTCTGGTAGTATGGTCCCTGCTGGAGCGGCTACCGATTTAGATCATTGCTACTCTGCCACTAGTGCTCGAGCGGCCAAAACTATTAGTGCACTGCTTTTCTGCTACTAGTGCGTTCAGTTTCGACAGCAAAATTCAGTTTCGATAGTAAAATTCAGTTTCGACAGTTAAATTCAGTTTCGACAGTTAAGTTCAGAGATGAGCGGCTGATGTATTTTACTTCTAGCACTTTTTGGTTACGTATTTTACATCATCTATCGGAGATGCTATTAGAATACCACTTTAGGTTAACGTTGTCTCTCTTGTCCTGCTTCAGCCTCGCCGTCGTACACGTCACCGGAGCTGCTCCAACGATGAAACCCTCCATCACAGTGGAGCAGTACCCTTGGCTCCATCTCCAGGCGCCTAAGATCTTCTACCCCTCCTCCGACTTCCACATCAGCCGCAACATCCTCAGCGACCAACCCAATGATGCTGAGATCGACATGGCTTCACCAAAGAGGTTGTACACTTGCTGCATCGCTTTTTTACTCTACATGTTATATATATATATATATATATATATATATATATATATATATTGTCCACTGAGCACACGTAGTAACGTAAAATACGATTAGTTTCTCCTATATAACAAGCAGTGAGGTACCAGGCAACTTAGCTATCCGTGATGGACTCTTTCAAAAGCCATCATTATTTGTTTCTGCGCGTTTGAGCTGTGCATGTGTAGATGGGCCTGGGAGTTGAGTTAGTAGGGCAGTGGCCTGGGTCCAAAGTAGTACAAGTAGCACAAATACATTTTTGGAGTGTAGGCTTTTGCCTGTTCAAGCCTGCCTACTAGAATTGCCAGTGGTTGAAAGGAAAAGTGAATGAAAAACATAGGAATTGGAAAGTTTCCTATGGTACTACTATTAATGCATTTGGTTCAAAGGAATGGAGCAAAGGAAAACTGTAGGATTTGTTCCTTTAGTGTCTCTTTCAAAGAAAAACCGTAGGAATTTTAATATCCACTTGGCCCTCCTTTTCAAATTCCTATTCATGAAGAATAAGACTAAGTGATAGTAGCATAATAGCATTATAACTGTACATTTTCTTGTGGTTTGACTTAATTTGACCATGCTTCTTTGCATTCCCGTGACCTTCCAATTCCTGTGAACCAAACACCCAGATTGACAGAAATCGTGTGATTTTAAATTCTCTGTTTTGCACATGCATTCCTATCCTATTACTGTGTATTTCCTATCCCTGCGTTGTTAGAATCCTCCAATTCAAATGACCCCTTACAGAATTACTTCTCTTACAGATAGTTGTCAAAGAAAACCTTGTGTGGTTTGTCCCGCTCCTGCCGCGCCATCGTCCACCCCAGCTCAGCTGCTCCAACGACAGAAGGGTCCACCACAGCAGGGATCCGCCCTCCAGACTGTCTTTCGCCACCTTAGATCTTCTTCCCCGCCGCCGGTAGCCACGATAACTGCATTACCATCATCAACTGAGCAGATGACCTACAAGAGAGGTCGCACTCTTTTGTGTCTGCTTACGTTATGCATCGCTTAATATTACATGCTACTTTATCGTCCTGTTCACCGATTAGACTCCGAGTTAGCTCCAAACTAATGCTCAAACTTGAGTTTTTAAATGGTTGTGGGGTACATATCGGGGCCGCAATCAATAGTATATGTCTACTATCTGGTTAATCTCTGGTGTCTACTGTGAGTTTCATGTTGGGTGGGAAACAAACAGTAAAGAAGCCATTATCTGTATTTTTTTAACTGAAGCCATTATCTACCTACTATCATTGGTTTTAGGTCTATCCCCAGGTTGCTACCATCACTCTGGATTTCTGCATGCACTCCTTACATAATCTCACTATGTTTTATTCCTATGCATGTCAGTTATTGTACACAATGGAACTGAACATGTAGAGCAAAAGAGATGAGCCTTGCGTGGCAATAAAATTTCATGCAGACGTCGCTCTAAGGTGGGCGCAAAGGCATCCCCCCCTCCACCCATTTAAGATTGTAATCAAGAGGAAGATAACTGTTCCGAGGGGGATTCAGAAGGAGCAGACCACTCCTATTTACCCCATGAGGTCTTCGCTCTAACTTGGCATGCTGATGTTGGTCATATCATCCATATGGTGCCTTGCATTGCTTACTTTATACATCAAATATGTCATCTGCTTAGTTTAGACATGCTTTGTCTGAATGCCATCTGTTTAGTTTCTATATCGTATATGTGAATTATGCAACGCCATCTTGTTTAGCCAGGCATCATATATGTGAATTTTGCAATGCCATCCTGCTTAGCCAGTCATCTTATATGTGAATTATATCACGCCATCCTTTTTTTTCATTACGTATTACATTTGTCAACAATGTTAGTACATTCAACTACTCTTCGTGTGCATCAGCCATTTGACACGGTGATGGAAAAATCTGGAGTGAAAACAAGGTCTTCAAAGCAGACAATGCTATCTGACGAAGCGCATATCTCGCTGGTTACGGATAGCTCCTTAGAGGAGGATTCAGAGACAGATGACCAGTCCTATTCCCCCCCCCCCCCCCCCCCCGAGGTGTATGCTCTAACTTGGCAGGGTTATGTTGCTCATATCGTGCGTATGGTGTCTTGCATTGCTATGTCATTTGCTTAGTTTAGACATGCTTTGTGTGAATGCCACCTGTTTAGTGTCTAATTACCATATATGTGAATTATGCAATGCCATCTTGTTGCAAGACATTATATATGTGAATTATGCAATGCTATCTTGTTGCAAGGCATTATATATGTGAATTATGCAATGCCATGCTGTTTAGCCAATCATCATATATGTTAATTATATCATGCTACCCTTTTTTGTATTACGTATTCCATTTGTCGACCAAATTTGTATATTCAACTACTCTTCCTGTGCATCAGCCATTTGAAGCGGTGATGGAAGTATCTGGAGTGAAAACAAGGTCTTCAGAGCAGACAATGCTACCTGCTGAAGCAGACATCTTGCTGGTTAAAGATAGCTCCTCAGAGAAGGATTCAGAGATAGATGACCAGTCCTATTTCCCCCCTGAGGTCTATGCTCAAACTAGGCAGGGTTATATTACTCATATCATGCATATGTTGTCTTGCATTACTTAGTTTTTACACCATATATGCGATTGCCATCTGCTTACTTGCTTAGTATATATATAAATCATATATTTGAATTATATCGTGCCATCATGTTTACATAGACAACATCTATCTGAATTATGGCATGGCAACTCATTTAATAAAGACATCATATAGTTATATCATCTCATCCTGTTTAGTGTTTATAGTCATCATATTTTGAATTATGTCATTCTATCCGTGAATTATATCATGCTATCATGTTTCCATAGGCGGCATGTATGTGAATTATGGCATGCCAACCTATTTAATAAACACATCATATAGTTATATCATGTCATCCTATTTACATAGTCATCATATTTTGAATTATGTCTTTCTATCCTGTTTAGTTAGCCATCATATATGTGAAATTGTGTCATGCTATCCTGTTTAGTTAGCCATCATATTTGTGAAATTGTGTCATGCTATCCTATTTGGTTAGACAACATAAATGTGAATTATTTCATGCCCTCTTTTATTCCCCACTATCCATTGCACATGTTTATCATACAATGTCTGTACATTCAATTACTTTTCTTGTTTATCAGCCATTTGAATTGGAGGGGGTGATGGCAGTATCTAAGGGAGTAACAACACGGTCTTCAGAAAAGATAGTGCTACCAGTCGATGTAGATACAACCACGGTTGTACTTGCCTAAGAACTAGCCCCACCACACATAACCCAGACTCTCGCAGATTGTACCCCTACCCAGTTGGATAGAGAACCAGGCTACACCCCTTCTAACCTCAACCCCAGCAGATAGTAACCCAGTTCCAGTTGACACAACACTGTCTCCACCACAGAACACCCAAACACGAGCAGTTAGTAAGGCAACTGTAGTGCCCAAAGCACGAGGACCACCACTCCGAACCCCAACTCAACACTTAAAGCAGAAGAAGAATTGTTCCCAGGTCAGGTTCTGTAGCTATGGTTCATACTCCTTTGCTCTTGCATCACTGTATTTACTCATACCAACTATTTTCAAATTTGAAGGATGGAATTGAAACTCCAATGGCGCAACACATATGTTTTAAACCTGTTTCTTTAACTGGTTTGCTGTTGTAACTTGCTCTATATTGACTTCAGTTTCAATTGAATAAACAATTATATTCTCATGTCATGCACATTACAAGTGTTGTTATTGCTGTGTAGTTTCCCACACTTATATTCTATCTATGCTGCTTTGTCTTAAACAGATATTATTTGAACTCTTTCTCTATCTTGATTTGGCAATAAAAACTAGAATGATATAGACCATACAGTGACCATGGTACATAGATATATGTTTTTTCATGCTGTTATCCTGTCCACTTTACTACTGAATTGATTTACCAAAATGAGTCTCATATACAACATGGTAAACCTGTGATGTGTCTGTTTGTTTCTCTTTTAGAATGCGGACAAAATATTGGAGAAGAGTACCCCGTTATGCAATGGTAAAGGAAGTAATGCAAATAAGGTTCAAGATAATGAGACATCCCTGTTGGTCTCCAATAAAGCTGATAAAAACTATCTTGACGACAGTGAGACAACCCCAAAGTCCTGTCTTGATGTAGTGTTCGAGTTACTGGCCACTACTGCTGGCACAAGCTCTTCGAACTCGCTGCCTGGATCAGTTCATCTTCTTGAGTCTCAACTTCTAGTTAAAAGACATTGATCAGATGTGCTGCGACACGAAGCTGAAGGACTGAGGAAGTCCATGCAGAATTCAGATGCATACTTTCTGGTGCAACAGCAAGCGCTGGAGGATTTAAGCGCCAAACAAGAGAAAGTTAATAAGCTTGCTAAGCATCTTGCCAGCATGCTGGGTACCCAGGATATTGTTTCTTGAGCTCTTCTGAAGTGGTTTCAGTTCTGGACTTGTTTTGCTGCGGTGTTTATTTGCCTGGTCGCCAACTTTGACAACCAGTGTATGTGATATGCTGCTTTGTTCCCTATATTTGCACTGGTGGCGAACTTTGATGCCCAGTGGATGTAATATGTGTAATAGCCTAGCGTTAGTTGCTTGCTTATTTATTTCCTTATTGTCTTGTTTAGTTGTTTGCTTGTAGTCACTGCAGTTCTTCTTTTTCCGCGTTTTTCTAGTGGCCACAATAACCTATTTTTTATAACTAGGCCACAATAACCATGGGCAACATACGGACCGTTGTAACCATGGTCCTGCTACCTGCTGTAGTGACCATGGGCCTCCTATGGGCCGTAGGATCCATGGGCCCTCGACGGGCCGTATAATCAATGGGCCTTCTACAGGCCGTATGATCGATTGGTTAAACATGGGCCGTACTATTCATGGACCAATAACGGTCCGCAAAATGGGCCGTAAACGGGCTAGAGTGGAAATCGTGGGTTTATGGCCCGACCATAACAGGCCATTAATAGGCCAAAATGTATAACATGCTTAATTCTAACGACAGGCATCACGGGTCGTTAATGGGCCGTATTTGATGATGCTATGAAAACAGCCCAACGGGTTAACGGGCCACAAATGGGCCGACTGTAACTACGGGCTGAATTTGGCCCACAAGCGGAACAGGCCAGTAACGGACCGTAAGTAACCGAATGCTGGAAATGAGCCCAAGAATAAATGGGCCCTTAGAAGGCTGAAAGGTAACACGGGCTAGAAACGGCCGAACGGAATAATGGGCTGCTAATGGGTGTAAAGCGATACACTGTTCATTATGGGCCAGTTTCACCACGGGCCTTTAATGGGCCCAGAGTTACAAAGGGCCTCGTATGGGCCGAAAGATGTCATGGGCCATACATGGGCCGAAAGTTACAACGGGCTGGAATCATATTGGACGGCCCAGATGATGCTACTGGGCCCAATTCGGATAGGCCATAACGGGTCGTGAGTTAGCGGGCTGTAAATGGGCTATATGCAAACAGGCCCTTAACAGGCTTTCCGTGGGCCGGCCCACTACCTTTTAACCAAGTCAAATGGGCCAGCCTTTTCACCTGAATGGGCCTCTGTTAGGCCGTGCCACGTGTCGACGTATCATAGGCGCCTCCCATCCAACGAGTGGATGACATCTGTCCCAAAGCTGAGCCGACACGTGGTTCCTCTGGCCATTGAGAATTTTACACGTGGAAAATCCCCATTGGCCCGGCCTGTTAATGGGTTATCGGATCCAAACCGGAACCCGATAGCTTAACAGCGACCCATTACTGTGGATGCCACGTGTCGGTTACCCTTGACGAAAGCACTTCCATGACGCGCCATTTATCGTCATGGAAGTGGACACTTCCGTGATGATAATTTTGGTATTGTCATGGAACACTTCTATGACAGCACAAGTATGACTATCTTTATTCTATCATAAAATCGTCAGGGATGTACATGCATGACAGAAAACGTGACCTACTATGATAAACACGTATCATCACGGAAGTGTATTTTTTTTGTAGTGCCTACGGGTCCATAGCTAGTAGCTAGATGGCTTCTTGTTGTAGGGTGAATCCCTAAGATGGATCTTTTCACACTTGGAGGGGAAAAGGGATGAACACCAAGAACACAAAGAGGAATTCACTCCAACAAAACCCAATTACACATCCACTAGAATAGCAAACACATAGATCCACAAGAGTACAAGCACAATCAAAGGAAACAAGCACTAGGTAAAGTTCTTCCCACTCCTAAGGAGGTGAGGTCTTGATGATAGTCTTCTCCCAAGAGAAGGCCTCGAAATCCACTTGGGATCCTCTCCTAAGAGGTCTTGATCTCCAAGAGGAGTGGTAGATGGAGCGAAGCTCTCTAAATATCTCTCATATACTTTGCTATCCCTAAACATGACCCTAGGTATGGAATATATAGGTAGGTGGGCGAGGGGGACGAAGTGGAGGCCCAACAGCAGCTCATAGCCGTCCATCCTGAAGGGCTCGTGTGCACGGGGTGCTACAAAGTCAGCTCCCTGGGTAGCCCGTGCGCATGGGGTCTTGGGGCCCGTGGACACGGGGTCGCCTGGGAGGTGCAATTTTGCTCCTCTTGGCTTCCTTCTTCTTCCTTGATGCCTTGGGGTGCTTCTCCTCCTTCTTTAGGGTGTCCCTCAGCTACTTGGTGGCGTCGGTCTTCATACCTAATGACACATAGCATGTTTTGGTGAGGTAGCAACCAAGTCCCATTCATGTCCATATCTTTCTCAAGTAGGAGTGAGTTCACCTCGGTTTCAATTGCGTGTGCTCGAGCTCTTGTCATGGGTCCACGTGGTGCTTGATGAATTGGTGTAGCCTCCATGGGGATGATGGAAGGATGCTCCGCATCATCTCCCCCCCTTAGGAGAGATCCATCCGCGGATCGTGATCTGCATCACCATGGAATGGAGCCAAGTCCTTGACGTTGAAGATGTCGCTTACATTGTACTTGTCGCGAGGGATGTCGATCTTGTAGGCATTGTCATTGTATCGTGCTAACACCTTGAATGGTCCATCGGCTCATGGTAGTAGTTTGGACTTGCGCTCATTGGGGAAGCGGTCCTTTCGGAGATGAAGCCATACGAGATCGCCCGGATTTAACACCAATGCAGTCTTGTTGATGTTGATCTTGGTGGCGAGGCGTTGTACTTGCCGTTCCATCATGGACCTTGTATCTTCATGCATCTTCTTGAGGAAGCTTTCCCTTGTACTCGCGTCCATGTTCACGCGTTCTTGTAGTGGGAGAGGTAGAATGTCCAAAGGGCACAACGGATTGAAGCCGTAGACGATGTCGAAGGGGGACTTGCCGGTAGTAGAGTGTCTTGCTCGATTGTAGGCGTACTCGGTGATGGGTAAGCACTCCTCCCACTACTTGATGTTTTTCTTGATCAACACCCGTAGGAGAGTAGATAGCGTCCGGTTTGTGACTTCCGTTTGGCCATCGGTTTGAGGATGATATGCCGTTGAGAAAAGAAGCTTGATTTCGAGCTTAGTGCATAGTGTCTTCCAAAAGTAGCTTAGGAACTTGACATCGTGGTCTGACACAATGGTCCTTGGCACTCCATGTAGCCTCAAGATTTCCCTACAAAAAAGATTTGCAACGTGTGAAGCATCGTCGATCTTATTGCAAGGGATGAAGTGTGCCATTTTTGAGAATCGGTCCATAACAACAAATACGGAATCCTTGCCATTTTGTGTTCTAGGTAAACCAAGCACGAATTCCATACTAATATCTTCCCATGGTTGATATGGAATTGGAAGTGGCATATGTAACCCATGAGATTGAGCTTGGGACTTAGCTTTGCGACATGTAGAGCATCGTTTGGTGAAGCGTGCCACACTGCGGAACATCTTTGGCCAAAAAGTACTTGAAGGAGAGTGTGGCAAAGGTCTTGTCGCGCCCGAAATGTCCCATAAGTCCTCCGTCATGAGCCTCTTGCAAAAGTAACAAACGAAGTGAAGACTCGGGTATACAAAGTTTGTTAGCGCGCATAAGGTAGCCATTCTTGAGATAATAGTTCTCCCAACAAGTGGTAGCAAGGCATTTGGCATAAGGAAGTGCGAATGAAACATCATGTGCATAAAGATCTTTAATATGCTGAAAGCCAATAACATTCAATTCAAGTTGAGTAACTAACATGCACTTGCGGGAAAGAGCATCCGCCACAACATTTTCTTTACCCTTAATGTACTTGATCACATAAGGAAAAGATTCAATAAATTCACTCCATTTAGCATGCCGTTTATTCAACTTGTTTTGACCTTTAAGGTACTTTAGTGTCTCATGATCGGTATGTATGGCAAATTCATGTGGGCAAATATAACGCTCCCAAACATGCAATACTCGCACTAAAGCATACAATTCTTTGTCATAGATGGGATAGTTAAGTTGAGCTCCGGAAAGTTTTTCACTAAAATATGCAATGGGTCACTTTTCTTGCATCAAAATGATGGAAATATGCCCTAGAGGCAATAATAAAATGGTTATTATTATATTTCCTTAATCATGATAAAGGTTTATTATTCATGCAAGAATTGTATTGACCAGAAACTTAAATACATGTGTGGATACATAAACAAATACCGTGTCCCTAGTGAGACTCTACTAGACTAGCTCGTTGATCAAAGATGATTAAGGTTTCCTAACCATAGACATGAGTTGTCATTTGATAACGGGATCACATCATTAGGAAAATGATGTGATGGACAAGACCCAACCGTTAGCATAGCATATGACCGTTCAGTTTATTGCTACTGCTTTCTTAATGTCAAATACATGTTCCTTCGACCATGAGATCATGCAAATCCCGAATACCGGAGGAATACCTTGTGTGCTATCAAACGTCACAACGTAACTGGGTGATCATAAAGATGTTGTACAGGTATCTCCGAAGGTGTCTGTTGAGTTGGTGTGAATCGAGATTGGGATTTGTCACTCCGTGTATCGGAGAGGTATCTTTGGGCCCTCTCGGTAATACTCATCATAATAAGCCTTGCAAGCAAATGACTAATGAGTTAGTTATGAGATGATGTATTACGGAACAAGTAAAGAGACTTGCCGGTAACGAGATTGACCTAGGTATGAAGATACGGATGATCGAATCTTGGGCAAGTAACATACCGACAGACAAAGGGAATTACGTATGTTGTCATAAGGTTCGACCGATAAAGATCTTCGTAGAATATGTAGGAGCCAATATGGGCATCCAGGTTTCGCTATTGGTTATTGACCGGAGAGGTGTCTTGGTCATGTCTACATAGTTCTCGAACCCGTAGGGTCCGCACGCTTAACGTTCGTTGATGATATATTGTTATATGAGTTATATGGAATTGGTGACCGAATGTTGTTCGGAGTCCCGGATGAGATCACGGACATGACGAGGAGCTCCAGAATGGTCTGGAGGTAAGGATTGATATATAGGATGATGATATTAGGACACCGGAAGAGTTTCGGAGTACACCGGGTAGTCATTGGATCGCCGGAAGGGGTTCCGGACACCCCCGGGAGGTCTATGGGCCTAATGGGCCAAGGGGGGACAGACCAGCCCACAAGGGGACTGGCGCGCCCCTCTCCCTGGCCAGCTGGCCCTAGGGGAAGTAAAGGGGAGGGGTGGCCCCTCCTACCTTTCCCTCCTCATGGGAGAAAGGAAAGGGGGGGGAGGGGGCGCCACCTCCCCCTGCTTTCCTCCCGCACTCAAATAAGGAAGGGGGGCGTGGCTTGGGGAAGACCCCAAGTAGGATTCGGCCTACTTGGGGCACCTCCTAGCTGCTCCCCTCTTCCCCCACACATATATATATGTGGGAGGGGGGCGCCACACATAACCATGACAATTGCTTAGCCGTGTGCGGCGCCCCCATCCACAGTTTCGTCCCTCGGTCATATTTTCATAGTGCTTAGGTGAAGCGCTGCGGAGATAGCTTCACCATCACCGCCACCACACCGTCGTGTTGTCGGAACTCAACCACTACCTCACCGTCTTGCTGGATCAAGAAGGCGAGGACGTCACCAAGCTGAACGTGTGCTGAACGTGGAGGTGCCGTATGTTTGGTACTCAATCGGTTGGATCGTGAAGAAGTTCGACTACATCAACCGCGTTAACAAACGCTTCCGCTTACGGTCTACGAGGGTACGTAGACATACTCTCCCCTCTCGTTGATATGCATCTCCATGGATAGATCTTGCGTGTGCGTAGAATTTTTTTTGTTTTCTATGCAACGTTCCCCAACAGTGGCATCCGAGCCAGGTCTATGCGTAGATGATATGCACGAGTAGAACACAAAGAGTTGTGGGCGGTGATAGTCATACTGCTTACCACCAACGTCTTATTTTGATTCGGCGGTATTGTGGGATGAAGCAGCCCGGACCAACCTTACATGTCCACGCACATGAGACCGGTTCCACCGACTGACATGCAACTTATTTTGCATAAAGGTGGCTGCCGGGTGTCTGTTTCTCCTACTTTAGTTGAATCGAATTTGACTACACCCGGTCCTTGAAGAAGGTTGAAACAGCAAACTTGATAATCACCGTTGTGGTTTTTGCGTAGTTAAGAACGGTTCTTGCTAGAAGCCCGTAGCAGCCACATAAAACTTGCAACAACAAAGTAGAGGACGTCTAACTTGTTTTTGCAGGGCATGTTGTGATGTGATATGGTCAAGACGTGATGTGATATATGTTGATGTATGAGATGATCATGTTTTGTAATATCGACAACCGGCAGGAGCCTTAGGGTTGTCTCTTAATTATTGTATGAAATGCAAACACCATGTAGTTGCTTTACTTTATCGCTATGCGTTAGCAATAGTTGGCGAGACGACCCCGATGCAACGATGGAGATCAAGGTGTCGAGCTGGTGACGATGGAGATCATGCCGATGCTTTGGAGATGGAGATCAAAAGCACAAGATGATAATGGCCATATCATGTCACATATTTTGATTGCATGTGATGTTTATCCTTTATGCATCTTATTTTGCTTAGAACGACGGTAGCATTATAAGATGATCCCTTCACTTAATTTCAAGATAAAAGTGTTCTCCCTGAGTATGCACCATTGCCGAAGTTCGTCGTTTCGAAGCACCATGTGATGATCGGGTGTGATCGACTCTACGTTCACATATAATGGGTGTAAGCCAGTTTTGCACACGCAGAATACTTGGGTTAAACTTGATGAGCCTGGCATGTACAGACATGGTCTCGGAACACTAGAGACCGAAAGGTCAAACATGAGTCATATAGTAGATATGAACAATATAAAGATGTTCACCATTGAAGACTACTGCATCTCACGTGATGATCGGACATGGTTTAGTTGATTTGGATCATGTATCACTTCGACAACTTGAGAGATGTTGATTTAAGTGGGAGTTCATTAGTAATTTGATTATTTGAACTAAGATTTATCATGAACATAGTCAAAATGTCTTTGCAAATTATGTTGTAGTTCAATAGCTCGCAATGTAGCTTCCACATTTTTTTGATACGTTCCTAGAGAAAACTAAGTTGAAAGATGATGGTCGCAATAATGCGGACTAATGTCTACTACGCAACTTTATTCTTGTAGACTCGCGTTGGGCCTCCAAGCGCAGAGTTTTGTAGGACAGTAGAAATTTTCCCTCAAGTGGATGACCTAAGGTTTATCAATCCGTGGGAGGCATAGGATGAAGATGGTCTCTCTCAAACAACCCTGCAACCAAATACAAGAAATCTTTTGTGTCCCCAACACACCCAATACAATGGCAAATTGTATAGGTGCACTAGTTCGGCGAAGAGATGGTGATAAAAGTTTAATATGGATGGTAGAAATATATTTTTATAATCTGAATAAATAAAAACAGCAAGGGAGCAAGTGACAAAAGTGAGCACAAACGGTATTGCAATGCTTGAAAACAAGGCCTAGGGTCTGTACTTTTGCTAGTGCAATCTCTCAACAATGCTAATATAATTGGATCATATAACCATCCCTCAACGTGTGATGAAGAATCACTCCAAAGTTCCTATCTAGCGGAGAACATAAGAATAAATTTTTTGTAGGGTACGAAACCACCTCAAAGCTATTCTTTCCGATCGATCTATCCAAGAGTTCGTACTAAAATAACACCAAAGAAAATTCAGATTCATAATGCTCAATCCAACACAAAGAACCTCAAAGAGTGCCCCAAGATTTCTACCGGGGAAACAAAGACAAGAATGTGCATCAACCCCTATGCATAGATTACCCCAATGTCACCTCGGGAATCCGCGAGTTGAGTGCCAAAACATATATCAAGTGAATCAATATAATATCCCATTGTCACCACAGGTATTCTTATGCAAGACATATATCAAGTGCTCTCAAATCCATAAAAGTATTCAATCCAATAAAACGAAATCTCAAAGGGATAACTCAATTCATCAGAACAAGATAGAGAGGGGAAAACACCATATGATCCGACTATATTAACAAAGCCCGTGATACATCAAGATTGTGCATCTCAAGAACATGAGAGAGAGAGAGATTAAACACATAGCTACTGGTACAAACCCTCAGCCCCGAGGGTGGACTACTCCCTCCTCATCGTGGTGGCCACCGGGATGATGAAGATGGCCACCGGTGATGATCTCCCCCTCCGACAGGGTGCCGAAACAGGGTCTAGATTGGATCTCGTGGATACAGAGGCCTTGCGGTGACGGAATTTCTGATCTAGGGTTACCCCGAGGGTTTTTGGAATATTTGATGATTTATAGGGCAAAGAGGGGGTGCGGGAGGCCACCGAGGTGGGCACAACCCACCTAGGCGCGCCTGGGCCCCCAGGCACGGCCTGGTGGGTTGTGCCCCCCTCAGGGCACCCCCCAGGTGCTGCTCTGGCCCATTGGATGTCTTCTGGTCCATAAAAAATCCACAAAAAGTTTCGCGGTGTTTGGACTCCGTTTGATATTGATTTCCTGCGATGTAAAAAACAAGCAAAAACAACAACTGGCACTGGGCACTGGGTCAATAGGTTAGTCCCAAAAAATGATATAAAGTTGCTATAAAATGATTGTAAAACATCCAAGAATGATAATATAACATCATGAATACTTCATAAATTATAGATACGTTGGAGACGTATCAGCATCCCCAAGCTTAATTCCTACTCGTCCTCGAGTAGGTAAATGATAAAAGAAATAATTTATGAAGTGTGAATGCTAGCAAAGTGCACAAGTTTGATCAATGACAATTTCAATCACTTTTCCTAGCATCATAACAACAATTCTTTCTTATAAAACTTCTCATGTTAAAGTAGCAACCAATTCACATGTTAAGGTTCAAACAATGAATTCTCTTAAAACTCAACAACCTATGTTCTCAGTCACCAAACAATTGCAATTCAACTTATTCAACAGAGTCTAAGTAAGAGCTCCACATACTCAACCATCATATAGTCTTCTATGATTGCTAACACTCACCGCATACACATGAGCAAAACGTTTCAACCGGACACATAGAAAGATAGGGCTTATAATTTCGCCTCCCAACGTATTCACCTCAAGGGTGATGTCAACAATAATAACTCATGCCACCCATATCCAGCTGGACATATGTGCCTACATCTTTCCTCACCACATGATGCTTGCCAAAGGAGAAAAATAAAAAGGAATAGAGAGAAAAACTTTGACTCTTGCATAAAAGTAAATACATAAAAGTAAAAGATAGGCCCTTCGCAGAGGGAAGCAGAGGTTGCCATGCGCTTATTTGTTTGTATGCTCAACCCCTTAGTGCAAAAGAACATCATGTTATATTGCCCCTTGTGATGGCAACCTTTATTATGCAGTTTGTCACTTTTATTTCTTTACCATCACAAGTTCGTACAACGCTCAATTTTCTCTTACACTAAATGATCTTACACTTTTAGAAGCATTTTTTATTGCCTTATTGCACCGATGGCAACTTACTTGAAGGATCTTACTCAATCCATAGGTAGGTATGGTGGACTCTTGTAAATAAGATTTGGGTTTAAGGGTTTTTGGATGCACAAGTAGTATCTCTACTTAGTGCGGAATTTTTGGCTAGCAAAGATGGGGGGCAAGCACCACATGTTGAAGGATCTATGACAATATAACTTCTATGTGAATATGAACAAACATAAATCATTACGTTGTCTTCCTTGTCCAACGTCAACAATTTTGGCATATAATATTTTGATGGGGGCTCACAATCACAAAAGATTTCCAAGATAGTGTACCTTCTACTAATCATTCATGAATTGCTTGTATGACCAATATTGTGATTGTCAAGCCTCAAAAGATTTCACTTTCTAAACCCAATGTGAAGCTACCACTAGGCATGATATGAACATATAATTTCAACTTCATGATATTCAATTCATTCAACAATTTACTCATAGGATATAAGTGAAGCACAAGAGTAAATGACAAGCTACTCCAAAAAGATATAAGTGAAGATCAAGCGAGTAGTTAAGTAAATAGGTAGCTAATTGTGGACTCTCTGTTATTTAAAAACTTTCATATCTAAGTATTTTATTAAAATAGAAAGCAAAACAAAACAAAATGACATTCCAAGAATAGCACAACTCATGTGAAGAAGCAAAAACTTAGGCTCAACCGATACTAACCGATAATTGTTGATGAAGAAAGGTGGGATGCCTACCGGGGCATCGCCAAGCTTAGATGCTTGAGACTTCTTGAAATATTATCTTGGGATGCCTTGGGCATCCCCAAGCTTAAGCTTTTGCGTCTCCTTAATTCCTTTTATATCACGGTTTCCCTAAATCTTAAAAACTTCATACACACAAAACTCAACAAGAACTCGTGAGATAAGTTAGTATAAACCAATGCAAAAACCTTATCATTCTCTACTGTAGCAAATCACAAAAATTATTATTCAACATTGCATACTAAATGCCTCTGCATATTTAATACTTCCATCCTCAAATAGAATCATTAAACAAGCAAACATATGCAAACAATGCAAACATAACAGCAATCTGCCAAAACAGCACAGTCTGTAAAGAATGCAAGAGTATCAATACTTATTAAACTCCAAAAATTATGAAAATTTAGCACACTGTACAAAATTTATCAGAGCTTATTGTTAAGAAAGTTTCAACATTTTATCACATTCTGAATTTTCTGGATAATTATTGCAACAGCGATAAACTTTCTGTTTTGAAACAGCAACTCATATATTTGCAAAATAAGCATGGTGATGGCTATCCTTGCCATTTTTATTGAAAAGAAAGATGGAAAACATTATTATAAATAACAGAAAGCAAATACTAACAAGAAAATGATGCTCCAAGTAAAACACATATCATGTGATGAATAAAAATGTAGCTCCAAGTGAGGTTACCGATAATGTTGGAGACGAAAGAGGGGATGCCTTCCGGGGCATCCCCAAGCTTAGTTGCTTGGATATTCCTTGAATATTACCTTGGGGGTGCCTTGGGCATCCCCAAGCTTAGGTTATTGTCACTCCTTATTCTCCTCGTATCGACATCTCACCCAAAACTTGAAAACTTCAATCACACAAAACTTAACGGAACTTCGTGAGATAGGTTAGTATGATAAAGAGCAAACCATTTCACTTTGGTACTGTCAAAGACAAGATTCATAATTTTTTACATACAATACCAGCTGTAGCATATCATTTCCACAATTTATATTGAGCAATATAAGCCATAGAAACTAGGAAACAAGCAAACTATGCATTGAAAACAGAATCTGTCAAAAACAGAACAGTCTGTAATAATCTGTACTCCAACCATACTTATGCTACTACAAAAATTCTGAAAAACTAGGAAAACGTAGAGAATCTTTATATCTATCACCTGTAAAAAATTCAGATCAAAATCACATTCCAGTGAATTTTCAAAATTCCTGGACTGAGCGCAAAAGTTTCTGTTTTTGTACAGATTCGAGTCAACTATCATCCACACTATCCCAAAGGCTTTACTTGGCACTTTATTGAAACAAAAGCAATAAAACAAGATTAATACAGTAGAATAATCATGTGAACACATAAAAACAGTAGGGGTAAATGTTGGGTTGTCTCCCAACAAGCGCTTTTCTTTAATGCCTTTTAGCTAGGCATGATGATTTCAATGATGCTCGCATAAAAGATAAGAATATAAACACAAGGAGAGCATCATGAAGCATATGACTAGCACATTTAAGTCTAACCCACTTCCTATGCATAGGGATTTTGTGAGCAAACAACTTATGGGAACAATAATCAACTAGCATAGGAAGGCAAAACAAGCGCAACTTCAAAACTTTCAACAAAAAGAGAAGAAACTTGATATTATTGCTATATGTAAAAGCATATGTTCCCCTCTCATAATAATTTTCAGTAGCATCATGAATGAATTCAACAATATAGATATCACATAAAGAATTATTTTCATGATCCACAAGCATAGAAAATTTATTACTCTCCACATAAGCAAATTTATTCTCATGAATAGTAGTGGGAGCAAACTCAACAAAATAACTATCATGGGATTCTTGATTGGCATAATCAAATTGAACATTAAAATTATGATGACAAGTTTCATGGTTATCATTATTCTTTATAGCACACATGTCATCACCATAATCATCATAGATAGCAACTTTGTTGTCATAATCAATTGAAACCTCTTCCAAAATAGTGGATTCATCACTAAATAAAGTCATGACCTCTCCAAATCCACTTTCATAATTATCACAATAAGATTCAACACCCTCCAAAATAGTGGGATCATTAGTACCTAGAGTCGACACTCTTCCAAACCCACTTTCATCAATATAATCATCATAAATAGGAGGCATGCTACCATTATAACAAATTTGCACATCAAAACTTGGGGGACTAAAAATATCATCTTCATCAAACATAGCATCCCCAAGCTTGTTGCTTTGCATATCATTAGCATCAGGGATATTCAAAGAATTCATACCAACAACATTGCAATCATGCTCATCATTCAAAGATTTTTTGTCAAACATTTTATAGAATTCTTCTTTTATCAATTGAGCACAATTTTCCTTTCCATCATTTTCATGAAAGACATTATAGAGATGAATAATATGATGCAACCTTAATTCCAATTTTTTTGTAGTTTTCTTTTTATAAACCAAACTAGTGATAAAACAAGAAACTAAAAGATTCAATTGCAAGATCTAAAGATATACCTTCAAGCACTCACATCCCTGGCAACGGCGCCAGAAAAGAGCTTGATGTCTACTACGCAACTTTATTCTTGTAGACTCGTGTTGGGCCTCCAAGCGCAGAGTTTTGTAGGACAGTAGCAATTTTCCCTCAAGTGGATGACCTAAGGTTTATCAATCTGTGGGAGGCGTAGGATGAAGATGGTCTCTCTCAAACAACCCTGCAACCAAATACAAGAAATCTCTTGTGTCCCCAACACACCCAATACAATGGCAAATTGTATAGGTGCGCTAGTTCGGCGAAGAGATGGTGATAAAAGTGTAATATGGATGGTAGAAATATATTTTTATAATCTGAATAAATAAAAACAGCAAGGTAGCAAGTGACAAAAGTGAGCACAAACGGTATTCCAATGCTTGAAAACAAGGCCGTACTTTCGCTAGTGCAATCTCTCAACAATGCTAATATAATTGGATCATATAACCATCCCTCAACGTGCGATGAAGAATCACTCCAAAGTTCCTATCTAGCGGAGAACATAAGAATAAATTGTTTGTAGGGTACGAAACCACCTCAAAGCTATTCTTTCCGATCGATCTATCTAAGAGTTCGTACTAAAATAACACCAAAGCAAATTCAGATTCGTAATGCTCAATCCAACACAAAGAACCTCAAAGAGTGCCCCAAGATTTCTACCGGATAAACAAAGACAAGAACATGCATCAACCCCTATGCATAGATTACCCCAATGTCACCTCGGGAATCTGCGAGTTGAGTGCCAAAACATATATCAAGTGAATCAATATAATACCCCATTGTCACCATAGGTATTCGTGCAAGACATATATCAAGTGCTCTCAAATCCATAAAAGTATTCAATCCGATAAAATGAAATCTCAAAGGGAAAACTCAATTCATCACAACAAGATAGAGAGGGGAAAACACCATATGATCCGACTATATTAACAAAGCCCATGATACATCAAGATTGTGCATCTCAAGAACACGAGAGAGAGAGAGAGAGAGAGAGAGATTAAATACATAGCTACTGGTACAAACCCTCAGCCCCGAGGGTGGACTACTCCCTCCTCATCGTGGTGGCCGTCGGGATGATGAAGATGGCCACCGGTGATGATCTCCCCCTCCAGCAGGGTGCCGGAACGGGGTCTAGATTGGATCTCGTGGATACAGTGGCCTTGCGGCAGCGGAACTTCTGATCTATGGTTACCCCGAGGGTTTTTGGAATATTTGATGATTTATAGGGCGAAGAGGGGGTGCGGGAGGCCACCGAGGTGGGCACAACCCACCTGGGCATGCCTGGGCCCCCAGGCGTGCCCTGGTGGGTTGTGCCCCCCTCAGGGCACCCCCCAGGTGCTGCTCTGGCCCATTGGATGTCTTCTGGTCCATAAAAAATCCACAAAAAGTTTCGCGGTGTTTGGACTCCGTTTGATATTGATTTTCTGCGATGTAAAAAACAAGCAAAAACAGCAACTGGCACTGGGCACTGGGTCAATAGGTTAGTCCCAAAAAATGATATAAAGTTGCTATAAAATGATTGTAAAACATCCAAGAATGATAATATAACAGCATGAATACTTCATAAATTATAGATACGTTGGAGACGTATCACAAACTAGGTCTGTGATCTAAGGATTATCCTCATTGCTGCACAGAAGAATTATGTCCTTGATGCACTGCTAGGTGACAGACCTGTTGCAGGAGCTGATGCAGACGTTATAATGTTTAACAAGCTCAATCTGATGACTACTTGATAGTTTAGTGCACCATGCTTTATGGCTTAGAATCGGGGCTCCAAAGACGTTTTGAGCGCCATGGAACATATGAGATGTTCCAAGAGCTGAAATTGGTATTTCAGGCTCATGCCCATGTTGAGAGGTATGAGACCTCTGACAAGTACTTTGCCTACAAGATGGAGGAGAATAGCTCAGCCAGTGGGCATGTGCTCAGAATGTCTGGGTACTACAATCGCTTGAATCAATTGGAAGTTAATCTTCCAGATAAGATAGTGATTGACAGAGTTCTCCAATCACTATCACCAAGCTACTAGAGCTTCATGATGAACTATAATATGCAAAGGATGACAAAAATGATTCCCAAGCTCTTCGCGATGCTAAAATCGGTGGAGGTAGAAATCAAGAAAGAACATCAAGTGTTGATGGTTAAAAAGACCACCAGTTTTAAGAAAAAGGGCAAGGGAAAGAAAGACAACTTCAAAGAAGAACATTAAGCAAGTTGCCGCTCCCATGAAGAAGCCCAATGCTAGACCCAAGCCTGAAACTGAGTGCTTCTACTACAAAGGAAATGGTCACTGGAAGTGGAACTGCCCCAAATACTTGGCAGATAAGAAGGATAGCAAAGTAAACAAAGGTATATTTGATATACATGTTATTGATGTGTACCTTACTGGTGCTCGTAGTTGCCCCTGGGTATTTGATACCGGTTCAGTTGCTGAAGATTAGTAACTCGAAACATGAGTTGCAGAATAAACGGAGACTAGTTAAGGGCGAGGTAACGATGTGTGTTGGAAGTGTTTCCAAGATTGATATGATCACCATCGCACACTCCCTCTACCTTCAGGATTAGTGTTGAGCCTAAATAAATGTTATTTGGTGTTTGCGTTAAGCATGAACATGATTAAATCATGTTTATTGCAATACGGTTATTCATCTAAGTCAGAGAATATTTGTTGTTCTGTTTACATGAATAAAACCTTCTATGGTCATACACCCAATGTAAATGGTTTATTGAATCTCGATCGTAGTGATACACATATTCATAATATTGATGCCAAAAGATACAAAGTTGATAATGATAGTGCAACATACTTGTGGCACTACCGTTTAGGTTATATTGGTGTAAAGCGCATGAAGAAACTCCATGCGGATGGACTTTTGGAATCACTTGATTATGAATCATTTGATACTTGTGAACCATGCCTCATGGGCAAGATGACTAAAACTCCGTTCTCCGGAACAATAGATTGAGCTAATGACTTTTTGGAAATAATACATACCAATGTATGCGGTCCGATGAGTGTTGAAGCACGCGGCGGGTATCATTATTTTCTCACCTTCACAGATGATTTGAGTAGGTATGGGTATATCTACTTGATGAAACAGAAGTCTGAAACGTTTGAAAAGTTCAAAGAATTTCAGAGTGAAGTGGAGAATCATTGTAACAAGAAAATAAAGTTTCTACGATCTGATCACGGAGGCGAATATTTGAGTTACGAGTTTGGCCTTCATTTAAAACAATGTGGAATAGTTTCACAACTCACGCCACCTGGAACACCACAGCGTAATGGTGTGTCCGAACATCGTAACCGTACTTTATTAGATATGGTGCGTTCTATGATGTCTCTTACCGATTTGCCACTATCGTTTTGGTGTTATGCATTAGAGACAACCGCATTCATGTTAAATAGGGCACCGTCCAAATCCGTTGAGATGACACCGTATGAACTGTGGTTTGGCAAGAAACCTAAGCTGTCGTTTCTTAGAAGTTTGGGGATGCAACGCTTATGTCAAAAGGCTTCAGCCTGATAAGCTCGAACCCAAAGCGGAGAAGTGCGTCTTCATAGGATACCCGAATGAAACTATTGGGTATACCTTCTACCACAGATCCGAAGGCAAAATCTTTGTTGCTAATAATGGGTCCTTTCTAGAGAAGAAGTTTCTCTCGAAAGAAGTGAGTGGGAGGAAAGTAGAACTTGATGAGGTAGTTCTACCTTCTCTCGAATTGGAATGTAGTACATCAGAGAAAGCCGTTCCCGTGATGCCTATACCAACCAGAGAGGAAGCAAATGATGATGATCATGAAACTTCAGATTAAGTTACTACTGAACCTCGTAGGTCGACCAGAACACGTTCCGCAGCAGAGTGGTACGGCAATCCTGTCCTGGAAGTCATGTTGTTGGACAACAGCGAACCTATGAACTATGAAGAAACTATGATGAGCCCAGATTCTGAAAAATGGCTTGAGGCCATGAAATCTGAGATAGGATCCATGTATGAGAACAAAGTGTGGACTTTGGTGGATTTGCCCGATGATCGGCAAGCCATAAAGAATAAATGGATGTTTAAGAGGAAGATGGACGTTGACGGTAATATCACTATCTACAAAGCTCGACTTGTTGCAAAAGGTTTTCGACAAGTTCAAGGGGTTGACTACGATGAGACTTTCTCACCCGTAGCCATGCTTAAGTCTGTCCGAATCATGTTAGCAATTGCCGCATTTTATGATTATGAAATCTGGCAAATGGATGTCAAAAACTTGCATTCCTTAACAGGTTTCTTGAGGAAGAGTTGTATATGATGCAACCGGAAGTTTTTTTTGATCCTAAAGGTGCTAACAGAGTGTGCAAGCTCCAGCGATCCATCTATGGACTGGTGCAAGCATCTCGGAGTTGGAATATATGCTTTGATGAGGTGATCAAAGCATATGGTTTTATACAGACTTATGGTGAAGCCTGTATTTACAAGAAAGTGAGTGGGAGCTCTGTAGCATTTCTGATATTATATGTGCATGACATATTGCTGATTGGAAATGATATAGAATTTCTGGATAGCATAAAAGGATACTTGAATAAGGATTTTTCAATGAAAGACCTCGGTGAAGCTACTTACATATTGGGCATCAAAATCTATAGAGATAGATCAAGACGCTTAATAGGACTATCACAAAGCACATACCTTGACAAAGTTTTGAAGGAGTTCAAAATGGATTAGTCAAAGTAAGGGTTCTTGCCTGTATTCAAGGTGTGAAGTTGAGTAAGACTCAAAGCCCGACCATGGCAGAAGATAGAGAGAGAATGAAAGTCATTCCCTATGCCTCAGCCATAGGTTCTATAAAGTATGCCATGCTGTGTACCAGACCTGTTGTATGCCTTGCCATGAGTCTGGCAAGGAGGTACAGTAGTGATCCAGGAGTGGATCACCGGACAGTGGTCAAAATTATCCTTTGGTACCTAAAGAGGACTAAGGAAATGTTTCTCGGTTATGGAGGTGATAAAGAGTTCATCATAAAGGGTTACGTCGATGCAAGCTTGACACTGATCCGGATGACTCTGAGTCTCAATCTGGACATGTATTGAACATGGGAGAAATTAGCTAGAGTAGCTCTATCCAGAGCATTGTAGACATAGATATTTGCAAAGTACACACGGATCTGAATGTTGCAGACCCGTTGACTAAAAACCTCTCTCACAAGCAAAACATGATCACACCTTAGAACTGTTTGGGTGTTAATCACATGGCGATGTGAACTAGATTATTGACTCTAGTGAACTCTTTGGGTGTTAATCACATGGTGATGCGAACTAGATTATTGACTCTAGTGCAAGTGGGAGACTGATGGAAATATGCCCTAGAGGCAATAATAAAATAGTTATTATTATATTTCCTTAATCATGATAAAGGTTTATTATTCATGCTAGAATTGTATTGACCGGAAACTTAAATACATGTGTGGATACATAAACAAATACCGTGTCCTTAGTGAGCCTCTACTAGACTAGCTCATTGATCAAAGATGGTTAAGGTTTCCAAACCATAGACATGAGTTGTCATTTGATAACGGGATCACATCATTAGGAGAATGATGTGATGGACAAGACCCAACCGTTAGCATAGCAAATGATTGTTCAGTTTATTGCTACTGCTTTCTTAATGTCAAATACATGTTCCTTCGACCATGAGATCATGCAACTCCCAGATACCTAAGGAAAACCTTGTGTGCTATCAAACGTCACAACGTAATTGGGTGATCATAAAGATGCTCTATAGGTATCTCCGCAGGTGTCTGTTGAGTTGGTGTGAATCGAGATTTGGATTTGTCACTCCGTGTATCAGAGAGGTATCTCTGGGCCCTCTTGGTAATACACATCATAATAAGCCTTGCAAGCAAATGACTAATGAGTTAGTTATGAGATGATGTATTACGGAATGAGTAAAGAGACTTGCCGGTAACGAGATTGAACTAGGTATGAAGATACCGACGATCGAATCTCGGGCAAGTAACATACCGACAAACAAAGGGAATTACGTATGTTGTCATAAGGTTTGACCGATAAAGATCTTCATAGAATATGCAGGAGCCAATATGAGCATCCAGGTTCCGCTCTTGGTTATTGACCAGAGAGGTGTCTCGGTCATGTCTACATAGTTCTCGAACCCGTAGGGTCCGCACGCTAAACATTCATTGACGATATAGTGTTATATGAGTTATATGGAATTGGTGACCGAATGTTCTTCGGAGTCCTGGATGAGATCACAGACATGATGTGGACCTCCGGAATGGTCCGGAGGTAAATATTGATATATAGGACGATGATATTCGGACACTAGAAGAGTTTCGGAGTACACCGGGTAGTCATCGGATCGCCGGAAGGGGTTCCGGACACCCCCGGGAGGTCTATGGGCCTAATGGGCCAAGGGGGGACATACCAGTCCACAAGGGGGCTGGCACGCCCCTCTCCCTGGCCGGTTGGCCCTAGGGGAAGGAAAGGGGAGGGGTGGCCCCTCCTGCCTTTCCCTCCTCATGAGAGAAAGGAAAGCGGGGGGGGGGGGGGCGCCACCTCCCCCTGCCTTCCTCCCGCACTCAAATAAGGAAGGGGGGCGTGGCTTAGGGAAGACCCCAAGTAGGATTTGGCATAATTGGGGCACCTCCTGGCTGCTCCCCTCTTCCCCCCACCTACATATATGTGGGAGGGGGCGCCACACGTAACCACGACAATTGCTTAGCCGTGTGCGGCGCCCCCATCCACAGTTTCGTCCCTTGGTCATTTTTCGTAGTGCTTACGCAAAGCCCTGCGGAGATAGCTTCACCATCACCGTCACCACGCCGTCGTGCTGCCGGAACTCATCCACTACCTCGTCGTCTTGCTGGATCAAGAAGGCGATGATGTCACTGAGCTGAACGTGTGCTGAACGCGGAGGTGCCGTACATTCGGTACTCGATCAGTTGGATCGCAAAGACGTTCGAATACATCAACCACGTTAACAAACACTTCCGCTTACGGTCTACAAGGCTACGTAGACATACTCTCCCCTCTCGTTGCTATGCATCTCCATGGATAGATCTTGCGTGTGCGTAGATTTTTTTTTTGTTTTCCATGCAACGTTCCCCAACACAAAACTCCACCAATTCCATTACCACTAGCATCACAATGAACCTCAAAAGTTTTGTTGAAATTAGGCAATGCAAGAATTGGAGCATGTGTAAGCTAAGATTTGAGCTCATCAAATGCGGTAGATTGCGAGGGTCCCCAAACAAAGGGTGCATTCTTCTTACTCAAGGCATGCAACGATGTGGCAATAGTGCTAAAGTCTTTCACAAAGCAACGATAAAAACCCGCTAGACCAAGGAAACTACGCACTTGTTGCTAATTAGTGGGTTGTGGACAAGTTTTAGTTGCTTCAATTTTAGACTCATCAATATGAACACACTTTGAAGACACAACAAAGCCCAAGAAAACAATCTTGTCAACACCAAAAGTGCATTTTTTCATATTGGCATAAAGTCGCTCTTTTCGAAGAGTTTGCAAAACGGCCCTAAGATGAGTTACATGATCTTTGAGGGATTTGCTAAAGACAAGTATGTCATCAAAGTAGACCACAACAAACACGCCAATGTATGGGCGAAGCACATAATGCATAACGCGCATGAAAGTACCGGGTGCTTCGGATAAACCAATAGGTATAACTAACCACTCGTACAAGCCAAATTTGGTTTTAAAAGCGGTTTTCCACTCATCACCTTCTTGAATGTGTATTTGGTAATAGCCACTTTTAAGATCAATTTTTGAGAAAATGGTGGCACCGCTAAGCTGATCTAGCATATCATCAAGGCGAGGAATGGGATGCCTATAGCGAACGGTGATAGCATTTATTGGTCTACAATCGGAACACATGCGAAAACTACCATATTTCTTAGGCACAAGAATGACCGGTATGACACAAGGACTCAAACTTTCACGCACATGTCCATGGTCTATGAGATGTTGGACTTGCCTTTGTATTTCTTTGGTTTCTTTGGGGTTGACGCGGTATAGAGCCTTGTTCGGAAGAGGTGCGCCGGGGATGAGGTCTATCCGGTGTTCGATGCCACGTAGAGGAGGAAGACCGGGAGGAACACCGGGAGGTAGCTCATCGGGAAAGACATCCGTGAATTCCTGTAACAATTGAGACAACACTAGAGGTAGATGGTTAGAATTGTTAGTCCTTGCCGCTTCATCTTTGCACACTAGGACATAGTGTATGACTCTAGATGGGTTCTCACACACTTCTCTCATCTCTCTTTTTGTGGCTAGGAGGACTAAGTTCTTCTCTCGTGGTGTGGAGTCACTCATTTTGGGCTTGTGGCTCACTCTCTTTGTGGTGGTTCACTCTCTCACTAGTCTCTCCATGATGGGTGGATGCTTGCTTGTCGGCGATCACTTGGCTTGGTGACGTAGGTCGTAGCACATACTCCCTTCCTTTCATCTTGAAGCTATAGTGGTTTGTTCTTCTGTTGTGGATGACGCCGAAGTCGAATTGCCAAGGTCTTCCCAAGAGAAGATGGCACACGGACATGGGAACCACATCACACTCCAATGTGTCCTCGTAAGCGCCGATCTTGAACAAAACTTGCACGGTGTGCTCCACTTGAATGGTGCCGGAGTCGCTAAGCCATTGGACCTTGTAGGTGCGAAGATGCTTCTTCTTGACCAATTGTAGCTTGGAACATAGCTCGTCACTTGCCAAGTTGTGGCAACTTCCTCCGTCGATGATGACTTTCACGAAACGCCTGTTGATGCCAGCCTTGGTGTGGAAGATGTGACACCGTTGGTCTTCATCTTGTTGGTGTTGAAGCATCAAGACCTCGGAGACCATGAGAGCGGGACTTGAATCATTATCACAAAAGACTTGCTCATTTTCCTCTTCATTCACTCGATGATGCATGGCGACGTGCTCGAGTGCTTCCATTTCGTCTTCGCTCATGGAGTCGTATGTGCCATCATCATTCGCAATCATGGTTTGCCGGTTGATGCATTGGAGGGACTTGTGTCCATGACCACCACATGTGAAGCACTTGAGAGAACTTGTCTTGATGGGGTCATCCGATGGCACCGATGATGAGGGAGTCTTGGACTTGTAGTTTCTTGCCGGAGGACGAGTCAAAGAAGGGGCTTGCTTGGAACTTGACTTGTCTCTGGTACTTGGTGATGCTCTAGTTGAGGTAGGAGGTGCCGAAGTCGTGGGGGCTTGAGTGTATGAGCCGTAGGTCTTGGAAGAGTACTTGGTGTACTTGAAGTCATCTTGTACTTGTCGCTCGGCCTTGGTCGCTTGATGAACTAGCTCTAGAAGGTTGGAGTAGGGTTGGAAGTCGGCGATCTTCTTGATTGGATGATTGAGGCCATTCAAGAATTGTGCCATAGTCTGCTCATCATTTTCCTTGACATTGGCTCTTATCATGGCAATCTCCATTGCTTGATAGTATTCTTCCACCGTCTTCATGCCTTGCTTGAGGAGTTGCTACTTCTTGAAGAGATCACGGGTGTAGTGTGTAGGCACGAAGCGAGCTCTCATGACATCCTTCATTTGTGCCCAAGTTGTGATGGGTGGTTCGCCTCTCTCGCAGCATCGCTCGATCACTTGTTCCCACCAAATGAGGATGTAGTCTTGAAACTCGAGGGATGCCATGGTGATCTTCTTTTCCTCATCATAGTTATGAAGACGAAATATCTTGTCGACTTTCAATGCCCATGAGAGATATTCTTCGGGATCATTGCTTCCGGAGAACTTGGGCATGGTGAACTTGAGCTTGCCGTAGTGGAGTTCTTCATCGTAGTGGCAGTTTTGATGTCGCTCTTGGCCTGGGGGAGGGTCTTTGAGTTCACGTTCTTTGTGATAGCGCTCTTGGCGTGGAGGAGGACGAGGCATATGCGCTTGGTTTCACCGTTCTTGTTGCTCTTTACGCCGGGCAGCTTCTTCTTGTCGTGCTCAATGAAGTTCTTCCTCTTGCTCACGTACGAGGCAGTTGCGTGATGCAACGGCTCTAGTCGACTCGCGGAGTGCTTGTTGAGCCTCTTGAGCTTGTTCGTCACGACTTTGTTGCTCTTGCCGAAGTGCATCGCCGTCTTGAGATGCTTGATGTGGACGATGTGGTGGGGGTTGCTCTTGCTCCGTGGCTTCTTGTTCTTGGCGATGCGCCTTTTCACGTGCTCAAACTCGGTCTTGTAAGCCATTGACATGGAAAGGATTTTCTTGAGCTTGGCGATCTTGAGTGTCATTGTGGCGAGGAGAATGAGCTCGAGGAGGGCTCGCATCGGAAGAAGAGTATGACGACGAGTGGCGACTTGAGTGGCGCCGTCATGGTGAAGAAGTTGAGGAAGACGCGCGTCTCACAATCATGTTGCGGAATTCTTCCATTTGTTTGGAGAGCTTGGCGTCTAGGTAGTCCCTTTGTCTTGCTTCCTATTGGCGTAGGTCGGTGGCAACTTGCTCGATGCGATCGCCCAAAGCTTCACTTTCTTGATGTAGAGCTCGTTGTGCGATGAAGAAGTGATTCTTGGTGATGAAGTCGCGTTCATCATCTTGATCCTTGAAGAGCGGGTTCGCCGAAGAAGTAGGCCTATCCATCATGTGGAAGTGGTGGTGAGTAGGAAAAATGAGAGAACAATACCAAAGTTACCTTTTCCAAAGATTGTGGATGTATCAAGTACGATCTCACAAGATGCTATAATAGTAGAATTGGTACCGGGTTTTGTTTTCTCACACCTACAAGTAAAAGGCTTATGGAGGATCTCGGTTAGGAAGTGGCACAAATAATTCAAGGAAATGTTAGTCAAGATATCAAAAAAGTTGAGAAGATGCACAAATCGCAAGTAAGACAAAGATCAAACCCAAGGATATCACTAGGAACACACACAAGGAAGATAGATGGGATCCGCACAACCAAGGAATGAGATCTAGGAGGTGGAACCACGGAAATGCTCATGTTATACGGATACTAGAGAGACGCTAGCTCGATTGCTCTAATGGCTAGATACACTAGTGCACCAACCTAAGAGAGAACGGGTCGTCTACTATCCCAAGTATGCTTATGTATGTATGAACCGAGATGGTTAACTAGGCAAAGTGGCTCAATGCTATTGCTTACAAGCTCTTGCTTCTCTTTTTCTTTTGCTTAAAAGTTTTTTTGACTATGCCACAATGCTTGATATGCGAGCCGGAATGCGAGATAACAAGTAGGATATGCACGGGAGAGACATAACACTAAAGGTGCACTAAGAGCATGGCTCGGCAATACTCAACTTGCTAGTCTTGATGGGTAAGTAACGCAAAAGAGGCTCGAGGCTATCAAGGTAATCTCAAGGGTAATACAAAGGTGTCGTCAAAGTTATTGTCCTTGCTTATGGTTGGTATGAAGATGGAGTTGTCGAAGTCGAAGTGGAGTCCGAGTCGATGGCGAGTAGCGGTGATGATGAAGTGAAGTCGCGCCTAAGTAGCCGAAACACCTTAGGACATGTGTAAACCGCAACTTCGCAACTCAAACACTCATGAAAAGTATTGCGGAAGATCAAATGTGGTGGTGGAAAGACAAACTGGTGGAAAACAAGAAGTGGCCGAACTGTTCTGTGCACGGGGTAAGTGAAGCCCGTGTGCACAGGGTGTTCTGTAGCGGAAGAACACCTTCGGATCCGTGGAGTTTTTGCAAAATCCAGCCAAAATCAACGATGGGTGGGGGTAATAGTGGTCGGTAGATCCACTTGTCAAACACGAAATTCGTGGACCAAATCAACCAAATCTCACAAGATCTAACAAATTGCAAGAAAAATTTTGGGGCTATTTTTGGTGGGGATTTTTGAATTAGGACGAAAAACAACAAAATCAAGCTTGAATATGGGGGGTAGGGACTCCAAGATGTGAATCAACCTTGCTCATGATACCAAGATGTTGTAGGGCGAAACCCTAAGATGGATCCTTTCACACTTGGAGGGGAAAAGGGATGAACACCAAGAACACAAAGAGGAATTCACTCGAGCAAAACCCAATTACACATCCACTAGAATAGCAAACGCATAGATCGACAAGAGTACAAGCACAATCAAAGGAAACAAGCACTAGGTAAAGTTCTTCCCACTCCTAAGGAGGTGAGGTCTTGATGATAGTCTTCTCCCAAGAGGAGGCCTTGAAATCCACTTGGGATCCTCTCCTAAGAGGTATTGATCTCCAAGAGGAGTGGTAGATGGAGCAAAGCTCTCTAAATAGCTCTCATATAATTTTCTATCCCTAAATATGACCCTAGGTACGGAATATATAGGTAGGTGGGTGAGGGGGACGAAGTGGAGGCCCAATAGCAGCTCACAGCCGTCCATCCTGAAGGGCCCGTGTGCATGGGGTAAGTTGGGCCCGTGTGCACGGGGGTCCCCTATGCATCGGTACACGGCCATGCGCACGGTGTCCTACAGCGTCAGCTCCCTGGGTAGCCCGTGCGCACGGGTTCTCGGGGCCCGTGGACACGGGGTCGCCTGGGAGGTGCAGTCTTGCTCCTCTTGGCTTCCTTCTTCTTCCTTGATGCCTTGAGGTGCTTCTCCACCTCCTTTGGGGTGTCCTTCAGCTACTTGGTGGCGTCGGTCTTCATACCTAATGACACATAGCATGTTTTGGTGAGGTAGCCACCAAGTCCCATTCATGTCCATATCTTTCTCAAGTAGGAGTGAGTTCACCTCGGTTTCAATTGCGCGTGCTCGAGCTCTTGTCATGGGTCCAGGTGGTGCTTGATGAGTTGGTGTAGCGTCCATGGGGATGATGGAAGGATGCTCCGCATCACTTCTCTCTCTTTGATCTTCAATACAATGTTCACCTTGATGTTCTTGGAGTTCTATTTGATGTAATCTTCTTTTGCGGTGCGTTTGTTGAGATCAGATGAATTATGGATTTATGATCAGATTATCTATTAATATTATTTGAGTCTTCTCTGAACTCTTTTATGCATGGTTAAGATAGCTTTGTATTTCTCTCTGATCTATTGATTTGGTTTGGCCAACTAGATTGATTTTTCTTGCAATGGGAGAGGTGCTTTGTACAATCTTGCGGTGTCCTCACCCAGTGATACTAGGGGTAGTGAGGCACGCATTTGTATTGTTGCCATTAAGGATAAAAAGGTGGGGTTTATTTCATATTGATTGGATCTATCCCTCTACATCATGTCATCTTGCTTAAGGCGTTACTCCGTTCTTGTTAACTTAATACACTAGATGTATGCTGGATAGCGGTCGATGTGTGGAGTAATAGTAGTAGATGCAGGCAGGAGTCATTCTATTTGTCACGGACATGATGCCTATATTCATGATCATTGCCTTAGATATCGTCATAACTCTGCACTTTTCTATCAATTGCTCAACAATAATTTGTTTACCCATCGTATGCGTTCTTTCAAGAGAGAAGCCTCTAGTGAAAACTATGTCCCCCGGGTCTATTTTTATCATATTATTTCCAGATCTATAAAACCAAAAACCCAAAAATACCTTGCTGCAATTTATTTACCTTTACTTTGTTTTGCACTTTTATTTATCTTTTATACCTATCTCTATTAGATCTCATCCTTGCAAGTAACCGTGAAGGGATTGACAACCCCTTTATCGCGTTGGGTGCAAGTATTTATTTGTTTGTGTAGGTGCAACCATTGGTGACTTGTGTGTTCCTCCTACTGGATTGATACCTTGGTTCTCAAACTAAGGGAAATACTTATCTCTACTTTGCTGCATCACCCTTTCCTCTTCAAGGGAAAAACCAACGCAAGCTCAATAAGTAGCACCCATACCTAGGGTTCGTCCGCCGGTCATGTTAGACCGACTGCCCTAGACAGTCTTTTTCACGATCCATTGATTGGGGATTTTCTCTCTCGCCGATCAATTGATCGGTGTTATTTTTCTTTGGTTTCCGATCTATGATCGGTTTGCATCGTCCGTCACCATCCGTCGACATTAGCACACCTCTACTCTGACCTGGTGGCACACCAGCCGCCTTCAACTGGCACGACACGCGGTGCCTCAGGGGCGCTTGAGGTTCGCACGTTCGTCTGCATGTTGTTCTCCGCCGGCCATCATTCCTCCATTAGCACTTCATCGTCTTCAAGCGATTTGATTGGCACACGACGCCCCAGGCTTCGCGTGGCATCGCATCATGTGCGTGGACAACGGCCATCGCGCTATCCTGTGCCAGCCGTCTTCACATCGCAACGTGGCGCGTGGTGGCTGTGCAAGCACCGCGTTGGCTCACCGGTGCACATCACGTGGCCATGTTCCATGCAGGGCATGCATGATGGCTGCTCGTGCGCATGGTTGGCTAGCTGCTCGCGTACTTGTACGTGCCCAGGAAAGCCTCTGTGCATAGCTGTCATGACCCGACAGCCACATGGGCCAAGGTGGGCCGACACATGCTGGCCCAGGAGAGAGGGATATAGAAAAGAAGCCAGCCATGAGAGAAGGGGATCGAACAGAACAGAACAGGCTGATGCCTTCTTCTTCCTCGGCTCCCTCCTCCATCCCTCGTGACCAGGCGAGCTCCTCCCTCCTCCTTGCTGCTACTGCCTACCCCTGATTCTGTGCTCCTCCCATCCCAAACTCTATCTCTTCCTTCAATCTCCAGTGAGATTTGTATCATGTATCCACATGCTTGGTGATAAGAGAGCTATGTTCGTTACAGTTGGTATCAGAGCCATCGTTCCTCGTGCTCTTCTAGCTTTGATCTGTAATTTCGATGACAGGTCGGCGGTGGAACTCGTTCTACTGTTATAATACCGATCTGAGGTCAAATTGGTTGGAAGTTGCTACGAATTGGTTTCTGATCACCAAGTGTTCGACAAAATGTCCAACAACCAGGAGGCAGCCATGAGCAGCGCCCTTAACGTTACTGTGACCCATGTACTCTACCCTGTGACCGAGAAGGTTCTGCTGCAGGTGTTTGAGCTATATCGGTATCATGTGGTGGAATTGCATGTGTTGCGGGGAGCTACTGGTGTGGAGGCAACTGTGCAGCTCCGGTCACATCATGAGGCAGTACGAGCTTGTGATGCCCTTAATGGTTGGGCCATCTATGATGGGTGTTGTTTCCTCGACATCAACCATGTGTCGCCGACCTACATCACTACAGCAGCTCCCGAGATCCACAACAAGGCGTCACACACACCAAGCATGGCAACCGAGTGCGGCGACAAAGCTGGCCTCACCAAGGCAGTGAGCCATGACATGGTGCTTGCCCCTGACAGCATGCTCGAGGGTACTTCCATGGTTGACACCTCTGCTTTGACTACTTCGGCACTCGCCATCGACAAGGAGAAGACGGTCATGGAGCTTCTAGCAGAGATCAAGGCCACACTCAACCGCTTGCTTGCCAAGGTTGATGCCCCGTCTCCTCCAACCAAGACTGTGGTTGGGTCTACCGTGATCTCTGTTGCTCCGCATGTGGGCTCCGACTCTGCACCAAACTCGTGCGACAAGTTCTTGACATTTGGCCTCGACCCATATGCTAGCGCCATCCATGTCGCAGAGGTGCCCCTAATTGTGGAATCTATGCCACAGATTATTCCTATGCTTGTGGATGCCTCACATACATATGTGCTTCCGCACTTTACCATCTCCGAGCCTGGCACGCTGATTGCTACTTCTTGAGCTTGTGTTGGTTTTTCCCTTGAAGAGGAAAGGGTGACGCAGCAAACTAGAGATAAGTATTTCCCTCAGTTTGAGAGCCAAGGTATCAATCAAGTGGGAGAAACACACAAGTCACCAATGGTTGCACCTATACAAACAAACAAATACTTGCACCCAACGCGATAAAGGGGTTGTTAATCCCTTCGCGGTTACTTGCAAGGATGAGATCTGATAGAGATAGGTATAAAAGATAAATAAAAGTGTAAAATAAAGTAAAGGTAAATAAATTGCAGCAAGGTATTTTTGGGTTTTTGGTTTTGTAGATATGAAAATAATATGATAAAAGATAGACCCGGGGGCCATAGTTTTCACTAGAGGCTTCTCTCTTGAAAGAAAGCATACGGTGGGTAAACAAATTACTGTTGAGCAATTGATAGAAAAACGCAAAGTTATGACGATATCTAAGGCAATGATATGAATATAGGTATCACGTCCGTGACAAGTAGACCGACTCCTGCCTGCATGTACTACTATTACTCCACACATCGACCGCTATCCAGCATGCATCTAGTGTATTAAGTTAACAAAAATGGAGTAACGCCTTAAGCAAGATGACATGATGTAGAGGGATAGATCCAATCAATATGAAAAAACCCCACCTTTTTATCCTTAATGGCAACAATACAAATACGTGTCATGTCCCCTTCTGTCACTGGGAATAAGCACCGCAAGATTGAACCCATTACAAAGCACCTCTCCCATGGCAAGAAAAAATAAATCTAGTTGGCCAAACCAAATCAATAGATCGGAGAGAAATACAAAGCTATCTTAATCATGCATAAAAGAGTTCAGAGAAGTCTCAAATAATATTCATAGATAATCTGATCATAAATCCATAATTCATCGGATATCAACAAATGCACCGCAAAATAAGATTACATCGAATAGATCTCCAAGAACATTAAGGAGAACATTGTATTGAAGATCAAAGAGAGAGAAGAAGCCATCTAGCTACTAGCTATGGACCCATAGGTCTGTGGTAAACTACTCACATATCATCGGAAGGGCAGCAATGATGATGTAGAGGCCCTCCGTGATTGAATCCCCCTCCGGCGGAGTACCGGAACAGGTCTCCAGATGGGATCTCACGAGGACAGAAATTTGCGGCGGCGGAAAAGTAGTTTTGGTGTGCCCTCTGGTATACGGGGCATATTTGGGTATTTATAGAGCAAAGATTAGGGTTAGAGGAGCATCAGGGGCCCACAAGCCTGGAGGCGCCCCCCTAGGGCGCACCCTCCGAGCTTGTCGCCAACTGGTGGCCCCTCTGACCTCCTCCCGAAGGTTCCTGGGTGTCTTCTGGTCCAAGAAAAATTCTCAAAAAGTTTCGTTCCGTTTGTACTCTGTTTGGTATTGATTTTCTGTAAAAGACAAAAACAAGGAAAAAACAGCAACTGGCAATGGGCACTAGGTTAATAGGTTAGTCCCAAAAAATGATATAAAATAGTATAATAATGCATTAAAAATATCTAAGATGAATAATATAGTTGCATGGAACAATAAAAAATTATAGATACGTTGAAGACGTATCACTGATGCCCTCCAAATGTTTGACGGAATGGTCATTGGTGCCAACACCATGTTCCATGTGTGTGTTCATGGTGATGCTAAGGCCCTGTTTGTTTGGGCTTTTGTTTTTGCTTTTGCAGCTTTTTCACTTTGCTCAAAAAGCCATAGAAGCTCCTAAATAGATGTTTTTGAAGCTTTTATGGCTTTTGAAGCTCAATATTGTTACATTGATTCATCAAAAGCCAAAAAAGCTGCAAAAGCACCTATTTAGGAGCTTTTATGACTTTTTGGTCAAAGTGAAAAAGCTGCAAAAGCAGAAGCAAAAGCCCAAACAAACAGGGCCTAAGGCTGCTGCCCCGGCCACTAAGTTGCCTGACATCGGCTTTGTCAGATCATCACGATAGAAGCCGTTGCATCGGATGAGACTATTCCTCTCAAAGTACTCAGTGCAGTCAGCACCAACTCCGATGGACTTGGAGAAGTTCTACGACCATAGCCCTGGCCTTCATTTGTGCGTAAAGGTGGACCAATGCATCGGAAGGAGTCTGGCACACAATCTGCATGTGTTGCGATTGGCTTTGAAGCAGAGTTGGAGACTCGTATCAATTGCCGCTGGAATATTCCAACTGAATTTGTTGCCAAGTCTAGGATATAAAATCTTTCCGCATTGGAACTACACCGGCTACCATCACATACTGCTCATCTATTTTCATGTGCAATTAGCATGATTCTACGCATGAGTTATGGGATAGTTGATATTGAAAACAGTTGGCAAGGTCACAAATGGGTCGCTATGGTATTTGCACTACCATTTTGGACAGACAAATTATACAAGACTGAGCTTGCTTGCTATGCTCCTGGGCTTCTGGCATTTATTGGTATTTTCCTTGCACAAGGTGGTATTGTGGGGATGATACAGTCTGTAGCTTGGCCGTTCAATTATCACGGTATTCATCAGATGATTAAAGCATCCAGGAAGAAAACAAACATGCAACAGAAGCATGGTGGAATTGATCTTAATGCTTGGTGCAATGATTATGGCTTCCTTCCTAGAAAGGCTGGTGTATCCCTGCCTCCTACGACGCTGACAAACTCCACTGCTCCACACGGAGGCTCTGATTTCTCCATAAACTCATATGACAAGTGTTCGACGACCACCAAATGCTCCAGTGGTGCTACTTGGTTGTAAATATGCAGGCGAATGATCAGTGTAATTGACAAAAATGTTCAGTTGCCATGGGACCCAGGAGTTCATTGTTTGATAACCACTCAATACTTTAGGAGTTTTGTTGCTGGTCAAGTTTATCAAAGTCGTAGTGTTCAACAAGCTTCAAGGAGTTATGAAGTGAATTTCAAGCAAAGAAAATGGATCTCAAAGTATCTATCTAATTCAGTTACAAACGATTTTTGTGCATGTCCAGCCAGGTTCTGCAGCTATGGGTTCTCTGCCACCACCGAAACACATGAAAGAATTTTCTCTTGGTGGAAGCAAGACATCTCTTGTCTTATGGTAGATCTAAAGATACAACCAACCATTGATATTATCCCGCGAAAAGATTTAATCAGTGTGCTGTTGGAAATACGCTCAAACAATATAAATTTTGATTTTGTAGTCAGTGATCTCAACATGGTGCACTCACATAACACCTGGTCGGATGAACATGATTATCATCACCCTCTTACTGCATTTCCCATTGGTCTAACTCGTGAAGGTGAGTGGGTTGCTTCCAGGTTATACTTCATGTTCTATCCTGAGCACATCATATGTCAAGCCTCCTGGCCCAGCTGTTTGTGTTGTTCACAAAAGAATGTTTTTGTACGAAAAAAGAGAAGTTGCTGCACTTGGAAGCAAATATGGTTTCTAGAATTCGGGGCACCAGGAAAATATATTGCTGAGCTACGGTGCGGATGTCAGACACTTTGCAAAATTTTCGTAGGCCATCCCATCAATATAATTGTGCTCTTGGTACAACTGAATCAATGCTCTTATTTGTGGAATGTTTTGCAAAATGGGAATCCACTTGATATTCTGGGTGTTCATGCTTCATTGTGTAATGCCAGTGCAAGAGAAGCATGGTTGGTGGTTCTATCTCAAGGGAGTTATGACTCGGCATGCTGACGAAGTTTTGCATAGTGACTGTTCTTATCTCGTCTTGCCTTGGGATCCAGGTGTACAACTCCAAATTGTATCATCTACATGCAAGCTGTTTCGACCAGTGCTTCAAGAACCGTTGGTTGATTCCTACAGACTATGGGATCCTGGTGATTTTCAGCGAAAGACGGCTTGGGAGCTGACGATTAGATGCTTTGACAGCCAGCAACCTATTACTTGCAAGGCACCACTACAACACTGTCATGTTGCCATGGACCTTTTATTGAAGATAGAAGTGGCAAGGCCATTGGCTAACACTACATATGGCTGGTGTTCCTCTGCTCAGCTGGCACTAATACAGTTGTTAAGAATTCTGCACCAGCTGGTGTGATGTGGTGCCTGAGATGGTTTCTTCGCGGGGGTGTGCATCCAATGAGTGTTCATTTGACGAAGTATGGAGATCAAGTTGATCATGTGCACAATTTGTTTCTGATCGGGCTGTGGGATCCCGGCAGCAGGCAACTCGTCCAAGCACCTCTCGACAAGCTTCACGAACTGCCAGCTGAGGTCCAGTGGTCGTGGGATCCTAACAGTTCTTCTGATCGACGACCAGCTTGGGGGCAAGCCGGTTATCGGGGAATGTCATGACCCGACAGCCACATGGGCCAAGGTGGGCCGACACATGCTGGCCCAGGACAGAAGGATATAGAAAAGAAGCCCACCACGAGAGAAGGGGATCGAATAGAACAAAACATGCTGATGCCTTTTTCTTCCTCGGCTCCCTCCTCCATCCCTCGTGCCCAGGCGAGCTCCTCCCTCCTCCTTGCTGCTGCTGCCTACCTCTGATTCTGTGCTCCTCCCATCCCAAAATCTATCTCTTCCTTCAATCTCCAGTGAAATTTGTATCATGTATCCACATACTTGGTGATAAGAGAGCTAGGTTCATTACAATAGCGCGTGTCTCTGTCTTGCTACCCATTCCTTCTACATCCAGCTGCTACCACGTTGTTCGTTCTGATCAACCACGCGCGCATGCCTATGCCGAATTCGACGAAAGATCGTCCTCAAGTACAGCACGTCCCTCCACCGATCGAGCAACGGGCTACCACTGCGTCGCCCCGTCGGGCCGCAATGCCGCCGCCCCATGGTTCTCCTCGCGGCTGCACTGATTCGCGCATTGCCACTTCGTCGCCCTTTCGGGCCGTAGTGCCGTGACACGCTGTTCGCGTCGCCGTCCGAGGCCGTCCCCGTGGCTGCATCAACCCGCACACCATTGCTGCGCCGCCCCTTTGGGCCGTAGCGTCGCGGCACGCGGTCCACGCCGCTGCTCCGAGGTCTTCCCGCTGTCGCACCGACCCGCTTGCTGCCGCTGCGTCGCCCCTTCGGGCCGTAGCGCCATGGCCTGCGGTCCCCTCTGTCGTACCCGCATGTCGACTTCCCTTGGTATGCGCTGCACGGAATGCCACCGTCCATGCCGGTGTTCGTCACGCTGGCGGGTTCTTCCTCGCCTACTTCGAGCATCGCCGCCGCGCTCCTAACCCAGTCTTCGCCGCTGCCGTCAGGTCGCCGCCACCGCTCTTCTTCGCTGCCGCTGTCGCTCGCTCACCCGAGTGGTGCCGCCCGTCCACCCCCTTCGTCTTCTTCTAGCACCAGCTCATCGTCAGCGTCGCCGTCATCTTCCTAGACCACTTCATCTACTCCGACCATCATTGGTGACATCGGCCCCATGCCGATTGGCGCCACAGCCGTCGTTGAGTCTCCTTCTCTCCTGGCCCCTCCGACTCCTCGACATGACTATAGCTCGTGCAGGTCCCTCATCTACACATGCCTGATGCTGGCAACACCGATGCGTGCCGTCGTCCACGACGTGTCCCCGGGCCTGGCAAGCCTGGTGCAGTGCTTCGTCAACTTCGTCTTCATCTACCTACGCATGACCGGTGCTGGAAACACTGACGCATGCCTTCGTCTACGATGTGTCCCCGAGTTTGGCAAACCCGGCGTGATGCCTTGTCAACAAGTCTTCTTCCCGACGCACCACTACTTCGACACCACTGCGCCCATGACTAACTCAGCGCCTCCTTGCGCCCACGGCTCCACGGCGATTTCCTCGACACCGGTGAAAGGATTGATATGGTTGACTAGAGGGGGGTAAATAGGCAACTACCAATTTTTATCTTTTCTTAACAAATTAGGATTAGCAACAAATAGGTTTTCTAGATATGCAACTAGGTGAGCAACCTATATGATGCTAGCAACACCAACAACACAAGCAAGCAAAAGATACACCACAAGTAAAGCTTGCACAAAGTAAAGATAAGAGATAACCTCAAGTGGAGATGATGAAGACGAGAATGTGTTACCGAAGTTCCTTCCCTTTGAGGGGAAGTACGTCTCCTTTGGAGCAGTGTAGAGGCACAATGCTCCCCAAGAAGCCACTAGGGCCACCGTATTCTCCTCACGCCCTCACACAACGCGATATGCCGTGATTCCACTAGTAGTGCCCTTAAAGGCGGCAACCGGACCTTATCAAACAAGGTTGAGGATCTCTCCACAATCGAATTGAAGACTCCCAACAATACCACGAAGCTTCACCATAATAGAATGTGGCTCCGAGGTGACCTCAACCATTTAGGGTGCTCAAACACCCAAGAGTAACAAGATCCGCAAGGGATTAGTGGGGGAATCAAATTTCTCTTGGTGGGAGTGTAGATCTAGGCCTTCTCAACCAATCCCTAAAGAATTAACAAGTTTGATTGTCTAGGGAGAGAGACCGGGCGTAAATGAGCTTCTGAACAACAATGGAGCTTGCGTGAGGAAGAGGTGAGTCAACTTGGGGCAGATGACTCCCTTATATAGTGGGGCAATAAATCCAACCATATGCACCCTCTGCCTGTGCACAAGCGGTAGTACCGGTCAGGTGAGCGGTACTTCCGCTGGCACGGAAGTTCCAGCCACGTAGTTCAACCTGAACCAGTCAGGGGGACGGTAGCGCCGTCGGAGCGGTAATACCGCTCCCACCAGCGGTACTACCGCGTGGTGTTGAATAGCTGCCGGAACCCACGGTAGTAGAGGAGGGCAGGGCGGTAGTGCCGCCCTAGGCAGTAGTACCGCAACCATCTGTCGTGCTACTTCCACGTAGGGGACTGGGTATTCCAGAACAGCAAAATACGCGGTACTTCCAGCGGAAGTTGACAGCGGTAGTTCCGCCAAAGCGGTACTACCGCGCCGCAACGCGGTACTTCTGTGTAACACCCCTGTGTAATGATGCTATAGTAATCCCTGAGATCAAGCTAATCATTTTGCTAAAACAGTGCTTAGTCACTTTGATCAATATCCCATTTGAAACTCCACCTGAATTCAAATTCAAATTCTAAGTGAAATTCAAAACTTCTCAAACATGAAAACTAAAATGTTCAAGTTGTTGCAAATAATTATTTGTTAATATTCGTGGTGAACCAACATTTTTGTAAAGTGTTTAAATGCCCTAAACTATTTAAAACAGTGGCTAAAACAATTATTTAAATGCTTTTTAAATTCTAAAATAGTTTATTTAAATACTAAACTAAATGTGGCAGTGGCCTAAATTGTTATTCTAATTTTAGGAGTAAGTTTTATATTTTATAAAACTAAAATAAAAGAAACTAAAAAGAAAAACAGAAGAGCTAAATAAAAAGAGAAAAGGGAACCCCCCCCCATTGTTCCCCTGGGCCTTGGCCACTAGACCAGTCTAGTGCAGCGACCCCGGCCGTCTCCCACCTATAGTGGGGCGACCGAGCGACCGCACTCGCCGGTTGACACTGAACCCTCTCGTCGTCCCCGCCGGAGGAGGGTAAGGTCGCCCACCCCGCGACCCCTCGGGCTCCTCCCCGCCTCCCACTCACTCCCCCACTCTCCCCCTTGCCTACTCCTCTTCCTCTCTCCGTCTCATCGAGCACCGAAGTGCCGTCACCACGGCCACCTTCATACACGCGGCCACCGTGCTCCTCGCAGGCTAGGAGCGTGCGGCGTCGACTACCTCGCCTGCAAGTTTTGGAACGAGTCGGTTGCCACCACGACGCGTGGATCGAGCCGTCTTAGACCTCGGTGTCGGGAGCTCGCCGCCATCAATTCCCTCTACGCCGACCCTGTCCGGCTTCCCCGTGCATCTCCTCGTCACCGATGTGAGCCATGCTACGATTCCCCTCTCCCCGCCCCTCAAATTTGTCCCTGTAGGGCCTCATCCGCCATGGCCGAAAGCTTGCCACCGCCATCCATGGCGCCACCGTGCCTAGTGCACCCGCGGGTCGCGTTTGGTCATGCGGCCGTTGTTGGTGTCAAAACCGGCAGACCTCGGGGTAGGGGGTCCCGAGCTGTGGATTCTCAGATCAATGGTAACAGGAACGAAGGAGACGATGTTTTACCCAGGTTCGGGTCCTCTTGATGGAGGTAAAACCCTACGTCCTGCTCTTGTTTATATTGATGGAGTATCAAGTACAGAGTTGATCTACCTCGAGATCATATGTTGTGTATGATTCTAATGATCTAGCCTATCTCTATTGACTAGCCTAGTCTCGGCTTATATAATATACCAGAGGCCTAGGATAATAAGAGTCCTAGCTGAATATGTTGGTGGAGAGGAGTCCTTGTCTTGATCACCAAGTCTTGTGGAATCCTCCTTGTATGCGTCATGGACTGCCCGAAGTGGCCTATGAGTGAGCCGCCATGGGGGTCCTCGGCCTAATCCACCTGTGGTGAGTACCCCCTAGTCCAGGACACCGTCAGTAGCCCCCTGAACTGGTCTTCAAGTTGGCGACGCTCCTCGATTCTTCCATACTGTTCTTCATCTTCGGTCATCAGTCTTGAAAACTGGTTCAAGAAATCTCCCCATCTTCGATATTGAGGACTGGCGAGCTAAATCCGAAGAGTTCACACGTCGAACATCTGAGGAGCCCTTTAAGTCTTCGGCCTCTATCAATGCCTTGTTATTTTTACGCCACACCTCGGATTTGAAGTTTTTCCCATGTAGTGGTGCCCTCTTGCGTCCGAGCTCCAATCACCGAACAGCATCCGAGGTGTCCTCTTGCAGTGGAACTCCAACGCCGGACTACATTCAAGGTGTCCTCTTGCAGCCGAACTCCAATGACGGACTGCATCCGAGGTGTCCCCTTGTAGCCGAACTCCAATCGCCGGACAACATCCGAGGTGTCTTTCGCAGCCGAGCTCCAACACCGTACTGCATCCGAGGAGGCATAGAGTACCTCGTCTTTGAAAAAGTTTGAAGGGGGTTATCCGAGCTTAACGCCGAAAAAGTTCTCTATGGAGCCAGTCACTCGCAGCCGAGCTTTATGCAAAACTGCTTCCGAAGTGGTGCAATTTATTTTCTGCCGAGATATATAGTCAGTAGCCCTCAAGGTGTGTGTCGGCCAAAAAGCCGAGATGCACCTGCGGGAAAACATAAAACCACTAATCCTAGTAGCCCCTGAGACTCAGGTCGATTCATAAAATCGGCCTGAGGATCAACTCCTAGCTCGGCAGCATACTTAGGAATGGAAACGCGGTGTGCATAGTCCTCGAGACACAGGTTGGGTGTGGCTGACCAACCTGAGGATCATAATCTTCTCGGAAACTGTTTTGCACTTCTGTAAATTTTCTGCATTGAGTCGCCAATGCAGTAGCCCCCGGGCCACTGGTCGGGTGTGAACACCAGATCAGGGGATCGATGTAACCCGTTAATGGCTTTAAAGTGAGAAGCACGAAGGACAGTAGCCCCCGAGCCTTAATGTGGGCATGGGTGGCCGAATTAAGGATCGATATCCGTTTGACAAAAAATTTTGTTGTGTTTAACACATACTGCTCGAAAAGAGAATAAATATCTCTTAAAGCAGCTAGACCTAGCGAAAGCCGAGCTCGCCAAGGTCGGCCCCAAGGGGCTTAATAGATAGGAAATTAATGACAATAGTGAATTATGAGAGCGTCATGTCAGCTGCTCGGTTGTCTCAGCAAGATTGTGCCCTTGACTCTTTAAAAGATGGGCTGCAATAAATTGATTTTACTCACATTTATGTGTAATGATTCTATGTATCCAAGAGGTGTACATCATTAACGCTCGGATTCGCATTGTACAAAACTTTGTTGACTGGCCATCGGCTTCAACCTCCTCGGCCAGTAGCTGGGGAGTGTTTGTCCTACTTTATAAAGCCTTTATGAGGGCAAAAGATTTACGTCAAACAAGACAATCCGGCCATACGGTTTTATAAAGAAAGGTACGCGAAGAGATATGTTATATTACTTTTTAACGTAAGAAACATCTTCTGAGAAAAATAGTTCCTTTATAAGTTCCTTTTCCCAGGCTATCATGTTGACCATGATCGTGAAACCTCAACTCCAATCAATGCGGGAGGAAAATGTTGAGGATTTAGTTTGGGGAAAGTTCCTGAACTCTGTGGTTTTTAGTGAACCTAAATTTTCACTTCTGTTGTTGCCGACCAATTATATTCTTAAGATAGCTAGCTTTCGGCTTCACCCAATCTGAGGTACTAACCCGGATGACCCGGTAGTAACAATCACAGAGGTGCTCCCTTTACCCCCTAGCTGAACAATCGGGAATGTAGGGTTAAACACAGGAGCCAGGCAACCCAGCTTGGCCAAAATCTTAAGTCAAATTGATGCATATTTATGGCTTTATAACGATAATTACAGAAGGCATCGCTTGTATATTGAATACAAACATTGATGATATATGTTTATTTTAACTCCGTTGCGACTGTTTATCATTTAAAAGTGGCCCACCGTCGGCTTCTGCCCCTTTGTAGATGCTACGCAGGGTGTTTCCACAATAATAAGACAACCCTTAGCCGACATCTCGGTGCCCAGAGGCGGCTGCGTTAGCAGAAACGAGGCAATCAGATATGCAGGCTTTATAACTTTCACTTAGTCATAGGAGTTTAAAGTTGGGAGGCCAGTTACTAGCCCGCGGTTAGTGTTCGACGTCAGCCGAGGTCAAGCCATTAACACTTCGGCCAATTTTATGAAAGGCCCATCGTTTAACACGGGGTAACCTCTATCGATCTATAGTTTAACACATCGGATCGCTGACCAATTTACGCTCATTGTGACAATCAATTTTCGGCTTTCTCCACTGAGGTACTTGACCAGTTAAATCGGAAGTACAATCATAGTGGTTCTCCCTTTGCACATCTAGCCGAGCAAAGCGGAACGTAGGAGGCAATCACAGGAGCCGGGCAACCCAACTATTGACCGAAGACACAATTAGAAACTGATGCATATAAAGCAATATCCAAAAACATTTTGCCAAGGACTGCTCGGAGTACCTTGACATTTGGTGGGTTCGGCTCTAGTCGCAGCCCCCTGTTGATATCACTGATGCTTTAAAGGCATCCGACGTTGTACTACGAGAGTTGTGCCGAAGACACACAGTATCCCCTGAGACTCAGGTTGGGTGCGGCCGAACAACCTGAGGATCAAATCTCCTCAGGAACTAGTCCATATGTCATGTGTGTTTCGCCAACACCGAGGTGTAGGTTGGCAGGAAATATGCCGAACTGCGGGTCGGGAAAGATCTCCCGAGCTGAATTATTACGCAGGGCACCATGGTCATGAGGATGTCTCGCCTCCTGAAAAAAAATACAAATAGCTTAAAAGTGCCATAAGCTCGAAAAGCCAAAAAAATTATGTAAAAACTTGACGTCCAAAGTAAATCAAGTGTTCGGTGCCAATTCAAAAATTGGTCTTAAAATAAATTTTTCCTTCCGTCGTGCTTTAACATGACACATCCGATCTCTAAATTTCAAGTAGGTCAGCCTTTGGCTTCAACCTCCATATCCTGAAGGCGGAGTGCTTCTCGAAGGCCAATTTAGTGAACTAAACTCGAGCGGCTTTAGAGAGAAACCAGGCTATCCGGCTATTGACCATACACTCGAGTTGAAAAAAGAGTATTAGAAAAAGACTTTGCAATAACTTAGAAGAAAAAATATTTATTATAAAACGGCTCATATAAATTTAAGAGCCTCCAGTTAACCTAGGCAAAGAAGTTGTTTTTAACAGACATCATTTTTGACAAACAACTCTTTTTTAAACACAAATATAGTGCTTGGTCGAACCAAACAAAAATTAAGAATTGAAAAGGTTAAGCATGAAAGCGACTTAGCTAATTAATGTGCTCGGTGTAGATGACGAGCCCCGGGCTTGTGGCGGGACAAAGATGTAGTCCTCGGCCTGGCCGAGGTCACAGCCCCCAAGCCCAAGGTGACCGAGTGAGGAGCTCGGCTTGACAAACTGGCTATGCATCAGAGTGGATGCGGTGAGGCGAAGCCCCCGGTCCAGCTAACATGACGAAGTTGGTAGATGATGCGGGCCGAGCTTGCGGCGGGTTGAGGTCCCAGCCCCCAAGCCGGTCCCGAGGTACCCGAGAAAAGAGCTCGGCTTGATGAAGTGGCAACATAGCGCGGTTGACGTGGTGGGGTGAAGTCCCTGGTCCAGCCGAGGTGACAAAGCTGGCGAGCTGGTGACGCCAAAGTCCCCGAAGTAGGTTGATGAAGAGATGGCGAAGCCCCCGGTCTAGCCGAGGTGACGGAGCAGATCGGAAGGTGATGTTGCAGCCCCATGCCAGTCGAGGTGTCGACGCAGGTTAGCACAATGGAAATCGGCTTGAAGAAGCAATGGCGCGGCAATGCCGACGCAGGTCGGAACTTGTGACGCGGTCAATGCCGGCTTGAGAAGTGACCGCGCAGCGATGCTGGCGCGCCCGACCCGTTCAATCCGTGGGGCAACGATCTTGTCTTGATGATTATTTGTCCTTCACGATGCCGAACTCTTGTTCGGCTCGCCGAGGTGATGATACGAGGTGGTTGTCGTCGGCTCGATGGAGCAATGGCACAGGTCGGTAGCCGTGGAGCAACGTGGTCGGGCTGGTTTGACACCAGCGCGACGGTGAAGATTGCCTTGGAAAAGGCTCAAAATTCGTGGGCACATGTTTGAGAGCAACACACAATACCCTATAAAAAAACTCCTTCAAAAAGGTTGTCCAATATCCCGTTCATGAAGAAAGATGAACCCGAGTCGGATTTGTATTCGCGAAGAAAACAGATCTGAAAATCGATGCGCTCAACGGAGGTTTGCCAGAGTTTGAATGTTCGGATCGAGATGAAATTTGGGGGGTGATAGATATAGGAATTCCGTAGCCTATCAACGGTTGGATCTTCCAAAGGAGTTCCGAGCTAGATGCTGGACACCACACTCCAAACTCGTCCAGATTCCCTTCCAGATTTGACAGGGCTCCGGTAATACGGAGATCGACGGAGATTATTCCATCGGAACGCGATGAAATTTTGTGGGGTTATTGTAGACTCAATTCCGCACAATTCCACTGAAGCAATGGTCAAAGAGACGCTCGAGGAGGCGGTGACGGCGGATACAAGTTCGCTGTCCAGAAAAACAACACAGTCGCCCGAGGGCAATGTTGACGTTGAGCCCCCGAGCTCCATGGATGATTCCTCCATGATCTTGATAGAGATCGGAGTTGATGTTGATGAAGTCCTCGTCCGAACATGATGATCTGAGGCGGAGCGCAGTCCTCGGTCAAGCTACCGACGAAGATGCTGACGTAGCAGTTGATCTGCAGACGAGCCATTGATCCTTTGTTTAATCTCACAGCGGAACTCTCAATGAAAGCACCATTGTCGGTGTCAAAACCGGCAGACCTCGTGGTAGGTGGTCCCGAGCTGTGGATTCGCGGATGAATGGTAACATGAACGAAGGAGACAGTGTTTTACCTAGGTTCGGGCCCTCTTTATGGAGGTAAAACTCTACGTCCTGGTCTTGTTTATATTGATGGAGTATCAAGTACAGAGTTGATCTACCTTGAGATCATATGTTGTGTATGATTCTAATGATCTAGCCTATCTCTATCGACTAGCCTAGCCTCGGCTTATATAATATACCAGAGGCCTAGGATAATAAGAGTCCTAGGAGAATACGTTGGTGGGGAGGAGTCCTTGTCTTGATCACCAAGTCTTGTGCAATCCTCCTTGTATGCGTCATGGGCTGCCCGAAGTGGCCTATCAGTGAGCCGCCACGGGGGTCCTTGGCCCGGTCCACCTGTGGTGAGTACCCTTAGTCCAGGACACCATCAGTCATGCTCCTGGAGCTTTCAGGATGCCATGGAGCCCTTCTCCTCGCATTTCCGGGTCCCGCAGCTCTCGCGCCCTTCACAACCGCAGCTCCGGCCGCTGCTCATGCCATCGTCATCGATGAACATGGCCGCCCCGGCGTCCCCTGCTACCTCCCGTTGATGCGCGCGAGCTTCTGCTCTCGAACGCACCATCCTATGGCTCGAACTTTCGCCGGACGGTGAAACCCGAGGCCCTCCGCCGCGCGGGATGGTGGCCGGCGACCAACTCCGGCGAGGCCGACGTGGCAGCATCATTAACCACTAACAGCCGCAACTAAACACCCACTGACCCCGGGTCCCGCCACGCTAATTAATTAGACAGAATAATTAACCCTGCTAAATAAATGGGTCACTGACGTGTGGGCCCACCTGCTAACTAGTCTAATTTATTTAAAGCTAACCCACTTTTTGCACTAGGGATAATTGGTTTTACATGCATCGACGGTTGGGTCCTACTGGACCTAGTTGGACCAGTCAAAGTGCTGATCGGGCAACCACCAGTCTATGACAGATGGGTCCCCACTGACCCAGTTGACCAGTCAACGGGTCAACTGTTGACCTGCTGACCCAGCCCCTGGTCCCACCTGTCATCCTCTATAACACATCTCTGGGTGCACTTTTGTGTGCCCATAGCATTTAAGTTTAATATATTTTCGAATTAAAATATTTCCAGTAATTTCAAAAAATATTTAAATCTTTGAAAAATCATATAAAACAATCCGTAACTCAGATGAAAATATTTTATATATGAAAGTTGCTCAGAAAATTCCAGCGAATTCAAATCTGCAATCCGTTCATCTATCACATGCCTCTAGCATGCTGAACATGAAACCGTCCCCTCTCTTGCACCTGTCCAAAAAATGCCAAACGCTGGGAAAATCCCTCCGGATATTTTCCCTCTCCGTCTGCAACGTGTAGTCTTGCGTTAGAACACCCCTAGCACTGAATATCGTCATGTCATGCTTAGAGATGCATCTATTTGCTTTGTATTTACTGTTTCTCCCCCCTCTTCTCTCCGATAGACCCCAAGATAGATGTTGCCCCCATGATCGACTACGTCACCGATGACCCTTCTTCCATTTCAGTAGAGCTTCCAGGCAAGCAAACCCCCCTTAATCATTCCAATATCGCCCATTCCATTCTCTCTCATGCTTGCATTATATTTTGCTACTGTACTTGATTAATCCTATTCTGATGCATAGCTTGCTTTTGTAACCTGCTCTTGTACCTTACCTGCTTATTTTAAACTGCTTAGTATAGGTTGGTTATTGATTCACCAGTGACCCCTCACCTTGTCCCAGTTGCCCCGCTTTATGTTCGATGACTCGATTACTCGATCAACATGATCGACGTCCAGGCACCGACACTGCACATCACCCCCCTTAGTTGTACGACTCTGCAGGGTTACTATCGAGTGCCGAGGGTGATACCTCGTCAGCACTTCTGATGTTAACCCTGTAGTTTAGCTATTCGGTCGTGGTCATCGAGGGTGATTCCTCCTTCACCACTCCTGATAACGACTCTGTCGTGCAACCCTTCAAGTGTGGACCATCGAGGGTGATTCCTCCGAGTCCACCTTGACGGTTACATCGAGTGGGAATCCATCGAGGGTGATTCCTCGGGTTCCCCCATTGCTGTTTTGGACACACTGTTACTTTGACTTTACTCGAGAACCATGACTAAAGTCGGGTCGGCCCCGAGGGGTACTCGTGAGAGAAATGTGAAGTCGGGTTGACCGTGAGAGTGCCCGCGAGTTGATGTGTTGTCGGGTTGACCTGGAGGGTACCCGCGAGATAATTATGTGGCATGGCCAGGCATTCTTAGCCCTTGCCGTAAGTCCACGAGACAGGGCAATGGGGTCACATGATCGTGAGTCTCTGCTCGTTACCGCGCGCTACCAAGACACTAACGGTTTGGATATGTGATCCGAGTAGGCCTCTAGCCTTTTCGCACTAACCACCACGCGGGAATAAGTATGGGCACTCTGCGTCGTATGTATCAGCCAAAAGCTCTTCGGACGTCAGCGACTGAGCGGCGCATGCCCGGGTGGCCGCGTAGGCACCTGCCATGTATAAGGAGGTTGCCAGGACTAACACCGGCCGCGTTCGCAACATGCAGGAGTGCAAAGGGCGATGGGCCCAAGACCCCTGTGCGCTTAGGATGTAGAGCAGCGTGCTAGTCTCTCTGTTGAGCCTAGGTAGGACTATGGCATGTTGATCCACCGAGGCCGGTCATGACCTGATGGTGTGTCCGGCCAGAGTTGATCAAGCGTGTTGGGTAAGTTTGTGCACCCCTGTAGTGAAGTATATCTATTCGAATAGCCGTGTCCACGGTAACGGACGCTCCGAGTTGTATCCCGATCGATACAACTAGAACTAGATGCAGGCATGTAATGGATATGATGGCTCCGAGATTGCTTTCTCGCAGGGAGTCGAGGAAGGATCTCTGGGCGTGTTTGTTACAACATACTTACTACTATTATGATATGTTACTCTTATCTCTTCTCATGCTGCAAGATGCTTGAAGATGCTAGTCTTTGATAGGCTAGGCTTTTCCCCTTCTCTTCCGGCATTCTGCAGTTCAGTCCATAGATACAGCCCATTCCTTTGATACAGATGCATACTTAGTGTAGATCTGATGTAAGTCTTGCGAGTACTTCGGATGAGTACTCACGGTTGCTTTGCTACCCTTTTCCCCCCTACTTTCTTCTTTCCGGATGTTGCGATCAGATGATGGGTCCCAGGAGCCAGATGCCACCACCGATGACTACTACTATCCCGAGGGTGCCTACTACTACGTGGAGGCCGCTGATGACTAGGAGTAGTTAGGAGGCTCCCAGGCAGGAGGCCTTGCCTTTTCGATCGTTGATGTCTGTACTAGCCTTCTTAAGGCAGATCTTATTTAACTTACGTCTGTACTCAGATATTGTTGCTTCCACTGACTCATTTTGTATTCGAGCCCTTGAGGCCCCTGGCTTGTAATATAAAGCTTGTATGACTTTAATTTGTGTCTAGAGTTGTGTTTGTGATATCTTCCCGTGAGTCCCTGATCTTGATCATACACATTTGCGTGTATGATTAGTGTACGATTGAATCGGGTGTGTCACAAGTTGATATCAAAGCCGACTGCCTATAGGTAGCCCCCTTTGCAACTTCTTGGCCGAAGTTGAGTCTAGTCATTGCAAAACTTTTACTAACATCGTTGTGTGGCTTATAGGCCCACATCACTCATGGGTGGTATTAGGATCTTTTACTCCTCGATCTTTACTCCGGGACTCTGATCTCTCTTCTATTCGGGTTAAACAAATTTGCTAACTCTAACATTAGGATCTCGTAATCGCTTTCACCCTAGAGCTGGATTATCTAAAATTATTCCGTTGAAATGTATTTTGAATAATACACACACTGTCATGTTGACTACTATGTGGTATCCATCGTACCTCCTTCGTTATGCATGTTACCTCATAAATGATTCATTGTCTTCGCAATTGCTCAATGCTAAACTAGCCCCTATTGCATTTTAGTAGGATGGTTAGGCCCGCTGGTCTTGGCCGTGGTGCCAACAATCCACCACCGCCCGAATTCATGGCCGGTATGATACAACAGTTTGAGCTGAATCGCCAGTTCATGGAAGGAGTCATGGCTCAGTTTCCACGCCCTGATATGAATCGACAGCCAGCCCCAGTGACACTGCAAGACTTTGCGTGCCTTAATCCTGTCATCTACCACGGCTCAACTCAGCCCCTTGATGCTAATGACTGGCTCCGTGACATCACGTTTGAGCTAGAGTCTACTGATGTAGCCCCTGCCAACTATGTCACCTTCGCGGCATACTATCTGAAGGGCCCCGCTGCTCAATGGTGGGACAACCACAAGTGTTCACTACCTGCTGGAACCGTCATCTCTTGGCCAGAGTTCCAAGCTGCCTTCCATGCCCGTTTCATTCCTCAGGGAATCATGGACAGGAAGAAGAGAGAGTTCCGCAACCTCACCCAAGGCAACAAGTCTGTAGATGCTTATCAGCGGGAATTCTTGGGCTTATCCTGCTATGCTGAAGAAGACATTGCTACTGATGCTCGTAAGCAAGAAAAGTTTCATGACAGACTTCAACTGGATATTAAGCTCGTGCTCCTGGTGCATGACTTTGCTGACTTCGCCACCTTGGTGAACAAGGCCATTCAGGTTGAGACTGGTCTTCAGGAACACCAGGGATCCCTCAAGCGCAACCGCAATGCTGACTCATCTTTGGGCCCGTCAGCGTAGAAGCGTCGGATATGGATCCCCCACATCATGTATCGTCCAACTGCACTTGCACCTGCACCAAGACAATCCTATGCTGCACCTCGTCTGCCTCCTCCACCACCGAGGCAGCCTCTTCGTACTGCACCACCCCAAGCTCCTGCTTCCAACCCCAATGATGGTCTGTGCTTCAAGTGTGGCCTTCCAGGTCACCGTTCCAGGAACTGTCTTGAAAATTAGAATCAACTGACTCTTCCTCCTGTTGGTCATGGTAACAATCAGCCCCGTAACAACAATGCCACGCCTTATGGCCGTGGTCAGGCTAACAATATTGATCTGAATGAAGCTCAAGACCAGCCTGCTACTTTGATGGGTACTCTCCTTGTTAATTCAGTACCAGCTGCTGTTTTATTCGATACAGGAGCATCACATTCTTTCATATCAGAAGATTTTGCATTCATGCATGGCATTAAATACGAAGAGATGCACATTCCAATGTCGAACCACCCTGGTTAGCCACAACGTCGTCATTGAGATTGAAGGATTAGAGTTCCATGCCTCTCCCATTATCCTGAAGTCTTCCAATATTGACCTCATTCTAGGAATTGATTGGTTGAAAGCGCATACTGCTTCTATGGTTTGTGCCACTAAAACCATTCACCTCCTACATCCTTCTAATGAGATAGTAAGCTATCATGCTCGTCTTGTTCGAAATGCCGAAGCACGGCTTTATGCCTTGAATGCATTGAACGCAGCACCTCTTGAGGGCATTGAACACATTCCAGTCATTTGCGAATTCCAAGATGTCTTTCCATAAGAACTCCCAGGGATACCTCCTACTTGGGCTGTCGAATTCGTCATCGACTTGAAACCAAGCACCGTTCCTATCGCCAAACGACCCTACAAGATGCCACCTCATGAACTCCTTGAATGTAAGGAGGAAATTGACAAATCTCTTCGCAGTGGATTCATTCGTCCATGTTCCTCTACTTGGGGAGCATCTTATCTCTTTGTGAAGCAGAAGGATGGAGCGAATCGTTTGGTCCAAGACTACCGTCCTATCAACCAAGCTACAATTCAGAACAAATATCCGCTTCCTCGGATCAATGATCTATATGATCAACTGGTTGGTTCATCGGTCTTCTCTAAACTCATCTTGAGGTTGGGTTACCACTAGATCCGTGTTCGTGAAGAGGATATTCCCAAGACAACATTCGTTACTCGCTATGGTTCATACGAGTACACCGTCTTGTCTTTCGGCTTGACCAATGCTCCAGCGACATTCTCTCATTTGATGAACTACATATTCATGGAACACCTCGACAAGTTCATCGTGGTTTATCTGGATGATATCCTTGTAAACTCCAAGAACAAAGAAGAACATGCTGAACATCTTCGTCTTGTTCTAGAAAAGCTTCGAGAGCATCAGCTATGTGCCAAGTATTCTAAGTGTGAATTCTGGGTTGCCGAAGTAACCTACCTTGGGCATGTCATCTCCAAGGATGGTATTGCCATCAACCCAGAGCGAGTTCAAGCTATTCTTGATTGGACTCCTCCGAAGAATGTCAAGCAAGTCAGAAGCTTTCTCGGACTCGCCAGCTACTGCCGTCATTTCGTCGAGAACTTCTCCAAGATCGCCAAGCCACTGACTAATCTGCTTCACAAAGGCGTTAAGTTCGAATGGACAGAAAAGTGTCAGGAAAGTTTCCAGGCCCTTAAGGACAAGCTGATTTCTGCCCCAGTGCTTGCTCCCCCTGATTCTCGCAAGGACTTCATCATCTATTGCGACGCTTCACGTCAAGGATGAGGATGTGTCCTAATGCAAGAGCGCAGGGTGATTGCTTATGCCTCCCGTCAAGTGCGTCCTCACGAAGAGAACTACCCAGTTCATGACCTCGAGCTTGATGTGGCTATCTATGCACTGAAGCTATGACGACAGTACCTTCTCGGCAATCATTGAGAGATCTTCACCGATCATTAGAGTCTGAAGTACCTGTTTACTCAGCCAGATCTGAACCTCCGTCAGCAGCGATGGATGGAAGCTATTGCTGACTACAACTGTGGTATATCCTATACCCCTGGCAAGGCTAATGTAATGGCCGATGCCCTGAGCCGCAAGTCTTATTGCAATAACCACATGGTTCATAAAGCTCAACCCCGCCTTTATGAAGAACTTTGCAAGTTGAACCTTCAACTAGTTCCACAAGTTCTCTGAATAACCTTGTCCTGGAACCAACTCTTCTCAAAGCTATTAAGTCTGCACAAGCCAAAGATGCTCATGTTGATCTGATGAAAAAAGGATCTTGCCTTAGAGAAATCTAGAGATTTCTCGCCTGGTGGTCTAAGATGAAGCAAGATATTGCTCGATCTATCGAAGAATGTGATGTTTTCCATCGCGTCAAAGAAGAACATCAGAAACTGACTGGACTACTGCAACTGCTTCTGATTCCTGAATGGAAGTGGGATAAGATCCAAATGGATTTCGTCACTGGCCTTCCCAAGTCGCAAAAGGGCAACGATGCTATCTTTGTCATCATCGACCAATTCTCAAAAGTTGCTCACTTTCTACCAGTCAAGGAGACAATCACTGCTAGCCAATTAGCAAACTTGTATATCTCCAGAATTGTGTCACTCCACGGCATACCGAAGGAGATCAGTTTAGACCGTGGTAGTTTATTCACCTCAAAGTTCTGGGATAGTTTCCAAGAGGTAATGGGAACTCATATAACCTGGAGCACTGCTTATCATCCCCAATCCCAAGGCCAAGTCGAGTGAGTCAATCAAATTCTTGAAGACATGCTTCGGGCTTGTGTTATCTCTTTCGGCAAGAAGTGGGAAGAATCTCTCCCTTATGCGGAGTTCTCTTAAAACAACAGTTATCAAGCCAGCTTGAAAATGGCACCCTTCGAAGTGCTATATGGACGTAAGTGCCGAACCCCTCCGAATTGGTCAGAAACTGGGGAACGGACGCTCATTGGTCCAGACATTATTCAACAAGCTGAAGAGCAGGTTCGCATTGTCCATGATAATCTCAAGGCGGCCCAGTCCCGCCAGAAGAGCAACTATGACCGGAAACACTGGGGTTCAACTTATCAACCTGGTGAACAAGCTTATCTGCATGTCACTCCTTTGAGAGGCACCCATCGGTTCGGAGTCAAGGGCAAGCTAGCTTCGCGCTACATTGGTCCCTTCCGCATCCTCGCCCGTCGTGGACTAGTGGCTTATCAATTGGAGTTGCCACCTGAGTTCTCCCACGTCCATGACGTCTTCCACGTGTCGCAACTTCATCGTTGCTTCAAGGACCCGGAGCGTAAGTGGATCCGGAATTGATCAAAGTGCAAGATGATCTCACTTACAAAGAGTATCCGATCCGCATTCTGGAAGAACGTCGAACCCGCCAGAGGGTTACCAAGTTCCTCAAAGTGCAATGGTCGAATCATACTAAAGATGAAGCCACTTGGGAACGCGAGGATAACCTCCGTGCTGAATACCTCAATTTTTCCCTTCTACCTCTTAATTCTCGGGACGAGAATTTCTTTTAGAGGAGGAGAGTTGTAACACCCCTGTGTAATGACGCTACAGTAATCCCTGAGATCAAGCTAATCATTTTGCTAAAGCAGTGCTTAGTCACTTTGATCAATATCCCATTTGAAACTCCACTTGAATTCTAATTCAAATTCTAAGTGAAATTCAAAACTTCTCAAACATGAAAACTAAAATGTTCAAGTTGTTGCAAATAATCAGTTGTTAATATTCGTGGTGAACCAACATTTTTGTCAAGTGTTTAAATACCCTAAACTATTTAAAACAGTGGCTAAAACAATTATTTAAATGCTTTTTAAATTATAAAATTCAAAAATAGTTTATTTAAATACTAAACTAAATGTGGCAGTGGCCTAAATTCTAATTCTAATTTTAGGAGTAAGTTTTATATTTTATAAAACTAAAATAAAAGAAACTAAAAAGAAAAACAGAAAAGCCAAATAAAAAGAGAAAAGGAACCCCCCGCTGTTCCCCTGGGCCTTGGCCACTGGACCGGCCCAGTGCAGTGACCCCGGTCGCCTCCCACCTACAGTGGGGCGACCGAGCGACCGCGCTCGCCGGTCGCCACCGAACCCTCTCGATGTCCTCGTCGGAGGAGGATAAGGTCGCCTACCCCATGACCCCTCGGGCTCGTCCCCGCCTCCCACTCACTCCCCCACTCTTCCCCTTGCCTGCTCCTCTTCCTCGCCTCTCCGTCTCACCGAGCACCGAAGCGTCGTCGCCATGGCCACCTTCATACACGCGGCCACCGTGCTCCTCACGGGCTAGGAGCATGTCCAGACGAAGCGGCAGCGTCGACTACCTCGCCTACAAGTTTTGGAACGAGCCAGTTGCCACCACGACGCGTGGATCGAGCCGTCTTCGACCTTGGTGCCGGGAGCTCGCCACCGTTAATTCCCTCTGCCCCGACCTTGTCCAACTTCCCCGTGCATCTCCTCGTCACCGATGTGAGCCGCGCTATGACTCCTCTCTCCCCGCCCCTCAAATTTGTCCCGTAGGGCCTCATCCGCCATGGCCGAAAGCTTGTCACCACCATCCATGGTGCCACCATGCCTAGTCCACCCACGGCTCACGTTTGGTCATGCGGTTGTGCTCCTGGAGCTTCCAGGATGCTGTGGAGCCCTTCTTCTCGCGTTTTCGGGTCCCGCAGCCCTCGCGCCCTTCGCAACCGCAGCTCCGGCCGCCGCTCATGCCATTGCCGTCAATGAACCAGGCCTCCCCGGTGTCCCCTGCTACCTCCCGCTGATGCGCGCGAGCTTCTATTCTCGAACACACCATCCCGTGGCTCGAACCGTTGCCGGACGGTGAAACCCGAGGCCCTCTGCCCCGCGGGATGGTGGCCGGCAACCAACTCCGGCGAGGCCGACGTGGCAGCATCATTAACCACTAACAACCACAACTAAACACCCACTGACACTGGGTCCCGCCGCGCTAAATAAACGTGTCACTGGCGTGTGGGCCCACCTGCTAACTAGTCTAATTAATTTAAAGCTAACCCACTGTTTGCTCTAACAGGCACCGACAACTGGGTCCTACTAGACCCAGTTGGACCAGTTAAAGTGCTGACTGGGCAACCACCAGTCTATGATATATGGGTCCCCATTAACCTAGTTGACCAGTCAACGGGTCAACTGTTGACCTGCTGTCCCAGCCCCTGGTCCCACCTGTCATCCTCTATAGCACATCTCCGGGTGCACTTCTGTGTGCCCATAGCATTTAAGTTTAATATATCTTTGAATTAAAATAATTCCAATAATTTGAAAAAATATTTAAATCCTTGAAAAATCATATAAAACAATCCGTAACTCGGATGAAAATAATTTATATATGAAAGTTGCACAGAAAAATCCAACGAATCTGAATCTGCAATCCGTTCATCTGTCACATGCTGAACATGAAACCGTCCCCTCTCTTGCTCCTGTCCGAAAAATGCCAAACGCCGGGAAAACCCCTCCGAATGTTTTCCCTCTCCGTCTGCAATGTGTAGTCCTGCGTTAGAACACCCCTAGCACTGCATATCGTCATGTCATGCTTACAGATGCATCTGTTTGCTTTGTACTTACTGTTTCTCCCCCCCCTCTTCTCTCTGATAGACCCCGAGACGGATGATGTCCCTCTGATCGACTACGTCACCGATGACCCTTCTTCCTTTTCAGCAGAGTTTCCAGGCAAGCAAACCCCCCTTAATCATTCCAATATTGCCCCTTCCATTCTCTCTCATGCTTCCATTAGATTTTGCTACTGTACTTGATTGCTCCTATTCTGATGCATAGCTTGCTTTTGTAACATGCTCTTATACCTTACCTGCTTATCCTAAACTGCTTAGTATAGGTTGGTTATTGATCCACCAGTGACCCCTCACCTTGTCCTAGTTGCCCCGCTTTATGTTTGATGACTCGATCAACATGATCGACGTCCAGGCCCCGACACCGCACATCACCCTCCTTAGTTGTAAGACTCTGCAGAGTTACTAGCGAGTGCCAAGGGTGATACCTCGTCAGCACTTCTGATGTTAACCCTGTAGAGTAGCTATTCGGTCATGGTCATCGAGGGTGATTCCTCCTTCACCACTCCCAATAACGACTCTGTCATGCAACCGTTCAAGTGTGGACCATCGAGGGTGATTCCTCCGAGTCCACCTTGGCGATTACATCGAGTGGGAATCCATCGAGGGTGATTCCTCGTGTTTCCCCCTTGCTGTTTTGGACACACGGTTACTTTGACTTTACCCTAGAACCATGACTGAAGTCGGGTCGGCCTCGAGGGGTACCCATGAGAGAAATGTGAAGTCGGGTTGACCGTGAGAGTGCCCGCGAGTTGATGTGTAGTTGGGTTGACCTGGAGGGTACCCGCACGATAATTATGTGGCACGGCCAGGCATTCTTAGCCCTTGCCGTAAGTCCAAGAGATGGGGCGATAGGGTCACATGATTGTGAGTCTCTGCTTGTTACCGTGCGCTACCAAGACACTAACAGTTTGGATATGTGATCCGAGTAAGCCCCTGGCCATTTCGCACTAACCACCACGCGGGAAAAATATGGGTACTCTATGTCATATGTATCAGCCGAAAGCTCTTCGGACGTCAGCGACTGAGCGACGCACGCCCGGGTAGCCCGCGTAAGCACCTGCCTTGTATAAGGAGATTGCCAGGACTAACACCGACTGCGTTCGCAATGTGCAGGAGTGCAAAGGGCGATGGGCCCAAGACCCCTGCGCGCTTAGGATGTAGACCGGCGTGCTGGCCTCTCTGTTGAGCCTAGGTAGGACTACGGCATGTTGATCGGCTGAGGCCGGTCATGACCTGATGGTGTGTCCGGTCGGAGTTGATCGAGCATGTTGGGTAAGTTTGTGCACCCCTGCAGGAAAGTATATCTATTCGAATAGGCGTGTCCACGGTAACGGACGCTCGGAGTTGTATCCCGATCGATACAACTAGAACTGAATGCTTAGGCATGTAATGGATATGATGGCTCCGAGATTGCTTTGTCGCAGGGAGTCGAGGAAGGATCTCTGGGCGTGTTTGTTACAAAATACTTACTACTATTATAATATGTTACTCTTATCTCTTCTGATGCTGCAAGATGCTTGAAGATGCTAGTCTTCGATAGGCTAGGCTTTTCCCCTTCTCTTCTGGCATTCTACAGTTCAGTCCATAGATACAGCCCATTCCTTTGATACAGATGCATACTTAGTGTAGATCATATGTAAGTCTTGCGAGTACTTCGGATGAGTACTCATGGTAGCTTTGCTACCCTTTTCCCCCTACTTTCTTCTTTCCGGATGTTGCGATCAGATGATGGATCCCAGGAGCCAGATGCCACCACCAACGACTACTACTACCCCGAGGGTGCCTACTACTACATGGAGGCCACCGCCGACTAGGAGTAGTTAGGAGTCTCCCAGGTAGGAGGCCTTGCCTTTTCGATCGTTGATGTTTGTGGTAGCCTTCTTAAGGCAGATCTTGTTTAACTTATGTCCGTACTCAGATATTGTTGCTTCTGCTGACTCGTCTATATTCGAGCTTCTATATTCGAGCCCTCGAGGCCCCTGGCTTGTAATATAAAGCTTGTATGACTTTAATTTGTGTCTAGAGTTGTGTTGTGATATCTTCCCGTGAGTCCCTTATCTTGATTGTACACATTTGCGTGTATGATTAGTGTACGATTGAATCGGGGACGTCACATTCTGCTTAGCCACTACAAGACCAGTAAACCAACGGTAGTGGATTGGCAGTTAGGGCGTAGTACCACAGGGGCGGTACTACCGCGCTGAACTGTCGCTCTACTACCACTCGTTTACAGAACGCAGAAGACAGGCAGAAGTAGTAACCATACGGAACTGCGGCAGTTCCGCTGGAGCGGCACTACCGCTGGTCAGGGCGGTACTACTGCTTAACCTGTTCTGAAAAGCCCAAGCAAGGAGGAAGGATAATCTCAGTTGCATGGAAAAGGAAATAAGGTGAAGAGGATTGTGTACGTGTTGATTCCACCCAAACCTTTCTGAAGCGGACCGCCTCTTAATAGTATGGTGTTCCTATGACTCAAGTCCATCGAAAATGAAATGCAAGAAAAACACCGTCTTCGCGATAGTCCTGAGGGGTTCCACTCGTCTTGTGCCAAATGGTGGTTTATCTGAAATGCTTAATGCACACGATTAGTCCGCAAAAGTATTGTCGTCAATCACCAAAACCACTAAGGGAGAAATATGCCCTACACTACAAAAAAAGACACCTCCGTGACATTTTGGCCCGAACGAATTTTTTCTGTCATGCTTATTACACTTCTATGATGATAATTGTGACAAAACCACGTATTATCATAGATGTGGTGGGCTCCTACTTCTATGAGAAAAAATCATGACAGAAAATGGGCTTTTCATCCTGGGCGGGCCAGGGACGCACCTGCATGACATTCTTTGGACCGTCCATGATAGAAAAAATTGTGGTAGAAGCGAGGGTGAGGAAAATTTTGGGGAGTTCCCGATTACGGTGGGTGGTCTGGGCTGAGCGGTGCACGGAGGTTTGTGTGTTTCTCTTGTACACATACGCGCGTGTGTGTGAGGCGTTGGGCTCTACCTGAACCCGAGCAAGGCATTCGCTTACTGAACATGAGCAATTGCACTAGCTACGTTATAGAACCCGAGCGATCGATCCCTTGGCTGTAAACTGAACCCGAGCGATTCCTTCGCTACTGTTGCTAACTGAAGCCGATCGAACCAGCTGCCTCTTGATGAATAGTGACCATTGTTGGGAGTTGGATGAACAGTTCCCGGTGGGGGTTTGATGAACAAGACCCCGTGGTAGTAGAGGTCATTGCCGCTGGATGAACAGGAGCCCGATCGAGGAGGCCGCCACACACCCGAGCCGGTTGGGGATGGATGAACAGGACCCCGTGGAGGGCTGGTTGAATAGTAGCTGGTGGAGGCTGGATGAACAAGACCCCGTGGAGGGCTGGTTGAACAGTAGCCAGTGGAGGCTGGATGAACAGTAGCCCCGTGGATGAACAGTAGTTGGTGGAGGCAGGAGGAAGGTCGCGGTGGATGAACAAGACCCCGTTTCGACCATAGGCGCTCCAACACAAGTCTGTTTCCTCTGCTTTGCGGTACGCCACACCCCTCCCGATCAATAGGACCCCGTTTCGATCGTAGGCACTCGAACAGAAGTTCGTTTCCTCTGTTTTGTGGTACGCCAGAACCTTCCCAATGAACAGGACCTGTCTTGACCGTACGTGGTCGAACAGAAGGCCGTTTCCTCCGTTCTGCGGTATGCCAGACCTCGTTTCGGCTGTTTCGTCCAAGCTACTTGGCTCCCGATGAACACGACGCATTCTGTTGCCTCCCGATGAACACGACGCAGTTTCTCCATTTTGACCCAGCCGGTTGGCTTCTGATGAACAGGACGCCCTTGCTGCCGTCCGTTGCCTCTCCATGTACATGAGCACTGGCCGTACATATGCGTGAGTAGGCGTTCGGGACCCCGCCCGTATGTATGTACGTGGCCGTATTTTTTGGCATGTGGCTGTACGTACATGTACATGGTTTAGAAGGGACTGCCTGAACTACTACGTCGGGGGCTCTACTACTACACGTGCCACTGCTTGCTTGGCCACGGTTCATCATTGCAGAGAGACCGATCGACCAGTATGTACGTACACGTTCGCAACAAGACAGACAACGCTACGTACGCTTCGACCAGGTGGGTCCCAGCTGTCAGGGAGGATAAGGACGCACTTCCTTGCCTGCGAAGATATAGCTGGTGGGTCCCGGCTATTAGGGGGAGGAATCACTTTTATTTTGCGAGTAATAAGGAGGCACTTCCTTGTGTTCGAAGATGTAGCTAGTGGGTCCAGCTGTCAGCCTCACCACCTAAAGTGCTCTTCTGATGGCTGTCATTCATTGACCTCATTGACCACGAGGCGCCGAGAGCATCAAGGTGGTGGACGACGGCGAGGCCTAGGAAGGGAATGACGCGGAGCCAGAGAAGACGAGGCAGGTGGATGCCCACGCGGAGGTGAGTACAAGGGTTCACTGGTTTGGCTGCGGCATAAGGCTGTCATCGCCGGAGAATAACAGGGGGTGTGGGTGAGTAGAGGGAAGGCCTGGCTAGTGGTAGTATGGTCGGGCCGTGAGGCCTGCGCGGCAGCACAACCGGCCACGAGAGGCTGGAGCAGGCGGTACGACGGGTGCTGGTTTTGGCAGTTGGAGCAAGAAGACCAGAGGTTTAAGACGCAGCACGGCCATTGATTTAACATCCAACGGTCACTGCAGCTAGAATCATTTTGACTAAGTTGACAAAGCCCGTACGCATCAACTTAGTTGGCCCACAAGTCAGCCTCCAAATCTGGCGGGTCCCAGCTAGCAGGGGGAATCATTTTTTTGCTTGTAATAAGGTGGCACTTCCTTGCGTGCGAAGATGTTTTCTGGTTTTTTTCATTTCTTCTTTTTGAGTTAGAATAAAAAGAAAACAATTTAGCATCTTTGGTATAATCTATATTTTTATGAAATGGATCATAATAAAGCTGGTGGGTCCCAGCTGTCAGGGAGATGTAACTTTTTTTCTGCGTAATAAAGGAAACACTTCCTTGCGTGCGAAGATGTAGCTGGTGGCTCAAACCTGTCAGGGGGTGAAATCATTTGTTTTTGCATAATAAGGAGGGACTTGCTCACGTGCGGCCATGGGCCATGTGGGTCCCTACTGTCAGCCACTCCACGTACATGCCTCTTTCGATGGCTGTCGTTTGTTGACAAAGTTGACCATGCCACGCCGAGAGAACCAACGCGATGGACGATGGCGAGGCCTAGGAAGGGAACGACCCAGAACCGGCGAAGACACAACAGGGGATGCCCACGCGGAGGGGAGTACGAGGGTTCACTGGTTCGGCTGCGGTGTGAGGCTGCCGTCGCTGGAGAATAACCAGAGGTGTTGGTGAGTAAAGGAATGGCCTGGACGGCGATGGGAGTAGGGTGGGCCGATGAGGCCTGCGCGGCAGCACAGCCGGCCATGGGAGGCGGTAGCAGGCGGTACCGCCGGCGGTGGTTTGGGCGGCTGAAGCATGAATATCCGAGATTGAAGAAGCGCCACAGCCCTTGGATGGACCTCCAACGGCCACTGCTACTAGAATCATGTGTTGACTATAAGATGACAAAGCCTTGCGTACGCGTCAACTTAGTAGCCACAAGTGACCATCACATCTGTGGCAGATAACATATAACCCATTTGCGATTGGTTATAATGTACAACCCAATTTTGAATTCTAATGGAATTTACTGCAGCCCATTTACTGTTTGTTAAAATTACAGCCCATTTTCTAGCCAGGACAATGGTTAATAATTTCAACCAACCGCTCAAAAAAGTTCAACAAAATTTCCCACATTTTGATGGGATCCGAAATAATTTTTATCCCGAAATTTTGAGTCAGATTAAATATAATTTCAAAATAAATTTGTATTAGGTAAAAATCCAATGAAATTTTGCACGCGCAACAAGTAATGAAATTAAAAAAATTAAAATTCAGAAATAGTAATTTTGAAACTAATTACCTGTTCGGTGCGTTTTTATATTTACAGCCAAATTTTTATAATTACAGCCCATTTATTATTTCTTCAAGCCCATTTTCTTGGCAAGTCTAATGCGGGGCGGAGAATAACAAGTTGACCTGGGTTGGGTATTACGCAAAAAAAGTATAGCTGGGCTAGCCATTTTCACATTGAAAAATTAATATCTGGGCTGGATATTTGGTCGACATAAAATAATAGTCTGGGCTAGACGGGCCACAGCTCGCCCAGTTGATACCCTGCTCCTCTGAACAACAACAAAAACATCGCTCAAGAAAAACTCTGCTCACACCTCAAAAAACAAATACTGCTCGAGCTGCTGGGTCCTAGCTGTCGGCCGCTCCTTGTGCAATTCTCTCGTTTATTGACTATATAGGTTGACAATGGTGTAGGGCCGTGATGTCAGGAAACCAGGAGGAAGCAAAAAAATTTATAGTTGTATATAATAAGAAGGCACTTGCGTACATACGGCTATGGCCATGGTGGGTCCCTACTGCCATCCTCTCCAAGTAAAGTCATCTCCTGATTCCTCATGTTCGTTGACCATGTTGACAACACGAGACGGCGGCACCACGGCAAGCGCAACAACTCGAAGGACAACGGAGAGGGCCTCGTGGGCCCTACGGATGGTCTGATACAGCGCCCGCTGGTCGTTCAGGAAGCCAGGATCATGGGACCCCTATGAGCACCTTTGAGAGACTGTGCCGCCATGAAATGGTAAGGCCGCGCTTGGGAGCTCTGGATTGTTTCACACCTGTATTAAGGATACAAGTGTAATTTACTCATCACCGAAAACAGCGCGTAAAATACAGGCGTAATGGAACCGATGGCCCGAGGTCTGTAACGAAAACCGGCGAGTTACGCATGTAACCTGAGAAACCAGTGTATATTTTACCAGTCAAAAACGACCAACCAAGCGCTTCACCCAAGACCATCTGCTTTTATTTACAAGCGTCAGTTTTACAAGCGGTTTTGGTTGGAAAACGACGATCCAATCACGGCCTAAGATGATGAGTCGGTCGGAAGATCATATGGTTTCACCTCTAACCTACCCGAGTTGTCGTATAGGCTATGAATGAAACATAAGACGATGAACTTCTTAAGCACTGAAACAACAGAAGAGGATGATCTTCTTAACATGCAAATCACTGACATTAGATCAACGTGCAAAACTATACGAAGCATTATTCTCAGGAGGCACGGTGAACAGCTCGTGATGCCACATGCCACAGCATTCCAAGCTCAACTTTGCAACCAAACTCACAAGGCCTGGCATTTCATAGACAACATTCAGAACAAACTCTTAAAATACCTTACATAAGTCAACAATCATGACTATGCATCTCATCAGAGTAAATATTTATTTCTGAACTGAACACACGAATAGGAAAAAACGATCGACGCTGCTCACAACAAAGGGCGTCCTATTGCAAAATATCAAATGCATGTCTTCTGGCTAACATCAATGAGCAAAATTTGACAAGGTTTTCCAATTCCAAAATATCAAACGAATGTCTTCTTTCTAACATTAATGATTAAACTTTGACAAGCTTTTCCCATTCAAAATATGTAATGCCTATGATTGTGGAACGGGCAGGGTTTGTCATCAGTTTGCACATTGAAATGGCACATGGAGCCGGATTAACCAGCGTATCTTTTTGTGCAGTTCCACTGAAATCAAACAATGTCTTGCATAGCACGGTGGATTTCGTATTTATATGTTGCAAGGCCTTGAAGACATTGGCAGCTCCATTCAAGTAGATAGTCCGGTGACTCAAGGTGATGACGAATTATTAGAGAACCATTCAATGTATTGTGCATGATGAAGTATTATGGAGGACACGAACCATCTCAACATTTTGTGCAGTTCCACTGAAATCAAGCTGAGCATCCCTGTCTCCATAAATACAGAAAAAGTGTGATGAATATAATAGTGGTACTAGTTCATTAAACATACGATCACAACTATAATCATCTTCATTATCTTAACAGGAAAAGATAGCAATACAATAGCTTCAATTAAACATTTATTCAAAACAATACAACAATATAATTAGCACAACATAACAAAGCATGATCATGTGGATGAAGGCCGATACTGACCTCGTTTGTTACAGCTGCTTCAGCCACTGACTTGGTCATACCTTTCCCTGTGGAGTGAATTTTGCACCCCATGTGCTGTTGAGTTGAGTCTTCCTTGGTCTGCAGACTAATCATGTCACCAGCGCTACTAATACTCTAAAGCTTCTCGATCATTCCTTCTGGAATGTAGCACAAATAGTGACTGCTTCTTTCTGCAAAGTGGAAAGACCAACTGGGGCCAATAATGCAACAGTTTGCCTTAAACACATTGCCTCCTTTTGTGCAGTTCAACTAAAATCAAATTAGAAATAGAACCGAGCAGAAGTTTTGATATCCCTGTATGCACAAATAGGTATAAAGGAAACAATTACTAAGAAATAACGGTTGATGACTTATACTCCCAGAAGAAAAACATCTACCTTATCTTAATGGGAAACAAAGCAGGATAGTAGCAATTCTCAAACAGTGTGATTCATTCATATTAACTGAGACATTATCTTAACAATACCTTGTTTCAATATGTATAAAGAACGACAAAGCAGAAAAGTACCATTCCTAAAACAGTGCAACTGATTCATATTAATAGAGACATTATGTTAACAATACCTTGGTTAAACATGTAGAAAGAACTACAAAGCAGGATAGTACCATTTGTAAAACAATGTAACTGATATATAATAACAGAGACATTATCTAAACAATACATTTCTTAAACATGTACTCCCGCCGATCCCTAACAGAAATGGTACTCCCGCCGATCCCTAACAAGTGTTGCAGTTTTGAACTAAGATTCAGTAGTTAATTCTAAGAGTGGCATTGCTTAATTTTACCAGTGGCATTAGATTAACAAAAAGCATAAACGGTTCCAGGGAGAGTGGGCGCAACAGCACCATGTGCTTCCATCTACTTATAAAGGGGGTGATGCAGAGTTTGTTGTAACAAAGCAACAAGCATCATGTCTGGGTTGGTCCCATTTTTGTTCACTTAATGGGAAAAGACAGCAATACAATAGCTTCAATTCAACATTTATTTAAAACAGTACCACTACAAGTAGCACAACATCTCAAAGCACACTGCACAATCATGTGGATGAAGGCCGGTACTGACCTTTCATGAGGCAGGCAAGATCAAATATGGATCTGCCAACACGAATAGGAAATCCAATCTCGTTTTGTGTAGTTCAACTAAATCAAGCAAAGTTGCCGGTGTGACATTTAATTTGAACTGCACAAAACACTCTTTAAACAAAAGTGTTTTGCGTAGTGAAGCAAACGGTCGCAATAGCAACGAGTTGAATAGATATCCCTGTTTTCAGAGGTAAAAAAAAAGCAATTACTGGCAGATAAAGGAGGATGAATCATATGGCCACAAAAAGAAGCATCTACCTTATCTTGATGGAAAACAAAGTAGGACAGTAGAATTTCTAAAACGGTTGCATTGATTCATATTAACAGAGACATTCTCTTAAAATAACATTCGTTAAAAATATAATTTACTTTTAACAGTGGCATTGCTTCAAATTTCCAGTGGCATTCTTAGATTAACAAGAGCAAAATAGTTGTACGGGACATGGGACATGCCAGCACCATGTGCGTCCACACGTATAAATGGGTGATGCAGAGTATGTTGCCAAGCAACAAAGAGATCGGTTCCTTACAGATGTGTGTACTGGGTTACCCCCATTTTCCCTTTTCGACCAGCAAAGCGGCTGGATAGCCAGTCTATACTACTTTCCCTCCCTCCTTTCCTCATTGAAACACATCCTAGATTCATGCTCCACCCCACCCCAACAAGACCTAGATTCGACTACAGAATCGAAAAAGATCTGCATGCAGCTAGAGCAATGATGGTTTCAAAGAAAGTTATACCTTAGGGTCGTCGGGATGTGGCTAGGCGTGCGGCGGGAGGCCGGATCTGCCCACACTACGTACGGCAGCGAGGAAGAAGGGGTCAGAGGCCCTCCCGCACAAGCGCTAGGTGAAAGAGAACAGCGCAGCCGGCAGTGGATTGCCTCCCTCGCCGAAGGCGACAGAGTGAACGCTTGACCTCCTCCCCTTCCCGGTGCGATGGGATACGGCGGCTCCTTCACCAGCTGTGAGGGGGGAGAGAGAGAGGCCAACGCAGTCTTGTTTATATCTGATGAAGAGGGTGAGAGATTGTGAATAGAGCAAACCCTAGCAAAGGAACGCTGAGCCTCCAGTGTGTGTATATATATGTAGTGCAGCGAGAGTGTGAAGAGTGCAAACCCTAGCGAACAAGCGTCGAGGCTCCAGCTTATATAGTACTCGTATATAGTACTAATATAGTGGAGTGGTTTTCTTTTTCTCTCCATAACAATCGTTTTAAATTGTGTACGAAACAAAACTCTTTATTTAACGTACCAGTGAAGAAAACTAAGATCAACTAACGATCCACGCGTCCTGGTCGCACTTCCTGTCATTCATGTGCGGTACACTACCCTCCGTTAAGTGAACAACCACACACACGCCAAATTATTGGAAAGGTGTGAGAGTGTGTACAAATAAATAAATTTAATTTCAATTATTTTGTATGTACAGTCTTCCCTCTCTCAATAATTATGGTTTGTTGTGTTCGGCCTAAACTTGGTCAAACTTTACAAAGTTTGACTTCAGTCAAATATAATATGCAGAGTACATAGAAACGGAGGGGTACTTGTCGGTGTCAAAACCGGCAGACCTCGGGGTAGGGGGTCCCGATCTGTGGATTCTTGGATCAATGGTAACAGGAACGAAGGAGACGGTGTTTTACCCAGGTTCGGGCCCTCTTAATGGAGGTAAAACCCTACGTCCTGCTCTTGTTTATATTGATGGAGTATCAAAGTACAGAGTTGATCTACCTCGAGATCATATGTTGTGGTCTAAACCCTAGGGGTATGATGAGTTATGTCATAATCCATCTATCAACGAGCCTGGCCTCGGCTTATATAATGTACCGGAGGCCTAGGATAACAAGAGTCCTAGTCGGCTACGTTGGTGGAGAGGAGTCCTTGTCTTGATCACCAAGTCTTGTGGAATCTTCCTCGTATATGTCATCGGCTGTCCGAACTGGCCCATTAGTGAACCGCCATGGGGGTCCTCGGCCCAACCCACTGGTTGGGAGACGACATGGTGAGTACCCCCTAGTCCAGGACACCGTCAGTAGCCCCCTAAACCGGTCTTCAAGCTGTGGACGCTCCTTGATTCTTCCGAACTGTTCTTCATCTTCGGTCATCAGTCTTGAAAACTGGTTCAACAAATCTTCCCATCTCCGATCTTGAGGATAGCCGAGGTGTATCCGAAGAGTTCATACGTCGGGTATCCGAGGATTCTTTTTAAGTTATCGGCCTTTATCAATGCCTTGTTAGTTTTTTACGCCACACCTGGGGTTTGAAGTGCTTCCCATGCGACGGCGCCCTCTTGCGTCCGAACTCTAATGCCAAACTAAATCCGAGGCGTCTTTTCACAGCCGAGCTCCAACACTATTTGGCATTCAAGGTATCCTCTTACGTCCGAGCTCCAACGCCGAACTAAATCCGAAGTGTCATCAACTACCTCAGTCTTGAAAAAGTTAAAAGGGTTCAAACGAGCTTAATGCCGGAGATGCCCTCTATGGAGCCAGCCACTTGCAACCGAGCTTTATGGCGGACTGCTTCGAAGGTATCTTTTGCAGTCGAGCACCAACGCCAGACCGCTTCCGAGCTCCAACTCCGGATTGTATCCGAGCTCCAACGTCGGACTGTATCCGAGGTGTCATAGATCACCTTGGTTCAAAAAAGTTGAAGGAGTTCGGCCAAGCTTAATGTTGGAAATGCCCTCTATGGAGCCAGCCACTGGCGCCCGAGCTTTATGCCGGACTGCTTCCGAGGTGGTGCACCACCCTGACTGCGGGCTGATTTTTTGTGAATATTTTCAATTGGTGCAATTTATTCTCTACCGAGATATATAGCCAGTAGCCCTCAAGGTGTGTGTCGGTCTAAAACCCGAGATGCACCTGAAGGATGGCATAAAACCGGTGATCCCAGTAGCCCCTGAGACTCAGGTCGATTCACAAAATCGGCCTGAGGATCAACTCCTAGCTCTGTAGCATACTTAGGAATAGAAATGTGGTGTGCATATTCCTCGAGACTCAGGTTGGGTGCGGCCGACCAACCTGAGGATCACAATCTCCTCGGGAACTATTTCGCACTTTGTAAACTTACAGCATTGAATCGTCGATGCAGTAGCCCCCGAGCCAATGGTCGGGTGGCAACACCAGCTCAGGGGATCGATGTGCCCCTTTAATATTTGTAAATGAGAAGCGCGAAGCCCAGTAGCCCCCGAGCCTTAATGTGGGCACGGGTGGCCGAATTAAGGATCAATGTCCGGAGTATATCACAATTTATGCGTAATGATTCTATGTATCCAAGTACTTTACATCACTAATGCTCGGATCCGCATTGTACAAAACTTTGTTGACCGACCATCGGCTTCAACCTCCTCAATCAGTAGCCGAGGAGTGTTTGTCCCACTTTATAAAGCCTTTATGAGGGCAAAGATTTATGGCAAACGAGGCAATCCGGCCATACGGTTTTATAAACAAAGGTATGCGGAGAGATATGTTATATTACTATGTAAGAAAATCTTCCAAAGAAAATAGTTCCGCTATCGGTTCCTTTCTTTGGGTTCTCATGCTGACCATGATCATGAAACCTCATCTCCGATCAATGTGGGAGGAAAATATTGAGGATTTAGTTAGGGGAGAGTTCCCCAACTCTGTGGTCCATGATGAACCAGAATTTTCGCTTCCATCATTGCCGACCAATTATATCCTTTAAGATGTCTAGCTTTCGGCTTCACCCAGTCTGAGGTACTAATCCGGATGACCCGGTAGTAACAATCACAGAGGTGCTCCCTTTACCGACTAGCCGAACAATCGGGAACGTAGGGGTAAGCACAGGAGCCAGGCAACCCAGCTTGGCCAAAATCTTAAGTCAAATTGATGCATATTTATGGCTTTATTACGATAATTATGGAAGGCAAATTCTCCATTGAGACTGTTTATAACCTGAAAGTGGCCCATCGTCGGCTTCCACCCCTTTGTAGATGCTACACAGGGTGTTTCCATACTAACAATACAACTCTTAGTCGACGTCTCGGTGCCCAGGGGCGGTTGTGTTATCGGAAACGAGGCAATCAGATATGCAGGCTTTATAACTTTCACTTAGTCATAGGAGTTTGAAGTTCGGGGCCAGTTACTAGCCCCCGGTTAGTGTTCGGCGTCAGCCGGGGTCAAACCAGTAACACTTCGGCCAATCTTATGAAAGGCCCATTGTTTAATACGGTCATCGGATCGCCGACCAGTTTATGCTCATTGTGACAGTCAGTTTTCGACTTTCTCCACCGAGGTACTTGACCAGTTAAACCGGAAGTACAATCGCAGTGGTTCTCCCTTTGCACTCCTAGCCGAACAAAGCGGAACGTAGGAGGCAAGCACAGGAGCCGGGCAACCCAACTATTGACCAAAGACACAATTCAAAACTGGTGCATATAAAGCAATATCCGAGAACGTTTTGCCGAGGACTCCTCGGAGTGCCTTGGCTTTGGTGGGTTCGGCTCTAGTCGCAGCCCCCCATTGATATTGCCGAAGCTTTAAATGTGTCCGGCGTCGCACTGCGAGACTTATGCTAGAAACACACAAATAGGTTAAAAGTGCCATAGGCTGGGGAAACCAAAAACCTTCGGTAAAAACTTTACGCCCGAACTAAAAACAAGTTTTTGGTGCCAATCCAAAAATTGGTCTTAAAAAATTTGTACTTCTGTCGTGCTTTAACATGACACATCCGATCTCTAGACTTCAGGCGGGTCAGCCTTCGGCTTCAACTTCCTATCCCGAAGGCGGAGTGTTTCTCAGGCCAGTTTAGAGAACTAAACGCGAGCGGCTTTAGAGAGAAAACAGGTTATCCGGCTATTGACCACACACTCGAGTCGAGAAAGGAGTAGTAGAAAAAGACTTTGCAACGACTAAGAAGAAAGAAAAAATATTTATTATAGAACGGCTCATATAAATTTTAAGAGCCCCCAGTTAACATGGGTAAAGGGAGTTTGTTTTGACAAACTACGTATGTGAGCACGGTCGAGCCGAACACAAATTAAAAATTTAAAAACTTTGAGCATGAAAGCGACTTAGCTGGTTAATGTGTTCGGCGTTGATGATGTGGGGCTCGGTTATGAGGTGCCCGAGTGAAGAGCTCGGCTCGATGAAGTGGCGATGCCGCATGATCGATGTGGCGAGCCGAAGCCCCTGGTCCAGCCGAGGTGACAAAAACCCTCATAACCGAGGTGACGAAGAGCTCGGCGGAAAAAAGAAGTGTTTAACAATCAACGTTTGAACGAACAACTTTCTTGTTTAACACAAATATAATGTTTGGTTGAACCGAACAAGAAATAAAATAAAATATTTTTTTTTAAAAAAAACTGACCATGGAGGCGACTTAGCTGGTTAATGTGCTCGGTATTGTTGACGAGGTCCGAGCTCGTGGTGGGACAAAGACGTAGTCCGCAACCTAGCCAAGGTCCCAGCCCCCAAGCCTGAGGTAATCGAGCGAGGAGTTCGGCTTGATGAGGTGGTGATACCGCACAGTCAATGTGGCGAGGCGAAGCCCCCGGTCCAGCTAACGTGACGAAGCTGGTCGGCTGGTGACGCCGAAGTCACCGGAGTAGGTTGATGAAGAGATGGCGAGGTCCCCGGTCTAGCCGAGGTGACGGGACAGGTCGGTAGTATAACGTTTGCAGCCCCATGCTGGCCGAGGTGTCGAAGCAGGTCAGCGTGGTGGACATCGGCTTGGTCAGCCGGATTAGTATTTGGGATTTCTTCGGAATTGTCCTTCGGTACTATGGTGCGAGGGGCGAGTCCGGCCAGGGTTGACTCCTGATGTTCGGACGCCGAAGTCACGTCCAGGATTGAAGCTAGATACGGGATAAGAGTGGCGAGTCCGGCCGGAATTGACTCCCGATCTTCGGACGCAGAGGTCACATCCAGACTTGAAGAAGTAATAGTGTGGCGATGCCGTCGCGGGCCGGATCTTGTGACGCGGTCGATGCCCGCTTGATGAAGCGACCATGCAGCGATGCCGGTGTGCCCGCTCCGTATAATTCGTGGGGCGACAATATTGGTGATGATTTACCCTTCACGATGCCGAAATCTTGTTCGGCTTGCCGAGATAATGATCCGAAGAGGTTGAGTTCGGCTCGATGAAGCGACGACCCGTCTGGCGCAGGTCGGCAGCCATGCAGCAACGTTGTCAGGCTGGTTTGACACCAGCGTAATGGTGAAGGTTACCTCCGAAAAGGAGCAAAATTTGTGAGCATGTGTTCGGAAACAAAACACAATACCCTAGAAAGAGATTCCTCCAAAAAGGTTGTCCAATATCCCGTTCATGAAGAAAGATGAACTCGGGTCGGATTCGTTTTCGCGCAAAAAACAGATCCAAAAATTGCTGCGTCATCGGAGGTTTCCCGGAGTTTAAACGGTCGGATCGAGCTGAAATTTTGAGGGGTCGTAGATATAGGAATTCTGCAGCAGATCAACGGTTGGATCTTCCAAAGGATGTCCGAGCTAGACGCTGGACTCTACGGCCTAAACTCGTCCAGATTAACGCCCAGATTTGACAGGGTTCCGGTATATCATAGATCGCCGGAGATTCCTCCATTGGAATGCGACAAAATTTTACAGGGTTGTTATATACACAATTCCGTACTATTCCACCAAAGCAATCATCAAAGTGACACTCGAGGAAGTGGCGACAGCGAATACAAATCAGTTGTATAGAAAAACAGCACGGTCGCCCGAGGACAATGTTGAAGTTGAGCCCCCGAGCTATATGGATGATTCCTCCATGATCTTGATAGAGATCGGAGTTGATGTTGATGATGGCCCTTGTCCGATCATGACGATTTGAGGAGGAGCGCGGTCCTCGGTCGAGCCAAGGTGACCAGTCGAGCCGGCGACGAATATGCCGACATCGTAGTTGAGCTTGTGGGCGAGCCATTGATCCATTGCCGATCACACAGCGGAACTTTCAATGAAAGCACCATTGTCGGTGTCAAAATCGGAAGACCTCGGGGTAGGGGGTCCCGAGCTGTGGATTCTTGGATCAATGGTAACAGGAACGAAGGAGACGGTGTTTTACCCAAGTTCAGGCCCTCTTAATGGAGGTAAAACCCTACGTCCTGCTCTTGTTTATATTGATGGAGTATCAAAGTACAGAGTTGATCTACCTCAAGATCATATGTTGTAGTCTAAACCCTAGGGGTATGATGAGTTATGTCATAATCCATCTATCAACGAGCCTGGCCTCGGCTTATATAATGTACCGGAGGCCTAGGATAACAAGAGTCCTAGTCGGCTACGTTGGTGGAGAGGAGTCCTTGTCTTTCACCAAGTCTTGTGGAATCTTCCTCGTATATGTCATCGGCTGTCCGAACTGGCCCATTAGTGAATTGCCACGGGGGTCCTCGGCCCAACCCACTGGTTGGGAGACGACATGGTGAGTACCCCCTAGTCCAGGACACCGTCAGTACTACCTCCATCCGGGTTTTTAGTCCACACCATATTTTTAATCAAAGTATGACCACATATTTAGTTAAAAGCTGGCCAAATAAAATTACAGGGTAGCTGAAGACAAAGTTGTGAGAAGGCTTAGAAATCAATACAAAAATTTTGCTCTTAATACCAACGTCGATGCTTCTTCGAGGAAACATTTGGTTCATATCCAATTGTGTGATAAAATTGCACCACCGTACACGACTGCTCCAAGATGAACTGATGAAGGATATCATCTTTGTGGTAACAAGCAAAGAGCATTGATGGAAGACAGCCCGTTCTTCATTGAATATCGATCAGCTTCACCAGGCGATGCAACCATGAGATGCAACCATGAGCATCGATAGGTCATCATGGTGATGCATCATCGATTTTGGCATCAAGTTTGGGTCAAGTACCAATGAAGTTTGATAATCCTCAATGTGGTTTGTTTCTTCTCGGTAATCAAGCTCGAGAAAGGAAGAACCACTTGGCAGAGGACAGTGAGGCTGAGCAACAGTGGCCATCCAATTTTGTGCAGTTCCACTAAAATTGCGGAAGACATGCCCGAGTATGGAGATACACATCCCTGTTTGCAAAAATATAAAAAAATGATATTTAAGTAGCGTTGTTACTTTGTTTTAGCAGTGGAACAAGATTAACAGCGGCATCTTAATTGTCAATAAGAATTAATGAAACGTACACCAAAAAATAGAAGCATCATGATTATCTTGATGGGAACTAAAGCAGGATACCAAAAAAAAAACTAAAGCAGGACAGAAGCATTTATCGACACCTCTACATGGGCATTGCTTCATTTTACCAGTGATAGTTTTAGATTAGCAGCAGCAATAGGAGCATATGGACAATGACCGCACAACCACCATGTACTTTTTGTCGAAAAAACATGTATACCTCCACCGATGCATAAATGATAAACCAGGACAACTTTTGGAGTGGCCTTTCCTCTATACTAGTAAAAAATAGGTAATGTTGGACCAGCCGACGAACCTTAGCTACTGTACATGGGGAGCTGGGGAGTAGTGGTATAGAAGAAAACCAGCATGCAGAGTACAATGAAGCATGAAATCCAAAAGAAGTTATACCTCAGGTGGGCGAGATGTGGCTTAGGCGGGCGGGCGGGATCTGCCCACACGACGGCAGCGAATAAGGGCGCGGAGGACCTTCGTCAGTGCCGGTGCCAGCTCAGAGAGGACGGTGTGCTTTGGCTTCCTCCATCGCCGATGGAGACAACGTCAACGCTAGACCTCCTCACCCCCCGCAGGGGACGGGATCCGGCCGGATCTGTGACCATCGGTGAGGAGAGAGATAGAGTGGACACTGCCATCTTGTTTAGATATGGAGAGTGTGAGAGAGCGAGACGTGAGAAACCCTATCAAACAAGAGGCTATATATACAATGGAGTAAAAAAATCTCTCCATAGCAGTGGTTTTTAATAGAATACGCGCGTTCCTGAAAAAAGAAACAAAAACTGGCGGACAAATCTTTTTTTAACATACCAAGAAAGAAAACTCGATGAATAACACGCCCCACTTCCAGGTCGCAGTTTGTATCGCTCACATGTGGTCCCCGACCCTCTATTATTAAGTGAACAAATTAAAGGGTCAAATTATTATGTACGAAAGCTGCCTCTTCGTGTAGAAATGCGCTCCATCGTGTACTCGCGAGTATGTCGGAGGCAGAGTGAGTGCGTGTACATTTCTTCTTGTACGTAGTACTCCATTTATCTCACTTCATATTGTTTCCCACTCCTATGATATTCCTATCCTAGGAACAAAATGAGGCGGTACTAAGTTTGTGTGTGTAGGGAGAACGAGACAGCGATGATGTGTACGAGTAGTCGCGAGAGTTGTCACTATGTGTGTGCGCGCACACACACATAGACATGCATATCCGTGTTTACGTAAAATTCTTACTTTCATCTCCATCTCCAATCATGTTTGTCCAACTGGCACATTATTTACATTATTTATTATGCAGTAATATTTACGTACGTGCATCATCTCTCATTTGCGGGCGTCCGGACCACTGCCACGCCTGCTCCCGACCGCCCTGGCCAACCCAAACCCTCTTCATCACCAACGCGCGCTTCCCGCCCGAAACGGTCAGTGCCGCATTCATGCCCGGTCAGAGCGGACGCGACCTCTCACTTGTGCCGGCATTGAAGCGGCGCGCTGGTCGAGAGAGCGCTGAGGGAGTCCTGGATTGAGGGGTCCTCGGGCCATCGACCTACTACGTGTGGGCCAGACTGATGGGCCACTATGAAGCCGAACTAGGGCGTGGACCCATGACCGGACAGGAGATCTTCGAAGTCGTGGTGTGCCCTCCAAGTCAAGATTAGCATGATCTTTCCTTTATTGTAACCGATCGCATGTAACCCTAACCCTACTGGTGTCTATATAAACGAGAGGGTTTTAGTCTTTAGTGCTAGAGCAACATCCATCACCCCATCAACCTAGGGTTTAGCTCGCCTGATCTCGTGGTAGATCGACTTTGTAACCATATCATACACATCAAATACAATCAAGCAGGATGTAGGGTTTTACCTCTTCGAGAGGGCCCGAACCTGGGTAAACACCATCGGGACCCCCTACCCGAGATCCGCCAATTTTGACACCGACATTGGTGCTTTCATTGAGAGTTCCGCTGTTGGGTCGCCGAAGGATCAATGGCCTGCCTGATCATCGGAGAGGGCATCAGCTCCGGGGACCTCTTTGTCCCCGGCCAACTCTTTGCGTTCGGCAGCATCGTGCTGCATGCCAGCCCAACTGGTCATCTAGACCAAATCAACAATTTTGCCCCTGAGCACCGGATTAGATTTGGCAACTTGGAGTACGTGGCAGACGCCCGAGGCGATCTGGTCTTTGCCGGATTCGCAGCCTCTCCTCGTCCCCCTATGGGCCCCGTTGTGCCCGCTCCAGAGCTTTCCCCCGATCAAATCTATGGATCGACCTCAATCCTTCAGCCGGCCTCGAGCTCGGACGGCTCCACCCTGGCCGGAGGCCAGGAATCCCCTTCGACCACGCCAGTAATGCCCGCCGAAGACCCAGCTTTGGGCCTCAATGTGGAAGCAATGTTTGGATGCCAAGAGTCACTCTCAGCGGAACCCTCTCCTCACGACACGCCCCCGGCCTTGAGCCCTAGCGATGGGTCGATGTTCAGAAGCCAAGAATCACCCCTAGCCGAACTCTCCCTCGAAAACTCGGCTTCGAACCCCAACACGGAAACAATGTTCGAAGACCAGGTCTTGTCCTCGGTCTCTTACGACTGTCCGACCCCGGGCCTCGAGGTCAACTCGACCCTTGAAGACCGGGATCCAGCCCGAGCCCGGAACATTCCTTGCCCCCCCACATCGGAGACCGGCCCTCGGCGGCCACCACCTACTAGTTCGGCGAGCCTCACCTTATTAAACGAGGCGCTGGACCTAATCTAGATGATGGCTATTCGGGAGGATCCACCCTCGGCTTGTGTTCAGCAGCCCTTTGAGGCAGATTTCAGGGAATTTTATGTCCCACCCACCACCCAATTAGTGGCCACAGTCGAAGACTTAACCGACATGTTGGACTACACCTCGAAAAACGCCGAATACATGGATGAGGATAGTGGAGCCACGACTAACACCGATGCTGCTCCCCCCGTCACCGGCCGCTAGACGGCCACGTCCACTTACGATGTCTACATGGTGGACACCCCGAAAGAAGATGATGGCACTCCCAGGAAGGATAACGGCAGGCCCAGCGATGAGCCGCAGACAGTGCCGCCGCTCCAAGGCACATCGAAGCCATGCGAGCAACACGAATACCGAAGAAAATGCCACCACGGATAACGCGGACAACCTCGGCGATCCCGGCGCCGCCGAACAGCCACAAAACGACCATGAGGAGCATGAGGACCCGCTCGATCTCGAATACCTCGACGACTCCAAAGACAACAACTACCTCCCCCCTTCCGAAGAGGAGGTTAGTTTGGGCGACTAGGATTTCATCGTCCCCGAAGACCCGCTGTACCATGAGCGGTTTAAACGGAAGCTAATTGCCACCGCACGAAGCCTGAAAAAACAGTGGCAAAAAATAAAATCCAAACAGGATACCCTTAATGAGAGATGGACTAAAGTCCTAGATGCCGAAGAGGAATATGGCCAGAAGTGACAGACCAAAAGCTACCAGAAGCGAAGGCTACTGCCGCAATTCGATGACGAGGCCATAGAGCTAGCGCCTGCAAGGCACACTCAGGTGGACCAGCCGGATTGCCCCCCTCGAGGACGGGACCGGACAGCTGATAAAACCGAACAACCTCCCACTCACCCTCGCCGTCAAGGCAAGGAGCCAGTACGACCAGGCTATGAGTATGACCTACGCCGTGACCTGGACGCTCGGGCAGGTCTGACGAGGTCCATCTACGGACCTAAAAGAGATCCTCCTGCTAGACGGGACGAATACAAATCCTGGCTAGACCGAAATGATAAAGCTCGGGAGCTGCAACAAGCTCGGATGATAGATGATCTCTGGCGCGACGTAGCCCGAATAAGGGGCACCGCTCATCCTCTCTGCTTCACAGATAGAGTGATGCAGCACCAATTCCCGGAAGGTTTCAAACCTGTAAATATCGGGCCCTATGATGGGACAACAGATCCGGCAGTATGGATCGAAGATTTTCTGTTGCACATTCACATGGCACAAGGGGACGACCTCCATGCCAACAAGTACCTACCATTAAAGCTCAAGGGTCCGGCTCGACACTGGCTAAATAGCCTCCCCGAAGAATCCATAGGATGTTGGGAGGAGCTCGAGGACGCCTTTCAGGCTAACTTTCAGGGTACTTATGTCCGGCCCCCGGACACCGATGACCTGAGCCACGTAATCCAGTAGCCCGGTGAGTCAGCCCGACAATTTTGGAACCGGTTTTTGACTAAGAAGAACCAGATCGTTGACTGTCCGGACGCCGAAGCTATAGCCGCCTTTAAGCATAGTATTTGGGATGAATGGCTAGCACGCCAGCTCGGCCAGGACAAGCGAAGAACGATGTCAGCGCTCACCTCCCTGATGACCCGCTTCTGCACCAGAGAGGATAGTTGGCTGGCTTGTAGAAGCACCAACCCCGACACCCCAGGCACCTCGGAAGTTCGGGACGGGAATGGGAATCCATGAAGGAACAAGAACAAACGCCGCCATAATGACGGCGAAGCGGGCAAAACGGCAGTCAATGCCGGATTCCGTAATCCGAAGTCTGGGTCACGGAAAAAGCCTTCTAAAGGCAACCAAGACGGCCCATCCAAGTTGGACGCAATCCTGGACAGGCCCTGCCAGATTCATGGCGCTGCCGAAAAGCCTGCCAACCACACCAACCGTAATTGTTGGGTGATAAAGCAGGCTGGCAAGCTCACAACCGAAGACTCAGGCAAAAGCCCACGAAGCGAGGACGATGAGGAGCCCCGCATGCCGAACAGTGGAGGCCAAAAACCCTTCCCTTCTGAGGTCAAGACGGTGAACATGATCTACGCTACCCATATACCAAGGAAGGAGAGGAAGCGCACGCTACGGGATGTGTATGTCGTCGAGCCCGTAGCGCCGAAGTTCAACCCGTGGTCGGCTTACCCGATCACCTTCGACCGCAGGGACCATCCGACCACTGGTACTTGACCCCATCATCGATGGGTACCACCTCACGAGAGTCCTAATGGACGGAGGCAGTAGCCTCAATCTGATTTATGCAGACACGATGAGGAAAATGGGGATCGATCCGTCAAGGATCAAACCCAGCAACACCACCTTCAAGGGGGTTATTCCGGGCGTAGAGGCCCGCTGCTCAGGCACGATAACTTTGGAAGTGGTATTCGGCTCGCCAGACAACTTCCGAAGCGAAGACTTAATCTTCGATATCGCCCCATTCCGCAGTGGCTACCATGCCCTCCTCAGCCGAATGGCGTTCGCCAAATTCAACGCCGTACCGCATTACGCATACCTCAAGCTGAAGATGCCTGGTCCCACGGGCGTCATAACGAGCAACAGCAACACAAAGCACTCACTCTAGACCGAGGAACACACTACAGCCCTGGCAGCCGAAGACCAATATGTCACCACTGGGCCGAAGCATCAGCCCACCGTAAAGGCCAGAGATACAATTAAACGGGTTCGAGCCCAATCCCCATCATGGGAACCCGCCTGCGTACGCTGCAAATAGGGATACGCTCCCCATGGCATGCCCACCTTCATCGCACTCTACGTGCCTTGTCAACACAACTTCGCGCTCAAGATACCATGGGCGGCCGTGGGGGCTTATATTAAACACATAACACCATGTGTTCGGCTCAACCGAACTATGGCATCACCGCATCCTCGGACGACAATGGGAAGGACTCTGGACTCACTCAGCATCAAGCTATGATGGCAAGGCTACATCTCATGGTCCTTATTGAAGGCACCCCTCGCCAGCATGCGGTGTTCTACACGGACGTCCAATTCACTCCCCTCCACCTCGCAGAAGAAAAGGCGCAGATGTGCAGTAGGGCACAGTTGAGGCTTCGACCCACACATCAAGGCCCTGTGTAAACCTTTCTCTATAAAATTTTCTTTTCTTAATTATCATGAACGCCTCAGCAGTTCGAATTGTACGGATAGACGTCCAAAGCTTATGGAAAATAAAAACATCTTTTACGGTGTTCGGGCATCCGCATTATCTAGCCCTCTTTCTTCTCTTTCTCCTTTTCCTGCTCTTCGAACAGCGGGCATGCACACATTGTGTAACAAATAAAAATCGGTAAATTGACCAAAGGCTTGATCTTCCCATCAGCCCTATGTACTAAGTCTGGCACCACTTTTCGTTGAGTGTTCGGCGTCTCGGATATTGCACTATATGCATTAGTTCCGAACTATGTCTTGGGTCAATAGTTGGGTTGCCCAGCTCCTGTGCTTGCATTCTTACGTTCCGCACGTTCGGCTAAGAAGGTAAAGGGAGAACCCCTGCGATTATACTTCTGGCTAGTCCAGTTAAGCACCTCAGGGGAGAAAGCCGAAAACTGACTGTCATAGTAAGCGAGAACCGGTCAGCGATCCGACGACAAGCGTTAAACTAAGAAATCGTTGGTGATTTATCCGTGTCATACGCAAGGTTCGTCCTAGCACAAACCATGTGATTACAAAGGCATGCTTCGGCTCCCACGTACATCACAAAACACGGGGGACTAGTCATTAGCTCCTGCCGTCAAGCTCCTATGGCTAAGTGAATGTAATAAAGCCGAATAGTACGATTGCCTAGTCCCTCTCATGCACTACCGCCTTCGGGTACCGAGACGTCGGCTAAGGGTAACAGTGCAGAGACGAGACACCCCTTGTACCATTCACTTGGGGGCTGAAGCTGACGACTGGTAACTTTCAGAATAATAAACGACCGCACATGAGTCAAAATCAAAACACCATAGTGTATAAATGGGCCGCATCATAAAGCAAAAGGTCAAGTCGACTACTTAATAAAATCACTCAATGATTACATCCTTGGAACACTGGCCCTCTATCGCCCAAGCACCACCCATAACTTGTGCGAAATACAACTCGGGGCGGCGATGCTCCTTTCCAACCGGAGGGGGACCAGTGGCCATGTCCATTGGCTTGCTTTTCGGCCAATGAACGATGGTCTTCGCAAAGGCCTGCCTGTCTCCTTCAAGGCACGTGAAGTGCTTCATGGTATCAATCTGAGGCGACGCAGCATGCAGCTTCTGCACCAGGCCGAAGTAGCTATCCGGAATAGGCTCCATGGGCCACAGCCGGACGCAAAGATCCTTCATGGCTGGCTCGGCCATCTGATGCAACTCCATCAACTGCTTCATCTAGTTGCTGAGGAGGGGAGGGCGCTCAGGTGCCTGGAACTGCGACCAGAAAAGCTGCTATTCGGAGTCCTCCTCCTACATGGCGTAGTGCCCCGCCGCAGCCGCCGCACTCTTCGGAAGCTTGGCGAAAACGCCTGTGGAGTGCCAGACCCGCGTCAACAACGTGAACCTGTTGCCGCCAAAAACACTCTGCAGTAAGTATTTCTTACCATCTGCCATCTGCTTCACCTGTCGGAGCTCGTCCCGGGCACCCCGCACTTCCGTTATGGCCTCCCGAAGCTCCTTGTCCACCTTGGACAACTTGGAGGACTGCTCCTTCTGTTTCTTCTCAAGAGCCTCACATTTCGGGACGACATTCTTGAGCTCCACCTGAACTTCGGCCACTCGAGCCTCGTGCTTTTCACCGGCGGTCTTTGCCTTCTCAAGTTCGGTCGCCGCCTTTTCGGCAGTCATTTTCTTTTCGGCCGCCTCGGCCTTGGCCTTCTTCAGTGTCACGTTGAGGCCCACAACCTCCGCGGCGGTAGCTGCAGTCACCAAACACCATGGGCTCAGCATACAATCCGGAACATAAGTGTCCAGCGGTGTTAACTATGCATTTCAGTAGAAGCTTACCTTGTGCCTCATCAAGCCTTTTATTGACAAGGTCAAGCTCTTCATCAGAGTGTTTACGCTTCCGATCCATCTCCTCCAGGGCAGCGGCATTAGCAGCCGCGGCCAAGGACGGTGCCTACGATATCAAATCAATCATTATACTCTAAATACTGGCCTATGGATATTTGACCCTCTGTAAGGTTTTTGCAACCCTTACAGAGTCTCGGGGGCCGTTATATATACGACATGCTCAAACTTTCATTAAAGAAGTTACATCCATTTTGTGGGGAAAGGACATTACTCGACTTACCTCGAAGCCTGTCAGAAGGCCCTGGACGGCATCGTTCAGTCCGGTATGGACGGACCGAACACCCCGTAGAACCGCACCCATAAGGGTGCGGTGCCCGTCGACGATAATGGAGTTGTTCACCAACTCCTCCATCTCGTCCGGCCAGCCTGCCGCCGCCTGGTTGTTGGTGTGCGGCGCCGGTGGCGGGACCTCAACCCCTTCCCCGTCGGAAGGCGGGACCGACACCTGTGACGGCCTTGGAGGCTCAGGTGCGGCCGGCTGAGAGGGTCCGGATGGTCCGGACTCTCCTCCCACGTTCGCCAGGAGGGACGCACCCTCCTGGTCTTCGGTGACTAAGGCATCAACCTCGGCCATAAGTGCGTCACCCCCCTCCCCCGTTTTCGGACGGGGAGGGGTCCTTCGGGACAACACCTCCCCGGCCTCTTCGGGGACCATGGGAGGCGTGGAGCGCGACGCGGACCCGCTGTCCGCCAGCTTGGCGGGCAGAGAGGTCCCCTCCGAGGTCTGCTCGGCAGGGTGGCCACGCCGTGGGCTATGATATTAATCGGTTCCCATCAGTAAAGAGGTTGGTAAAATAGAGTAAAGAAGAAATATCTAGGTTCACACCTCATGGCGGGGGGCTTGACCCTGGGATCCCTCTCCGGATCCTTTTCGGATGCCACGGACTCCTCATTGGAGTCCGAACTGTCGGGCAGGACCAGCTTGGGCTTGCACTGCCTCTTCTGGGCCCGAGGAGGCTGCTCCTCCTCGACGTCCCTGGCCGTCGCCCTCTTCTTGGAGTGGGAGGAGGCGATCTCCTCCTCGTCTTCCTCCTCATCCCCGCCTTGAGAAGACGGGGTAGCAGTGTCTCTGGACTTGGTGTCCGGACAACCTCTTCGGCGAAGCCCTTCCCGGGCCTCCGATAAATCCTTCTTCTTCCCCTTTGTTTCGGGCACCTTATAAGGCGCCACGACCAGCAACTCACCCAGTTGAGCCGATTGGGGCTCTTCTGGCAGTGGAGTCGGACTGCTGATCTTCTCGTCCTTCTTGAGCCAGCCCTGAAAAGGCCACAAGTTAAAGCTTAGACCGAATTTTGTGCAGTATGACCACCCGAATATATACCGGGCAAGACGTCAATTACCTTCTTCGGGGGATTTGCGGCGTCGAGGCCATTGTCTTCATTCTCGGCTTGCTAGCCCTCCTGGGACTTGAATAGCTGACCCCACACCTTATCATGGGTTGTGCCGAAGAGGTATCACACAGTGGCCAGGTCGTCAGACTTGTAAGCCTACATCGGGCTGGCCCTTAGCTGGCAAGGAAGGAGCCAACGTCTGAGCATTATCTAGACGACATTGGTCAGCTTGGCGCTGGTCTCCATCACACTGGCAACGCGCTTCTGCAGCATCTTCACCTCACCAAAGGACCCCCAGTTAGGACATTTTTTGGTCCACAAGGTCAGTCTCGCTGGGGGGCCGGATCTGAATTCGGGAGCAATCATCCAGGCTGCATCCCTTGGTTCTGTAATGTAGAACCACTCCTTCTGCCACACCTTGACGGTGTCAATAAACCGGCCCTCCGGCCATTGGACTCGGGTCAGCTTGCTGATCATTGCTCCACCGCAGTCCGCCTGGGCGCCGCTGACCACCTTCGGCTTGACATTGAACACTTTCAGCCACTGGCTGAAGTGTGGCTGAACTCGCAGAAGGGCCTCACAAACAATGATGAAGGCCGAAATGCGGAAGAGGGATTTGGGGGCTACATCATGAAAACCTAGCCCATAAAAGAACATCAACCCCCTCACAAAGGGGTGCAGAGGAAATCCTAGCCCCTGGATAAACTGGGGGAGGAATACTACCCTCTCGCCCGGCAAGGGCGTGGGGATGATCTGTCCCTCCTTGTGGGCCCGATAGGTGATGTCGACCGATAAGTAGCTGGCCCACTTCAACTCCTCGATGTCGTTGTTGGTGACGATGGAGGCATCCCACTTGCCATTTGCGCCAGATCCGGCCATGGCTGAGGCTTGGGAAGAGCTGGAAGGGATTCGCTGTGGAGGAACAAGGCAGGGCGCTGGAGCTCTAGAGATTGGGAAAGCAACAGCGGGAGCTGGAAGAAGGCATAAATCGATAACTATAGCTGTTCCCCTCTTTTATAAGTCGCGGAAGAGCCGAGTGTTCCTCTTTTCACGCCGTGGGCTTCTCCACTTCCCGATATGCATGCGGCGTTATCTACGGGTGGGGAATCGAAATCATTGATCATATCCCCTAAAAAATAGGCCACGATCTCTGCCTTGATGAGACGTGCCAATGGAGGAGCAGCCTCGAGCCGCGCATCGAGAACCTCTAGCCATTTGGTGTTATGACTGGACGCGACCCTTCGATGAAAGTTGTTAGACGTGGGCACTATTCACACTCGAGCACTCTGGCCTTCGAGGCTAAGTAAAGTAAATGCTTCGGATTCCGTACACCACTCAACTCCAAGCACGCACAGAACAAGATGAAGAACTCGCCTTGCAAGCCAAAGACCGTGAAATGTGTGGATGCCAGACACAAGCCCTGGCGTTGGAGGCTAGTTCGAGGGCTACTGAGGGAGTCCTGGATTGAGGGATCCCCGGGTCGTCGACCTACTACATGTGGGCCGGACTGATGGGCCACTATGAAGCCGAACTAGGGCGTGGACCCGTGACCGGACAGGAGATCTTCGGAGTCGTGGTGTGCCCTCCAAGTCAAGATTAGCGTGATCTTTCCTTTATTGTAACTGATCGCATGTAACACTAACCCTACTGGTGTCTATATAAACCAGTGGGTTTTAGTCTTTAGGGCTAGAGCAACATCCATCACCCCATCAACCTAGGGTTTAGCTCGCCTGATCTCGTGGTAGATCGACTCTGTAACCATATCATACACATCAAATACAATCAAGCAGGACGTAGGGTTTTACCTCTTCGAGAGGGCCCAAACCTGGGTAAACACCGTGTTCATTGTCCCGTGTTCCCCATTGATCCTAGATCCACATCTCCGGACCCCCTACCTGAGATCCACCGGTTTTGACACTAACAAGCGCCGCCCGTGCCGCTTCTCGGTGCACGCGACTGCGCCGCATTCAAACGTCACCACGGCTGACCGCAACATGCATGTAAAAAAGTTCTTAGGAGTCCGTGCTACAGCTAGCTGTCCTCCCCCTCCTCGTCTATCTCTTCCAGTAGTGCTAGTACTCCATGGTGCGATCCATCGAGAGGCAGGCGGGAAAGCTTGCGTATACTCGGTTTGCAGTGAGTGGCATGCCGAGCGACCGTGTGGGGTGGATGAGGGTGAGACACGAACACGACAGACGTGTTTTAAACATTGGTTTTGCTCGATGGCACGATCCAACGAAATGAAATGTTGGTTTCCAAAAGAATACTGTACTACATGAGGGAGAAGCAGATTCAACGAAGAGTGATGGTTTGCTTCTTCCGTCCAACTAACTACCGGGTCTATGTGATTTGACGGCTCATTGGTCACTATTACTATGGCGGTAGAGCGTCGTAGAGCGTGTGCACTCTTATTTATTTATTCGGTGATAAAACTAACTTTCTCCACTCTTACACCGGAGGAGTACGAAACACGGCAGCCCAATGACTACATGGCCTACCTCCCACTATCACCATATTCCTTGGACAGCCCGCATGCCAAGAAAAAAATACTATACACTGGAGTGTATAGACTATTTTGCCCCCGGATTGGTTTGGAGGAAATGCTGGGTAGTTACGCACATGCAAAGTACACAATTCTCGCGAACAATTACTCCTCTCTCCATCTCTCTGGATGCAGGCTCACTAGATCTATCTGCATGCAGCTCTCTCTCCGGTTTTGCATGCATGCGACTCTCTCTCTCTCTCTCTCTCTCTGTGTGTGTGTGTGTGTGTGTGTGTGTGTGTGTGTGTGCAAGCATGCCTTAAGCATGGTTAATAATATAGCCGGTTGATGGCTAACATGTTGCCATGTCATCTATAGCCAATGTAATAGTCAACATGTATAGTAATGGGCTACAAGAAAGTACTACTCCCTCCATTCCCGTATACAAGAAAGTACTATTGCCTCGATTATTGTTAGTGGCCTTGTATAGATGCAAAATGTATTTTTCGTAGTGGCCAATGTAATAGTCAACATGTATAGTAATGGGCTACAAGAAGGTACTACATTTTACCACATGACCCACCATACACTCTCACATACTACCTCCATCCTGGTTTATTAGTCCCCTATGTAATTTATGCATGATACTAGTGTATGATACTCCCCACTATGAGTAGCCTTATACACATACAAACAAGGACCGAAGGGAGTACGAAGCTTTCAGATTTTGTTTCATGTATGTATCCTGACTCCAAGGTTGCCCCGTTACAACATTCCATCAAATACAAAGGAAAACTAACACGCATGTTGATGCATCTCAATGATTCACAAATCATAGCCATATTTACTTCACAACTAAAGACAAAAGTTGTGAGAGTGTGTACAAAACAAACTACTGATGGGGTCTCTACGCCTTAAACCCTAAACGCTTAATTGGATTTGATTTCCTGGTTAGGTAGAACCTGTCGAAGGAAAGAAGCCTAGCACTCTCGGATCATACGATGCTTTTGTGTAGTTCCACTAAAATTGAGCTGAGCATCCCTATTGGAAAAGATATTGAAGAAGTGTGATTAGAATAATAGTAGTGGCACTAGTTCATGAGACATAAACTCATCACAAATAGAAGCCGGTAGAAGTAGAGAAAGATCCACATGGAGATGGAGCTACGTGGGGAGCTGCGGCAGTGGAGCAAGCCGGCTACAAAAGGAAGTTGTACCTAGGACGTCGGGATGTAGCTAGAAGGGCAGTGGGAGGCGGCATCAGCCCATACTGCGGGGACCCCCGATAGGCATGCACCGATAGTGGGCTTTCTTCCTCACCGCTGTCGACCGCGTCTACGCAAAACATCGTCCGCTTCCCCCGGCGGCGGGATCGGGCCGGATCTGTGACCAGCGGTGTGGCCACCGCCGTTCTATGCTTGTGAAGAGAGCAACCCAAGCAAGCAGGCTTGTAGCTTAGGCTCCTGCTAGTGTATATATAGTGGAGCGGTTTTATTTTTCTCTCCATATCAACCTTTTTATATTGCGTACGTGTCATTGAAGAGTGAAATGATGGTTGCTTCGTCCGACTAACTTACTGTGTGATTTGACTGCTCCTGAGTGGCCCCTGCACATACTCCCCCTACGTGTATGACCATTCCTGAGTCTCACTTGTACTTATCTCTATTTTCTTGCATGACACGTAGACAGGATGCGCATAGAGGAATTTTTTTACTGCACGTTGTTACGTACCTACTCCCTCCTTCCGGTTCACTACTTGTACTCCCTCCATCCTGGTTTATTGGTCCCCTTTGTACTCAATTCATGGGCTCGTTTTCCTCAAGAAATTGTCTTTACCAATGTATTAATATCAGGAATGCATGCATGAACAACGAATGATTAAACCTTGCGTGCAACATTTTGACAAAGAATTGACATATGAACATGTGAATGTGAGGGACTACAACCTCGTGCATGCATTTAACAGTCACACGTACACATGCACGGAAAAACGCGCGCGACGCCCTAATGCATGCATGTCCGAGCACATGACAGAACACACACGGTCACGCTCAAGTGATCAACCTACACTTGCATGCACACACATACTTAGCCAGGGTGAGCTAGTGACCGTATAAACACCGGAAAATGTATATATTGCCTGCAATGAGCGTATTATGAAGTCCACTGACCATATTTTTACAAATATAGAGTGACAACCAGTGTATTTATCTCGTTTCAAATTAAGCCATATTAACCGGAAAGGAGGCAGTATGGACTAGCATTACTTTGTTGTGTCCCGTCAACTTACAGAACGAGGAGAAGCTTGCGCGCGTTGGCTCACAGGACAAGGAGAAACTTTTGACTAATGCAAGCTCTCCCTCGCTCAGGCGGTGGACATGCAACAGTTAATTCAGTGTCAGATTGCCAGAAGCATACACTGTACTAGTACCATCATTGTTCGACTTCCCGAAGAGGCGAAGAGCCAAGCGCAAAGTTTACTACAGTAGTACTCCGAGTAGTATTATGTACTACTAGTACTACTTACTATACAGGTACTACTAGGAGCCGCATGGTGGAGCGTCTACACTCTTATTTTATTTTAACCTGTGATAAATCAATCTTAAACACATTTGCTTCTCTTCGAGGGTTCTCGCATGTGATAATGGAAGTTGATTGCATGGAACACTCGCCACAATTCTCACTTAATTCTGGCTCCTATCATGTTAGAAATAAGAGTGCTCAGTAATATTTTCTCTGTTTTTGTTATTCAGCATGTAAACAGGTCAGCAAACCTTGCGGCGCATCTTTCTGCGAACCGTGCTTACTACTCTTTGAATGTGACCGAGAGCTGGCTTGATGAAACACCTCGCTTACTTTTTTTGTGGGGTACCTCGCTTCCTAGTGACCAGTCTCTTGGCTGATTGTCCTAAGAATGCTTATATATGAATAAAGCTCTCTCATTTACCCGCAAAAAAGATTAAGCCATATTAACCAGAAAGGAGGCAGTATGAACTAGCACTACTTTGGTGTGTCCCGTCAACTCGCAGAACAAGGAGAAGCTTGCAGGACAAGGTGAAGGTTGCTTACGCCCTCTCCGTCTACCTCAAGCGTGGTGGCTCGTAGGACGAGGAGAAGCTTTTGACTAATGCAACCTACCCTCGCCCAGGCGATGGACGTGCAGCAGTTCATTCGGTGTCAGATTGCCAGAGACATACACTGTAGTACCATCATTGTTCGACTTCCCGAAGAAGAAAAGAGCCAAGCGCAAGGTTTAGTAGTATGAGTAGTACTACTAGTATATAGGTACTAGGAACCCCATGGTGGAGCATCTGTACTCTTATTTTATTTTAATCTCTGATAAAGTACACATTTATTCGGGACAAGTGCAGAAAGCAGCAGCCCAATAGTACTATTAAAAAACATCAAACATGTAATGATGACATCGATCAACCATGCTCGAATCTTTCTTTGCCTCCGTGCAACACCTAGCCCGTCTGTGTTCTCGCTCCTCGTCTCTCTCAAGGAGTGGCGGGTTGGCCATTCTGTCGTCAATTGAGATCGGTTTGCTCACACTCCGGTCCCACATGTCAGTGATATGCCAAGAGGAAGCGCATTGACCGACAGGCCATACCGGACTTGGTTTTGCACCTTCATACTAGTATGAGCGGATTCAAAGAAGAGCATATTGATGGTTGCTTCCTCCGAGCAACTTACAGTGGGAAAGGTGGGGCTTATGATTTGACTGCTCATTACTCACTATTAGTGCAGCGCAATGACCGGGCTAAGTCTCCCATGCGGTTGTGCACTCTAATTTGGTGCATGGCACATGGACCCGGATGCTAAATGGCTTCTGGCAATGCTATCAAGCTTCCAGCATTTGTTTACATAATTGACGTATACAAATAATTTTCCAGCGAAATGAAATTGTACAATGCTCTGAAGCTTTCAGCTTTTGTTTCATGTGTCTTGCCAGCTGGAAGGTTGTCTCATTACAACATCAATCAAATACTAGAAAGGAAACTAACATCCATGCTCTTTCGGAAAAATAAATAAAAAACTAACTTCCTTGCTAATGCATCTCAATGATTAGTAGATCAGAGCTAATATTTACATCACAACTGAAGACAAAGTTGTGAGAAGGTGTTAAATTAAAATTGATCCATGCTTTCATTGGCAGCACCTTCCCCCCAACTCTGTCTAAATCAACAAGGCATGTTGGGAAAAAAGTAGCTGTCAGGAGCATGCAACATTCCGATCATTTTGTGCAGTTCCACTAAAATAGAGCTGAGCGTCCCTGTTCCGAAGATATTGAGTAAGTGTGATTACAATAATAGAGGGTTGTTAATGAAACAATAAACACACAAATAGAAGCCGGTCACCTTTGTAGTCTCTCTTAAGACTAACTAGTTGGAGAAGATTAAGCAAATAGTTGGAGAAGATTAGGCTCAGAGGTTGATGAGGAGGATAGAGCAAAACCAATCTCCCTTTGTGCGGTCGCACTGAAATGTAGAGACATTGCCCATGTGACATTTTAGTAGAACTGCACAAAACACTCTTAAGAAAAAAGTGATTTGTGCAGTTCATCAAAAGGTCGCAATAGCAATGAGGTGAAAATGGATAGCCCTGTCTGCAAAAAAGAGGTAGAAAGGAAACAATTACTGGCCAATTACAGTTGATGACACATACAATGACAAAAAAGAAGCATATTCCTTGTCCTAAGGGAAGATAACAACATGGTTGTTTATCTAAAACGGTGTGAGGACGAGATTACAATATGGAAAGTACGCCAGACGAGCTACGTTTTGGGTAAAGAACTAGGGAAGATCCACATGCAGCGACATGGGAAGATGGGCAGCGGGGCAAGGCCGGAGGGGAGGAAGCTGTACCTGGGGGTGGTCAGGATGTAACTAGGAGGGCGGTGGTGGGCGGAATCTGCCCATACTACGGCAGCGAGCAAGTGGCGAAGGCCCTATCGCGCCGGAGCTTGGTCAGAGAGAACGGCAGGTACCGCAGATCAGGATGTGCTGCCTCAACGCCGTCGAACCGAGAAACAATGCACATCCTCCCTTTCCACTGGCAGACGGGATGCGGCCGGATCAGTGAACAACGGTGAGAGAGAGAGGCCACCGCCGCCTTGTGTGAGATAGTGTGACGAGAGACAAACCCTGGCAGGCAGGCTCCATTGTATATAGTGGAGCGGATTTCTTTTTTCTCGATAGCAATCATTTTATATTCTGTACGTGCCATTGAGGAATATAACTTTATTTAAAATGAACGCGTCAAGTCGAACTTTGTTCCGTGTACGCATGGTACACGACCCTCCTTCAAGTAAACAACCGCTACACGCGTCAAATTATCACGTTGGCTGCCTTTTCATACAGAAATGAGCTCCACCGTGTACCTGCGCGGGTGTGGCCGGGAACGAGACGTGAGTACGTGCGTCGTGCGTGCACCTCTTCTCTACATGCAGGTACGTACGTGGGTGTGTGTGAGAGAGATGGTTTGTGCTAAACAGAGGCAATGTGTCGATGATATCTCAAACAAAAAAATGTAACATATGCAATGTGTGTGAAATAGAGGCCCAGATATATCATATATAGAGGGAGCGATCCACGAGAAGAGAGTGGAGGGATCATCGGCGTGAGATATCGATAGAATCAAAAAGAGGGATGAAGTGTGTGGGTACGTGATCGATAAAGAGTGCCATCGAATTTGTGTTTGCCAACGTCAAAGATACAGGGCGGCTGGCCTAGTGGAATGTGAGAGGGGAGAGGTGCAGTTTATCTCTGTGGCATGGATACCTACCTACAACGTCCGACTATCGGTGTGTGTTTGGGGGGGGGGGGCAGAGACCTAACTATAGAGAGGTAGATCGACTGGTATATGTGTGGTGAAGGAGAGAGACCTAGCTATGTATTGAGGGAGATCGATCGGCATCCATGCATATGTGTAGTAGAGGAATAAGGTTGGGAGAGAGGCAAAGCTAGAGTGTCGGAGGGTTGGTGGTGGAGTTGCTTATCACAAATGGTGGGAGAGGCCTGCTTGACAAACGGAGGGTACGACTGCAATATCAATAAGAGAGGGGATGCCTACCTGTCTGTGCACGTGCGTGTGAGAGACGGGTCGGAAGGCATGCAAGGATGATGAGGGGGGCAATATGGTTGTGGTAAGCAGACGTAACTACATAGGAAGATCAATCATCGTGTGTTGAAGAAAGGGAGAGACATAACTAGTGAGTTACGTCGATCGGTGCGTGGGGAAAAAGACTTATAGTCAACCTAGCTATATGTAGGGAGATCGGTAGGTATACATGCATGTATGTGATAGAAGCAAATAAGGTCCAGATAGACGGATAAAGAGAGAGGGATGCGGCTAGGAGGTGGTGCAAGAGGCCTACTATATCGAGGGGGGAGGAGTGTGCGAGTATGAGATCGATGAAAAGAGGGGCGGGAGTGTGCACGTGCGTGGAACTGTATTAGACAGAGGGGGCATGGATGGTGAGAAGAGAAGAGGGAAATCGTGTGTTTGTGGTAGGCACACTTGGCTAGAGAGGTATATCGACCGGTGTGTACCGGAAAGAAGGAGCCGGGGGGCCTACACACACCGTGGGTGAACGACCTAAAGAGAAATAACGAATGTGCGCGATGGAGGGGACACTAAGGGAGTGTGGGAGGGGGGCGGATGTGTGCATGCACAAGAGAAAGTTAGTGCTAGCTACAAAGAGAAGAGGATTGTGTGGGTGTAAAAGACGAACAGAGATCATAATTCATTATAAAAGTGGATTCAGATATTTGAAGAAGAGATCATAGTGTTTTGAACCGACGCATGCATGAATATAATGGTGATACGCATGGTGTGGTTATGAACATGTTATACTACATATAATATATATAACATTTATTTGAATTTGTGATAATGTGTGGCTTTTGTAGCTCGGGGCTACATACTTGACATAATGTAGGGGGCGGGGCACTATACTTTGTGTGAAACATGGTTTAGATTATGAAGATCTAGCTAGTACTTCAAATGTACTATTATTTGGTATCGATATCAAGTGTATTCAAAAAATTTGAATTTGAGTTCATATAGTACACATAGTTCATATGTAACTCTATATTATTCATGTGGTGTGTTGTTAAGATAATGTACAAATGATGGTTTAACTTGGCAACAATCATGATTGTAGATTCTTATTCAAATAGAGAAATGAGTTCAAATTTAGTTCGGATTGCAGCGGTAGTATATACATTTGGAATGCACTAAAATGTTCGTATGAGTAGGTTACATGCATTATACAGCTAGCGAAAAAAAATTAATTGGACATAACATGAATTCATAGTTTTGAATAGCATTTGTATAGTAAAATGGGACAAGACTCTCCCTTTGTGTGGTGCGAATAGTTTTTGTTCTTGTTTTTTTTCGTCGAGGAAAGTGCGAATTGATTTGGTACGTACATTATTACACGTTAGGCTTGTCCCGAAATTTCAACCCGCGCCTTGTTATCCCAAAAATTCAGATATCGCTTTGTCTCTTTGTGCTCTGAAAATTCGCGCCTTCACAACCCGCGCCGTGCTATCCCGAAATTATAACGCACGCGAAAACTCCCTCCAGCTGCCAAATCCTGACACGCGAAATCCCCCTTCTAACCCTGAGCCGAAAGGGCCGCTAGTTCAAATCGGCAGGGGTACTTTCATAACACACCCTACATTTTGGACAAGCACGTCCCTCAGTCATGGTTCCCCCCCTCCCATCACCTCCGTTTCGCCATTCAAAAACCCAGGCCGCCATAACCTCTCTGCTCCAGCCGCAAAACCCCACCCTCCGCCGTCTGCCACCCCGCTGCTGCCCAGCTGGAGCCTCTTCCCCGACGATGTCGTCCACCACAACAGTTCGACGTCCCTCATCCACCGCCCCGGATGGGGATCCATCGTCGATCTCGTCATCCCGCCAGTTCAGCCGCCATGTCCTCCACCTCCAAGGAGCTGCTCCGACGATCGCCTCGTCTATCGCGGCTGCTCCATCCCCACAGCGCCGCCTTAATCTGCTCCACTGGAACCGCAGCATCCTCACCGACTCCTCGGACAAAGCCGAGGCCTACTTGGCGCCACCAAAGAGGTTGTACACTCATCCCATCGCACCTTCTCCTTAACTTGACCTCCCGACGCCGCCGGTGGTCTATTAACCCACACGTATAGGGGATTGCAACAGTTTTCGAGGGTAGGGTATTCAACCCAAATTTATAGATTCGACACAAGGGGAGCCAAAGAATATTTGCAAGCATTAGCAGCTGAGTTGTCAATTCAACCACACCTGGAGATTAATTATCTGCAGCAATATGATCAGTAGCAAAGTAATATGTTAGTTTTGATAGTAGTAGTAATAGGAGCGGTAACGGTAACAGTGATAGCAATAATTTTGTAGCAAGTGCAACAGCCGCAACAGTGGTAGTAACTTAGCAAGAAAAAATGGAAAATTCGTAGGCATTGGATCGGTGAATTCGTTGGATGATATTCATCATATAACAGTAATAACCTAGGGTGATACGGCACTAGCTCCAGTTCATAAATATAATGTAGGCATGTATTCCGTAAATAGTCATACGTGCTTATGGAAATAACTTGCATGACATCTTTTGTCCTACCCTCCCGTGGCAGCGGGGTCCATAAGGAAACTAAGGGATATTAAGGTCTCCTTTTAATAGAGAACCGGAACAAAGCATTAACACATAGTGAATACATGAACTCCTCAAACTACAGTCATCACCGGAAAGTATCCCGAATACTGTCACTCCGGGGTTTACGGATCATAACACGTAGCAGGTGCATATAACTTGCAAGATTGGATCTAGAACATAGATATAATGGTGAAAACATAAACGGTTCAGATCTGAAATCATGGCACCCAGGCCCAAAGTGACTAGCATTAAGCATGGCAAAGTCATAGCAACATCAATCTCAGAACATAATGGATACTAGGGATCAAGCTCTAACAAAACTAACTCGATTGCATGATGAATCTCATCCAACTCCCTCACCGACCAGCGAGCCTATGAAGGGATTACTCACTCCCGGTGGGGGGCATCATGGAATTGGTGATGGAGAAGGATTGGTGATGACGAAGATTCCTCTCGCCGGAGCCCCGAACGGACTCCAGATCTAGCCTTCCAATGAAGAACAGGAGGTGGCGGCGGCTCCGTCTCGTGAAACATGATAATTTTTCTCCCTGATTTTTTCTCCGAAAATAGGATTTTATACCATCAGAGATAGGGTCAGCGGGGCCACCAGGTGGGCACAACCCACCTGGGCGCGCCAGGAGGGGGGCACCTTGGTGGGCTGTGCGCCCCCAGGGACCCCCCTCCGGTGGTTCTTGGCTCCAGTATTTTTCTTTTATTGTATAAAAATTCTCCAAAAAGTTTCGTTCCATTCCGAGAACTTTTATTTCTGACAAAAACAACACCATGGTAGTTCTGCTGAAAACAGCGTCAGTCCGGGTTAGTTTCATTCAAATCATGCAAATTAGAGTCCAAAACAAGAGTAAAAGCGTTAGGAAAATTAGATACGACGGAGACGTATCAACTCCCCCAAGCTTAAACCTTTGATTTTCCTCAAGCAATTCAGTTGATAAACTGAAAGTGAAAAAGAAAAACTTTTACAAACTCTTTTGCTCTTGTTTACATAAATAAGCTTATGTAGCACCCATGTTTTCAGCAAGGATTATAACTAACCATGTCAACAATAACTCTTAGAAATTATATTAACTCATATCAATGGGATAAGCAACTAGAGAGCAATAATAAAGTATCTCAAATGACAACACTTTGTCAAAACAATCATGATATTATATGACAATAGTGGTATCTCGCTAGCCCTTTCTGAGACCGCAAAATATAAATGCAGAGCACCTCCAAAGTTCAAGCAGCGACTAAACATTATAATTCATGGTAGAAAAGATCCAGTCATGATGCATCCAACATTAGCTATACACAATGCATTAGGATGACAATAGTGCTCTCAGATCTGGCACTTATTTGAGAAGGTGATGACACAACATAAAATTAAATAGATAGCCCCTTCGCAGAGGGAAGCAGTGATTTGCAGCAGTGCCAGAGCTCAGATTTTTTAAAACAAAGATAAATGAAATTTTGAGAAATGCACCCTTCCTGTTTACTTCGCGACCATTAGTTATCGATATCTTCGATGCTAAACACATTAGTGGTGGTTCCCAAGCGATAAAAGTAAAGGTTTACTCCCCCTCCACCAACAAACACACTCCACAGCTAGCCGTATCCACGGGTACCGTCCATACCAACATCAGTCCTGCGGGAGTTTTGTTTGATTATTTGCAATTTTTTAATTCGGGACAGGGAATCCCTATTACCGCCCCTCTCGTGCGAGGACGAGTGAATAAACACTCATCATGAGAATAACCCGCTTAGCATGGAAGATATTGACTACCTCATGTCACTCTATGAACAATCCAGACACACAAAAATGGATCTTTATTTGAAGTTTTTAGAGGTGGAACATGCAAATTTACTTAGAATGGCAGGGTAATACCTCATATAGGTAGATATATGGTGGACTCATCTGGAATAACTTGGGTTTTAGGATTTTGATGCACAAGCAGTTTTCCCGCTTAGTACAGGCAAAGGCTAGCAAATAGGTTGAGAAGCGGCCAGCTAGAGAGCGAAAACGGCCATGAACATGCATTATGCATAAGTAACATTGGATACTAGCATGAGTAGGATATGAACACCATGAACATAAATATCATAGAGGCTATGTTGGTTTTGATTCAACTACATGCATGAACATGTGCCAAGTCAAGCCACTCGAACATTCGGAGGAGGATACCATATCATCATACCGCATCACAATCGTTTTAATGCATGTTGACATCCAAGATAAATCATTATCCACTCCTAGCTACTTAAGCATGGCATGAGAAACTATAATCTCTAATTGTCATTGCAAACATGTTCGATCATAATAGGCTGAATCATGGATACTAGGTTAAACATATTTACAAAAACAGAACAAGTTGAGTTCATACCCGTTTCTCTCTGCCACAGCGAGTTCATCAAATATCGTCATTATTGCCTTTCACTTGCATGACCGAATGATATGAAAATAATAATAGTGCAAGAGTGTCGTGGACTAAGCTGGAATCTGCAAACATTTTATTCAAAAAGGAGAAGACAAGGCAATTTGAGCTCTTTGTTAGATCAACAATAATACATATGAGAGCCACTCAACATTTTCATCGTGGTCTTCTCCTCGGTATGACTCAATAAAAGGAAAAGAATTTCAGAGAAACACACTGAAATATTTTTGGAGTTTTTAGTTTTTCTAAAACAAAGCAAATTAAAGAGAAAAACAAAAATGAGAAAAACTATTTACACGGGAGAGCTTCCAACAAGCAAAAGAAGAACAAGGAAATCTTTTTGGGTTTTCTTTTAAATACTACAACTAACTAAACTAGAAAGAAAAACCGAAAAGAAGCAAACAACATTTTTTTATGATTTTCTCAAAGTTTTTCAAACACACAAGAAGGAAGCGAGAAAATAAATCTAGCATGGATAATACAATGAAAAAGTATGAACACCGACAAGTGGAATGAAATGTGTGAACATGAATATAATGTTGGTGGAAATACGTACTCCCCCAAGCTTAGGCTTTCCTATTTCCTCGTTAGAAGGGATCAAGCATATATCAGAAAATTTAGTAAGTGGTATCTGACGGGTTTTAGCAAATAAATTAAACTGCACCTCTAGGGGGTTATTCCTACTCAGAAAATGAAAACTTTGCACAAGGAATTTGTAAGGAGATGGTATTGTTCACACTCAGCTGCGATGAAGTCGGTGAGACCAGCATTAGCAGCAAATTGTGTGAACTCTTGACGGATTCCGGCTCCATCCATGAAGGGATTATGCGGCCATTCACATGGCCGCACCTCCTCCCTTCTCCGAGTGTGGAGATCATTATCCGATGACTCCCTTGGAGCTCTTCTTGGAAGCAAACTTCCTAAAGAAACTGATCTTATTCCTATGAATAAAATTCTGAAAATTTTAGTCCACAAATTTTTTTGTCAACAAAACTTCACAAGATTGATAGCAACTACTCATATGGATGCATAGAGGCTATATTGAGCATTCAAACTACTTAGAACTCTAAGAATTCAACATGCAAGCTCATCTACAGCAGCACCAAGAGTAGCTAATTATTCAAAATATAAACCACTAAAGCAAAAACTAATTGGACCAATGAGGAGTCACATACCAAGTAGCAATCCCCCAAAATAGTTTCGGAAATGGAGCTTCGAGCAAAGAGATCGAAATCTGCGGGTTTGAGAGCAAGAACACGAGAGAGAGAGAGAGAGCAATGGTGATTTTTTTCTGGAGGTATTTGATGACATGGGCTAAAGAGATAAGTGAGAGGGCCCACGTGGGGACCACAACCCACCAGGGCACGCCTGGGGCTGCTGGCGCGCCTAGGTGGGTTGTGCCCACCTGGTTCACCCCCCTCTAATGTTATTTGCATAAAAAATTGTTAAATATTCAGAAAAAAATCGTATTAAATTTTCAGAGCATTCTAAGAACTTTTATTTTTGGGTCATTTTTTTATTGCATGGGAATTCAAAAAACAGACAAAACATGGCATTTTATTTTATTTAACAAAGAAAAACATAAAACAAACATTGGAAACAGAAAGTTGTGCTTACTAAATTCATCAACTTCATACCTCTCAAAAATGATCCATTAATAAGGTTGATCAAGTCTTATTAACAACCACTTTCAATTAGCATGAAACCAAAGAACTTCTGTAAAACACTAAGTTACCTCTACGGGGATGTGCATGTCCCCAACAATAAGCATTTCATATATCTTTTTGGCAGTAGGTAGAGGTAATTGAAAACTTCCAATAGTGAGTGTCGGAGATTTTTCAATAACATTAATACCATTCACTTGGAATTATTTCTTCGGAAAGTGCACCGTATGCTCATTACCATTGATATGAAAAGTGACCTTGCTTTTATTGCAATCAATAACGGCCCCTGCAGTATTCAAGAAGGGTCTACCAAGGATAATCGACATGTTGTCGTCCTCGGGCATCTCAAGTATAACAAAGTCAGTTAAAATAGTAACATTTGCAACAACAACATGCACATCCTCACAAATACCGATAGGTATGGCAGTTGATTTATCAGCCATTTGCAAATATATTTCAGTAGGTGTGAGTTTATTCAAATCAAGTCTTTTATATAAAGAGAAAGGCATAACACTAACACCAGCTCCTAAATCACACAAAGCAGTTTTGACATAATTTCTTTTTATGGAGCACGGTATAGTTGGTATTCCCAGATCTCCAAGTTTTTTAGGTACTCCATCCTTAAAAGAATAATTAGCAAGCATGGTGGAGATTTCAGCTTCAGGTATCTTTCTTTTATTAGAGATGATGTCTTTCATATATTTTGCATAAGGGGCCATCTTTAGAATATCAGTCAAGCGAGTGCGCAAAAAGACTGGTCTAAGCATTTCAGCAAAGCATTCAAATTCTTCATCATCTTTCTTCTTAGTTGATTTAGGTGGAAAGGGCATGGGATTTTTAACCCATAGTTCTCTTTCTCTTCCATGTTTTCTAGCAACAAAGTCTCTTTTATCATATCTTTTATTTTTAGATTGTGGGTTATCAAGATCAACAGTTGGTTCTATCTCAACATCATTATCTGGTTGTTTATCATTGTCGGTTGAGTGCCTTCATGAACATCATCATTATCTTTTTCATTATCACTAGGTGAATGTTCATTACCAGATTGAGTTTCAACATCATAAATAGAAACATCATTATCACTATCAAGAGGTTTTTCTATTTCAGGTTCACTAGAGGCATGCAAAGTCCTATCATTTTTCTTTTTCTTCTTCTTTTTAGAAGGACTAGGTGCATCAGTATTGATTCTTTGAGAGTCTTGTTCGATTCTTTTAGGGTGACCTTCGGGATAAAGTGGTTCCTGAGTCATTTTACCTCCTCTAGTCGCTACTCTAACAGCAAAGTCATTTATATTACTATTCATTTCATCTAGCAACTCTCTTTGAGATTTGGCAACTTGTTCTAGTTGAGTTTGAACCATAGAGGCATGTTTTCCTACACCTCTAACATCATTGGAGATTCTAAATACAAGTCACTCAAGCGAGCAATCATATCCGAATTGTATTTCAGTTGTTTCATAACATTTCATTGAAGTGATCTTGCCTCCTAATGTAATTATCAAACTCATAAAGGCATTGGCAAGGGTGCATATTATAAGGATTATCCCTTTCATCAAATTTCATTAAAGAATTTACCTCTACCACCTTTGGTGGTGGTGTGTCAAGTCCATGTATTTCTTCAATAGGAGGTAAATTTTTAACATCCTCTGCCTTAATACCCTTTTCCATCATAGATTTCTTTGCCTCTTGCATATCTTCCGGACTGAGATATAAGATACCCCTTGTGACGCCCCCGGCTTAATCGTGCACTAATCATACACGCAAATGCACATGATCAAGCCTAAGGACTCACTTGAAGATATCACAACACAACTCTAAAACATAAATAAAGTCATACAAGCTTTATATTACAAGCCAGGGGCCTCGAGGGCTCGAATACATAAGCTCGCATACAAGCATCAGCGGAAGCATCAGTTATCTGAGTACAGATATGAAACAGAAACAGAGAAGCCTTTAGAATGGCGGGACAAAACAAAAGCTATGATCGAAAGGCGCAGGCCTCCTGCCTGGGACCCTCCGAACCTACTCCTTTTCGTCGGCAAGCTCGTAGTAGTAACCACCCTCGGGGTGGTAGTAGTAGTCATCGGCGGGGGCAGCTGGTTCCGGGGCTCCATCCTCTGGTTGTGTCAAAAGGATATGGGGAAAAAGAGGAACCAAAGCAACCGTGAGTACTCATCCGAAGTACTCAGCAAGCAAAGGATCTACACTACATATGCAACATTATCAAAGAGAGGTTGTATATGTGGACTGGGCTGCAGAAATGCCAGAATAGAGAGAAGGCCTAGTCCTATCGAAGACTAGCATCTTCAGCGGTGTTGCAGCATTAGAAGAGTGTAGATTAGTACAGTATAAAGTAGTAGTAACATTAAGTATCAACCTCGGCCAGAGATCCTTTCTCGACTCCCTACGAGAAAGCAATCCCAGAGCCCTAGTATCCATTTCTCATCTCAAGTATCCAGTTCTAGTTGTATCGATTGGGATACAACTCCGAGCGTCCGTTACCGAGGATCCGGCTATGCATAGATTAGTTCTTCCCTGCAGGGGTGCACCAACTTACCCACCACGCTCGATTAACTCTGGCCGGACACACTTTACTGGGTCATGCTGGGCCCCTCGCCCTGAGCGCTCCTGCACATTACGTTCACGGCTGAGAGCAGACCTAGCAGCCTCCAGTACAACGGAGGGTGCTTAACGTGGTCCAACCCAGCGCGTGCCGCTCCTTGCTGACGTCCAGTAAGCTTCGGCTGATGCCATGACGCAGAGTGCCCATAACTGTTCCCACGTGATGGTTAGTGCTATCAGGCCAAAGGCCTACTCGGATCAATATCCAAATCGTTAGTGAATTAGGAGCGCGCGATAACGAGCAGAGACTCACAATCGATGTGACCCCATCGCCCCATCTCGAGGACTTGCGGCAAGGGCTAAGAATGCCCGGCCATGCCTCATAATTATCTCGCGGGTACTCTCTCTGGTCACCTGACTACACATCAATCGCATCACTTACCCGCGCAGGTACCCTTCAGGGCTGACCCGACTTTATCATGGTTCATGTTCAAAGTCATAATAACTGTGTGTCCAAACACCAGGGGGAAAACTGAGGAATCACCCTCGACGGATTCCACCTGATGTAGTCGTCAAGGTGAACTTAGGAGGAATCACCCTCGAGGTCCACTCTTGAGGAGTTGCATGACAACGTCGTTACCGGGAGTGGAGAAAGAGGAATCACCCTCGATGACCACAACCGATGAACTAACCTACAAGGTTAACATCAGAAGTGCTGACGAGGTATCACCCTCGGCACTCGATAGTAACCCGGTAGTGTCGTACAACTAGGGGGGTGATGTGCGGTGCCGGGGCCTGGTCTTCAATCCCATTGATCGGGTCTTCTGATAATCCAGCGGGGCAGTTGGGTCAAATGGGGTCTCTGACGGGTCTCTATCCAGCCTATGCTAAACAGTTTAGGAAAGCAGGTAATTATCAACAGCAGGTTACAAAATTAGGCTATGCATCAGAATAGGTAAAGCAGTAGCAGCAGCAATTTCTAATGCAAGCATAAGAGAGAAGAGAATAGGTGATATCGGAATGTTCAAAGGGGGGTGCTTGCCTGGAAACTCTGCGGCAAGGGTCTGGTCGTCAGGGGCGTAGTCGACCTCCGGAGCTGCGTTGGCCTCCGGGACTACGTCGGTGTCGGGGTCTACCGAGAGAGAAGAGGGGGAGGAAACAGATAAATACACAGCAAACAAATGCAACACAGAATATGCTATGCTAACGTGCAGTGCAGGGTTGCCTAAAGATATGTCTAAGTCATTTTAGTTATTTTAGGTTTAAAGTTGGATTTATTATCCGGTGTATATGCGTTATTCATCTACCGGAATCGGACAAAAAGTTGTGGGTTCTTCTATGTAGAGGATTCCGACATGGAAACAGACGGCACGATCAGATTCGTCTCGTCGTTCTGATCAAATTTCATCTAGAAAGTTTTTCGATCCGAGCTACGGTTTAATTTCTATGAATTTCTAAAGATTTAAACATTTTCTAAAATTATTTGAATTAACAGGAATTTCCAGAAAAGGTATATGACGTCAGCATGACATGGGGATGACATCAGTAGTCAACAGGACGGCTGACCAAGTCAAACCTGACCAGTGGGTCCCACATATCAGCCTCTGTTTCTTAAAAGAGTTTATTTTAAACTAAACAAAGTTAATTAGGCAGTAGGCCCACCTGTCAGTCTCTCATTAGAAACTAATTAGGTTTTATTTATTAAAACATTTTAATTAGTGGATTCAGCAGTGGGGCCCGCACGTCAGCATCACAGAGACGCCCAGTCAGCACGTTGACTGATCAAACCAGTCAACGGGGACTCGTGGGGCCCAGCGTCAGTGGCACAGGGGGCCCACTTGCCAGGCCACGTCGGCGATGGTGCCGGAGACAGCTCCGGCGACCAAAAACGCGGCGGGGCTCGCTGGAGCGCGTCGGAAATTAGCCACAGAAGGTTGTTTTGCTTGCGGATACTTGCGTTCGATCGGGCGCACGCTCGCGCGTCGAACTGCGGTGGTGGCTCGGCCGGAAACGGCCGGAGACGGCTGCAGCTAGCGGTGGAGCGGATGCCGGAGTTCGAGCGTTAGTGGATCCAGCACTAGGGAGCATAGGGAAGCACGTGCTCGTGCTCATTGAGCTCCTGGGAGCACCAGGAGCTCGACCGTGGGCTCGGGCGAGCGTGACAGGGCCATGGCCATGGCCACGAGCTCGTCGGTGGTGAACAGAGCTCGAGCACGGTGGCATCTAGCTACTGCCCGTGAAGGGGCTAACGGAGCGGAGCAGGAGGCGGAGGAGCTAACCGCACGGCTCACACGGAGGCCCGTGGTGGTTTAGTAGCTGTAGAACGGCGGGGTTCGTCGAAGAAGCGCCGGCGATCCGAGGAAGAAGACGGGCTCGATCCGAGGCTGCGGTGGCATACAGCTTGAGCTCGAGGTCGGGGAAGTTGCAGCGGAGCTCGATGGGGCTCGTGGATGACCTGGCGAGGCACGGGGAGCCCTGTGGCTACACGGACGGCGGCGAACGGCGGCGACCGCGCTCGGGCGCCGATGGAAACAAGGGGGAGAGAGCGAGGGGAGAGGGGAGAAGTGGACGAGGAGGACCAGGGGAACGCACTGGCCTCGGCCTTATCCTCCCCGCGTCGGTGGGGCGTCGGTGGCGTCGCGCTGTCGGCGTCTCGCCGGCGCGCGCGCGGCGACCACGGGCGCGTCGACACGTAGGAGAGAGAGAGAGAGAGAGCGAGATGGGCTTGGTGGGCTGGGTTCGGGGCACAGTGCACTTAGGCCCAGTGCACAGTGCCTTTTTCCTTTTTCCTTTTAGTTTTCAGCCCTTTTCTTTTTACAACAGGGTTTAGCAATTTATCTGAGCTACCAAATGATTTTACAAAAATGTGAATCTTGGTCACATAAGTTCATTGCAATATCCAGCACTGCCACAATATGTTTGAGCAATTTTTGAATTCATTTGGGATTTTCTAAAAATGGAAATGGCATTTTTAGTGCTGACTTGGCACTGTTTTAAATGCTTAGGCTCATTTTGAATTGATGATGATGTTGTGTTCCTTAACAGCAAATGGTTTTGTAATATTTGCTATAAAGTGAACATTTTTCCAGCAAACTTTGAGCAACTTTATTTTGCACTTTAAATTTAAATTGTTTTCAGATAGAAATTTGATTGGAGTTGTTTAACTACTATGATCAAGCAATGCAAATGATAATGACTTGGCAATATTAGCAGAGTGTAACAGTGATTATTACACAGGGGTGTTACACCCCTCTTCTTTGGAGTGCGTTTGTGCGGTGGTTCATGAAGAGTCCAATCATCATAATTTTTTAATATATTATTCAATAATTCCTCAGCTTGGTCAATAGTTTGTTCCCTGAAAACACAACCAGCACAACTATCTAGGAAGTCCCTAGAAGCATCGGTTAGTCCGTTATAGAAGATATCAAGTATTTCATTTTTCTTAAGAGGATGATCAGGCAAAGCATTAAGCAATTGGAGAAGCCTCCCCCAAGCTTGTGGGAGACTCTCTTCTTCAATTTGCACAAAGTTAAATATTTCCTGTAAGGCAGCTTGTTTCTTATGAGCAGGAAAATATTTTTCAGAGAAGTAATAAATCATATCCTGGGGACTACGCACACAACCAGGAGCAAGAGTATTGTACCATATCTTAGCATCACCCTTTAATGAGAACGTAAATAATTTGAGAATATAGAAATAGCGAATTTTATCCTCATGAGCAAAAAGGGTGGCTATATCATTCAATTTAGTAAGGTGTGCCACAACAGTTTCAGTTTCATAACCATGGAAAGGATCAAATTCAACCAAAGTAATCAACTCTAGGTCGACAGATAATTCATAATCCTTATCATCAACAAAGATAGGTGAAGTAGCAAACTTAGGATCACATTTCATTCTAGCATTCAAAGATTTCTCTTTCAGTTTGCATAATAGTTTCTTAAGATCATTTCTATCATTGCAAGCAAGAAAATCTCTAGCTGTCTCCTCATCCATAACATAACCTTCAGGTACCTTAGGAAATTCATATCTAGGAGAGCTAGGTCTAATATGTGTTTCAAGATTTTTAGTTTTAGGCATTTCATCAGTTTCAACAATTTCATCAATTTCAGCATTCTCAATATCTTTAGCTCTAGCAATTTGTTCATCAAGAAAATCACCTAGTGGCACACCATCATCAAGCAAGGTACTAGCATCATCATGAGTAACATTCATAGAAGTAGCATCATCAATAACTTTCGACATATCAGGATTAATAGCATGCGGTCGTGTTGCAAGTCTACTCAAAATAGAAGGCGAATCAAGTGCAGAGTGTGATGGCAGTTCCTTACCTCCCCTCGTCTTAGAGGGAAAAAATTTAGTCTTGGTATCCTTCAGATTCTTCATAGTGATAAATTGATAATAATCCCAAGTGACTCAACAAATATAGCTATGCTCCCCGGCAACGGCGCAAGAAAAAGGTCTTGATAACCCACAACTATAGGGAGTCGCAATAGTTTTCGAGGGTAGAGTATTCAACCCAAATTTATAGATTCGACACAAGGGGAGCCAAAGAATATTTGCAAGTATTAGCAGATGAGTTGTCAATTCAACCACACCTGGAGATTAATTATCTACAGCAATATGATCAGTAGCAGAGTAATATGATAGTTTTGATAGTAGTAGTAACAGTAGCGGTAACGGTAACAGTGATAGCAATAATTTTGTAGCAAGTGTAACAGCAGCAACAACAGTAGTAACTTAGCAAGAACAATATATGGAAAATTCGTAGGCATTGGACCGGTGAATTCATTGGATGATATTCATCATATAACTGTCATAACCTAGGGCGATACGGCACTAGCTCCAGTTCATAAATATAATGTAGGCATGTATTCCGTAAATAGTCATACGTGCTTATGGAAAGAACTTGCATGACATCTTTTGACCTACCCTCCCGTGGTAGCGGGGTCCATAAGGAAACTAAGGGATATTAAGGCCTCCTTTTAGTAGAGAACCGGAACAAAGCATTAACACATAGTGAATACATGAACTCCTCAAACTACGGTCACCACCGGAAAGTATCCCGAATACTGTCACTCCGGGGTTTACAGATCATAACATGTAGCAGGTGCATATAACTTGCAAGATCGGATCTAGAACATAGATATAATGGTGAAAACATAAATGGTTCAGATCTGAAATCATGGCACCAAGGCCCAAAGTGACAAGCATTAAGCATGGCAAATTCATAGTAACATCAATCTCAGAACATAATGGATACTAGGGATCAAGCCCTAACAAAACTAACTCGATTACATGATGAATCTCATCCAACTCCCTCACCGACCAGCGAGCCTACGAAGGAATTACTCACTCCTGGTGGGGGGCATCATGGAATTGGCGATGGAGAAGGGTTGGTGATGACGAAGATTCCCCTCTCCGGAGCCCCAAACGGACTACAGATTTGGCCTCCTGATGAAGAAGAGGAGGTGGCGGCGGCTCCGTCTCATGAAACGTGATAATTCTTTCTCCCTGATTTTTTCTCCGAAAATAGGATTTTATAGCATCGGAGATAGGGTCAGCGGGGCCACCAGGTGGGCACAACCCACCTGGGCGTGCCAAGAGGGGGGCGCACCCTGGTGGGTTGTGCTCCCCCAGGGACCCCCCCTCCAGTGGTTCTTGGCTCCGGAATTTTTCTTTTATTGTATAAAAATTCTCCAAAAAGTTTCATTCCATTATGAGAACTTTTATTTCTGTACAAAAACAACACCATGGTAGTTCTGCTGAAAACAGCGTCAGTCCGGGTTAGTTTCATTCAAATCATGCAAATTAGAGTCCAAAACAAGAGTATAAGCATTAGGAAAAGTAGATACGATGGAGACGTATCATGGTCGATCTCGCTCCCCCATGGCGCGGCTACCTCGTAGTCGGCGCCGCCGGTGACATCTCCATGGGGGCTGTCCCCCAGTGCCAGGCTCCCTCGGCGGCGGCGGCCATACTAGCCGGAGCTGCTGCTGCTGCTCCGGCTCTCGCTCGCACTGCTGCTACTCTGGCTCTAGCTCGCTCGCGCTACTGCTCTGCTCTTCCTCTCTCGCTCGTGCCGCTGCTCTGCTCTTGCTCCCGCTCTGCTGATGCTGGTACACCGGCTGCTGCAGCTACACGAGTTGCTGCTCTGGCTCTAGTTTGCGCTGCTGTTCCAGGCGCTGCTGCTCCGGTTGCTTTCTTCTAGTGTCTTCCCTATCGATCGCCCGCTGATTTAGATCACTGTTTCTCTACTACTAGTGCTCGAGCGACCTAAACTACATGTGAAGTGCTTCTCTGCTACCAGTGCGTTCAGTTTGGACAGTAACATTTAGATTCCACAGTAAATTTCAGTTTCGACAGTTAAGTTCAGAGTCAATAGTTTTTACCTCATCTGTTGGAGTCAGGTGTTTTTTGGTGATGTAAATTTTACGTCTACCACTTTTTGGTAATGTATTTTACAACATCTATTGGAGATGCTATTAGAATCACACTTGAGATTAACGATGTATGTCTTGTACTGCTTTAGACTCAATGTCTTACAGCTCGCCGGAGCTGCTCCAATGACGGAACCATCCATCACAATAGAGCAGTACCCTGGACGCCATCTATAGATGCCTCAGATCTTCCTCCACACCTCCAACAACCACCTCTGCCACAACTTCTTCAGCGACCAACCCAATGATGATGAGGTCAACACGGCTACGCCAAAGAGGTTGTACACTTGTCGCATCACTTATTACTCTACATTCATGTCGATCCATTAGCGCTATTTTGGTTCAAAGGAAAAAGTGAAGGAAAAACATAGCAATAGGAAAATTTTCCAATGGTACTCTACCATTCAATTATTCATGCATTTGGTTGAAAGGAATGGAGCAAAACATCCACCTGGACCTACTTTTCAAAATCCTATGAATAAAAACAATACTAAGTGCATTAGTGGCAGAATAACATGGTAAATGTACACATTTTCATATGGTTTCACTTTAATTTGGCCATGTTTCTTTGCATTCCTCTGTTCTTCCAATTCCTGTGAACCAAACACCCAAGTTGACCGAAATCCTATGTTTACAAAAGCTTTGTTTCTCATGTGCATTCCTATCCTATTCCGGTGTTTTTCCTATCCCTGCATTTTTAGAATCCTGCAAGTCAAAGGAGCCCTCACAGAATTACTTCAGTTACAGATAGGTGTCGAAGAAAACTTTGTGTGGTTTGTCCTGCTCCTGCTGCGATGTTGTCCACCTCACCTGAGCTACTCCATCGACAGAAGCATCCAGCCTACCAGACATCACGACTCCTGACCGTCTTTCGCTGCCTCAGATCTCCTTCCCTGCTGCTGGCACCCACATAACTACATCACCATCATCGACTCAGCAGATTAACTAGAGGAGTACACGGGTCCGCAAGAGAGGTTGCACTCATTTGTTTCTGCTTATGTTATGCATTGCTTAATATTACCTTCTACTTTATCGTCCCGTTCACCTCTTAGACTCCAAGTCAGGTCCAAATTAATGTTCAAGCTTGAGTTTTAAAATGCTTGCGGGGCACATATCGAGGCAGCAATGAATAGTATCTCTGTCTATTATCTGGTTCACCTAGGGTATGTCTATGTTGTTCATTTTGGTGGGAAAAAACAGTATGTTCAACTTGGGTGGGAAACAAACAGTAAAGCAATCATCATCTGTTTTTTATTAAATTAAAGCTATCACCAGCCGGCTATCATTGTTTTTGGATCTATCCACTGGTTGTTACCATCACTCTAGATTTCTGCATGCTCTCCTTACATAATCTCACTATATTTTTTTGTATGCATGTCAGATATTGTACACAGTAATGCTAAACATGTAGAGAAGAAGAGAAGAGTTTTGCACGGCAATACAATGTCATGCAGACATCACTCCATGGTGGGTGCCGGCCTTAACTCTAGAAATTTTTTGAAGCCCGTAAGAGGAAGCTAACTCCCGTTCGTCATCAAACATGCATTGTTCCCTCTTGGAGCCACGAGCCTTCTAGTGAGTTGCTCCGGTTTGTGAGGGTTGTGTGTCCAAACTTTCGTTAAACATGCCAATTTTTTTACCATGCCATCTTGGTGGCATGACATTACATCAAGCAAGGTTTCATGTGTTTCTGATCTTTTTTTAACTTTTTGGAATTTAAATGCCATGGCACTCCATGCTTTGTGTCATAGCCGTGAGACCAATATGTTTGAAAATTCCTTCCAATTTACTGCACATGGAATTAACTCGCACACAAGTACACATATATGATTTTTCAAACCATTATGGTTAGCCGTTGCATGTAGATGTAGTTCAAATTTGAATTATGGTCATTAAATGGCTAGAAAATCACTTAAATGTCTTTAAAAGGTCGAATGACCCCTGGAATTTTTCAAATTTTCAAATGACAGTTGTATTAGTGCACGTTAACTATAAAAAAAATTGAAGGCCGTAAGAGGAAGTTATCACCCGTTTGTCATGAAACATGCATTGTTCCCTCTCGGAACCACGAGCCTTCTAGTGAGTTGCTCCGGTTTGTGAGGGATGTGTGTCCAAACTTTCATCAAACATGCCAATTTTTTTACCACGTCATCTTGGTGGCATGGCATTACATCAAGCAAGGTTTCATGTGTTTCTGATCTTTTTTTTAACTTTTTGGAATTTAAATGCCATGGCACTCCATGCTTTGTGTCATAGCCGTGAGACCAATATGTTTGAAAATTTCTTCCAATTTACTGCACATGGAATTAACTCGCACACAAGTACACAAATATGATTTTTCAAACCGTTATGGTTAGCCGTTGCATGTAGATGTAGCTCAAATTTGTATTATGGTCATTAAATGGCTAGAAAATCACTTAAATGTCTTAAAAGGTCAAATGACCCCTAGAATTTTCCAAATTTTCAAATGACAGTTGTATTAGTGCACGTTAACTGTCTAGAAATTTTGAAGGCCGTAAGAGGAAGCTATCGCCCATTTGTCATCAAACATGCATTGTTCCCTCTCGGAACCACGAGCCTTCTAGTGAGTTGCTCCGGTTTGTGAGGGGTGTGTGTCCAAACTTTCGTCAAACATGCCAATTTTTTTACCACGTTATCTTGGTGGCATGACATTACATCAAGCAAGGTTTCATGTGTCTCTGATCTTTTTTTTACTTTTTGGAATTTAAATGCCATGGCACTCCATGCTTTGTGTCATAGTCGTGAGACCAGTAAGTTTGAAAATTCCTTCCAATTTACTGCACATGGAATTAACTCGCATAAAAGTACACAAATATGATTTTTCAAACCATTATGGTTAGCCGTTGCATGTAGATGTAGTTCAAATTTGAATTACAGTCATTAAATGGCTAGAAAATCACTTAAATGTCTTAAAAGGTCAAATGACCCCTGGAATTTTCCAAATTTTCAAATGACAGTTGTATTAGTACTACAAATTTTCTCGTACATTTAAAACACCATCTATTGCCACTTCACTCCAAATTAGTCTTTCACAGCTAATAAAAAATATCAACAACATCACACACAGTTGTTTTGCAGGAACCGTTTGCGATGAAAATTCGTGGGTCTATTTAAGTCTTCCTCCTTAAGCTTCGCCGGCTCGTCTGCTCCAGTGCCGGCAACCCCCGAATCCATGAATCCCAATCCCCATTCCCGCAACCCCTTCTTGCAAACGATGACGCCATGGAAACGCTTCGTGAGGGCCCGTACGGTGGCCGCGTCCTCCCCGAACGCCGCCGCCTGCGCCGAGAGCGCGGCCTCCTACGCCGAGAGTGCCGCCACATCCGCATTGATCACGGCCGCATCCGCCGAGAGGGCGTCTGCGGTAGCCGACAGGGCAGCTGCAGGGCTGCAGCAGCTGCTGCGACAGTGGCTGCAAACACCGAGAGCGCTCGAGCTGCCGCCCGTGCCGCCGATGTCGCCCTGGCCCGGGTCGAGGCCATCCACGGCAAGATCGAGGATGCACACGCCAAGATATTCTGGGCCACCTTGAAATCCAGCATACAACCCACGTCCGAAAAGGTGGCGGTGGCCATGGAGCACCTGCTTCCTCATGAGACCGCCGAGCGGGAGCTGGAGATGCAGGAGGCGGCGAAGATCAAGGAGCGCCGGGAGGAGGAGTTGCGTGGCCGAGGTCGAGGTAGAGAAGAGTCTGTCCGTCGAGGAATCGGCGGTGGAGTACAAACGCGAGCTCTGGCGCAGCCACTACTATGAGTACTACAACCTTGAGGGCAGCACCGAGGACGAGGACGAGGACGCGGTCGACTTCAGCAGGGGGGACGTGCAGTACACCAACGGCGGCATGTCGCCAGGACAAGTCATCGACGTCTCATCTCACACCGGCGATGCATAGGCCGGTGCGGCGGCGGCTTTGGTAAAATTATGCATACTTAGGCTTTGTTTTTAATGCTGGTCTTTTGTTAGAGCAATGTTTAGGCCAACTGGCTCTGTTTAATTACTAGAATTGCTCGATTCAGTAAGTGTGGTCTCTGTGATGTACGCTCTTTTGTGTGCCCAAATTAACAAGCGATGTTAAATTATGCAATGACGTGGATGAAGACAGTACCCAGGGAAATTTCCACCAAAATTTGAATTATCAAACTCATCCCATGTGCGTAAAGCAGAAGAATTGTTTGCGATGCACACAATCGTTCAAAGTGAATGGTGTCCGGCGGCACCGCGCGCAAAGGTTCCCTCCACATTTCAAAATTTTTGGCCTACCGCCGAAATATCTACCCCCGCCCCCCGTTCCCCACCCCCTTTTCACCCCGACCACAAGTCACATTTCCCCTGTTTCCTCCTTCCTTCCTTCGGAAGCTATAGCCGCTTCCTCGCTTGCTTCCTCGCTCTCGCCGTCTCGCATCCTACCGCCGGGGTTGCCATGGTCTTCTTCAATGACCTCTCCAGCGGCTCCTCCTCCGACGACAAATTTTTCAGCACCCGGGTATGCCTCTCTTCTCTCTCTCAGGTTATGACTTGGAATGAAGGATTTTAACCCAGCTGTCGATTTGAGTCATTTCTTCCTCTTGTAGCTCCCTTGGACCATCAGTTGCAATGAATGGAGCGGGGTGGCTGAAGATCTGCCTGCTCGTTGTCACCATCAATCTCCATGCATGAAGCTAGTTGCGTTTGAATCTGTGGACAGTGGGAGGAAGTTTCTGGCATGTGTAGAGAAGGTTAGCCCCACTTTCGTTGTTACAAATCATTTGTTAGATGTGATTCAGACACTATCACTGTGCTATGTTATTGTGGATGTTAAGACAGTGTCAAAGTTTGTACCTAGTATCTAGAAATGTTGCCATCTCATCAGCGGTGCCATTAGAAAATTATTTGGCACCGCTTCAGCAGTTTGTGCAGCCAACTTTGGTCCACACATCCGAGCAGCCAAGCAGTAAAATACTAAATCTTTATGGCACGAAGGAACTGGGCATCGGAGCAACTAGGTGCTCTGGAGTCCTGGTCCCTGATTTTTTCCGCTGCATCGGCTCGCCAGTGCAGGGCACCGGTGCCAAATGTTGCAACAGTTGTCTTTACACCAGTTTTGGCTTACACAGTGGACGACCTTAGTGCTATTAGTTCTGTGTTACAAAATTTGTGCATGTACACACCTGTTAGTATCAATTTGCTGTCATCCAAACACTATCGCTATGCTGTTGCAGTTATATTTAGCTTGCTCATAAAATGTTCAATTTGTTATTTATAGTACATGACTAAGAACTTGTACCGTTGTTGTAGTTAATTATAGCTTCTGATATTTCAGAATTTGGTTGTTGTCTCAGTAGCAATTAATTCATTTGCACATTGATCTTTTTGAGAAGATATGTCATAATTAACCTATTTCTTCAGTTTATCAAAATGTGTATTTGGTGATTTTCTATGTTGCTAGAAACCCATTTCCCCTACAATTGTTACTAATCTAGTTTTAAATATTATAGGATGAACGAAAGTGTTCTTACCTGGAGTGGGTTAATCAAGAGTGGCCACAGTCTTTGAAGATGTGCCTAGCAAAGCTCTGGAGCATGTATGAGGAAGAGAACAGAGGTAGGCTTAGAGAAAGTGTTGTCAACACTGAAGAATATTTGAAGATGCGGGATAAAAAGAGGAAGATGGAGAATGAGCTCAGATTTTTTAAATCAAACTTTGCTAAGATGGTGTTGGCGAAGGAGGAGGCACTTTCCCAGTTGGCCAGTGCAAAACAAGTTCTTACAGAACTGAAAGCAGAGGTGGATAAGACGAGACTAGATTATCTCGATTAGGGAAATGAATATATTGTTCTAATATTGTTCTTATGAAGGTGAACTAGCTATATGTTGTACTGTGCTGTTTTCAGGTTGCTATCGTACTGTGATGTTAAAATATATTTATGTGCCTGATATGAAATTGGCAAACAGCTGTTCGATATGAAATGTGAATTTGCGTAATACTAGAATTATTAATTATAAACTAATAAACCTGCTAAATGGGTCATGGAACTTTGCAAATGGTTCTAGCAGTAAAAGCGCTTATGATGGATAGCCCAATGCCATACCATTTTCTTCATCAAATCGTGTGTGATGTAGTTGAATAAAAGCAAACGGTTAACCGAGGCAGAGCGTGTGTGATAGTTACACCTATCACACACGAGTATATACATAAAACTATGTGGGATGTATATACGAACGGAAACGTTTTCCCTGGATTGACTGTGTGGGATGTACATACGAACGGAAACGTTTTCCCTGGATTGACTGTGTGGCATGTACATAAGAACGGAAACGTATTCCTTGGATTGACTGTGTGGAATGTACATAACAAATGGAAATGTTTGTTTGGGACTGACTGTGTGGGATGTACTTACGACCGGAACCGATTGGACCTGTATAACCATATTTGACCGCTCGCCGGTCGCACACGACCTCATTTTGCTGAGTGTGTCTGACCGGAGGGCCTATCCCCGATGGTTTCTGGGTCGTGTGGGAAGGACCCCCCTATCGCAGTCACTCACTAGGCGACGGTTCAAAACACCGTCGCGGAAAGGGGTTAAAAACCGTTTGTATAGCATCTCGTTGTACTAGTGGCATCCTGTTTAGCCAGGCATCATATATTTGAATTATAGCTTGCCATTCCTTTTCTTCATTACAGTTCCATTGGTCGACAATGTTTGTATATTCAACTACTATTCCTGTGAATCGGCCATTTGAGTGGGTTATGGAAAAATCTAGAGTGAAAACAAGGTCTTCAGAGCAGACAGTGCTACCTGTCGAAGCAAATCTCTTGCTGGGTCTAGATAGCTCCTCAGAGATGGATTCAGAGACAGATGACCAGTCCTATTCCCCCACCAAGGTGTATGCTCTAACTTGGCACGGTTACACTGCTCATATCATGCATATGGTGTCTTGCATTGCATAGTTTAGACATCATATACACAATATTCAACACCATGTTCTTAGTTCAGACATCATATATGTGAATGCCATCTGCTTAGTATATAAATCACATATGTTAATTATATCATGCGATCCTGATTACTTAGATAACATGTATGTGAATTATGTCATGTAAACCTGTTTACTAAAGACATCATATAATTATCTCATGCCATCCTGTTTAGTTAGTCATCATATGTTTGAATTATGTCATGCTATGCTATCCAATTTCGATAGACATCATATATGTGAAATTATGTCATGCTATCCTTTTTAGTTAAACAATATATATGTGAACTATTTCATGCCCTCTTTTTTCCACACTATCTATTGCATCTGTCTCTCATACAAGGTCTGTACATTCAACTACTTTTCTTGTTTATCAGCCATTTGAATTGGAGGGGGTGATGGCAGTATCTAGCGGAGTAAAAACACGGTCTTCAAATAAAACAGTGCTACCTCTTGGTGGAGATAGCACCCCGGTTGTACATGCATAAGAACCAGCCCTACCACACATAACCCAGACTCTCGCAGATTGTACCCCTACTCCGATGGATAGAGAACTAGCTTCACCCAATCTAACCCCAACCCCTGCAAATAGTAATTCAGTTCCAGTTGACACATCACCATCTCCAACACAGAGCTCCCAAACAACAGTAGTTAGTAAGGCAGCTCCAGTGGCCAAAGCGCCAGGACTACCACTGCGAACCCCAACTCCACCAGTTAGTACACCTATTCCTATGGACGAAGCACAACCAGCCATTCGTAGTTTAGCATCTATCGCATTTGATGTTATTAAATCCTATGTGCGTATCTTCCCATCATGGAAATATTATACTGAAGATGAAGGAAAAAGCCAGTTGCAGGTCTTCGTCCATGAGTTATGTGTAAGTAATGTTATTCACGGCAATTACTTTGCTTTGTCCCATACATTCTACCTCCATGCCGGTTATAATACAGCAAATGTTCCCATTTTTCTCTATAGAGAAGGACCGATTTGGAAACTCAGGATGATGTAACCTGTGCTAATACCTCTGCTATCTTCAAGAATGCTTTATGGTAGTATCGGAATTACCTGAAGAAAATGAACTTCACTGGCAAGGAAACTCATCAAATTCCCTTACTTTCTACTGAGACACATTTACGGGACGATGACTGGGAACGCCTTGTTCTGTACTGGTCCCGAGGCAAGAATGTGGTAAGGTCTACGAGATCATTTTTTATTTTGAAGTACTATATGCCTGTGTCTTATTGTACTTTGTTCGTGTAGAACAAGTGCTTAAACCTGAAGAACAATTGTTCTCATTTAAGATTCCATTGCTATGGTGCATACTGCTTTGCTCTTGTATCACTGTATTTACTCATACAAATTTATTTTTAAATTGAAGGATCCAATCGAAACTCCAATGGCACAACAGGTATGTTTAAACATGTTTCTTTAACTGGTTTGCTCTTCTAAATTGCTTTGTTGATTTCAATTTCAATTGTGTGTACACTTGACTTCTCATATCATGCACATTAGTAGCATCACAACAGAGCCAATAGTGTTGTTGTACATGTATACTGTGGTACCCATCTGAAATCTTGTTGTGCCGTGTAGTTTCCCACACTTGCATTCTTTCAATGCTGCTTTGTCTTGAATTGATATGATTTGAACCGTGTCTCTACTTTGATTTGGTAAGACAATGCAATGACCACAGCACATAGATATATGTTTGTTTGATGCTTTTATTATGTACTACTTAGCAATAGAAGACTTGGTAGTTTAATCCTGTCCACCTTACTACTGAACTGGTTCACCGAAATGAGTTTCGTATACTATGCTAAACCTGTTATGTGTCTGCTTGTTTCTTCTTTTAGAATGCTAACAGAATATTGGGGAAGAGTACCTTATTAAGCAATGGTAAAGGAAGTAGTGCAGATAAGGTTCAGGATAGTGAGACATCCTTGTTGGTCTCCAACAAAGCTGATAAAACAGCTTAGGAAAACTATCTTGAACACAGTGAGACAACCCCAAAGTCCTATCTTGATGTAGTGTTTGAGTTACTAGCCACTACCGCTGGCACAAGCTCTTTGAACTCACTATCTAAATCAGTTCAGTTTCTTGAGTCTCAACTACAAGCTGAAAGACATCGATCAGCTGTGCTGCGACAAGAAGCCAAAGGACAGAGGAAGTCCCTGGAGAATGCAGATGCATACTTTCTGGTGCAACAACAAGCGTTGGAGGATTTTAGCGCCAAACAGGAGAAAGCTAATAAGCTTGCTAAGCTTATTGCCAGCATGGTGGATACCCAGGATTACGTTTCTTGAGCTCTTCTGAAGTTGTTTCAGTTATGGACATTTTTTGCTGCCGTGTTTATTTGCACCGGTGGCCAATTTAGACGCCCAGTGTATGTAATATGCTGCTTTGTTCCCTATATTTGCACTGGTGGCGAACTTTGATGCCCAGTGGATGTAATATGTGTAATAGCCGTAATAGCCTAACGTAAGTTGCTTGCTTATTTATTTCCTTATTGTCTTGTTTATTTGTTTGGTTGTGGTCACTATAGTTCTTTTTCCGCGGTTTGCTAGTGGCCACAATAAAATATTTTTTTAAACTAGGCCATAATAACCATGGCAACATACGGACCATTGTAACCATGGTCCCGCTACCTGCTGTAGTAACCATGGGCCGTAGGATCCATGGGCCTTCCACGGGACGTGGGATCCATGGGCCTTCTACGGGCCATAGAACCATTGGGCCTTCTACGGGCCGTATGATCGATTGGCCAAACATGGGTCATACTTATTCGTGGACCATTAGTGGACCGCAATATGGGTCGTAAATGGGCTAGAATCATCAGTTTATGGGCCAAACATAACGGGCCGTTAATAGGCCGATATGTATAACGGGCTTAATTCTATCGACAGGCATAACGAGTCTTTATTGGGCCGTATTTGATGACGCTATGAAACCGCCAACAGACTAACGGGCCACAAACGGGTCAACTGTAACCACGGGCTGAATTTGGCCCACAAGTGGAACAGGCCAGTAACGGACCGTAAGTAATCGAATGCTGGAAATGAACCCAAGAATAAATGGGCCCTTAGAAGACCGAAAGATAACACGGGCTGGAAATGGCCCAATGGAATAATGGGCCGTTAACGGGTAAAAAGCGATACACTGTTCATTCTGGGCCAGTTTCACCACGGGCCTTTATTGGGCCCAGAGTTACAAAGGGCCTCATATGGGCCAAAAGACGTCATGGGCCATACATGGGCCGGAAGTTACAATGGGATGGAATCATATTGGACGGCCCAGATGACGCTACTGGGCCTAATTTGGATAGGCCATAACGGGTCGTGAGTTAGCGGTCTGTAAATGGGCTATATGAGAATAGGCCGTTAACAGGCTTTCGATGGGCCGGCCCGCTTCCTTTTGACCAAGTCAAACGGGCCGGCCTTTTGACCTGAATGGGCCGCTGTTGGGCGGAGCCACATCTCGACGTATCATAGGCGCATCCCGTCGATTCGTTGGATGACATATGTCCCAAAGCGGAGCTGACACATGGTTCCTCCGGCGAATGAGAATTTTACACATGGAAAATCCCCATTGGTCCGGGCTGTTAACGGGTTATCGGATCCAAACCGGAACCTGATAGCTTAACGGCGACCCGTTACGGTCGATGCCACGTGTCGGTTGCCCTTGACGAAAGCACTTCTATGACGCGCCATTCATCGTCATGGAAGTGGACACTTCTGTGATGATAATTTTGGTATTGTCATGAAACACTTCTACGACAGCACAGGTATGACTATCTTGATTGTGTCATAAAATCGTCATGGATGTACATGCATGATACAAAACATGACCTACTGTGACAAACACGTATCATCACAGAAGTGTTTTTTTTGTAGTGCTAACAACCGGCTACCCCAACTCGACATCGACCACGGCTACACCACCCTACACTCTCGGCAAGATCAACATCGGCACAAAGGGCTACCACCTTGCTTGAGCAACCTTGTCGGTTTCCACTTCAGCCACGACTTCCGCGATGCATCGACCATTATGACCATGGGGGGATGTCCGTCGGCTTACCTTCGGATTCTTCTCCAGTCTCACCATCTGCGTCGCTACCGTTGTGACTGCGGGGGGATGTTGAGTATTATGATTAGTTAGGAAATACGAGATAGACTAGGATATGTTCTTACTTGTCTTGTACTTCAAGATGATCATGTACTCCTATATATATGCCCACGAGGCTCAAGCAATAAATAATCGATTCCACCATTCCCTCTCTATCCCTTCTAACACGGGGGGCGGTTTCTCGGGGCCCCAGATACCAAGGAAGGCCCTGCAGCGTATGTACGAGGACTACCCTTACCATAGATGCCAGCCATTGAAGCACCATTGGAGCTCCTTCTGTGCCTCAACGAAGAAGAAAATGACTCGTTTTTCCTTGACCGGGCCCTCGGCCTTTTTTAAGGACCAATGCTTGTGGTTAAGAGCATCTACAACCGAGCATCTTAAACCAATCTCAAATGTCTGGGCGGACGGACCAGTCAATGACTGACAAACAAACATTCGGGCGCCTCAAACCGGTCTCAAACGCCCGAGCTGTTCGGCACTCCTCATATTCGGACCAAATATAGGGCAGATATGGGGCGGTCAGGGCATGTCCGCCACGTCAGCTCGGTCCACCGTCCACCCTAGTCCATCCCCACAAAATACCCCAATCCAAAAACTGCCGCCCTACTTCCGTGCAGGGGACTAGGTATTCCAGAACACAAAAATAAGTCGTACTTCCAGCGGAAGTTGACAACGGTAGTTCCGCCATAGCGGTACTACCGAGCCGCAACGCGATACTTCCGTTAGCCACTACCAGCCCAGTAAACCAACAGTAGTGGAGTGGCAGTTAGGGCGTAGTACCGCAGGGGCGGCACTACCGCGCTGAGCTGTCGCTCTACTACCGCTCATTTACAAAACACAGAAGACAGGCGGAAGCAGTAACCACTAAACTGCGGCAGTACCGCTGGAGCGATACTACCGCTGGTCAGGGCAGTACTACCGCTTAAGATGTTCTGAAAAGCCGAAGCAAGGAGGAAGGATGAGCTCAATGCAAGGAAAGGAAATAGGGTGAAGAGGACTGTGTACATGTTGATTCCACCCAAACCTTTCCGAAGCGGCCCCCCTCTTAATAGTATGGTTTTCCTACGACTCAAGTCCACCAAAAATGAAACGCAAGAAAAACACCGTCTTCGCGATAGTCCCAAGGGGTTCCACTCGTCTTGTGCCAAATGGTGGTTTATCTGAAATGCTCAATGCACATGATTAGTCCGCAAAAGTATTGTCATCAATCACCAAAAACACTAAGGGAGAAATATGCCCTAACAACCGGCTACCCCGACTCGACATCGACCACAGCTACACCACCCTACACTCTCGGCTACATCGACATCGGCACAAAGGGCTACCACCTTGCTTGAGAAACCTTATCGGTTTCCACTTTAGCCATGATTTCTGCGATGCATCGACCATTATGACCGTGTGGGGATGTCCGTCGGCTTATGATAACCCACAAGTATAGGGGATCGAGGGTAGAATATTCAACCAAATTTATAGATTCGACACAAGGGGAACCAAAGAATATTTGCAGGTATTAGCAGCTGAGTTGTCAATTCAACCACACCTGGAGATTAATTATCTGAAGCAAGATGATCAGTAGCAAAGTAATATGATAGTTTTGATAGTAGTAGTAACAGTAGCAGTAACGGTAACAGTGATAGCAATGATTTTGTAGCAGTTGTGACAGCAGCAATAGCAATGGTAACTTAGCAGAAACAATATGTGGAAAATTCATAGGCATTGGATTGGTGAATTCGTTGGATGATATTCATCATATAACAGTCATAACCTAGGGCGATACAGCACTAGCTCCAGTTCATAAATATAATGTAGGCATGTATTCCATAAATAGTCATACATGCTTATGGAAAGAACTTGCATGACATCTTTTGTCCTGCCCTCCCATGGCAGCGGGGTCCATAAGGAAACTAAGGGATATTAAGGCCTCCTTTTAATAGAGAACCGGAACAAAGCATTAGCACAGTGAATACATGAACTCCTCAAATTACGGTCATCACCGGAAAGTATCCCGACTATTGTCACTCCGGGGTTTACGAATCATAACACGTAATAGGTGACTATAACTTGCAAGATCGGATCTAGAACATAGATATAATGGTGATAACATAAATGGTTCAAATCTGAAATCATGGCACCCGGGCCCGAAGTGACAAGCATTAAGCATAGCAAAGTCATAGCAACATCAATCTCAGAACATAATGGATACTAGGGATCAAGCCCTAATAAAACTAACTTGATTACATGATGAATCTCATCCAACTCCCTCACCGACCAGTGAGCCTACGAAATAATTACTCACTCCCGGTGGGCAGCATCATGGAATTTGCAATGGAGAAGGGTTGGTGCTGACGAAGTCGAAGATTCCCCTCTCCGGAGCCCCAAACGGATTCCAGATCTGGCCTCCCGATGAAGAACATGAGGTGGCGGCGGCTCCATCTCGTGAAACATGATAATTCTTTCTCCCTGATTTTTTCTCCGAAAATAGGATTTTATAGCGTCGGAGATAGGGTCAGCGGGGCCACCAGGTGGGCACAACCCCCCTGGGCGCGCCCTGGTGGGTTGTGCTCACCCAGGGGCCCCCTCTAGTGGTTCTTGGCTCCAGCATTTTTCTTTTGTTCCATAAAAATTCTCCAAAAAGTTTCATTCCAATCTGAGAACTTTTATTTCTGCACAAAAAACAACACCATGGTAGTTCTGCTGAACACAGTGTCAGTCCGGGTTAGTTTCATTCAAATCATGCAAATTAGAGTCCAAAACAAGAACAAAAGCGTTAGGAAAAGTAGATACGCTGGAGACGTATCAACTCCCCCAAGCTTAAACCTTTGCTTGTCCTCAAGCAATTCAGTTGATAAGCTGAAAGTGAAAAAGAAAAACTTTTACGAACTCTTTTGTTCTTGTTTACATAAATAAGCTTAAGTAGCACCCAAGTTTTCAGCAAAGATTATAACTAACCATGTCAACAATAACTCTTAGAAATTATATTAACCCATATCAACGGCATAAGCAACTAGCGAGCAATAATAAAGCATATCAAATGACAACACTTTGTCAAAACAATCATGATATAATATGACAATAGTGGTATCTCCCTAGCCCTTTCTGAGACCGCAAAACATAAATGCAGAGCACCTCCAAAGTTCAAGCCGCGACTAAACATTGTAATTCATGGTAGAAAAGATCCAGTCATGATGCATCCAACATTAGCTATACACAATGCATGAGGATGACAATAGTGCACTGCCGGAATCAGGGAATTTGCCATCAGCCAGTTCTTTGCCGTCTGTAAGCAGACGGCAAAGACAGACGGCAAAGAACTGGCTGATGGCAAAGATACTATTCGCCATTAGCCTGTTCTTTGCCGTCAGCTAGCGGACGGCAAAGAATCTTTGTTGTCCGCTAGCTGACGGCAAAGAGGTGGGGGTGGGGTCCAGTGGAGGCCAGTTCACTGTAACGGTCCACCCCACCTCTTTGCCGTCTACTAGCAGACGGCAATGAGAATGACAGCTAACGGCTACGGCCCACCCCCCGCACCCCACCTCCCACTCTCCATCTCTCTTTCTCTCTCACTCCACCGCGCCACCCCCGACCCCAACCGCCGCCGCCGTCCCCGCTGCCCCCGACCCCCACCGCCCTCGCCGCCCCTGACCCCCTGCCGCCCTGCTGCGCTGCCGCGCCGGCCCAACACCCGCCACCCCGCGGTCTACTGCGCCCCCACGGCTCGGTGCCCCGACGCCCCTTGGCCCCGCCGGCCCGGCGCCCGCCGCCCCGACAACCAGGCGCCTTGCCGCCCCGACGCCTTTGCTGCCCCGCCGCCCCCGCTGGCCCGGCACCCCGCCGCCCCGACAACCAGGCGCCCCGCTGCACCGACGCCCTTGCCGCCCCGCCGCCCCGGTGCCCCGCCGACCCGCTCCGATGAGCTCTCCCCCCTGTTTTTTTTCTACTGTTAGTAATTAGGTTAGTTTGTACTGTTAGTTCAGTTAGTTATAGGTTAGTTATGTTAGTTTCTAGGTTAGTTAGGTTAGTTTTTAAAAAAAAATTAGGAGAAGAATAAGAAGAAGAAGAGGAGGAGGAGGAGGAGAAGAAGAAGAAGGGGAGGAGAAGAAAAGAAGAAGAAGAAGAAGAAGAAGAAGAAGAAGAAGAAGAAGAAGAAGAAGAAGAAGAAGAAGAGGAGGAGGAGGAGGAGGATAAAAGGGGGAGGAGAATAAAAGAAGAAGAAGAAGAAGAAGAAAAAGAAGAAGAAGAGGAGGAGGAGGAGGAGGAGGGGGAGGAGAAGAGGAAGAAGAAGAAGAAGAAGAAGAAGAAGAAGAAGAAGAAGAAGAAGAAGAAGAAGAAGAAGAAGAAGATGATGATGATGATGATGATGATGAAAAAGAAGGAACAAGAAGATGAAAAAAAGAAGTAGAAAAAGTAGAAAAAGAAAGAAAAGAAGGTCGAGGGTCGAGGATCTCCGAGGGGTCGAGGGTCGCCGAGGGGTCGAGGGTCGAGGATCGCCGACGGGTCAATGTTTTTTTCATAGTTTGAAGTGTCAATGCTTTATGTGATGTGATGTCCTAAATTTTCTTGACTCGATCGGTAAAATTTGTAGGCTTTGTGCTATTTCATCTCCTTGGAGTCATCGTGGTAGAAGTTTGTGGTTCATGATCCCGCCATTGTTTGACTACTTCCTCTACAGCCGAGGGTGAGCTACGAATCCACCTTCACCTCCTACGCTCTTTTAATCATGTCAGTAGATTTCATTTTCAAGCTAAGTCACGTAACCTAGGCGTCTCCTGTCCGAAAGGGTTGCATCGATAAATATGCATTCAGTTGCATATTTATCACCGTAACTCATTCGGATTGTCCAGCGATTTCCATGGATAGCCCGAGTATGTGTAGATTGGGTACGTTCTCCATGCTCTACCCCATTTGGAGACAAAATTTCGGCAGCGCCTCCCTGTTGTTCTCCGGATGCACATTCTCTCGGCTTTTTGCCGAGATGTGTATTTGGAGAACAGCGGGGAGGTGCTGCCAAAATTTTGTCTCGGAATGGGGTAGAGCATGGAGAACGTACTCAATCTACACATACTCGGGTGGGATTAGGACCTATCTTTACCTATTAGAGTGTAGGTTGCATGGACGTAATAAAATTGACAAACTAGATTAACTGGTGAATATACATGCTGATGGACCTATCTTTACCTATTAGAGTGTAGGTAGGCAAGATGAGTGATCGTGCATGGATGTACACCGGTCACACTAGTCAGAAAGAGATGACCAATGAATGGTTAACAAAAACCAAGGGGTTTGTGAAAGCCGCATTTGCAAATGGCCAGAGGAAAACCTGGTGCCCCTGTGTCCGGTGTGGCAATTGGGAAAAGAGGACAAAGGATGAAATGGGCAAACACCTGCAGAAGAGTTGTTTTACGCCCGGTTATACGGTGTGGACATTTCATGGTGAGTCTGCCCAACGTGCCAGAGCTGAGGTGATTCATCGTCGCACTGACGAGCATGGTACCAGGATGCAAGACATGGTGGAAGACTTTGATGATGCTCGGGATTCAGACGATGAGATGGAGGAATCTGCAAAGGCCTTCAATGAAATGTTGGAGTCTTCAAAACGTCCTCTCCATGAGCACACTGAGCTTTGTCAGCTGGATGCCATCTCACAAGTAATGGCTCTGAAGGCTCAATTCAACTTGGGCAGAGAATGCTACGACGCGATGATGACAGTATTTGGACACTTTCTACCCAAAGGCCATGTAATGCCTACAAACCTGTACCAGTCGGACAAAATCCTCCGTGCACTTAAGATGCCCTATGAGAAGATACATGCCTGTGAGAAAGGATGTGCCTTATTTAGGCTTGAGTATGCGGACTTGAACTATTGTCCCATTTGCAAGTCTTCCAGGTATGTTGTGGTAGACAACGGTATGGGTGAGAAGACGCAGACCAAAATCCTCGTTAATGTTCTTTGGTATTTTCCAATAGTACCAAGACTTCAATGTCTTTTCATGGTCGAAGAGACGGCAAGATAGATGACATGGCACAAAATGGGCAAAAGAACCGAACTAGATGCAGATGGGAATCTTATGATGGCTAACACATCAGATGGTTCTGCATGGAAGCGCTTCGATGCATTACATGAGCAAAAAAAGGCAGATCCAAGGCATCCTTGAGTCGCCATCAGCACAGATGGGTTCAGTGTGTTTGGTCTGACGGCAACCCAATACAGTTGTTGGCCCGTATTTGTCATTCCACTCAATCTCCCCCCGGACAGATTATGCAAAGAAAGAACATTTTCCTGATGTTGATAATTCCAGGGACCAACTATCCGGGGAAGAATATGAATGTATACATGCAGCCGCTCAAGGATGAATTGCAAGAAGCTTGGGATAATGGGTTCAAGACATACGACGCCGCTAGCAAAACAGAACTTCATAATGCGTGTCTGGTACATGTACTCGATGCATGACTTGCCGGCGTATGCGCTATTCGTTGTCTGGTGTGTGCATGGAAGGTTCCCATGCCCCACATGCAAGGCAGCTCTTGAGTTTCGTTAGTTGCAGGCGGGTCGCAAGTTTTCTTGCTTCGACTTGCATAGACAGTTCCTGGATCCTCGCCATAAGTTCAGGAAAGACAAGAAGAACTTCATCAAAGGTAGAGTTGTCAAAAACTCTGCACCACCTGCGTTGACAGGACAAGAGACCCTGGATCAGTTAAACGCTCTCGAGCCAGATCTAGAGCGTCCAGGGTATTTCAAGGGGTATAATTCGGAACACGCCTGGACTCACAAGACATGCTTGTGGGATCTGCCTTACTTCAAAGACCTCCTTTGCCCACACAACATCGACGTGATGCACACTAAAAATAATATCGCCGAGGCCCTATTTGGTACATTGTTCGGCATAGAGGGGAAGTCAAAGGATAATACTAAGGCTAGAGTCGATCAAGAGGCGCTATGTGATAGACCGTTACAAAACATGCAAGAACCAAAAGGAAAGCAGAACTGGACAAAGCCAAAGGCATGGTTCAATCTTGGAAGGCCAGCTATGAGGGAAATTATCTTGTGGGTGAAAATGCAGTTGATGTTCCCCGATGGGTATGCAGTGAATCTAAAGAGGGGAGCGAGTCTTGAAAAATTGAAAATATTTGGTCTCAAGAGTCATGATTGGCACATATGGATTGAGCGGGTAATGCCGGTGATGTTGCGTGGCTTTATCCCTGAGGATGAATGGCTAGTACTGGCAGAGCTGAGCTATTTCTTCCGTGTTCTTTGTGCGAAAAAACTATTGCCTGCCGTGCTAGAAGAAATGAAAGAGTTGGCGCCGGAGTTGATCTGCAAGTTAAAGAAGATCTTTCCGCCGGGCTTCTTTAATCCAATGCAACACTTGATTTTCCATCTCCCGACCGAGGAAAGATTGGGGGGGCCCGTGCAAAATCGTTGATGCTATGCAACTAAGAGGATGCAGAAGACGCTCCGAGCAAAATGTAAAAATAAACATAGAATTGAAGCATCGGTGGCCGAGGCATTCATTACTGAGGAGGCGACAAACTTCATGACAGCACACTACGAAGCCAAAAATCGTCATTTGCATAATCCGAAACCTCGGTACAATGCTGGCGACCCTAGAAAAGGTGGATCCAACCTCAGCCTATTCAGAGGGAATCTCGCACCAGCCGGTGCTTCTAAAGCAATATCGTTGGATGTCGAAGAATGGCGAACCATTTTGTTGTATATCTTCAACAACCTAACACAAGTGCGGCCGTACATCGAGTAAGTTATCGTGGTACATTGTTTCACAACTTCTAATTCCTTTGAAATTCTCTTATTCTCGGATATTTGATACAGTCGATACGTCGCCAAATTCTCGGATGGAGCAGAGATCAAAAAGGAATCCATCAAAGAGTATGAGCTTCTGGCAAAGCAAGGAGGCGGCTTTCCCGGTTTCATCTCTTGGTTCAAACAAACGGTATTTTCCATTAGACCATTCTCATTTCTTCGTCTAATTTGCGGCTAATGCAACAATCCTTTCGTATTAAACTTGTAGGCTAATTCAAAGTCTATGGACGTCGAATTGAGACAAGTCGCTAATGGTTTTGACTATAAGGTCTGTTCATTTGACAAATACGACATCAACGGGTATCGCTTTCGTACCTACGGCAAAGAGCTATCTATGGCTGACCGAAAGTCTACAGATTGTTGTGTCTCTACTATCGGCGATGGAGGTACCGAGTTTTATGGGAGAGTTGAAGCAATTTATGAACTTCTATTCTATGGTGAAAACCCACCGAACGTCGTAGTCTTCAAATGTTATTGGTTCCAGCCGAAGGAGACTAGAAGGACTCATGAACATATAGGGCTAGTCGAAATCAAACAAAGCACCCATTTAGATGTTCCCGATGTCTATATTACGGCTCAACAGGCGGCCCAAGTTTTCTATCTACCGTGGGCTGATACGTCTCCAACGTATCTATAATTTTTTATTGTTCCATGCTATTATATTATCTATTTTGGATGTTTTATATGCATTAATATGCTATTTTATATTATTTTTGGGACTAACCTATTAACCTAGAGCCCAGTGCCAGTTTCTGTTTTTTCCTTGTTTTTAAGCCTCGCAGAAAAGGAATACCAAACGGAATAAAACTTCACGATGATTTTTCTTGGACGAGAAGACACCCAGGTACTTGGAGTCCAAGTCACAAGAGCCACGAGGCGGCGACAAGGGTGGAGGGCGCGCCCTAGGGGGGCGCCCCCTACCTTGTGGGCCACTCGAGACTCTCCTAACCTAGCTCTTCCTCCTATATATTAACATATATTCCAGAACCACCAGAGGCATCCACGAAAACACTTTTCCACCGCCGCAACCTTCTGTTCACGTGTGATCCCATCTTGGGGCCTTTTCCGGCATCCCGCCGGAGGGGGAATCGATCACGGAGGGCTTCTACATCAACTCCATTGCCCTTCCGATGATATGTGAGTAGTTTACCTCAGACCTACAGGTCCACAGCTAGTAGCTAGATGGCTTCTTCTCTCTCTTTGATTCCCAATACAACGTTCTCCTTGATGTTCTTGGAGATCTATCCGATGTAATCTTCTTTTGCGGTGTGTTTGTCGAGATTCGATGAATTGTGGATTTATGATCAGCTTATCTATGAATATTATTTGAATCTTCTCTGAATTATTTTATGCATGATTTAATATCTTTGTATTTCTCTTCGAATTATCGGTTTGGTTTGGCCAACAAGATTGGTTTTTCTTGCAATGGGAGAGATGCTTAGCTTTGGGTTCAATCTTGCGTGATTTCACCTAGTGACAAAGTAGGGGTAGCAAGACACGTATTGCATTGTTGCCATCAAGGATAAAAAGATGGGGTTTTCATCATATTGCTTGAGTTAATTCCTCTACATCATGTCATCTTACTTAAGGCGTTACTCCGTTCTTTACAAACTTAATACTCTAGATGCATGCTGGATAGCAGTCGATGTGTGGAGTAATAGTAGTAGATGCAGGCAGGAGTCGGTCTACTTGACACAGACATGATGCCTATATGCATAATCAGTGCCTTGGATATCGTCATAACTTTGCGCTTTTCTATCAATTGCTCGACAGTAATTTGTTCACCCACCGTGTTATTTGCCTTCATGAGAGAAGCCTCTAGTGAAATCTATGGCCCCCGGGTCTATTTTTCCATCATATTACTTTCCGATCTACTATTTTACAATCTTCTATTTTCAGATCTATATACCAAAAAAACCCAAAAATATTTTATCTTTTGTTTATCTATCTCTATCAGATCTCACTTTTGCAATTGATCGTGAAGGGATTGACAACCCCTTTATCGCGTTGGGTGCAAGTGTTTGATTGTTTGTGCAGGTGTTGGTGATTTGTGCGTTCTTCTCCTACTGGATTGATACCTTGGTTCTTAACTGAGGGAAATACTTACCTCTACTGTGCTGCATCACCCTTTCCTCTTCAAGGGAAAAACCAACGCAAGCTCAAGAAGTAGCAGGAAGAATTTCTAGCGCTGTTGCCGGGGAGATCTATGCAAAGTCAAGACATACCAAGTACCCATCATAAAATCTCATCTCTTGCATTACATTATTCGCCATTTGCCTCCCGTTTTCCTCTCCCCCACTTCTAAAACAATTTTCGAAAAGATTTGCCTTTTTATTTGCCCTTCTTCCGTTCGTCTTTTTTCGTTTGCTTTTTGTTTGCTGGTGTGTTAGATTGCTTGCTTTGTCACGATGGCTCAAGAGAATACCAAATTGTGTGACTTTTCCAATACTAATAATAATGATTTTATTAGTACTCCGATTGCTCCCGCCACTAGTGCGGAATCTAATGAAATTAATGCTGTTTTGCTGAATCTTGTTATGAAAGATCAATTTTCCAGCCTTCCTAGTGAAGATGACGCATCCCATCTAAATAATTTTGTTGAGTTGTGTGATATGCAAAAGAAGAAAGATGTGGATAATGATATTGTTAAATTTAAGCTATTTCCGTTCTCACTACGAGATCGTGCTAAAACTTGGTTTTCATCTTTGCCTAAAAATAGTATTGATTTATGGAACAAGTGTAAAGATGCTTTTATTTCTTTCCTCCCGCTAAGATCATCTCCCTTAGGAATGATATTATGAATTTTAAACAACTTGATCACGAACATGTTGCACAATCTTGGGAGAGGATGAAATTGATGATACGAAATTGCCCTACTCATGGTTTAAATTTGTGGATGATCATACAATTTTTTTATGCCGGATTGAATTTTGCTTCTAGAAATCTTTTAGATTCGGCCGCGGGAGGTACTTTTATGTAAATTACTTTAGGAGAAGCTACTAAACTCCTAGATAATATTATGGTTAATTATTCGCAATGGCATACCGAATGATCTTCCACTAGTAAAAAAGTGCATGCGATTGAAGAGATTAATGTTTTGAGTGGAAAGATGGATGAACTTATGAAATTGATTGCTAGTAGGAGTGATCCTATTGATCCTAATGATATGCCATTGTCTACTTTGATTGAGAACAATAATGAATCTATGGATGTGAATTTTGTTGGTAGGAACAATTTTGGTAATAATGCGTATAGAGGTAATTTTAATCCTAGGCCGTTTCCTAGTAATTCCTCTAATAATTATGGTAATTCCTACAACAATTCTTATGGAAATTATAATAAGTTGTCCTCTGATTTTGAGAATAGTATTAAATAATTTATGAGTTCGCAAAAGAATTTCAATGCTTTGATTGAAGAAAAATTGCTTAAGGTTGATGATTTGGCTAGGAGCGTGGATAGAATTTCTCTTGAGATTGATTCTTTGAAAATTAGATCTATTCCACCCAAGCATGATATTAGTGAGTCTTTAAAATCTATGAGAATTTCTATTGATGAATGTAAGGAAAGAACCGCTAAGATTCGTGCTAAGCGAGATTGGTTTGTGAAAGCGTGTTCTTCTAGTTCTTTTGAAAATAATGATGAAGATCTTAAAGTGATTGATGTGACTCCTATTGAATCTTTGTTTTCTAAAATAAATCTTGATAAAGATGGGACTGGAGATGAATCAACTTTAGTTAGAAGGCGCCCCAATGATTCGGAGTTTATAGATCTTGATGGAAAAATTGATAAAAGTGGGATTGGAGAGGTCAAAACTTTAAGTAGCAATGAACCCACTCTTTTGGATTTCAAGGAATTTAATTATGATAATTGTTCTTTAATATATTGTATTTCCTTGTTGCAATCCATGTTGAATTCTCCTCATGTTTATAATCAAAATAAAGCTTTTACTAAACATATTGTTGATGCTTTGATGAAATCTTTTGAAAAAAAAGCTTGAATTGGAAGTTTCTATCCCTAGAAAACTTTATGATGAGTGGGAACGTACTGTTAAGATTAAAATAAAAGATTATGAGTGCCATGCTTTGTGTGATTTGGGTGCTAGCGTTTCCACAATTCCAAAAACTTTATGTGATGTGTTAGGTTTCCGCGAATTGGATGATTGTTCTTTAAATTTGCATCTTGCGGATTCCACTATTAAGAAACCTATGGGAAGGATTAATGATGTTCTTATTGTTACAAATAGGAATTATGTGCCCGTAGATTTCATTGTTCTTGATATAGATTGCAATCCTACATGTCCTATTATTCTTGGTAGACCTTTCCTTAGAACGATTGGTGCAATTATTGATATGAAAGAAGGAAACATTAGATTTCAATTTCCATTAAGGAAGGGCATGGAACACTTTCCTAGAAAGAAAATTAAGTTGCCATATGAATCTATTATGGGACCTACTTATGGATTGCATACCAAAGATGACAATACCTAGATCTATGTGTTTTTATGCCTAGCTAAGGGCGTTAAACAATAGCGCTTGTTGGGAGGCAACCCAATTTTATTTTTGTTTTTACTTTTTTTATTCTATTTTTCAATAAATTTTTCATCTAGCCTCTGGTTAGATGTGTTTTGGTGTTTTAATTAGTGTTTGTGCCAAGTAAGACCTTTGGGATGACTTACGGTGATAGTTGATTTGATCTTGCTGAAAAACAGAAACTTTTGCGTCCAGTAACACAATTTTAATAATACACTGGAGCGTTGAAAAACCATGAATTTTTTACACGAGCTTTATATACAAATTTCCTCTGTTTTACTAATGTTTCATAATTTTTGGAGTTACAAAAGTATTAGAACAATTCGTATATTCCCAGACTGTTCTGTTTTTGACAGATTCTGATTTCTTTGTGTTGTTTGCTTATTTTGATGAATCTATGGGTAATATCGGGGGGTATGAACCATGGATAAGTTGGAATAAAGTAGATATTACACCAATATAAATAAATAATGAGTTAACAACAGTACAAAAAGTGGTGATTTTATTTTCTTGTACTAACGGATCTCACGAGTTTTCTATTGAGTTTTGTGTTGTGAAGTTTTCAAGTTTTGGGTAAAGATTTGATGGACTATGGAATAAGGAGTGGTAAGAGCCTAAGCTTGGGGATTCCCAAGGCACCCCAAGGTAATATTCAAGGACAACCAAGAGCCTAAGCTTGGGGATGCCCTGGAAGGCATCCCCTCTTTCGTCTTCGTCTATCGGTAAATTTACTTGAGGCTATATTTTTATTCACCACATGATATGTGTTTTGCTTGGAGCGTCTTGTATGATATGAGTCTTTGCTTTTTAGTTTTACACAATAATCCTTGCTGTACACACCTTTTGAGAGGGTTACGCATGAATCGTGATTTATTAGAATACTATATGTGCTTCACTTATATCTTTTGAGCTAGGCAAATTTTGCTCTAGTGCTTCACTTATATCTTTTTAGAGCACGGCGGTGGTTTTATTTTACAAAAATTATTGAACTCTCATGCTTAACTTATATTATTTTAAGAGTCTTTCTAAACAGCATGGTAATTTGCTTTGGTTATAAATTTTGTCCTAATATGATAGGCATCCAAGAGGGATATAATAAAAACATTCATATAAAGTGCATTGAATACTATGTGAAGTTTGATTCCTTATGATTGTTTTGAGATATAAAGATGGTGATATTAGAGTCATGCTAGTGAGTAATTGTGAATTTTAGAAATACTTGTGTTAAAGTTTGTGATTCCTGTCGCATGCACGTATGGTGAACCGTTATGCGATGAAGTCGGAGCATGATTTATTTATTGATTGTCTTCTTTATGAGTGGCGGTCGGGGACGAGCGATGGTCTTTTCCTACCAATCTATCCCCCTAGGAGCATGCGCGTAGTACTTCATTTTGATGACTAATAGATTTTTGCAATAAGTATGTGAGTTCTTTATGACTAATGTTGAGTCCATGGATACCCTTCCACCTTTGCTAGCCTCTCTAGTACCACGTAACTTTCGCCGGTGCCATACACCTACCTTTTACCTTCCTCAAAACAGCCACTATACCTACCTATTATGGCATTTCCATAGCCATTCCGAGATATATTGCCATGCAACTTTTCACCGTTCCATTTTATTATGACACGCTCCATCATTGTCATATTGCTTTGCATGATCATGTAGTTGACATAGTATTTGTGGCAAAGCCACCGTTCATAATTTTTATACATGTCACTCTTGAGTCCTTGCACATCCCGGTACACCACCGGAGGCATTCATATAGAGTCATATTTTGTTCTAAGTATCGAGTTGTAATTCTTGAGTTGTAAGTAAATAAAAGTGTGATGATCTTCATTATTAGAGCATTGTCCCATGTGAGGAAAAAAATAAAAGAGGCCAACGAAGCCCACAAATAAAATAAAAGAGGCCAAAGAAGCCCACCAAAAAAATGAGAGAAAAGAGAGAAGGGGCAATGTTACTATCCTTTTTCCACACTTGTACTTCAAAGTAGCACCATGATCTTCATGATAGAGAGTCTCCTATGTTGTCACTTTCATATACTAGTGGGAATTTTTCATTATAGAACTTGGCTTGTATATTCCAGTGATGGGTTCCTCAAATTGCCCTAGGACTTCGTGAGCAAGCAAGTTGGATGCACACCCACTTAGTTTCTTTTTTGAGCTTTCATAAACTTATAGCTCTAGTGCATCCGTTGCATGGCAATCCCTACTCACTCACATTGATATCTATTGATGGGCATCTCCATAGCCCGTCGATATGCCTAGTTGATGTGAGACTATCTCCTTCTTTTTGTCTTCTCCACAACCACCATATTCTATTCCACCTATAGTGCTATGTCCATGGCTCACGCTCACGTATTGCGTGAAAGTTGAAAAGGTTTGAGAACATCAAAAGTATGAAACAATTGCTTGGCTTGTCATCGGGGTTGTGCATGATTTGAATACTTTGTGTGATGAAGATGGAGCATAGCCAGACTATATGATTTTGTAGGGATAACTTTCTTTGGCCATGTTATTTTGAGAAGACATGATTGCTTTATTAGTATACTTGAAGTATTATTGTTTTTATGTCAATATTAAACTTTTGTTTTGAATCTTATGGATCTAAACATTCATGCCACAATAAAGAAAATTACATGGATAAGTATGTTAGGTAGCATTCCACATCAAAAATTCTGTTTTTATCATTTACCTACTCAAGGACGAGCAGGAATTAAGCTTGGGGATGCTTGATACGTCTCCAACGTATCTATAATTTTTTTTTGTTCAATTCTATTATATTATCTGTTTTGGATGTTTTATATGCATTAATATGCTATTTTATATTATTTTTGGGACTAACCTATTAACCTAGAGCCCAGTGCCAGTTTCTGTTTTTTCCTTGTTTTTGAACCTCGCAGAAAAGGAATACCAAACGGAATAAAACTTCACGATGATTTTTCTTGGACGAGAAGACACCCAGGGGACTTGGAGTCCAAGTCAGAAGAGCCACGAGGCGGCGACAAGGGTGGAGGGCGCGCCCTAGGAGGGGGCGCCCCCCTACCTTGTGGGCCCCTCGGGACTCTCCTGACCTAGCTCTTCCTCCTACATATTCACATATATTCCAGAACCACCAGAGGCATCCACGAAAACACTTTTCCACCGCCGCAACCTTCTGTTCCCGTGAGATTCCATCTTGGGGCCTTTTCCGGCATCCCACCGGAGGGGGAATCGATCACGGAGGGCTTCTACATAAACTCCATTGCCCTTCCGATGATGCGTGAGTAGTTTACCTCAGACCTACGGGTCCATAGCTAGTAGCTAGATGGCTTCTTCTCTCTCTTTGATTCTCAATACAACGTTCTCCTTGATGTTCTTGGAGATCTATCTGGTGTAATCTTCTTTTGCGGTGTGTTTGTTGAGATCCGATGAATTGTGGATTTATGATCAACTTATCTATGAATATTATTTGAATCTTCTCTGAATTATTTTATGCATGATTTAATATCTTTGTATTTCTCTTCGAATTATCTGTTTGGTTTGGCCAACTAGATTGGTTTTTCTTGCAATGGGAGAGGTGCTTAGCTTTGGGTTCAATCTTGCGTGATTTCACCCAGTGACAAAGTAGTGGTAGCGAGACACGTATTGCATTGTTGCCATCGAGGATAAAAAGATGGGGTTTTCATCATATTGCTTGAGTTAATTCCTCTACATCATGTCATCTTACTTAAGGCGTTACTCCGTTCTTTATGAACTTAATACTCTAGATGCATGCTGAATAGCGGTCGATGTGTGGAGTAATAGTAGTAGATGCAGGCAGGAGTTGGTCTACTTGACACGGATGTGATGCCTATATGCATAATCATTGCCTTGGATATCGTCATAACTTTGCGCTTTTCTATCAATTGCTTGACAGTAATTTGTTCACCCACCGTGTTATTTGCCTTCATGAGAGAAGCCTCTAGTGAAACCTATGGCCCCCGGGTCTATTTTCCATCATATTACTTTTCGACGTACTATTTTGCAATGTTTTATTTTCTGATCTATATACCAAAAAAACCCAAAAATATTTTATCTTTTGTTTATCTATCTCTATCAGATCTCACTTTTGCAATTGACCATGAAGGGATTGACAACCCCTTTATCGCGTTGGGTACAAGTGTTTGATTGTTTGTGCAGGTGTTGGTGATTTGTGCATTCTTCTCCTACTGGATTGATACCTTGGTTCTTAACTGAGGGAAATACTTACCTCTACTGTGCTGCATCACCCTTTCCTCTTCAAGGGAAAAACCAACGCAAGCTCAAGAAGTAGCATGGGCCTGCCAAACTGATCCAAATCTGAATGGTTGGGATGTCCTTTATGATGTGCCACAACGTGTTAGACCACCTCCCCCCAATGAAGAGGATTATGAACCTCACATTAACCCAGACACATATGAAGGTGAATTCTTTCAAGAAACACATCTTTCCAAAAAACGGTTCAAGAAACGCTCTACTTCACCCCAGAACATTGAAGTAGACAGCGACAGTGAATCCGACTTCACCCCTGAGCCGGAACAAGAAGAACCTGAACAAGAAGAGGTTACTGCTGCGGATGACTTGTCAATGCTTGACCGATTACATAAAGGTGGCCTTCCACATGTTGATGTCGCTGAACCCGATGAGCACGTCATTCATGATAGTGATGATGATGATGCATTTATTGACTCTGGAGCATTTATTGAACCCGACGATCAAGATTATTATTAGTTCATGTCAGGTATTCAATTTGTATTATATACATATATATATTGTTAGTTCATGTTAGGTATTCAATTTTTTTATGTTGTACTTTATTTATATAGTTACTTGTATGATTGTATGATTTATATAGTTACTTGTATAATTTTCTTAGTTTGTATGATTGTTTGTTATACATAGTGCCATGGTCTTGATATCCGTCCCCGTCGGCCCTCGCCCGGTTTATGATTCGTATGTGGTATATTCTCTTTTATAACTATTTGTTGCATTTCGCATTTATGACAATTATGGCCATCAAGTTGACATAGAGATATTTTTATCTAGGAGGTATGTGAACCGAAAATTGCAACCGACCCTCTTGTCGAGAAGTTAAATTTAGTTGAAAAAGAAAACGAGTATTTGAAAGAAAAAATGAAAAGAATTGAAGAAGAGAAGATGAAATTGGAGTTGTATGTTGCCGATGTCGTCGATGATCACAAGATGAAGATGGAAGCAATGCGCTTGAAGATTAGTAAGATTAGAAAATATGCCATTGATAATGAGGCTTGGTATCATTATGCCGTTGGATCAATTGTTACCTTAGTTGTGATCTTGATCGCATTTGTTGTGATGAGGGTAAGTTTTCTCTAGTTTTTTGCTTAACAAATGCATACTTAGCTTCGTACATGCTTGTTAGCCCTATTATGCCACATACTTAGATTATTTTCCCCAAAAAAGACGTACTTAGCTAATTATCCTCCAAAATGACATAATTAGCTTATTTAGTTCATTTATGATATAATTAGCTTATTCATTTCAAAAATGGCATAATAACATTGGTTCTCTCATAAATGTCATATACTTAGCTTATTTTCCTCCAAAATGGCATAATTACCTAAGTTAGATAAAAAAAATGAGCTATACTTACCTAAGTTGGCTCAAAAATGGCATCATCACCTAGGTTAGCACAAAAATGACCTATACTTACCTTATTTTCCTCCAAATTGACATAATAAGCCTAGTTAGCTAAAAATGTCATAATTACCTAAGTTAGCTCTAAAATGACACAAATAAGGAATAAGAAGAAGAAAAACAAGGAAGAGGAGAAAAGGAAAGAATAGAATAAGAAAGAGAAGAAAAAGAAAGAATAAAAGAAGAAGAATGAGAATGAGAAGGAAAAGGAAAAGGATAAAAAGATAGAAGAGAAGAAGAACGATGAGAAAAGAACAAGAACAAGAACAAGAAAATATTTTCTTCTTCTTCTAGTCTTCTTCTTCTTCTTCTTCTTCTAGTCTTCTTCTTCTTCTTCTTCTTCTAGTCTTCTTCTTCTTCTAACTTTCTTACTCCCATTTTTGCAGGTTTGATTCACTTCATGGAAGCAGCATTGATGGACTGCTAGTGTTTAGTTCTTGTTTTCATTTGTATTGATGAACAATGTGAAACTATGTATGTATATATGGATGAATTCCGTGAAACTATGTATGTATTGGATCTTTTAATACCCTATGTGTTCTATTGCATTGATGGACTGCTAGATGTTTGATACATGGGCTATGTTTGAGGTTGAAACTATATATATATATATATATATATATATCTTTTGAAAATGCAACGATATAACAGAAAAATGAAAAAACAGAAACAATACAGGCACTTTGTCGTCCGCCACCGATGGCAAAGGGGTCTTTGCCGTCTGCCACCGATGGCAAAGAGGCCACGTGACAGCACCCTGTGCAACCTGGGAGCTAACCCATTTGGTCACTTTGCCGTCCGTGGCAGACGGCAAAGGCTTGGGCAGTTTGCTGTCCGTGGCGGACGGCAAAGAGCGGGAGGGCATAACGCGTCTGCTGACGTCACAAGGCAGACGGCAAAGGGGAGGGCATGTTTGTCGTCAGCTGGCAGACGACAAAGCCTCCCGTTAGCCACCTAACATGGCTAACATCTATTCTTTGCCGTCCACATTCTTTGCCATCTGCCACTGTCGGCGTCCGACATCAATGGGACCCGAAAGGACCCCTTTACGATTCGGCAGGGAAAGAGGTATGCACAAAGAGCAGAACCAACGATCGACGCGGGGCGATTTTACCCAGGTTCGGGCCGCTGATCAGTGTAAAACCCTACTCCTGCCTTGTTTTTATTATGATTGTTCTTGAGCCCAGGCTCCAGGAGCGCTTGCAATGAACAGTACGTTCAAAGAGCGGCTATGCATGCAGAATGGGCCAGAAGATCCTCCTCCCTGTAGCAGTTGCCTTGGGCCTCCTTTTATACGCTCAAAGGGGTCACCACAGTGGCAAAATGTACATACGTTGAGGTGTAAAGTAGCTACAGGGCCATCATACCTAACCACTGATGGATTAGGACGAATGCATTTAATGCACCATGAGGTGTCCGTTTAGGTGTCCTCACTTTCTTGGGGATGGAAAAAGGGGCCATCCCATCAGCATCGCTTAAGCTCTCCTCCACTGGCGCGTTGCCACGCATCCAGAGAAGGACCCAGAATGTCGGGCTTGTTGCTGTGTCGAAGCGGTGGCACAGTAGCAGAATCTTGTCGGGCTTCGCAGGCCACCCCGGCAAGATCTTGCCGGGAAGGCTGGCTTTCGGATTCCAGCTCTTCATATCTGCTGATCTTTGACTTGAGTATTTCTTCGATAGCTTGAGTCAACCTCGAACTGTTCCCTGACAAGCCTTGCCGCGAGTATGGCTACAACTGCCCGTGCACAAGTACGGGGTACTAATGGCCAAACACTTAGTACATCAATAGGAGCCCCCGGGCCTAGGCCACACACGAGTGTGAGGCGTTGTTGGGCTAGGCCCAAACAGTGCACGGGCACACGTGGTAGGGAATTAACTGCTCGTAAATATCCCGCTTACTGTGCCCCCCACTACGCGTGCTGAATGCATGACATGGGAAGCGTGCGTCAAAGGGCTGCAACTGCAACGCGCCTGCAGAGACGTATTCACATTGGGAAGTAAAAGAGGCGGCCTCGCACCTTCCCCATAAAAAGGGAAACTACAGAGGCACAGCCTATTTACCCACCTCTTCTTTTCAATCTGGCCGCCGCCATTATCTTCCTTTTCTCGAGCTCAGAGCAAAGCTTTCCCTCATCCGCCCATCGCCTCCACGCCCGCTCCATCCTTGGCTTCCGCCCCTGCAGTCGCCATGCCACCCAAGACCAGCAAAGGCAAGGGCAAGGAGACGAAAGCCAATGTCCCGGAGAGCGAGCTGGTGAAGATGCGGAAGAAGTACGTCGTCTTCGCCCCGTCGCTTGATGGGAAAGCTCTGAAGAGCCGGTACCAGTGTATGTGGGTGAGGGAGACGCAGGCTCACCCCGCCACTCGCGTGATTCCAGGTTCTTGTTCCCAAAGCGGATCAGACAGATATCCCTTCTTCGTCGCTTATTTCTATTGCGGGCTCTGTCCTCCATTCTCTGACTTCTTCAACGACATTATGTACACATACGGCTTCCATCTTCTTGATTTCACGCCGAATGCTGTACTGTGTATGTCCATCTTTGCTCATCTTTGTGAAAATTTTGCCGGAGTGGTCCCCAATACTGCCCTCTTCTGCCATTACTTTTTTCCCCGCGTCCAAAAAGGGGAGGCCCTCTCTGGTTCTATCGCCTGGATTCCAAGGGCTTGGAATAAGGAAATATACCTAGAAGGGGTTTACCGGGAGAAGTGGGACGAATGGCGGTCTGAGTGGTGCTGGATCAAGGAAGCGGATCCCCATCCGTTCTGTTCGCCTCGACAGCAGAAGGCGGTCCGCGGCAGTGACTGGAGCGATTTCGCTGCTAAAGATGAAAGGCTCGCGATTGCCACCACCAGGATCCTTCGCCTGAAAGCTGTCAGGCTCACGATGGAGATGATTGGCTTCGATTTCCTCCACCGCCGCATCGCCCCATTGTAGAATAAAGGGAGATCAGCCTGGGAATACCGGAACGCAGCAGACATCATGAGACTATGCCCCGGATTGAACAACAATTTGACTGCTATGCAGCTTGGCGCTCTCCGTCAAAAGCTATTCCAGCGCGACAACAAGCATCGGTTGCCGGCAAGAATTGTCCCTCTGTGCAACAACTCTGCACTGGGGTCAATTATCACCACCATGCCACTGTTCAACTCCCACGGCCTCGACGTGACTTGGGTCGAGCCACCCGAGGAAGAGGCACAAAAGTTCTTTGATAACTTGACGGAGAGAGCCGTCCGGGAAGAAGCAGACCTCATCCGAGCCACTACCGACGAAGAAGTGGCATACATCACCACTAGGGCGGAGGAGGCGAATCTTGCCGCGGAGGCTGGTAGTGCCGGCTTCGCAGAATGGGAAACCAGTGACGCAGAGGTAGTGGTGGAAGAAAATCCTGCCGGGACGGACAAGGCTGCCGGGGAACAGAGCAGCACAGCCGCTAAGAGCTCGTCCGACGAGGACGCGGCTGAAGAAGAGCCGCAAGAAGAGCTCCCAGCCCTGAAGAAGACAAAGCGTGTTCTTCGAAAGGCTGCATCTGGCATCCCGGCAAGCCAACCTTCTTCGAGCAGCGAGGCTCCCAGCAAGAAGGCGGCCGGCAAGACTGCGCCACGGCAAGGAGTCCGACAGCAACCTGCGCGGCGTGCGAAACTTGCACCAGCAGCAACTGCTGAGGCGGGAGGGGCGTCTCGCACTACCGCACCGGAGGCTGAGGTGGCGGAATCACGCCAACCCCCTGCGCCTGCTACAGTCAAGCGACCTAGGACCCCTCCTCCACCTCCCCACATAGACACTGCAATGAAGGTCGATTTCGACATCTCCGGCTTCAGTCCGGAGCGAGAAGAGGAAGAGTAAGTATCCTATCACAGCCTTTATCTTCCAAACTCTGGATCAATCTTATTGACTTGCTTGTTTTGTCTCTGCAGTGATGCAGAAACCCTGGCGGAGAGGATGGCGAAGAGGGCAAAGACTTCCAAGGGCGACAAGCCCCCGGCAAGCTTCACGAGCGCGCCAGAAACTATTATCATCAGCCCGGAGCTTAGCCCTCGACGCAGCCCCCAGCGCAGCCCCCAGCGTGAGTTCATTACTCTTTTTCCGTTGGCGAATGCTGAGGTTCCTATCCTTGCCGCTGATATCTTTGGGCTTGCAGGAGAAGGAAGGCAACAAGGGGAGTTATCAGGAGATACCCCTGTCGCGTCACCTCCGTCAACCACGCCGCCCACAAGCACATCCCCGGCAAGAGATCACACCGACGAGCTTGTCTTGGTTGAGAAGGAGCCGACAACCATGGGTACTGGCATCTTACCCCCGGCAACTGAGGTTGCCGGGAGGGGCAAGGCCACCTCTCGACAGCTCGATGCAGGTAACCAATTGCCTCAGAGCGCTTACTATTCTTTCCTTTATCCCTCTTTCTTTTGTCTTCTTTTGAACTTCAATCTTGATCTCATTCTGTTTCTCTCCTTTGTCCTTTAGAATTCCCTGAGATGGAACACATGGACATCGACGCTGTCATCGAGGAGACCGCCAGGGGTGTTGCCGCCGAAGCTGACAAAATCGCTGCCAGCGAGGCCGCCATGGATGCCACCATCGAGGCCGGCGGCGCATTTGTCGATGAGGCCGCCAAGACTGCACAGGAGGAGCCCGCCAAGGAATCTGCTGAAGAGGGCTGCAAGGAGGCTGGTGACCGTACTGACGGCATTCCTGCCGCAGGAGCGCCAGGCGCTACACCGGCCACGGAGCCCCCGGCTACTGGTGAGGCGGTTGCTGAGGATCAACCGTCAACATCCGAAGTCCCCCCATCAAGCAAATATCTCAAAGTTGGCGAGAACCTGTTTGTCAACTTGCCGGGGACGGCAAGCATTGGGGCACCGGCCGAAGGGGAAACCTTTGATGAAGAAATCATCACTGCTGCTGGGCTCGAGATCGTCAACGAACCAAGTGTCAGCAGCAGCAAATCTGAGGAAGACCAACTCCTTCAGGCCATGGGAGATAACTTCCACAAGCTCCAAGCACTCCACCGTGCCCGAAAAGAGAAGGTGGATTCCAGAGCTGCAGTTGTTGAAGCGGCTGAAACAGATTTCCAAAAGCGTGTCAAGCAAATGCAAATCTGGTTCGCCGAGGCCTATCAAGAGCTAACCACCAATCGGGAACAAGTGAGCCAAAGTTGGACGGAGCTCCTCTTGAAGCAATCTGATATGGAGAAGGCGCAAGAGGAAGCTACGCAAAGAATTGCTGCTGAAGATGCCCTCCTGACAGAGCGTCGCATTGCGCTTGATGCCCACGAGGAAGACCTTGCCGCACGTGAGCAGGCGCTCGCCACCAAGCTTCGCAGCAAAGATGAAGAAATCGAGAAGCTTGCTGTGCGGCGGACCCAGGAGCTGGAGCAGAAGCACAAGGAGGCACTCGAAGCTCTAATTGTAGATCACGCCGGCAAGCTCAAGGAGGCCATCGATGCTGCCAAGGCTGCAGAGGCCGCCAAGAATGAGCTGAGCGGCAAAGTCAAGAAACTGGAAGAGGATCTTGAAGAACACGGCAAGGAGCTCTCGACGCTCAAAGGTGACAGGGAAAAAACCCTCCACACCCTGGTGGAGATGCAAGTTGCCATGTCTGACAAGACCAAGTAGCCCTCTTCAGCAAATGATGCTATCGCCGATCTGAGGCTGAAATTGACCACACTGGAGAAGTCACTTGAGGACAGCAGGGCCCGCGAGAATGCCCTGAGCAAGGATCTCCAAGACGAGAAGAACCTGCTCAAGAGCGCCGCCGCCGCTCAAGCTGACTATGAAAAGGGGGTGGAAATCTGGACTGAACGCCTCGTCGACGCTGCGGAGAAGCTCATGGCACAACTGTCAACCATGGGCCTGTCAAACTTCAAGTATTCCTCTGAAGAAAGAATATCCTCGAGCGCCAGGTTGACCATGTTCTTCGAAAGCGTCATTGATGCTCTGAAGCTGCTTCAGTCTAACCGGGCGACCCAACTGGCCAACGAATCCCGCCAGCTTTGCCGGGCCGTCCTCTGCAAGGTGCTCATCAAGGTGGTGCATAATAATCCTGGTATCGACCTCACCAACGTGCTCGGCCGCCTGCCAAAGGACGCAAATCTTGAGGCACTTGAGGATCTTGTCGCGCCTATCCTTGAGAAGGTGGATTCAATCAAAAGGGTCGAAGGCCAACGCAGAGATTAGCTGCTCCACCTCTTCTTGCCGTCGCCATTCCATGCCAAAGACAATTAAGTCTTAAGTTAGAACTGTGGCGACTTATTGATGTAATATAACCTGCTTATGTTTGGGTACATGCACGCTATCTCCCTTTTCTGATTCCTTTATGTATGGAGTTCACCCTACGCTTACTGAAAAACTTGCCGGCGCGCAACCTGTCGCGAGCGCTGGGTGCGGGACTTCAGCAGCCTGCTGGAGGTGCAGCGGCCGGCAAGACTCCTTGGCGTTCTCAGTGCAGCCACTTAAATTGTTGAGCGGACTCGAAACAAAATAAGGGCGCAACCGATTGCGACAAGGGTTCCTTCGCGTGCAGGTTTTCCATACAAAAGTCGAAATCGTCTAAGGAAAATAACTTTGCAATAAAGGAAACTTGCTCTAAGTTTTAGAACTTAGCTTTCTGTCGCTGTTCTTCCTCCGGTAAGGTGCCAATTCTGAACGCCACCAACTGGTACTCATATCTTCCTTCTCCCCCCCCGGCAAACGTGCACGCGAGGAATCCTTCTGTCTTTTGAGAAAAAGAAAGAAGAGAAAATAAAAATATGGAACCTTGGCGGTTCGTTAGAACTTACCGGGAGCAAGTGTCATACAACATCTTAGACAAACATGCATATATATATATATGAACATGGAAATCAATAAGGAAATGCACAACACTTAAACTTATTCATCTAGGCTCAGGGTCTGCGCCTGGCTTTGTACAAAGGATTACATGCCTTGCCGGCAAGACTTGTACAAAAGGGTGGTTGTCGGGGGGCCCCGGCAACCGCGCCTTATGGGTAGAACTTGCGAAGATGTTCGATATTCCAGGAATTGCTCACTGGAACGCCATCTTCGGTCTCCAGGCGGACAGCGCCGGGCCTGGTGACTCGTACTACCCGATAAGGGCCTTCCCACTTCGGCGTCAACTTGTTTGAATTCTTGGCGGACTGAATCCGTCGAAGAACAAGGTCGCCTTCCTCAAGGATTCGGGCATGAACTTTGCGGCTATGGTAGCGGCGCAAAGCTTGCTGGTAGCGTGCAGCTCGCACAACGGCCTGAAGACGATTCTCCTCAAGGAGCACAGCGTCATCTTGCCGCAGTTGCTCTTGCTAAAGCTCATCATAAGCGAGCACTCGAGGTGATCCGTATATGAGTTCCGTGGGGAGGACTGCCTCCGCTCCATAGACCAGAGCGAAGGGTGTCTGGCCGGTGGCTCGATTTGGTGTCGTTCTGATTGACCAAAGAACCGCCGGCAACTCATCAATCCAGCGTCTTCCGCACTTTCTCAGCCTGTGAAAGGTTCTGGTCCTGAGACCGTGCAGCACTTCAGCATTAGCCCTCTCTGCTTGGCCGTTGCTTCTCGGATGAGCAACAGAGGCAAAACAAATCTTGCCGCCAAGGTCTTGGACGTACTGCATGAAGGTGCGACTTGTGAATTGCGTACCGTTGTCGGTGATGATCCTGTTGGGCACACCGAAATGGCAAACTATCCCTTTAAAGAACTTGACGGCTGATTGTGCTGTCACCTTCCTCACTGCTTCCACCTCCGGCCACTTCGTGAACTTGTCGATTGCAACGTACAAGTACTCAAAGCCCCCGGTAGCACGGGGGAAAGGGCCCAGTATGTCGAGCCCCCAGACCGAAAATGGCCAGGAGAGAGGAATCGTCTGAAGAGCTTGAGCTGGCTGATGTGATTTCTTCGAATGAAACTGGCACGCTTCACACTTGGTTACTAGTGCAGTTGCATCCTAGAGAGCGGTGGGCCAAAAGAAACCTTGCCGGAATGCTTTCCCGACAAGTGCTCTTGATCCTATGTGAGAGCCACATATGTCTCCATGTATCTCTGCCAACAGCTCTAGTCCATCCTCCCGAGGAATACACTTCAATTTCACACCGTTTGGTCTCTTTCTGTACAGGACGTCATCGACGAACTTGTACATAACAGACCGACGGGCTACTTTTTCTGCCTCTTCCTGTTCTTCCGGGAGTTCTCCTGTCTGTAGGAAATGGACAATGTGCTATGCCCATGCTGGAGCCTGGGGCTCGACAGCTAGGACTAAAGGCATTTCCTCCGCCGGGGGAACATTTGTCTCGACAGCGAAAGCATGAGATTCTGCCGGAGCCTGTCGTTCCCCGGCAGGCTTGTCGTTGATCCCGGCAAGTTCCTTGTCGGCGGCTCCAGGGAGCTCTACCAGAAAGTACTGTCCAGAATTCAACTTTCTTCTCTTTTCTTGCCGCATTGATGGCGCCACGGATGGTTGAGTCAAATGGAGCACAAAAGTTCCTGGTTCCACAGGCAACTTGAGGGCAGCGCGCTTTGACAGGTCGTCAGCAATACTATTTTCGGCATGGGGAATGTGCTTCATTTGCAGACCGTCAAAGCGCTCTTCCATTTTTCTCACTTCATCCACGTAAGCTTGCATCAATGGACTCTGATAACTATTGTTAACTTGCCTGACGACAAGCTGTGAATCGCCTCTGATGACGAGGTTCTTGATACCAAGGTCTGCCGCGATCCTGAGACCGGCAAGCAAGCCCTCGTACTCCGCAGTGTTGTTTGTCGAACTCTCCCAGGGAAAATGCATCTGGATTACATACTTGAGGTGCTCCCCAGTGGGTGCGACAAGCAGCACGCCAGCACCGGCGCCTTGCAGCGAGAAAGCCCCGTCAACGTACATCACCCATTCTCGATCAATTTCCTTGCCGGGGAGAGTTGTTTCTCGAACCTCTTCGTCTGGCGTTGGGGTCCATGCTGCAATGAACTCTGCCAAGGCTCTACTCTAAATTCTCGAAGTGCTTTCAAACTTGAGACCAAAGCTTGACAACTCCAACAACCACTCCACAATCCTACCGGCTGCTTCCGGATTTCGCAAAATCCGTTGCAACGGAAAGCGAGTGACGACGGTGATTTCATGTGCTTGAAAATAATGGCGCAACTTCCTCGAGGCCATAAGAAGGCCGAAGAGCAACTTCTACACGCCAGAATATCTTGACCTAGCTCCTTGCAAAAGAGAGCTAACATAATAAACTGGGCGCTGCACCACCTTTTTCTTCTGCACTGGTTCTTCTGACTGCGCAGATCCTGTCTTGCCGGGATCAACCCTTGCCGGGAAAGATCTTGCCGCGTCGCCTGGCGGTCCTGCCACTGGTGTTGCTTCCTCATCAGCTTCTCTCTGCGCCACTAATGCAGCACTAACCACTTGACTTGTCGCTGCCAGATATAGCAGCAACGGCTCTTGTGGTCTAGGCGCGACTAGTGTCGGCGGAGAAGAAAGGTATTTCTTCAAATCTTGCGGCGCAGCCTCCGCTTCCGGAGTCCATTTCATTGGACCTGCCTTCTTCAAAATTTTGAAAAACGGCAGGGCGCGCTCAGCAGATTTGGAAATAAACCTGCTTAGGGCAGCAACACAGCCGGCAAGACGACGGACATCCTTGACGCGTCTTGGTGCTTCAATCTGCTCAATAGCTTTGATCTTGTCGGGATTTGCTTCGATCCCCCATTGAGATACAAAGAATCCGAGAAGCTTGCCGGAAGGAACACCAAACACGCACTTCTCAAGATTGAGCTTTAAGTTGATCTTGCACAGATTTGCAAATGTTTCTTCTAGATCTTGTATGAGCATCGCCTTGTCCATGGTTTTGACCACTATGTCATCCATATATGCCTCCATATTTCTATGGAGTTGTGGCTCAAAACCAATTTGGACCGCTCTCGCAAATGTAGAACCAGCACTTTTCAACCTGAAAGCCATTCGTATAAAACAATACGTACCACATCGGGTGATAAATGCGGTCTTTTCTTCATCTTCTTTTACCATGAAGATCTGATGGTACCCTGAGTAGGCATCAAGGAATGACAGTAGGTCACAACCAGCAGTGGAGTCCACAATCTGGTCAATGTGCGGCAAGGGGAAGGGATCTTTTGGACAGGCTTTATTGATATCTGTATAATCAATACACAGCCTCCATTTCCCATTCGCCTTGCGCACTACAACCGGATTAGCCAACCATGTTGGGTGAAGCACTCCCCTGACCAATCCTACCGCTTCCAGCTTCCTGATTTCTTCGGCAATAAATTCTTGCCGCTCCAAGGCTTGCTTCCTGACTCTCTGCTTGACGGGCCACGCGTGAGGACAGACAGCAAGGTGGTGCTCAATTACCTCCCTGGGAACACCAGGGATGTCAGACGGTTGCCATGCAAACATGTCGGCATTCGCCCGCAGGAAGGCAATGAGCGCGCTTTCCTATTTGTCATCTAGGGTGGAACTTATGGTGAAAGTTCCTCCCGTTCCGTCCTCCCTGACGGGCACCTTCTTGGTCTCTGGTGGAGCAGCCTTGGATTTCTTGTTCTTGCCGGTGGAACTCTCTGGCGCATCCTCAACGGAAGCGCAGCACTCCGAGGAGGTGCGCTTTCCGGAGTTCGTGCCAAGATTCTTGCCGGTCTTCTTCTTCCCCCCGGGAATTCCAGCGGCAGGAGCAGATGCCTTGACGGCAGGTGCTGAAACTGCTTCCCGGTAGAGTTGGTCGGCACAGATGAGCGCATCCTTCTTATCAGAGTGGATAGTGATGACACTCAACGGCCCGGGCATCTTCAGCACATTATACGCGTAGTGTGATGCCGCCATAAACTTAGCCAGTGCGGGGCGGCCAAGGATCCCATTGTACGACATAGGAATCTTGGCGACATCAAACACCACCTTCTCTGTCCTGAAGTTGAGCTCGCTACCAAACGTCACCGGTAACGTAATCTTGCCCTTTGGCTGGGTTCTTCCTGGATTGACCCCTTGAAACATGCCCGTTTCCTCGAGATCTTCCTCAGGAATTTGGAGCCTCTTGAGCACATCCGGTGAGATTAGGTTCAGTCCGACCCCACCGTCAACTAGCATTTTCGTCACCTTGAGGTTACGGATTGTTGGTGAGACCAACAATGGCAAGCACCCGACCGCGGTTGTGCGATCAGGGTGATCCTCGGCGTAAAAAATGATAGGCGTGTTGGACCACTTCAGGGGCTTACATGCATCGAACGACGGCTCTGTTGCATTAACTTCTTGCACCCACTGTTTAAGTCGACGGTGAGAAGAATGCAACGAGGCGCCTCCATCTATACACATGGCCTCTGTAGCTTTCTGAAATTCTTGCTCACTGGACTTGTCATATTCTCCATCATCATCATCTCCTTCTACTTTATCACGACCTCGAGCGGGCCTCTCCCTCTGTTGCTTGGCCTTGGCGCGGTGACCCCCTCGGACACCGCGCTTCTTGCCGGACCCCTCAGCACTGTCTTGGGCCTTCTCCTTATCTCGCCTTTCATACTCAGCTCTCTGCTTCTCGACAAGCTGCTCAACTTGTCGGCAGTTTTGGAGATCGTGGCCCTTGGTGCGATGGATCTTGCAGTACTGCTTGCCGGAGCTTTCCGACTTGTCGGCAGCCGCCAATGCCTGGCATGAGGAGCACCCGGCAACTTCCTTGCCGGGGTCGTCAACCTTGGCCTTCTTGGCGGCGCCGGGGTTGCCGAATTCCTCGACAGCAAGCACGGCCTTGCCTCTGTGCTTCTTGTTCCGCCGCCGGCCTTTCCTTGACGGGGTTGCAACGTCTTCATCTTCTGACTCGCCCCCCACGCCAACAGCCTCGCCAGGGAGTTTCCCCCCCTCTTCAGCCCGAGCGCACTTGTCGGCCAAAGCGTAAAGCTCGGCAATACTCCTAACTTTGTTCATTGCCAGCTCTTCCCACATTTTGCGGTTACGCACGTTCTGGTGAAACGCGCTAACGATAGTGGAAGGGTGAATGTTAGGAATATTGTACTGCACCCGGCTAAATCTCTGGATAAACTTGCGTAGGGATTCGCCCTCCTTCTGAGGGATGATATGCAAATCACTCTCTTGGCCAGGAGCTTGGTGGCCTCCAACAAAGGCGCCAACAAACTGATGGCATAGATCTGACCAAGAAGAAATAGAATTCTTCGGCAAATGCATCAACCACGACCTGACGTTGGGTTTGAGCACCAACGGGAAGTAGTTGGCAAGTATCTTGTCATCTCGGCCCTTGGCAGCCTGCACCGCAATGGTGTAGATGCGCAGGAACTCCGAGGGATGAGTCTTGCCGTCATATTTCTCCGGGACCTCTGGCTTGAAGGTTCGGGAATTGGGCCACTGGACTTGCCGCAGCTCACGGGTAAACGCTGGAGTACCTACCTCGTAAGGCAAGTCGCCTGCGTCCCCTGGCGCAGGCTCGTCGACAGCGGGCCCTGCGCGCTTATCAGATTGATAGCGCGCTTCCTGTCGCCGCTCGATGGTGGTTCGAGCGTCCTCTTTGCTTCGTTCCTGGAGAACTTGACGCTGGTCACAGCGCATCCGTGGATCGGACGATGCTGTGGAATCATCATCACGGCGATCAACCTGCCGGGTTGTCGACCGCCGCTGGTGTCGTGGAGGAGAGTGCACCGTGGTTGCACCACCTCTGGTTTTCTCCACATCGGCTCGCGCCGGATCGATGGACCGCCGCTGGGAGGGCCCTGCCTCCTGTGGTCCATCTTTGTTGGCGAAGCCAATGAGGCTCTGGATAGTAGCTCGCCACTCCTCCATCTTCTCCGGAGCAGGAGGGAAATCAAGGAGCAGCTGCGCACGTGCCAAAGCTTCCGCTGGCGTAGGCGGTGGCGACAGGTGCGAGGTACGTGAGGTGCTCTGACTCCTAACATTGTTAGAAGGAGCACCGTCACGATCACGCGACCGCGCGCCACTTCCGCCGGCAGTTTGGCGTGCATGCTGGGCCTGCGCACCTTGGGATCGATGCGCAGAAATCTTTTCACGGGGACGCCCTGAACCACCAGCGGCATGACGTTGCTCATCGTACATGACCTCGGAAGGCCGTGACGCTGGCGCCGGCGCGGGAGCCCCAGAAAGCGTCCTCCAATCTCTGGAATTCGTCACGCCGCCCGTAGGCAACACAGTTCCGTCTCTGGATCCAGCGGCGCGTGGGTTGCTGCTGCCACTGCGAACGACGCCACTCACCTGGCTTGGATCACCGGAATGCCATGGAGGCTCTAAACCTCTTCCTTCTGCATCCGCGCCATCGCCCGTACGTGAGGGCACAGGCAAAACAGACGTGGATGGTTGCGCCATTGCGGCGCACTTCTTCTTGGGTGGCATGATGATGGAGGTGATGAAGAAACTAAGGCGCCGATCCCTGGATCAGGTTCGCACAACCTCGATGCCCCTACCTGGCGCACCAAAGATGTCGGCGTCCGACATCTATGGGACCCCAAAGGACCCCTTTATGATTCGGCAGGGAGAGAGGTATGCACAAAGAGCAGAACCAACGATCGACACGGGGCGATTTTACCCAGGTTCGGGCCGCTGATCAGCGTAAAACCCTACTCCTGCCTTGTTTTTATTATGATTGTTCTTGATCCCAGGCTCCAGGAGCGCTTGCAATGAACAGTACGTTCAAAGAGCGGCTACGCATGCAGAATGGGCCAGAAGATCCTCCTCCCTGTAGCAGTTGCCTTGGGCCTCCTTTTATACGCTCAAAGGGGTCACCACAATGGCAAAATGTACATACATTGAGGTGTAAAGTAGCTACAGGGCCATCATACCTAACCACTAATGGATTAGGACGAATGCATTTAATGCACCGTGAGGTGTCCGTTTAGGTGTCCTCACTTTCTTGGGGATGGAAAAAGGGGCCATCCCATCAGCACCGCTTAAGCTCTCCTCCACTGGCGCGTTGCCACGCATCCAGAGAAGGACCCAGAATGTCGGGCTTGTTGCTGTGTTGAAGCGGTGGCACAGTAGCAGAATCTTGCCGGGCGCCGAATCTTGCCGGGCGTGAAATCTTGCCGGGCTTCGCAGGCCACCCCGGCAAGATCTTGCCGGGGAGGCTGGCTTTCGGATTCCAGCTCTTCCTATCTGCTGATCTTTGACTTGAGTATTTCTTCGATAGCTTGAGTCAACCTTGAACTGTTCCCTGACAAGCCTTGCCGCGAGTATGGCTACAACTGCCCGTGCACAAGTACGGGGTACTAATGGCCCAACAATTAGTACACCGACAGCCACTGACGGCAAAGGGTTCTTTGCCGTACGCTGGCCAAAAACAGACAGCAAACGAGCTGTTTACCATAGCTTTCTTTGCCGAGCATGTTTGCCGTCCGCGGCTGACGACAAAGCCCTTTGCCATTCGCTTTCTAGTCATTTGCCTTCTACCATGGCAGATGGCAAAGAAGCTGATTCCTGTAGTGGTGATCTCAGATCTGGCGCTTATTTGAGAAGGTGATGACACAACATAAAATTAAATAGATAGTCCCTTCACAGAGGGAAGTAGTGATTTGCAGCGGTGCCAGAGCTCAGATTTTTTTTAAACAGAGATAAATGAAATTTTGAGAAACGCACCCTTCCTGTTAACTTCGCGACCATTAATTATCAATATCTTCCATGCTAAACACATTAGTGGCGGTTCCCAGGCGATAAAAGTAAAGGTTTACTCCCCCTCCACCAACAAACACACTCCACGGCTAGCCGAATCCACGGGTACCGTCCATACCAACATCAGTCCTGGGGGAGTTTTATTTAATTATTTGCAATTTTTTAATTCGGGACTGGGAATCCCTATTACCGCCCCTCTCGTGCAAGGGTGAGTGAATAAACACTCATCATGAGAATAACCCGCTTAGCATGGAAGATATTGACTACCTCCTGTCACTCTATGAACAATCCAGGCACACAAAAACGGATGCTTATTTGATGTTTTTAGAGGTGGCACATGCAAATTTACTTAGAACAGCAGGGTAATACTGCATATAGGTAGATATATGGTGGACTCATCTAGAATAGCTTGGGTTTTAGGATTTTGATGCACAAGCAGTTTTCCCGCTTAGTACAGGCGAAGGCTAGCAAATAGGTTGAGAAGCGGCCAGCTAGAGAGCGAAAACGGTCATGAACATGCATTATGCATAAGTAACATTGGATACTAGCATGAGTCGGATATGAACACCATGAACATAAATATCATAGAGGCTATGTTGGTTTTGATTCAACTACATGCATGAACATGTGCCAAGTCAAGCCACTCGAAACATTCGGAGGAGGATACCATATCATCATACCACATCACAATCGTTTTAATGCATGTTGACATCGAAGATAAATCATTATCCACTCCTAGCTACTTAAGCATGGCATGAGAAACTATAATCTCTAATTGGCATTGCAAACATGTTTGATCATAATAGGCTGAATCATGGATACTAGGTTAAACATATTTACAAAAACAGAATAAGTTGAGTTCATACCCGTTTCTCTCTGCCACAGCGAGTTCATCAAATATCGTCATTATTGCCTTTCACTTGCACGACCGAATGATATGAAAATAATAATAGTGCAAGAGTGTCGTGGACTAAGCTGGAATCTGCAAACATTTTATTCAAAAGGAGAAGACAAGGCAATTTGAGCTCTTTGTTAGATCAGCAATAATGCATATGAGAGCCACTCAACATTTTCATCGTGATCTTCTCCTCGGTATGACTCAATAAAAGGAAAAGAATTTCAGAGAAACACATTGAAATATTTTTGGAGTTTTTAGTTTTTCTTGAAGAAAGCAAATTAAAGAGAAAAACAAAAACAAGAAATACTATTTACACGGGAGATCTCCCAACAAGCAAAAGAAGAACAAGGAAATCTTTTTGGGTTTTCTTTTAAGTACTACAACTAACTAAACTAGAAAGAAAAACCGAAAAGAAGCAATCAATTTTTTTTATGATTTTCTCAAAGTTTTCAAACACTCAAGAAGAAAGCGAGAAAATAAATCTAGCATGGATAATACAATGAAAAAGTGTGAACACCGACAAATGGAATGCAATGTGTGAACATGAATATAATGTCGGTGGAAATACGTACTGCCCCAAGCTTAGGCTTTTGGCCTAGCTTGGTAATCACTATCTGCAGCCTGCGTAATAGTCGGAGTGATAGCTCACGGAGGCTCTTGGTGCAGCCTCCTCAGCCCACCGAGCAGCCACAACCTCGGCGTTGTGTGCGCGGGCCTCGCTCTCAAGAACATAATACCTTCCTTTGTTGTGATAATCAAAGAGAGCAGGCGCAGGCAAAAAGGTGTGCACAACGGAAACTTTATTGAACAGCAGGTTATAAGTATAATTAGTGATCTCACCCTTAAGGAACTTATGGCACTTCATGGCCTCAAAGTCTAAGTACTGAGTAGGTAGGATAGGGTCATTAAGCCAAAGCGATACACCAAACTCCTCTGCTAAACGTGAAGCATAAATCCCACCATAAAAATATCCACTACCAGCGTTGTGTTGCAATCTGCATGCAACAATCGCTCCAAGGTTATAGCATTTAACACCCGTGAGAGCAGTATGTATGAGGCTCAAGTCAGGAGCACATAGTGTACTACAGTCTTGTTTGCCTACGATGCATTTTCCATTGAACAGTGCAAGGTATTGAATTGATGGGAAATGAATACTTTTTATTCTACCTTGTGTCACCCCTCTATTCTCACCGTAGCAAAGACTAGTTAAAAATGACTCATACCTAGACCTTGGTGGTTCGTCCAACAACCCCAAAATGGAATTTTACACACACCACTAAACGCGTCTAGAGACATGGTAATTGAACGGTCATAAAGTTTAAACGAAACTCTAGACTCATGAGGATGAAATTTAAACTCTTTAGTAAATGATTCTGTGAGACTGAGATACTGGTTGCACTTATCTTCAATGTAGGGACCAAGCTCGGCATTGTGAACATATTACTCAAATTCTTCTTTAATACCTGCCATCATCATGAAATCGTCGCACGACCATAAGCATGATTTAGTGGCGGCATCCCGTATTGAACTTGCACTTGGTTCAACATAAGACTGACGGGTTGAGCCACTACTAGAAGATGCCTCCGATGACATCCGCCTCGAAGAACTCCTTCCAAAGAAGTTCATCATATTTGCGTACAATTTTCTGAAAAAAAATTGGGTCACAAAATTCTTGTTCACAAAACTTCACAAGATTGATAGCAACTACTCATAGGGATGCATAGAGGCTATATTGAGCATTCAAACTACTTAGAACTCTAAGAATTCAACATGCAAACTCATATACAGTAGCACCAAGAGTAGCTAATTATTCAAAACATAATCCACTAAAGCAAAAACTAATTGGACCAATGGAGGAGTCACATACCAAGTAGCAATTCCCCAAAACAGTTTCGGAAACGGAGTTTCGAGCAAAGAGATCGAAATCCACGGGTTTGAGAGAAGGAACACAAGAGAGAGAGAGAGAGAGAGAGAGAGAGAGCAATGGTGATTTTTTTCTGGAGGTATTTGATGACATGGGCTAAAGAGATAAGTGAGGAGGCCCACGTGGGGACCACAACCCACTAGGGCGCGCCTGGGGCTGCTGGCGCGCCCAGGTGGGTTGTGCCCACCTGGTGCACGCCCCCCCTCTAATGTTATTTGCATCAAAAAAATCTTAAATAATCAGAAAAAAATCATATTAAATTTTCAGCGCATTCTGAGAACTTTTATTTTTGGGTCATTTTTTTATTGCACGGGAAATTCAGAAAATAGACAAAACATGGCATTTTATTTTATTTAACTTTGGAAACAGAAAGTTGTGCTTACTAAATTCATCAACTTCATACCTCTCAAAAATGATCCATTGATAAGGTTGATCAAGTCTTATTGACAACCACTTTCGATTAGCATGAAACCGAAGAACTTTCGTAAAACACTAAGTTACCTCAATGGGGATATGCATGTCCCCAACAATAAGCATTTCATATTTCTTTTTGGCAGTAGGTAGAGGTAGTTGAAAACTTCCAATAGTGAGTGTCGGAGATTTTTCAATAACATTAATATCATTCACTTGGAATTGTTTCTTCGGAAAGTGCACCGTATGCTCATTACCATTGATATGACAAGTAACCTTGCTTTTATTGCAATCAATAACAGCCCGTGGAGTATTCAAGAAGGGTCTACCAAGGATAATCGACATGTTGTCATCCTCGGGCATCTCAAGTATAACAAAGTCAGTTAAAATGGTAACATTTGCAACAACAACGGGCACATCCTCACAAATACCGATAGGTATGGCAGTTGATTTGTCAGGCATTTGCAAAGATATTTTAGTAGGTGTGAGTTTATTCAAATCAAGTCTTTTATATAAAGAGAAAGGCATAACACTAACACCAGCTCCTAGGTCACACAAAGCAGTTTTGACATAATTTCTTTTTATGGAGCAAGGTATAGTTGGTATTCCCGGATCTCCAAGTTTTTTAGGTACTCCATCCTTAAAAGAATAATTAGCAAGCATGGTGGAGATTTCAGCTTCAGGTATCTTTCTTTTATTAGAGATGATGTCTTTCATATATTTTTCATAAGGGGCCATCTTTAATATATCAGTCAAGCGAGTGCGCAAAAAGACTGGCCTAAGCATTTTAGCAAAATGTTCAAATTCTTCATCATCCTTTTTCTTAGTTGATTTAGGTGGAAAGGGCATGGGTTTTTGAACCCATGGTTCTCTTTCTCTTCCATGTTTTCTAGCAACAAAGTCTCTTTTATCATATGTTTTATTTTTAGATTGTGGGTTATCAAGATCAACAGCTGGTTCTTTTTCAACATCATTATCTGGTTGTTTATCATTGTCTGGTTGAGTACCTTTATGAACATCATCATTATCTTTTTCATTATCACTAGGTGAATGTTTATTACCAGATTGAGTTTCAGCATCAAAAATAGAAACATCATTGTTATCAGGAGGTTTTTCCATCTCAGGTTCACTAGAAGCATGCAAAGTCCTATCATTTTTCTTTTTCTTCTTCTTTTTAGAAGGACTAGGTGAATCAGTGTTAATTCTTTGAGAATCTTGTTCAATTATTTTAGGGTGACCTTCAGGATAAAGTGGTTCCTGAGTCATTCTACCTCCTCTAGTCATTACTCTAACTGCATGATCATTCATATTATTATTCATTTCATCAAGCAATTCTCTTTGAGATTTAGCAACTTGTTCTAGTTGAGTTTGAACCATAGAGGCATGTTTTCCTACACCTCTAACATCATTGGAGATTCTAAATAACAAGTCACTCAAGCGAGCAATCATATCAGAATTATATTTCAATTGTTTCATAACATTTTCATTGAAGTGATCTTGCTTTCTAATGTAATTATCAAACTCATAAAGGCATTGGCTAGGATGCATATTATAAGGATTGTCCCTTTCATCAAATTTCATTAAAGAGTTGACCTCTACCACCTTGGGTGGTGGTGTGTCAAGTCCATGTATCTCTTCAATAGGAGGTAAATTTTTAACATCCTCTGCTTTAATACCTTTTTCCTTCATAGATTTCTTTGCCTCTTGCATATCTTCAGGACTGAGATATAAGATACCCCTCTTCTTTGGAGTGGGTTTGTGCGGTGGTTCAGGAAGAGTACAATCATCATAATTTTTAAATATATTATTCAATAATTCCTTAGCTTATTCAACAGTTCATTCCCTAAAAACACAACCAGCACAACTATCTCCCCTTGTCCTAGAGGGAACGATCTTGGTTTTTGTATCCTTCAGATTCTTCATAGTAATAAATTAATAATAATCCCAAGTGACTCAACAAATATAGCTATGCTCCCTGGCAATGGCGCCAGAAAAATGTCTTGATAACCCACAAGTATAGGGGATCGCAACAGTTTTCGAGGGTAGAATATTCAACCCAAATTTATAGATTCGACACAAGGGGAGCCAAAGAATATTTGCAAGTATTAGCAGCTGAGTTGTCAATTCAACCACACATGGAGATTAATTATTTGCAGCAAGATGATCAGTAGCAAAGTAATATGATAGTTTTGATAGCAGTAGTAACAGTACCGGTAACGGTAACAGTGATAGCAATGATTTTGTAGCAGTTGTGACAGCAGCAATAGCAATGGTAACTTAGCAGAAACAATATGTGGAAAATTCGTAGGCATTGGATCGGTGAATTCGTTGGATAATATTCATCATATAACAGTCATAACCTAGGGCGATACGGCACTAGCTCCAGTTCATAAATATAATGTAGGCATGTATTCCGTAAATAGTCATACGTGCTTATGGAAAGAACTTGCATGACATCTTTTGTCCTACCCTCCCATGGCAGCGGGGTCCATAAGAAAACTAAGGGATATTAAGGCCTTCTTTTAATAGAGAACCAGAACAAAGCATTAGCACACAGTGAATACATGAACTCCTCAAATTACGGTCATCACCGGAAAGTATCCCGACTATTGTCACTCCGGGTTTTACGGATCATAACACGTAATAGGTGACTATACCTTGCAAGATCGGATCTAGAACATAGATATAATGGTGATTACATAAACGGTTCAGATCTGAAATCATGGCACCCAGGCCCAATGTGACAAGCATTAAGCATAGCAAAGTCATAGCAACATCAATCTCAGAACATAATGGATACTAGGGATCAAGCCCTAACAAAACTAACTCGATTACATGATGAATCTCATCCAACTCCCTCACCGAACAGTGAGCCTACGAAGGAATTACTCACTCCCGGTGGGGAGCATCATGAAATTGGTGATGGAGAAGGGTTGGTGATGACGAAGATCGAAGATTCCCCTCTCTGGAGCCCCAAACAAACCCCAGATCTGGCCTCCCGATGAAGAACAGGAGGTGGCGGCGGCTCCGTCTCGTGAAACACGATAATTCTTTCTCCCTGATTTTTTTCTCCGAAAATAGGATTTTATAGCGTTCGGAGATAGGGTCAGTGGGGCCACCAGGTGGGCACAACCCACCTGGGCGCGCCAGGAGGGGGGCGTGCCCTGGTGGGTTGTGCTCACCCAGGGCCCCTCTCCGGTGGTTCTTGGCTCCAGTATTTTTCTTTTATTCCATAAAAATTCTCCAAAAAGTTTCATTCCAATCCGTGAACTTTTATTTCTGCACAAAAACAACACCATGGTAGTTCTGCTGAAAACAGCGTCAGTCCGGGTTAGTTTCATTCAAATCATGCAAATTAGAGTCCAAAACAAGAGCAAAAGCGTTAGGAAATGTAGATACGCCGGAGACGTATCAGCTTACCTTCGGATTCTTCTCCAGTCTCACCATCTATATCACTACCGTTGTGACTGCGGGGGGATGTTGAGTATTATGATTAGTTAGGAAATATGAGATAGACTAGGATATGTTCTTACTTGTCTTGTACTTCAAGATGATCATGTACTCCTATATATATGCCCACGAGGCTCAAGCAATAAATAATCGATTCCACCAATCCCTCTCTATCCCTTCTAACACGGGGGGCGGTTGCCCGGGGGCCCCAGATACCAAGGAAGCCCCTGTCGAGTATGTACGAGGACTACCCTTACCACAGACCCCAGCCATTGAAGCGCCATTAGAGCTCCTTCTGTGCCTCAACAAAGAAGTAAACGACTCATTTGTCCTTGACCGGGCCCTCAGCCTTTTCTAAGGACCAATGCTTGTGGTTAAGAGCATCTACAACTGAGCATCTTAAACCGGTCTCAAATGTCTGGGCGGGCGGACCGGTCAATGAGCGATAAGAAAAACATTCGGGCGCCTCAAATGGGTCTCAAACGCCTGAGCTGTTCGGCACTCCTCACATCCGGACCAAATGTAGGGCGGATATGGGGCGGTCCGGGCATGTCCGCCATGTCAGCTTGGTCCACAGTCAACCCTAGTCCGTCCCCACAAAATACCCCAATCCGGAAACTGCCGCCCTACTTCCGCGCAGGGGACTAGGTATTCCAGAACACAAAAATAAGCGGTACTTCCAGCGGAAGTTGACAATGGTAGTTCCACTGGAGCAGTACTACCGCGCCGCAACGCGATACTTCCTCTTAGCTACTACAAGCCCAGTAAACCAACGGTAGTGGAGTTGAAGTTAGGGCATAGTACCGCAGGGACGGTACTACCGCGCTGAACTTCCGGTCTACTACCGCTCGTTTATAGAACACAGAAGACAGGCAGAAGTAGTAACCGTACTGAACTGTGGCAGTACCGCTGGAGCGGTACTACCGCTGGTCAAGGCAGTACTACCGTTTAAGCTATTCCAAAATGACCATGCAAGGAGGAAGGATAAGCTTAGTTGCAAGGAAAGGAAATAGGGTGAAGAGGACTATGTACGTGTTGATTCCACCCAAACTTTCCGAAGCGGACCCCCTCTTAATAGTACGGTTTTCCTACAACTCAAGTCCACCAAAAATGAAACGCAAGAAAAACACCGTCTTCGCGATAGTCCTGAGGGGTTCCACTCGTCTTGTGCCAAATGGTGGTTTATCTGAAATGCTCAATGCACACGATTAGTCCGCAAAATTATTGTCATCAATCACCAAAACCACTAAGGGATAAATATGCCCTAACAATCTCCCCCTTTTTGGTAGATTGATGACAACACAGGATTTGCACAAGAATAAGATAAGATAATATGCAATCCCAACATCTGTAAAATATAGACGGGCTCCCCCTAGATGTGTGCACTACTTGGGTGTGCTTTTGGACTGCAGAGCACACACACTAGGATCAACACTCCCCCTATATTTTAGAGACCGGCAATACTTGCATCAATAATACAAGACGAGTAAGCAAGGATGCAAGTAAATAGCATGTGAGAATAAATATAGGGCACAAGATAAACAATATCTCACAAGCTAATACGGTACTTGACATAAAGATAGAGATAAGCTAGCATATGTCTCATACCATATGATGGGAACTAAAGGTACCACACACGAACATAAAGCAAACCAAACAAAAGAGTTCACAAGAGAACGAAAGCAACGACAAATAAGACACACTCGTGACTCGACAAATCCCTAAACTCCCCCCCCCCCCTTGGCATCGAAACACCAAAAAGGCAAAGAGCACTAAAAATGTCCAGGGTGATGGTGATGTGATAACCCACAAGTATAGGGGATCGTTTGTAGCCTTTTTCGATAAATAAGAGTGTCGAACCCAACGAGGAGCTAAAGGTAGAACAAATATTCCCTCAAGTTCTATCGAGCACCGATACAACTCTATGCACACTTAACGTTTGCTTTACCTAGAACAAGAATAAAACTAGAAGTACTTTGCAAGAATAAAACTATGAATAAATTGCAAGATAATAAAAGTAGATAGCTTTTTGTAACACAAGAGAAAGTTAGTTGTCCCTAGGTGATCGATAACTAGACCGGTGATCATTATTGCAATTTTATATGAGGGAGAGGCATGAGCTAGCATACTTTCCGTACTTGGATTATATGCACTTATGATTAGAACTCCAGCAAGCATCCACAACTACTAAAGATCATTAAGGTAAAACCCAACCATAGCATTAAGTATCAAGTCCTCTTTACTCCCATATGCAACAACCCACTAACTCGGGTATGTGCTTCTGTCACTCATGCCACCCACCATAAGCGAATCATGAATGTATTGCAACACCCTACACCAGGGATCCCTCACGTTTGCGCGACACGGAGGGCACCATAGGACAGCACCAAAATAAAACATACAACTCAAACCAATCACGATCATCAATCAACCCATAGGACAAAACAGATCTACTCAAACATTATAGAATAACCACATATCATTGGATAATAATATATAGTGTTGAGCACCATGTTTAAGTAGAGAATTGCAACGGGAATAGAGAGGTTACACCGCTGCATAGAGGGGGAGAAATTTGGTGTTGACGGTAGCAAGGTTGTTGATGTAGATCGTTGTCACGATCCTTGCCCTGGCGGCACTCCGGCGCCAACGAGAGAGAGGGGAAGAGAGCCCCCCTCCTTCTTATTCTTCCTTGGCCTCCCCCCTAGATGGGAGGAGGGTTTCCCCTCTGGTCCATGGCCTCCATGGCGACGGAGGGGCAAGAGCTCCTCCTAGATTGGATCTATCTCTCTGTTCTCTTTTGTTTCGCGTTTTTGTTTTCTGGCCGAAAACCGTTTCTTATATTCCCGGAGATCTGTAACTCCGATTGCGCTGAAATTTTAACAAGATTTTTTTCGGATATAAGCTTCCTTGCGCCCAAAGAAAAGCCCCAACCGACTTACGGGGTGTCCACAAGGCACCACCGCGCGCCCAGAAGGCTGGGCCATGCCTAGGTGTCTTGTGGAGGCCGTGGGCCTCCATTTGCATTGATTCCAGCTCCCAGAAATCACATATATTCCAAAATAATTCTACGTAAAGTTTGATTGCATTTGGACTTCGTTTGATACACATATTAGGCGACACAAAAAAGCATGCAACAAACAGGAACTGGCACTGGGCACTGAATCAATATGTTAGTCCCAAAAAATCATATAAATTGTTGCCAAAAGTATGTGAAAGTTGTATAATATTGGCATGGAACAATCAAAAATTATAGATACGACGGAGATGTATCAGCATCCCCAAGATTAATTCCTGCTCATCCTCGAGTAGGTAAATGATAAAAAAGATAATTTTTGATGTGGAATGCTACCTAGCATAATCTTGATCATATATCTAATCATGGCATGAATATTAAGACACGAGTGATTCAAAGCAATAATCTATAATTTGACATAAAGACATTAATACTCAGGCATCCCAACAAACAATCATGTCTTTCAAAATATCAACGCTAAAAAAGCTATCCCTACAAAATCATATAGTCTTGGCATGCTCTATCTTCTTAACACAAAGTATTTATCATGCACAACCCCGATGACAAGCCGAGCAATTGGTTCATACTTTTTAACGCGCTTCAGCTTTTTCAACCCCCACGCAATACATGAGCGCAAGCCATGGACATAGCACTATGGGTGGAATAGAGTATGATGATAGGGGTAAACATAGAGAAGACAAAAAGGTAAGAAGGTCTCACATCGACGCGGCTAATCAATGGGCTATGAAGATGCCCATCAATTGATATCAATGCGAGGAGTAGGGATTGCCATGAAACGGATGCACTAAGAGCTATAAGTGTATGAAAGCTTGAACTGAAAACTAAGTGGGTATGTATCTAACTCTACAATGAAAAATTCCCACTAGTATATGAAAGTGACAACATAGGAGACTATCTATATGAAAAACATGGTGCTACTTTGAAGCACAAGTGTGGAATTAGCATGCCCCTTCTCTCTTTTTGTGTCATTTTTTTTCTTTTTCTTTCTTTTTTCTTTTTTCTTTTATTTTTTCTTTTGTCCGAAGTCTCATCCCGACTTATGGGGGAATCATAGTCTCCATCATCCATTCCTCACTGGGACATGCTCTCATTATGAATAATGATGATCATCACACTTCTATTTACTTACAACTCAATATTACAACTCGATACCTAGAACAAAGTATGACTTTATATGAATGCCTCTGGGAGTGTACCATGATGTGCAAGGATCTAGCATAGCAAAGATATCAAAAAATGGACAAGCCATGGAAATATCATGCTAGCTATCTTACGATCATGCAGAGCAATATGACAATGAATGCTCAAGTCATCAAAACGAAAGTGGTGGAAGTTGCATGCCAATATATGTCGGAATGGCTATGGAAATGCCATAATAGGTAGGTATGGTGGCTATTTTGAGGAAGATATAATAAGGCTTATGTGTGATAGAGCGTATCATATCACGGGGTTTGGATGCACCGGCGAAGTTTGCACCGACTCTCGAGGTGAGAAAGGGCAATGCACAGTACCGAAGAGGCTAGCAAATTGCGGAAAGGTGAGGGTACGTATAATCCATGGACTCACATTAGTCATAAAGAACTCATATACTTATTGCAAAAGTTTATTAGCCCTCAAAGCAAAGTACTACTACGCATGCCCCTAGGGGGATAGATTGGTAGGAAAATACCATCGCTCGTCTCATAAGGAAGATAATCAATAATAAATCATGCTCCAACTTCTTAGCATAACGAGAGACTATACGTGCATGCTTCGAGAATCACAAACCTTCACACCAATATTCCTACTAACCACAACCGTTTACTAGTACCTCCCACATATTATCATCTCTATATCGCAAAACTATTGCACGGAATCAAACACATCATATTCAGTGATCCACAAGTTTTATGTAGGATTTCATGACTAACCATGCAAATGACCAATTCCTATTGGCTCTCTAAATAGATATAAGTGAAGCAAGAGAGTTTAATTCTTTCTACAAAATACCATGCTCTAATAAATGTAAGTGAAGAAAAAGAGCATTCTACAAACAATGCTTTTCTATGTGAAGAGAATCAGGCAATCCAAATTTCAAATAATATAAGTGAAGCAAATGAAGCATTCTATAAAGCCATACTCAAAAGATATAAGTGAAGTGTAATGAGAATTCTATAAATCAACCAAGGACTATCTCATACCAGCATGGTGCATAAAAGAAAAGGGAAAAATAAACACAAAAGATGCTCCAAGATTTACGCATATCACGTGAACGAAACGAAAACCGAAACATACCGATACTTGTTGAAGAAAGATGGGATGCCTTCCGTGGCATCCCCAAGCTTAGACACTTGAGTCTCCTTGAATATTTACTTGGGGTGCCTTGGGAGTCCCCAAGCTTGAACTCTTGCCTCTCCTCCTTCTCCTCATATCGAGACCTCCTTGATCTTTGAACACTTCATCCACACAAAACTTAACAAAAACCTTCATGAGATCTGTTAGTATAATAAAGCAAATCACTACTTTTAGTACTGTTGGAAACCCATTCATATTTTATTTTTGCATTATACCTACTGTATTCTAACTTCTCCATGGCTTATACCACCTATAAAATCCATTGTTCCATCAAAACAAGCAAAACAATGTATCAAAAACAGAATCTATCAAAAACAGGACAGTCTGTAGTAATCTAAACTTTGATCGTACTTCTGTAACTCCAAAAATTCTGAAAAATTTAGTTAAAAATAAACATTTTTCATAGCAGTACTGCGTAAAAATTTCAGAAACTTTTGATGTTCCAGTAAAAAATTTAAATTCATGCACTACAGTCAAAGTTTCTGTTTTTGCACCGCACATACCAACAAGCAATCTAATCATCCTAAAGGCAAATCTTGGCACATTATTTTTTTAATACAATGGATTTGTACAAGGGGATACTTATTTTTGTTGAAAAGTTTCTATAATCGAGATTCACAAAGTTTCCATGGGCATGAACAAAGTTCAAGGACGTCCCCCACTTCAACGGTGTTCGTCTTTCTCACTTTCACTTTTCTTTTTGAAAGGTTTTAGGTTCCCCTCTATATATTTAAACTTTTTAAAAGCACACAACAGTAGTAAATGACTATCTAAAACTTTCGGGTTGTCTCCCTGGCAGTGCTTTCTTTAAAGCCATTAAGCTAGGCATAAAGTGCCCAAGTAATGGATCCACCCGGATCCCAAGGTATATCAAAGCCAATTTTAATTAGCAATGATTTGGCATTTAGTAGTGAGCACAAAGCAATATATATCATGTAACAACAAAGTCTAACTCTCTTCCTATGCATCAGCATGTCATAAAAGAATAATTCATGCACATCAGGTAAAGGTCAATACATAGCATAAGCAGTTTCTTGCAATTTTATCGTGTTAGAAACATAGAGAGGCGGAGATGTAGTTCCTCTCTCATAATAATTGCAAGTAGGAGCATCAATCACATGCATATTATATTAATCAAAATCATCATGTGCAACGATAAAAGGCAACCCATCAATGTAATCCTTAATAAGTGCAAACTCCTCCGATATAGTGTAGTTGGGAGAATTCAAAAAGATAATAGGACTATCATGTGTGGGTGAAATAGCAAAAATTTCATTCTTAACATAAGGAACTATAGCAAGTTCATCTCCATAAACATAATTCATATTGGCATCATGGCCACAAGCATAGCAAGCATCGAGTTCATCAAAAAGGGATATTTCAAACGAATCAACGGGATCATAGCAATTATCATAGCATTCATCCTTCGGTAAGCATGAAGGGAAATTAAACAATGTACGGGATAAAGAGTTACTCTCATTAGTAGGTGGGCACGGGTAGCTAATCCTCTCTTCCTCCTTTTGTTCTTCGCTCTCCTCCTCATCTTTTTCATCTAATGAGCTCACAATTTCATCAATTTCTTCTTCCATAGTTTCCTGCAAAATAATAGTCTCTTCCTGGACAGCGGAGGAGTCCTCAATATATGATTTAACATAAGCATTAGAGGCATAATTTTCATAGCAATATTCAAGCATAGCTAAATTTTCAGATTTTTAAAGAGTAGCATCATGCTTTTCAATCAAAGAAGCAATTTCATAAGCACCCTTAAAAGCAACAAATTCTTCAATTTGTTCAACATCATAGTAATTATAAACACCCTTAGCATAAGAAGATACGATTCCATTATCACTAAACTCACATTGGTAGGGAAGGTGTTTCTTAGGGTCTTCAAAACAACAAGTAAAATCATGTATTTCGCATAAATTCCAAGCATAGCAATGCATAGTATTAATTTGATGCCATAAAAGTTTCCCTTTTTGAGATAAGCGGTGTCGCACATAATAAGCATGCTCATCTAATGATTTTCCCTCAACTAAGCTAGTTGGGGTTTCAGCATGAGCACATACGGATCGAAGATGATCCAAGTAGAAAGCTTCAGTAGTATGATAGATTTTGGGTGGTTCTTCAACCATTGGTTTAGTAGGTACAACTATTTTTTTTGGTATTTTACGTTTCCTACCCATAACTAAAGATATAAAACAAGAGCACAAAATAAAAACTACTTAGTGATAAAGCAAACAAGCACACACAAGAATATTCACCTCACGCTATTGCTCCCCGGCAATGGCGCCAGAAAAAGGTCTTGATAACCCACAAGTATAGGGGATCGTTTGTAGCCTTTTTCGATAAATAAGGGTGTCGAACCCAATGAGGAGCTAAAGGTAGAACAAATATTCCCTCAAGTTCTATCGACCACCGATACAACTCTACGCACACTTAATGTTTGCTTTACCTAGAACAAGAATAAAACTAGAAGTACTTTGCGATAATAAAACTATGAATAAATTGCAAGATAATAAAAGTAGATATCTTTTTGTAACACAAGAGAAAGTTATTTGTCCCTAGGTGATCGATAACTAGACCAGTGATCATTATTGCAATTTTATATGAGGGAGAGGCATGAGCTAACATACTTTCCGTACTTGGATTATATGCACTTATGATTGGAACTCTAGCAAGCATCGGCAACTACTAAAGATCATTAAGGTAAAACCCAACCATAGCATTAAGTATCAAGTCCTCTTTACTCCCATACGCAACAACCCACTTACTCAGGTCTGTGCTTCTGTCACTCACGCCACCCACCATAAGCGAATCATGAATGTATGGTAACACCCTACAGCGGGGATCCCTCATGTTTGCGCGACACGGAGGGCACCATAGGACAGCACCAAAATAAAACATACAACTCAAACCAATCATGATCATCAATCAACCCATAGGACAAAACAGATCTACTCAAACATCATTGGATAACCACATATCATTGGATAATAATATATAGTGTTGAGCACCATGTTTAAGTAGAGAATTTCAGCGGAAATAGAGAGGTTACACCACTGCATAGAGGGGGAGAAAGTTGGTGTTGACAGTAGCAAGGTTGTTGATGTAGATCACGGTCCTTGCCCCAGCGGCACTCCGACGCCACTGAGGGAGAGGGGGAGAGAGCCCCCTCCCAGATGGGAGGAGGGTTTCCCCTCTGGTCCATGGCGGCGGAGGGGCGAGAGCCCCTCCTAGATTGGATCTATCTCTTTGTTCTCTGCTGTTTCGCGTTTTTGTTTTCTGGCCAAAAACCATTTCTTATATTCCTGGAGATCCGTAACTCTGATTATGCTGAAATTTTAATATGATTTTTTTCCAGATATAAGCTTCCTTGCACCCGAAGAAGAGCCCCAACCGACTTACGGGGTGCCCACAAGGCACCACCGTGCGCCTGGGGGCTGGGCCGCGCCCTAATGTCTTATGGAGGTTGTGGGCCTCCGTTTGTGTTGATCCCACCTCCCAAAATCACATATATTCTAAAATAATTCTCCGTAAATTTTAATTGCATTTGGACTTCGGTTGATATGGATGTTCTGCGAAACAAAAAACATGCAACAAATAGGAACTGGCACTGAGCACTGGATCAATATGTTAGTCCCAAAAAAGCATATAAATTGTTGCCAAAAGTATGTGAAAGTTGTAAAATATTGGCATGGAACAATCAAAAATTATAGATACGACGTAGACGTATCATGATGCTCCAGATCATTAATACTCCTCATGCTCATCTGAGTCCTCATGCTCCTCTGACTCCTCTATTGTAGCTTCCTGATGCTCCGCCTTTGAGTCTGACCATTTGCAATGCTGCAAGATCCAGTTGTCCTCATCTGTGACCCGCTCCTCAGAGCCACTAGTGATCTCCTGACCTAGGGCCCTCATCATGTTCTTATGGCGAGTGCGAGCAGCCTTCTCAGCCACATGAGCCCTGTACCAACCCTTGGCCTCTATGCAGAAAAGCCTCTTCATCTTCGACTTGAGCTTAGATGCCCAAGATGGTAGTTTCTCAGGAGAGGGAACAAACTCATAATCTGGCTCAGCCTCATCATCAGAACCAGTAGGGGCAATGTCCTCACCGGGGGTAGCAGGCACAGTCCCCCAGTTCTCCTTATGGCGCAGATTCAGAACCGGATGAGTTACCATGCGCTCAATCGGAAGCACCTCGCCTGGAAAATCAGCAGCCCACTTCTCCTCAATCAGTTTAAACACATAAGGGCCATAGATGGGCACCTTCCGGTCAAGCACGGTGGAACGAAGCTCACACCACATGATGTGGGAGATGTCCAAACTAGATGTCTTGCCCTGCTCCTTGATGCACATTAAGAGAAGATCCACCAAGTAGGAGTGCACCATGTCCAAATTCCCAATGCAAGGGAAGAAAGTGTTGCGAAAGATCCGATGCATGATATCCAAGAAGGGAATGAGCTCCGTGCGAGTGGCCCCTTGAGAGTCTTCACTGTCCTGGAGTAGTGGATAAGCTTTGACTTGTGTGTGGAGGTGATTCCTTGTGAGGCCGGAGACCAACCGGGTTGTCTTCTCCCTCATCAGCAACGCCCAAACAATCCATGAAGTCCTTCCAATCAACCTTGAGTCTTCTCCCACCAGTCATCCATGACATAGATCTCTCCTCATTGGCATGAAAGTGAACCGTGGCATAGAATTGAGCCACAATCTCTGGATCATAGTCCTTGTTGTTGGTGATGAAGGGAATGAGTCCCCATTGATGACAAAGAGCAAGAGCCTCTTCAAAGTACGCAGGATCCTTCTCCATACGAGAGACATCAATAGACTTGACAGTCACAAACAAGTTCTTCTTGGCCTTCAGAATGTCAAAGTAGATCAACGATTGATCCTTGGTCCAGAAGGGACGACCAACAAGTGCCTCATCCTAAGCACGGCGATATGGATTGCGAATGTGGAACACCTCAAACTCCTTTGCAGTCATCTCATCAGCAGGGGTGTACTTCTCCTTCTCCTTATGCTTACTGGTTGTTGTCTTCACATTCTGCCTGGGAGGACCATTGGAACTGGCAGGAGTGCCATCTGCGGTACGATAGCGCTTGGAACCACCTGGATGCTTTGGGTTCTTGCGACGAGCATGATGAACTGAGCTACCATCACCTGGAACCCACAAACACAGATCGAGGGAAAATCAGGTGTAAAGCCATTACAAAAGCCAAAGGACATAAAATGAGAATAGAAGTAAGTGCAATTTTTTTGAAAATCCAAATCACAGCGGTAGTACCGTGCCTAGCCGTGGCAGTACCATCGAAGTAAGTGGTAGTACCACTAGACACGAGCAGTAGTACTGGCCACGTCCAAGCGGTAGTACCACCCACCCGACGGGAAAACTTCCTCGGTGTGGATCCGGTAGTACCGGCGACATAGAAGTGCAAAATCTTGGCAAAGACTACTATACTCCTATCTAGCAGTCATCCCGCATCCTACTCATGCCTAGATTTAGCCAAAAATCTATGAATACCACATGCATTGCCCTAAAACAAAGATTCAAAAAATAGAACCATAGGAGAGGAAAATGAGGGCAATACTGATATCCATGGCAAGAGGAGAAGGTAGGGATCGACCCCACTAGTCAAAAACGGAGAAGACGACACGGATTCGGAGTGCCGGAGCCGGCCTTTGGAGCAGTTTTGGGTCGCCTGAGAGAGAGAACACGGGGGAGAAGAAGTGAATGGGTATGTGGGAGTTAAAACTCCCCGTTCCCAGCACTTAACCCCCTCGCGGGTCCTTGAAGCGGTAGTACCACTGGGGTCAGCGGTATTACCGTGCCCCACAACGGTATTACCGCCTCAGTGCGTTGATAGGGGGTCATCACACTACACTCAGCGGTAGTACCGCCGAAGCGGTAGCACTGTTTCTGCCAGCGGTAATACCGCCTGCTAACAGAAAACTGCACTAGATTAAGAAGGGAATAAGGGCTTATGCAATATTTGAGAGGTTGAGGCATGGAAGGCATGGGTTGGAGAAAAGAACACACCAAAAGGGAAGGAGTACTCCAAGGTCAAAATCAACCAAAAAGAGAGCACACTTGGAGTAGTCCAACACCCGAAAGCCTAAAACATGAACACACAACTCAAACCAGAAGGAGCCAAGCCTCTCAAAGAGAGGGCGGTGACCGAGGTCACCTATGTTTGAGTCAATTGGTATGGCACCGTGAAGATTTTAACCTTGGGCCCATGGCCAAAACTCATCTTTGAAGCACAAGTGCCATCAACAATGGCTAATGTGAAAGACTCGATCAATTTATGCATAATGGGGGGGGGGAGGGAGAGTTCATTGAGAGAACAACACTCCCCCTATGTCCATGCCTACATATAGAACAAGATAATATGAAGAATGCGGTGGGGTCTGCCTAGATTCAAGCCACATTGCTCGAATCAATGATATTTAGCTCATTTCTTAACTCGCAAAATCTTGCTTCATCTAAGGGCTTCGTGAAAATGTCCGCTAGTTTCTCTTGAGTGTTGACGTAGATAATCTCAATCTCCCCACGCTTGATATGATCCAGGATGAAATGATGAAGAATCTGAATGTGCTTCGTCTTGCTATGAAGCACTGGGTTGCGGGAAATCTTGATTGTACTTTCATTATCACATAGAAGAGACACTTTGTCACAAGTGACACCGTAATACTTTAAAGTTTTCCTCATCCATAGCAATTGTGCACAACAACTTTTAGCGGCTACATACTCGGCCTCGGTGGAAGAGAGACACACACAATTTTGCTTCTTCGAAGACCAACTCACCAAAGAGCGACCAAGGAATTGGCACCCTTCGGAAGTTGACTTCCTATCCACAATACCTCCCGCCCAATCCGATTTCGAATAACCCATGAGATCAAAGCTTGCTCCTTTGGGGTACCATAGGCCAAAGTTTGGGGTATGAGCCAAATATTAAAAGATTCGCTTGACCGCCACATAGTGACTTTCCTTAGGTGCGGCTTGGAACCTTGCACACATTCCCACACTCAACATAATATCCGGTCTAGAGGCACAAAGGTAAAGCAAGGATCCAATCATGGAGCAATATACCTTTTGATCCACCGCTTTACCATTGGGATCAATGTCAAGCTTGCATTTGGTAGGCATAGGAAACTTGACCGCTTGACATCATCTAGCTTGAATCTCTTGAGCATGTCTTGGGTATATTTGGCTTGGTTGATGAAGGCTCCTTCTCTTCTTTGCTTGACTTCGAACCCAAGAAAGAACTTCAACTCTCCCATCATAGACATCTCAAACTTCTCGGTCATTAGTGCGGCAAACTCATTATTGAAAGATTTGTTAGGAGAACCAAATATAATATCATCAACATATAGTTGGCATATGAACAAATCCCCTTTGACCCTCTTAGTAAAAAGAGTGGGATCTATTTTCCCAATTTCAAACCCACGATCTTGCAACAACTCGGTAAGGTGCTCATACCATGCACGTGGGGCTTATTTAAGGCCATAGAGTGCCTTATTTAGTTTGTATACATGATTGGGGAGCTTGGGATCCTCGAATCCCTGGGGTTGTTTGACATATACCAACTCATTCAAAGGACCATTAAGAAATGCACTCTTCACATCCATTTGTTGCAATTTGAAATCATGATGAGATGCATATCCAAGCAACATGCGAATAGATTCAAGACAAGCAACGGGGGCAAAGGTTTCACCGTAGTCGATACCCTCGACTTGGGAGTAGCCTTGTGCCACCAATCTTGCCTTATTTCGAACAACCACACCGTTCGCATCTTGTTTGTTCTTGAAGATCCATTTGGTCCCAATGACATTGTGGTCCTCCGTTGGCCTTGGCACTAATTCCCAAACTTGGTTGCGCTCGAAGTTTTTGAGTTCATCATGCATGGCTTCAAGCCAATCCACATCATCGAGCGCCTCATGTACCTTTTGGGGTTCAACACACGAAACAAACGCGTGATGCTCACAAAAGTTTGACAATTGTCTACGAGTAGTTACCTCTTTCCTCAAGCTTCCAAGCACATTCTCCATGACATGTTGTTGATGCTTGAGTTTGGAAGCCACACGACACTCCAAAAGTTCCTCAATAGGATGAGGATCATCACCTTGATCATCTTGAGCACCGTATTGAGCTTGCTCTTGATCTTGAGCATCCTCTCGATCTTGAGCTTGCTCGGTGTCATGAACTTGATCTTGGGCATCACTTGGTGAACCACTGTCATCATGAGGTTGATCTCGCCCTTGATCTTGTTCACTTGCTTGAGGGACTTCACTTTGTTCTTCGGAAGCATGTGGGTCTAGCGTCGGTGATGGCTCCACTTGAGTAGAGCATTGTCCTTCTCCTTCGGCCGCAAGGGGTTCCTCAATGGGGAGTATTTGACCAATCCCCATTCTTCTTATGGCTTGAGGAGGAATTTCATCACCTACATCACAAAGACCATGTTGCTCCACTTGGGAGCCATTATTTTCATCAAACTCCATGTTACACGTCTCATCAATGAGTCCATTGGACTTGTTGAGAACACGGTAAGCATGAGAGTGTGTAGCATAACCAACAAATATGCCCTCTTGAGCTCTAGCTTCATATTTAGACAAACGAACACCTTTCAGGAGAAGGAAACACTTACAACCGAACACCCAGAAGTACTTGAGGTTGGGCTTGTTACCGGTAAGTATATCATATGGAGTCTTTTTCAAGCCTTTGCAGAGGTAGAGCCGATTGGATACGTGACATGTGGAGTTGATGGCTTCGGCCCAAAAGTTATACGGAGATTTGAATTCCGCCATCATGGTCCTTGCCGCATCCATCAATGTCCGATTTTTCCTCTCCGCCACACCATTTTTTTGAGGGGTATAGGGTGCGGTATATTGGTGCTAGATCCCCTCATCACTAAGAAACTCATCCAAGGTGTAGTTCTTGAACTTTGTGTCGTTGTCACTTTGGACCATCAAGATATTTGCTTCCATCAAGCACCAATGACACTAAGCTTTGTGTCCATTGACACTAAGCTTTGTTTGTTGAGTCTCACTCTTCCTCTTGAAGAAGTATACCCATGTGTATCTTGAGTAATTGTCATGGGAAACCACGGCCACCTATGGGGCCATGAGCCCCTTTTGGTTCGGCGGGGGGATGGGCACGATGCACAAAGAGCGGAGAAGCGTCGCGCAGCACGGCAGAGATCACACGGGCAGTCTTTACCCAGGTTTGGGCCGCCATGAGACGTAAAACCCTACTCCTGCTTTGGTGGATTGATGGTGGATAATGGTGGTGAACGTAGCACACTCGCCCGGCAAGGTCGCTCTGGGTGCGAGAGTGGCTACGCGTGTATGGATATGTGAGGGTCCAACCCTTTCTATGGTCGCCATGGGCCTCCTTTTATAGATAAAGGGGTCACCACAGTGGCAAATCAGTCTTTGCGTACTGATTAGATAGCTAACAGTGCTATCATATCTAACTCTGCAGGCTGACAGAGCGCATTAAATGCGCCGCTCAGTGTCACATCACAGCTCGCTTGGCAGGCCCTGCCGAGCTGTTTTGCCAGCTTTGCGCCTGCTCGCTTGACACGTCTCAGGACGGGTGTCATATGGAGGTGTTTGCTATAGGAAGTGGCCGCCATGTGGCAGAAAGCGGCCACTTAGTCACCTTGGAGCTCGACACAGCTTCGATTACTGACTTGTGTTGCTTGTGAGGTGGAGCGGTGGAGTGGCTTGCCTCCACCAGCCCCGGCAGGCCTGCCGGGACAATCTGGGAGCTCGCTTATGGGGCAAAACCCAATCCTGCCGGGCTCGCCTGTCCGGCAAGATAGATCCTTCCCTTGGTGATGCCTCATTCCTCTGGCTCACCTTGGCCTTCTCGACTTGCACTTGGATCCTTCAAAGGAAATGATCCACCTTGTTTGCTGATCTTGGTTTTGTAATCTTGTCTCTGGCCTGTGCACAGTCCGTGCAATGGACCCATGGTTTGTTGCACCGACAGGAGCCCTCGGGCCTGGCACGGACGCACCGCTGGGTGTCGTCGGGGTAGGCCCTAACCAGTGAACAGGTATAAATGTAAGGATGGCTCCACCCTTTGAGATCTTCTTTGCTTCTTCATTAACTTGAGCTCGGGTCAGTTTCCGGTTTTCCTGCGCGCCGTGCAATGCCAATTGTGGTGGGGCCATTCTTGTAATGGCCTGTGAATGACTTTAACGCACGGGCGGATAACTGCCAATTCACTCTTCCCACCGCGCCCTTATCCTTAGCCACGTATGCTGCATGCATTGAGTGGGGTAGGTAAATGGAGGCGCATGGTGCGGGAGAGCATCAACATAGGGACCCAATCTTCTTGGATTGGTGGAGGAGGACGATGAGTACTCGCCGAGGAATCAGCCCCCACCCACAGCTCGCCTATAAAAGGAGGAGCGGGGGAGGAGCGGAGGCATTCATCCACATACCTGTCCTCGTCCGCCTTCTGCTTCTTTTGGGTATGCTGAAAGGAAGAGCCTGGGGCCGGGCCCCGGGCCCTAGCATGGAGTTGCCGATGATGTCAAATGCTCATGCTGATGCTTGGGGAGTGAGTCTGGTCCGGTGCCGCGCGTCGCCGAGGGTCGCCACCCTGTTGGTGAGGTGTCCGGGGCTCTTGATGCTCGCCTGGGATGCAGTATATGGGGTCCTTGGTAATCCCAGCACTGCTCCTTCCGGCGGATCTCGCATTCTTGCTAAGGACGGCGGCGTCTTCCTGCCCACCAAGGTGGGGAGCGGCGCGCCTCGAGTGCACTGCTCGTCGCAGTCGCCCGTCGTCTCTTCGGGGGAGATGCCGGGCTGGGGGCCCGGCGTCTTCCTGGAGCGGTGTTGATGAAGATGAATTTAGGGAAGACGGAGAAGGCGGGAGGCAGACCGTCAGGTCAGAGTACAAGGGCATCGACGTGCTCGTCTTGTACTGACGTCCTGTCGCCTCGTCTTCCGTTCTTCCCCTCCCCTCCCCGGCACCGTCATCACCAGGCTTCCGACCATCGGGGAGGGGGCCGCTCTCTTGGTGCCTTCGCCTCCTCCAGCAGTCTTCCAGCTGAGCTTCGACGGCCTTCCCTATCGGCGCTTGTGCTGGGGCTTTTGACTGGTCCTGGAGGTGGTGACCAGGGCACCGTCGAGCTGCTCCTTTCGTCCCCCTTCTTCGTAGCCTTGCCACTCCCGATCTTGTCAGGCTGCACTCGACAGGCCATGACGGGATCGGGGTGGGCTCCTACTCGGGCAGTCCTCCTGAGCTCTCCTCTTCCCACCACACTACTTGGGATAAAAAGGGTCAGGGAGAGGAGTTTACGGGGCACTTATCTTTTTTCAATCTTAAATCTGTAGGCAGTTGCCAAATTTTATCCATGTTTAAGTTCCGTGAGATTTGTACTTGTTGATCAGCATATTAATGAAAAAGATAAGCTTTGCCGGGTACTTGTGCATGTACGATATCCATGCAGAGGTGAAACGCCTCCATACTTTCATGTAAACAAGTTGATCCCCGTAAGCTATCTTGCCGGTACCCCATAGGACTGTTGCCGTGAGGCTGAGCTTGCCGGGCGCAGAACCCATTGGGAGAGACCAGCCCCCCACCAACCCCTTTCAGCCAAAGGCCACTACGACCATCCTGACCAAAATAGCGTTCGTGTCAGTAGATGGGAGCACCTTTGTCTCTGAGGCGGCGAGGTTTTCATATGCACAAGTCCTACTCACGGAACATGTATGGATAAGAGATGGAACTTATCTGTTTGGCTTGCCGGAGACCGCAGTGCTGGCTTGTCTTCGCATCCTCTTCCTAGGACTAAGTCCATGGCAGGAGCCTGCAGTTTATGCAAATGAAGATGATGCCAAATGCAATCTATCTACATGATCATGCAACCTATCTACATGAATCATGCAATGCTTATGAAATGCTTATGCATGCATGCAACTTGTCGGGGGCCCCCAGCGCTTCATTTATTTCTCTGTTGCTCAGGGTCTGCGCCTGGCTTTGTACAAGGGGTTACATGCTGCTGAGGCAAGGCTTGTACAAAAGGGTGGCTGCCGGGCAGGGCCCAACAGCCGCGCCTTACGGGTAGAACTTGCGGAGATGCTCAATATTCCATGAGTTTTGCAATTGAATGCCATCTCCGGTCTCCAGACGGACTGCGCCAGGTCTGGTGACTCGTACTACCCGGTAAGGGCCTTCCCACTTCGGCGACAGCTTGTTTGTACCCTTGGCGGACTGAATGCGCCTAAGGACAAGGTTGCCTTCCTCAAAACACCGGGCATGAACCCTACGGCTATGATAGCGACGCAGGGCTTGCTGATAGCGTGCAGCACGCGTAGCAGCCCGGAGACGGTTCTCCTCGAGAAGCACGGCGTCGTCACGCATGTGCTGTTCCTGCGCTACTTCATCGTAGGCAAGCACTCGAGGTGACCCGTAAATGAGTTCCGTGGGGATAACTGCTTCTGCCCCATAGACTAGGGAGAAGGGAGTCTGCCCGGTAGCTTGGTCTGGTGTCGTTCTGAGGGACCAAAGAACCACCGGCAGCTCATTGATCCATTGCCTACCATGCTTCCACAGCTTATCAAACGTTCTTGTCTTGAGTCCCCGCAGCACTTCAGCGTTCGTCTCTCAGCTTGTCCATTGCTTCTGGGATGTGCAATAGAGGCAAATGAGATCTTGCTTCCGAGGGCATGAACATATTGCATGGAGGCGCGCCTCGTGAACTGGGTGCCATTGTCGGTGATGATCCGGCCAGGGACCCCGAAGCGACACACCAATCCAACTTGATAGCTGACTGAGCAGTCACCTTTCTCATGGCATCTACTTCCGGCCACTTTGTAAACTTGTCGATTGCAACAAACAAGAATTCAAAGCCCCCAGCAGCTCGGGGGAAAGGGCCGAGGATATCGAGCCCCCACACCGAAAACGGCCATGACAAAGGGATTGTCTGGAGTGCTTGGGCAGGCAAATGGATTTTTTTGGAATGGAACTGATAGGCTTCACACTTGGTGATGAGCTCAACCGCATCTTGGAGGGCTGTGGGCCAATAGAATCCTTGCCGGAATGCTTTCCCAACCAAAGCCCTTGATCCAATGTGGGAGCCGCACATGCCTTTGTGTATCTCTGCCAGCAATTCCTTTCCTCCTTCCCGACAAATGCACTTCAATTTCACACCGTTGGGCCTTCTTCTGTATAGTGTGTCATCGACAAACTGATACATACTGGCCCTTCGGGCTACTCTTTCAGCTTCTTCTTGCTCTTCGGGAAGTTCTCCGGTTTGGGGGAAATGGACTATGTGCCTTGCCCAAGTTGGAGCCTGAGGCTCGGCAACGAGGACTAGCGGCACCTCCTCATTCGTGGGGGCACATCCCTTGACTGCGGGGACCAGTGGCCCGGCAGGAGGGTGCAGCCCGGCAAGCGAAGGGGAGTTGTTCCCGGCAGGGTCCCTGCCAGGAGCCCCGAAAGGCTCTACTGAGAGAGGCTTACCAGAGTCCAATTTCCTCCTCTTTCGGGCCATTGTTGTCGGGGATACGGAGGGCTGAGTAAGATGGAGAACAGAAGTTCCTGGTTCCACAGGAAGCTTCTGCGTAATGCACTTTGACAGGTGATCAGCAATGCTGTTTTCCGCATGGGGTACGTGCTCTGTTTGCAACCCGTCAAAGCGCTCCTCCAATCTTCTCACTTCCTCGACGTATGCCTCCATCAATGTGCTTTGGTAATCCTTGTTGAATTGTCTCACCACTAGTTGTGAATCTCCTCGAATGATCAGCTTCTTGATTCCCAATTCTGTGGCAATCCTGAGCCTGGCAAGAAGCCCTTCATATTCTGCTGTATTGTTGGTCGCCTCCTCCCGGGGAAAGCGCATCTGGACGATGTATCTCAGGTGCTCTCCAGTGGGAGCCACGAGAAGCACGCCAGCCCCTGCATCTTGTAGGGAGAAGGCACCATCGAAATACATGATCCATTCTTGGGGCGCTTTCTTGCCGGGGATAACTATTTCCTGTACTTCTTCATCAGGGGTTGGCGTCCATTCTGCAATAAAATCTGCCAACGCCCTGCTCTAGATTGTTGATGTGCTTTCAAACTTCAGGCCAAAGCTGGATAACTCCAATGCCCACTCCACTATCCTGCCGGTGGCCTCTGGGTTTCGAAGTATCCTTTGCAACGGGAAGTGGGTGACAACCGTGATCTCATGGGCTTGGAAGTAGTGGTGTAGTTTTCTTGAGGCCATGACAAGGCCAAAGATCAATTTTTGCACGCCAGAGTACCTGGATCTAACCCCCTGCAACAGGGAGCTGACGAAGTATTCTGGGTGTTGCACCACCTTCTTCCTTGCCATGTCCTTGGGGTTGTTTCCGCTGCCGTGCTCTTCTTTGTCCTGATCCGTATCTGGCCTTGCCGAGCCGCTCTCTTCCTCTTCCCCGGGCAGGACACTTGCTGAGGTGGCTGATTCTTCTACTTCCCATTGCGCTACTAGGGCCGCATTAACCACTTGATTAGTTGCTGCCAGATATAGTAGTAACGGTTCTTGTGGTTTGGGTGTGACCAAAGTAGGCACAAAAGACAAGTAGGACTTCAAATCCTGCAGTGCTGCATCTGCTTCCGGGGTCCACTTCATGGGTCCTGCCCTCTTCAAAATCTTGAAGAACGGCAAGGCGCGCTCGGCAGACTTGGAGATGAATCTGCTAAGCGCGGCAATGCATCCTGTCAAACGCCTCACATCCTTAACTGTCTTGGGTGCCTGTATCTGCTCAATAGCCTTGATCTTATCGGGGTTGGCCTCTATCCCATGGTGGGACACAAAGAAACCAAGTAGCTTGCCGGAGGGAACAGCAAACACACACTTCTCCGGATTCAGTTTCAAGTTGATCTTGCACAGATTAGCAAATGTCTCTTCTAAATCCTGGATGAGGGTTGATCTGTCCTTGGTCTTGGCCACAATATCATCCATATAGCCTTCAATGTTCCTGTGCAACTATGGTTCAAAGCCAATCTGGACTGCTCTTGCAAAAGTGGACATGACACTCTTCAACCCGAAAGGCATGCGCACAAAGCAGTATGTGCCGCATGGGGTGATGAATGAGGTCTTTTCTTCGCCTTCCTTGGACATAAAAATCTGATGGTATCCAGAGTATGCATACAGAAAAGAGAGCAACTCACATCCTGAAGTAGAATCCATGATCTGGTCGATGCGCGGCAAGGGAAATGGGTCCTTTGGGCATGCCTTGTTCAGATCCGCAAAATCTATGCAAAGCCTCCATTTTCCATTAGCCTTGCGCAACCACTGGGTTTGCTAACCATGTTGGATGCAGTACTCCTCTGACCAAACCAGATGCTTCAAGTTTCTTGATTTCCTCGGCAATAAACTGCTGCCGCTCCAAGGCCTGCTTCTGAACCTTCTGCTTGACGGGCCGGGCATGTGGGCAGACAGCAAGGTGGTGCTCGTTTACCTTCCTGGGAACACCGGGGATATCAGATGGTTGCCAGGCAAACACATCGATATTCGCCCGCAGGAAGGCAACGAGCGCGCTTTCCTATTTGTGATCAAGGGTGGCACTGATAGTGAAAGTACCATTGGCGCCAGCCAGCCCTTCCGTGACCTTTTTCACTTGGGGTGGAGCAGCCTTGGATCTCTTGCTGTTCGAACTCTCTGGCGTGTCATCAATGGGCACGGCACATTCCACAGAGGTACGCTTCCCGGATTCCTTGCCAGTGCCTCTGCTATGCTTTTCCTTGGCGGGAACTATGGCTTCCGCGACCTCTGCCGTGACCGCGTCCCGGTACATCTTAGCCACGCAAATAATTGTGTCTTTCTTGTCCGACGGAACAGAAATGACACCCATCGGCCCTAGCATCTTCAAGGTGTTGTAGGCCTAGTGGGATGCTGCCAAGAATTTGGCCAGGGCTAGGTGCCCAAGGATCCCGTTGTACCGCAGAGGGAGGTCAACCACATCAAACACAACTTTCTCAGTCCTGTAGTTTAACTCTCCTCCAAATGTCGCTGGCAACGTAACCTTTCCCTTAGGACGGCTCATGCCGGGATTGACTCCTTGAAACGTGCCTGTGGCCTTAAGTTCTTCCTCTGCTATCTTGAGTTTGCTGATAACCTTTGGGGAAATCAGATTCAACCCGGCCCCATCGTCAACCAGCATCTTTGTGACCTTGAGGTTGCGAATTGTTGGTGAGACCAACAACAGCAAGGACCCTACCGCAGTAATGCGGTCGGGGTGGTCATCTTCATCAAAGATGATGGGCGTGCGTGACCACTTGAGCGGCTTCCGAGAGTCTGCTGCTGGCTCCATGGCATTGACTTCGCGCGCCCACTGTTTAAGTTGGCGGTGAGAGGAGTGCAAAGATGCACCCCCGTCAATGCATAGGGTGTCAGTGGCCTTCTAGAATTCCTGCTCGCTGGTTTCCTCTTCATTCCCTCCATCACTCTCGTTACTGCAATCCTTCTTCTCTCGGCCCTTGGTGGGTTTCCCTTGGTTCCGAGGAGCCTTGCTGGGGCGATTTGCTTCACCACCCCGGCCCTTCCCGCCAGCGCCATTCTGACCTTTTTCCTTATCGCGCTTCTCATACTCAGCCTTCTCTCTCTTGACATGGCCCTTGGTCCGATGAATCTTACAGTACGGCCCATCACTTTTCCCAGCTTTCTCGGTAGCCGCCGCCTCCCGGCAGTCAGCGCATGCGGTAGCCTCCTTGCCGGGGGCTTCAGCCTTGGCCTTCCTGCCGGTACTAGGCATGCCTGACCCCTCAACAGTCATCACTGTCTTATCCTTGCGCTTCTTGTTGTGCTTCTTGTTCTTCTTCTTCTTACTGATGGTTTCGTCGTCATCTTCTGAGTCGATGTCGACGCAATCTTCCTCTCCAGGAAGTTTCCTCCCCTCCTCCACCTGAGCACATTTGTCCACCAAAGTGTAGAGCTCCTTCATAGCCTTGGGCAACCGAACGTTCATCTTGGAACGTATCCTGTGGTTGCGCACGTTGGATTGGAAGGCAGCTATCACGGCAGCTCGGTGGATATCTGGGATATTTCTGTGGACTCGACTGAATCTCTGCAAGTACTTCCGTAGAGTTTCTCCTTCTTTCTGCCGAAGAAGCTGCAAGTCACTGGGCCGCCTTGGTTCTTGATGGTCGCCCATGAAGGCACCAATGAACTCGTGGCACAGGTCAGCCCAGGTCGAAATGGAGTTCTCCGGCAGATGCATCAGCCAAGACCTCACATTTGACTTGAGGGCCAAAGGGAAGTAGTTGGTGAACACCTTCTCATCTCTTCCCCTGGCAGCTTGAACAGCGATGGTGTAGATGCTCAAGAACTCTGCCGGGTTTAGTCTCCCATCATACTTCTCGGGTATCTCTGGCTTGAACGTGCGAGTGGACGGCCAACGGACTTGCCGCAGCTCATGGGTGAAGGCAGGGCACCCAACCTCGAAAGGCAGGCACCCGCCATCTCTGAGCGCGGGCTCATCGACGTCGGTGCCATCACACCCATTGGACCGGCGGGGGACATCGCGGCGCCGCTCGTCGATGATGCGCGCGCCTTCCCTTCGCCTGCCCTCCGGGGCACGCTGTCGGCCTTGATGCGCTCGAGGATCTGACGAGGCCATCGAGACGTCATCGGGCGCTTGGTTTTGCGGCTCCCGGGAGGCTTACCGTGGTGGGGATTGCACCGTGAGGGTGGCCCCTCCCGCACGACCAGCCGCACGAGCCGTCGCTGCTGCCTGGGAAGGCCGTGGCGGTCCGGCCCACTGTGATCCTTCCGCCTCGGCGAAACCAATCAAACTTTGGATGGTGGCTCACCACTCATCCTTCTAGTATGCCGCCGGTGGAAATCTCAACAGTAGTTGGGCTCGCGCCATGGCCTCTGAGGCAGTGCTTGGCATAGGTGATGACGATGTAGATCGTAGTGTCACTCGGCTCCTGACGTTGCCAGTGGCAACTGCACCGCGCCCTTGCTACTGTGAACCAGGCGTTTGAACGGCATGATGACATGGCGGAGGCGCCTGAGGGCCAGCGGCTCTGTTGGGCACATTAGCTGGGTTAGCCCGCCCCAAGGGTGGCGCGTGCCCTGCGGTCGCGCCCGCAGCGGGGGCCGCCAGAGGGTTGCCAGAACGAGCATCATCACTGCGGCTGTGCCCGTTGGTGAGGATAAGGGGTTCAGGCAGAACGATCCCTCCATCCGTACCTTGTGGAGCATGGCCGTCGGGATGTTGCCGATGCTGTCCTTCCCCGGTACCTCCCGTTCCTGCTTCGGCCGTGGGGGAAGTGGTGACGACGCCGCCTGAGCCAACCACGTCCCCCATAGCATCCACACCCTCGCGAGCCCCCGCATTCCCCGCGACGTCGGCGGTCGCGGGCGGTAGAGCCTTCGAGGTGGATAGGTGATTTGCAGCTCTGGGCTTCCTCTTGGGTGCCATAGTCGATGACGCCGTCGACGACGAAAATGTCGATGAAGATGACGCGTAGCGTACGCTCTCGGTTTCGCACAAGTGATCCTCCTACCTGGCGCGCCAAAGATGTCGTGGGAAACCACGACCACCTATGGGGCCATGAGCCCCTTTTGGTTCGGCAGGGGGATGGGCACGTTGCACAAAGAGCGGAGAAGCGTCGCACAGCACGGCAGAGATCACACGGGTAGTCTTTACCCAGGTTCGGGTCGCCGTGAGGCGTAAAACCCTACTCCTGCTTTTGTGGATTGATGGTGGATAATGGTGGTGAACGTAGCACACTCGCCCGGCAAGGTCGCTCTGGGGGCGAGAGTGGCTACGCGCGTATGGATATGTGAGGGTCCAACCCTTTCTATTGTCGCCATGGGCCTCCTTTTATAGATAAAGGGGTCACCACAGTGGCAAATCAGTCTTTGCGTACTGATTAGATAGCTAACTGTGCTATCATATCTAACTCTGCAGGCTGACAGAGCGCATTAAATGCGCCGCTCAGTGTCACATCACATCTCGCCCGGCAGGCCCTGCCGAGCTATTTTGCCAGCTTTGCGCCTGCTCGCTTGACACGTCTCAGGACGGGTGTCATATGGAGGTGTTTGTTGTAGGAAGTGGCCGCCAAGTGGCAGAAAGCGGCCACTTAGTCACCTTGGAGCTCGACACTGCTTCGATTACTGACTTGTGTTGCTTGTGAGGTGGAGCGGTGGAGTGGCTTGCCTCCACCAGCACCGGCAGGCCTGCCGAGACGATCTGGGAGCTCGCTTCCGGGGTAAAACCCAATCCTGCCGGGCTCGCCTGTCCGGCAAGGTAGGTCCTTCCCTTGGCGATGCCTCGTTCCTCTGGCTCACCATAGCCTTCTCGACTTGCACTTGGATCCTTCAAAGGAATTGATCCTCCTTGTTTGGTCTGATCTTGGTCTTGTAATCTTGTCTCTGGCCAGTGCATAGTCCGTGCAATGGACCCAGTGTCTATTGCACCTACAGTAATCATCTAAAATTACCAAGCAATACTTTCTTCCCCCAAGACTATCAAATGATGGAGGACCAAAGAGATCCATGTGGAGGAGCTCCAAGGGCCTCTTCGAGTAGATGATAGTCATGGGTCGGTGAACCGTTTCATGAAGCTTTCCTTCGATACAAGCACTACAAGCACGGTCTTTGGCAAAACACACATTTGTTAGTCCACGAACGTGATCCCCTTTGAGGAGACTTTGCAAAGATCTCATATTGACATGGGCTAGTTGGCGATACCAAATCCATCCCACATCAACTTTAGCCATTAGGCACGTCACGGTCTTAGTGGGTCGCTCCAAAAAGTTAACCACGTAGAGACTGTTCTTGACATGCCCAACAAAAGTTACTTTAAGAGTCTTGCTCCACAAAAGGGCCACGGTATCAAGATCAAAGAATGTTGCAAAGCCCATGAGTGCAAGTTGACGAACGGAAAGTAAGTTGTATGCAAGGGACTCAACAAGCATGACCTTCTCAATAGATAAATCTTGAGAGATGACCACCTTGCCAAGACCCAATACTTTAGACATTGAAGCATCACTGAATTGGACATGAGTGGGCATAGATGGAATAGGTTGAACATCCACCACCAAGTCCTTGCTCCCGGTCATATGATTTGTTGCTCCACTATCGAGCAACCATGACACCCCACCGAAAGCAAACTCCTATACGAGATCAATGCTTGGTTTTAGGTACCCATTTTTGAATGGGTCCTTTGAGGTTGGCAACAAGGGTCTTAGGAACCCAAATAGACCATTCAATGTACTCATAAGAAGAAGCAACAAATTTTGCATAAACATGCCCATCACTAGCACGACACAAAACATAGGACGGATTAAAGTCACTAGCTTTATTAGAAGGGGTGGTATTGCCCTTCTTGGCATAACTGCTACTTCTTGAGCTTGAGTTGTTTTTTCACTTGAAGAGGAAAGGGTGAGGCAGCAAAGTAGAGATAAGTATTTCCCTCAGTTTGAGAACCAAGGTATCAATCCAGTAGGAGGAACACACAAGTCACCAATGGTTGCACCTCACAAACAAACAAACAAATACTTGCACCCAACGCGATAAAGGGGTTGTCAATCCCTACACAGTTACTTGCAAGGATGAGATCTGATAGAGATAGGTATAAAAGATAAATAAAAGTGCAAAACAAAGTAAAGGTAAATAAGTTGCAGCAAGGTATTTTTAGGTTTTTGGTTTTATAGATATGAAAATAATATGATAAAAATAGACCTGGGAGCCATAGTTTTCACTAGAGGATTCTCTCTTGAAAGAACACATACGGTGGGTAAACAAATTACTATTGAGCAATTGATAGAAAAGCGCAAAGTTATGACGATATCTAAGGCAATGATCATGAATATAAGCATCATGTCCGTGACAAGTAGACCGACTCCTGCCTGCATCTACTATTATTACTCCACACATCGACCGCTATCCAGCATGCATCTAGTGTATTAAGTCAACAAGAACGGAGTAACGCCTTAAGCAAGATGAGATGATGTAGAGGGATAGATCCAATCAATATGGTATAAAACCCATCTTTTTATCCTTAATGGCAACAATACAAATACGTGCCTCACTACCCCTTCTGTCATTGGGTGAGGACATCGCAAGATTGAACCCAAAACAAAGCACCTCTCCCATTGCAAGAAAAATCAATCTAGTTGGCCAAACCAAATCAATAGATCGGAGAGAAATACAAAGCTATATTAATCATGCATAAAAGAGTTCAGAGAAGACTCAAATAATATTCATAGATAATCTGATCATAAATCCACAATTCATCGGATCTCAACAAACACACCGCAAAAGAAGATTACATCGAATAGAACTCCAAGAACATCGAGGAGAACATTGTATTGAAGATCAAAGAGAGAGAAGAAGCCATCTATCTACTAGCCATGGACCCGTAGGTCTGTGGTAAACTACTCACACATCATCGGAAGGGCAGCAAGGTTGATGTAGAGGCCCTCCGTGATTGAATCCCCCTCCGGCAGAGTACCGAAACAGGTCTCCAGATGGGATCTCACGAGGACAGAAACTTGCGGTAGCGGAAAAGTATTTTTGGTGTGCCCTCTGGTATACGGGGAATATTTTGGTATTTATGGAGCTGGATTTAGGGTTAGGGGAGTCACGGGGGCCCACAAGCTTGGGAGGCGCCCCCCCTAGGGCACGGCCTCCAAGCTTGTGGCTCCTCCGTGGCCCTTCTGGCCTCCTCCCGAAGCTTCCTAGGTGTCTTCTAGTCCAAGAAAAATCGTCAAAAAGTTTCGTTCCGTTTGGACTCCGTTTGGTATTGATTTTCTGTAGAAGACAAAAACGAGGAAAAAACAGCAACTGGCACTAGGCACTAGGTTAATAGGTTAGTCCCAAAAAATGATATAAAATAGCATAATAATGCATATAAAACATCCAGGATGGATAATATAATAGCATGGAACAATAAAAAATTATAGATACGTTGGAGATGTATCAAGCATCCCCAAGCTTAATCCCTGCTCGTCCTCGAGTAGGTAAATGACAAAAACAGAATTTTTGATGTGGAATGCTACCTAACATGTTTATCATGTAATCTTTCTTTATTGTGGCATGAATATTCAGATCCATAAGATTCAAAACAAAAGTTTAATATTGACATAAAAACAATTATACTTCAAGCATACTAATAAAGCAATCATGTCTTCTCAAAATATTATGGCTAACGAAAAAGTTATCCCTACAAAATCATATAATCTTGGCATGCTCTATCTTCATAACACAAAGTATTTATCATGCACAACCCCCGATGACAAGCCAAGCAATTGGTTCATACTTTTAACGCTCTCAAGCTTTTTCAACTCTCACGCAATACATGAGCGTGAGCCATGGATATAGCAGTATGGGTGGAATAGAATATGATGGTGGAGGTTGTGTGGAGAAGACAAAAAAGGAGAAAGTCTCACATTGACGAGGCTAATCAATAGGCTATGGAGATGCCCATCAATTGATGTCAATGCAAGGAGTAGGGATTGCCATGCAATGGATGCACTAGAGCTATAAGTGTATGAAAGCTCAAAAGAAAACTAAGTGGGTGTGCATCCAACTCGCTTGCTCACGAAGACCTAGGGTAATATAAGGAAGCCCATTATTGGAATATACAAGCCAAGTTCTATAATGAAAAAATCCCACTAGTAATATATGAAAGTGACAAAATAGGAGACTCTCTATCGTGAAGAACATGGTGGAAAAGGATAGTAACATTGTCCCTTCTCTCTTTTTCTCTCATTTTTTTTGTTTTCTTTTTTCTCTTTTTTTTATTTTGGGCTCTTTGGCCTCTTTTTATATATATATTTTGGGCTCTTTGGCCTCTTTTTTATTTTAAGTCGGGAGTCTCATCCCGACTTGTGGGGGAATCATAGTCTCCATCATCCTTTCCTCGCATGGGACAATGCTCTAATAATGATGATCATCACACTTTTATTTACTTACAACTCGATACTAGAACAAAAATATGACTCTATATGAATGCCTCCGGCGGTGTACCGGGATGTGCAATGATCTAGTGTGACATGTATAAAAAATATGAATGGTGGCCAAGCCACAAATACTATGCCAACTATATGATCAAGCAAAGCAATATGACAATGAAGGTATGTGTCATAATAAAACAGAACAGTGGAAGTTGCATGGCAATATATCTCGGAATGGCTATGGAAATGCCATAATAGGTAGGTATGGTGGCTGTTTTGAGGAAGATATAAGGTGGCTTATGTGTGAAAGAGCGTATCATATCATGGGATTTGGATGCACCGGCGAAGTTTTCACGAACTCTCAAGGTGAGAAAGGAAAATGCACGATATCGAAGAGGCTAGCAATGGTGGAAGGGTGAGAGTGCGTATAATCCATGGACTCAACATTAGTCATAAAGAACTCATATACTTATTGCAAAAGTTTATTAGCAATCAAAGCAAAGTACTAATACGCATGCTCCTAGGGGTAGATTGGTAGGAAAATACCATCTCTCGTCCCTGACCGCCACTCATAAGGAAGACAATCAAAAATAAATCATGCTCCAACTTCATCTCATAACGAGAGACCATACATGCATGCTTTGGGGATCACAAACCTTAACACAAATATTCTTACTAAACCACAATTACTTACTAGCATGACTCTAATATCACCATCTTTATATCTCAAAACAAATGCAAGGAATCAAACTTCTCATATATTCAATGATCTCCATGAAAGTTTTTATTATATCCCTCTTGAATACCCATCATATTAGGACTAAATTCATAACCTAAGCAAATTGCCATACTATTTTTAAGACTCTCAAAATAATATAAGTGAAGCATGAGAGTTCATCAATTTCTTCAAAATAAAACCACCGCCGTGCTCTAAAAAAGATATAAGTGAAGCACTAGAGCAACTACCTAGCTCAAAAGATATAAGTGAAGCACATAGAGTATTCTAATAAATTCGCGATTAATGTGTGTCCCTCTCAAAAGGTGTCTACAGAAAGTATTATTGTGGCAAACTAAAAAGCAAAGACTCATATAATACAATACGCTCCAAGAAAAACACATATCATGTGGTGAATAAAAATATAACCTCAAGTAATTTACCGATGGATTGAAGACAAAAGAGCGGATGCCATCCGGGGCATCCCCAAGCTTAGATGCTTGGTTGTCCTTGAATATTACCTTGGGGTGCCTTAGGCATCCCCAAGCATAGCCTCTTGCCACTCCTTATTCTGTAGTCAATCGAAACTTCACCCAAAACTTGAAAACTTCACAACAAAAAACTCAAGAAAAAAAACTCGTGAGATCCGTTAGTATGATAAAACAAATCTCCACTTTTAGGTAGTGTTGTGAACTCATTCCAATTTTGTATTTGCATTATATCTACTGTATTCTAACTTCTCCATGGCTTATACCCCCCGATACTACCCATAGATCCATCAAAATAAGCAAACAACACAATGAAAACAGAATCTGTCAAAAACAGAACAGTCTGCAAAGACCCGAATTATAGTCATACTTCTGTAACTCCAATTTTTTTGAAAAATTAGGAAAACGGAGGCAATTCATATATAAATCTTGTGTAAAACATTCAGAGTTTTTCCATCTTCCAGAAAATTTTAACAATTCTACTACTGGACGCAAAAGTTTCTGTTTTTCACCAAAATCAAATCAACGATCTTTCAAAGCATCCCAAAGGTCTTACTTGGCTCAAACACTAATTAAAACATTAAAACACAATCATAACAGAGGTATAAATGATTATATTGAAAAACAGAAGCAAAAAAAAAATTGGGTTGCCTCCCAGCAAGCGCTATTGTTTTACGCCCCTAGCTAGGCATATTGCATAGATCTAGGTATTGTCATCTTTGGTATTCAATCCATAGTGGCCCTCATAATAGATTCATATGGAAACTTAATTTTCTTTCTTGGAAAGTGTTCCATACCCTTCCTTAATGGAAATTGAAATCTAATGTTTCATTCTTTCATATCAATAATTGCACCAATCGTTCTAAGGAAAGGTCTACCAAGAATAATAGGGCATGCGCGATTGCAATCTATATCAAGCACCATAAAAATCTACGGGCACATAATTCCTATTTGCAACAGTACGAACATCATTAATTCTTCCCATAGGTTTCTTTATAGTGGAATCCGCTAAGTGCAAATTTAAAGAACAATCATCAAGTTTATGGAAACCTAGCGCATCACATCGAGTTTTTTAGAATAGTGGAAACGCTAGCATCCAAATCACAGAAAGCATTGCACTCATAATCTTTAATCTTAATCTTAATAGTAGGTTCGCATTCATCATAAAGCTTTCTAGGGATTGAAACTTCCAACTCAAGTTTTCTTCAAAAGATTTCATCATAGCATCAACGATAAGTTTAGTAAAAGCTTTATTTTGATTATAAGCATGAGGTGAATTAAGCATGGATTGCAACAAGGAAATACAATCAATCAAAGAACAATTATCATAATTAAAGTCCTTGAAATCCAAAAGAGTGGGCTCATCACTAGTTAAAGTTTTGACCTCGCCAATCCCACTTTTATCAATTTTTTCATTAAGATATTCACTCTCCAAATTATTGGGACGCCTTCTAGCTAAAGTTGACTCATCTCCAGTCCCTTCTTTATCAAGTTTTATATTAGCAAACAAAGATTCAATAGGAGTCACGCCAATTACTTTAAGGTCTTCATCATGATTATCGCAAAAACTAGAAGAACATACTTTTTTTTAGCCATTCTCTCTTAGCACGCATCCCTGTGGTTCTCTCCCTACTTTCATTAATAGAAATTTGAATAGCTTTCAGAGACTCATTAATATCAAGCTTGGGTGGCATGGATCTAATCTTAAAAGAATCAATCTCATGAGAAATTCTATCAACGTTTCTACCCAAATCATCAACCTTGAGCAATTTTTCTTCTACCATAGCATTGAAAATCTTTTGGGAGTTAATAAAATCTTTAATATTATTCTCAAGATCAGAGGTTATCTTATTATAATTTCCATAAGAATTGTTGTATGAACTACCATAACTATTAGAGCAATTACTAGGAAATGGCCTAGGATTAAAATTACCTCTATACGCGTTATTACCAAAATTGTTCCTACCAACAAAATTCACATCCATAGATTCAGTATTATTCTCAATAAAAGTAGACAAAGGCATATCATTAGGAGCAATAGGAGCACTCTTGCTAGCAATCAATTTCATAAGTTCATCCATCTTTCCACTCAAAGTATTAATTTCTTCAATCGCATGCACCTTTTTACTAGTAGAAGACCTTTCGATATGCCATTGAGAGTAATTTGCCATAATATTATCTAGGAGTTTAGTAGCTTCTCCTAATGTGATCTCCATAAAAGTACCTCCCGTGGTGGAATCTAAAAGATTTCTAGATGCAAAATTCAATCCGGCATAAAAAATTTGTATGATCATCCATAAACTTAAAACCATGAGTAGGGCAATTTCTTATCATCAATTTCATCCTCTCCCAACAAAGTGCAACATGTTCATGATCTAGTTGCTTAAAATTCATTATATCATTCCTAAGGGAGATATTCTTAGCGGGAGGAAAATACTTGGAAATAAAAGCATTTTTACACTTATTCCATGAATCAATACTATTTTTAGGCAAAGATGATAACCAAGTTTTAGAACGATCTCGTAGTGAGAACGGAACTAGCTTCAATTTAATAATATCATTATCCACATCTTTTTTCTTTTGCATATCACACAATTCTACGAAAGTATTTAGAAGGGATGCAGCATCTTCATTAGGACTACCAGAAAATTGTTCTTTCATAACAAGATTCAACAAAGCGGCATTAATTTCATAAGATTCCGCACTAGTGGCGGGAGCAATCGGAGTACTAATAAAATCATTATTATTAGTGTTGGAAAATCACACAACTTGGTATTTTCTTGAGACATCGTGACAAAGCAAGCAATCTAGCACACAAGCAAACAAAAAGCAAACGAAAAGACGAAAGAAAGAAGGCGAATAAAAAGGCAAATATTTTTGTGTTTTCTGAAAACATTTTAGAAGCGGGGCAGAGGAAAACGTGAGGCAAATGGTGAATAATGTAATGCAAGAGATGAGAGTTTATGATGGGTACTTGGTAGGCTTGATGTAGATCCTCCCCGGCAACGGCGCCAAAAATTCTTCCTGCTACTTCTTGAGCTTGCCTTGGTTTTTCCCTTGAACAGGAAAGGGTGATGCAACAAAGTACAGATAAGTATTTCCCTCAGTTTGAGAACCAAGGTATCAATCTAGTAGGAGGAACACACAAGTCACCAATGGTTGCACCTACACAAACAATCAAATACTTGCACCCAATGCGATAAAGGGGTTGTTAATCCCTTCACGGTTACTTGCAAGGATGAGATCTGATAGAGATAGGTATAAAAAGATAAATAAAAGTGCAAAACAAAGTAAAGGTAAATAAATTGCAGCAAGGTATTTTTGGGTTTTGGTTTTATAGATCTGAAAATAATATGATCAAAATAGACCCGGGGGCCATAGTTTTCACTAGAGGCTTCTCTCTTGAAAGAGCACATATGGTGGGTAAACAAATTACTGTTGAGCAATTGATAGGAAAGCACAAAGTTATGACGATATCTAAGGCAATGATCATGAAAATAGGCATCACGTCCGTGACAAGTAGACCGACTCCTGCCTACATCTACTACTATTACTCCACACATCGACCGCTATCCAGCATGCATCTAGTGTATTAAGTTGACAAGAATGGAGTAACGCCTTAAGCAAGATGACATGATGTAGAGGGATAGATCCAATCAATATGGTATAAACCTCATCTTTTTATCCTTAATGGCAACTATACAAATACGTGCCTCGCTACCCCTTTTGTCACTGGGTGAGGACACCGCAAGATTGAACCCAAAATAAAGCACCTCTCCCATTGCAAGAAAAATCAATCTAGTTGGCCAAACCAAATCAATAGATCGGAGAGAAATACAAAGCTATCTTAATCATGCATAAAATACTTCAGAGAAGACTCAAATAATATTCATAGATAATCTGATCATAAATCCACAATTCATCAGATCTCAACGAACGCACCACAAAAGAAGATTACATCGAGTAGAACTCCAAGAACATCGAGGAGAACATTGTATTAAAGATCAAAGAGAGAGAATAAGCCATCTATCTACTAGCTATGGACTCGTAGGCCAGTGGTAAACTACTCACACATCATCGGAAGGGCAGCAAGGTTGATGTAGAGGCCCTCTATGATCGAATCCCCCTCTGGCAGAGTACCGGAACAGGTCTCCAGATGGGATCTCACGGGGACAGAAACTTGCGGTAGCGGAAAAGTATTTTTGGTGTGCCCTCTAGTATACGGGGAATATTTGGGTATTTATGGAGCTGGAATTAGGTTTAGGGGAGTCACGGGGGGCCACAAGCTTGGGAGCCCCCCCTAGGGCGCGACCTCCAAGCTTGTGGCTCCTCCGTGGCCCTTCTGGCCTCCTCTCAAAGCTTCCTAGGTGTCTTCTGGTCCAAGAAAAATTGTTAAAAAGTTTCGTTCCGTTTGGACTTCGTTTGGTATTGATTTTCTGTAAAAGAGAAAAACAAGGAAAAAACAACCACTGGCACTGGGCACTAGGTTAATAGGTTAGTCCCAAAAAAATGATATAAAATAGCATAATAATGCATATAAAACATCCAAGATGGATAATATAATAGCATGGAACAATAAAAGATTATAGATACGTTAGAGACGTATCAATTACCACCCATTCCCATGTTCTTCTTCTACTCATGAGCACCCTCTGCCTCCTTTATGAAGACTTCTTTGATTGGGAGAGGTTGCTTGGCCTTGTTCTTCTTCTTCTTCTTCTTCTTCTTATTCTTCTTATTCTTCTTCTTCTTCTTCTTCTTTGGCTTAGGAACAAACCCAAACTCTTCCTTTGCCACAACTTCCTTTTGATTGCTCAAAAGGTCATTGAGGTTTGTCGGTGCAACAAACCCCCAGGTGTGTTGCCCGGACTGTACACAGGCTCAAGAGCAAGGTTACGATGTTCAAGACAAGGCTAAGCAGAAGAGATGGCTCTTTGAGAAATCAAAAGGCGGATCAAGAAGACCAAGACCAACCAAATAAGCAAGATATCACTAAGGAAAAACCTCCCTTGTCGGGCAGGCGAGCCTGGCGGGGTCGAGGTTACCCCAAGATAAACCTCAAGACTCCCCCGGTAGGCTTGCTGGGGATGCTAAGGGCGGATTACCCCGCCAAAGCTCCACCGCTCCACCTCAGAGCAACGCAAGTCACCCATCGGTGCGGTATCGAGCCCCCAAGTGACTAAGTAGCTGTTACTTGGTACGTGGCAGGCCATTTCTGAGGAAGATCATCCATAATTGACACCCGTCCAGGCGATGTGTCGTGCGGGCAGGTGAAAAGGTGGCTGAATGGCATGACAAGGCTTGTCGGGCTATGCCACGATGTGACACTAAGCGGCGCATTTAATGCACCCTGTCCTGTCTGCAGAGTTATGTATGATAGCACTGTGGCTATCTAATCAGTGCATAATGACTGTTTTGCCATTGTGGTGACCCCTTGACCTATAAAAGGAGGGCTGTGGCTACCTTAGAAAGGATTCAGACCCTTGTACGCTCGTACGCGCGTAGCTGCTCTCGCCCCGAAGCGACCTTGCCGGGCTAGAGCGCTGCGTCTCCACCACGGTCCTTCCATCAATCCACCAAAGCAGGAGTAGGGTTTTACGCCTCGCGGCGGCGCGAACCTGGGTAAAACTGCCCGTGTCATCGTTGCTGTGCTGCTCTGTGCTTTCTGCTCTTTGTGCAATGTGCTCTTCCCCCTTGCCGAACCACAAGGGGCCGATGGCCCCATAGGTGGCCGTGTGATACCACGACATCTTTGGCGCGCCAGGTAGGGGGAAGCACTTGCGCAAACCCGAGAGTGTAAGCAGTGCGCCGTCTTCATCATCGTTTTCTTCATCAACGGCCTCATCATCCATGGCGCCCAAAAAGAAATCTGGTGCTTCAGCTCACCCGTCTACCTCGAAGGCTCCCTCGCATGCAGCCACTAATGCCGTGGGGGCTGCGGGGGAACATGGGAACGCCGACACCTCAGGGAACATGACTGGCGCATGCGGCGCCATCACCATTCCCCCTGCGGCCGAAGCAGGAGCAGGAGACATAGGAGGAGGGCGACACCAACAACAACCCAGCGGCCATGCTCTGCAAAGCGCGGGTGGGGAGAATGCTCCGTCTCTGCCTCCCCACCTCGCCGAGGGACACAGCCGCAGCGGTGGCGCTCACCCTGATGCAGGTCGTAATCACTTAGCTGCCCCCGCTGCGGGTGCGGCTACAGGGCCCGCGCCACCCCCAGGGCAAGCTAGCCGAGACGATGTGCCAAATGGGGTCGTCAACCCCCAAATGCATCTGCCTCATCATCACGCCGCCCTAGCGACTGGCTCGCGGCGGCGAGAACATGGCGCCGCCACTACAGGCACCATCTGATGTCGGGCGACATCACGATCCGCGTCGTTGTCCATGCCAAGCACCGCTTCGGAGGCCATGGCGTGGGCCTAGCTCTTGTTGAGATTTCCGCCAGCGGCCAATCAAATGGATGAGTGGAGGGCCACTATCCAGAGCTTGATTGGTTTTGCTGAGGCGAGAGGATCACAGCAGGCAGGCCCGCCAAGGCCTCCACCAACGGCGGCAACGGCCCAAGCCGCTGGCCGCATCGAGGGAGCCGTTCCGACGGTACAGTCCCCTCCACGACAGCCAGCGCAGGGGGCGCAACCAGGGCCACATGACCAAGAACCCGACGACGTATCAATGGCTTCGTCTGATCCTCAGACACGTCGAGACCAACGACGGGTCCTGGAAGACAGGCGGAGGGAAGACGTGCGCGTCACCATCGAGCGACGCCGCGACACCCGCCACTAGTCTGATAGGCGCAATGGCCCCGACATCGACGAACCCATGCCCGGTGGGGGCGGGTACCTGCCTTTCGAGGTTGGGTGCCCTGCCTTCACTCGTGAGCTGCGGCAAGTCCGTTGGCCATCTGCCCGTACGTTCAAACGAGAGATACCAGAAAAGTACGATGGAAGATTGAACCCGGGAGAGTTCTTGAGCATCTACACCATCGCTGTTCAAGCTGCGGAGAAAGGGACAAGAGGGTGTTCGCCAACTACTTCCCTTTGGCACTCAAGCCAAACGTGAGGTCGTGGCTGATGCACTTACCAGAGAACTCCATCTCGACCTGGGCTTATCTGTGCCATGAGTTTATTGGCGCCTTCACGGGTGGCCATCAAGAACCAGGGCGGCCCAGCGACTTGCAGCTCCTCCCACAGAAGGAAGGAGAGAGTTTGCAGAAGTATATGCAGAGGTTCAGCCGGGTGCACAGGAACATTCCAGACATCCATCCAGCAGCTGTGATAGCTACGTTCCAGTCCAACATGCGCAACCGCAGGATACGTTCCAAAATGAACGTTCGGTTGCCCAAGACTGTGAATGAGCTATACACTCTGGCGGACAAGTGTGCCCGAACAGAGGAGGGGAGGTGACTCCCGGTGAAGAAGATGGTGTCGACGTTGACTCAGAGGGCGACGACGACGCCACCAATCAGAAGAAGAAGAACAAGAAACGCAACAAGAAGCGCAAGGATAAAGCATTGATGGCTGTTGAAGGAGCGAGCACTCCTAGTACCGGCAAGAAGGCCAAGACCGAGGCTCCCGGCAAGGAAGTTGCCGCGTGTGCTGACTGCCGGGAAGCCGCGGCTGCCGAGAAGGCTGGGAAGGCTGACGGGCCGTACTGCAAGATCCATCGGACTAAGGGACATGATCTTCAAGAGTGTCATCAAGTTGAGCAGCTCGTCAAGAAGCAGAAAGCTGAGTACGAGAAGCGTGACAAAGAGAGAGACTAAGATGGTGCTGGCGGGAAGGGCCGAGGTAGCAGAGAAGGTCGCCCCGGCAAGGCCCCTCGGTATCAAGGGAAACCGGCCAGAGGCCGTGAGAAGAAGGGATGCGATGATGGGAGTGATGAAGGAGATGAAGAGGAAACCAGCGAGCAGGAATTCCAGAAGGCCACTGACACCCTGTGCATTGACGGAGGTGCGTCCTTGCACTCCTCTCACCGCCAGCTCAAACAGTGGGCACGTGAGGTCAATGCCGTGGAGCTGGCAGCAGATTCTCGGAAGCCACTCAAGTAGTCCCGCACGCCCATCATCTTTGATGAAGAGGATCACCCTGACCGCACCACTTCGGTAGGATGTTTGCCATTGTTGGTTTCACCAACGATTCGCAACCTCAAAGTCACAAAGATGTTGGTTGACGGCGAGGCTGGGTTGAATCTGATATCTCCCAAGGTCATCAGCAAGCTCTAGATAGCAGATGAAGAGCTCGAGGTTACCGGTACTTTCCAAGGCATCAACCCCAGCAGGAGTCATCCTAAGGGGAAGATCACACTGCCGGTAACGTTCAGGGGGGGGAGCTGAACTACCGGACCAAGAAGATCATGTTTGATGTGGTCGACCTCCCCCTGCCATACAATGGAATCCTTGGTCGCCCTGCCCTAGCAAAATTCATGGCGGCATCCCACTATGCCTACAACACTCTGAAGATGCCAGGACCGATGGGCGTCATTTTCGTTCCATCAGACAAGAAGGACGTAGTCATATGCGTGGATAAGATGTACCAGGAAGCAGTCACTACAGAGGCCGCGGAAGCTACCGCTCCCGCCAAGGAAAGCAAGAAAGGGAAGAAAGCTAGCAAGGACGCCAGCAAAGAATCCGGGAAGCGTGCCTCTTCGGATTGCGCTGCGCCTGTTGATGATTTGCCTGATAGTTCCAATAGCAAGAGATCAAAGGTTGCTGCGCCTGCTGTGAAGAAGGTCCCGGCAGGGTTGGTTGGCGCTGATGGTACATTTATTATCAGCTCCACCCTTGATGACAAATAGGAAAGCACGCTCATTGCCTTCCCGCGGGCGAATGTCGATGTGTTTGCTTGGCAACCATCTGACATCCCCGGTGTTCCCAGGGAGGTAATCGAGCACCACCTTGTTGTCTGCCCACTTGCCCAACCCGTCAAACAGAAGGTCCGAAAGCAAGCTTTGGAGCGGCAGCAGTTTATTGCCGAGGAGATCAAGAAACTCGAAGATGCTGGTTTGGTCAGAGGAGTGTTGCATCCAACTTGGTTGGCGAATCCAGTGGTGGTGCACAAGGCGAATGGGAAATGGAGGCTTTGCATAGATTTCACATATCTAAATAAAGCATGCCTGAAGGACCCATTCCCCTTGCCACGCATCGATCAGATTGTGGATTCCACCTCTGGATGTGACCTACTTTCCTTCTTGGATGCCTACTCCGGGTACCACCAAATTTTCATGTCCGAAGAAGACGAAGAGAAGATCGCGTTTATAACCCCATGCAGCACGTACTGCTTTGTACGTATGCCCTTTGGGTTAAAAAGCACTGGATCCACTTTCGCGAGAGCAGTACAGATTGGCTTTGAGTCCCAGTTGCACAGGAATATTGAAGCCTACATGGATGATATAGTGGTCAAAACCAAGGACAAATGAACTCTCATTCGGGACTTGGAAGAGACCTGTGCAAATCTACCCAAGATCAACTTGAAGCTAAACCCAGAGAAGTGTGTTTTGGCATTCCTTCCGGCAAGCTGCTTGGTTTCTTTGTGTCCCACCGGGGGATAGAGGCCAACCCCAACAAGATCAAGGCAATTGAGCAGATTCAAGCACTCAAGACAGTTAAAGACGTGAGGCGTTTGACTGGATGTGTTGCCGCACTAAGTAGGTTCATTTCCAAGTCCGCCGAATGCGCCCTGCCATTCTTCAAAATCTTAAAGAAGGCTGGGCCCATGGAGTGGACCCCAGAGGCAGACGCTGCACTGCAGGATCTGAAGACCTATCTTTCCTCTGTCCCCACCTTAGTCGCTCCAAAACCACAAGAACCATTGTTGCTATACTTAGCGGCAACCAATCAAGTGGTTAGCGCAGCACTGGTGGTGCAGCAGGAAGTAGATGAAGAAGCAGCTGCAACTGTCGTCCCCTTTGGAGGAGGAAGTGAACTCGCCCCGGCAAGGTCAGAGGCAGATCAGAACAAGGAGGAGCGGGGTAATGGAGATAGCTCCAAGGTCGCGGCAAGGAAGAAAGTGGTGCAGCGGCCAGTGTACTTCGTCAGCTCTCTGTTGCAGGAGGCTAGGTCGAGGTACTCTAGCGTGCAAAAGTTGATTTTTGGCCTCATCATGGCCTCAAGGAAACTGCGCCACTACTTCCAAGCCCACGAGATCACGGTTGTCACCCGCTTCCCCTTGCAACGCATACTGAGGAACCCTGAGGCCACTGGCAGGATAGTGGAATGGGCTTTGGAGTTATCCAGCTTTGGTTTGAAATTCGAGAGCATGTCAACCATTCAGAGCAGAGCACTGACGGAGTTTATTGTGGAATGGACACCTACCCCTAACGAAGATGTGTTGGAGACAGTTATCCCCAGCAAGGAAGCGCCCCAAGAATGGATCATGTACTTTGATGGTGCCTTCTCCCTACAAGGTGCAGGAGCTGGCGTGCTTCCTGTTGCTCCCTCTGGGGAGCACCACAAGTAAGTGGTTCAAATGCATTTCCCCCGGGAGAAGGCTACCAACAATACAGCAGAATATGAAGGACTCCTTGCCGGGCTCAGGATCGCAACAGAACTGGAAATCAAGAAGTTGATCATTCGTGGAGATTCACAACTTGTGGTGAGGCAAGTGAAGAAGGATTATCAAAGCCCATTGATGGAGGCATACGTCGAGGAAGTGAGGAAGTTGGAGGAGTGCTTTGATGGATTGCAAACAGAGCACATACCGCGTGCGGAAAACAACATTGCTGATCATCTATCAAAGTGCGCTGCGCAAAAACTCCCAGTGGAACCAGGGACTTTTGTTCTCCATCTGACTCAACCCTCCGTATCTCCGGCAATAATGTCCAGGAAGAGGAGGAAACTGGACTCTGGCAGGCCTCTCCCGGCAGAGCCCTCTGGGGTCCCTGGCAGAGAGGTTGGCGGGAACAACTCCGTTTCGCCCGGTGAGCAGCACCCTCCCGCTGAACCACCTATTCCTGTGGTCGAGGCATGCGCTCCCATGAACGAGGAGGTGCCACTAGTCCTTGTTGCCGAGCCTCAGGATCCAATGTGGGCGCGACACATAGTTCATTTCCTCCAAACAGGAGAACTTCCCGAAGAGCAAGAAGAAGCTGAAAGAGTAGCCCGGAGGGCCAGTATGTATCAGTTCGTTGACGACACGCTATACACAAGAAGGCCCAACGGAGTGAAATTGAAGTGCATTTGCCGGGAAGAAGGAAAGAAACTGTTGGCAGAGATACACAAGGGTATATGCAGCTCCCACATTTGATCGAGGGCCCTGGTTGGAAAAGCCTTCCGGCAAGGTTTTTACTGGCCCACGGCCCTCCAAGATGCAATTGATCTAGTCACCAAATGTGAAGCCTGCCAGTTCCACTCCAAGAATATCCATCAGCCTGCTCAAGCTCTCTAGACGATCCCTTTGTCATGGCCCTTCTTGGTCTGGGGGCTCGACATCTTGGGCCCCTTTCCCCCGTGCTACCGGGGGCTATGAGTTCTTGTTCGTCGCTATCGACAAGTTCACAAAGTGGCCAGAGGTGGAGCCCGTGAGGAAGGTGACCGCACAGTCAGCCCTCAAGTTCTTGAAAGGATTGGTGTGCCATTTCGGAGTGCCCGCCAGGATCATCACTGACAATGCCACCCAATTCACAAGCCGCGCCTTCATGCAATACGTTCTTGCCCTTGGAAGCAAAGTCTCATTTTCCTCTGTTGCCCATCCCAAAAGCAACAGACAAGTTGAGAGGGCAAACGCTGAAGTGCTGTGAGGACTCAAGACAAGAACATTTGATAGGCTGCAGAAGTGCGGCAGGCGGTGGATCAACGAGCTACCGGTGGTTCTTTGGTCCCTCCGTACGACACCAAATCGAGCTACCGGGCAGACTCCCTTCTCCCTAGTCTATGGGGTAGAAGCAGTTATCCCCACGGAACTCATATACAGATCACCTCGAGTGCTTGCCTATGATGAAGTAGCACAGGAACAGCATCGACGTGACGACGCTGCGCTACTTGAGGAGAACCGTCTCGGGCTGCTACGTGTGCTGCACACTACCAGCAAGCCCTGCGTCGCTATCACAGCCACAGGGTTCATGCCCGGAGCTTTGAGGAAGGCGACCTTGTCCTTAGGCGTATTCAGTCTGCCAAGGGTGCAAACAAGTTGACGCCGAAGTGGGAAGGCCCTTACCAGGTAGTACGAGTCACCAGACCCGGCGCGGTCCATCTGGAGACCGGAGATGGCATTCAGTTGCAAAACTCATGGAACATTGAGGGCCCGTTCGCTTCAGGGGAAAAGCAAAGGAAACCTCAAAGGGATCAATTCCTGCAGGTTTTCTCACTGTAGCTGCGTTCGGGACATGGGAATCACTGCTTTTCAATCCTTGGGAAAGTTTCATACGCCTGTACTTTTGCAGGAAACAAAGCATCCACTCCTAGCTCATTTTTTGTGCAGTGGCCCGAGGCAGAGCACCACAACCTCACACGTTGGGCCCACATCAAGTTCAGAATGAGATGGATCTGTGCATGTTGGGCCCATTAACCTGAACTCAACCAGCATGTTAGCATTTTTTACATAGAAAAATCATCAGGTGGGGCCAACTTATGTAGATTTCCTGTACTCCATTTTCCTTGATTCTGAACACCTATGCCATTGTTCCTACATGGTCTATGTATTCCTCTATTTGACTCATTGTTTCCTTTCCTTTTCCCTCAATTTCTCCCAATCCTTTGGTTTTCCTCCCTTTGATCTGAACAGGACCTAAGCATTTCCGTAAGTTCTACCCGTAAGGTGCGGCTATCGGGCCCTACCCGGTAGCCACCCTTTTGTACAAGCCCTGCCGATGTTGCATGTAACCCTTTGTACAAAGCCAGGAGCAGACCCTGAGCAACAAATGAATAAACGAAGCGCTAGGGGCCCCCCGACAAGATTGCATGCATGCATAAGCATATCATGAGCATAGCATGACCATGTAGATGAGGTCGCATGTAGCACTATTTTCATCTGCACTAAGTTGCAGGGTTCTTGCCGTGGACTTGATCCCGAAGAGAAGAAATGAAGATAAGCCTACACAGCGATCCCCGGCAAGCCAAACAGATAAGTTTCTTCTTATCCATACCTGTTCTGTAAGGTAAAAACTTGTGCATATGAAAACCTCGTTACCTTCAAAACATAGGTGCTCCCATCCTTTGTCCCGAACATTGCTTCAGACAAGGTGGTCGCAATTGCCTTTGATGGAGAGGGTTTGATGAGGGGCCGGTCCCTTTTTTATAGTTTTATGCCCGACAGGCCTTGCCCCACGACAGCAAACTAAGGGTACCGGCAGGATAGTTTGCTGGGGGAAACTTGTTTACTTGAACGTATAGAGGCACCTCACCTCTGCATGGACATGATACATGCACAAGTACCCGGCAAGGCTTGTCTTTTTCATTAATATGCTGATAAGCAAGTACAGATCTTATAGAGCACAAACATGGATAAAGAAGTTTACATAATTTAGACTAAAGTTTGGCAAGTGTCTACATGTTTTAGACTGAAAAAAGATAAGTGCCCCGTAATCCCTTTCTTGTCTCTCTCCTCCTAGGGACTATAGTGGGAGGTGGAGAGGGCAAAAGGAGTGCCTGAGCAGAAGCCCAGCCCGATCCCGTCAGGGCTTGCCGGGCGCAGCCTGACAAGATCGGGAGTGGCGAGGCTGCAAAGGAGAGGGGTGGAGGGAGCAGCTCGGTGGTACCCTGGTCACCACCTCCAGGGCCAGCAAGAAGCCCCAGCACAAGCACCAGCGGGGAGAACCGCCGGAGCTCAGCTGGAAGACTGCTGGAGGAGGCGAAGGCACCAAGAGAGCGACCCCCTCCCCAGCGACCGTCCTAAAGAGGCCGGTGATGATGGTGCTGAGGAGGGAGGGGAAGAGCGGAAAGATGAGGCAGCGGGCCGGCAATACGAGACGAAGGCATCGGTGCCATCGTACTCCGACCTGACGGCCTGCCACCCGCCTTCTCCGTCTTCCCTTGTTTCTTCTTCATCACCACCACTCCAGGAGGACGCCGGCCCCTCGGGCCGACACCTCCCATGGAGAAGCAGCAGGCGACGGCGGTGTCCGAGGCGTGCGAGGAGCATCGCTCCCCACCTTGGAGGGCAGGAAGGTGCCGCCGTCTTCAACGATCGCCCTGACTCCGCCGGAAGGAGCAGTGCTGGGATTACCAAAGATCCCGAGCGCTGCACCCCAGGCAGGCGCCGGAAGCCCCAGGAGCCTCGTCGTCAAGTTGGCGAACCTCGGCGTCTTGTGGCCAAGGCAAGCATTCTCCACCAAGTGGCCGGCTCGTGTGGGAGAGGCGGGCGCCTCACCGTCTCGGAGGAGCGTAACGCCTCCCACACTGTGGACAGTTCGGCGCCCACACCCCCCGACCGCTGCATCTCCTGCGCCCCCGGACCAGACTCACTCCCCCAGCGTCAATACGAGCGTTCGGCATTATCAACCCCAAGCTAGAGCCTGGTGCCCGTGCCCGGTCCCGGCCTCTCCCCCTCAACACAACAAAGAAGAAGGCAAGAAATAAAGAAAGAGAGGTGCGTGGATGGATACCTCTACTTCATCCTTGCCCCCTCTTTTATAGGCAAGCTGGGGCTGGGGGCTGATCCTTCGCCCCCACCCCAGAGGGGTTTCCTTCTAATCCGACCCGTCCAAGCTACCGCCAACGGCCGGATCCGATCGCCGTCCCCTTACACCAACCAAGGAAGGCCGAGCTCCTGCCCTGGCTCTCTCTCCTGCACCACGCACCTCCCTCACCTACCCCACTCAATGCATGCAGCATACGTGGTAGAGGATAAGGACGTGGTGGGAAGAGTGAATTGGCAGTTACTCCCCTGTGCGTTAAAGTCATTCAGGGGCCATTACAAAAGGTGGTCCCACTGCAATTGGCGTCACGCGACGCATGGGAAAACCAGAAACTGACTCAAGCACAGGTTAATGGAGAAGCAAAGAAGATCTCAAAGGACGAGCTACCACAACCCGCTCGCCTGTCTACTAGACAGGGCCTACCCCGGCGACGCTCGGCAGCGCGTTCAGGTCAGGCTCGGGGGCTCCTGTCGGTGCAACAAACCCCCAGGTGTGTTGCCCGGACTATACACAGGCTCAAGGGCAAGGTTGTGACATTCAAGACAAGGCCAAGCAGAAGAGATGGCTCTTTGAGAAATCAAAGGGCGGATCAAGAAGACCAAGACCAACCAAATAAGAAAGATATCACTAAGGAAAAACCTTCCTTGCCGGGCAGGCGAGCCTGGCGGGGTCGAGGTTACCCCAAGACAAACCTCAAGACTCCCCCGGCAGGCTTGCCGGGGACACTAAGGGCGGATTACCCCGCCAAAGCTCCACCGCTCCACCTCACAGCAACGCAAGTCACCCATCGGTGCGGTGTCGAGCCCCCAAGTGACTAAGTGGCTGTTACTTGGTACGTGGCAGGCCATTTCTGAGGAAGATCATCCCTAATTGATACCCGTCCAGGCGACGTGTTGTACGGGCAGGCGAAAAGGTGGCTGAATGGCACGGCAAGGCTTGCCGGGCTATGCCACGATGTGACACTAAGCAGCGCATTTAATGCACCCTGTCTTGTCTGCAGAGTTAGGTATGATAGCACTGTGGCTATCTAATCAGTGCATAATGACTGTTTTGCCATTGTGGTGACCCTTGACCTATAAAAGGAGGGCCGTGGCTACCTTAGAAGAGAGAATTCCTTATCTAACACTAGCTTAATTTTTTTTGCCTTATTTGACACTGCAAAACTTTTTCTTCCTTATGTAACACCAATGCTAAAATTTGTTCCCTTTTTAACATTTCCATCCATTTTGAGTCCACATAATTCTATATATGTGCATTGACAAGTGATGTGATGAATGCTAGAGCATGTTTGCAAGGAAGGCCAGAAACTTGCAATTGTCTACAAGAACATGTGTTGTCATGCAAGTTGACGACAAACCTAAACCCGCTGCCTCCCAATTGAGTAACTTCAGCAACTTCTTCCGAGCTTTCTACCACCTCCAAGTTTAACTCTCTACTCTTTGCATTCAACTTCTTATTTATGTGGGGCAAAAATATGCCAACTAACTTCTTTGCTACTTTTCTCCGGCGATTCCACATGATCATAATCATCTGCCTAAGCTTGTCCATTAAGTCATCCAAGTTCAAAGACTTGTGGTGCTTAATCCATGTAACACCCCCGGTGATTAGCAACAGTAATCACTTTTGATAATGACATGTCAGCATGATTAACAGTGCATAATCACCATTAGCATCATATTGCATTTCAACTCCTAACTCAAATTCAAATTTATATGAAAGTGAAATATAAAAGTTGTCCAACATAAAAACTGAAATGTTCGATAAATAACAAATATTGCAGAGGCTAGTCTAAAATTGAAACCAACAAATAATAAAATAATTAGGTGGCTCTAACATAATTAAAACAGTGAGGATTAATGCATATTAATTATTGTAAAATTGGTGGGAGCTCCTATTGACTCCAAACTAATTTTTGGTAGTGTTAGGTAATGCCTAGTATTTGTTGGAGCAGTTCCTATGTTTTACAAAATTCAATATGTGGCCTAACAATTTGCTAAACTGAGAAAAGAAAATAAATAAAAGAAAAAGATAAAAGAAAAACAAAACAGAAAAGAAAAAGAGAACCCCCCCCCCCGGCCCAACTGGACCCCAGCCCAGCTGGCCCGACCGGCCCACCCCCACTCTCCCTTATCCCCCTGGACCCCGAACCCTAGCGTCACCCACTCCCCACTCTCTCCCCCCCACGTCGCCCCCTCCCTCGACTGGATCTGGATCGGGGCAAACCCCCGATCACGACGCCCGTCGCCGCGACGACCTCGCCGCCCCGCGCCAGGACGCCGCCGCCCGTCGCCGCCTCCCTCTCGCCGGACCTCCCTCGCCGGCCTGCTTCCTCTCTGCCGTCATCCTCGTCAACCACCTCGCGCCCCATTGCCCCAACCCCTGCACCCGACGTGAGCCCACGCCCCTCCTCTCTCTCCTCGGCCTCCTCTTCCCTTCGCCCTCGCCGCGTCCGCACCTGGCCTCGGCCGCCGCTGCCGTGCTGCTCCTCCTCCTGCCGCCCGCGCACCCATCGCGCGCACGCTCGCGCGGGGCCGCGCCCACAGCTGCTCGCGGCTCCGGCCAACGGCGCCCAGCCGCTTCCGCCGCGGCTCCCGCTCTGCTGCTACTCGTCTCCCTCCGCCGGCGCCGTCCGCGCCCTGCCTCCCCGCTCCCCGCACCCCTGCGTCGCGCCGGCTGTCCTCGCCCCGCGCCCACTCGTCCAGCTCGCCGCCGCTGCCAACCGCGGCCCCGGCCGGCCGGTGCCCGGGTCCGGCACCCCGGGGCTTCGTCCGCCGCGCCCGGGCTAGCCTCGCCCTCCGCCCCGATGGGCGCCATCGCCCACTCCCACGCCCCAGCGCCCGATGCCCGCTAACCCGCCCCGGCTGGCCTTTGTGCCACTGCCACGGGGCCCCACGCCCTCTGTTAAAAAAAAGATTAAAAAATAATAAAAATAAAATCTAATTAATTAATTAATTAGTTAACTAAATTAATTAACTTAATTAATTGTGATTAATTAACCAAATTAACTGTTAGTTAGTTAATCAGTCAATGACATGCGAGACCCACACGTAGTTTGACTAGGTCAACTGTACTGTTGACTGCTGATGTCAGCATGATGTCATGCTGATGTCATCACAGCACTGTTTCGGATAATGTTGATTTAAATAATTAATTAAATTCCAGAAGTTAATAAAAACTTTAGAAAATCATATTAAATAATCCGTAACTCCGATGAAAATACTTTATACATGAAACTTGTTCCGTATTCCCGTCAGACGCCCGCAGCTATAAGAACATTGAACTTTTAGACCGTTTTCAGTAAATGAATAGTGCTGAACTTTAATTAAATAAATCCAAATAAATTCCTAAATTAACTAAATCATTTAGTTAGGCAGTAGAACACCCCGGCATATCATTTAGGCATGTCATACATATTGTTTGCATTATTGCCGTGAATTTATTGTTTCTCTCCCCCTCCTTCTCTCTCTCGATAGACGCTGAGACCGACGACGCTGCACCCGGGTACGACTACACTACCGACGAGCAGCCCGTTGACGACCTCTCTCTCTTGCCAGAGCAACCAGGCAAGCCCCCCCCCCCCCTTGAGCATCCAGATATCGCCCATTCTATTCCCCTGCTTGCATTAGATTTTGCTACTGTTAATGTATGCTCCTATTCTGATGCATAGCCTGCTGTTGTAACCTGTTCATTGCTACCTTACCTGCCTATGATAAACTGTTTAGTTTAGGTTGGAATGAACCATCAGTGACCCCACCACCTTACCTTTGTTGCCCCTGCTTGATCATCGACGACTCGATCAACGTGATCGTCGACCAGAGACCGACACCTCACTTCACACCCCCTTAGTTGTACGACTCTGCGTAGTAACTATCGAGTGCCGAGGGTGATACCTCGTAATGCACTCCCGATGAATACTCTGCAGTGTAGCTGTTCGGTCGTGGTCATCGAGGGTGATTCCTCCTTCTCCGCTTCCGATACGACTCTGTCGTGCAACCCTCAGTGTGAACCTCGAGGGTGATACCTCATACGTTCGCCCTGATGATTTCGTCGAGTGGAATCCGCCGAGGGTGATTCCTCGGGTTTCCCCCTTGATGTTATGACCACACGATTACTTGACCTCTGTTACAGGCGGGTCCACCCTGGTGGGTACCCGCTGGGGATCTATGATGTCGGGTGTGCCGGAAGGGCACTCGAGTGTGACATTGTGGCGGAGCATCAGAGACTCTGATTGTCTCCGCTTGATACTAATTGAGCCTATTGGATTTGGGTGTGTGATCTGAGTGGGTCGACGTGCCCTATACGCACTACCACCACGCGGGATAATGGTTATGGGACCCTCTGCGAAGTACGTTTCTCCGAAAGCTCGTCTGACGTCACGATTCACCGTGCGGGCTGATTGTCGGGATTGGGCTGGATACTTCACTGACGAGTTCAGTGTCGCGCCTGCACCCCGGCCAGTCTCGCAACGCGCAGGGTGCCCAGGGCGATGGCCCGAGACCTCTGGGTGCATAGGTTAGTCCGGCGTGCTGACCTCTCTGCCGAGCCTAGGTAGAGCGCTGCTTTGTGTTGATCTTCCGAGGACGGGCATTACCCAGCAAGTGTGTCCAGCCAGAGTTGATCGAGCGTGTTGGGTAACAGTAGTGCACCCCTGCAGGGATGAATCTTCTATCGATAGCCGATCCTACGGTAAAGGACGCTCAGTTTGTGTATCCCGATCTACTACTTAAACTGGATACTTGTTACTTAATTGAAGCTTCGGGATCGCTTTCTCGCTTGGGAGTCGAGGAAGGATCTTTAAGCTGTACTTCAACATGTTTGCTAAATAAAATGCTATTCTACTCTCTTCTACTGCTGCAAGATGATGGCCTTGTGAAGATGTTTGAAGATGCTAGTCTTCGATAGGACTAGGCCTTCTCTCTATTCTGGCATTTCTGCAGCCCAGTCCACATATACAGCCTTTCTCCATTGATAATGTTGCATATGTAGTATAGATCCTTGCTTGCTGAGTACTTCGGATGAGTACTCACGGTTGCTTTACTTTCTCTTTTCCCCATATACCCCACCTTGATGATACATCAGACGATGGAGTCCAGGAGTCAGATGCCACCACCGGAGCTTACTACCAGGAGGGTCCAGAGGGTACTTACTACTGGATCGAGCCAGCCGACCAGGAGTAGGATCGGAGGCTCCCAGGCAGGAGGCCAACGCCTTTCGATCTAGTGTTGCTGTTTGTGCTAGCCTTCTTAAGGCAAAACTTGTCTAACTATGTCTGTACTCAGATAATTTTTGTATGACTGACTTATGTATTCGGATCTTCGGATCCCTGGTCTGTAATATTGTGGACCTCCGTTTAAATTGTGTTAGAGTTGTGTTGTGATATCTTCCCGTGAGTCCCTGTGCTTGATCGTACACGTTTGCGTGTATGATTAGTGTACGATTGAGTCGGGGGCGCCACAAGTTGGTATCAGAGCCGACTGCCTGTAGGAAGCCCCCTTCCAATTCCTTGGCCGAAGTTGAGTCTAGACATCGAAAAACTAATTTACTAACTTGGCTGTGTGGCTTACGGGCCCACGTCGCCAACTGGGTGGTATTAGGATCTTTTATTCCTCGTCAATACTCTGGGACTCTGATCTCTCTTCTATTCGGGTCAAATAAATTTTACTAACGCCGACACTTAGGATCTTGTAAATTCCGTCTACCCGGAGAGCTGGATATCTGTGCGATTTCCCTGTCATTGATCTGATTAGTCTGATAATCATTTTCCTTTCCATTGTTTTGTTTAACCTTTCTCTCCGAGTCGTGTTAAACTTCTCATTGTCATTTGAAAAATCTGAATTTCCTCTGTTTCAGATGGACCGTTTGTTTCCACCACGTCCTACGACACAGCTTGTGCTTCGCACTTGGGCTCGTAATACCCCTGGGTTTCCAGCTGTCCTGATCGCTTTCATGACCAGACTTGGCTACCGTTGGTATCCTGAGTACTTGGTTTACGAGGATTACCGCGAGTTCAACCAGGAGCAGTACCATGCTGATGTTCGTATCTATGATCAGCAAAATGACTCAGACACCGAGTTACACCTTTTCCATGGTATTGGCGTGACGATTGAGATGGCAGTTCATGATGCCGCCTACTCTGCCGTCGCACGTCTCCGAGGATAGTTCAGCGATATCTTGGATGACTCTGAGTTCCGATACATTTCGTATGCCCCTGCTGGAGATGCTACTGGATATTACACAGCTATCTGTGCCCCGTTCGAGCCTCGTCGCTATGACCCGCGCGTTCTGATTCAGTGCACTCAGGCTCTAGATCGCACTGTTCGGGCTCTTGCCGTCGAGTTGGCAGCCACTCGAGCACGTCTCTACGATGCTATGACGCAGTTGCTACCCGCTGTTCGCGCAGGGATACATCCTGAGCACATCCTTTACCCGCACAGGACTCAGATGTATGCTGGTATTGATTGGCCTGCTGTTGGAGGTCATACACCTGCACGTGGACCTCTTCTTACAGCTCGAGACCGGATTCTGCATCAGAGTGCACATGGAGCGCAGGATCCTTCCGCGACGAATATTCGTCATCAGCACTTGCAGTTACCCCGTTTCGGTGGTTTTCTCCGACGTTGATGTAGCCTTTGCTATGTCTCGTTGTGTACTTCCTTACCGCGTGCCTGCGCGCCGCCTAGTAGGTCTAGCTTTTGAATTTGCGCCGTTATGCTGTCCGCATGAACCCGACTCTGTGTACGGATTTGTATGTCTTAATTGACGACTGTTATGTATCTGTTACACTACTTAAATTGTTGTCGAGTTACATCATGTTTGTCACTAAACGCTTGCAATTGCTTTTACTAAACTACCCCCTGTTGATACTTAGTAGGATGGTTAGACCAGGTGGTCGTGGTCGTGCCACTGAACGCCCACCACCGCCAGACTATATGGCGGCTATGATGCAACAGTTTGAGCTCAACCGCCAGTTCATGGTTGGAATCATGGCTCAGTTTCCGCATCAGAACAACCAGAACCAGAACCCAGCTTCAATAACTTTGACAGAGTTTATGCGACTTAACCCAACTCAGTTCCGCAACTCTGACAAGCCACTGGATGCCGATGACTGGCTCCGCGACATCACTCACGAGATGGAGTCAGCTAATGTCGCCCCTGCCAACTTCGTCAACTTCGCGGCCTTTTTCTTAAAGGGCCCCGCTGCTCAATGGTGGGACACACACAAGCGTACTCTGCCTGTTGGAACAGTCATCACCTGGTATGAGTTCCAGGCTGCTTTCCGTACACGTTACATCCCTCAGGCAATTATGGAACGCATGAAGACCCAGTTCCGTAACCTCACTCAGGGCAACAAGACCGTCGAAGCTTATCAGCGGGAATTTCTAGACCTCTCCCGCTATGCTGAAGAAGACATCGCCACAGATGCACGCAGACAGGAGAAGTTCCGTAGTGGACTACACCCCGACCTCAAGCTTGCACTAGCTGCTCAAGACTTCAATGACTTTTCAACTCTGACGAACAAGGCTATTCTTGTTGAGACCGCTCAGATGGAATACAAGGACTCGCAGAAGCGCTATCGTGATGCTGGCTCATCTTCGGGCTCAGCATCGAAGCGCCGAGTTTGGATTCCCAACAATGCGTTTCATTCCAATACCTCTACGCCAAAGAACAACTATGCTGCACCACGTCTGCCTCCTCCACCACCGAGGCAGCCAAAAGCTCAAGCTATTCAAAACAATGCTCCTCTTCGTCCTGAAGATGGTCTATGCTTCAAGTGCCGCAAACCAGGTCACCAGGCTAAAGACTGCCGCCAGAATCAGAATCAGTTAGCCTTTCCTCGTACTGGCCGTGGCAATGGTCGTGGCAACAACCAGACCCGCAACTATAATACTGGGTCTGCTGCACATGGTCGTGGACACGCCTACATCATTGACATTGAAGAAGTCCAGGACCAACCTGCTACTGTTATGGGTACCCTTCTCGTTAACTCAGTACCTGCTTCTGTTTTATTTGATTCAGGAGCATCACATTCATTCATCTCTAGAAAATTTGCATTTATGCATGGCATTCGATATGAGAAAATGCATACCCCGTTAGTCATTAAAACTCCCGAAGGTCACTGTCATGCTGACGTAATAGCACCTGACGTTACCGTCGAAATTAAAGGATTGGAATTCCTTGCATCGCCCATCATCCTGAAATCTTCCACCATAGACCTCATACTTGGAATGGATTGGTTGAAAGCTCACATTGCTTCGATCAATTGTGCCACTAAGGTCGTCCAACTTCTTCACCCCACCGATGAGATAGTGAACTATACTGCCCGCATTACTCGGGATGCCGAAGCTCAGATATATGCTCTGAATGCTTTGAACGCCTACCTCTGGAAGGGATCGAGAACGTTCCTGTCGTTCGAGATTTTCCAGACGTCTTTCCAGAAGAACTTCCAGGAATACCCCCGGATAGAGCTGTCAAGTTCGTCATTGACTTGAAGCCTGGCACTGTCCATATTGCCAAGCGACCTTATAAGATGCCTCCGCATCACCTACTCGAGCTTAAGGAAGAAATCGACAAGTCGCTTAAAAGTGGTTTCATCCGCCCCAGTTCCTCTGCTTGGGGAGCACCTTCACTCTTCGTTAAGAAGAAGGATGGAACTAACCATTTGGTTCAGGATTATCGGCCCATTAACCAAGCCACAATCCAGAATAAATACCCACTGCCCTGGATCAATGATCTTTATGATCAACTCGCTGGATCATCGGTGTTCTCTAAACTCGACCTGAGGTTGGGTTATCACCAGATCCGTGTCCGTGAAGAGGATATTCCCAAGACTGCATTCGTCACTCGTTATGGCTCCTATGAATACACCGTCATGTCATTTGGCCTAACGAATGCCCCAGCTACGTTCTCCCCTCTGATGAATTATATATTCATGGATTACCTCGACAAATTCGTCGTGGTTTATTTGGATGATATTCTGGTTTATTCTAAGAATAAAGAAGAACATGCTGAACACCTCCGTTTGGTACTAGAAAGGCTTCGAGAACACCAGTTGTATGCCAAGTATTCCAAATGTGAATTTTGGCTTTCTGAAGTAACTTACCTTGGACATGTGATTTCCAAGGATGGAATTGCTGTTAACCCCGAACGAGTTCAGGCTATTCTTGACTGGACTCCCCCGAAGAATGTTAAGCAAGTTAGAAGTTTTCTCGGACTTGCTAGTTATTGCCGTCGATTCGTTGAGAACTTTTCCAAGATTGCAAAACCATTGACAAATCTGCTTCACAAAGGTGTTAAATTTGAGTGGACAGAAAAATGTGAAGAAAGCTTTCAGACACTAAAAGATAAATTGACATCTGCCCCAGTATTAGCACCCCCGGATTCCCAAAAGGATTTCGTAATATACTGCGATGCCTCTCGTCCAGGATTAGGCTGTGTCCTAATGCAAGAACGCAAGGTGATTGCTTATGCCTCCCGACAATTGCGTCCTCACGAAGAAAATTACCCAGTGCACGATCTCGAACTTTCTGCGGTTATTTATGCCCTGAAGCTATGGCGACATTACCTTCTCGATAACCGTTGCGAGATATATACGGATCATCAAAGTTTGAAGTATTTATATACTCAACCAGATCTGAACCTTCATCAACAAAGATGGCTCGAGACAATTGCCGATTATGATATGAATATCCCATACACCCCTGGCAAGGCAAATGTAATGGCCGATGCTTTGAGCCGTAAGGCTTATTGCAGCAACCATATGGTTCAGGAATCACAACCTCTTCTTTATGAGGAGTTTCGTAAATTGAACCTCCATATTATTCCACAGGGTTATCTCAATACCCTCGTTGTCGAACCAGATTTAGAACACAGCATCAAAACTATGCAACGGTATGACTCTGAAGTTGAAAGGATCAAGCGATACCTTGAAAAAGGAAAACCATCGGAGTTCCATCTTGATAATGATGGGATCCTATTTTTCCAACGCCGTCTCTTCGTACCTAAGTTTAAAGATGAGAGGGAACACGTTATGATGGAAGCTCATGACACTCCTCTGTCAATTCACCCTGGTAGCACAAAGATGTACCGTGACATTTGTCAGAGATACTGGTGGCCTAATATGAAGCGAGATATTGCTCGTTATGTTTCTGAGTGTGACGTTTGCCGCCGCGTTAAAGCTCAACATCAAAGGCCCGCTGGAACTCTGCAACCCCTTGCAATTCCTGAATGGAAATGGGACAAGGTCCAAATGGATTTCATTACTGGTTTTCCCAAATCCCAGAAGGGTAATGATGCTATATTTGTCGTCATTGACCGATTCTCCAAGGTTGCTCACTTTCTGCCAGTTAAGGAGACAATCACTGCTAGCCAGTTAGCAGACTTGTATGTTTCCCGAATTGTGTCACTCCACGGTGTTCCGTTGGAGATCAGTTCTGATCGTGGCAGCCTCTTCACCTCCAGATTCTGGAATAGTTTCCAAGAAGCTATGGGAACTCATCTGTCTTTTAGTACCGCTTTTCACCCTCAATCACAGGGTCAAGTTGAACGAGTTAATCAAGTGCTCGAAGATATGCTTCGAGCTTGCGTCATCTCCTTCAGTAAGAAGTGGGAGGAATCTCTCCCGTATGCCAAATTCTCTTACAACAATAGCTATCAAGCTAGTCTGAAGATGGCACCGTTTGAAGTTCTTTACGGTCGTAAGTGTCGAACCCCTCTGAATTGGTCAGAAACTGGGGAACGCTCACTCGTCGGACCGGACATTATTCAGCAAGCAGAAGACCAAGTCCGCATTGTCCGTGAACATTTGAAAACTGCTCAGTCTCGTCAGAAGAGCAACAATGACCGAAAACACCAGGAAATGGTCTATCAACCTAGCGAGCAAGCTTACCTCCGCGTCACTCCGTTGAAAGGCACTCATCGGTTCGGAATCAAAGGCAAGTTAGCTCCTCGCTACATTGGCCCATTCCGTATTCTTGCCCGTCGAGGGGAAGTGGCATATCAATTGCAGTTGCCGCCAAATCTTTCTCAAGTACATGATGTCTTTCATGTATCCCAACTCCGTCGCTGCTTCAAGGATCCTATTCGAGCTGTGGATCACGAAGTGCTTGAATTACGGGAAGATCTGTCTTATCCAGAATATCCCATCCATATTCTTGATGAAGCTGAACGTCGGACTCGTCAAAAGTCAATCAAATTCCTCAAGGTCCAGTGGTCAAATCATTCTGAAGATGAGGCCACTTGGGAACGCGAGGATCGTCTTCGTGAAGAATACCCCTCTTTCTTACAGTCTTCCTCTTAATTCTCGGGACGAGAATTCTTAATAGATGAGGAGAATTGTAACACCCCCGGTGATTAGCAACAGTAATCACTTTTGATAATGACATGTCAGCATGATTAACAGTGCATAATCATCATTAGCATCATATTGCATTTCAACTCCTAACTCAAATTCAAATTTATATGAAAGTGAAATATAAAAGTTGTCCAACATAAAAACTGAAATGTTCGATAAATAACAAATATTGCAGAGGCTAGTCTAAAATTGAAACCAACAAATAATAAAATAATTAGGTGGCTCTAACATAATTAAAACAGTGAGGATTAATGCATATTAATTATTGTAAAATTGGTGGGAGCTCCTATTGAGTCCAAACTAATTTTTGGTAGTGTTAGGTAATGCCTAGTATTTGTTGGAGCAGTTCCTATGTTTTACAAAATTCAATATGTGGCCTAACAATTTGCTAAACTGGAGAAAAGAAAATAAATAAAAGAAAAAGATAAAAGAAAAACAAAACAGAAAAGAAAAAGAGAACCCCCCCCCCCCGCCAACTGGACCCTAGCCCAGCTGGCCCGACCGGCCCACCCCCACTCTCCTTATCCCCTGGACCCCGAACCCTAGCGTACCCACTCCCCACTCTCTCCCCCCACGTCGCCCCTCCCTCGAAGGATCTGGATCGGGGCAAACCCCCGATCCCGTCGCCCGTCGCCGCGATGACCTCGCCGCCCCGCGCTAGGACGCCGCCGCCCTCGCCGCCTCGCCGCCTCCCTCTCGCCGGACGTCCCTCGCCGGCCTGCTTCCTCTCCGCCGTTGTCCTCGTCAACCACCTCGCGCCCCATTGCCCCGACCCCTGCACCCGACGTGAGCCCGCGCCCCTCCTCTCTCTCCTCGGCCTCCTCTTCCCTTCGCCCTCGCCGCGTCTGCACCTGGCCTCGGCTGCCGCCGCCGTGCTGCTCCTCCTCCTGCCACCCGCGCACCCATCGCGCGCTCGCTCGCGCGGGGCCGCGCCCACAGCTGCTCGCGGCTCCGGCCAACGGCGCCCAGCCGCTTCCGCCGCGGCTCCCGCTCCGCTGCTACTCGTCTCCCTCCGCCGGCGCCGTCCGCGCCCTGCCTCCCCGCTCCCAGCACCCCTGCGTCGCGCCGGCCATCCTCGCCCCGCGCCCACTCGTCCAGCTCGCCGCCGCTGCCAACCGCGGCCCCGGCCGGCCGGTGCCCGGGTCCGACGCCCCGGGGCTCTGTCCGCCGCGCCCGGGCTGGCCTCGCCCTCCGCCCCGATGGGCGCCATCGCCCACTCCCACGCCCCAGCGCCCGATGCCCGCTAACCCGCCCCGGCTGGCCTTTGTGCCACTGCCAGGGGGCCCCACGCCCTCTGTTAAAAAAAAGATTAAAAAAATAATAAAAATAAAATCTAATTAATTAATTAATTAGTTAACTAAATTAATTAACTTAATTAATTGTGATTAATTAACCAAATTAACTGTTAGTTAGTTAATCAGTCAATGACATGCGGGACCCACACGTAGTTTGACTAGGTCAACTGTACTGTTGACTGCTGACATCAGCATGATGTCATGCTGATGTCATCGCAGCACTGTTTCGGATAATGTTGATTTAAATAATTAATTAAATTCCAGAAGTTAATAAAAACTTTAGAAAATCATATTAAATAATCCGTAACTCCGATGAAAATACTTTATACATGAAACTTGCTTAGAATTCCGATACGAACCCGGATACGCCCTCCGTATTCCCGTCAGACGCCCGCAGCTATAAGAACATTGAACTTTTAGACCGTTTTCAGTAAATGAATAGTGCCCAATTTTAATTAAATAAATCCAAATAAATTCCTAAATTAACTAAATCATTTAGTTAGGCAGTAGAACACCCCGGCATATCATTTAGGCATGTCATACATATTGTTTGCATTATTGCCGTGAATTTATTGTTTCTCTCCCCCTCCTTCTCTCTCTCAATAGACGCTGAGACCGACGACGCTGCACCCGGGTACGACTACACTACCGACGAGCAGCCCGTTGACGACCTCTCTCTCTTGCCAGAGCAACCAGGCAAGCCCCCCCCCCCTTGAGCATCCAGATATCGCCCATTCTATTCCCCTGCTTGCATTAGATTTTGCTACTGTTAATGTATGCTCCTATTCTGATGCATAGCCTGCTGTTGTAACCTGTTCATTGCTACCTTACCTGCCTATGATAAACTGTTTAGTTTAGGTTGGAATGAACCATCAGTGACCCCACCACCTTACCTTTGTTGCCCCTGCTTGATCATCGACGACTCGATTAACGTGATCGTCGACCAGAGACCGACACCTCACTTCACACCCCCTTAGTTGTACGACTCTGCGTAGTAACTATCGAGTGCCGAGGGTGATACCTCGTAACGCACTCCCGATGAATACTCTGCAGTGTAGCTGTTCGGTCGTGGTCATCGAGGGTGATTCCTCCTTCTCCACTTCCGATACGACTCTGTCGTGCAACCCTCAGTGTGAACCTCGAGGGTGATACCTCATACGTTCGCCCTGATGATTTCGTCGAGTGGAATCCGCCGAGGGTGATTCCTCGGGTTTCCCCCTTGATGTTATGACCACACGATTACTTGACCTCTGTTACAGGCGGGTCCACCCTGGTGGGTACCCGCTGGGGATCTATGATGTCGGGTGTGCCGGAAGGGCACTCGAGTGTGACATTGTGGCGGAGCATCAGAGACTCTGATTGTCTCCGCTTGATACTAATTGAGCCTATTGGATTTGGGTGTGTGATCTGAGTGGGTCGACGTGCCCTATACGCACTACCACCACGCAGGATAATGGTTATGGGACCCTCTGCGAAGTACGTTTCTCTGAAAGCTCGTCTGACGTCACGATTCACCATGCGGGCTGATTGTCGGGATTGGGCTGGATACTTCACTGACGAGTTCAGTGTCGCGCCTGCACCTCGGCCAGTCTCGCAACGCGCAGGGTGCCCAGGGCGATGGCCCGAGACCTCTGGGTGCATAGGTTAGTCCGGCGTGCTGACCTCTCTGCCGAGCCTAGGTAGAGCGCTGCTTTGTGTTGATCTTCCGAGGACGGGCATTACCCAGCAAGTGTGTCCGGCCAGAGTTGATCGAGCGTGTTGGGTAACAGTAGTGCACCCCTGCAGGGATGAATCTTCTATCGATAGCCGGTCCTACGGTAAAGGACGCTCAGTTTGTGTATCCCGATCTACTACTTAAACTGGATACTTGTTACTTAATTGAAGCTTCGGGATCGCTTTCTCGCTTGGGAGTCGAGGAAGGATCTTTAAGCTGTACTTCAACATGTTTGCTAAATAAAATGCTATTCTACTCTCTTCTACTGCTGCAAGATGATGGCCTTGTGAAGATGTTTGAAGATGCTAGTCTTCGATAGGACTAGGCCTTCTCTCTATTCTGGCATTTCTGCAGCCCACTCAACATATACAGCCTTTCTCCATTGATAATGTTGCATATGTAGTATAGATCCTTGCTTGCTGAGTACTTCGGATGAGTACTCACGGTTGCTTTACTTTCTCTTTTCCCCATATACCCCACCTTGATGATACATCAGACGATGGAGTCCAGGAGTCAGATGCCACCACCGGAGCTTACTACCAGGAGGGTCCAGAGGGTACTTACTACTGGATCGAGCCAGCCGACCAGGAGTAGGATCGGAGGCTCCCAGGCAGGAGGCCAACGCCTTTCGATCTAGTGTTGCTGTTTGTGCTAGCCTTCTTAAGGCAAAACTTGTCTAACTATGTCTGTACTCAGATAATTTTTGTATGACTGACTTATGTATTCGGATCTTCGGATCCCTGGTCTGTAATATTGTGGACCTCCGTTTAAATTGTGTTAGAGTTGTGTTGTGATATCTTCCCGTGAGTCCCTGTGCTTGATCGTACACGTTTGCGTGTATGATTAGTGTATGATTGAGTCGGGGGCGCCACAATCCAATTATTGAAGCATTCTGTGAGGTTGTTGGTTACATAGTCCACCTTACAAATGGTTGAGAACTGACTCCTAGTCCACAACCTAGTGTGCCACTTACTAAGATATGCATTTGCCGTTGGCTTTGCTGTTTCCATTGCAACCCAATTTTTCTCAAATATATATGTGTTCCATGAGTAAGCAGCAGCCCAAAGATGGTCATCAAATACCTTTCCGTGATACTTTTTCTTGAAGTTTGACACCAAGTGAAACATGCATTCCCTATGTTCTACTTCTGGGAAAACTTCCTTTACCCCTGTCATCACCGCCTGCCCAGCATCTGTGCTTATGGCTAAACCCCTTGGTGATCCTATGGCTTGCCTAAGCAATTGCATGAACCAGATCCAATTCTCATTTGTTTCGGAATCAAAAATTCCAAAACAAAGTGGATACATCCAGTTATGGCCATCTACAGCGGTAGCACTAGCCAGCTGCCCCTTGAACCTGCCTCTTAAGAATGTGCTATCTACTGCCAAATATGGCCTGCAACCACCAAGGAATCCGTCTATGCAAGGTTTCAAAGCAAAGAAGAACCTTCTAAACCTGATTTTTCCTTTTATAGTGTAATGATCAATCTGAACTATGCTACCAGGGCAAGTGGTTTCAACTTGTGCTTTAAACCTATACAAATTGTCAAAGCTGCTATCCCAATCACCATACAATTCTTTCAGAGCTAGCTTCTTACCCATATATATTCTCTTGTAGTGGAGGTCAACCTTGTGGTGTTCTTTAATCTTCTTCTGCAATGCCTTCGCTCCGAGAGTTGCATCTTCAATCAGCCAATCCTTCACCTTATCACATACCCAATGCTTGGTTCCATTCTTCGTCTTCTTTTTCCTTCTTGTACTAGAGCAATCATGACCACATGGGTTTTTCTTCACCTTCAAAATAGAAAACAGATGTAATTAGCTAAAAACACTTAACAGTTAGAGATCTCTAACAGTTATGCAAGAAATGTTCACAAATGGGTAAAGTTAAACAATTACCATCATAGTACACTTATCTTCCGTCGTAGAAGCATGTATCCTCCAGGGACAATTATCTGCATCCCGTCTTGAACAATAGCCCCTAAACCGATGACGGGTACTATACTCGGTGTTATACTCAAATTCATGTTTGATTGCATGCTGAGGAAGTGCCAACTTGAACTCTTTCATGCTGGGATATGTAAAGCCTTTTGTCATTGGAGGGTCTAATTTGTCATACTCTACATGTGGAGTATGCTCTGCCTCATGCAACTCCTCATCCTCCTCTACTTCAACCTCCTCTACTTCATCATCCTCTACTTCACTCTCAGCCTCGCTATCATCCTCACAAATATAGTCTTTGTCCTTTTCTTTATCAGGACAAAGAACCACATTTAAGGGCATAGGTTAATCCACTTCATACATATTCTCCTCATCAACACTAACATGCTCATTCTCAGGTCTTGGGTTGCGAAGGTAAGTATCATCCTCTTGTTCTACATTGTTATTAGGTTGGCTATGCTCATCACTATGCCACTCGGTGATAGCCTCATACGGTTCAGACGAATCACAATATGCAATGATCATACGTAGCACCTTTGTCTCCGAGTGTTTCTCAAACATAAGCATTAAATCTTGGTCACATTTTACTTCTGGGCAGATTTTTAGAGCATCATCATAGTACTGCACATGTGCAACTTCCAAATAACGCGGAGAGTACTGCTCTACAATTGATTCAACGAAATCCTTATAGTTTGTCAAGTCACAATCAATGATCTTCTCAGAACAGAAACATCGGATGTCTTTTCGAGCTTTTTTTTATTGCCAAACAATTCAATTTTTATCAAATAACTTGAATTTGGATCCATCCTGTGAATTGAAGAGACAATTAAGTGAAGAAACTATGCATGAGTATTGCTAGATAGTTCTGATCATTGCTAGTGGTACAAACATCATACAAATCCACCAAGTGCCATGAACTTACCCATCTAGACACACCCATGTAGCGGAGGCCAACCAAGCTGCACCCTGGCCTGACCCTGCAGCTGCTGCCGAGGCCGATTCAGCAGCGTATTGGCCTGAGCCTACAGCTGCTGTCGAGCCCGAACCAGCCGTGCCTTGGCCTGAGCCTCCAGCCACGCCGGCGGTCGAGCCCTCAGCCCATGCCCCGCCCTGGCCCGTGATTGCTGCAGCCGAGACACCGCCTCCTGCCGAAGCCGTGCACTGACCCGGCCCCTCCGCAGCCGTAGCCGCGTGCTGGCCCGACCCCTCCGTACCACCGCCGTCGCCAAGGCTCGCCATCGCCGGATCCGCGGGAGCGCCAAGGTCGGACCCCCCGCCGCCGCGCACTGGCTTTCCTCCGCAGCGCCTTCCCCATCCTCAGCACCACCGCCATCCATAACGCCGAATCTCCGCCGCCACTACCAGGTTCTCCGCCGTCGCCGCCGCCCGCAATCGCTAGGGTTTGAGAAAGGGGAAGCGGGGAAGGGGATGTGGATCGTGAGAGAGATGCCCGGTTCGGTTCGGTCCTGTTCTGTTTTCTTTTTTCTCATGCTTATGGGCAGGGGCATTTTTGTCCAGCTAAAAAAACTGACATCACTCCATGCCTGTTTTAACGGTGTGAGCTAACAGACTTGACGGGAGTGTTAGATAGGGGAAAAAATTTATACATGATGTTAGATAAGGAAGAAGAAAATTTCCAGTGTTAAATAAGGAACCAATATTTAAAATAGTGTTATATAAGGAATTTTCTCACCTTAGAAAGGATTCGAACCCTTGTACGCTCGTACGCGCGTAGCTGCTCTCGCCCCGAAGCGACCTTGCCGGGCTAGAGCGTTGTGTCTCCACCACGGTCCTTCCATCAATCCACCAAAGCAGGAGTAGGGTTTTACGCCTCGCGGCGGCCTGAACCTGGGTAAAACTGCCCGTGTCATCGTTGCCGTGCTGCTCTGTGCTTTCCGCTCTTTGTGTAATGTGCTCTTCTCCCTTGCCGAACCACAAGGGGCCGATGGCCCCATAGGTGGCCGTGTGATACCACGACAAGGTTCTTCTCACCTTGTATACAAGTCACAAGGCCTTTCTCAAGTTGTTCATTCAACATGGCGTTCTCCTCCACAAGGTGCACATGCTCACAACAAGGGTTAGTGCCATTTGCATTATCAATTAAAACAAAAGGAGGACACGTTGCTATCTCCTTGGTTAGCTTCACTTGGAGTTGATCATGAGACTCCTTGAGGGAAGTGTGAGTACCCTTCAAGACATTGTGAGCCTTGTCGAGTATGTCAAACTCCTCTTTGAGTCTCTCATGGCCAATCCCAAGTGCAACTTTCTCAGATTTGAGCACACGAGTAAGAACATTAGCATGATCAAGATCTTTTTGCAATTTAGTAAGGACAACATTGTGTGACTTCTCATGAGTCAAACGAAGTCCTCGCTCTTCCTCAAGAGCAATGGAAAGATCCGCAATCTCATTGGCATAATCACGACTATGCCCCTCCAACTCGGAGATCATATCCTCATGAGACTCAATGATATCATTGGCCTCACCAAGTTGTTCCAAGAGAGCAACACAATGCTTCTTGGTTTCACCCTTGAGCTTATTCAAAAACTTGTCAAACTCATTCTCATCAACTTTCACCACCTCACTGTCATCTACACAATCTAACAAAGAGGGAGTAGTAGTGATGGTGGTTTTGATGTTGGGGGTTACCTTGTTGATACCTTTTTCCATGAGGCACTTGGCAATGAGATTCTCATTGGGGTCACCGAAGAGAGACACCTTGGAAGGGGAAGAGGTGGCAATGGCCACGGTTACCGTTGCCATTCCTTCAGCACTTGTATCTTCATCATCATCATCAAAGGTGTACTCTTCATGTGCCACCAAGCCCTTTTGAGGTATCTTCTTGGTGAAGTTGTTCTTGGTTGGAAAGGACTTGGCTTTGTCTTTGTGGATGAGCTTGCCACCATTGTCCTCCCTTTTCTCATAGGGACAATCCACCACAAACTGACTCACATTGCTGCAATTGTAGCAAGTCCTCACTCATTGCTTGCTCTTTGAACCACTTGAGTTGTTCTTGGAGAAGTTGTGCCTTAAGCTTCTCTTATTGCCCCAAAATTGCCTTGAAGCAAGAGCCATGTGCTCGTGGTAAGCATATTTGGTGTCTTCGGGGCAACACTCTTCTTCTTCCTCCTCCTCTTCTTCCGGAATGGCCTTGGCATTCAAGGCAAGGTTGGGAGAGGCTTTCTATGACCGGACACGAGCTAGCGCATTGTCGGCGGTCTTGTTCATGATGTTCATGGCAATAAACTCATCCAACACTTCACTTGAAGACAAGGTGTGGAAATCCGGCCTTTGACGAATCACGGAGGACATGGCCTTGTTGAATGGCATGATGGCCTTGAGAAACTTGCGCTTGATCCAATTGTCATCCATATCCTTGCTACCATGATCTTGTAGAGCGACTGCAAGAGCTGCCAATCTCCGGTAGAGATCACGAGGGTCCTCATCTTCATTCATCACGAATTCATCGGCCTCGTCAAGAACCACCTCAAAGTTGGACCGTTGAATGCTTGAGCTCCCCTTGTACAAACATATGATGTGCTCCCAACAATCCTTTGCACGGGAGAAAGGACGCAAGTGAGATAAGTCTTCGAGAGGCACCGCGGATTGAAGGATGAACAATGCAGAGTGATTGTATTGATTGTCCGTCTCTTCTCTTGGAGTGAGGTTGTTTGGATCATGCAGGTGGAAACCTTGCTCGATGATTCTCCAAAGATTTGTTGAGCTATGATTCAAATGAGACTTGATGCAAAAAACCCAATTAATGAAATCACCCTTTACAAGCATAGGAGGAGGACCAAGGTTGTTAATATGCGGTGTAGGGACCGGTCCTCCATAGACCAGGGGAGGGGGAACTGAGGCAAAGGTTCCCATCCCATTCTTGTTTTGAGGGGAGGAAGTTTCAGTACCTTTAGCCACTTCCTTGCTGGAACTGGCCTCCGACTCCGATGCGGTGGGATTAACCACAAGCAATAGATCGGGAGTAGATTTCAACCCCTCAAGTAATTCTTTTAGCATGGACTTGACCTCGGCCGTCATAGACATCTTAAGTGAAGCCATTGCTTCATTTTAAGTCGTCTCAGGTGATCGAGTTCAACTCCACGGCTTTGGGCACTTCCTCCTCTCCATCAACCATACTCTTCGGGTGGTGAAACCCTTGATAAAGAGATGAGGCTCTTATACCAATTGAAAGGATCGATATGGTTGACTATAGGGGGGGTGAATAGGCAACTACCATTCTTAGCTTTTCTTAACAAATTGGGATTAGCAACAAATAGGTTGTCTAGATATGCAACTAGGTAAGCAACCTATATGATGCTAGCAACACCAACAACACAAGCAACCAAAAGATACACCACAAGTAAAGCTTGCACAAAGTAAAGGTAAGAGATAACCACAAGTGGAGACGAGGAAGACGAGGATGTATTACCAAAGTTCCTTCCCTTTGAGGGGAAGTACGTCTCCGTTGGAGCGGTTTGGAGGCACAATGCTCCCCAAGAAGCCACTAGGGCCACCGTATTCTCCTCACGCCCTAACACAATGAGAGATGTCGTGATTCCACTAGTAGTGCCCTTGAAGGCGGCAACCGGACCTTTACAAACAAGGTTGGGCCACTCTCTATAACTGAATTGGAGGCTCCCAACAACACCACGAAGCTTCACCACAATGGAATGTGGCTCCGAGGTGACCTCAACCGTCTAGGATGCTCAAACACCCAAGAGTAACAAGATCCGCAAGGGATTAGTGGGGGGAATCAAATTTCTCTTGGTAGAAGTGTAGATCTAGGCATTCTCAACCAATCCCTAAAGAATCAACAAGTTTGATTGGCTAGGGAGAGAGATCGGGCAAAAATGAGCTTGTGAGCAACAATGGAGTTTGGGGGAGGAAGAGGTGAGTCAACTTGGGGAAGATGACTCCCTTATATAGTGGGGGAATAAATCCAACCGTTATGCACCGTCTGCCCGTGCACAAGCGGTAGTACCACTCAGGCGAGCGGTACTTCCGCTGGCACGAAAGTTCCGGCCATGTAGTTCAACCTGAACTAGTCAGGGGGACGGTAGTGCCGCCGGAGCGGTAATACCGCTCCCACCAACGGTACTACCGCGTGGTGTTGAACAGCTGCCGGAACCCGCGGTAGTAGAGGAGGGCAGGGCGGTAGTGCCGCCCTGGGCGGTACTACTGCAACCAACTGCCGCCCTACTTCCGCGCAGGGGACTCGGTATTCCAGAACACAAAAATAAGCGGTACTTCCAGCGGAAGTTGACAACGGTAGTTCCACCGGAGCGGTACTACTGCGCCGCAACACGATACTTCCGCTTAGCCACTACAAGCCCAGTAAACCAACAGTAGTGGAGTGGTAGTTAGGGCGTAGTACCGCAGGGGCGGTACTACCGCGCTGAAGTGCCGCTCTACTACCACTCATTTACAGAACGCAGAAGACAGACGGAAGTAGTAACTGTACTGAACTACGGTAGTACTGCTGGAGCGGTACTACCGCTGGTTAGGGCGGTACTACCACTTAAGCTGTTCTGAAAAGCCCAAGCAAGGAGGAAGGATAAGCTCAGTTGCAAGGAAAGGAAATAGGATGAAGAGGACTGTGTACGTGTTGATTCCATCCAAACCTTTCCGAAGCGGACCACCTCTTAATAGTACGGTGTTCCTACGACTCAAGTCCACCGAAAATGAAACGCAAGAAAAACACCATCTTCGCGATAGTCCCGAGGGGTTCCACTCGTCTTGTGCCAAATGGTGGTTTATCTGAAATGCTCAATGCACACGATTAGTCTGCAAAAGTATTGTCATCAATCACCAAAACCACTAAGGGAGAAATATGCCCTAACAACCGGCTACCCCGACTCGACATCGACCACGGCTACACCACCCTACACCCTCGGCTACATCGACATCGGCAGAAAGGGCTACCGCCTTGCTTGAGCAACCTTGTCGGTTTCCACTTCAGCCACGACTTCCGCGATGCATCTACCATTATGACCCTAGGGGGATGTCCGTCGGCTTACCTTTGGATTCTTCTCCAGTCTCACCTATATATATGCCCATGAGGCTCAAGAAATAAATAATCGATTCCACCAATCCCTCTCTATCCCTTATAACACGGGGGGCTGTTGCCCGGGCCCCAGATACCAAGGAAGCCCCTGCCGAGTATGTACGAGGACTGCCCTTACCATAGATCCCAGCCACTGAAGCGCCATTAGAGCTCCTTCTGTGCCTCAATGAAGAAGAAAACGACTCGTTTTTCCTTGACCGGGCCCTCGGCCTTTTTTAAGGACCAATGCTTGTGGTTAAGAGCATCTACAACCGAGCATCATAAACTGGTCTCAAATGTCCAGGCGGACGGACCGGTCAATGACAGATAAAAAAAAACATCCGGGCGCCTCAAACCGGTCTCAATCGCCCGAGTTGTTTGGCACTCCTCATATCCGGACCAAATGTAGGGCGGATATGGGGCGGTCCGGGCATGTCCGCCACGTCAGCTCGGTCCACCGTCAACCCCAGTCCATCCCCACAAAATACCCCAATCCAAAAACCCTACACTCACTTCGCTCCGCTCAAGCTCTGTCGAACTCCAACAGCCGCTTCGACGGCTCCATCGATGTCGACGAGGAGCTGGCCATCCGCATGGAGCTGGAGCGGTCGCGGGTGGACACGGGGGCAGTTTCGGATCTGGTACTTCGCCTCTCGCCCGTCGACGCCGGAGCTGGCCCCTCTGTCGAAGCTAGATCCAGCGGATCTCGGGTAGGGGGTCCCGATCTGGTAGTCTTGCCTAGATGGTAACAAGGACACCAGGAACACGGTGTTTACCCAGGTTCATGCCCTCTCGAAGAGGTAAAATCCTACGTCTTGCTTTGTTGTATTGATTGTGGATGGGATACAAAGTATATGTGATCTACCACGGGATCGGATGTGAATGAGTTGGCCTCTACAACCCTGGCACCTTGGTTTATATAGACACCGGGGATACCTAGGATTTACGCATGGTCAGGCGCATCTACGGGGCAAACATATCGAGTACTAACTCTACGTCTTGAATATACGCAAGTCTTCGTATTACTCCTTGAGGCTTCTGGATCAAACGAACGAGGCTACATGGTGGAGTAAAGGAAAAGTGTCTGATCCAAAAAAAAAACCAGTCGCCTGAGACGTGGTCGGTTTCAAATTTATAGCAGTCTTACTAAAACTCAGTCGACTTAGATTTGGTTATATCTTAGCCGATGTTATATTTCTGAGATCCTACAATGCGATCTATGCAAATTCTTATTTTCAGTTTCTCTCTTACATATTATGTCACTCATATTTCTGAGATCCTACAATGCGATCTATGCAAATTCTTATTTTCAGTTTCTCTCTTACATATTATGTCACTCGCTTGAGACATAGCCGGTTCCTTTATAATCATCAATCCGTGTGAACTTTGGCAAACGAAAGAATCATATGCACACGACAATCTGGTCTTCAGCTCACGTTGATATATACGCAACGGAAACACACGTGGAGTTCGGCTACTGGCTGCGGAAGTCCATGTCCATGAGCTCCCGTGCCTCGCTGACGAGCGCGGAGAGGCTCACCGCTTGCCGGCTCACCCCGGCGCTGCCGGAGAACACGTGGAAGCACTCCAGCTCCGACGTCGTCTCCGCCACGCGCCGCAGCTCCCGCCCCATCCCCGCCGCCGCCATCAGCTCCGCGAACGACGAGTCCATCCTCAGCATCCCGATCAGGAGCTCCACCGTGAACCGTCTGATCCGCGGCACCTTGATCGAAGGGCTGCTGTACCTCGCCAGCACGTGCACCAGCCTGTTCACCAGGTCCACCTCGCTGACGCCGGCGCGGGCGAGGTGGTGGGCCAGCTCATGAGGCCCCATGAGCCTCACTGCCTGCGCTGCGAGGCCCAGCGACACCTCCAGCAACTTCGACTTCTTGGCCATGATGTTGCGCAGCACCGTGGCGGTGCCGGACGTGACGGCGCGGACCTCCGGGAACCGCTCGCCGCCGGTGTAAGCGCACAGGTTGGTGAGGATCCTGGCCGCGCCGACCCCGACGGCGTTATCACTCAGCGCCTCCACGAGTCGGTCGACAACGGCGGGGGCGGCGTTGAGTATCCGCTCGCAGTTGTGCGGGCTGTCGAGCGCCAGCATGGCGAGCGCCTCGCCGGCCTCGACGCGCACGGCGTCACCCTCGTCAGTGATGCCTTGCCGGAAGAACATGGCGAGGAGGAGCGAGATGACACTGCCGGTGCCGCCGATCTTCTCACGCGCGTCCTCGTCCATAGCGAGCCGGGTGAGAACCTCGGCGCCAAGCCGCTGCAGCTCCAGGTGGCCGGCGGCGTGCTGCAGCACGGCGCGAATGTTGCTGACCGTGAACACGATCTCCGCCACCTCTCGCCGCAGCTGTTTCCCCGTGCTCCCGGTCGTGTCGGCGAGCATCCTGATCACCTGCAGCGACCGCTTCACTGCTTTAGCGCGCGATTGGGTGATGATCGTGGATGGTGCGCCGGCAGCGCCGATGCTGGAGAAGTCGATGATCTTGTCGAGGAGGCCCCGGGCGTTGCCGATCTTGCTGCAGTTGTCATGGTCTTGCGTGAGCCTCTTGATGATGAGGAGGCCGAGTAGGTTGCACTCCTCGTCCGCGGCGTAGAGCAGCGACGACACGGACTCGATGGCGCCTGGAACGCCGGCGACCCGGAGCGCGTTCCGCTTCTTGCTGGCGAGCTTGGACACGACGAGTGCCGCGGACGCCCTCGCCCCGGCCTCCGCCGCGCCCTTCCAGCCGAGCATCTCCACCAGCCGCTCCATGACTGCCGCTGACGTGCCGACCCGATGCAGCGCCGCGTCACCGAGCCGTGGGCTCCCGGCGACGTTGACGAGGATGCCGACGCCGATCCGCTGCTCGTCGTGCGAGCCCTCCACGAGGAGCTCCTCGGCGAAGGAGACGAGGTCCATGCGGAGGCCGTCGAATATGCTCCCGTCGACGCACCGAGAGTATGCGTCGTAGAAGAAGCGGCGGATGGCGAGGAGCCCCGGTGCGCCAGCGAGGTGGCACTCGCTCGCGACGCGCTCGAGCAGACGGCCGTGGCTCACCTCCCACTCCCACATCGCCTTCTCCGCGAGGAAGAGAAGCGCCTCCGCCAGCGCAAGCCCGTAGAAGATGTCCAGCGCCGATCGCCGGTTAGTCCGCGCGACCTCCTCTTCGCCGAAGTCCTGCCGGACGAGCCGCACCGCCGACAGCGTGACGCATGCCGTGGCGGACGCTAGCTGCAGCCAGTAGAAGGCCCTCCCGACGTGCCTCGACAGGAAGCCCCAGCTCTTCAATCTCCAGCTCCATCTAGATGACGAGGCATCCATATTCTTGCGGCTGCCGCCGCGGCCGTCGAGGCCGAAGACGAAGCGGAAGGAGCGGGCGACGAGGCGGAAGCTGGAGCGGCCGGCAGCGGAGAGCGACCAGGTGGCCTGGTGCTGCCACTCGAGCTCGTGGCTGCGGCTGAAGATGCGTGCGCCCTCGATGAGGAGGATGATGGTGACGGACCAGAAGTCGTCCTTGCCGAGGGTGATGGCGAAGCCGCCGAGGAGGACGACGGTGGCCCAGATGAACCCCAGCGCGCCCAGACCGCTGGCCGCCTTCTCCAGGATCGCCAGCCGCAGCGCCAGCATCGTCAGCCTCCGCTCGGGCCCCTCCGCCGCCGCCCCACCGCCGTCGACTCGCTCGCTGCACGAGGCCGCCGCCGCGTCGAGGCTGGCCGATCCGCCGCCTTCGAGGCTCGAGCGTGGGGGCGAGTCATCCGACAGCTGCGGCTCGAACGGCGTGGCGGAGAACACCCCCGCCGCGCTCGGCTGGCCCTCGATGAGCACCCGCACAGACCGGCTAGTGTCGGAGCTGATACCGCCGCCGTCCATCGATCGGTGTCCAAGATCGAGCAGGCAGCTACTAGAACACACTGGATCAATGCAATGCTATGCTGGATGTGCAGCGTTGTTCTTGAGTTCTTGACTTGGTACGTGATAGATACCTGATAGCGTGCGTATATAAATGCGTGGAATGCATCATCCGGCCGCCATGGACGAGGGATACGGGGTGTCACTCCTTGGGTTGCGTGGGCGCGGGAGTTGTGTTTGTCCGGAAGGCAAGGGAGGATCAGGAAGACGGTGCGCGCGCGCGCGCGTGCAGATGTGGCGAGCGTTTGCACGGTTGGGGTCGACTGATGGGACGGGATGGATGGACGGGATCGGTTCTCCGCGGGTCTGGGGGTGGTGTAGAAGCAAGGAGAACCGATCCAAGCGCGGCGCGTGCTGTCCACCGCTCGATCGTCGCACGCTTGCACGCTTGCTTGCTTGTGTACACCAAGCGTTGTGCGAGATCATCCGTCAGCGGCCTAATTTGAATCATACACATGGGATCCATGACGCGCTATTAATTTCGTTGTCGTGAGCTCAATCGATCATGTCGATCAGACGGACGTATACGTTTGTACCAAATGATCGTACGTAGGAGTACATGGATACTAGCTACCTAGCCATGATGGCATGATCGAGTCTATAGATCGACATATCCACTCGCAGATTAGACTAAACCTTGGCTTGCACGTGTCGTTCATCATGCGTAAGGAGTGCAGTACTAGGTTAACGTTAATCATGCGATTAGGCAAAGTCAATTAGTTCATGAATTCTTGACAACTTTTATACCTCTCGCCCGGCACGCTACACACACACATACTCCAATCATACATATGCGTATGGGTATTCCCCGAAACAAAGATGAAACACATGGTGTTCTTCAGTCCAAATTGATAAATGAATGGTGGATCTATGTCGTTTACATCCTTGATAATCATTACTCCGACAGAACTAACCTTCCTAGCTACTAACTTTTTCGCCCTTTTTGGCTAGCTCGTTTTCTTTTGGTCGGTTAGCAGATAAGATCACTATCTGGTCTTAGAAGCGATCAATTCGTGAGCCACACAAAGCATTCATCAAGAGAGGTCGGCCAATGTACAATTCATACCACTCAAAGCCCAGGCCATTGGCTGCGCCGCTTTCTACAACTCGTAGTCACAAAACCTTATTAATCTAAGTGATTTCTTGTCAACGGATCGCTATCGCTTACAAGAACGGATGCAGAAATGGGACACCTGAAGGTGAAACAAGATACTCATACCCATGGTCATCTGATTGATCTACTCGGCTTCGGTACTGAAATGAAAAGGCCAAAGGCCAAACAAAAGACGTTTCGTTTGCTCCAGACGAGGTAAGAGCGAATGATCTTTTTCGTGATTTCCATCGTAAGAAGATTGACTTGTAAAAGTCTAAAAATGGGGAGCAAGATCGATTTCCAATATTGCTTCGGCCGGCAAGCGATTATTTCTAGAGCATGCTCGAGCTTTATGGCGTAAAAGAAATGTGGCATTGCCAAATTTGTTTTAGGGAGGTGGTTAATGGCACTCTTCTATCTAAAACAAGAGTGACATGTTTTTAGCATAAAGTGGCAATAGCAACAGAGAGGCACGGAGCATGATATAAACCACATTACTTCTTCTTTTTCTTTTTTTGCGAAAAAACCACATTGCTTCGGCCAGCAAGAAATAAGACCCCTCATGAACGTGCTCCAACATTTCGTACAGATATCTTGTGAAGCAATTAGGCAGCAAAAACTTGTGACGCTAGATAAGTCTTGCAATACACATTCTTGGTATAAAATGTTGAATATTTGAGCAATTTTTCATATAAATTAATTCAAATATGCAAATAGATAAATCATGGCAATCATAAAAGAAATGGTAATTGGTTTAAGTAACAAAGCACTAAAACTAGTCATGCTACCGGGTAAATAAAAGACAAGCATATTTTTGCCACTAAGTTTTGTGAATGGTCATATACCTTGTGGATGGAGACTTCTCGGTAAGATCAGCTTATGCCACTAAGTTTGTTGAGACATACCCATAGCGGAATTCACTTGGAAATCCAAGGCCCATTTGTAGTGCGGCCTCTTCATGTGGCCAGCTTTGGGGAACATATGTTGGACATCCGACAGACTTGACATGAGAGGACGGCCGCACTAAGATGCTTGCCCATTTTGTGCTCAACATGAGGAGACAATCAATCACATTCTACTGAGTTGTGTTTTCGCGAGGACTGTCTGGTGGGAGATCTGCATCGCCCTTGGTTGTGGGCTCCGTCGACAAATGACACACTTGACAAATGGTGCATTAGCGTGGTCGGTGGAGGACACAAACCAAGAGACATACGAGCCATTCTCATCTTGACCATGCGGGAACTATGGAAGCGCAGAAATGCAAATTGTGTTTGATGAAGCAACACCGTCGAGACGACATGTGATAAGTAGGATGGTCACCGAGGGACAAGTGTGGAAACCGGCCGTCCTGCTACAAGGGGAACTAGACCTCTTCTTTGGGGCATTGACAAGATGGGTTATGAGTGAGTAGTCCACTTTCAGGATAAGATTTAGGGTAGAGGTGGAGTGCAAAAAGTTGTAAGCTTATTGTAATGACACCATGGACGTGGATGGGCTATCTTTCCTTTCTTCTACAATATATGATACACATGCTTGTGCATATACGAGAAAAAAATATCATATCCATGGCGATTGCTAAAAGCCTAAAACTAACAGGACAAACAAAATCTCTAATATGATGGACAAGAGCACATACAGAGCAGTAGAAAAAGATGTGTTTGCAACACCGCCCGATGTCATGTCGCCAGGAGGCGGTCGACATTGGGGAAGTCGCCGTGTGCAGCCAACAGTGTAGGAGAATTCAGCAGTCGCGTGAGAGCGCTCCCAAAAAGGTTAGCACATCAACTTATTTTCCGCGTGACAAAACGAAGATAACACGTACACATGACATACGTACTAGCCCGACTCGGCTCGATCATGAAGCACGATGCGCGTGCATGGCGAGGCGGGCGGCGGAAGAGGATCGTGCGAGTATGTTGGTACAGCACACCCTCCACAACTGGGATGAGACTAAATATCACCCGCCTTGCCATGCAAGAATAGGCCATGTGATCCTCTAGAATTTATTTGGGAATTATTACTGGAATTTAATTCAAAATTATTGTTGAATTATAATGGGCTGGGAAATTTTCAATTCCTCAACGACCTTGATATTTGTCTCAAATATCAATATGTTGTCAACAGATAAGCACAATATAACTCCTTCGTCCCCACTATATAGTACACAAATGTGTGGGCTTCATTAGTAACAAGGACGCATATCTTGATGTTCTTTCCAACTTCTCGTACCATTGCTTAGGTGCTTGTTTCAAGCAATACGAAGATTTCAACAACTTGTACATCTTTCCTTCATGTCCATCTACTAAAAATCCATTTAGGAAAATTCTTTTAATGTCTGTTTAATGAACAAGAAGATTATGCGAGCCATTTGTCAGTGTCAGAATCGGCGGATCTCGGGTAGGGGGTCCCGAGCTGTGGATCTTGGATCAATGGGGAACAAGGGACACGATGTTTACCCAGGTTCGGGCCCTCTCTAAGAAGTAAAACCCTACATCCTGCTTGATTATATTGCTTGTGTATATGAGGATTACAGAGTCGATCTACCACGAGATCAGATGAACTAAACCCTAACTAGTAGGATGATGGTTGTTGTTCTACCTTCTACGGCCTAAACCCTCTGGTTTATATAGACACCAGGGGTGCTATGGTTACACATGGTCGGTTACAAGGAAGGGAATAAATGCGCTGATTCTTCTTATCTCGACTTGGAGGACACACCAAGGCACCAGAAAGCCTCCTGCCCAGATACAGGGTCTCCACTTATGTTCGGCCACCAAGCATTGGCAATATGGACCAACAGTCCGGCCCCAAGAGTTAGGCCAGCGGGCCGAAGACCCCCTAATCCAGGACTCCCTCAGTAGCCCCCGAACTTGCCTCCAACGTCGGTGCTTCATCGTGTCTTGGGATCCTGATATACCCAACGTCTCCGGCTTGCGGGGTGAGTTCCTCTCCCTTTCCATGTTCGGCTCCGTCTTCTCCCACCAAGTTCTCAAAGCTTTCTGGGCTAGAATCCGACCATGCGCTAACCAGGTAGTATTCAGAATCCGAACCGCAGAGATTACTTAACCTCGAAAGTCAATCACCCAAGCATGAATAGTACCCTTACCTGACAACCTTTCGGCGAAGGGTCACACCCGGCCATATTCATCGAACCGTTATAAAAGCTTGATTCACGGTCCGAGGCAGCGCCTTCATTGGCACGTCCCATCGAGGTGGAGATCGTGCCCATTTTTTAAGGGATATGATCAATGATTTCAATTCCCCCTTTCGTGCATAACGCCGCAATGATATCGGGAAGCGGCGAGGCCCGTGGCGTAGTTGAAGGACTATTGGCATTTGCGGTAGTTTATAAAAGGGGAGCGGCCACGGCTTATTTGGGTACGCCTTCTCCCTTCTCTTGCCATCGCTCTCCCCCATCAACAGAGCTCTAGCACCCCCAAATATTTTCCCCTCAAGCGCTCCTCTCCCGTCGTTCCCCAAATCCAGCCATGGCCGGATTCGGAGCAGGAGGCAAGTGGGAGGCCTCTATCGTCACCAACGACGACATCGAGGACCTGAAGCGAGTAGGCTATCTTCCCGCCGACATCGTTCATCGGGCCCCAGCGGAGGGCCAGGTCATACCAACGCCACGCCTCGGAGAGCGGGTGGTGTTTATTCCCCACTTTATCCATGGACAGGGCTTTCCTCTCCACCCTTTTGTTCGGGGACTGATGTTCTTCTATGGGCTGGACTTCCATGACTTGGCTCCGAATTCCTTTCTTCATATCTCTGCTTTCATCACCATCTGTGAGGCCTTCCTCCGGGTCCAGCCGCACTTCGGCCTATGGCTGAAAGTTTCCAACGTCAAGCCGAAGATCGTCGACGGCCAGCAGGCGGACTACGGGGGGTGATGGTGAGCAAGCTCACCCGTGTCGAGTGGCCGAAGGGCACGTTCATCGACATCGTCAAAGTCTGGCAGAAAGAGTGGTTCTATGTCACAGAGCCTTGTGACAAGGCCTGGGCGGTCGCTCCAGCATTCAGATCTGGGCCCTCGAAGAGGCTAGCCTCATGGACCAAGAAGGGTCTTGAATGGGGGCCACTACAGAGGTGGAGGCGCTATAGAAGCGCGTCTCCAATATGATAAAGGCGGGAGCCAAGCTGACCAACGTGGTCCAGATTATGCTCCATCGCCGCCTCCTTCCTTGCCAACTCCGGGCCACCCCAATGTGGTCCTGGAAGCCCGAAGACCCCCGCACCGTGCATCACTTCTTTGGCACCACCCACGAGAAGCTGTGGAAAGTGTTGTTCAAGCCGTAGAAGACGTGGCCGGCCAAGGAGGAGGACATCGGCCTTGACGCCGAGCACCCTGCTAAGGAGGTAACAAAAAAATCACCCATTTTTGTATTTGGATTTGCAACTCTACTAGGGCTCTTATCTTTCCCTTCTTATTTCCGTAGGGCTGGCTCAAGAGGGCAGCGCTGATTACCAGCCCAGCCCCACTGCCCGAAGACCCCAGGTCGACTCAATTAGAGGAGATGTTGACCGTGGCGCCCTATAAGGCGCCAGAAAAGAGGGAGAAGAAGAAGAGCGAAACAAGGGAGGCCAGGAAGGGCCTCCGCCCAAAAGTCCATCCAGACACAAAGTATGGGGACACCCCAGCCCCTTTCGCACACGAGGGGGAGCAGGAAGAGGAAGAGGAAGAGGAGAAGAAGAGTGACTCCTCCCGCACCAGGAAGAGGGCGGCGTCGGCCGACGCCGAGGAGGAGAAGCCTCCCCATGCCTCGAAGAGGAGCAAGGCCAAATTGGTGTCACTCGATGACAGCTCGGATTCTGATAAGGAATCCGCAGCCTCCGAGAAAGTCCCGGAGAGGGTTCCCCGGGTCAAGCCCTGCGCTGAAAGGTGAGGATCCGAAGGATTTTCAAGCGCCGGTTCCACTAGCTTGTTACTGATAGCATGTATGTTTTTATGTTGCAGCCCGCCGCGTGATCTCCCCACCGACCAGGTCTCAGGGGGGGGGGGCTCTCCACCATCTGACCTGGCGGAGAGTGGGAATGAGTCACACTCCACGCCCCCTCCGACCATTGGGGAGACCGGGGAGTGATACGTCTCCAACATATCTATAATTTTTTATTGTTCCATGCTATTATATTATCTATTTTGGATATTTTATATGCATTTATATGCTATTTTATATCATTTTTTGGGACTAACCTATTAACCTAGTGCTCAGTGCCAGTTGCTGTTTTTCCCTTGTTTTTTACTTTTACATAAAATCAATACCAAACGGAATAAAACTTTATGATGATTTTTCTTGGACCAGAAGAAACTCACGAGACTTGGGGAGGAGGCCAGAAGACCCACGAGGGGGCCACAAGCCCTGCGGGCACGCCCCAGGGAGGGCGCGACCAGGGGGCTTGTGGGCCCCCCATGGCTCTCCTAACCCTAACTCCAGCACTATAAATTCTCTAATATTCCGCATATACCAGAGGGCACGCCAAAAATATTTTTCTACCGCCAGAAGCTTCTGTTCTCGTGAGATCCCATCTTGGGGCCTTTTCCGGCACTCCGCCGGAGGGGGATTCGATCACAGAGGGCCTCTACACCAACCTTGCTACCGTTCCGATGATGTGTGAGTAGTTTACCACAGACCTACGAGTCCATACCTAGTAGCTAGATGGCTTCTTCTCTCTCTTTGATCTTCAATACAATGTTCTCCTCGTAGTTCTTGGAGTTCTATTCGATGTAATCTTCTTTTGCGGTGCGTTTGTTGAGATCTGATGAATTGTGGATTTATGATCAGATTATCTATGAATATTATTTGAGTCTTCTCTGAACTCTTTTATGCATGATTAAGATAGCTTTGTATTTCTCTCCGATCTATCAATTTGGTTTGGCCAACTAGATTGGTTTTTCTTGCAATGGGAGAGGTACTTTATGATGGGTTCAATCTTGCGGTGTCCTCACCCAGTGACAGTAGGAGTAGCGAGGCACGTATTTGTATTGTTGCCATTAAGGATAACAAGATGGGGTTGATGTCATATTGCTTGAGTTTATCCCTCTACATCATGTCATCTTACTTAAAGCGTTGCTCTGTTCTTATGAACTTAATACTCTAGATGCAGGCAGGAGTCGGTCGATGTGTGGAGTAATAGTAGTAGATGCAAAATCATTTTGGTCTACTTGTCACGGACATGATACCTATATTCATGATCATTGCCTTGGATATCTTCATAACTTTGCGCTTTTCTATCAATTGCTCAACAGTAATTTGTTTACCCACCGTATGCTTTCTTCGAGAGAGAAGCCTCTAGTGAAACCTATGGCCCCCGGGTCTATTTTTCATCATATATTTTTAGATCTATAAAACCAAAAACCCAAAAATACCTTGCTGCAATTTATTTATATTTACTTTATTTTGCCTTTTACTTATCTTTTATACCTATCTCTATTAGATCTCACTCTTGCAAGTGACTGTGAAGGGATTGACAACCCCTTTTTCGCGTTGTGTGCAAGTGTTTGTTAGTTTGTGCAGGTGCATATATTGGGGACTTGCTTGTGCCTCCTACTGGATTGATACCTTGATTTTTAACTGAGGGAAATACTTATCTCTACTTTGCTGCATCACCCTTTCCTCTTCAAGGAAAAAATCAACGCAAGCTCAAGAAGTAGCAGGGAGGTGCTGGGCGACGACGATGTCGTAATGGCCGAGGCTGACGCTTCGGCCGCCGAACACCAGGAGAGGGAGCTCGGCCAGTCCGAGCCTTCCGAGAAGATGGCTCCGGAGCCCCCTAGGCTCTTCGGGGCGTCACATCCTCCTTCCACTAAAGGGGTAGCCGGGACCCCGCCGCCCGTGCCAAACACCGGAAATCGGGTAGCGGTGGAGTAGCCGGACATGATGGAGGAGGCTGTGAATAGCTCCTCCATAATTGCGGAACACCGCGCCCTGATGGGCGTGGTTTTGCAAAGCATTCGGTCTGTTAATAGCGGACTGAAAAAGGCTTTTGTTGGCTACCTGACAGGCTTTGAGGTGAGCAAAGTAATGTTCTCTTCATGAAAATATATGTTGTGAACAAAATTTGAGCAGTCCTTGTAGGTAGCAGCCCCCGAGACTCTGGCAGGTTTTGAGAAAAACCGGGCAGGGGGTCAAAAACCGGTTAAACAGAAGTTTTAAATGTGATGCTCATTGTATCTTGACAGGCTTCGACGTTGGCGGCTACTGCCAACGCTGGGGAGCTGGCCGAGATGAATTGGAGACTAAAAAGCTCCGATGAGGAACTCGACCTCGTCAACAAGCGGTTTGATGAAGCACAAGGTTAGTCCGTTCAAGATGTAGTCCTTTGAATTTTCCTTGTTAAGCAGGGTATTCGGGATTATCCCTAAGTAAGAGATGATTACTGATGATTGCAGCCATTGCCGCGGAGGTCGAAGGCCTCAAGGCCGAACTGAGGAAGGCCAAGTAGGAAGCCACCGAATAGAAAGCGGCGGCCGAACAGGCGGCCGCCGAACTCACTTTGGTAAAGACCGACCATGAGAGGCATGAGGCCAGAGTGGCCGAAGTCCAACAGGAGCTCAAGGATGCCATCACTAAATGTGAGGACCTTGAGTATAAAAACAAGGATCATGCCATCGAGCTGGCAAAGATAAAGACGGAGATCCAGGAGGCGAGGACGAAGACGCGGGGCGCTAGGGAGGAGCTTCGGCAAGTAAAGCAAATTGCAGATGGTAAGCCATAATTACTGCAGAGTGTCTTTGGTGGCCATAGATACGCGTTGCTCACACGAGTCTAGCGTTCTGCAGGCGCATTTGCGGAGCTCCCGAGAAGTGCGGCGGATGCGACCAAGCACTATGCAACCCAGGAGGATGATGCCGTACATTGGTTGTTCTGGGCGCAGTTCCAGGCGCCGGAGCATCCCCCTCTCCTAATCAATCAAATGAAGCAACTAATGGAGATGCATCGGATGGCAGAGCTAGCCATGAAGGACCTTTGTGTCTGGCTGTGGCCCTCCGAACCGATACTGATACGTCCATTTTGCATCATGTTTTCCTACTGTTATTTATAATGTTTTTATGCATAATAAGGCTTTTTGGAGTAATTCTAATGCCTTTTTCTCTCATAATATGCAAGATTTACACAAAGAGGGAGAATACCGGCAGCTGGAATTCTGGACCTGAAAAAGCTACGTCAGAGTTACGTATTCTGCACATCTCCAAATGAGCTGAAAATTTACGGAGAATTGTTTTGGAATATATAAAAAATGCCAGAGCAAATAACTACCGGAGGGGGCCACCCTGGTGAGCACAAGACACCAGGGCGCGCCTGGGCCCCCAGGCGCGCCCTGGTGGGTTGTGCCCTCCTCGGCCCACCTCCGGTGCCCATCTTCTGGTATATAGGTCATTTTGACCTAGAAAAAATTAGAGGGGGACTTTTGGGACAAAGCGCCGCCGTCTCGAGGCAGAACTTGGGCAGGAGCACTTTTGCCCTCCGGCGGAGCAATTCCGCCGGGGGAACTTCCCTCCCGGAGGGGAAATCATCGTCATCGTCATCACCAACAACCCTCTCATCTTTGGGAGGGAAATATCCATCAACATCTTTAACAGCACCATCTCCTCTCAAACCCTAGTTCATCTCTTCTGTTCAATCTTTGTACCAGAACCTCAGATTGGTACATGTGGGTGACTAGTAGTGTTGATTACATCTTGCAGTTGATTACTATATGGTTTATTTGGTGGAAGATTATATGTTCAGATCCATTATGCTATTTAATACCCCTCTGATCTTGAGCATGATTATCATTTGTGAGTAGTTACTTTTGTTCTTGAGGTCACGGGAGAAGTCATGTTGCAAGTAATCATGTGAACTTGATATGTGTTCGATATTTTGATGATATGTATGTTGTGATTCCCTTAGTGGTGTCATGTGAAGGTCGACTACATGGCACTCCACCATATTTGGGCCTAAGGGAATGCATTGTGGAGTAGTTATTAGATGATGGGTTGCTAGAGTGACAGAAGCTTAAACCCTAGTTTATGCGCTACTTCGTAAGGGACCGATTTGGATCTAAAAGTTTAATGCTACGGTTAGATTTTATCTTAATACTTTTCTCGTAGTTGCGGATGCTTGCGAGGGGGTTTATCATAATTAGGAGGTTTGTTCAAGTAAGAACAACACCTAAGCACCGGTCCACCCACATATCAAATTATCAAAGTAGCGAACACAAATCAAACCAACATGATGAAAGTGATACGGTGAAATTCCTGTGTACCCTCAAGAACGCTTTGCTTATCATAAGAGACCGTTTTGGCCTGTCCTTTGCCACAAAAGTACTGGCTACCTTGTTGCACTTTACTTACCATTAACATTACCATTACTTGCTCGTTACAAATTATCTTGCTATCAAACTACTTGTTACCGACTATTTCAGTGCTTGCAGAAAATACCTTGCTAAAAACCACTTGTCATTTCCTTCTGCTCCTTGTTGAGTTCGACACTCTTACTTATCGAAAGGACTACAATTGATCCCCTATACTTGTGGGTCATCAAGACTCTTTTCTGGCGCCGTTGCCGGGGAGTGAAGCGCTCTTGGTCTCCACTACTATTAAACAATCCAACACGAACTTTCTTAAGTGCACCCCGCAATTACCCCTAGCACACCAGCCGACCCATTCACCATTGCACAATTAGTCCCATGAATCTGAATCTAACAGCCATCATTGATCTAATACCGCTATGGTATGCATGTAGCAATTTTCATTGACTGACCGTGCTTCACCAGTAGACTACGGAAGCCTTCCCTCCAACTAATCGGTCCCACGTCCCCCCGAAAATCGGGCAATTCTAATCACAGACTAAGGAAGGAATTGATTCTCCTAGCCTAATCGCCCAGGACCCTCTCTGCCTTCCATCGCCATCGCACTAACACCGTCTTCTCTGCATGGCGCAGCCGCCTCCCTGCGTTCAACGCAACGGGCGACCAGGAGGCTGCCCTGCCCCTCACAACATGCCAGAAGTCCGCCCGATCGCCAGTGCCCACGAGCCCGCCCATCACCCGCCCGGCCGCCCCCGTCCTACACGGCCCCTGGATCAGCTGTGATTCTTCCTTGCACTCAAGATTACAGTTTTCAGAACAAAAGATCAAACATTAGGCATACAGAAAAGGTAAGATCATAAAAGTAAGACATGCACATGCCTTGCAATTGCACACCATTCTACCATACCTAGGGCACAGGAAAGATACATCACGCCAGTCTACAGCACAATGATTCATTTTACATCTCTAATTACTGATTTCTATGTGGAAAATACTACTTATCTTCTTACACAGTCGAAACAAAACTGCTTATCTTCTTACACAGTCGAAACAAAACTGCTTATCTTCTTACACAAACGAAACAAACTTTGTTGATGTTCATGATTATATGCACAATATACATGCTTCTAATAATTTAATGACATGAATATTCACATGAAGGCGACAATATGTCATCTCCCAATCGTGCGGGGCCACGCACTCCATTTCAAGATATAAGCAATAACCAACCATTGGGTAACTATCAGCAACCACTTCCTACTTTGTTCTACTGTTTCTGCTGTTGCTTGTGTGCTGACTCGCGCTATGTATTTATACAGACCCAAGCACCCCATTTCAGGATATAAGCAACAACCAATCATTGGGTGAGTATCATCGACCAGATCCTACTTTCTGCTACTGTTTTTGCTGATGCTTGTCTGCTAACTTGTAGTATTTATTTAAACAGACCCTAAAGAATTGAAGATGCAGAGGAACAAAGAGTATTATGCAGATAATAGAGATGATATTCTTAAAATACATCGTGAAGCCCATGAAAAGAAACAGGCTTCAACGGCACTACTTAGTGATGAGCAAAATGTAGCACATACACCCGTGGCCATGACCCAAGGTTAAAATGCCCTTCTACTGCATGCTTATGTATTATCCAAATACTACATTATATTCTAAAGTATAACTATAATGTATCATATATTAGACCCTAAGGAGCTGAAGAGGCAACATCAACCCTACAGTGAGACAAAAATGCTCGTTGTTTCTACCGATATCACTGGCCAGGAAAATGAAACACGTACACCGATGTCCATGTCCATTGGTAATGACGATCAACAATGTACATACAACCCTGTGTGTTAACACTAATTAGTTTTTTATCTACGCAGATCCTAAGGAGTTAAAGAGGCAAAGGGACAGGGAGTGGTATGCACAAAACAGGGATGAGATATTAAAACGACAGTGCCTGTCTCGTGAGAAGAGAAAGGCTACAACTGCCTTCCTGAACGACGTTACCACTGTGTCACCCACGCCAGCTACAGGACAATCCGGTGTTACCCAGCTCCAAAAAATGACATGTGCGAGTACTACTATTGTACCATAAGATACTGATTCCATGTTCTTACCTCAGCAAATATGCCCATAAATGTAGGGTACTCATGTGGTACTGCAAATCTCTTGCAGGCTTATCAAATATACCTCAATCACATGAACACGTTCCCCACGACAAGGAGAACAATTTAACACACGAAGATGAATCCAATTGGTTGCACAGGAATGATGCGTATCAGATGTAATAGGTAGAAGGACGAATTAGAGCTATTGTTATGCCTCTTGCCAATAAGAGGCAACCAATTGGATCCATCATCAGAGATATTGCACAAGGTATTTTAAACTGGCTTTGGTACATAGTGTTCCACGCATTCTGACTGTAATCAGCTTCTGGTTGAAATTAATTGTGAATGCAGGGCCTCACAACCCACTTTCAGGGGTTAGGGTACCCCAACTGAGCACAATACGTGACCCAGATTGCACAGTTGAACATGCCGGTTAGTTTGTCGATTCAATTATGCTGCATAGGTGTTGACAATGTTTATTTGACCAACAAATCCGGGTTCTCTTTCCTTTGTTCAGTTATAGAGCCTTTTACCGGCTCGAAACAACATGAGAATACACCACATAATGATAAGAGAGGCCCTGCTGAAGCGTCTCCGCATGGTACTAAAAACACTCAAAATCTGCAAAACACTTTTTATGATCCCACTAAGAATACCTATATTGTTAATATGCTCTACTGCTCTTATGGTTTTCCATAGTAGGCAACGACCATACAGATGATCCATATGGAATTTTTGAGCCCGTTGTTGAACAAACCAATTTAGAAGGTATGTTATATATAATTGTTGTTCACATATCAAGTTCTTCATCAATAAATTTCTGGCATTTATGATTGATCAATGTATTGCCTACTAGACTGCTTGGAACCATTGCCTAATGGAGAAGCTGCTTACCATGAGCCTGATGAAGAAGCTAGAATATTTATGGATCAAGGTATGCCCATTATGTAATTTCCAATTTAGCACACTCAAGTGCATGTTTCATTAGTATGAGTGATAATTTAATACATGTCCTCTTCTGTGCTAGGTGTTGCTTTCAAATCGTACCAACTTGGACGCAATACTACGCGAGCACCACCCATGTCAAATACTGATGAATTCATATACCGAAACCTACCTACAAAGCACCATGTCCTGAGAAAGGTTGCGGACTGCCGCCACTGTGGGGCATTGCGTTTTCCATTCGAGGGGCCAGCGTTTTGCTGCAGAAAAGGAAAAGTCAGTATATTTACTCCAGAGGTTCCGGAAGAATTGAAGCGGTTGTTTACAAGTCAAGATGATGAGGATGCTAAATATTTCAGAGAGCATATACGATATTTCAACTCGCACTTCTCATTCACAAGTCTAGGAGTCACCCTTGATCGCCGAGTAAGCACTGCGGCAAGAACTGGCGTGTATACATTCAGTGCGTGTGGTGGGTTGTACCACGCTCTTGATGATCTGGTGCCGGCTGATAATGGTCCTCGGCATTTGCAGCTCTATATTTATGATACAGATCAAAACTTGGTTCACAGGGCTAATAGGTCTCCGGATCTTAATATAGACCTCATACAAAAGATTCTGCAAATACTACAGTGTAACCCTTATGCGCAAGTTTTCAAGAGCCTTGGGTCTGTTCCGAATCTAGATGAGTATAGAATCTCACTAAACACAGATATAAACTTGGATCAACGAAGGTACAATGCCCCAACGACTTCCCAAGTGGCAGCGATATGGGTTGAAGGGAGCGACCCACAAAATTGCTTTGACAGGAGTGTAGTTGTGCATGGAAAAAAAGGAGACCATCCCCTGTATATTAGAGCATACTATGGGTGCTACAACCCATTGTCATATCCACTATTCTTCCCACGTGGGGAGACTGGTTGGAATCATTGCATGCCATATGTTGGGCCCACGGATGACATGACCCAAAATTCAGTAGATATGTCTGCAGCGCAAGGAAACCAAGCCTCTGGTTTATATATAGGTATGATGTTCAGAATTAGTTTATATACCTACTATTTATGAATGATGATGAAAACTTATGTTTTCATCTATATGTACCAGAGGAAAACTTGATTAGAGAAAGAGAGCAAGATGAGAATTTTCCACCGCATGAAGCGCATAATCCTGCACCACAAGGAAACCCAGCCCCTGATTTATATATAGGTATGATGTTCACAATTAATTTATATACCTACTATTTATGAATGATGATGAAAACCTATGCTTTCATCTCTATGTATCATAGGAGAACTTGATTAGAGAAAGAGAGCAAGATGAGAATTTTGCACCGCATGAAGTAGATAATCCTACACCACAAGGAAACCCAGCTCCTAATTTATATATAGGTATGATGTTCATTATTAATTTACATACTTACTATTTTTGAATGATGATGAAAACACGTGGTTTCATCTATGAAGCCCACGCCACTGATTTACCTGCGGGTCTATGGTCAGCTTATTCTTCAATTCTTATGTTTACGTTCCCACTATACTAATATTTATGTTGTCAATCTTGTAGATGACAACGAGGATAACCCAGATGAGGATTTTGGTGACCATGAGGTCAATGAAACACAGTCCAGAAAATTTGTTAGTGCGAGGGAGTACTACTGCTTCAAGCTACAAGTCAGGAAGAAGCTTTTTAATATCATCTTGTTCGGGGGTCGCCTTTTCCAATAGTGGGTTGTTGACATGTATATCAACATTGAGACTATGCGGCTTGACTGGTACTCAAAGCCGGAAAATCAGAAGGTTATACTCGCTGACCTCTACCAGGTAACGTGCTTGTGTTTATTTTAATACATCATAATACAATGAGAAAGTGGCTGCGATCCATGCTTTTCCTTAACCTTGTATACTATTGTAGGGTCTTGTTGACACCGTCGTTGCCGGCGAGTCATGCGGTGATCCAATTGGCAAAAGGATCGTGCTTCCACGTACGTTTCCTGGTGGTGATCGCAACATGCAACGGAGATTCCTGGATGCGATGGCAATAGTGCAGCGATGGGGTAAACCGGATTATTTTATCATGATGACTTGCAATCCCTATTGGGAGGAGATAACCGAGAAACTGTTGCCTGGACAACTCCCGCAAGACCGTCCAGACCTGGTGGCAAGAGTATACAAAGCTAAACAATGAGATATGATGGACTTACTAACTAAGGGTAAGCATTTCGGAGAAGTCGCAACTTATGTACATGTCATGGAGTTTTAGAAGCGAGGTCTCCCGCATGAGCATATACTTCTAATCATGAAAGCAAAAAGCAAGTTATCGACCCCAGATGACTATGATCGTGTGATATGTGCTGAGATACATGACACAGATAAACACTCCATTCTACATGATCTAGTCGTGAAACACATGCTGCACGGACCGTGTGGTGAGTTGAAAAAAGTTGCCCATGCATGATTGATGAACAGTGCCGGTTTCATTACCCGCGAGATTTTTGTGATGCCACACAACAAGGAAAAGACTCATATTCCATCTACAGGAGGCGGGACGATGGGCGTTGAATTAGGATCAGAGGAGCAGATTTGGATAATAGATGGGTGGTCCCTTACAACCCTTCACTGCTTATGCGATACAACTGCCACATTAATGTCGAGGCATGCTCGAGCATCAAGGCAGTCAAGTACTTGTTCAAATACATCTACAAAGGACATGATCGGACATCCTTTGCATTCGAGCAGGATATCATCAAGGATGGTGGAATCATCAATGAAATCCAACAATATAGGGATGCACGCTATGTATCTCCGCCAGAGGCTATTTATAGGATTTTTCGGTTCAAAATGTTTGGTGTCAGTCCATCTGTGCTACAGCTGCAGCTTCATTTGCCAAACATGCATACAGTTGCATTTAAAGCTTCTGAAAATCTGGAAGATGTTGTCGCTCGACCATCTTCTTCTAAATCCATGCTTACAGAGTACTTTGAGATGAACCAAAAGTTTCCAGCGGCACGGAAATGGTTGTATAGAGAGTTTCCAGAACATTATAGATGTATAGCTGAAAAAAGATGTGGCAGAATAGAAGAAATAATAGAGCACAGATTGGAAAACTTGTGTATGCGCACCCTGCTGAAAAAGAGAGGTACTACTTGCGTGTGCTCCTAAGTCATGTCCGAGGTGCCACTTCATTTGATGATTTGAAAATAGTAAATGGCAAGCCATGCAGTTCCTCCAGGGAGGCATGTGAGCACTTAGGCCTCATTGAGCACGATAGGAGTCTTGATGATTGCATGACAGAGGCTGCCACATTTCAGATGCCTTGTGCCTTAAGACGGTTATTTGCAACTATACTGGTATTCTGCGAGGCAACAGAAATTCGACAGATGTGGGACAAACATCTGGCAGCGATGTCCGAGGACTACCATCGTAATCAATCTAATGAGGCAATACTTGAGCAGATGGTCCTTCGAGATATCAGGGATATGTTGAAATACATGGGAAAGGATATTACAAACTATGGACTCCCGGAATTGGTTGAGACCTATGGTTCTTATGACGGTGAGTACAAGGAGGTAGCAGAGGAGAGGCAAATCAGTTTGGACAAAGAACATCTAGATTTATTTACCAGTTTGAACAGTGAGCAGCTGGCTGGTTTAATGGATCATGTGGTGAAGAAAAAAAGCCAGATATTCTTTGTTGATGGTCCAGGTCGCACTAGGAAGACATACTTGTACAAGGCATTGCTTGCAAAGGTGCGTTCGATGGGCCAAATAGCCATCGCAACTGCTACATCAGGTATTGCGGCGTCGATAATGCCTGGAGGACGAACTGCACACTCCGGTTCAAAATTCCAATCAAGCTCACCGACAACAGCATGTGTAGTTTCACAAAGCAGAGTGGTACAGTTGAGTTGCTTAAACAAGCGTCCTTGATAATTTGGGAGGAAGTCCCTATGACAAAACGTCAAGCAATTGAGACGCTTGATAGATCACTACAGGATATAATGGAAAGTCGTTTGCCGTTTGGGGGAAAGGTTGTCATCTTTGGTGGTGATTTCAGGCAGGTCCTTCCTGTTGTGACACGTGGGACAAGAGCACATATCATGGATGCTACACTTCTGAGATACTATCTGTGGGATAAGACACGCAAGATAAGGCTCAAGCGCAACATGCGGGCACAGTCTGACCCTTGGTTCTCTGAATACCTCCTAAGGATCGGCAATGGAACGGAATAGACAATTGGTGATGACTATGTCCGTCTCCCTGACGACATTGTGATCGGCTATACCGAGGATGAAAAAGCTATTAACCCGCTCATCGAAGATGTCTTCCCATCGTTGCATGCCACTGCTAGATCGAGAGAGTACATGAGCGCACGTGCAATTATTTCGACCAAGAATGATCATGTGGATGACCTAAATGACAAGATGATCTCAAGGTTTCCAGGCAAAGAAAAGTTATACCATAGCTTTGACTCAATCGAGGATGACTTGCAGAATAATTACACAATTGATTTTCTTAACTCGATCACACCAAATGGCTTGCCTCTACATGTACTGAGATTAAAGGTCAACTGTCCGGTCATTCTACTTCGGAACCTCAACCCTCGTAATGGCCTATGCAATGGAACACGGCTTATGATTAGAGCCTTCCAGGATAATGCAATCGACTCAAAGATTGTTGGTGGTCAGCATGCTGGAAAGAGGGTGTTCATACCTAGGATCCCTATGTCGCCCTCGGAGGACATCTCACTTCCTTTCAAACTTAAGAGAAAACAGTTCCCCATCCGCCTGAGTTTTGCAATGACAATTAACAAGGTGCAAGCTCAGACCATCCCAACCATTGGTATTTACCTTCCCGAGCCAGTATTCTCACATGGCCAGCTCTATGTTGCATTGTCAAGGGGAGTATCGAGAGAGACAACACGGATTTTGGCCAAGCCAAACCAGGAGGTTGATAAATCCGGGAAAAGTACCAAGAACATTGTCTAGAGAGATGTTTTGGACAGATGAGGCAGGTGCATTATTCCATTATTGTATCTATATAACTAATTCTAAGCCTAACAATTTTCTCTTATTTTATTTGCAGGTTTTTATCAGAACGCACCACATAATAAGCATGAAAGAAGAATGGTGTCGATGTGACCTCCAACTCTGTATACCGGAGTCGTTTATTTGTGTGATTTATTTGTAAAAGAGCATTCACATATCAATTGTCCTGAAATGAAGAAGTGCAAATTTATGATCGCTGGAATTTGCAATATTTCATCACTTCTGTCAATGATCCCAGCAGATTTCCATGTTCTGATAATGAAGCGAATGGGTTATGTTTTAATATATCTGATTTGGGTATACAACTGGTTATTTATAATAAGAAAACTGAAGAACACTTGGATTACATGGTTTCATGTTTTACCAGGCTTGGTTCTTGTTAATGCCGAGTGTTATTACTACTATATTACACATACGTCCAGGACAGAAGTTGGCTTTACCAGCAAAATTTAAGCTGGCTAGAATCATAGTCACAAATAATGAAATATTGCAAATAAAGCACAACAACAGACTTGTGTTGGAAATATGCCCTAGAGGCAATAATAAAGTGGTTATTATTATATTTCCTTGTTCATGATAATCGTTTATTATCCATGCTATAATTGTATTGACCAGAAACTAAAATACTTGTGTGGATACATAGACAACAACATGTCCCTAGTAAGCCTCTACCGGACTAGCTTGTTGATCAAAGATGGCTATGGTTTCCTAGCCATGGACATGAGTTTTCATTTGATAACGGGATCACATCATTAGGAGAATGATGTGATGGACCAGACCCAAACTATGAACGTAGCATATGATCGTATCAAGTTTATTGCTATCGTTTTTCTGCATGTCAAGTATATGTTCCTATGACCATGAGATCATGCAACTCACTGACACCGGAGGAGTGCTTTGTGTGTACCAAACGTCGCAACGTAACTGGGTGACGATAAAGGTGCTCTACAGGTATCTCCAAGGGTGTCTGTTGAGTTGGCATGGATCAAGACTGGGATTTGTCACTCCGTATGACGGAGAGGTATCTCAGGGCCCACTCGGTAATACAACATCACAATATGCTTGCAAGTAATGTGACCAATGGGTTAGTCACGGGATCTTGTATTACGGAATGAGTAAAGAGACTTGCCGGTAATGAGCTTGAACTAGGTATGGAGATACTGACGATCGAATCTCGGGCAAGTAACATACTGATAGACAAAGGGAACTGCATACGGGATTAGCTGAATCCTTGACATCGAGGTTCGACCGATAAGATCTTCATAGAATATGTAGGAACCAATATGGGCATCCAGGTCCCGCTATTGGTTATTGACCATAGAGGTGTCTCGGTCATGTCTGCATAGTTCTCGAACCCGCAGGGTCTACACACTTAACGTTTGGTGACGATATAAGTATAGTTGAGTCATTATGGTGGTTACCGAAGGTTGTTCGGAGTCCCGGATGAGATCTCGGACATGATGAGGAACTCCGGAATGGTTCGGAGGTGAAGATTGATATATTGGACGAAGGGTATTGGAGTCCGGAATTGTTCCGGGGGTACCGGGTGATGACCAGCATGACCGAAAGGGGTTTCGGGGGGTCCCGGCAAGTGTTGGGGGGCCTCATGGGCCAAGGGGAGGGGGCAAACCAGCCCACTAAGGGGCTGAATGCCCCTCTCACCCCATCTCATGTTACCAGGGGAGGTGGGGCGCCCCATCTAGGGTTCCCTCCACCTGGCTTGGGGGGAAAGTCACCCAAGGGTTTCCCTAGGGGGGGCGCCCCCATCTGCCTTGGCCACCACTCCTAGATTGGATCTAGGGTACCCCCTCCTCATCCCTTCCCCCTATATATAGAGAGGTAGAGAGAGGGCAGCAGCACCCTGGAACACATCTCTACGCCACGGCGCTGCCTCTCCTCTCCCTCGCATCCCTCTTCCTCTCCGTAGCGCTTAGTGAAGCTCTGCTGAGATTCCGCCACCACCACCGCCACCACACCGTCGTGCTGCCGGAGGACTCGAGCTACTACTTCACCATTGCTCGCTGGATCGAGGAGGTGAAGGCGTCATCAAGCCGTACGTGTGTTGAACGCGGAGGTGCCGTCCGTTCGGCACTAGATCGGAGTTCGCGGGACGGATCGTGATTGGATCACGAAGATGTTCGACTACATCAACCGCGTTTCTTAACGCTTCCACTTAGGGATCTACAAGGGTATGTAGATCCAATCTCTCCTCTTGTAGATGGTCATCTCCTAGATTGGATCTTGGTGAGCGTAGGAATTTTTTTGTTTCCCATGCAATGTTCCTCAACAGTAGCATCATGAGCTAGGTCTATGCATAGATGACATCACGAGTAGAACACAAATGAGTTTGTGGGCGTTGATATTCAGATTGCTTCCTTCCTTGGTCTTTTCTTGATTCGGCGGTATTGTGGGATGAAGCGGCCCAGACCAACTTTACATGTCCACGTACATGAGACCGGTTCCATCGACTGACATGTGACTTTGTTGCATAAAGATGGCTGGCGGGTGACTGTCTCTCCCACCTTAGTTGAATCAGATTCGACAAAGGCGGTCCTTGTAGAAGGTTAAATAGTAACTTGCATATCACCGTTGTGGCTTTGCGTAGGTAAGAATCGTTCTTGCTAGATACCCATAGCAGCCACGTAAAACATGCAACAACAATTAGAGGACATCTAACTTGTTTTTGCAGGGTATGTTGTGATATGATATGGCTAATGACATGATGAAATATATTTGATGTATGAGTTGATCATGTTTGTAATAGTTTATATCGACTTACATGTCAATGCATACGGCAACCGACAGGAGCCATAGGGTTGTCTTTAATTATTGTATGACCTGCGTGTCAATCATTAAGCGCTATATAATGCTTTACTTTATCGCTAAGAGGTAGCAATAGTAGTAGAAGCATGGTTGGCGTGACAACCCCGATGGCAACATGATGATGGAGATCATGATGTCATGCCGGTGACGATGGAGATCATGCCGGTGCTTTGGAGATGGAGATCAAAAGCATGAGTTGATGGCCATATCATGTCACTTATGATTTGCATGTGATGTTAATCCTTTTATGCATCTTATTTTGCTTAGGAAAACGATAGCATTATAAGGTGATCCCTCACTAAAATTTCAAGATAAAATTGTGTTCTCCCCAAGTGTGCACCGTTGCGAAAGTTCGTCGTTTCGAAGCACCACGTGATGATCGGGTATGATAGACTCTACGTTCACATACAACGGGTGCAAGCCAGTTTTGCACATGCGGAACACTCGGGTTAAATTTGACGAGCCTAGCATGTACAGACATGGCCTTGGAACACAAGAGACCGAAAGGTCGAACGTGAGTCATATAGTAGATATGATCAACATGGAGATGTTCACCATTGAAACCACCTCATCTCACGTGATGATCGGACATGGGTTGGTGAATTTGGATCATGTTACACTCGGATGACCAGAGGGATGTCAATTTGAGTGGGAGTTTTAAGTAATATGATTAATTGAACTCTTTATCATGAACAATAGTCTAAGTTGCCTTTGCAAATTTATGTTGTATATTAATGGCTCGCGCAGTAGCTCCCCTGAATTTCAATGCGTTCCTAGAGAAAGCTAAGCTGAAAGATGATGGAAGTAACTTTGTGGACTGGGCCCGTAATCTGAGGATTATCCTCACGGCTTCCCATAAGTCTTACGTCCTTGATGCACCGCTTGGTGCGCCACCCCCTCCAGCGACTGTGGACGTTGTGAACGCCTGGTAGTCGCGTGTTGATGACTACTCAATAGTTCAGTGCGCCATGCTGTATGGCTTAGAGCCGGGACTTCAAAGGCGTTTTGAACGTCATGGAGCATATGAGATGTTCCAGGAGTTGAAGTTTATCTTTGAGAAGAATGCCCAGATCGAGAGGTATGAGACCTCCGATAAGTTCTATGCCTGCAAGATGGAGGAGAACGGGTCTGTCAGTGAGCACATACTCAGAATGTCTGGGTACTACAACCGTCTAGCTGAGTTGGGAGTTGAGCTCCCGCTAGAGGCGGTGACTGACAGAGTTTTTCAATCGCTACCACCTAGCTACAAGAGCTTTGTGTTGAACTATAACATGCAAGGGATGAACAAGTTAGTTGCCGAGCTGTTCGCGATGCTAAAAGTCACTGAGTCAGACATCCAGAAGGAGCATCAAGTGTTGATGGTCAATAAAACCACTAGTTTCAAGAAGAACGGCAAGGGCAAGAAGGGTAACTCCAAGAAGAGTGGCAAAGCAGTTGCCCCTCCTGTGAAGAAACCCAAGGCTGGACCCAAGCCAGAAATGGAGTGCTTCTATTGCAAGGGGACTGGCCACTGGAAGCGGAATTGCCCCAAGTATCTGGCTGACAAGAAGGGGGCCAACGCCAAACAAGGTATATATGATATACATGTTATTGATGTGTACCTTACCAACTCTCGTTGTAGTGCCTGGGTATTTGATACCGGTGCGGTTGCTCACATTTGCAACTCAAAGTAGGAACTACAAAATAGACGGAGGCTGGCGAAGGACGAAGTGACGATGCGCGTGGGAAATGGTTCCAAGGTTGATGTGATCACCGTCGTCACGCTCGCTCTTCGATTACCATCGGGATTAGTGATGAACCTGAATAATTGTTATTTAGTGCCTGTGTTGAGCATGAACATTATATCTGGATCTTGTTTAATGCGAGACAGTTACTCATTTAAATCACAGAATAATGGTTGTTCTATTTATATGGGTCATATCTTTTATGGTCATGCACCCATTGTGAGGGGTTTATTCTTATTGAATCTCGATAGTGATGATACACATGTTCATAACATTGATGCCAAAAGATATAGAGTTGATAATGATAGTACCACATTTTTGTGGCACTGCCGCTTAGGTCATATTGGTGTAAAACGCATGAAGAAACTCCATGCCAATGGACTTTTGGAGTCTCTTGATTTTGAATCACTTGACACATGCGAACCATACCTCATGGGCAAGATGACTAAGATCCCGTTTTCAGGAACAATGGAACGGGGAAGTGACTTGTTGGAAATCATACATACTGATGTGTGCGGTCCGATGAGCATTGAGGCGCGCAGTGGATATTGTTATTTTCTCACCTTCACCGACGATTTGAGTAGATATGGGTATATTTACTTAATGAAGCACAAGTCTGAAACGTTTGAAAAGTTCAAGCAATTTCAGAGTGAAGTTGAGAATCATCGTAACAAGAAGATCAAGTTCCTATGATCTGATCGAGGGGGAGAATATCTGAGTTATGAGTTTGGCAATCACTTAAGACAATGTGGAATCGTTTCACAGTTGACGCCACCTGGAACACCACAGCGTAATGGTGTGTCTGAACGTCGTAATCGTACCTTATTGGATATGGTGCGTTCTATGATGTCTCTTGCCGATCTGCCACTATCGTTTTGGGGTTATGCGTTAGAGACAGACGCATTCACTTTAAATAGGGCACCATCTAAGTCCATGGAGACGACGCCGTATGAACTGTGGTTTGGCAAGAAACCTAAGTTGTCGTTTCTTAAGGTTTGGGGCTGCGATGCTTATGTCAAAAGGCTTCAGCCAGAAAAGCTCGAACCCAAAGTGGACAAATGCGTCTTCATAGGGTACCCAAAAGAGACAGTTGGGTATACCTTCTATCTCAGATCCGAAGGCAAAGTTTTTGTCGCTAAGAATGGGTCCTTTCTCGAGAAAGAGTTTCTCTCGAAAGGATTGAGTGGGAGGAAGATAGAACTTGATGAGGTTGTTGAACCTCTACTTCAACAAGTGAGTAGTGCAGTGTAGAAAGATGTTTCTGTGACACCTACATCAGTTGAGAGGAAACTAATGATAGTGATCATGAATTTTTGGATCAAGTTACTATCAAACCTCGTAGGTCGACAAGGGTACGTACAGCTCCTGAGTGGTACGGCAACCCTGTCTTAGAGGTCATGTTGTTAGACAACGATGAACCTACGAGCTATGGAGAAGCGATGGTGGGCCCGGATTCTGACAAATGGTTAGAGGCCATGAAATCCAAGATGGGATCCATGTATGAAAACAAATTATGGACTTTGGAAGTATTACCTGAAGGGCGAAAGGCCATTCAGAATAAATGGATCTTCAAGAAGAAGATGGACGCGGACGGTAATGTCACCGTCTATAAAGCTCGACTTGTGGCAAAGGGGTTTTCACAAGTTCAAGGAGTTGACTATGATGAGACTTTCTCACCCGTAGCGATGCTTAAGTCCGTCAGAATCATGTTGGCAATAGCTGCATTTTTTGATTATGAAATCTGGCAGATGGATGTCAAAACAACGTTCCTTAACGGTTTCCTTAAGGAAGAGTTGTATATGATGCAACCAGAAGGTTTTGTCGATCCAGAGAATGCTGACAAAGTGTGCAAACTCCAGCGATCCATTTATGGACTGGTGCAAGCATCTCGGAGTTGGAATCTTTGCTTTGATGAGGTGATCAATGCGTTTGGGTTTATACAAGTTTACAGAGAAGCTTGTATTTACAAGAAAGTGAGTGGGAGCTCTATAGCGTTTCTAATATTATATGTGGATGACATATTGCTGATTGGAAACAATATAGAACTTTTGGAAAACATGAAGGAATATTTGAACAAGTGCTTTTCAACGAAGGACCTAGGAGAAGCTGCTTTCATATTAGGCATCAAGATCTATAGAGATAGATCAAGACGCTTGATAGGACTTTCACAAAGCACATACCTTGATAAGATTTTGAAGAAGTTCAAAATGGATCAGTCCAAGAAGGGGTTCTTGCCTGTTTTGCAAGGTGTGAAGTCGAGTCAGACTCAATGCCCAGCGACTACAGAGGATAGAAAAAAGAGGAGTGTCATCCCCTATGCCTCTGCCATAGGCTCTATCATGTATGCGATGTTGTGCACACGACCGGATGTCAGCCTTGCCATAAGTATGGCCGGAAGGTTTCAAAGTAATCTAGGAGTGGATCACTGGACAGCAGTGAAGAATATCCTTAAGTACCTGAAAAGGACTAAGGAAATGTTTCTTGTTTATGGAGGTGATCAAGAGCTCGTCGTAAAGGGTTACGTCGATGCAAGCTTTGCCACTGATCCGGATGACTCTAAGTCTCAAACCGGATACGTATATATTCTAAATGGGGGAGCGGTAAGCTGGTGCAGTTCCAAGCAAAGCGTGGTAGCTGATTCTACATGCGAAGCGGAGTACATGGCTGCCTCGGAGGCAGCAAAGGAAGGTGTCTGGATGAAGCAGTTCATGACAGATCTTGGAGTTATGCCCAGTGCACTGGACCCGATGACTCTGTTCTGTGACAACACTGGTGCCATTGCTCTAGCCAAGGAACCAAGGTTTCAAAAGAGGACCAGACACATAAAGCGATGCTTCAATTCCATCCGTGATTACATCAAGGAGGAAGACATAAACATTTGCAAAGTGCATACGGATCTGAATGTTGCAGATCCGTTGACTAAACCTCTTCCACGGGCAAAGCACGATCAACACCAGAACTCTATGGGTGTTAGATTCATTACCATGTAATGCTAGATTATTGACTCTAGTGCAAGTGGGAGACTGTTGGAAATATGCCCTAGAGGCAATAATAAAGTGTTTATTATTATATTTCCTTGTTCATGATAATCGTTTATTATCCATGCTATAATTGTATTGACCGGAAACTCAAATATATGTGTGGATACATAGACAACAACATGTCCCTAGTAAGCCTCTACCGGACTAGCTCGTTGATCAAAGATGGCTATGGTTTCCTAGCCATGGACATGAGTTGTCATTTGATAACGAGATCACATCATTAGGAGAATGATGTGATGGACAAGACCCAAACTATGAACGTAGCATATGATCGTATCAAGTTTATTGCTATCGTTTTTCTGCATAGTTCCTATGGCCATGAGATCATGCAACTCATTGACAACGGAGGAGTGCTTTGTGTGTACCAAACATCGCAATGTAACTGGGTGACTATAAAGGTGCTCTACAGGTATCTTCGAGGGTGTCTGTTGAGTTGGCATGGATCAAGACTGGGATTTGTCACTCCGTATGACGGAGAGGTATCTCAGGGCCCACTCGGTAATACAACAACACAATAAGCTTGCAAGCAATGTGACCAATGAGTTAGTCATGGGATCTTGTATTACGGAATGAGTAAAGAGACTTGCCGGTAACGAGATTGAACTAGGTATGGAGATACCGATAGACAAAGGGAACTGCATACGGGATTAGCTGAATCCTTGACATTGAGGTTCGACCGATAATATCTTCGTAGAATATGTAGGAACCAATATGGGAATCCAGGTCCCGCTATTGGTTATTGACCGTAGAGGTGCCTCGGTCATGTCTGCATAGTTCTCGAACCCGCAGGGTCTACACACTTAACGTTTGGTGACGATATAAGTATAGTTGAGTCATTATGGTGGTTACCGAAGGTTGTTCGGAGTCCCGGATGAGATCCCGGACATGACGAGGAACTCCGGAATGGTCCGGAGGTGAAGATTGATATATTGGACGAAGGGTATTGGAGTCCGGAATTGTTCCGGGGGTACCGGGTGATGACCAGCATGACCGAAAGGGGTTTCGGGGGGTCCCGGCAAGTGTTGGGGGGCCTCATGGGCCAAGGGGAGGGGGCAAACCAGCCCACTAAGGGGCTGAACGCCCCTCTCACCCCATCTCACGTTACCAGGGGAGGTGGGGCGCCCCATCTAGGGTTCCCTCCACCTGGCTTGGGGGGCAAGTCACCCTAGGGTTTCCCTATGGGGGCGCCCCCATCTGCCTTGGCCGCCACTCCTAGATTGGTTCTAGGGCGCCCCCTCCTCCTCCCTTCCCCCCTATATATAGAGAGGTAGAGAGAGGGCAGCCACACCCTGGAACACATCTCTACACCACGGCGCTGCCTCTCCTCTCCCTCGCATCCTTCTTCCTCTCCGTAGCGCTTAGCGAAGCTCTGCTGAGATTCCGCCACCACCACCGCCACCACGCCGTCGTGCTGCCAGAGGACTCAAGCTACTACTTCATCATCGCTCGCTAGATCAAGGAGGTGAAGGCGTCATCAAGCCGTACGTGTGTTGAACGCGGAGGTGCCGTCCATTGGCACTAGATCGGAGTTCGCGGGACGGATCGTGATTGGATCGCGAAGACGTTTGACTACATCAACCGTGTTTCTTAACGCTTCTGCTTAGCGATCTACAAGGGTATGTAGATCCAATCTCTCCTCTCGTAGATGGTCATCTCCTAGATTGGATCTTGGTGAGCGTAGGAAATTTTTTTGTTTCCATGCAACGTTCCTCAACACCATGATATTGCAAATTTAAGCTGGCTGAAATTACTAGCATCTATCTTGTCATTGGAAAGTTCTCTGACCACACATGAGCAGCAATAATAATAAAAAATAAGTGCCAAACTCACCTTGATGGTTTCTTCATAAAATGGAAACCTATGATGTCAGACTCACATTCTTCAAACAATCGGAAGCACTTCTCTGGCCCCTCCTGTCCACCACGGCCACTGAGGGTACATTACTTAACTAACTAGCAAGACAAAGGATACAAGAATTATATTTTTGTAGAGAAAAGGTAAACTTTCTGTATATAAATAGGTATAAAATAACTGGCAAGACAAAGGGTACAAGAATTATATTTCTGTAGAGAAAGGTAAACTTTCTGTATATAAATAGGTATAAAAAGAAAGCACACAAAAAATCAAAGAAACGTTCTGATGAGCCGAGCCCAATATTTTTTTCTGTATAAACATGTATTACGAAAATAACTCCATTAATTCTATATGCGTGGGGTATTAAAAAAAGAAAAAAGAAAAGCATGGGTCCTGGGATAAACCAAAGGAAAGCGTGGGGCCTGAGATAACGATCACGATTCCCTTTCCTCCTCATGCTATGGAAGTCCTTCCCGTGATTTCTGCCTTACATATTGCCTACAACAACAGATCTCTCGATCAGGAGCCCAAAGAAGCAACTGGTTTTGCACCGTAGGGTTTTCTTCCACCTCTCCTTCATCCTCTCTCGCGAAAGACTGCCGCATCTCCGCTCTACCGCGCCGGCCTCCTCCACCGCAAGTCTCTCCAGCATCTATCCATGGTGAACTACCATCGTCCTCCATGTCTGCGTCACAATCCCCGGTGGCCTCTGCGGATCAATCTGCTATCATCGCGGTAATGATATGTCTCTATAATTAGATCCTATTCACGATTTCACATCTACAAGGCAACATAGTCACCAGAGGGGAGGTGAATAAACATGCCTTGTGTGACCCCGCAAATTTACCAAGATGCTCTGTGTGACTTAGGAAATTTGGATGGGCAACATCCACCTAATTACTTGAGGGAATAGTCATGCAAGTGAATATCAAAAAGCTAATTAAACAATTAAACAAAGATAGATAATGAAATTTAGTTGGAAAGAATGTCCCGATACCGGCATGTTAAGTAAAGATAAGCAGATATGTGCATCCATCTGTGATGTACTCCCTCCGTCCCAACATATAAGATCGTTTTTCAAGTTAACAAAACATAGGGGCCGAATGTTAACGGTGTGATAATAATATATGCTTGGGTTTTTAGGAAAATAGCGACAGGGGAGCCAAGGACGAGCATACACAAAATATGCAGATTGAAGTCACCAAAGACAAGGATATGAATAGCGAGTCAACAAAGGCAATAGAAGAACAGACCATCATTGATGATACAAAAAATATGCAGATTGATGAGGTGACACCCTAAGACAAGCATACAAACCCCAAGTCGACAAAGGCGGTTTTTATTTTCACATGTCATTATTATTTTTATTCTAGCGGGACAAAACAATATGTAATTTGTAGTAGATAAATATAATATCATGCCTACAATTCTTTACTCACCTTAATAATATTTGCTATTTTGTAAGTATTGGATAATATTATATTATTTTGTGCTTCAGTTAGTAAGCGAGGAAGAATCAAATGGAACAGACGACAAAGATGAAGTAGAGAAAAAATAGCACGCATGCCACTAATTGAGAAGAGACAAAGGCATGCTTTCTTCTCGACTATCCCAAATAGTTCTAATTCTAATTACATTATATCCTGCATAGGAATTATTCTTTATAATGTTGCTCTTAGGAATTAACCTTCAAGGAAACAAGTGAACAAATGCAGCCATCTCAAGACGATAAATTAGCACAAACATTATGCACCAAAGGGGCAGAAACTATAGGGGACAAGCTGGCAGAATCAAATGGAATCGCCGACAAAGATGAAATGGAGAAAAAGAAGAGCACGCAGTTCACTGATTCCGAGGTGACAGAGCCATATTTCCTTTTCCAACTATGTCCCAAATAGTTCTAATTCTAATTATATTATATCCTACATATGAATTATTCTTTGTAATGTTGGTCTCAGGAATTAAATTTAAACAAAACAAGTGAACAAATGCAACCGTCTCAGGATGAGGAATTAGCACAAACATTGGGCACCGAAGGGGCAGAAACTATAGTGGACACACTGGGAGAATCAAATGGAATAGCCGCCAAAAAGGAAGTGGAGAAAAAGCAAAGCCCGCAGGCCACTGATTTCGAAGCCTCCGAAGTGACAGAGGCATCTTTTCTTTTCCAACTATGTCCCAAATAGTCTGATTCTAATTATATTATATCCTGCATACTGATTATTCTGTGTAATGTTGCTTTCAGGAATTAACCTTGGATGAAACAAGTGAACAAATGGAGGCAGCTGAGGACGAAGATTTAGCACAAATGTCCAGCATGGAAGGGGCACAAACAAGGAAGCCTATCAGACTACATAACAAACCTAAGAAGGCACAAGACTACATGGTGGTTCCAGAAGGCACGGACAAGTCCTTCTATGCCTTGCTTTTGCTACATTTATTTTCTTCTTTATTAATAAATGTTTTTACGTACATCATGATAGATTATGCCTGCACCGATGATGATTGGTCCGTGATTGAAAATATCATGTCTGAACCAAGCGATAAAAGAAATTTAGTGAGCATCAACGACTCATATCTCAAAAATAAATAGTTACTACGCCTTTTAACTAAAGGGGAATTTTTTGGTGACGAAGTAAGTATATGTAGCTTTATGACAAGAGGATGCTATTTTAACATGAGTTCCTATTATCTCCTATAACCAAGGTGTGCACTTGATACTGTAGATCATAGACGCATACATACATTGCATAAGTGCTAAAGAGCATCTACAGATGAGGTCAGGTGGAAGTGTGTTCTTAGAGAATGCATGCATCTCTAAGATGACAAAGTAATTTAGCTCTATATAGGATGACGGCCAAAATGGGTATTTAAGAGAGCTATAAGTTATTTGGAACATGATATGGTGAGTCTCAGTTCCATACATATTACTATGATATTACTATGAATTCTATCGAGGACGAATGTTTGTATATATGGGACCTAAACTAACAAAAACCTAATTTCAGATATTCGTTCCAGTTAACATTGAAGACTTTCATTGGTACCTAGCAGTTATAAATACCGGGCAGTGATGTATCCAGGTGCTCGACTCGCTAGGCCCAGGAATGAACCGCGAAGACCTCACCGCTATGATTAGTTATTAGTCCCACTGCACCATCTTTTCATAAGACGGTTTCTGTTATTCTTCGGTTGTCATGCTAATACTTTGTCATTTGTACATGCAACAGTTGAAAGGACTGGAAAATGTATTCCAATATGCATCTCTTCAAATGGAACTAAAATCTGATAGGTGGAAAGACTTAAACATCGCAACATGGCCAAGGGAAGAGTGTATTAAGAGCAGACTACAGACAGATGGGTATACCTTCTAACTCAAAGCAATCGGCATTATGTGTTTTTTTATGTCCCCATTAGTTGCATCACAAAAGAATTTCTGCACAATTATAAGAATAAAGTATACAAGCTGAAAGTATACAGACTGCAGAGTAAAGTGAGGCTATGCACCGATTTGACGGGGACGAGCAGGGGACGGAGAGACTAACCTGGATCCAGACGAGCGAGGAGAAGCATAGGGAGGGTCCCGAGTAGCAGCACAACACGCAGAGGTCTTCGTGGTCATCCATGGAAGGAAGGAACTGCAGATCGCGAGCAGCAGCTGCTCCTGCTCCGGACCGAATCGAACAGCCAAATAAAGTTGGGGCAGAGCATCCGGGTCGAGGGGAGAAGAAGAGTTGAAACCAGACCTTGCTGTCATCCCGAGCAGGGGGAAGGGAAGATCGTGGCACGCGGGAGAAGGTGGAGACGCTCATGGCAGCGACGGCGACTGCATGAGGAGGAGGGAGGGCCCCGGCGTTGCCGGCGTGCATGCCGAGCTCGAGCACCTCGGTGAACTTATATGAAGAAGGGGTGGGGCAGATCAAGGACCCGCGTGTCCACCGGCAGTTGTGACGAAGGGGAGGGGCAGGGCACATTAGGGACCTCCATGGCCGCCGACAGTGGTGACGAAGGGGAGGGGCGGGGCGCATCAGGGGCATCTACGGCCGCCGACAGTGATGACGAAGGGGAGGGGCGGGGCAGATCAGGGGCCTGCGCGGCCGGCGGTAGTGGTGACTTAGGGAAGTGGCGGCCACCACAGAGCGTCGGCTATGGATAGGGAATCTGGCGTGTGCCATGGAAGGAGGAGGGAGGAAGGGAAGAATGGGGAAGAAGAGAAATGTGAGGGGGCAGTGGAAGCCTGGAAGGTTCACTAACTGAGTTTCTTTTTCATACTACTTTACTAATCTCCGCTATTAAGCATGTTCCGGAGAGGGATTATGAGTGAGTGCGGGGTTGCGCAAAAAAGAAATATTATCTTCTAAAACAATATATTATTTTTCATACGTTCCGGAGAGGGATTATGAGTGAGTGCGGGATTTTTTTTATCATCACGTCTTGTTACAGTCATGATCATTTGATGATTTTAAAAGTTTTCTTACATAAATAAATATATATAATTGATACAAAAATATTGAGTATATTTAAGTTTTGTAATCATGCAGGTCATCTTGTGGTTTGTGGATGGTAAATTTTATGGAGTACTTCATAGGAGAAATTTTGTCTGACTCTCTTACACAGGTATTTTTCGATGTGTTTCATTATACTTATATTCTATGGTGTATCACTATTTAACTCTAAGTACTATTTTAATAGGATCATATGACAAATTTTAGAACAAAACTAGCCGTCATTTTAGTGGACTCGGAATTGAATGATGATAATGATAAGAAATTGAGACATTGAATATGACGAAAGCAACACAGATCCCACAGATTGTATGATTTTGGAAACACCCCCTGAGAACCTCAAACCATCAAATACATCATCAGAAGTTGAGCTCATCTCGCAATCATTTATCCTTTCACCCTCTCTCAATCCAACAAATGATGACTTAATAGATGAACTTTGCTTGTTCATCGGTATGGTTGATGATGTCGCTCTACTAGAGTAAGCCATATATTTTTAGTTCATTTTGTATTCTAATAAATTACTGATGTTATTATAATTGACAGACTTCCAATTTTACAGAAGCGAATGGGTGAAAAGCTCTGATCCTTATCCCATTAGTTTGAATTTGAGAAAAATAAAAAACATATTAAATAATGATGAATGTATGGATGTCGATTGCTTCAATATGGCTGTATGGATACTAGCGCACCATGAAGTCCAGCTTTTCAGAGACATTCCATGTCACTACATGGATCTAAATTTTTGTGTAAGTTACTATAATCCCGTATTGCACTTTGCCACATAGCACTAATGTTTTCTTTTTCTTATTTTAGTTGATGTCCTACTATGCACGAGACTCAAGTCGTCGTGAAAATATGGACATTGCTATGTTGAAACGGTTGTTCGATAGCTGGCCTGACAGCAATGAGTATCATATCTCACAATGCGATACAGTAAGTTTTAAATTTTTCATTTATAACAGTGGTTTATCTGGTCTTAACTAATATTTTTTAAATTTACGTATGCATGGTTGCGGATTTTATTACCTTGGGATATTTTTGGGATATTTCTATTGTTTGTCTTCAATCAAAATAAGAAAGTTGTCTCAATTTTGGATCCGATAGCAATACCTATTTTGGGAAAAATTATACTTAAAACTATGGTCAAAAACCTAAACCTTGCGCTTCAAGTTGCAAACCCTGCATTCAAAGACGAGATCTCTAAATGGGAATGCAAAATTCCTGTTGTTCCAACAAACTCACATGGGTATGGATCTTTTCAGTGCATTACAATATTAATTGATTTGTTCAACAGATAATGTAATATTTTATATATGCAGTGCCTTGTCGGGTTATTTGGTGTTTAATTTCTTGCACTCCCTGTGCGATGGACAGCTATATTTTCCCATACCCCATGTGAGTATTTACACCATGCTTATTTGTATACACATTGCACATTATTTTGTTATAACAATGTTGTATAATGCATATGTAGGATGGTTTTGAACTGAGAAAATAATTTTTGGTGCATATTTTAAAGTATGAAGAGAATGAAGCTCAAAACAATATCCCATCAATTGAACGAAGCATCATAGATCGCATAAATAGATGGACCTTCATTGCTTCAAAAGATGGACCTTCAAGAGATGCTTAGTTGTGGTTTCTAAAATACCTTTTTGTAACTAATTATAATACAATTATTATGTGATCGTGCATTTTATGTGAAGACATGTTTCTGGATCATGTGTTACACGCGCGCTCATATCATTGGGCATAAGACACCAGGATAAGGACAGTTGGCTCGGTAATAAAAACTCGCTAACACAAATATTAGATTCAGAATAAATGTTTTTATTACAGATTATGATCCGTGCGTTGGATCACAAATATGTCACTCTTTTGAAGATATATTTTGAGTGACATGACAACATTGTGTAGCAATCTGAATTTTTTGGTAAAAATTATTTTAATATTATATTATATCAATTCATTTTGTTTGAGATGTGCATTGCACGTGCATTCTTACTAGTAAGTGGAAATTGGTAAGGAAAAACTATTACTACGTGCTGAAATTTATTGTCACTTGTTACTATGGAGAACCATCCTTTGAGGGGTTTGTTCAGGGTATCTTCACCTTGATCGGAAGCACAATTAGTTGCCCCTCAACCTACTTCACCTACTGAAAATATTGGTTATGAAATTCCTTCGGGTATGATAGAACAACTGCTAGCCAATCCTTATGCAGGAGATGGAACCGAACATCCTGATATGCACTTGATATATGTGGATTATTTAAGCTTGCAGGTTTATCCGGAGATGAAGCTAAGAAGAAGGTTTTCCCTTTATCTTTGAAGTTAAAGGCATTGACATGGTATAGGCTATGCGATGATATTGGATCTTGGAACTGGAATCGATTGAAATTGGAATTTCACCAAAAAAATTATCCTATGCATCTAGTTCATCGTGATCGGAATTATATATATAATTTTTTGCCTCGTGAAGGAGAAAGTATCGGTCTAGCTTGTGGGAGGCTTAAGTCAATGTTATATTCATGCCCCAATCATGAGCTCGCTAGAGAAATTATCATTCAGAATTTTTATGATCGGCTTTCTCATGATGATCGATCCATGCTCGATACTTCTTGTACTGGTTCTTTTATGAAGAAGACTATTGAATTAAGGTGGGATCTTTTAGAAAGAATTAAACGCAACTCTGAAGATTGGGAACTCGAGAAGGTAAAGAGTTAGGCATTAAGCTTGAATTTGATTGTGTTAAATCTTTTATGAATACCGATGCTTTTCACAAGTTTAGCACTAAATATGGACTTTACTCTGAGATAGTAGCCTCCTTTTGTGAATCTTTTGCTACTCATGTTGATCTCCCTAAGGAGAAGTGGTTTAAATATCACCCCTCTATTAAAGAAGAAATTAAAGAACCGGCCATAGTTAAAGATGAAACTATTATTTACAATGTTGATCCAGTGGTGCCTACTACTTATATTGAAAAACCATCTTTCCCTGTTAGGATAATGGAACATGCTAAGGTTTCAACTGTGGTTCGCAAAAGTAATATTAGAGCACCTAAACCTGCCGAACAAATTAAAGTAGAACCTAGTGTTGCTATGGTTAAAGATCTCCTGGTAGAAAATATTGATGGGCATTTTATTTACTTTTGTGATGAAGCTGCTAGAATTGCTAAACCCGATGAAAAAAATAAACATAGACCTGTTGTTGGCATGCCTGTTGTCTTAGTTAAAATAGGAGATCATTGTTATCATTGTTTATGTGACTTAGGTGCTAGCATGAGTGCTATTCCTTTTACCTTATACCAAGAAATTATGAATGACATAGCACCCGCTGAAATAGAAGACATAGATGTTACTATTAAACTTGCTAATAGAGACACCATTACACCACTTGGGATTGTTAGAGATGTTGAAGTCTTGTGTGGGAAAATAAAATACCCAACTGATTTTCTAGTTCTTGGTTCGCCACAAGATGATTTTTGTCCCATTATTTTTGGTAGACCTTTCTTAAACACCGTGAATGCTAAAATAGATTGTGAAAAACAAATTGTCGGTGTTAGCTTTGGTAATGAGTCTCATGAGTTTAATTTCTCCAAGTTTGGTAGCCAGCCACATAAGAAAGAATTACCTAGTAAGGATGCAATAATTGGTCTTGCTTCTATTGCCATGCCTCCTACTGATCCACTAGAACAATATTTGCTAGCACATGAAAATGATATGCATATGCATGAAAGAAATGAAATAGATAAAATTTTCTTTGAACAACGACCTCTGCTCAAACACAATTTGCCTATTGAAACTCTAGGAGGTCCTCCTCCACCTAAAGGTGATCTTGTGTTTGAATTAAAACAATTGCCTGATACTTTGAAATATGCTTATCTTGATGAGAAAAAGATATATCATGTTATTATTAGTGCTAACCTTTCAGAACATGAAGAAGAAATATTATTGAAAATTCTGAAAAAGCACTCTGCTACCATTGGATATACTCTTGATGATCTTAAGGGTTGTTAGCACAAGATTAATATGGAACCTGATGCTAAACCTGTTGTTGATCATCAACGACGTTTGAATCCTAAGATGAAATAAGTGGTAAGAACTGAAATATTAAAGCTTCTAGAAGCAGGTATAATCTATCCCATAGCTGATAGTAGATGGGTGAGTCCCGTTCATTGTGTCCCTAAGAAGGGAGGTATTACCGTTGTTCCTAATGATAAAAAATGAACTTATTCCACAAAGAACTGTTACTGGCTATAGAATGATAATTGATTTTAGAAAAATAAATAAAGCAACTAGAAAAGATCATTACCCTTTGCCTTTTATCGACCAAATGTTGGAAAGACTATCTAAGCACACATACTTTTGTTTTCTGGATGGATATTCTGGTTTTTCTCAAATACCTGTTTCACAACCTAATCAAGAGAAAATCACTTTTACTTGCCCTTTTGGAACTTATGCTTATAGACGTATGCCTTTTAGTTTATGCAATGCACCTGCTACCTTTCAAAGATGTATGACTGCTATATTCTCTGACTTTTTTGAAAAGATTGTAGAGGTTTTCATGGATGATTTTTCTGTTTATGGAACTTCTTTTGATGATTGCTTGAGCAACCTTGATCGAGTTTTGCAGAGATGTGAGCAAACTAATCTTGTCTTGAATTGGGAGAAGTGCCACTTTATGGTTAATGAAGGTATTGTCTTGGGGCATAAAATTTCTGAATGAGGTATTGAGGTGGATAAAGCTAAAGTTGATGCAATTGAGAAAATGCCATGTCCTAAAGATATTAAAGGTATTCGTAGTTTCCTTGGTCATGCTGGTTTCTATAGGAGGTTTATTAAAGACTTCTCTAAAATTTCTAGGCCTCTTACAAATCTTTTACAAAAGGATGTTCCATTTGTTTTTTATGATGATTGTTTAGAAGCCTTTGAAACACTTAAGAAAGCCTTAACTTCTGCACCTATTGTTCAACCACCTGATTGGAACTTGCCTTTTGAAATTATGTGTGATGCTAGTGATTATGCTGTTGGTGTTGTTCTAGGACAAAGAGTTGATAAGAAATTAAATGTTATTCATTATGCTAGCAAAACTCTAGACAGTGCCCAAAGAAATTATGCTACCACTGAAAAAGAATATTTAGCAGTTGTGTTTGCTTGTGATAAATTCAGATCTTACATTGTTGATTCCAAAGTAACTGTTCACACTGCTCATGCTGCTATAAAATATCTTATGGAAAGGAAAGATGCTAAACCTAGACTCATTAGGTGGGTTCTTTTGCTACAAGAATTTGATTTACATATTACTGATAGAAAAGGAGCTGAGAACCCCGTAGCTGATAACTTTTCTAGGTTAGAAAATATTCTTGATGACCCACTACCTATTGATGATAGTTTTCCTGATGAACAGCTAGCTGCAATAAATGTTTCTCATAACACTCCTTGGTATGCTCACTATGCTAATTATATTGTTGCTAAATACATACCACCTAGTTTCACATACCAACAAAAGAAAAAAGTCTTCTATGATTTAAGACATTACTTTTGGGATGACCCACATCTTTATAAAGAAGGAGTAGATGGTATTATTAGACGTTGTGTACCTGAGCATGAACAGGAACAAATCCTACGGAAATGTCACTCCGAAGCTTATGGAGGGCATCATGCGGGAGATAGAACTGCTCATAAGGTATTGCAATCTAGTTTTTATTGGCCTACTCTCTTCAAGGATGCCCGTAAGTTTGTTTTATCTTGTGATGAATGTCAAAGAATTGGTAATATCGGTAAGCGTCAAGAAATGCCTATGAATTATTCAGTTGCTGTTGAACCATTTGATGTTTGGGGTTTTGATTATATGGGACCTTTTCCTTCCTCTAATGGGTATACACATATTCTGGTTGCTCTTGATTTTGTTACTAAGTGGGTAGAAGCTATTCCAACTAGTAGTGTTGATCATAACACTTCCATTAAAATGCTTAAAGAAGTTATTTTCCTGAGGTTTGGAGTCCCTAGATATTTAATGACTGATGGTGGTTCACACTTTATTCATGGTGCTTTTCGTAAAATGCTTGCTAAATATGATGTTAACCATAGAATTGCATCACCCTATCATCCTCAATCTAGTGGTCAAGTTGAACTTAGCAATAGAGAAATAAAATTAATATTACAAAAAACTGTTAATAGGTCCCGAAAGAATTGGTCTAAAAAATTGGATGATGCCCTTTGGGCCTACAGTACAGCATATAAAAATCTTATGGGTATGTCTCCTTACAAAATGGTTTATGGAAAAACTTGTCATTTGCCTCTAGAGTTAGAACATAAAGCATATTGGGCAATTAAAGAACTCAACTATGATTTCAAACTTGCCGGTGAAAATAGGTTATTTGATATTAGCTCAATAGATGAATGGAGAACCCAAGCGTATGAAAATTCCAAATTATTTAAAGAAAAAGTTAAAAGATGGCATGACATTAATCCAAAAGCGTGAATTCAAAGTTGGAGAATATGTTCTTTTGTACAACTCTCGTTTCAGATTCTTTGCAGGAAAACTTCTCTCCAAATGGGAAGGACCATATATTATCGAGGAGGTTTATCGCTCTGGAGCCGTCAAAATAAATAATGCCAAAGCTACTAACCCGAAGGTGGTCAATGGGCAAAGAATTAAACACTATATCTCAGGTACGCCTATTAATGTTGAAAGCAATATTATTCAAACCATGACACCGGAGGAACACATAAAAGAAACCTTCTGGAACACTCCAGAATACTAAAAAATAGGAGGTACGTGATACGGTAAGTAAACGGACTCCGAAAAAAAGACGCTCCAAGCAAAACTCATGATATGTGACGAATAAAAATATAGCTCCAAGTAAAATACCGATGGTCGTTAGAAGAAAGAGGGGATGCCACTCGGGGCATCCCCAAGCTTAGTTGCTTGGTTCTCCTTGAATATTAAGTTGGGGTGCCGTGGGGCATCCCCAAGCTTAGGCTTTTCTTACTCCTTATTCCTTGATCCATCATGATCTCACCCAAAACTTGAAAACTTCAATCACACAAAACTTAACAAAACCTTCGTGAGATCCGTTAGTATAAGAAAACCAATCTTTACTTTAAGTACTGTAGAAAACCCATTCCAATTTTGTTATTGCATTATATCTACTGTATTCTAACTTTTCCACGGCTTATACCCCCCCTCCCCAATACAATCCATAGATTCATCAAAATAAGCACACAATGCAAAGAAAACAGAATCTGTCAAAAACAAAACAGTCTGTAAAGATGTGAATTGTTCTCATACTTATATAACTCCAAATATTCTAAACAATTTGGACAACATAGTAAATATGTATATCAATCTTGTGTAAAAAAATCAGAATTTTTTGTCGTTTTTTGAATTTAGACAATTATATTACTGGACGCAAAAGTTTCTGTTTTTCAACAGGATCAAATCAACTATCACCAAAGCTATCCCAAAGGCTTTCTTGGCACAAACACTAATTAAAACATAAAAAACACAATAATAACAGAGGCATAATTTTGCAAACACTCAAGAACAGAAAGAAAAAGGTAAAAATAAATTTTATTCATTGGATTGCCTCCCAACAAGCGCTATCGTTTTATGCCCCTAGCTAGGCATAAAGCATAGATTCAAGTATTGTCATCTTTAGTTTTAGATCCATAGGATGCCCTCATGATTGATTCATATGGTGGCTTAATTCTTGTTCTAGGGAAGTGTTCAGAAAGAAAAAGGTAAACATAAATTTTATTCATTGGATTGCCTCCCAACAAGCGCTATCGTTTTATGCCCCTAGCTAGGCATAAAGCATAGATTCAAGTATTGTCATCTTTAGTTTTAGATCCATAGGATGCCCTCATGATTGATTCATGTGGTGGCTTAATTCTTGTTCTAGGGAAGTGTTACATACCATTTCTTAGTGGAAATTGAAATTTAATATTGCCTTCTTTCATATCAATCATGACACCAATAGTACGTAAAAAGGTCTATCAAGAAAAATTGGACAAGACGGATTGCAATCAATATCAAGAACAATAAAATCTATGGGAACATAATTCCTATTTGCTAGAATAAGAACATCATTAATTCTTCACATAGGCTTTTTAATAGTAGAATCCTTCAAGTGCAAATTAAGAGAACATTCTTCAATATCGGTAAGACCAAGCACATCACATAGAGATTTCGGAATAGTGGAAACACTAGCACCCAAATCACATAAAGCAAAACATTCATAATTTTTAATCTTGACTTTGATAGTAGGTTACCATTCATCATGTAATTTTCTAGGAATTTAAATCTCTAATTCCAACTTTTCTTCTAAAGCTTTCATCATAGCATCAACAATATGTTTAGTAAAAGCTTTATTTTGTTCATAAGCATGGGGTGAATTTATCATGGATTGCAACAAAGAAATACAATCAATCAAAGATCAATTATCATAATTGAAGTCTTTGTAATCCAAAAGAGGGGGCACATCACTAGTTAATGTTTTGACCTATCCAAACCCACTTTTATCAATTTTTTCATCAAGATTTTCACCCTCCGAATTATTGGGACGCCTTCTAACTAAACTTGACTCTTCTTCAGTCCCTTTATCATCAATTTTAATTTTACTAAACAAGGAATCAATAGAAGAAACACCAATCATTTTAAGATCTTCATCACTTTTATGAAAACAATCGCTAGAAAACACTCTTTCTAAAAATTCTCGTTTAGCTCTAAGCATAGCGGTTCTTTTCTTGCTTTCATCCATAGAAACATATAAAGCCTTAATTGATTCCTCAACCTTGGGTACAAAAATTTTCAACTTGAGATTTTCTACATCATGAGAAATTCTATCAATGCTTCTAGACATATCATCAATCTTATTCAACTTTTCTTGTATCGTAGCATCGAAAACTTTTTGAGCATTGATAAGTTCTTTAATATTATTCTCAAGATCAGAGGTGTTCCTACTATTATTGTAAGAAGGATTACCATAGGAATTACCATAATTATTAGAGGAATTTCCAGGAAAAGGCCTAGGATTAAAATTACCTCTATAAGCATTGTTATGAAAATTGTTTCGCGAGACAAAATTCACATCTACGGAATCACTATTTTGCTCAATCAAAGTAGACAAAGGCACATCATTAAGATCAATAGGAGTACTTTTATTAGCAACCAATTTCATAAGAACATCAACTTTTTCATTCAAAGTACTAATTTCTTCAACTGAACTAACTTTTTTATGAGTAGGTGCTCTTTCGGTATGCCATTGTGAATAATTTTCCATAATATTATCAAGCAATTTAGTAGCTTCACCCAAAGTAATTTCCATAAAAGTACCACCCGCGGCGGAATCTAGAAGATTTCTAGAAACAAAGTTCAATCCCGCATAAAAAATTTGTATGATCATCCAAAGATTTAAACCATGAGTAGGACAATTTCTTAGCATCAATTTCATTCTTTCCCAAGATTGTGCAACAAGTTCATGCTCAAGTTGCTTAAAATTCCTGATTTGAGTTCTAAGGGAAATAATTTTCGCGGGTGGAAAATACTTAGTAATGGAAGCATCTTTGCATTTATCCCAAGAATCGATACTATTGCGAGGCAAAGAAGAAAACCAAATTTTTGCATGATCTCGCAAAGAAAACGGAAATAATTTCAACTTCACAATATCATTGTCCACATCTTTTTTCTTGTGCATATCGCATAATTCCATGAATGTGTTTAGATGGGACGCGGCATCCTCATTAGGAGTACCGGAAAATTGATCTTTTATAACAAGATTAAACAAAGCGGCATTAATATCACAAGATTCCGCACTAGTGGCGGGAGGAGCAATCGGAGTGCTAATAAAATCATTATTGTTGGTATTGGAAAAATCATACAACTTGGTGTTTTCTTGAGTCATCATGACTACGCAAACAAGATCGCACACAAAAAGATAGATCTGACGAGAAAACGGCGAACGAAAAACAGGGTGAATAAAACGGCAAATTTTTGTGAAGTGGGGAGATGAAAACGAGAGGCAAATAGCAAATAATGTAAATTGCAAGGAGATGAGATTTATGATTAGGAACCTGATAGATGTTGATGATGTCTCCCCGGCAACGGCACCAGAAATCTACTTCTGATAGCTTGTATCCGTGTCGGTATTTCCCCGAAGAGGAAGGGATGATGCAGCACAGCTACGGTAGGTATTTCCCTCAGTTATGAAACCAAGGTTATCGAACCAGTAGGAGAACCAAGCAACACTATGTAAATAGTACCTGCACACAAAGAACAAATACTTGCAACCCAATGCTTATGAGGGGTTGTCAATCCCTCTACGGGTAACGATGCCAGATATTGTCAAGTTGACGAGATACAAATTGTGATAGATTGGATAAATAGATCTAAAATAAACATGAAATAAAAGATGCAAATAAAAAGTGCAGCAAGGTATTTTTGGGGTTTTGGAATAATAGATCTAAAAACAAAGGCGAATAAAAAGTAGATCGGAAAACAATATGATAAAAGATAGACCCGGGGCCGTAGATTTCACTAGTGGCTTCTCTCGAGAAAATAGCATACCGTTGGGCAATTGATAGAAAAGCGAATAATCATGATGATATCCAAGGCAACGATCATGTATATAGGCATCACATCCAAGATTAGTAGACCGACTCCTGCTGGCATCTACTACTATTACTCCACACATCGACCGCTGTCCAATATGCATCTAGTGTATTAAGTTCATGGAGAAATGGAGTAATGCAATAAGAACGATGACATGATGTAGACGAGATCTATTCATGTAGGAATAGCCCCCATCTTGTTATCCTTAATAGCAACAATACATGTGTGTCTTGCTGCCCCTTCTGCCACTGGGAAAGAACACCGCACGATTGAACCCCTCACAAAGCACCTCTTCCCATGGCAAGAAAAATCGATCTAGTCGGCCTAACTAAACCAAATATTCGCAGAAGAAATATGAGGCTATAAGTAATCATGCATATAGGAGATCAAAGAAACTCAAATAACTTTCATGGATATATAGATCTGATCATAAACTCAAAGTTCATCGGATCCCAACAAACACACCGCAAAAAAGAGTTACATCAAATAGATCTCCAAGAGATCATTGTATTGAGAATCAAAAAGAGAGAAGAAGCCATCTAGCTACTGCCTACGGACCCGTAGGTCTACAATGAACTACTCACGCATCATCGGAGAGGCGCCAATGAGGATGATGAATCCCTCCGTGATGGTGTCTAGATTGGATCTCGTGGTTCTGGAACTTGCGGCGGCTGGAATTGTGTTTCATCGCCTCCCCTAGGGTTTCTGGAATATTTGGGGATTTATAAGGTAAAGAGACGGTGCGGGAGGCCACCGAGGTGGGCACAACCCACCAGGGCGCGCCTGGGCCCCCAAGCGCACCCAAGTGGGTTGTGCCCCCCTCGGGGCACCCCTCTGGTACTTCTTTGCCCCTAGTTGTTCCTTTTGGTCCATAAAAATTCTCCAAAAAGTTTCGTTGTGTTTGGACTCCGTTTGGTACTGATATTCTGCGAAGTAAAAAACAAGCAAAAAAGAGCAACTGGCACTGGGCACTATGTCAATATGTTAGTCCCAAAAAATGATATAAAGTTGCTATAAAATGATTGTAAAACATCCAAGAATGATAATATAATAGCATGGAACAATCAAAAATTATAGATACGTTGGAGACGTATCAGGAGGACGTCCCAAGGCAGTCTAAAACTAACCCTAGGTCATACAAGGCTCATGGGCCCAAGTGGAGGTGATGCAACACCTTTGGACTTGTAGTTTGACTCGGATTCTGCTGCAGCGTCAGATTGTTTCATCAATATCTCAACACTTCGGATGAATTTGAAGGTGAATCCAATTGGGTTGGAAAGAGCACAAAATCTACTTTCCAAAAAAAAAGAATCACCCAATTCGGAGTCCGGATGAAAGAGATCTTGGCGTTATGAGTCAGGTATGTCTGTGCAGTCCGAATCTGAGTCTAGAACGTGAGAGACTTGGACTCTATCTTCTCTTGGCCCAAAAGTGACGTTAGAGGACTTTTTGAACAACACCTAAACTTCTCTTTTCCCTTATCTTCATATGTGGATTGTACAAATGTCCCATACACTTGCAATTAGACATGGCACAAAAGTCTGTGAAGTATTTTTGTCCTAGATAACATAAATAAATTATTGCATAGTTTGCACTAGAAATCACCTCAAAAATATGCATGTATGCAATATTTTTTGGTCGTATTCAAGCTAGTCATGTCCTCATCATCCTCCCCTTCTTTAAAACAAAGCCGTCCTCAGCGTTGCTTAATCTGAAATGTGGCTAACAAAAGAGACAAAGTGTACATGTTGTATATGTATATGTCATCCATTTTTACTTCCCTTGGTTTTTGCACGTATGACACATGTATACCTGAGTAACTTTCATAGTTCATAAAATATAAAGCCAAAATATTATCACAAGAAGTAGAAGGCATGAAAATATTGCAACTCAGTTTGCACATATAAGTGAAGCTCTTATTCATATCAAAAGATTGACAAATGTTCATCATTAAACCATCCCAACATTGATGAATAAACCTTACTTGCATCAAATTTACATGCTACAACATGCTTAAATAAGCAAACATGCAATAAGTCATTTGACACAAAATCATCACCAAGATTAGAGGTCATATCAAAATGATTAAACATTGGTTCTTTCGCATCAACAGTTAATTCAATGGGTGCACTCAAATTTTTTGGTATTTCGGTTGTTTGATCACATGATGCATTCATGACAGTAACACGATCCTCTAAAATAGGTGGTGTGCTCAAATCAATTGGTAACTTAACACATGATGTATTTAAGTTAACTAGGCATGCATCATTCTCATGTGAAGTTATATCATCAATACCTTTACTCTTACCTTGTCGCAAAGACGTACCTGATGTAGGTACGGACGATGATAATGTACCATACACTTGAGATGATGTCGCGCTCACAATCTGAGGTGTGGCTGCTCTAGTAGGTGCAACGGTGGAGGAACCAACCGGTGGTGATGAGCATGAACTGGAATAGTAGTTGTTGTAGTCACCCAATGCATCCTCCTGTATCTGTCTCTCAAATGTACAAGCGCGAACATACATACCAGTAATGCAACGAGGAATATACTGAAATCTTGCATGAATATCATGGTTCAAACCACCAAAAAATCTATTCATTGTATCATCCTCAGATTCTTCTATGTCACAATGATGCATATAAGATTTGAACTCTTGGTAGTAAGCATGAACAGTGTTACTGCCTTGTTTTAATTGTTCCAATTTGCGAAGCAATTCACGATGATAGTAAGGAGGAAAAAAATTGTTGTCGCATTACAGCTTTCAAATCTTTCCAAGTTGTTGGTTGGTTATCAATGTTTCTCTTACAATGTACACTCCACTAAACAGAAGAAAAACCAGTAAATGCTCCAGTGGCAGCTCGTACACTCTCAAGTTCAGAAAAATCTTGGTGACTAAAAACTTGTTCTACTTCAAGCTCCCAAGCTAGATAAATAGCAGGATTAAATCTACCCTCAAATGACGGTAAAAAGATAACATGACCATGTGCTTATGTGTGTTGTCCAACCTCTCGTGATGGTGAAGATGTATCCGTCGTCCAAGAACTTCTATCTCCTAAACCTGTCATGATTAGTAGAAACAAGAAACAAAATTCGAGAATAATGTTCTTATGAACTACTAGGATGTGGTGGTAAAGCACTCACAGTAAAACAAATATCAATATCTTACAAGTTCTTACCATGCAGTAGGTGGTGACAGGCAACCAGCGGTGTCAAATAACTCTGAAGATTGAGTAAAGTGATTGTCAGGGGAACGTATGTATACACGGTGTAGAAATATGTGGATCCTGGAAGGCTTAAATATTTGGTAGCAAAAGATTAGCAATAATCAATTCAGAGATGCAATGTTGAATAAATGCTCAACGACGGTACTGTGCTGGTCCTAGGCTAGACCGGACTAGAGACGCGAGCCTAGAACACTAATGAGGTCACGGCATAGCACGACTAGCATCAATAAAGGATATGAAGTAGCTCTGGACAACAAGATATAAATGAAGATCACAATGGCAGTAAAGATAATGATGAGAAACAACTGCCAAGCAGGATAAACCAACAATTCTCTCTTCAACTTTCCTCTGGAAAAGTTTGTGCCAATTTTCTGATATTTTTTTCTATATAATGCTACTGACTCAAGCTTTCCAATGCAAAAAGAATCACTCAATTTCGAGTTGATATGAGGAGTCAAAAAATTCTAAAACTGGCCTGAAAAACTGTAACAAGTTGTGTTCGCGAACTTCGGAGGGCAAAAAGACCTATTTCTAAGCCGATTTTGAGGTGCCAAATATTGAACTAGCTTCTGCAACCAATCAGATGCGGCTCGTCACTAGCTTTAATTTGAGTACTGGCAGAGCCAAAACAGACTTCGTATGAGGAAGATATGCCTGTTTTAATGAACAGTGTGCAAAACAGATTTGAATCCGAATTCAGGTAGCGAATCCGAATTCAGGTACGAGATTGAGTCTAGATAGATCCAAAAAAAAATTCTCTTTTTTCCCACACTTTTTTTCTTTTTCTTTCTCTCCTTTTTTCTCTGACTTTTTTTTACTTTTTTCTCTCTTTTTTTCTCTGTCTTTTTTTTCTGTCTCCCTCTTTCCAAGACAAACTAGATAAGATGCAGATTGGATCAAGCAAAGATGTGAACAACCTCAACTATGATTATGACAATGAACGATGGGTAGCACGTGGTGGAACTTGATGGATGAGGTGGTGGACAGCGAAAGAGATAATGATGCAATGGCGGCGTGACTAATGTGAACAGAACTCGAAACTCTAAAGGAACTAGACACTAAGACCAGCAACTCAACACGACGATGCAACTGCAAATTCAACAAAGCAAAACACCAAACAGAAAATTGCAAAAGGCTCAGATTGGTTCAGATATGATGATCCAGTCCTATTTTTTGTGGCTTTTTCTTGAACAATATATAAGAAAATAAATCTAATCTAGGGATAACTGGAAATTCTCACCGAGCAACCTGAAAACTGATACCACTTGATAGAGGCAGGGTGTCCCGATCTTTCGATGAGATGATAACTATCGATTCGGTGGAGCCGACTTTGATGATTTGACCACAAACATGCACAACGTTGCACCTTAGCAATCGCTAAACCAATCTCCTGAGGTTACTGACGATGCTGGAAGCATGATCAGCCTGACCACGAAGGTCTATTCCTGCACGCAATCAAAGAACAAGCAAGAATATGATAATGCAATCTGAATATTGTGAATATAGATGAAGTATTGATAAAGGTGGGGATCCGAAAGCGGTCTTGGTCTGGTCGTTGGACACAAACGAAGTACACGAAGTTGCAATGGCTAACTTTTAACTAAACAAATACCAAGGAAAAAGCTACTAGATGGATCTACTTATATAGGAGCAAGGGGTGGTGGCCAAGGAGGTGGGAGTACGTCCCAAGGCAGCCTAAAACTAACCCTAGGTCGTACAAGGCTCATGGGCCTAAGTGAAGGTGATGCAACACCTTTGGACTTGTAGTTTGACTCGGATTCTGCTGCAGTGTCGGATTGTTTCATCAATATCTCAATGCTCCGGATGAATTTGATGGTGAATACATTTGGGTTGGAAAGAGCACAAAATCTACTTTCCAACAAAAAAAGAATCACCCAATTCGGAGTCCGGATGAAAGAGATCTTAGCATTTTGAGTCAGGTATGTCTGTGCAGTCTGAATCTGAGTCCAGAACATGAGAGACTTGGACTCTATCTTCTCTTGGCTCAAAAGTGACGTGAGAGGACTTTTTGAACAGCACCTAAACTTCTCTTTTCCCCTTATCTTCATATGTGGATTGTACAAATGTCCCATACACCTGCAATTAGACATGGCACAAAAGTTTGTGAAGTATTTTTGTCCTGGATAACATAAATAAATTATTGCATAATTTGCATTACAAATCACCTCACAACTATGCATGGATGCAATATTTTTGGTCGTATCCAAGATAGTCATGTCCTCATCAGACGTTGTTTTTAGCAGAATTGTCATGGTGTTATTTTTGTGCAGAAATCAAAGTTCTCGGATTAACCTGAAAATTTACGGAGATTTTTTGTGGAATATATAAAAAATACTCAGAAAAATATACCAGAGGGGGGCCACCCAGGAGCCACAAGCTCAAGGGGCGCGCCCACCCCCCAGGGCACGCCTCCTAGGCTTGTGGGCCCCCTGGACCTTCGGCAACCCTAACTCCGACTCCATATATACCTATTCGCCAAGAAAAAATTCAGGGAGAAGGATTCATCGCATTTTACGATATGGAGCAGCCGCCACCTCCTGTTCTTCATCGGGAGGGCTGATTTGGAGTCCGTTCGGGGATCCGTAGGGTGGAATTCATCGCCGTCATCATCATCAACCTTCCTTCACCGCCAATTTCATGATGCTCACCACCGGGAGTGAGTAATTCCTTTGTAGGTTTGCTGGACGATGATGGATTGGATGAGATTTATCATGTAATCGAGTTAGTTTTGTTAGGGCTTGATCCCTAGTATCCACTATGTTCTGAGATTGATGTTGCTATGACTTTGCTATGCTTAATGCTTGTCACTAGGGCCCGAGTGCCATGATTTCAGATCTGAACCTATTATGTTTTCATGAATATATTTGTGTTCTTGATCCTATCTTGCAAGTTATATGCACCTATTACGATGTATGATCCGCATACCCCAAGGTGACAATAATTGGGATTCTTTCCGGTGATTACCTTAGTTTGAGGAGTTCATGTATTCACTAAGTGCTAATTCTTTGTTCCGGTTCTCTATTAAAAGGAGGCCTTAATATCCCTTAGTTTCCTTATGGACCCTGCTGCCACGGGAGGGTAGGACAAAAGATGGCATGCAAGTTCTTTTCCATAAGCACGTATGACTATATACGGAATACATGCCTACATTACATTGATGAATTGGAGCTAGTTCTGTGTCACCCTAGGTTATGACTGCTACATGATGAATATTATCCAACACAATTATCCATCGTTGATCCAATGCCTACGAGCTTCCCACATATTGATCTTTGCTAAGTTACTTTCATCTTTGCTACTGTTACAATCACTATAAAACTACTACTATTACTATTGCCACTGTTACCGTTACTATCATACTACTTTGCTACTGATGACTTTGCTGTAGATATTAAGTCTTTTAGGTGTGGTTGAATTGACAACTCAACTGCTAATACTTGTGAATATTCTTTGGCTCCCCTTGTGTCAAATCAATAAATTTGGGTTGAATAATCTACCCTCAAAAACTGTAGCGATCCCATATACTTGTGGGTTATCAAGACCTTTTTCTAGCGCCGTTGCCGGGGAGCATAACTCTATTTGCTGAGTCACTTGGGATTTATATCTTTTGATTACTATGAGGAATCTTAAGGATGATAGAACCAAGATCGTTCCCTCTAAGATGAGGGGAGGTAAGGAACTGTTATCTAGCTCTGCACTTGATTTACCTTCTGTTTTGAGTAAGCTTGCAACACCACCACATGCTATTAATCCTGATATGTTGCAAGTAATTGATGATGCTACTTCTGCTATGAATGATGCTTATGATGATGCTAGTATTTTACTTGATAAGACTATGCCACTGGGTGAATTCTTGATGAACAGCTTGCTAGAGCTAAAGAAAATGAGAATGCTGAAACTGATGAGATTGATGAAACTGATGAAATTATTGAAACTGAAAAACTTTGAAACACCTATTAGACCCAGCTAACCTAGATATGAATTGCCTGATATACCTAAGGGTTATGTTATGGATGGAGAGGTAGCTTGGGATTTTCTTGCTTGTAAGGATAGAGATGATCTTAAGAATTACTAGTCAAGTTGAAAGAAAAATCTTTGAATGCTAGAATGAAATATGATCCTAAGTTTGCTACTTCACCTATCTTTGTTACTGATAAGGATTATGAATTCTCTGTCGATCCTGAGTTAATTACTTTGGTTGAATCTGATCCTTTCCATGGTTATGAATCTGAAACTGTTGTGGCACATCTTACTAAACTGAATGATATAGCCACCCTATTTGCACATGAGGAAAAAATTCACTACTATTATATTCTTAAGTTGTCTCCTTTCTCATTAAAGGGTGATGCTAAAATATGGTATAATTCTCTTGCTCCTGGTTGTGTGTGTAGTCCCCGGGATATGATATATTACTTCTTTGAAAAAGATTTTCCTGCTCATAAGAAACAAGCTGCTTTACAGGAAATATTTAACTTTGTGCAAATTAAAGAAGAGAGTCTCCCACAAGCTTGGGGGAGGCTTCTTCAATTACTTAATGCTTTGCCTGATCATCCTCTCAAGAAAAATGAAATACTTGATATCTTTTATAATGGACTAACCGATGCTTCTACGGACCACCTAGATAGTTGTGCTGGTTGTGTTTCAGGGAACGAACTATTGAACAAGCTGAAGAACTATTGAATAATATATTGACTAATGATAATGATTGGACTCTTCCTGAACTAGCGCCCAAGCCAACTCCAAAGAAGAGAGGTATTCTATTTCTAAATCCTGAAGATGTGCAAGAGGCAAAGAAATCTATGAAATAAAAAGGTATTAAAGCTGAAGATGTTAAGAATTTACCACCTATTGAAGAAATACATGGTCTTAATACCCTGACATAGGTAGTAGAGGTAAATTCTCTCTATAGTTTTGATGAAGGTGATATTCCTTATACTAAATCTGCTAGTCAATGCTTGGATGAATTTGATAACTTTATTGTTAAACAAGAAAACTTCAATGCATATGTTAGTAGACAATTGAAACGAAATGCTTATATGATTGAACGCTTGAGTGACTATATGTTTAGAACTGTTAATGATGTCAAGGGTGTGACTAAACATGCATCCATGATAAAAACTCAAGTAGAACAAGTCCTCAAAGCACAAAATGATTTGCTTAATGAGATGAACAATAAGATGAATGATCATCATGTTAGGGTTATGACTAGGGGTGGTAAAATGACTCAGGAACCTTTGTATCCTGAAGGTCACCCTAAGAGAATTGAGCAAGATTCTCAAAGAATTAATACTGATGCACCTAGTCCTTCTAAAAAGAAAAACAAAGATGATAGGACATTGCATATGCTTCTAACGAACCTACTGTAGACACACCTGAGAATCCAAATGATATTTCTATTTCTGATGCTGAAAGACAATCTGGTGATGAACATGAACCTAGTAAACAATGATAATGATGATGTTCATGTTGATGCTCAACCTAGTAATGATAATTATGTGGAAATAGAACCTACTGTTGATCTTGATAACCCACAACCTAAGAATAAGAGACTTCATTGCTAGGAAACATGGTAAAGAAAGAGAATCATGGGTTCAGAAACCCATGCATTTTCCTCCTAAAGCTTTAAAGAATAAAGATGATGAAGAATTTGAGCGCTTTGTTGAAATGCTTAGACCTGTCTTTTTGCGCCTTCGTTTGACTGATATTCTGAAGATGTCCCCTTATGCTAAGTATATGAAAGATATTGTCACAAATAAAAGAAAGATACTGGAAGCTGAAATTTTGACTTGTAGGAATGAATTATGTCTACCAGAGGGGGGTGAATGGGAGTTTTAAAATTTCTTTCAAAAAAATCAACACTCTCGGAACCCAGCAGCGGAGCGAATGTAAACTAGGAACAGTGAGCGAGTAAAAACTACCGAATGGAAATTGAGAGCATGCATCTAGACAAATCACATGATTGAACAAATCGAATGAAAAGATAAGTAGTAGATGTGACTAGTGATGCTCGATGGCGACAAGGGATTTGATAGACCAGTTCGTCCTTCTGCACAAGAACTACATCTGGTTGGAGGGGTTGTGACTTAACACAGAAGATAAACTCTCTTCACCCTATTCTCCTTGACAATTGGTTCATCAACCAATGTCGATCACTCATGGTAGATACTTGAGGCGATCTTCGAACCTTTACAGACTTCTTCTTCGAGAACCACAATTACTCTTGATCTCTGAAGAAATTGACACCTAACCGTCAAGAGAGTTTGCAGCTCTCAAGAGTAATAGGCGGAGCGTACTGGACTTAGATTCGAGTGATGTTGAACCACTATCTAATTTTTCAGCTCTAGGGGTTTTCTCTCCGTGGATTTTAAACTCAAATCACTTGGAGAGGGGGTTGCTCAACAATCTTCTCACAATCAAATGAATAGCCACCGGACAAAGCCGGTGCGGGGTGGCTATTTATAGCCGCAGCCTTCCCTTGTGGGAAATGACCATTTTGGACACATGGTCGAGCCAGTGGCCAACCGACATGTTCTGAACGGTCGGATTTCAAAGAGCAACGGTAACATGACTTGAGGAACAAGTAATGCTAACTCCTTGGTCAGAGACAAATTTCTCACGGCAAAGAAGATCACAGTCTCTTGCTGGCAAGTATTTTGGTGGAGGAGGCGGTCTCTCTTGGGGATCACTTGGTTTGATGAGACCAATTTATCGGCAGTCACCCCATGGTGGATGGAATGCAAAGTTTTGAGCAAATCGAGGATGAATAATTTCATAATTGAACCATTTGCGCACCCAGTGATGTCGAATCCATTGCAGACGCTTATCTCTCTACTGCTTTGTTTCTCCAGGAGCAGTATTATATCGATCATGAGAAATATATTCAACTGTATTAGTATATGGTTGCCTGCCACCCTTCTTCTTCTTCGGAGCATCTTCTTCTTGCTCGTCAGCATTTTGTTCGGTGCGTTTGCGTTTGCTGGTTGATGGGCCTACCGTTCGTGAAGACATTCGCGATGAAGATTATGACATGTGAAGACATTCACTTGAAGACTATGGAGTGCGAAGACATAGTTGTTTCGTAGTTTCCTTTTCTTCTTCATTGAGTCATAGGAACCACCATACTGTTAAGTGGGGTCCAAGTGAACAAAGTCAGAGTGACTGAAGTGATGCTCAACCAAAATCCTATGTCTTCGAGCGAAGACAATGAGAGCAAACCTTATCCAGAGCTGGATGAGTCAGCTTTACTTGTAGCCCAAGTCAAGCTACCACGTGTGTTTGAAATCCGACCGTTGGACACGTGTCGGTTCCTTAGTGACCCAGGGTCATTTCGGACATATCAGGTCGTGTTGCCTCCTGGCTATAAATAGCCCACCCCCTACACCATAAATTGGTGGCTGCTCAGAGTTAGTGCACGGCTTTTGTCGTTTGAGAGCAACCCACCTCCAAAGCCTTTGAGAGAGAGATCCTTGCGAGGATAAAGCCCAAAACACCCAGAGCCAAAGAGTGTTAGGCATCACTGAAGTCTTTCTGTCCGCGTGACCTGAAGACTTGTTACACTTGAGGACTCTGAATCCTCCAGCCGGTTAGGCGTCGCGTTCTGAGCATCCAAGAGCCATTGTGGATTACCGGTGAATGAAGTCTATGAAGGTTTGGAAGTCTACCTTGAAGACTTACCAGAGTGATTGGGCGAGGACTGGGTGTCCTTAGCTCAAGGGGAATAAGGTGAAGACGCGGTCTTCTGAGTTCAATCTCAGCCTCCCTAACCAGACGTACAATTGTCACATCAACTGGAACTGGTCTACCAAATCCTTGTCTTCACCAAGCAACTGGTTCTATCCCCCACTTCCCTTTACTTTACAGTTTGTCTTCATGTGAAGACTTTTACCTGTTTGGCTTCATACTATCTTCCATTCTGATCCATACTACCTAGCAGCTGATAGTCTTCGTACTTTCACTACATTGCTCACTTGACTATGGCTTGTCTAGTGTAGTCTATCTTCCGCTGCATATCAATAGGTTCATTTCATCTGTTTGTCTTCAAATACCTAGTGTTTTGAAGACTTTCATAAAAATCGCCTATTCACCCCCCCTCTAGTCGATAACTAGCACTTTCATAAACAGCATTGAATAGATGAGAAGTTTGATTCCTTGCATTTGTTTTGAGATATAAAGATGGTGATATTAGAGTCATGCTAGTGAGTAATTGTGGATTAGTAGAAATACTTGTGTTAAAGTTTGTGATTCCCGTAGCATGCACGTATGGTGAACCATTATGTGATGAAGTCGAAGCATGATTTATTTTTTGATTGTCTTCCTTATGAGTGGCGGTCGGGGACGAGCGATGGTCTTTTCCTACCAATCTATCCCCCTATGAGCATGCGTGTAGTACTTTGTTTCGATGGCTAATAAATTTTTGCAATAAGTATGTGAGTTCTTTATGGTTAATGTTGAGTCCATGGATTATACGCACTCTCACCCTTCCACCATTGCTAGCCTCTCTAGTACCGCGCAACTTTCGCCGGTGAATTAAACCCACCATATACCCTTCCTCAAAACAGCCACCATACCTACCTATTATGGCATTTCCATAGCCATTGCGAGATATATTGCCATGCAACTTCCACTGTTCCGTTTTATTATGACACACACCATCATTGTCATATTGCTTTGCATGATCATGTAGTTGACATCGTATTTGTGGCAAAGCCACCTTTCATAATTCTTTCATAAAGTTTTGGGGTTATGCATTAGAGACAGCTGCATTCACGTTAAATAGGGCACCATCTAAATCCGTTGAGACGACACCATATGAACTATGGTTTGGCAAGAAACCTAAGCTGTCGTTTCTTAAAGTTTGGGGCTGCGATGCTTATGTGAAAAAACTTCAACCTGATAAGCTCGAACCCAAATCGGAGAAATACGTCTTCATAGGATACCCAAAGGAGACTGTTGGGTACACCTTCTATCACAGATCCGAAGGCAAGATATTCGTTGCTAAGAATGGATCCTTTCTAGAGAAGGAGTTTCTCTCGAAAGAAGTGAGTGGGAGGAAAGTAGAACTTGATGAGGTAATTGTACCTTCTCCCGAATTGGAAAGTAGTTCACCACAGAAATCAGTTCCAGTGATGCCTACACCAATTAGTGAGGAAGTTAATGATGATGATCATGAAACTTCGGATCAAGTTGCTACCGAACCTCGTAGGTCAACCAGAGTACGTTCCACACCAGAGTGGTACGGTAATCCTGATCTGGAAATCATGTTACTAGACCATGACGAACCTACGAACTATGAGGAAGCGATGATGAGCCCAGATTCTGATAAATGGCTTGAGGCCATGAAATCTGAGATAGGATCCATGTATGAGAACAAAGTATGGACTTTGACTGACTTGCCCGATGATCGGCGAGCCATTAAGAATAAATGGATCTTCAAGAGGAAGATAGACGCTGATAGTAGTGTTACTATCTACAAAGCTCGAATTGTCGCAAAAGCTTTTCGACAAGTTCAAGGTGTTGACTACGATGAGATTTTCTCACTTGTATCGATGCTTAAAGTCTGTCTGAATCATGTTAGCAATTGCCGCATTTTATGAAATCTGGCAAATGGATGTCAAAACTACATTCCTTAATGGAATTTTTAAAGAAGAAGTTGTATATGATGCAACCAGAAGGTTTTGTCAATCCTAAAGGTGCTAACAAAATGTGCAAGCTCCAGCGATCCATCTATGGACTGGTGCAAGCATCTCGGAGTTGGAATATACGCTTTGATGAAGTGATCAAAGCATATGGTTTTATACAGACTTACGGTGAAGCCTGTATTTACAAGAAAGTGAGTGGGAGCTCTGTAGCATTTCTGATATTATATGTGGATGACATATTGTTGATTGGAAATGATATAGAATTTCTGGATAGCATAAAAGGATACTTGAATAAGAATTTTTCAATAAAAAGGACCTCGGTGAAGCTGCTTAAGTATTGAGCATCAAGATCTATAGGGATAGATCGAGACGCTTAATAGGACTTTCACAAAGCACATACCTTGACAAGATTTTGAAGAAGTTCAAAATGGATCAGTCAAAGAAGGAGTTCTTGCCTGTGTTACAAGGTGTAAAATTGAGTAAGACTCAAAACCCGACCCCGGCAGAAGATAGAAAGAGAATGAAAGTCATTCCCTATGCCTCAGTCATAGGTTCAATAAAGTATGCCATGCTATGTACCAGACCAGTTGTGTGCCTTGCTATGAGTTTAGCAAGGAGGTACGATAGTGATGCAGGGATAGATCACTGGATAGCGGTCAAAGTTATCCTTAGTTACCTAAGAGGACTAAGGAAATATTTCTCGGTTATGGAGGTGATAAAAGAGTTCGTCGTAAAAGGTTACGTCGATGCAAGCTTTTACACCGATCCAGATGACTCAGAGTCTCAATCTGGATACATATTGAAAGTGGGAGCAATTAGCTAGAGTAGCTCCGTGCAGAGCATTGTAGACATAGAAATTTGCAAAATACATACGGATCTGAATGTGGCAGACCCGTTGACTAAACTTCTCTCACAAGCAAAACTTGATCACATGGCGATGTGAACTAGATTGTTGACTCTAGTAAACCCTTTGAGTGTTGGTCACATAGCGATGTGAACTATGGGTGTTAATCACATGGTGATGTGAACTATTGGTGTTAAATCACATGGCGATGTGAACTAGATTATTGACTCTAGTGCAAGTGGGAGACTGAAGGAAATATGCCCTAGAGGCAATAATAAAGTTATTATTTTATTTCCTTATGTCATGATAAATGTTTATTATTCATGCTAGAATTGTATTAACCGGAAACTTGATACATGTGTGAATACATAGACAAAACAAAGTGTCCCTAGTATGCCTCTACTTGACTAGCTCGTTAATCAAAGATGGTTAAGTTTCCTGACCATAGACATGTGTTGTCATTTGATGAACGGGATCACATCATTAGGAGAATGATATGATGGACATGACCCATCCGTTAGCTTAGCATAATGATCGTTAAGTTTATTGCTATTGCTTTCTTCATGACTTATACATGTTCCTCTGACTATGAGATTATGCAACTCCCGAATACCGGAGGAACACCTTGTGTGCTATCAAATGTCACAATGTAACTGGGTGATTATAAAGATGCTCTACAGGTGTCTCCGATGGTGTTTGTTGGGTTGGCATAGATCGAGATTAGGATTTGTCACTCCGTGTATCGGAGAGGTATCCCTGGGCCCTCTCAGTAATGCACATCACTATAAGCCTTGCAAGCAATGTGACTAATGAGTTAGTTACGGGATGATGCATTACGGAACGAGTAAAGAGACTTGCCAGTAACGAGATTGAACTAGGTATGATGATACCGATGATCGAATCTCGGGCAAGTAACATACCGATGACGAAGGGAATAACGTATGTTGTTATGCGGTTTGACCGATAAAGATCTTCGTAGAATATGTAGGAGCCAATATGAGCATCCAGGTTCCGCTATTGGTTATTGACCGGAGAAGTGTCTCGGTCATGTCTACATAGTTCTCGAACCCGTAGGGTCCGCACGCTTAATGTTCGATGATGATTTGTATTATGAGTTATGTGATTTGATGACCGAAGTTTGTTCGGAGTCCCGGATGAGATCGGGGACATGACGTGGAGTCTCAAAATGGTCGAGAGGTAAAGATTCATATATTGGAAGGCTATATTCGGACATCGGAAAGGTTCCGAGTGATTCGGGTATTTTTCGGAGTACCGGGGAGTTACGGGAATTCACCGGGAGAAGTAATGGGTCTTATTGGGCCATACGGGAAAGAGGAGGCAGTAGCCAGGAGGTGCCCCCCCACCAAGCCCAGTCCGAATTGGACAAAGGGTTGGGGGCGCGGCCCCCCTCTCCCTTCCTTTCCCCCTCTCCCTTTTGGTGGAATCCTACTAGGACTTGGAGTCCTAGTAGGACTCCCCTCTTGGGCGTGCCCTAGGGGCCGGCCGGCCCTCCCCTCCTCCCTCCTTTATATACGTGGGGAGGGGGGCACCTTAGGACACACAAGTTGATTGTTTTTAGCCGTGTGCGGTGCCCCCCTCCATAGATTTCCACCTCGGTCATATTTTTGGAGAGCTTAGGCGAAGCCCTGCCGGAATCACTTCATCATCACCGTCACCACGTCGTCGTGCTGACGAAACTCTCCTTAGGCCGCAACTGGATCAAGAGTTCGAGGGACGTCACCGAGCTGAACGTGTGCAGATCGCGGAGGTGCCGTACGTTCGGTACTTGGATCGGTTGGATCGCGAAGATGTTCGACTACATCAACCGCGTTGCTAAACGCTTCCGCTTTCAGTCTACGAGGGTACGTGGACACACTCTCCCGCTCGTTGCTATGCTTCTCCTAGATAGATCTTGCGTGATCGTAGGAAATTTTTGAAATACTATGTTCCTCAACATTCATATAGAGTCATATTTTGTTCTAAGTATCGAGTTGTAATTCTTGAGTTGTAAGTAAATAGAAGTGTGATGATCATCATTATTAGAGCATTGTCCCATGTGAGGAAAGGATGATGGAAGCTATGATTCCCTCACAAGTTGGGATGAGTCTCCGGACTTCATAAAAAAATAAAAGAGGCCAAAGAAGCCCAAATAAAAAAAGAGGCCAAAGAAGCCCAAACAAAAAATGATAGAAATGAGAGAAGGGACAATGTTATTATCCTTTTTCCACACTTGTGCTTCAAAGTAGCACCATGATCTTCATGATAGAGAGTCTCCTATTTTGTCACTTTCATACACTAGTGGGAATTTTTCATTATAGAACTTGGCTTGTATATTCCAATGATGGGCTTCCTCAAATTGCCCTAGGTCTTCGTGAGCAAGCAAGTTGGATGCACACCCACTTAGTTTCTTTTTGAGCTTTCATACACTTATTGTAGCGACCTGACCCGAATGGATCGAAGTCTCTGTGCATAAGTGTCATCCCTGGATCGGTAATGCTGACACACACAGTACATGAAGGATTTATAACAGAGTGCAATCACACACTTATTACATCGAATGTCTCAAAAGAGAACTTATTACAATAATATGGCTTAAGGCCATCTAAATAAGATAACAGCGGAAGCATCGAAGGTAAATGAGTTCATCAACTCCAACGGCATAGCTGAGTGCACGACAACGACCTAGAGCACCTTACTCTTCGTATGAAAAGTCTGCAACATGATATGTTGCAGCCCGAAACGGGTCAGCACATGGAATATGCTGGCAAGATAACACTATAGAGCAATGAACAAAGTAAATGCTATTACTACATGCATATGTGGCTGGTGGAGGCTCTATGGTTAACATGATTTTGCGAAAAGCTAATTTTTCCCTACAACAAAGGAATATATTTTATTTAACTATCATGGTAGTTGATAAACATTGAGAATGGTAACCCCATCTCAATCCCAATTAAACAGTAATTAACAACCCAGCAACATTAATTAAGAGTGATGAGATCAAGATGATAATCCAAGAACCAGATACTCAAGATGTCCATAACTGGGGACACGGCTAACCATGATTAGTTTGTACACTCTGCAGAGGTTTGCGCACTTTTCCCCACAAGACTCGATCTCCTCCGTTGGATTTCTCGCACTACATGGTGTTTGAGAAACGGATGAACGAGACACAGTCTTTCAGAAGCATTAACTCTTTCGACGGGTAAACCGTACCACCTACATCCCCTACATCTGCTAGTTTACCACTGAAAGAGGTCACACAACATACTCAACTATGCCAGAGCCCATAATGGCTTGTGGCTGCACACAGAAGTTTCTAGCTTGAATAATCTTATGATCCCTTTGAGCCTGGGTGGCAAACCATAGGATGATCACACGGTAACCCCGGGATCTCCTAGGACAACACTGGATTCCCCAGGTGTCCGGGCAAGCCACTGGTATCCCCAGGGTGCCCCAAACCATTCCACCCAGATGTGTATTAAAGTAGCCACCTTAAGTTAAACCTTAGTTAACAATAACTCTCACATCTTTCATGGATACACTCAACCAAACCACGTCTACGAGCATAGCATAGCAAAGTAAGCATAACGTAGAAGTAACACCCAAGGTTTGATAATAAAGGGCAATAGGTTCTACCTCATCATCTACTTCCCAATACCCACAAGTTAATCAGATCCTACTCATGCCATGTTTGAGGATTGTAACTAATGCATAAAAACTGGGTAATAATGAAGTATGATCAATGTGTTACTTGCCTTGCTGACGATCTGCAAACCCTAGAGACTCGTAGTAGCACGCTTCGCACTCCGGGAATTCTATCGCAAACAAACAATAGCATACATAAGCACTCAAGCATAGATGCAAGGGTAAAACTCAGATGAGAAAGATCAAATCTGAAAGTTCAACTGAAAAGCTTCGATTTGCAAAAATAATCAAACGAATCGGAGCTACGGAACTGAAACTACGGTCAAAAGAACTTCGAACTCAAATCTGCTTGAAACCAAATTTTAAATTGTCAAAACCATGTTCAAGTTGATTAACCAGAAAGAGGGATTCGAGACGAAGATTTTGGCATTGGTTTCACTCGATTTGGACGAACGGTTGAAAAGTTGCGAGGGTTTGAAGATCAGGGGCTAATCTGCGATAAAAATAATCGCAGATAGGTCCCTGGTGAAAATAAACAGAAAAAGAAAAACCTAACGAACGAACGTTCGCTAATAGAGACTAACGAACGAAAAACGTTCACTAACAGATCTAAACGAACGAACGTTCGCTAATTAAACTAACCTAATAAAATAAACCGATCTAAAAAAGAAAAACCGAAACTACAAAAAAAAAAACCGGGGTGGTTTTGCGGCGGTTATACCGGTTCGGTGGGAAAAACCGGCGAGACCGGCGGCGGACTCCGGCGGGGCGGCGGGCGGCTCCAGCGAGGCGACACGGGGCTGCGGCGCGGGCGGCGGGGCTCAGCGGCGGCGGGGTGCGGCGCGGGCGCAGCGTGGTGGCGGGGCAACAGCGGGCAGCGGCGGAAGTGCGGCGGCGGGCGGCGGCGCTTGTGACGAGGGGAGAGAGGGGGTTGGAGGCGGCTATATAAAGGGGGAGAGAGGGGGCAAAGCGAGGCGGCGGCGGCAGCATGCTCGCTCGGGACTCTGTCCCGAGCTCGGAGACGAGGCGGCTGGGCCTTGGCCTGGCGCTAGCTGTGCCTGCCCAGTTCGGAAGTTTTTTTTTAATAAATAAATTCTGCCAAAGAAAAATCCTAATAAAATATAAAAAAATTTCTAAAAATGCCAAAAACAATTTTCACCGTCTAAATAAAATATTTAGAACAAAGTGAACATTTTTCTGGCCTAAAATGCAATTTTCAAAAATGCATATTTTTCTAATTCAAATAAAATAGCAATAGAATCCAAATAAAATTATTTATTTGATTTTAACATTTTTCCTCCAATATTTCTTTTATTTTGGAGAAGTCATTTTATCTCCTCTCTTTTATTTTTGATATTGGAAAATATTTTGGAGAGAAAAATTATTAAAACCAAAATGATCCTCTTTTCAAATTTGAGAAAAATTCAAATATGAAAAATAAATGAAATCCCCAACTCTCTCCGTGGGTCCTTGAGTTGCTTAGGATTTCTAGGGTCACAAACGAAATGCAAATAAAATATGATATGCATATGATGACCTATGTATAACATTCCAAATTGAAAATTTGGGATGTTACACTTATAGCTCTAGTGCATCCATTGCATGGCAACCCCTACTCACTTGCATCGATATCAATTGATGGGCACCTTCATAGGCCATTAATTTGCCAAGTTGATGTGAGACTTTCTCCTTCTTTTTGTCTTCTCCACAACCACCATATCCTATTCCACCTATAGTGCTATATCCATGGCTCACGCTCATGTATTGCGTGAAAGTTGAAAACGTTTGAGAACACCAAAAGTATGAAACAATTGCTTGGCTTGTCATCGGGGTTGTGCATGATGAAATACTTTGTGTGATGAAGATGGAGCATAGCCAGACTATATGATTTTGTAGGGATAACTTTCTTTGGCCATGTTATTTTGAGAAGACATGATTGCTTTTATTAGTATGCTTGAAGTATTATTGTTTTTATGTCAATATTAAACTTTTGTTTTGAATCTTATGGATCTGAACATTCTTGCCACAATAAAGAAGATTGCATTGATAAATATGTTAGGTAGCATTCCACATCAAAAATTCTGTTTTTATCATTTACCTACTCGAGGACGAGCAGGAATTAAGCTTGGGGATGCTTGATACGTCTCCAACGTATCTATAATTTTTTTATTGTTCCATGCTATTATATTATCTATTTTGGATGTTTTATATGCATTAATATGCTATTTTATATTATTTTCGAGACTAACCTATTAACCTATAGCCGAGTGCCAGTTTTTGTTTTTTCCTTGTTTTTGACTTCTATAGAAAAGGAATATCAAACGGAGTCCAAACGGAATAAAACTTTATGATGATTTTTCTTGGACCAGATGTTGGCGTACGACACCTATGGGATCCTAAAGGACCCCTTTACGGTTCGGCAGGGAGAGAGATATGCACAAAGAGCAGAACCAACGATCGACACGGGGCGATTTTACCCAGGTTCGGGCCGCTAATCAGCGTAAAACCCTACTCCTGCCTTGTTTTATTATGGGTGTTCTTGAGCCCAGGCTCCAGGAGCGCTTGCAATGAACAGTACATTCAAAGAGCAGCTACGCATGCAGAATGGGCCAGAAGATCCTCCTCCCCTGTAGCAGTTGCCTTGGGCCTCCTTTTATATGCTCAAAGGGGTCACCACAGTGACAAAATGTACATACATTGAGGTGTAAAGTAGCAACAGGGTTATCATACCTAACCACTGACGGATTAGGACGAATGCATTTAATGCACCGTGAGGTGTCCGTTTAGGTGTCCTCACTTTCTTGGGGATGGAAAAAAGGGGCCATCCCATCAGCACCGCTTAAGCTCTCCTCCACTGGCGCGTTGCCACGCATCCAGAGAAGGATCCAGAGCGTCAGGCTCGTTGCTGTGCCGAAGCGGTGGCACAGTGATAGAATCTTGTCGGTGTGCAAATCTTGCCGGGCCCAAATCTTGCCGGGTTTCGTGAGCCACCCCGGCAAGATCTTGCCGGGGGCCTGGTCTTCGGTCTTCAGATCTTATTAACTCCTGATCCTTTGATTCTCGGTCTGAGTGTCCCCAATACAATCTTGCACTAATCTCCAATTACTCCCCCGGCAAACCTCGCCGCGGGCTTGGCTACGACTGCCCGTGCACAAGTATGGGGTACTAAAGTCCTAATACTTAGTACACCGACACCAGAAGACACCTATGTGACTTGGAGAGAGGGCCAGAAGAGTACCGAGGAGGCCACAAGCCTCTAGAGCGCGCCCTAGGGGGGGCGCCCTCAGGCCTTGTGGGCCCCTCGGGTGTCCTCCAAACCTAATTCCACCTCTATATATTCTCCAATATTCCCCAAACATCAGAAGCGTCCACCAAAATACTTTTCTGCCGCCACAAGCCTCTGTTCCTGTGAGATCCCATCTTGGGGCCTTTTCCGGCACCCTGCCGGAGGGAGATTCGATCATGGAGGGCCTCTACATCAACCTTGCTGCCCTTTCGATGATGCGTGAGTAGTTTACCATAGACCTACGGGTCCATAGCTAGTAGCTAGATGGCTTGTTCTCTCTCTTTGATCTTCAATACCATGTTCTCCTCGATGTTCTTGGAGTTCTGTCTGATGTAATCTTATTTGGCAGTGTGTTTGTTGAGATCCGATGAATTGTGGATTTATGATCAGATTATCTATGAATATTATTTGAGTCTTCTCTGAACTCTTTTATGCATGATTAAGATATCTTTGTATTTCTCTTCGAACTATCGGTTTGGTTTGGCCAACTAGATTGGTTTTTCTTGCAATTGGAGAGGTGCTTAGTTTTGGGTTCAATCTTGCGGTGTCCTAGTGATAGAAGGGGTAGCGACGCACGTATTGTATTGTTGCCATCAAGGATAAAAAGATGGGGTTTATGTCATATTGCTTGAGTTTATCCCTCTACACCATGTCATCTTACTTAAAGCGTTGCTCTGTTCTTATGAACTTAATACTCTAGATGCAGGCAGGAGTCGGTCGATGTGTCGAGTAATAGTAGTGGATGCTGAATTGTTTCGGTCAACTTGTCATGGACCTGATGCCTATATTCATTATCATTGCCTTAGATATCGTCATAACTAAGCGCTTTTCTATCAATTGCTCAACAGTAATTTGTTTACCCACCGTATGTTTTCTTTCAAGAGAGAAGCCTCTAGTGAAACCTATGGCCCCCAGGTCTATTTTCCATCATATATTTTTAGATCTATAAACCAAAAACCCAAAAATACCTTGCTGCAATGTATTTATATTTACTTTAGTTTGCTCTTTTATTTATCTTTTATACCTATCTCTATTAGATCTCTCTCTTATTCGTGACCGTGAAGGGATTGACAACCCCTTTTTCGCGTTGTGTGCAAGTGTTTGCTAGTTTGTGTAGGTGCATAGATTGGAGACTTGCTTGTGCCTCCTACTGGATTGATACCTTAGTCCTTAACTGAGGGAAATACTTATGTCTACTTTGCTGCATCACCCTTTCCTCTTCAAGGGAAAAATCAACACAAGCTCAAGAAGTAGCAGTCACCTGCGTAGTCTGAGTATGAATATCCAACAAGATCAAACGGTGGTCCCTTAGGATACCATAAATCTAAGGTGGGGGTGTGAGCCAAATATCTCAAAATACGCTTGACCACTTGGTGATGCGATTCTTTTGGTGCAGCTTGATAGCGGGCACACATACAAACACTCAACATAATATTAGGTCTGGATGCACATAGGTAGATTAAAGAACCAATCATCGAATGATAAGCTTTCTGATCGTAATCCTTACCATAAACATCTGCGTCCAGCTTACCATTCGTGGGCTTTGGAGTTTTGTAGCCCTGAAGTTTGCAATCTTGCATTTTAAACTTCTTCAGACAGTCTCTCAGATATTTCTCCTGAGATATGAAAATTCTATTGTCCTGTTAACGTATTTGCAGTCCGAGAAAGAACTTAAGTTCACCCATCATAGACATTTGATATTTCTCGGACATCATTTTCCCGAACTCTAAGCTGCAAGCATTGTTAGTACAGACGAAGATAATATCATCCACATAAATTTGACACACAAAAAGAACATCATCAATAGCACGTGTGAAAAGAGTGGAATCAGTGGATCCTGGCTTGAACCCTTTTTCGAGCAAAAACCTCTTCAAGGTGTCATACCAAGCTCGAGGGGCTTGCTTTAGCCCATATAGAGCCTTTTCAACCTGTAAACTTTGTTAGGAAACTGAGGATTTGCAAAGCCAGGTGGCTGCTTAACATATACTTCCTCATCAATCTCACCATTGAGGAAAGCACTTTTCACATCCATTTGATAAAGCAGGATATCATTGCAGTTAGCATAAGCGATAAGAATACAAATTGCCTCAAGGCGAGCAACAGGAGCATAAGTTTCACTGAAATCAATACCTTCTACCTGTGTATACCCTTGAGCAACAAGACGTGCTTTGTTTCTCACAACAATGCCATTTTCATCTTGCTTATTCCTGAATATCCATTTAGTGCCGATGATATTGTGCTTCTTAGGATTCGGTTTGTCAACCAATTCCCATACATCATTCAATTCAAATTGCACCAACTCTTCTTGCATAGCATTCATCCAATCGGGATCATTCATGGCATCCTCATACTTGGTAGGTTCTGTCAAAGAGACAAAGGAGAAACTGCCACAGTAGTTAGCTAAACGAGTGCGAGAACGAGTTGTGGGTCGATAACCCGGATTCTTGAGATCTTCGAGAATTAATGTAGGGTCAACTCGATTAGCCACTCGTGGGTGAAGATTTTCGTCTTGATGATCATTTTCATTTTCCTCAGCATCAGCATCGAGATTAGCATTTGAGTTGTCATTTCCATCAGGATTGCCATTGAGATTGGCATTTTCATCCTGGTTGCCATTTGTGTTCGGAATAGCATTTCCTTTGGTAGTGGCTTGGCGTGTTCTTCTTCGAGTCATGGGGGCATCATCATCATCGGAAGAGTCAGATACATTTCCTTCAACTGGCTTGACGCTCCCAATGGCCATTTGCCGAATAGCATCCGAAATCGGTGGTTCATCTATCACATTTGGCAGGTGCTCCCTTTGGGAGTCGTTAGATTCATCGAACCGCACATTTACTGTTTCCATAACTTTCCTGTGGTGAGAGTTATAGACATGATAAGTATGCGAGTTCGAGCCATAACCAAGAAGAAAACCTTCATGTGCCTTGGGTACAAACTTGGAATTATGATTCATGTCACGAATATAACAAGGTGCACCAAAAACACGTAAATAAGAAATATTTGGTTTCTTGCCAGTGATAAGCTCATAGGAGGTTTTCTTAAGGAATTTGTGAAGATAAACACGATTGATAACATGACAAGCAGTGTTAATAGCATCAGCCCAGAAGCAAATAGGAGTTTTATACTCACTGAGCATTGTTCTCGCCATCTCAATGAGAGTTCTATACTTTCGCTCAACAACTCCATTCTGTTGGGGAGTGTATGCGACAGAGAACTCATGAGTTATACCATTTTCGTCGAGAAAATCCTTGATATGAGTATTTTTTAACTCAGTACCATTGTCACTTCTGACATGCTTAATTCGCACATCATATTCATTCTCGGCCTTTTTGGCGAATCTTGTGAAGATGTCTTGGGTGCAGGTTTTGTCTTCGAGAAAGAATACCCAAGTGTAACGAGAGAAATCATCAACAATAACCAGACCATAATGACTGCCACCAAAACTTGCATGGTTTTGAGGTCCGAATAAATCCATATGAAGAATTTCCAGAGGTCTTGTCGTGGTCATGACAGTTTTTGATGAGTGATGCTTCTTGGCCAATTTACTGGCCTCACACGCAGCACAGAGACGATCCTTATCGAATTTCACATCAGGAATACCACGGAGATGATTTTTCTTCATGAGAGTATGTAAATTTCTCATACCTACATGACCAAGTCTATGGTGCCACAGCCATCCTTCGGTTTCTTTTGCAAGCAAACAAGTTTGGAGTGAGGGACCCTTAGAAAAATCCACAATGTATAAATCACCTTTTCTATTTCCCTCAAAGCCAAAGGAATTGTCAGAGGCCATAAAGACAATGCATTTGGATATAGAAAATAGAACTAGCATGCCTAGATCACATAGCTTGCTAGCTGACATAAGATTGAATCCAAGAGACTGAACAAGTAAAACATCATCAATAGTTTTGTCTCTGGATATAGCAATTTTACCTAACCCAATTACCTTTCCTTTGTCGTTGTCACCAAAAGTGATATACTTCAGAGATGAAGCACTTAGGTTGGGGTCGACAAACAACGCCTTTACTCCGGTCATATGACTAGTGCATCCACTATCCATTATCCATTCAGTACACCCGGAAACATAGTTCTGCAGAAGAATTAGGCTTTCTTAACCACCCACATCTTTGTAGGTGGCTTTGAACCAAATGAGCGAGCAGGATATGATTTCTTTCGATAACCATAATTGTTACTCGAAGCAGTGCGAGCATAATTGTAAGAATAGGCATTGAAATTCTTTCTAGATGAATGAGTATAGTGGTTGAATGAGGTATGCATGTACTCATTCTGTCGAACTTTTTCAAGAAAGTATCGAGCATTTTGTGCCTGCATGGTTAGTAACGTAGTAACGGGCAATGCTTTGATAGTTTTCCTGGGCACCCATATAGCTTTCTTTGGGGGGGCATTCCTGCTATTTGGTCCAACATAGTGAACAACAGCCTCACCATATTGGTTTTTGAACAGCTTATAGTTGTCCAGAGAATCATCGAGAGAGTATTCAGGGATAGGTGAGTCATATCCCGAAAGCAAAGCTGGATCGAGCATTTTGCTCTTGGCAGGCACCAATACAGTGCGAGGATACTGATCAGGTTCGGTGCCATTTTCATTCAGTTTCCTTTCGAAACCGATAACTTCTTTCCTGGGATTCTTGTGAAGAATGGATTTCTTCCTTAACATCACAAAGGGTTTGATGCCCTTTGAGATACTTGAACATTCTTGTTTGAATAAGATCCTTCAACCTAGCATTTTCATCAGACACAGAACCATTTTCCTCGACAGAGGGGTTAGCATTCACAGAAGATTCAGCATTTGATTCAGTAATTGCGTTCAAGGCATTTCAAGCAAGGTGGAACAAACACTTCAGCTTTCTCTTTGGTTGTTGGGTGAGAAGAGAATTTTCTCTGATCAAATCCTCATGACCCTCTCTCAGCGACTCGAGTTCTTGTTTCCTTTTCAGGTAATCATAGGTCAATCTCTCGTGGTCGGCCGAGAGAAAATCATGACAACTTGATAGTTCTTCCATTCGTGACATGAGAGTGGAATGCTCATCTGTCAATGACTGATTTTTCTCCATCTCCTCAACCAACAACCCTTCAGATTTCCCGAGGGTTTTCTCAATTTTCTCAAGAGAGTTTTGTTGTATATTAGAAATTTTGATCAGTTTAGCATGGTCATCCTCATCCAAAGAATATTGATCACTGGTGTGAACCTTGTGATGTTTGGAGGATACCTTTCCTTTCGAAGCTTTGTCCATGAAGCAGTAGGCAGGAGAATCGTCATCGCTTGAATGGTTGTCAAAGAAGTTTGATGCAGGGGTGGAATCAGAATCTTCATCGAATTCATCAACTTCTTCAGAGTCAGATGACTCTTCTTCATCGGAATCCATCTCCTTGCTGATGTACGCCTTGGCCTTACGAGAGGTATTCTTGCGGTTGAAGGAGGACTTGGAAGGGTTCCTTGAGGAAGATCTTGACGAAGACTTGGAGGAGGAGATGTCCTTCTTCTTGAAGAACTTCGTTGTTTTCTTCTCATCATCAGAGTCGTAGTTCTTGCTCTTGCTTTTGCCCCGATAGTTTCCTGAATCATATCTTCCACTGCCACAGATTTCAGCTTCCTAGAGAGGGTAGTCCGAAATGAAATGTCCTGGCTTTTTGCACTTGAAGCAGGTGTAAACTCCAGTAGGTTTTGATGAAGATTTTGAACCGCCAGAGTTGTTGGATCCCTTCTTCTGAAACTGGTTCTTCCTGTGAAGGCGCTGTAATATTTTCGTGATCAATGCGAGATCTTTGTTGATCCTTTCTGGGTCATCTGAATCTTCTTCGGCATTTCCTTCAGAGGAAGAATCAGCCATAACCTTGAGAGCATGACTTTTGCGATGACTTGAGCCGTAGAGATCTCTCTTTTCTTCTTCTTGTTCCTCATGGGTGTTTAGCCTTTCCATGATATCAGCAGAGTTGAGATATTTGAAATCAGCTTGTTCCCTGATCATCAGAACAATTGTGTCGAAAGAACTGTCAAGAGATCGGAGCAGTTTCTTCACAACTTCATGGTCAGTGATGTCTTTAGCGCCGAGACCTTGCAACTCATTTGCAATATCACTACTGGAATCAGGGATTTTGTCGTCTGCCAGTTCTTTGCCGTCTGCTAGCAGACGGCAAAGAAGATCTTTGCCATCAGCTACCAAATAGCAGACGGCAAAGAACAGGCAGACGGCAAAGAAGGTCTTTGCCATCTGTCATTTCTTTGCCGTCTGCTAGCGCTTCTTTGCCATCTGCCAAAGGGACGGCAAAGAGGTGCTGGTGGGGTCCACTGGATGCTAAACGGTCCAACCCCCCTCTTTGCCGTCTGCTGGCAGACGGCAAAGAGGTGGGGCTATCTTTTTTTTTGCGGGTAAAAAAAACCGTTGCCCCCACCTCCTCTATCTCTATCCCCTCTCTCTCCGCCCCACCCCTCTCTCTCCCGCTCGTCTCTCCCTCTCCCTCGCTCCAAGCGCTGCAGGCGTACGGGGTGTCCGTCGACGCCGGCTGCCCCGGCAAGAAGGTCGGCGACGCCTGCCCCACAACCGAGCGCCGCCCGACCCCGCCTCCCTCAACCCCGCGCCGCTGCGCCACCTCACCGGACCCCAGGAGCCCCGCCGCCTCGCGCTGCCGCCTGCGCTGCGTCGTGCGCCGCCACCTCCCCACAAGCTTGCCGCCCCGCCGCGGAAGCCTCGTCGCCGGTCGCCCCAACCTCGAGATCCGCCGCCGCCATGGGAGCCGAGCACCGAGCACCTCTGCGCCCCGCCCGCGTCCCCGCGTCGCCGCCGCCGCCCCACGCTGCCTCACGCCCGGATCCGACCGCAGGAGGTCCGGCCACTCCGGATCCGGCCTCCTCCTCGCCGGAGTGACGCACGGGCCGCCGCCGGGCGGGTTCGCGCCCGTGCGCTACGCGCGGCGCATCCCCAACAAGGGCCCCAGCGCCATCGCCCTCTTCCTCACCACCTTCGGCGCCTTCTCCTGGGGCATGTACCAGGTCGGGCAGGGGAGCAAGGTCCGCCGATAAGTGCCTGCCTGCCTGCCTGCACGTCGATCTGCCTCTTACGTGCGTGTGCCAGTCACCATTTCAATCGAAGCGGGCGCCGGTCGCAAATGATCTTGCATGGCCGCTTGCCTTGCCTCCATCGGATGCATTCCTGCGTTAGTTCAAATGAATTGCTGCAGTTGGTTTTGTCTGAAATGTATTTAGATAATTGTAGATCATATCTGGACAACGATGCACTGATATGGTATTAATGTTAGTACTAGTAGCAACTAGCAAGGACCTGCATTATTAGAAGATGGCATGTTTCTAAGAAATAGCTTTATGTTCATATCATCATATGCAAATGGATGCGTCACATTCCGATTGATATGCCAATTCATCCCTTTGCAGCTGCTCTAAGTTGATGCTATTCAACATACTTTAACATCTGATTAGCTAATTTATGGAGAACATGAATTCAGAAGCTTTTATAGCTGAGGAGCCAGGCCCAGTCTGCCTGTTGATTCCTTTGTAAAGAACTATAAACGATGGGTTGTAGACTTGTAGCATAATTCAGAAAATGAATTAGAGTGTCAGAAACCTAATGTGAACATTAATTTGAGCTGACAGTTTTCACTTATGTATTAACATGGTTGCGCCTAACGCAAAAGCGACTGCATTTTTTTTAACAGACGACTTGCACCACTCGCCACCACTCCTCCCTCCTGTCCTCCATGGCATCCACTCGCCTTGACATCATATATCCGCCCTTTAGCACCATCTCAATAGCCTTCCTTGCGATCTGTGGTGCCCTCACGCATCATCTCCACCGCTGGTCCGATGAAGTCACTGATGCTAGCTCTGCCTTCATCTTCGCTCCACGGCTACTCCAGCCTGTGTAGCACTACACCACCGGAACATGGGTCTCAGGGAATCCTACAGTTGACAAATTAGCTTGCCTATGCTATAGCAATGCCGCTCAATATTTAGATTAAACTAATGTGGTTTTGGTGGAAACTGTTGCTTATTAACTGTTCTGCACGCCAAGCGAATGTACGATGACAAACAGGTAATCTGTGCAAGCTTCAAAATGTGTATGCAAGCTTTAGCACAAATAGTTTGTTCAATGCGTGTGACGCTTTCTTTCATGAGTTATAGCTTGTCCAAAGGAAGGAGCAAGGAATCGAGCCGGAATTCTCGCCAGATCTTAAGGTAGTTATCATACTAGAACTAGTTGCTTTTGTCTGGAATACAATGCAATACAATGCAACATTGAGGGCGTAGGGTAATGGCACTTACATGCAGTTGTGTCATAGATGTACTGAAATAAGGGCATATGTATGCTGTAGGTATACTGAACCAATAATTTTACCTTAATATTATGGACTAGATGAATGGCAGCAGCTGTTTGGAGTTGGTAGTTTGTGCATTTTTGAATATGCAAGCATGATTGGTTAGTGTTCAAGCAACAAGTCTATCAAATACTCCCTCCGTCCCATAATATAAGAGCGTTCTTGACACTAGTGTAGTGTCAAGAACGCTGTTATATTATGGGACGGAGGGAGTAGTTGTCAGATCTTCTTTTTGTTCAGTACTTGTTGAGGCTGTCATAATTTTCTTTTACTCGAAATTCTGCTTGGATTTTCTAATTATGCATTTACCCAGATTAATGCTTAAAACTAAAGTTGGTCATTGGATCTTTTTTGTTTAGGCGAATTTTATGTCTGTACATGCTTGATATGAAAGGAGGGGTTTATCTAATGAACTACACATATGGTTTCACATTCCACCTCTGTGCTCGCAATTTAAATGCAGTATATTTTACTCACTAATACATCTTGAACAATCTAATACACCAAGTGAAATGCTACATTTCTACTCCTAACCCATTCTCTCTTTCTTAGTGTTTTTGTTATGCAGGTTGGAAGAAAAGAAGAAGATCGAGAGAAGATCTTAGTAATAAGATAGTTTTTAGGAAAATAGATATTTAGTTTTAGGTCATTTCTTGTAATTTCAGATATGGAGTGCTTGTCTTTAGTTTTTGTTTTGACTTTGTGAAACTTGCTACTATTGGTAACATGTGTTGGATATGTGTTCATGGATATGTGTTGGATATATATGTGTTCATGGCTATTGGTAATATGTGTTGGATATGCTATATTGGTCATATATATAAATATATATATATATATATCTGTGTTTGATTTTCTATGAAAATGAATTGGTATAAGAAAAAACAGAATTAAATGGGGCAATATAGGCTCTTTGCCATCTGCCAGCAGATGGCAAAGAGCCTGCAGCCATTGCCGTCTGCCAGCAGATGGCAAAGAGCCATGCCCTTTGCCGTCCGCTGGCTGACGACAAAGGCCAGCCTTTGCCGTCTGCCAGCAGATGGCAAAGAGCCATGCCCTTTGCCGTCCGCTGGCTGACGGCAAAGGCCTTTGGATCTTTGCCGTCCACCAGCAGACGGCAAAGTGCCCTTTGCCGTAGCACGTTCAGCCGGACATTTTGCTGTCTGCTGGCTGACGGCAAAGGCCTTTGCCGTCCGCAAGGCATGCCTTTGCCGTCAGCCATGGCTGACAGCAAAGTTCCTGATTCCTGTAGTGAATGTCACTGAGACGCTCGAAGGTTTGTTGACAACTTTCATTTCCGATTCACTTGAACTGATTGAACTTCACCCAAAGAGTATCAATGCGAGCTTCTTTCTGAGTTGAAACACCCTCATTAATTTTCTCGAGAATGTCCCACAATTCCTTCGCAGTTTCACACTAACGATACCGAAGAAACTGAGCACGAGAGAGATGGCCACCAATTTCATCTTTAGCTTGAGCGTCCCATTGAATGAGTCTATTCTCGCGGTCAGTGGGAACTTGAGGCACTTCAACCGTGACTCCATTCTGCACCACGTTCCAGATATCTTCATCAATAGCTCAGAGACGGATCTTCGTCTTCTCTTTCCAGAAGGGATAGTCCATCCCATCGAAGATGGGAATCTTGAGATGCGACTTGCAGCTCACTGAAGACATACTTAAAATCCAAGGTGGTTAGACCAAAATGAGCAGAGTCAAGGAGTACCTCGCTCTGATACCAATTATAGGAACGAAGTATGTCTACCAGAGGGGGGATGAATGGGAGTTTTAAAATTTCTTTTGAAAAATCAAAACTCTTAGAACCCAGCAGCAGAGCGAATGTAAACTAAGAACAGTGAGCGAGTAAAAACTACCGAATGGAAATTGAGAGCATGCATCGAGACAAATCACATGATTGAATAGATCGAATGAAAAGAGAAGTAGTAGATGTGACCAGTGATTGCTCGATGGCGACAAGGGATTTGATAGACCAGTTCATCCTTCTGCACAAGGACTACGTCTGGTTGGAGGGGTTGTGACTTAACACGAAAGATAAACTCTCTTCACCCTATTCTCCTCGACATTTGGTTCATCAACCAATGTCGATCACTCATGGTAGATACTTGAGGCAATCTCCGAACCTTTACATACTTCTTCTTTGAGAACCACAATTACTCTTGACCTCTGAAGAAATTGACACCTAACCGTCTAGAGAGTTTGCAGCTCTCAAGAGTAATAGGCGGAGCATACTGGACATAGATTCGAGTGATGTTGAACCACTATCTAATTTTTTGGCTCTAGGGGTTTTCTCTCCATGGATTTTAAACTCAAATCACTCGGAGAGGGGGTTGCTCAACAATCTTCTCACAATCAAACGGAGCAGCCATCGGACAAAGCCGGTGTGGGGTGGCTATTTATAGCCGCAGCCTTCCCTTGTGGGAAATGACCATTTTGGACACGTGGTCCAGCCAATGGCCAACCGACACAAGTTCAATGGTCGAATTTCAAAGAGCAATGGTAACATTACTTGAGGAAAAAGTAATGCTAACTCCTTGGTCAGAGACAAATCTCTCGCAGCAAAGAAGATCATGGTCTCTTGCTGGCAAGTATTTGCTCAGAGCACAAAGAGATTTCTCTCACAACTTTCATAGGATTTGGGTTTAGCATCAGAGAATCAAAGTTTCGAATGCTATACCCCTGTTAATAGTACGGTGGTCCTGTGACTCAATAAAGAGAAGAGAAACAACGAAATAAATGCTACATCTTCACTTCGTCTTCAAACTTCTCGGGCGCAGTCACTTCCTTCAGATAGACACCGAACCAATTGCTTCATGTTAGCAATTTTTTTAGGGGTCACTCTTGTTATCATAACCTTCGGTGATAACCTTCACTGCCACGCAGGGGATTATCTTCGTTGTTTGCATCAAACTCCTCGTGATTCCAGGGACCTGTTACTCTGTGTGCACTAGCAAACACATAAGTCCCATACTGTTTATGTCAACAAGCTCCAAAACATAAGGAGGCAAATCATTGCACCAACACCACTGTAACGCATGGATAATTAAGCTACATTAATCCCAAGTTAATGATGCCATGTCATCACTTTTACTGTTGCTAGGTCCCACGTTGATTCAAACCAATTCAAAATTCAAATTTAAAATAAAGTTAAATTTTAAAGTTTTCAAAATGTCAAACTAAAATGCTCATAATGTTGCAAATATTCCATAACTAATTATGCTGGTGAACCAACATTTTTACAAAGTGGTTTAATGCCCTATAAAAATTAAAATAGTGGCTATAGCAATTAATTAAATGCCTTTTTCATTTTATAAATTATCAAACTATTTTATTTAAGAGTGAAACTTTTTGTGGCAGAGAGCTAATCTAAAACACTAATTTAGGTGTTGGTCTCATATTTTTATAAAACTAAAATCTGCTAATAGTAAAATAAAACAGTGAAGAAATATGAAAAAGAAAAGATAAACAAAACAGAATAAAGAAAAGAGGCCTAATCCCCCCCGGGCCGTGGCCCCGCTGTCCCTCCAGCCAGCCAGCCCACCTGGCCCATCCGGCCACCCTTCCCATCTCCCTATTCATGCAGCCCCCGTGGCCACGGCCGATGCCCGCCACGACCCCGGTCGGTGCTGTGGCGGCCATCCGCCGACGTCACCCCCCCAACATAAGCCGACCCCCCCCCCCCGCGGCGCCAAAACCCTAGCTCCTGCCTCGGCCACTCCTCATCACCTCCCCCCTCTGCGCTCACCGAAGCCGCGGTGCCTCGTCACCGCTCACCGGCACCACCGCGCCCCAACGCCGCCCCGTCGAGCCTTGTCCCCGACCTCCTCCTCGCCGGCTTCAATAAGCCTCGACACCCCCCTTCCCTACAACGCCGGTGAGCCCTGGCCTCCTCCTCCCCTCTTCCTCGTGGCCCACCACCGCCCGTGCGGACGACCGCAGCTGCTGGCTCCGCTCGCCGCGTGATGCTTGCTTGAACTACGTCGGTATTTCCCCAAAGAGGAAGGGATGATGGAGCAAAGCAACGGTAGGTATTTCCCTCAGTGATGAGACCAAGGTTATCAAACCAGTAGGAGAACCACGCAACACCACGTAAACAGCTCCTGCACACAAAGAACAAATACTTGCAACCCGACGTAAGAGAGGGGTTGTCAATCCTTCACGGGTAAAAGGATAAAAACAGAATTTTTGATGTGGAATGCTACCTAACATGTTCATCACATATTCTTTTCTTTGTAGCATGGACATTTGGACTTTTATATGGTTCAAAGCAATAGTCTAGTTTTGACATGAAGACTTTAATACTCAAGCATATCAACAAGCAACCATGTCTTTCAAAATATCAACACTAAAGCAAGTTATCCCTAGCCCATTATGCTCAATCATTGACCCATTCATGAAACACACTCGAATATTAGCTACACCCAATGCTCAAGTACAATCATAGTGCCCCTTAGTTGGTGCTTTATAAGAGAAGATGGAGACTCAAGTAAAAATAAAAATTGCATAAAGTAAAAGAAAGGCCCTTCGCGGAGGGAAGTAGGGATTTGCAGAGGTGCCAGAGCTCAAAGCTTAAATTGAGAGATAAAAACATTTTGAGAGGTATACTTTTCTCACCAACGAGAACGACTTAGAGTTTCCAACACTTTCCATGCTAGATATATCATAGGCGGTTCCCAAACAGAAAATAAAGTTTATTCCTTTTTCCACCATTTCTTTCACTTTCCATGGCTAGCCGTATCCACGGGTGCCCTCCATACCAACACTTTCCAAGGAATTTACTATTTGACACATAAAGTAAATTTATTTTTCATTTCGGGACTGGGCATCCCTAATACCTTTGCCGTACTCTCATGCAATGACAAGTGAATAAACACTCAACATGAGAATAACACATCTAGCATGGAAAATATCGGCCACCCCTCACCACCTCGCGAGCGGTACGAGCACACAAAAGAGAAATTTATTTTGAAAATTAGAGATGGCACATACAAATTTTCTTAGAACGGCATGAAAATACCGCATATAGGTAGGTATAGTGGACTCATATGGCAAAACTGGTTTAAAGGGTTTTGGATGCACAAGTAGTGATCATACTTAGTGCAAATGAAGGCTAGCAAAAAGATTGAGAAGCGCCCAACCAAGAAACAAAAAATCTCGTAAGCAAGCATTAAGCATAATTAGCACCGAATAATGCACCACAAGTAGGATATAATTTCATTGCATAACTATTGACTTTCGTGCTTGCATAGGGAATCACGAACCTGAACACCAATATTCTTACTAAAGCATAATTACTTATCAACATGACTCACATATCACTATCATCATATCTCAAAACTATTACTAAGAATCAAGTTTATTTTGTCCAATGATCTTCATGAAAGTTTTTATTATATCCTTCTTGGATATCTATCACTTTGGGACTAGTTTCATATGTTGCTTTTAATAAGCTCAAACAAATATAAGTGAAGAACATGAGCATAATATTTCTTTCTCTCAAATTAATCTAAGTGAAGCAAGAGAGATTTTTTTTTAAATTTACTAACTCCCAAATAAATCTAAGTGAAGCATGAGAGCATTTCTTCAAAAATAACAAAGCACACCGTGCTCAAAAAGATATAAGTGAAGCACTAGAGCAATTCCATAGCTCATAAAAATTTAAGTGAAGCATAGGAGCAAGCATAGCATAGTTTTTGGCTCTCCCAAAAAGGTGTGTCCAGCAAAGATTCAAGACTTAAAATAAAAACCAAAACAAGCAAAGACTCATATCATACAAGACGCTCCAAGCAAAACTCATAATATGTGACGAATAAAAATATAGCTCCAAGTAAAATTCCGATGGTCGTTAGAAGAAAGAGGGGATGTCACTCGGGGGCATCCCCAAGCTTAGTTGCTTGATACTTCTTGAATATTATCTTGGGGTGCCTTGGGCATCCCCAAACTTAGCCTTTTGCTAATCCTTATTCCTTCATCCATAGTAATATCACCCAAAACTTTAAAACTTCAATCACCCAAAACTCAACAAAACCTTCGTGAGATCCGTTAGTATAAGAAAGCAAATCACTACTATAAGTACCGTTGGAAACCCATTCATATTTTATTTTTGCATTATATCTACTTTATTCCAACTTTTATATGGCAAAAACTCTCCAAAGGAAACCAAAGAATCATCAAAACAAGCACACAACGCAAAGAAAACAGAATCTGTCAAAAACAGAATAGTCTGTAGCAATCTGAAAACTTCGAATACTTATGTAACTCTAGAAATTCTGAAAAATTAGGAAAACGTGAGCAATTTGTTTATTAATCTTCTTAAAAAAGAACCAAATCAAAATCACTATTCTGTTAAAAATAAGAATTGTTTTCCTGAGCACAAAAGTTTCTGTTTTTCAGCAAGATCAAATCGACTATCACCCAAATCACCCCAAAGGCTTTGCTTGGCACAAACACTAATTTAAACCACAAAAACACATCTTACCAGAGGCATAATTGGGTATTTTATTGAAAACAGCAAGAAAACCAAAAAGCAAAAAGACACAAGTTGGGTTGCCTCCCAACGAGCGTTATCATTTTACGCCCCTAGCTAGGCATAATGTTTAAATGATGCTCACAAGAAAGATAATAATTGAAACACAAAGAGAGCATCATAGGACATGTGACAAACACATTTAAGTCTAACATACTTGCTATGCATAGGAATTTTATAGGAAAACAAATTAGCAAGACAAGCAAGATCTAGCATATGCAACGAGGAAGAAAGAAACAATAGCAATCTAAACATGAAGAGAGGTAATTTAGTAATATGAAAATTTCCACAACCATATTTTCCTCTATCATAATAATTACATGTGGGATCATATTCAAATTCAACAATATAGCTATCATATGAAATTTTCTCTTCATGATCCACATGCATGCAAAGTTGACACTCTTCCAATATAGTGGGATTAACATCAACTAAAGTCATGACCTCTCCGAACCCACTTTTATCAAAATTCTCATAAGATTGAACACTCTCCGAGTATGTGGGATTCTTTTTACCTAAAGTTGACACTCTTCCAAACCCACTTTCAATACTATTGCAAAAATTATTATCAATAGCATATTCATCATGAGGCATAAATAAATTTTCAAGATCATAAGAAGAATCACCCCAATCATGATCATTGCAAAAAGTAGTGGACATATCAAAATTAGCATCCCCAAGCTTGGGGTTTTGCATATTATTAGCACAATTGACATGAATCGAGTTTATGGTAACATCATTGCAATCATGCTTTTCATTCAAGGAGCTATCGTGAATCACTTCATAAATTTCTTCTTTTAGCACTTCATCACAATTTTCAGATTCATAAATCTCAAGCAAAACTTCATAAAGATAATCTAGTGAACTCAATTCACTAGCAATTGGTTCATCATAATTAGATCTTTTGAAAAGATTAGCAAGTGGATGAGGATCCATATCAATAGATTTTTAGCAAGCGAAGATGCAAGCAAATAGAAGGCACATGGCAACACAAGCAAACATGAGATCTGACGAGAAAAAGGCGAACAAAAAAGAGGGGCGAATAAAACGGCAAATTGGTGAAGTGGGGGAGATGAAAACGAGAGGCAAATGGCAAATAGTGTAAATTGCAAGGAGATGATATTTGTCATTAGGAACCTGGTTGATGTTGATTATGTCTCCCCGGCAATGGCGCCAGAAATTCCTTTTGATGCTTGCTTGAACTACGTCGGTATTTCCCCAAAGAGGAAGGGATGATGCAGCACAGCAACGGTAGGTATTTCCCTCAGTGATGAGACCAAGGTTATCGAACCAGTAGGAGAACCACACAACACCACGTAAACAGCTCATGCACACAAAGAACAAATACTTGCAACCCGACGTAAGAGAGGGGTTGTCAATCCCTCACGGGTAAAAGGATAGGTAAAATTGTAGTAGATTGGATAAATAGATCTCGCGGGAACGCGAGATAAAATAAATAAGTAAAAATTGCAGCAAGGTATTTTTTGTATTTTTGGATTAATAGATCTAAAAATAAAAGCAAATAAAAATAGATCTCGAAGGCAAATATATTAAAGAAGAGACCCGGGGGCCGTAGTTTTCACTAGTGGCTTCTCTCGAGAAACATAGCAAACGGTGGGTAAAAAAATTATTGGTTGGCAATTGATAGAACTTCAAATACTCATGACGATATCCAGGCAATAATCATTATATAGGCATCATGTCCAAGATTAGTAGACCGACTCCTGCCTGCATCTACTACTATTACTCCACACATCGACCGCTATCCAGCATGCATCTAGTGTATTAAGTTCATGGAAAAATAGAGTAATGCAATAAGAACGATGACATGATGTAGACAAGATCTATTTATGTAGAAATAGACCCCATCTTGTTATCCTTAATAGCAACGATACATACGTGTCGGTTCCCCTTCTGTCACTGGGATCAAGCACCGTAAGATCGAACCCATCACAAAGCACCTCTTCCCATTGCAAGATAAATAGATCAAGTTGGCCAAACAAAACGCAAATATCGGAGAAGAAATACGAGGCTATAAGCAATCATGCATATAAGATATCAAAGAAGACTCAAATAACTTTCATGGATAAAAACATAGATCTGATCATAAACTCAAAGTTCATCGGATCCCAACAAACACACCGCAAAAAGAGTTACATCATATGGATCTCCAAGAGACCATTGTATTGAGAATCAAACGAGAGAGAGAAAGCCATCTAGCTACTAACTACGGACCCGTAGGTCTATAATGAACTACTCACGCATCATCGGAGAGGCACCAATGAGGATGATGAACCCCTCCGTGATGGTGTCTAGATTGGATCTGTGGTTTCTGGAACTTGCGGCGGCTGGAATTGATTTTCGTCGACTCTCCTAGGGTTTCTGGAATATTGGGGTATTTATAGAGCAAAGAGGTGGTGCGGGAGGTCTCCGAGATGGGCACAACCCACCAGGGCGCGCCTGGGGGCCCAGGCGCACCCCGGTGTCTTGTGCGCACCTCAGGCCCCCTCTTCGGTACTTCTTTGGCCCACTGGATGTCTTCTGGTCCAAAAAAAATCTCCAAAAAGTTTCGCTGCGTTTGGACTCCGTTTGGTATTGATTTCCTGCGATGTAAAAAACAAGCAGAAAACAACAACTGGCACTGGGCACTATGACAATAGGTTAGTCCCAAAAAATGATATAAAGTTGATATAAAATGATTGTAAAACATCCAAAAATGATAATATAACAGCATGGAACAATCAAAAATTATAGATACGTTGGATACGTATCACCGCGTCCCCGTGCGCACCCCCTGCGCCGGTTGCTCCCCGCACTTGCCCTGTGACCTCCTAGCCGCGCGCGCCTGCAAGCCCCGCGGCTCGCCCCTCGCCCTCTCCTGTAGCGCGCGCCCTCGCCAGCTCCTCGCCGCGCCCGCCTCCCTTCGCTTCGGCTCGCCTACACGCCCTGCTGATACATCTCCGGCGTATCTACTTTTCCTAACGCTTTTGCTCTTGTTTAAGACTCTAATTTGCATGATTTGAATGAAACTAACCCGGACTGACGCTATTTTCAGCAGAATTATCATGGTGTTGTTTTTGTGCAGAAATAAAAGTTCTCAGAATGGAACGAAACTTTTTGGAGAATTTTTATACAATAAAAGAAAAATACTTCAGCCAAGAACCACCGGAGGGGGGCCCCTGGGTGAGCACAACCCACCAGGGCGCCCTCCCCTCCAGGCATGCCCAGGTGGGTTGTGCCCACCTCGTGGCCCCGCAGACCCTGATTCCAAATCTATAAAATCCTATTTTTGGATAAACAAATCAGGGAGAAAGAATTATCACGTTTCACGAGATGGAGCCGCCGCCACCTCCTGTTCTTCATCGGGAGGCCAGATCTGGAGTCCGTTTGGGGCTCCGGAGAGGGGGATCTTCGATCTTCGTCATCACCAACCCTTCTCCATCGCCAATTCCATGATGCTCCCCACCGAGAGTGAGTAATTCCTTCGTAGGCTCGCTGGTCGGTGAGGGAGTTGGATGAGATTCATCATGTAATCGAGTTAGTTTTGTTAGGGCTTGATCCTTAGTATCCATTATGTTCTGATATTGATGTTGCTATGACTTTGCCATGCTTAATGCTTGTCACTTTGGGCCCGGGTGCCATGATTTCAGATCTGAACCATTTATGTTTTCACCAGTATATCTATGTTCTAGATCCGATCTTGCAAGTTATATGCACCTGCTACGTGTTATGATCCACAAACCCCGGAGTGACAATAGTCGGGATACTTTCTAGTGATGACCGTAGTTTGAGGAGTTCATGTATTCACTATGTGTTAATGCTTTGTTCCAGTTCTCTATTAAAAGGAGGCCTTAATATCCCTTAGTTTCCTTATGGACCCCGCTGCCATGGGAGGGTAGGACAAAAAATGTTATGCAAGTTCTTTCCATAAGAACGTATGACTATTTACGGAATACATGCCTACATTATATTTATGAACTGGAGCTAGTTTTGTATCGCCCTAGGTTATGACTGTCATATGATGATGATCATCCAATGAATTCACCGATCCAATGCCTAAAATTTTTCCACTTATTGTTCTTGCTAAGTTACTACTGCTGCTATTACTGTTACACTTGTTACAAAATCATTGCTATCACTGTTACCGTTACTGTTACTATTATCACTGCTATCAAAACTGTCATATTACTGTGCTACTAATTACCTTGCTGCAGATATTTAATCTCTAGGTGTGGTTGAATTGACAACTTAGCTGCTAATACTTACAAATATTCTTTGGCTTCCCTTGTGTCGAATCTACAAAATTTGGTTGAATACTCTACCCTCGAAAACTATTGCGATCCCCTATACTTGTGGGTTATCAAGACCTTTTTCTGGCGTCGTTGCCGGGGAGCATAGCTATATTTGTTGAGTCACTTGGGATTATTATCTATTTATCACTATGAATAATCTGAAGGATACAAAGACTAAGATCTTCCCTCTAAGACGAGGGGAGGTAAGGAACTGCCATCTAGCTCTGCACTTGATTCACCTTCTATTTTGAGTAGACTTGCAACACCACCACATGCTATTAATCCTGATATGTCGTAAGTTATTAATGATGCTACTTCTACTATGAATGCTACTCATGATGATGCTAGTACCTTGCTTGATGATAGTGTGCCACTAGATGAATTTCTTGATGAACAAATTGCTAGAGCTAAAGATATTGAAATCATTGAAACTGATGAAGTACTTGAAACTGAAAATCTTGAAACACCTATCAGGCCTAGCTCTCCTAGATATGAATTGCCTAAGATACCTGAAGGTTATGTTATGGATGAGGAGACAACTAGAGATTTTCTTGCTTGCAATGATAGAGATGATCTTAAGAAATTACTATGCAAACTGAAAGAAAAATCTTTGAATGCTACAACGAAATGTGATCCTAAGTTTGCTACTTCACCTATCTTTGTTGATGATAAGGATTATGAATTCTCTTTCGACCCAGAGTTAATTACTTTGGTTGAATCTGATCCTTTCCATGGCTATGAAACTGAAACTGTTGTAGCACACCTTACTAAATTGAATGATATAGCCACCCTATTTGCTCATGATGAGAAGATTCGCTACTACTATATTCTCAAATTATTTCCGTTCTCATTAAAGGGTGATACTAAGATATGGTACAATACTCTTGCTCCTGGTTGTGTGCGTAGTCCCCAGGATATGATTTATTACTTCTCTGAAAAATATTTTCCTGCTCATAAGAAACAAGCTGCCTTACAGGAAATATTTAATTTTGTGCAAATTGAAGAAGAGAGTCTCCCACAAGCTTGGGGGAGGCTTCTCCAATTGCTTAATTCTTTGCCTGATCATCCTCTTAAGAAAAATAAAATACTTGATATCTTCTATAATGGACTAACCGATGCTTCTAGGGACTTCCTAAATAGTTGTGCTGGTTGTGTTTTCAGGGAACGAACTGTTGAACAAGCTGGGGAATTATTGAATAATATATGAAAAATTATGATGATTGGACTCTTCCTGAACCACCGCATAAACCCACTCCAAAGAAGAGGGGTATCTTATATCTCAGTCCTGAAGATATGCAAGAGGCAAAGAAAAGTATGAAGGAAAAAGGTATTAAAGCAGAGGATGTTAAAAATTTACCTCCTATTGAAGAAATACATGGACTTGATGCACCACCACCAAAGGTGGTAGAGGTAAACTCTTTAATGAAATTTGATGAAAGTGACAACCCTTATAATATGCATCCTAGTCAATGCCTTTATGAGTTTGATAACTACATTAGAAAACAAGATCACTTCAATGAAAATGTTATGAAACAATTGAAATACAACTCCAACATGATTGCTCGCTTGAGTGACTTGTTATTTAGAATCTTCAATGATGTTAGAGGTGTAGGAAAACATGCCTCTATGGTTCAAACTCAACTAGAACAAGTTGCTAAATCTCAAAGAGAATTGCTTGATGAAATGAATGATAATATGAATGATCATGCTATAAGAGTAGTGACTAGAGGAGGTAGAATGACTCAGGAACCACTTTATCCTGAGGGACACCCTAAAAGAATTGAACAAGACTCTCAAAGAATTAACACTGATGCACCTAGTCCTTCTAAAAAAAGAAGAAAAAGAAAAATGATAGGACTTTGCATACCTCTAGTGAACCTGAAGTAGAAAAACCTCCTGAAAATGATGTTTCTATTCTGATGCTGAAACTCAATCTGGTAATGAACACTCATCTAGTGATAATGAAAAATATAATGATGATGTTCATTAAGACACTCAACCAGACAATGACAAACAACTAGACAATGATGTTGAAATAGAACCAGCTATTGATCTTGATAACCCACAACCCAAAAATAAAAGATATGATAAAAGAGACTTTGTTGCTAGAAAACATGGAAGAGAAAGAGAACCATGGGTTCAAAAACCCATGCCCTTTCCACCTAAATCAACTAATAAAAAAGACAATGAAGAATTTGAACGCTTTGCTGAAATGCTTAGGCCAGTCTTTTTGCGCACTCGCTTGACTGATATTTTGAAGATGGCCCCTTATGCAAAATATATGAAAGACATCATCACTAATAAGAGAAAAATACCGGAAGCTGAAATCTCCAACATGCTTGCTAATTATTCTTTTAAGGATGGAGTACCTAAAAAACTTGGAGACCCAGGAATACCAACTATACCTTGCTCCATCAAAAGAAATTATGTCAAAACTGCCTTGTGTGATCTTGGGGCTGGTGTTAGTGTCATGCCTTTCTCCTTATATAAAAGACTTGATTTGCATAAACTCACACCTACTAAGATATCTTTGCAAATGGCTGACAAATCAACTGCCATACCTATTGGTATTTGTGAGGATGTGCCAGTTGTTGCTGCAAATGTTACTATCTTAACTGACTTTGTTATACTTGAGATGCCCGAGGACGACAATATGTCGATTATCCTTGGTAGACCCTTTTTGATTACTGCAGGGGCTGTTATTGATTGCAATAAAAGCAAGGTCACTTTTCATATCAATGGTAATGAGCATATGGTGCACTTTCCGAAGAAACAACTCCAAGTGAATGCTATTAATGTTATTGAAAAATCTCCGACACTCACTATTGGTAGTTTTCAACTACCTCTACCTACTGCCAAAAAGAAATATGAAATGCTTATTGTTGGGGACATGCATATCCCCGTTGAGGTAACTTAGTGTTTTATGTATGTTCTTTGGTTTCATGTTAATCGAAGGTGGTTGTTAATAAGACTTGATCAACCTTATTAATGGATCATTTTTTAGAGGTATGAAGTTGATGAATTTAGTAAGCACAACCTTCTGCACCCAACTTTTGTTTCCTGTTTTTCTTAGTTAAATAAAATAAATGCCATGTTTTGTCTGTTTTCTGAATTTACTGTTCAATAAAAAAATGACCCAAAAAATAAAAGTTCTCAGAATGCCCTAAAAATTTAATATGATTTTTTCTGAATATTTCTAAATTTTTAGTACAAATAACATCAGAGCGGGGTGCACCAAGTGGGCACAACCCACCTGGGTGCGCCAGCAACCCCAGGCGTGCCCTGGTGGATTGTGGTCCCCACATGGGCCCCCTCACTTATCTCTTTAGCCCATGTCATCACCTATCTCCAGAAAAAATTCACCATTGCTCTCCCTCTCGTGTTCTTGCTCTCAAACCCGCGGATTTCGATCTCTTTGCTCGAAGCTGTGTTTCAGAAACTGTTTTGGGGGATTGCTACTTGAATTTTGTTCATAGGAATAAGATGAGTTTCTTTAGGAAGTTTGCCTACAACAAGAACTCTAAGGGGGTCATTGGGGAATCTTTAGACAACGACCTCCATACTCGGAGAAGGGCGGAGGTGTGGCCGTGCGAATGGCCGCATAACCCCTTCATGGATGGAGCCGGAATCTGTCAAGAGTTCACACAATTCGCTGCAAAAGCCGGGCTCACCAACTTCATCGTAGCTGAGTGTGAACAATACCATCTCCTTACAAATTTCTTTGTGCAAGTTTCCATTTTCTGAGTAGGAATAACCCCCCTGAGGTGCAGTTTAATTTATATGCTGAAACCCGTCAGATGCCACACACTGATTTTTGTGATATTTGCTTGATCCCTTCTGACGGGGAAATAAGAGAGCCTAGGCCTGCAGAGTTTGAGGACTTTTATCGTACTCTGTCAGTGGGAGATGAGAGAGGCGTGTCGAGCGTCACTGCTACTAGTTTGCAGTTTCCTTCTGTGCATTATTTTGCTCTATTCATTGCTAAGTGTTTAATTGCTAGAGAGAAGGTCGGTGCACTCTGTGCTCCGGACTTCGCCATCTTACGCCGTGCACTGTACGGCGATAACACCTATAGCCTAGGGGCTATTATCGCACGCCGTCTACACCTTAACAGGGCCAAGGGCAAAATTCATGGTGGTATCTATGCTACTCGTTTAGCGAGTCACTTTAATGTTCAGATCCACCAACATGATTATCATTTACCCAAGGTTTATTTAGATCACCAGGCGATGAAAGATCACCAGTTTACTGATGTTAATGATTATATTATTAATATTCCTTACAACCTGGTTTTCAGTGTGGAAACCTGTGATATTATTCCGTTGCCTGCACCTGCTTTGTTTGATTCTATTGCCAGGGGCAGATACAGGATCATGCCTGAGGATATTATTACCTACCGGAATGCCCAGGCAGAGGCAGAGGAGGAACCTCAGGAGTGGGACGCTCAGGTGCCCGCTCCACAGCACTTCGAGATGGGACCAGATGGTTTCTACGGATGGTGATTACCAAGCTAGGCCAAAAGCCTAAGCTTGGGGGAGTACGTATTTCCACCGACATTATATTCATGTTCACACATTTCATTCAGTTGTTGGTGCCCACACTTTTTCATTGTATTATCCATGCTAGATTTATTTTCTCGCTTTCTTCTTGTGTGTTTGAAAAACTTTGAGAAAATCCAAAAAAAAAAATCTTGTTTCTTTTCGGTTTTTCTTTCTATCTTAATTAGTTATAGTATTAAAAAGAAACCCAAAAAAGATTTCCTTGTTCTTCTTTTGCTTGTTGGGAGCTTTCCCGTGTAAATATTTTTTCTCGTTTTGTTTTTCTTTCTCTTTAATTTACTTTCTTCAAGAAAAAACTAAAAACTCCAAAAATACTTCAATGTGTTTCTCTGAAATTCTTTTCTTTTTATTTGAGTCTTACCAAGGAGAAGACCACGATGAAAATGTCGAGTGGCTCTCTGATAACCCACAAGTATAGGGGATCGCAACCGTTTTTGAGGGTAGAGTATTCAACCCAAATTTATAGATTCGACACAAGGGGAGCCAAAGAATACTTGTAAGTATGAGCAGCTGAGTTGTCAATTCAACCACACCTGGAGATTAATTATCTGCAGCAATATGATCAGTAGCACAGTAATATGATAGTTTTGATAGCAGTAATGATAGTAACAGTAACAGTAACAGTAACAGTAACAGTGATAGCAATGATTTTGTAGCAGTTGTAACAGTAACAGTAGCAGTAGTAACTTAGCAAGAACAATATATGCAAAATTCATAGGCATTGGATCGGTGAATTCGTTGGATGATATTCATCATGTAACAGTGATAACCTAGGGCGATACGGCACTAGCTCGAGTTCATAAATATAATGTAGGCATGTATTCCGTAAATAGTCATACGTGCTTATGGAAAGAACTTGCATGACATCTTTTGTCCTACCCTCCCATGGCAGCGGGGTCCATAAGGAAACTAGGGGATATTAAGGCCTCCTTTTAATAGAGAACTAGAACCAAGCATTAACACATAGTGAATACATGAACTCCTCAAACTACGGTCATCACCGGAAAGTATCCCGATTACTGTCACACCGGAGTTTACGGATCATAACACGTAATAGGTGAATATGACTTGCAAGATCGGATCTAGAACATAGATATAATGGTGATAACATAAATGGTTCAGATCTAAAATCATGGCACTCGGGCCCAAAGTGACAAGCATTAAGCATGGCAAAGTCATAACAACATCAATCTCAGAACATAATGGATACTAGGGATCAAGCCCTAACAAAACTAACTCGATTACATGATGAATCTCATCCAACTCCTCACCGACCAGCAAGCCTATGAAGGAATTACTCACTCCCGGTGGGGAGCATCATGGAATTGGCGATGGAGAAGGGTTGGTGATGACGAAGATCGAAGATCCCCCTCTCCGGAGCCCCAAACGGGCTCTAGATCTGGCCTCCCGACGAAGAACAGGAGGTGGCGGCGGCTCCGTATCGTGAAACACGATAATTCTTTCTCCCTGATTTTTTTTCTCCAAAAATTGGATTTTATAGAGTCGGAGTCAGGGTCTGCGGGGCCACCAGGTGGAGTTGATACGTCTCTGGCGTATCTACTTTTCCTAATGCTTTTGCTCTTGTTTTGGACTCTAATTTGCATGATTTGAATGAAACTAACCCGGACTGATGCTATTTTCAGCAGAACTACCATAGTGTTGTTTTTGTGCATAAATAAATTTTCTCGGAATGGAACGAAACTTTTTGGAGAACTTTTATACAATAAAAGAAAATTACTGGTGCCAAGAACCACCGGAGGGGGGCCCCTAGGTGAGCACAACCCACCAGGGCGCCTCCCCCCTCCAAGCGCGCCCAGGTGGGTTGTGCCCACCTTGTGGCCCCACAAACACTGATTCCAACTCTATAAAATCCTATTTTTGGAGAAACAAGTCAGGGAGAAAGAATTATCACATTTCACGAGATGGAGCCACCGCCACCTCCTGTTCTTCATCGGGAGGCCAGATCTGGAGTCCGTTTGGGGCTCCGGAGATGGGGGATCTTCGATCTTCATCATCACCAACCCTTCTCCATCGCTAATTCCATGATGCTCCCCACCGGGAGTGAGTAATTCCTTCGGAGGCTCGCTAGTCGGTGAGGGAGTTGGATGAGATTCATCATGTAATTGAGTTAGTTTTGTTAGGGCTTGATCCCAAGTATCCATTATGTTTTGAGATTGATGTTGCTATGACTTTGCCATGCTTAATGCTTGTCACTTTGGGCCCAGGTGCCATGATTTCAGATCTGAACCGTTTATGTTTTCACCATTATATCTATGTTCTAGATCCGATCTTGCAAGTTATATGCACCTGCTATGTGTTATGATCCGCCAACCCCGGAGTGACAATAGTCGGGATACTTTTCGGTGATGACCGTAGTTTGAGGAGTTCATGTATTCACTATGTGTTAATGCTTTGTTCCAGTTCTCTATTAAAAGGAGGCCTTCATATCCCTTAGTTTCCTTATGGACTCCGCTGCCACGGGAGGGTACGACAAAAGATTTCATGCAAGTTATTTCCATAAGCACGTATGACTATTTACGGAATACATGCCTACATTATATTTATGAACTGGAGCTAGTTTTGTATCGCCCTAGGTTATGACTGTTATATGATGAATATCATCCAATGAATTCACGGATCCAATGCCTACGAATTTTCCACTTATTGTTCTTGCTAAGTTACTACTGCTGCTGTTATTGTTACGCTTGCTACAAAATCATTTCTATCACTGTTACCGTTACTTTTACTATTATCACTGCTATCAAAACTATCATATTACTGTGCTACTGATTACCTTGCTGCAGATAATTAATCTCTATGTGTGGTTGAATTGACAACTCAGCTGCTAATACTTACAAATATTCTTTGGCTTCCCTTGTGTCGAATCTATAAATTTGGGTTGAATACTCTACCCTCGAAAACTGTTGCGATCCCCTATACTTGTGGGTAATAAACTGCGCGTGCCCCGCTGCCGCCCTCTGCTGCTGCCCCACTGTAGCCTCGCCTCTCCACCTGCCCACTCTGGCCGATCGCCTCTAGCTCACCGCGCGCGCCCAGCCACTGCCGCCATCCGCGCCTCGCCACGCCTCCCCGCTCGCCCCGCTGCTGCGTGCTGCTGGTGGCGCCTCAGCCACCCCCTGCGCCCCTGCCCCGGCACCAGCTGCCGCCCTCAACTGCCACTCGCCCCTTTCCCGCCGCAAGCCCCCTCCCTCCCCCCCCCCCCCGCACGGTCGCGCGCTCCATCTTCCGGCACCCGGCGCCCACGCCCGCAACCCCAGGGCTCCGCCCCGTTAGCACCGCGCCCGCACCCGCTACGCCCACCCCGGCTGCCCTCCTGGGCCACTTCCAGGCAGGGCCGAGCCCCTGGAAACGAAAGAAAAAGAAAAACGAAATAAAAAGATTTTAAAAATAAATAATATAATTAGTTAATTAATTGGTTGATTAATAATATAATTAATTAACTTAATTAACTTTGCTTAATTAGCCTAATTAACTAAATTAGTTAATTTAACCCTGTTAGATTAGTTAGGTCGCTGACAGTGGGTCCCACATGGCAGTTGACCAGTGATGACCCACAAGTATAGGGGATCATTTGTAGCCTTTTTCGATAAATAACAGTGTCGAACCCAACGAGGAGCTAAAGGTAGAACAAATATTCCCTCAAGTTCTATCGACCACCGATACAACTCTAGGCACACTTAACGTTTGCTTTACCTAGAACAAGAATAAAACTAGAAGTACTTTGCGAGAATAAAACTATGAATAAATTGCAAGATAATAAAAGTAGATAGCTTTTGTCACGCAAGAAAGTCATTTGTCCCTAGCTGATCGATAACTAGACCGGTTATCATGATTGCAATTTTATATGAGGGAGAGGCATGAGCTAACATACTTTCTCTACTTGGATCATATGCATTTATGATTGGAACTCTAGCAAGCATCCGCAACTACTAAAGATCATTAAGGTAAAACCCAACCATAGCATTAAGTATCAAGTCCTCTTTACTCCCATACGCAACAACCCACTTACTCGGGTATGTGCTTCTGTCACTCACGCCACCCACCATAAGCAAATCATGAACGTATTGCAACACCCTCCAGCGGGGATCCCTCACATTTGCGCGACACGGAGGGCACCATAGGACAGCACCAAAATAAAACATACAACTCAAACTAATCATGATCATCTATCAACCCATAGGACAAAACAGATCAACTCAAACATCATAGGATAACCGCATATCATTGGATAATAATATATAGTGTTGAGCACCATGTTTAAGTAGAGAATTGCAGTGGGAATAGAGAGGTTACACCTCTGCATAGAGGGGGAGAAAGTTGGTGTTGACGGTAGCAAGGTTGTTGATGTAGATCGTCGTCACGATCCTTGCCTCGGTGGCACTCCGGCACCACCGGGAGAGAGGGGGAGAGAGCCCCCCTCCTTCTTCTTCTTCCTTGGCCTCCCCCCTAGATGGGAGGAGAGTTCCCCCTCTAGTCTATGGCCTTCATGGCGGCAAAGGGGCGGGAGACCCTCCGAGATTGGATCTCCCTCGCTGTTCTCTTCTGTTTCGCGTTCCTCTTTTCTGGCCCTTCACCGTTTCTTAAATTCCCGGAAATCCGTAACTCCGATTGCACTGAAAGTTTTACACAATTTTTTTCCATAAATTATCTTTCTTGCACCCGAAGAAGAGCCCCAAATGACTTAGAGGGAGCCCACAAGACACCTGGGGGCGCCAAGGGGTGCCCGGCGCGCCCTGGTGGGTGGTGGAGGCCGTGGGCCTCCGTTTGCGTTGATTCCACCTCCCAAAAATCACATATATTCCAAAATAATTCTTCGTAAATTTTTATCACGTTTGGACTTCATCTGATATGGATATTTTGCGAAACAAAAAACATGCAACAAACAGGAACTGACACTTGGCACTGGATCAATATGTTAGTCCAATAAATCGTATAAAATGTTGCCAAAAATATGTGAAAGTTGTATAATATTGGCATGAAACAATCAAAATTATAGATACGATGGAGACATATCAGCATCCACAAGCTTAATTCCTGCTCATCCTCGAGTAGGTAAATGATAAAAAAGAATAATTTTTTATGTGGAATGCTACCTAGCATAATCTTGATCATATATCTAATCATGGCATGAATATTAAGACACAAGTGATTCAAAGCAATAGTCTATAATTTGACATAAATACATCAATACTCAGGCATCCCAACAAACAATCGTGTCTTTCAAAATATCAACGCTAAAGAAAGCTATGCCTACAAAATCATATAGCCTTGTCATGCTCCATCTTCTTAACACAAAGTATTTATCATGCACAACCCCGATGACAAGCCGACCAATTGGTTCATACTTTTTAACGCGCTTCAGTTTTTTCAACCCTCACGCAATACATGAGCGCAAGCCATGGATATAGCACTATGGGTGGAATAGAGTATGATGATAGGGGTAAACATAGAGAAGACAAAAAAGTAAGAAAGTCTCACATCGAAGTGGCTTAATCAACGGGCTATGGAGATGCCCATCAATTGATATCAATGCGAGGAGTAGGGATTGCCATGCAACAGATGCACTAAGAGCTATGAGTGTATGAAAGCTCAAACTGAAAACTAAGTGGGTGTGCATCTAACTCTATACAAAAATTCCCACTAGTATATGAAAGTGACAACATAGGAGACCCTCTATATGAAAAACACGGTGCTAATTTGAAGCACAAGTGTGGAATTGGCATGCCCCTTCTCTCTTTTCTCCCATTTTTTTATTTTCTTTTTTCTTTTTTCATTTTTTCTTGGGCTCTTTTTGGCCTCACTTTTTCCCCTTTTTATTTTTTTATATTTGTCCGGAGCCTCGTCCCGACCTGTGGGGGAATCATAGTTTCCATCATCCTTTCCACACTACTTCAGGATGCTACTAACGCGACACTACTGTGACGCCCCCGGCTCGATCGTGCACTAATCATATAGGCAAATGCACACGATCAAGCCTAAGGACTCACGGGAAGATATCACAACACAACTCTAAAACATAAATAAAATCATACAAACTTTATATTACAAGCCAGGGGCCTCGAGGGCTCGAATACATAAGCTTGCGAACAAGCGTCAGCGGAAGCATCAGATATCTGAGTACAGATATAAAAGAAAGCACAGAAAGGCCTATAGAAGGCGGGGCAAAATAAAGCACTACGATCGAAAGGCGCAGGCCTCCTGCCTGGGACCCTTCGAACCTACTCCTGGTCGTCAGTCAGCTCGTAGTAGTAACCATCCTCGGGGTGGTAGTAGTAGTCGATCGACGGGGCATCTGTCTCAGGGGGCTCTGTCATCTTGGTCACGACAAACTGATATGGGGAGAAAAGGAAAACAAAGCAACTGTGAGTACTTAGAAGTACTCAGCAAGCAAGGATCTACACTACATATGCAACATTATCAAAGGAAGGCTGTATATGTGGATTGGGCTGCAGAAATGCCAGAATAGAGAGACGGCCTAGTCCTATCGAAGACTAGCATCTTCAGCGGTCTTGCAGCAATAGAAGAGAGTAGCACAGTACATTATAAGGTAGCAATAATGATATCAACCTCACCCAGAGATCCTTTCTCGACTCCCTGCGAGAAAGCAATCCCAGAGCCATACAGTCATCAACCTCGTCCTGAGATCCCTTCTCGACTCCCTGCGAGAAGCAATCCCAGAGCCATAGTATCCAAGTATCCAGTTCTAATTGTATCAATCAGGATACAACTCCGAGTGTCCGTTACCGTAGGACAGGCTATCGATAGTAGTTTTCTTCCCTGCAGGGGTGCACCAACTTACCCAACACGCTCGATTAACTCCGGCCGGACACACTTTCCTGGGTCATGCCCGGCCTCGGCCAAACGATACACCGCAACCCTACCTACAGCTCAGCAGAGAGGTCCCCGCCGGTCTACATCCTAAGCGCAAGGGGGTCTTGGCCATCGCCCCTCGCCCTCCAGGTCGTTGCGCACAGGGTGGATACCAGCATCGCCTCGGGTGGCCGACACGATCCGACCGTGCTGCCATGCTAAACTGGACGTCTGACAGAGCTTTCGGCTGATGCATACGATGCAGAACGCCCATACTATGCCCACGTGATGGTTAGTGCTATCAGGCCAGAGGCCTGCTCGAATCAAATATCCAAATCGTTAGTACCTTGGGCTTGCGGTAACAAGCAGAGACTCACGAAAGATGTGACCCCGTCGCCCCGTCTCGAGGACTTGCTGCAAGGGTTAAGAATGCCCGGCCGCGCCTCATATTCATCACTCGGGCACCATACAGGCAACTCGTCTTCACATCACACGCGGGTACCCCTCAGGGTCGACCCGCCTTTCCAAGTAACAATAGTACAGTCCAAGTATCCATGTGTCCATAACATCAGGGGAATCTGAGCTATCACCCTCGTTGGATTCCTACTCGATGTATCCATCAAGGTGAACTCGGAGGAATCATCCTCGCTGGGTTCACACTTGAGGTGTTGTACGACGGTGTCGTTATCGGAAGCGGTGAAGAAGGAATCACCCTCGATGACCACGACCGAATAGCTACTCTACAGAGTTAACATCAAAAGTGCTACATGAGGTATCACCCTCGGCACTCGATAGTAACGCTGCAGTGTCGTTACAACTAAGGGGGGTGATGTGCGGTGTCGGGGCCTGGTCTTCAATCCCGTTGATCGGGTCTTCGGATAATCCAGCAGGGCAGTCAGGATAAGTGGGGTCACTGATATGTCTCTACCCAGCCTATACTAAGCAGTTTAGGATATGCAGGTAATTATCAACAGCAGGTTACAATAAACAGGCTATGCATCAGAATAGGTAAAGCAGTAGCAGCAGCAGCAATTCTAATGCAAGCATGAGAAAATAGAATGGGCGATATCGGGATGATCAAAGGGGGGGGGGGCTTGCCTGGTTGCTCGGCGACAAGGGCAAGGTCGTCAATGGTGTCTTCGGTCTCCGGAGCAGCGGCGGTACCGGGAACTGCGTCGGGGTCTAACGAGAGAGAAGAGGAGGAGGAAACAGTAAATACTAAGCAAACAAGTGCATGACATGTCAATAAGCAGAGCTAGCGGTGTTCTATCGTAGTGCTAGGTAATCCTGGCGAAGGGGAAAAACGTCCGGGAAAGTATTCCCAGTGTCTGGCATTTCGGACAGACGAAAAGAGGGGAATGGTTGTATGTTCGGATAGTTAGGGACGTGTGGCGGACAAACGGAACGCGTATTCGGATTCGTCTCGTCGTTCTGAGCAATTTTCATGTACAAATTATTTTCATCGGAGTTATGGATTAAAAGATATGATTTTCTAAAGTTTTATTGATTTTTTTGAATTTTATTTATTTATTTAAATTCGAATTATCCAAAACGGTAAATGGTGACGTCAGCATGACGGAAAGATGACGTCAGCAGTTAACTGGGGGCCGCCCAGGTCAAACCTGACCAGCGGGCCCCACATGTCATAGACTGGACTAATTAACAGAGTTAAATTAACTAATCTAATCCTAATCAACTAGCGGGACCCACCTGTCAGTGTCTTATACTAATTACAATTAGTTTAAAACTTGATTCAGGGTTAATTAGGCGCTGGGGCCCGCAGGTCAGTGGGCCACTGTGCCCAGTCAGCACGTTGACCGGTCAACAGGGCCCAGTGGGGCCCGTGGGCAGTGACACTGTGGCTGGGGCCCGCGTGCCACATCGGAGCCGGCCGGAGCCTCGCCGGAATCGCGCCGGCGAGCTCGTTTCGCGGCGCCGTGCGTCGGCCATCGTTGGGATTCGCCGTCCGGCAACCAAATCGACGGCGGCTAGTGGCATTCGAACGGGAAGATCGAACCGCGTCGATCTACGGCCCTAGCGTGAGCTAAATCGGCCGGAATTGCGTGCTAGGACTACCGCGGCGGCACCGGAGTTCGGCCTCGCGCGGGCGCGGCGTGGCAGCTAGCTAGCGGGCGGGCTAAGAGGCCAGGAGGCTCCACGGGATCGCCAGGAGCTCGAGGGTGCCACGGAGGCAAGCCGAGGAGCTCGGCAGCTATGCTAGTAGCAACCATGGCGGACGGCGGAGCCGTAGCTCGCGGAGGCAGCAACTGGGCGTTCGACATGGCGCAAAAGAAAGGCATTCGATGCGGCGCTCACCGTGGGGCACAAGGAAGGCCCGGCGAGGGAATCGGAGCAGCAGTGGCGCCGTGGTTGGAGAAGATGGCCGGCGGCCCGAGCTTGAAGAAGGGCTTGATCCCGGAGTTGTAGTGGCCCCGGGCTTGAGCTGATGGCCAGAGAGGAAGGAGAAGAGGTAGGCGGAGCTGGTGAGCGCGTCGGCGAGGCGAGTGAAGGCCGGTGGCCATGTGCTTCTCGGGACCACGGCCATGACGGCGCTCGGGTGTGCGGAGGAAGGCGACGCAGAGGGAGAAGGAGGCAGCTAGGGTTCGTCCTGGGGGTGGAGGAGGGGTTCTTATCCCCACTGGCGGGTGCGGGACGGCACGGCGTCGAGCGAGGAGAAGGGGGGGCGGGGCGCGGTGTGCGAGCGCGGCGATAGCGGCGCGCGCGGGTGAACAGGGGAAGGGGACGGGAGGTGTTGGCCTGGGCCGACATTGTGTTGGGCAGGCCGGCAAGTGCATAGTAGACTAGGCCTTTTTCTTTTTCTTCCTTTTCTTTTCTGTTTTTCTTTTCCTTTACTGTTTTGTCTTTTGTTTTTACTCCAAATGACTTTTGTAAAATGTGGCACTTGCCCATATAATATCAGTGCAATATCCAACCCTGGTAGAAAATAGCTTTGGGGCCAAAAAATTTCATATGGATTTTATTTAAATAAAAAGGTATTAAATAACTCTGTTTTGTGGTTGTTAGAGTCACATAATTTATTTATTATATGTTGAATATAATTTTAGAATTGTCTCTGGATTATTAGTCATTTAATGAACATTTTAGTTTCTGATTTGAGCAACTTTTATTTTCCACTTTGAATTCATTTGAAGTTTGAATTTGGAGTCTCAAATGCAATATGATGCATATGATGATTAGGCACTGATAATCATGATGACATGGCATAATCAAAAGGGTGATTACTGTAGTTAACCACTGGGGGTGTTACAAGTCTCCTCCACTAATAAGAATTCTCGTCCCGAGAATTAAGAGGTAGAAGGAAAAAATTCGGGGTATTCAGCACGGAGGCTATCCTCGCGTTCCCAAGTGGCTTCATCTTTAGTATGATTTGACCACTGCACTTTGAGGAACTTGGTAACCTTCTGACGGGTCCGACGTTCAGCTTCATCGAGAATGCGGATCGGATGCTCCTTATAAGATAGGTCATCTTGCAATTCGAGCACCTCGTGATCCACTGCTCGGTGCGGAGATTCCTTGAAGCATTTACGAAGTTGTGACACATGGAAGACGTCGTGGATATGAGAGAATTGTGGCGGCAACTCCAATTTATATGCCACCTGACCACGTCTAGCAATAATGCGGAAAGGACCAATGTAGCGTGGAGCTAACTTGCCCTTGATTCCGAAACGGTGAGTGCCTTTTGTCGGTGTACTAAGTATTGGGCCACTAGTACCCCGTACTTGTGCACAGGCAGTTGTAGCCATCCTCGCGGCAAGGCTTGCCGGGGAACAGTTCGAGGTCGATTCAAGCCACCAAAGAAATCATCAAGTCAGAGACCTGAGGATCAGCAGATAAGAAGAGCTGGAATCCGAAGGCCAGCTTCCCCGGCAAGATCTTGCCGGGGTAGCCAGCGGAGCCCGGCAAGGATTGGCGCCCGGCAAGGCTTGGTGCCCGGCAAGCTTCGGCGCCCGGCAACGTTTTGTTGCTGTGCCACTGCTCTAGCACAGTGACAAACCCGACATTCTGGGTCCTTCTTTGGACGCGTGGCGACGCGCCAATGGAAGAGAGCTTAAGCGGTGCTGATGGGATGGCCCCTTTTTCCATCCCCAAGAAAGTGAGGACACCTCACGGTGCATTAAATGCGTTTGTCCTAATCCGTCAGGGGTTAGGTATGATGACCCTGTAGCTACTTTACACCTCAATGTATGTACATTTTGCCACTGTGGTGACCCCTTTGAGCGTATAAAAGGAGGCCCAAGGCAACTGCTACAGAGGGGGGGAACTTCTGGCCCATTCTGCATGCATAGCTGCTCTTTGAACATACTGTTCACAGCGAGTGCTCCTGAAGGTTGGGCTCAAGAACATTAATAAGAACACAAAGCAGGAGTAGGGTTTTACGCTGATCAGCGGCCCAAACCTGGGTAAAAACTTCCCGCGTCGATCGTTGGTTCTGCTCTTTGCGTATACCTCTCCCCCCCCCCCCCCCCGCCGAATCGTAAAGGGGTCTCTCGGGATCCCATAGGTGTTGTACCCCGACATCTTTGGCGCGCCAGGTAGGGGGATTGAAGGTTGCGTGAACCTGATCTAGTGATCGGCGCCTCAGTTTCTTCGTCATCATGCCGCCCAAGAAGAAGAGCGCCGCGACGGCACAACCGTCCACGTCCGTTTTGCCTACGCTTTCGCGTACGGGTGACGGCGTGGGTGCAGAAGGAAGAGGACTAGAACCCCCACGGCGTTCTGGTGATCTGAGCCAGGCGAGCGGCATCGTTCGCAGTGGCAGTGGCAACCTGCACGCCGCTGGATCTAGAGACGGCGCCATGTTGCCTACGGGTGGCACAACGAATTCCAGAGATCGGAGGGTGCCTGCTGGAGCTCCCGCGCCGGCGCGAGCCTCACGACCTACCCAGGTCGTGCACGATGAGCGACGTCATGGCACTGGTGGTTCAGGGCGTCCCCATGAAAAGATTTCTGCGCATCGATCCCAAGATGCGCGGGACCAGCATGCACACCGAGCTGCTGGCGGGGGTGGCGCGCTGTCGCGTGATCATGGTGGTGCTCCTTCTAATATGGTTAGGAGTCAGAGCACCTCACGTACCTCGCACCTGTCGCCGCCGCCTACGCCAGCGGAAGCCTTGGCACGTGCGCAGCTGCTCCTCGATTTTCCTCCTGCCCCGGAGAAGATGGAGGAGTGGCGAGCTACTATCCAGAGCCTTATCGGCTTCGCCAACAAAGATGGACCGCAAGAGGCAGGGCCCTCGCAGCGAAGGCCCATTGATCAAGCGCGAGCCGATGTGGAGAAAACCGGAGGTGGTGCAACCACAGTGCACTCCCCTCCGCGGCACCAGCGACGGCCGACAACCCAGCAGGTCGACCGCCGTGAAGAAGTTTCCACGGTGTCATCCGATCCACGGATGCGCCGCGATCAGCGTCAAGTTCTCCAGGAACGAGGCAAGGAGGACGCTCGAACTACCATCGAGCGACGACGGGAAGCACGCTATCAATCTGATAAGCGCGCGGGGCCGGCTGTCGACGAGCCTGCGCCAGGGGACGTAGGAGACTCGCCTTATGAGGTAGGGACTCCAGCGTTTACCCGTGAGCTGCGGCAAGTCCAGTGGCCCAATTCCCGAACCTTCAAGCCGGAGGTCCCGGAGAAATATGACGGTAAGACCCATCCCTCGGAGTTCCTGAGCATCTACACCATTGCGGTGCAGGCTGCCGGGGGCCGAGATGACAAGATACTTGCCAACTACTTCCCGTTGGTGCTCAAACCCAACGTCAGGTCGTGGTTGATGCATCTGCCGGAGAATTCTATTTCTTCCTGGTCAGATCTGTGCCATCAGTTTGTTGGCACCTTTGTCGGAGGCCACCAAGCTCCTGGCCAAGAGAGTGATTTGCATATCATCCCTCAGAAGGAGGGCGAGTCCCTGCGCAAGTTTATGCAGAGGTTCAGCCGGGTGCAGTACAATATTCCTGACGTTCACCCTACCGCTGTCATTAGCGCGTTTCACCAGAACATGCGTAACTGCAGAATGCAGGAAGAGCTGGCAATGAACAAAGTCAGGAGTATTACCGAGCTTTACGCTCTAGCCGATAAATGCGCTCGAGCTGAAGAGGGAAGGAAACTCCCTGGCGAGGCTGTTGGCGCGGCGGGCGAATCCAAAGAAGAAGATGCCGCGGCCCCGTCAAGGAAAGGCCGGTGGCAGAACAGGAAACGCGGAGGCAAGGCCGTGCTTGCTGTCGAGGAATCCGACAACCCCAGCGCCGCCAAGAAGGCCAAGGTTGGTAACCCCGACAAGGATCTTGCCGGGTGCCCTTCCTGTCAGGCCTTGGCGGCTGCCGACAAGTCGGAAAACTCCGGCAAGTAGTATTACAAGATCCATCGCACCAAGGGCCACGATCTCCAGAACTGCCGGCAAGTTGAACAGCTTGCCGAGAAACAGAGGGCCGAATATGAAAGGCGAGATAAGGAGAAGGCCCAAGATGGTGCTGATGGATCCGGCAAGAAGCGCGGTGGCCGAGGGGGCGTCGTGGCAAGGCCAAGCAACAAAAGGATAGGCCCGCTCGGGGCCGAGACAAAGAAGAAGATGATGAAGAAGAAGATGATGAGTCCAGTGAGCAAGAATTCCAAAAAGCTAGAGAGGCCATGTGTATCGATGGAGGTGCCTCGCTGCATTCTTCTCACCGTCAACTCAAATAGTGGGTGCGGGAAGTCAATGCGGCAGAGCCATCCCCAGATGCATGTAAGCCCCTGAAGTGGTCCAACACGCCTATCATTTTCGATGCCGAGGATCACCCTGATCGCACAACTGCGGTCGGGTGCTTGCCATTGTTGGTCTCCCCAATGATTTGCAACCTCAAGGTGACAAAAATGCTAGTTGACGGTGGGGCCGGCCTAAACTTAATCTCACCGGATGTGCTCAAAAAGATCCAAATTCCCGACGAGGACCTTGAAGAAACGGGTACGTTTCAAGGGGTCAATCCGGGAAGAACCCAGTCCAAGGGCAAGATTACGCTGTCGGTGACATTTGGTAGCGAGCTCAACTTCAGGACCGAGAAGGTGGTGTTTGATGTCGCCAAGATCCCCATGTCATATAATGGGATCCTTGGTCGGCCAGCGCTGGCTAAGTTCATGGCGGCATCACACTACGCGTACAACGTTTTGAAGATGCCTGGGCCATTGAGCGTCATCACTATCCATTCCGATAAGAAGGATGCGCTCATCTCTGCCGACCAACTTTACCGGGAAGCAGTTGCAGCACCTGCCATCAAGGCACCGGCTCCTGCCACTGGAACTCGCAGGGGGAAGAAGAAGACCGGCAAGAATCTTGGCGCGAACTCCGGCAAGCGCACCTCCTCGGAGTGCTGCGCTTCCGTCGAGGACGCACCAGAGAGTTCCACCGGCAAGAACAAGAAATCCAAGGCTGCTCCGCCGGAGATCAAGAAGGTGCCCGTCAGGGAGGACGGAACGGGGGGAACTTTCACCATAAGTTCCACCCTAGATGACAAATAGGAAAGCGTGCTCGTTGCTTTCCTGCGGGCGAATGTCGACGTGTTTGCATGGCAACCGTCTGACATCCCCGGTGTTCCCAGGAAGGTAATTGAGCACCAGCTTGCTGTCTGTCCTCATGCGCGGCCGGTCAAGCAAAGGGTCAGGAAGCAAGCCTTGGAGCTGCAAGAATTCATTGCCGAAGAAATCAGAAAGCTGGAGGTGGCAGGATTGGTCAAAGGAGTGCTTCATCCAACCTGGCTGGCCAATCCGGTTGTAGTGTGGAAAGCGAATGGGAAATGGAGGCTTTGTATCGATTATACAGATATCAATAAAGCCTGTCCAAAAGATCCCTTTCCCTTGTCATGCATCGACCAGATTGTCGATTCCACCGCTGGTTGTGATCTCCTGTCCTTCCTTGATGCCTATTCAGGATATCATCAGATTTTTATGGCAAAAGAAGATGAAGAGAAGACCGCATTTATCACCCCATGTGGTACGTATTGTTTTATACGAATGCCTTTCGGGTTGAAAAGTGCTGGTTCGACATTTGCGAGAGCAATCCAAGTTGGTTTTGAGCCTCAACTCCATAGAAATATGGAGGCGTATATGGATGATATAGTGGTCAAAACCAAAGACAAAGCGACACTCATTCAAGATTTAGAAGAAACATTTGTAAATCTGCGCAAGATCAACTTGAAGCTCAATCCTGAGAAGTGCGTGTTCGGTGTTCCTTCCGGCAAGCTCCTCGGATTCTTTGTATCTTGCCGGGGAATCGAAGCGAACCCCGACAAGATCAAAGCTATTGAGCAAATTGAAGTGCCGAGACGCGTCAAAGATGTGCGTCGTCTTGCCGGCTGTGTTGCTGCTCTAAGCAGGTTTATTTCCAAATCTGCTGAGCGCGCCCTGCCCTTCTTCAAAATTTTGAAGAAGGCAGGTCCAATGAAATGGACTCTGGAGGCAGAGGCTGCGCTGCAAGATTTGAAGAAATACATTTCCTCTCCGCCGACGCTAGTCGCGCCTAAACCACAAGAGTTGTTGCTGCTGTATCTGGCAGCAACAAATCAAGTGGTTAGTGCTGCGCTAGTGGCGCAGAGAGAGGCTGATGAGGAAGCAACACCAGCGGCAGGACCGCCAGGTGACGCGACAAGATCTTCCCCGGCAAGGGTTGATCCCGGCAAGACAGGATCTGCGCAAACAGAAGAACCAGTGCAGAAGAAGAAGGTGGTGCAGCGCCCAGTTTATTTTGTTAGCTCTCTTTTACAAGGAGCTAGGTCAAGATATTCTGGTGTGCAGAAGTTGCTTTTCGGCCTTCTTATGGCCTCGAGGAAGCTGCGCCATTATTTTCAAGCACATGAAATCACCGTCGTCACTCGCTTTCCGTTGCAACGGATTTTGCAAAATCCAGAAGCAACCGGCAGGATCGTGGAGTGGGCGTTGGAGTTGTCAAGCTGTGGCCTCAAGTTTGAAAGCACTTCGACGATTTAGAGCAGGGCCTTGGTGGAGTTCATTGCGGAGTGGACCCCAACACCAGACGAAGAGGCTTAGGAAACAACTCTTCCCGGCAAGGAAATCGATCAGCAATGGGTTATGTACTTTGACGGGCTTTCTCACTGCAAGGCGCCGGTGCTGGTGTGCTGCTTGTCGCACCCACCGGAGAGCACCTCAAGTACGTAGTCCAAATGCATTTTCCCCGGGAGAGTTCGACCAACAACACTGCAGAATACGAGGGTTTGCTTGCCGGTCTCAGGATCGCGGCAGACCTTGGTATCAAAAAGCTCGTCATCAAAGGCGATTCACAACTTGTCGTCAGGCAAGTTAACAAGAGTTATCAAAGTCCGTTGATGCAAGCCTACGTGGATGAAGTAAGGAAAATGGAAGAGCGCTTTGACGGTCTGCAAATGGAGCACGTTCCTCATGCCGAGAACAGTGTTGCTAACGACCTGTCAAAGCGTGCTGCCCTCAAGTTGCCTATGGAACTAGGAACTTTTGTGCTCCAATTGACTCAACCATCCGTGGCACCATCGATGCGGCAAGAAAAGAGAAGAAAGTTGAACTCTGGCCAGTACTTCCCGACAGAGCTCCCCGGAGCCGCCGGCAAGGAAGTTGCCGGGATCGACATGTCTACCGGGGAACAACAGGCTCCGGCAGGGCCTCAGGCCCTTGCTGTCGAGACAAACGTTCCCCCGGCGGAGGAGATGCCTTTAGTCCTAGCTGTCGAGCCTCAGGCTCCAGCATGGGCACAGCACATTGTCCATTTCCTTCAGACAGGAGAACTCCCGGAGGAACAGGAAGAAGCAGAAAGAGTAGCCCGTCGGTCTGTTATGTACAAGTTCGTCGATGGCGTCCTGTACAGAAAGAGACCAAACGGTGTGAAATTGAAGTGCATTCCTCGGGAGGATGGGCTAGAGCTGTTGGCAGAGATACATGGAGGCATATGTGGTTCTCACATAGGATCAAGAGCACTTGTCGGGAAAGCATTCCGGCAAGGTTTCTTTTGGCCCACCGCTCTCCAGGATGCAACTGCACTAGTCATCAAGTGTGAAGCGTGCCAGTTTCATTCGAAGAAATCACATCAACCAGCTCAAGATCTTTAGACAATCCCTCTCTCCTGGCCATTTTCGGTCTGGGGGCTCGACATACTGGGCCCTTTCCCCCGTGCTACCGGGGGCTTTGAGTACTTGTACGTTGCTATCGACAAGTTCACAAAGTGGCCGGAGGTGGAAGCAGTGAGGAAGGTGACAGCACAATCAGCCGTCAAGTTCTTTAAAGGGATAGTTTGCCGTTTCGGTGTACCCAACAGGATCATCACCGACAACGGCACGCAGTTCACAAGTCGCACCTTCATGCAGTACGTCCAAGATTTTGGCGGCAAGATTTGTTTTGCCTCTGTTGCTCACCCAAGAAGCAATGGCCAAGCGGAAAGGGCTAATGCTGAAGTGCTGCGCGGTCTCAGGACCAGGACTTTTGACAGACTAAGAAAGTGCGGAAGACGCTGGATTGATGAGTTGCCGGCGGTTCTTTGGTCAATCAGAACGACACCAAATCGAGCCACCGGCCAGACGCCCTTCGCTCTGGTCTACGGAGCGGAAGCAGTTCTCCCCACGGAACTCACGTACGGATCACCTCGAGTGCTCGCTTATGATGAGCTTAAGCAAGAGCAACTGCGGCAAGATGACGCTGTGCTCCTTGAGGAGAATCGTCTTCAGGCTGCTGTGCGAGCTGCACGCTACCAACAAGCTTTGCGCCGCTACCATAGCCGCAAAGTTCATGCCCGAAGTTTTGAGGAAGGCGACCTTGTTCTTCGGCGGATTCAGTCCGCCAAGAATTCAAACAAGTTGATGCCAAAGTGGGAAGGCCCTTATCGGGTAGTACGAGTCACCAGGCCCGGCGCTGTCCGCTTGGAGACCGAAGATGGCGTTCCAGTGAGCAATTCCTGGAATATCGAACATCTTCGCAAGTTCTACCCATAAGGCGCGGTTGCCGGGGGTTCCCGGCAACCACCCTTTTGTACAAGTCTTGCCGGCAAGGCATGTTTTCCTTTGTACAAAGCCAGGCGCAGACCTTGAGCGCAGATGAATAAATTTAAGTGTTGTACATTCCCTTATTGATTCCCATGTTCATATTTATATATGCATGTTTGTCTAAGATGTTGTATAACACCTACTCCTGGTAAGTTTTAACGAACCGCCAAGGTTTCATGTCTTTATTTTCTCTTCTTTCTTTTTTAAAAGACAGAAGGATTCCTCGCGTGCACATTTGCCGGGGGGGAAGGGAGATATGAGTACCAGTTGGTGATGTTCGGAATCGACGCTTGCCGGAGGAAGGACAGTGACAGAAAGCTAAGTTCTAAAAACTTAGAGCAAGTTTCTTTTATTACAAAGTTATTTCCTTGGACGATTCCGACTCTTGTATGGGAAATCTGCACGCGAAGGAACCCTTGTTGTAATCAGTTGCGCCCTTATTTTGTTTCGAGCCTGCTCAACGATTTAAGTGGCTGCACTGAGAACGCCAAGGAGTCTTGCCGGCTGCTGTGCCTCCAGCAGGCTGCTGAAGTCCCGCACCCAGCGCTCGCGACAGATTGCGCGCTGGCAAGTTTTTCAGTAAGCGTAGGGTGAACCCCATACATAAAGGAATCAGACAAGGAAAATAGCAAGCATGAACCTAAACATAGGCGAGTAATATTACATTCATGAGCTGCCGCAATTCTAACTTGAGACTTAATTGTCTTTTACATGGAATGATGACGGCAAGAAAAGGGGGAGCACTTAATCCCTGCGCTGGCCTTCAATCCTTTTTATGGAGTCCACCTTCTCAAGGATAGGCGCGATGCATTCTTCAAGCGCCTCAACATTTGCGTCCCTTGGCAGATGGCCGAGCGCGTTGGAGAGGTCGATGCCGGGATTGCTGTGTACCACCTTGATAAGCACCTTGCGAAGGACGGCCCGACAAAGCCGGCGAGTCTCGTTGGCCAATTGGGTCGCCCGGCTAGACAGGAGCCCCCGCAAGGCGTCGATGATGCTTTCAAAGAACATCGTCAACCTGGCTCTTGAAGATATCCTTTCCTCGAAAGAATACCTGAAGTTCGACAGGCCCATGGTTGACAGTTCTGCCGTAAGCTTCTCCGCAGTGGCGATGAGACGTCCAGTCCAGATCTCCACCCCCTTCTCGTAATCGATTTGGGCGGTGGCAGCGCTCTTGAGCAGGTTCCTCTCTCCTTGGAGATCCTTGAGTAGAGCTTTCTCACTGGCCTTGCCAGCCTCGAGAGACTTCTGCAACGTGGTTAGCTTCAATTCCAGAACTGCAATATCATCAGCCGCAGAGGAGAGCTGCTTGGTTTTGTTGGACAGGGCAACTTGCATCTCCGCCAAGGAGTGGAGGGTTTTTTCCCTATCACCTTTGAGCATCGAGAGCTCCTTGCCGTGCTCTTCGAGATCTGTTTCCAGTTTCTTTACCTTGTCGCTCAGCTCGTTCTTGGCGGCCTCTGCAGCTTCGGCAGCATCAACAGCCTCCTTGAGCTTGCCGGCGTGACTTGCAGTCAGAGCTTCGAGCGCCTCTTTATGTTTTTGCTCCAGCTCCTCGGTCCGCCGCGCGACAAGCTTTTCGATATCTTCATCTTTGCTGTGAAGCTTGGTGGCGCGCGCCTGCTCACGTGCGGTGGGATCTTCCTCATGAGCATCAAGAGCAATGCGGCGCCCCGTCAGGAGGGCATCTTCAGCGGCAATCCTTTGAGTAGCTTCATCCTGCGCCTTCTCCATATCAGATTGCTTCAGGAGGATCTCTGTCCACTGTTGGCTCACCTGTTCCCGGCCAGCAGTCAGCTCTTGGAGGGCCTCTGCATACCAGGTTTGCATTTGTTCGATGCGCCTCTGGAAATCTGCCTCGGCCGCCTCGACGACTGCCATTCTGGAGTCCGCCTTATCTTTCCGGGCGCGGTGGAGAGCCTGGAGCTTGCGGAAATTCTCGCCCATGGCCTGAAGGAGCTGATCCTCTTCAGATTTGCCGCTGCTAGTGCTGGGATCGTCAACAACCTCGAGCCCGGCAGCAGCGATGATTTCTTCATCAAAAACTTCTCCTTCGGCTGGTGCCCCAATGCTTGCCGTCCCCGACAAGTTGACGAACAGGTTCTCGCCAACCTTGAGGTATTTGCTGGATGAGGGGCCTTCAGATGTTGACGGTTGGTCTTCAGCGACCGCCTCACCAGTGGCAGGGGGCTCTGTGGCCGGTGCAGCGCCTGGCGCTCCTATGGCAGGAATGCCGTCAGTACGGTCATCAGCCTCCCTGTCGCCCCCTTCAGTAGGTTCCTTGGCGGGTTCCTCTTGTGCAATCTTGGCGGCCTCCCTGTCAAGAGCACCACCAGCCTCGATAGTGTCATCCTTGGTGGCCTCGCTGGCAGCAATCCTGTCTGCTTCGGCAGTGGCGTCCCTGGCGGTCTCCTCGATGACAACGTCGACATCCATGTGTTCCATCATAGGGAACTCTGAAGGACGAAGGAGGAGAACAGAATAAGATCAAGATTGAAGTTTGAAGTGACTAAAGACAGAGAGATAAGGGAAAGAGTAACAAGCACTCTGAGGCAATCGATTACCTGCATCGAGCTGTTGAGAGGTGGCCTCGCCCTTCCCGGCAACTTCGGTTGCCGGGGGAGGGTTGCCGGTGTCCATGCTTGCCGGCTCCTCCTCAGTTAAGATGGGCTCGTCGGTAGGAACTCTTGCCGGGGACGTGCTTGTGGGCGGCGTGGTCGATGAAGGTGGCACGACGGGGATGTCTTCCGACAACTCTCCTTGTTGCCGTTCTTCTCCTGCGAGCCCAAGGATATCAGTGGCAAGAATGGAAGCCCCAGCACCCGCCAGCGGAAAAAGAACAGTGAACTTACGCTGGGGGCTGCATTGAGGACTGGGCTCCAGGCTGACGACGATGGTTTCTGGCACGCTCGTGGAGCCTGCCAGAGGCTCGTCGCCCGTGGAAGTCTTTGTCCTCTTCGCCATCCTCTCCAGCAAGGTTTCTGCATCACTGCAGAGACAATATGAGCAAGTCAGTAAGATCGATCCAAGATTGGAATATAAAGGCTGTGGCAAAGTACTCACTCTTCTTCTTCTCGCTCCGGACTAAAGCCGGAGATGTCGAAATCGGCCTCCGCTGCGATGTCTGAGTGGGGAGGCGGAGGAGGGGTCCTAGGTCGCTTGGCTGTGGCAGGCGCCGGGGCAGCTTCCGGTGCGGTAGTGCGAGAAACCCCTGCCGCCCCAGCAGTGGCCGCTGGTGTGGGTCTCGTGCGCCACGCAGGTTGTTGACGAACCCCTTGCCGCGGTCCAGTCTTGCCGGCCACTTTCTTGCCGGGAGCCTCGCCGCTGGAAGAAGGCTGGCTTGCCAGGATGCCAGACGCAGCCTTCCGAAGAACACGCTTCGTCTTCTTCGGGGCTGGGAGCTCTTCTTGCGTTTCTTCTTCGGCCGTGTCCTCGTCAGACGAGCTCTCAGCGGCTGTGCTGCTCTGTTCCCCGGCAGCTCTGTCCTTCCCGGCAGGTTTTACTTCCACTACTACCTCTGCGTCGCTGGTTTCCCATTCTGTGAAGCCAACGCTACCGGCCTCCGCGGCAAGATTTGCCTCCTCAACCCTAGTGGCAATGTAAGCTACTTCTTGGTCGGTGGTGGCTCGGATGAAATCTGTCTCTTGCCGGACAGGCCTCTCCGTCAAGTTGTCAAAAAACTTATGTGCTTCCTCCTTGGTTGGCTCGGCCCAAGTCGCGTCAAGACCGTGGGCGTTGAACATCGGCATGAAGGCGATGATTGACCCCAAGGCGGAGTTGTTGCACAAAGGGACGATCCTTGCCGGCAGCCGATGCTTGTCTTCGCGCTGGAATATTTTTTGACGGAGAGCGCCAAGCTGCATAGTGGTCAGATTATTATTTAGCCCGGGGCGCAATCTCATGATATCTGTCGTGTTTCGGTATTCCCAAGCTGGCCTTCCCCTGTTCTGCAAGGGGGCGATGCGGCGGCGGAGAAAGTCGAAGCCAATCATCTCCATTGTCAGCCCGGCAGCTTTCAGGCGAAGGATCCTGGTGGTGGCGATTGTGAGCCTCTCGTCCTCCGTGGCGAGATCGCTCCAGTCCTTGCCGCGGACCACCTTCTGTTGCCGGGGAAGACAAAACGGATGGGGATCTGCTTCCTTGATCCAGCACCATTCAGCCCGCCATTCGTCCCACTTTTCGCGGTAAACTCCTTCTGGGTATATTTCCTTATTCCAAGCTCTTGGAATCCAGGTGATAGAACCAGAGAGGGCCTCTCCTTTTTTGATGCGGGGGAAGAAGTAATGGCTAAAAAGAGTAGAGTTGGGAATCACGCCGGCAAAGTTTTCACAAAGATGGGCAAAGATGGGCATGCATAGTACCGCATTCGGCATGAAATCGAGAAGATGAAAGTCATATGTGTACATGATATCATTGAAGAAGTCAGAAAATGGGGGGCAGAGCCCGCAATAGAGATACACAGTGAAGAAAGGGTATCTGTCCGATCCACTTTTGGAACAAGAACCTGGAATCACGCGTGTGGCAGGGTGAGCTTGCGTCTCCTTCACCCACATGCACTGGTACCGCCTCTTCAGAGCTTCAGCATCGAGCGATGGGGGGAACACAACATACTTCTTCCGCATCTTCACCAGTTCGCTCTCCGGGACGTCGGCTTTCACTTCCTTGCCCTTGCCTTTGCTGGCCTTGGGCGGCCTGGCGGCTGTGAGGGCGGAAGCCGGGGGTGAAGCGAGCGTGGAAACAGCGGGCGGAAGAGGAAAAAGCTTCGCTCTGAGCTCGAGAGGAGGAAGGCGATGGCGACAGCCAGATTGAAAAGAAGAGGGGGGTAAATAGGCTTGTGCCTCTGCGGCTTCTCCTTTTTATGGGGAAGGAGCGGGGCCGCCTCTTTTATTCCCCAATGTGAATGCGCCTCTATAGGCGTGTTGCAGTTGCAGCCTTTGAGGCACGCTTCCCACGCCGCGCGCTCGGTGCATGTAGTGGGGGGCACAGTAAACGAGATATTTACGAGCAGTTAATCCCCTGCCACACGTTCCCGTGCACTGTTTGGGCCTAGCCCAACAACGCCTCGCACTCGTGTATGGCCTAGGCCCGGGGGCTCCTGTCAGTGTACTAAGTATTGGGCCACTAGTGCCCCGTACTTGTGCACGGGCAGTTGTAGCCATCCTCGCGGCAAGGCTTGCCGGGGAACAGTTCGAGGTCGATTCAAGCCACCAAAGAAATCATCAAGTCAGAGATCTGAGGATCAGCAGATAAGAAGAGCTGGAATCCGAAGGCCAGCTTCCCCGGCAAGATCTTGCCGGGGTGGCCAGTGGAGCCCGGCAAGGATTGGCGCCCGACAAGGCTTGGCGCCCGGCAAGGCTTGGTGCCCGGCAAGGTTTTGTTGCTGTGCCACTGCTCTAGCACAGCGACAAACCCGATATTCTGGGTCCTTCTTTGGACGCGTGGCGACGCGCCAATGGAAGAGAGCTTAAGCGGTGCTGATGGGATGGCCCCTTTTTCCATCCCCAAGAAAGTGAGGACACCTCACGGTGCATTAAATGTGTTTGTCCTAATCCGTCAGGGATTAGGTATGATGACCCTGTAGCTACTTTACACCTCAATGTATGTACATTTTGCCACCGTGGTGACCCCTTTGAGCGTATAAAAGGAGGCCCAAGGCAACTGCTACAGAGGGGGGGAACTTCTGGCCCATTCTGCATGCGTAGCTGCTCTTTGAACGTACTGTTCACAGCGAGCGCTCCTGAAGGTTGGGCTCAAGAACATTAATAAGAACACAAAGCAGGAGTAGGGTTTTACGCTGATCAGCGGCCCAAACCTGGGTAAAAACTTCCCGCGTCGATCGTTGGTTCTACTCTTTGCGTATACCTCTCCCCCCCCCCCCCGGCCGAATCATAAAGGGGTCTCTCGGGATCCCATAGGTGTCGTACCCCGACACCTTTCATTGGGGTGACTCGCAGATAAGCCTGATCACCAGGTTGATAAGTCAAACCCCATCGCTTACAATCATAGTTGCTCTTCTGGCGGCCCTGAGCCGCCTTGAGATTTTCTCGGACAATACGGACTTGTTCTTCTGCGTGTTGGATAGTTTCTGGACCCACGAGCGGTCATTCCCCAGTTTCTGACCAATTCAGAGGGGTTCGACACTTACGTCCATACAGTACTTCGAAGGGGGCCATTTTCAAACTGGCTTGATAGCTGTTGTTATAAGAGAACTCGGCATACGGGAGAGATTCTTCCCACTTCTTGCCGAATGAAATAACACAAGCCCGAAGCATGTCTTCAAGCACTTGGTTGACTCGCTCGACTTGGCCTTGGGATTGGGGGTGATAAGCTGAACTCCAGGTAATATGAGTTCCCATAGCTGTTTGGAAACTTTCCCAGAATTTGGAAGTGAAAAGGCCGCCACGGTCCGAACTGATCTCCTTCGGAATACCGTGGAGTGAATCAATTCTGGAGATATATAATTCTGCTAACTTACTAGCAGTGATAGTCTCCTTGACAGGCAGAAAGTGTGCAACTTTAGAAAGTTGGTCGACGACGACAAGAATAGCATCGTGACCCTTCTGTGACCTGGGAAGTCCTGTAATGAAATCCATCTGAACCTTATCCCATTTCCATAGAGGAATAGGAAGCAGTTGCAGAATTCCAGCTGGTTTCTGATGTTCTGCTTTAACGCGACGACACACATCACATTCAGCAACATAACAAGCAATGTCATGCTTCATTCTAGACCACCAGTACCTTTGACGGAGATCATGATACATCTTGGTGCTACCCAGATGAATAGACAGCGGGGTATCATGTGCCTCCTTCATGACCTTGTCGGTCATAAGCTCGAAGCAAGGTACGACAATGCGGTTTCTGAAATACAAGGTTCCATCTTCAGACAGCGAGAAATCCCTGTACTTTTCAAGGTGAAGGTCTTTCTTCATCAGATCAATTTCAGCATCTTTAGCTTGTGCATTCTTAACAGCTTTCTCAAGATTTGGTTGTATCACAAGGTTATTAAGAGAACCCTGTGGAACAATACGCAGATTTAGCTTGCACAATTCTTCATAAAGACGAGGTTGAGCTCGCCTAACCATGAGGTTGTCGCAATAGAACTTGCGGCTTAAGGCATCAGCCATCACGTTAGCCTTGCCAGGGGTATAGGAAATACCCAAATCATAGTCCGCAATGGCCTCCATCCATCTTTGCTGACGGAGGTTTAGAGATGGCTGAGTGAACAAGTACTTCAGACTTTTATGATCCGTGTAGATCTCGCAACGATTACCGAGGAGGTAATGTCGCCACAACTGCAGTGCATAGATGACAGCAGCTAGTTCTAGATCATGTACCGGATAATTTTCTTCATGCGGACGCAACTGACGAGAGCCATAAGCAATCACTTTACGCTCTTGCATTAGGACACAGCCTAATCCTTCACGGGATGCGTCACAATAAATCACAAAGTTTTTGCGGGTATCTGGAGGCGATAGTACTGGGGCAGATGTCAGCTTGTCTTTGAGTGTCTGGAAATTTGCTGACATTTTTTGGTCCATTCGAACTTAACGCCCTTGTGAAGCAGATCAGTCAAAGGCTTAGCAATCTTAGAAAAGTTCTCGACAAATCGACAGCAATAGCTTTCAAGGCCAAGAAAACTTCTCACTTGCTTGACGTTCTTCGGAGGAGTCCAGTCCAGAATAGCCTGAACTCGTTCTGGGTTAACGGCAATGCCATCTTTGCAAATCACATGGCCGAGGTATGTCACTTCAGAAAGCCAGAATTCACATTTGGAATACTTGGCATACAACTTGTGTTCTCGGAGCCTTTCCAGTACAAGACGGAGGTGTTCGGCATGTTCTTCCTTATTCTTCGAATATACCATAATATCATCGAGATAAACCACGACGAACTTGTCGAGGTAATCCATGAAGATATAATTCATCAGACGGGAGAATGTGGCTGGAGCATTGGTTAAGCCAAATGACATGACAGTGTACTCGTAAGAGCCATAGCGAGTAACAAATGCAGTCTTCGGAATATCCTCTTCACGAACACGGATCTGATGATAACCTAACCTCAAGTCGAGTTTAGAAAACACCGATGATCGATCAACTTGCTGGATCCTACTCTCTGTGTGCACTCTGATGCAGAATCCGGTCTTATCGAATGACAACTCGGAGTATAATACAACTCGGAGAGAAAGGTTAAACAAAATAATGGAAAGGAAAATGATTATCAGACTAATCAGTTCAATATCAGGGAAATCGCACAGATATCCAGCTCTTCGGGTGGACGAGAATTACGAGATCCTAAGTGTCGGCGTTAGTAAACTTTATTTAACCCGAATAGAAGAGAGATCAGAGTCCCAGAGTATAGACGAGGAATAAAAGATCCTAATACCACCCAATTGGCAACGTGGGCCCGTAAGCCACACAACCATGTTAGTAAAACAGTTTTCAAGTTCTAGACTCAACTTCGGCCAAGGAGTTGGAATGGGGGAACCTATAGGCAGTCGGCTCTGATACCAACTTGTGACGCCCCCGGCTCAATCGTGCACTAATCATACATGCAAATGCACATGATCAAGCCTAAGGACTCACGGGAAGATATCACAACACAACTCTAAAACATAAATAAAATCATACAAACTTTATATTACAAGCTACGGGCCTCGAGGGCTCGAATACATAAGCTTGCGAACAAGCGTCAGCGGAAGCATCAGATATCTGAGTACAGATATAAAAGAAAGCACAGAAAGGCCTATAGAAGGCGGGGCAAAATAAAACACTATGATCAAAAGGCGCAGGCCTCCTGCCTGGGACCCTCCGAACCTACTCCTGGTCGTCAGTCAGCTCGTATTAGTAACCATCCTCGGGGTGGTAGTAGTAGTCGATCGACGGGGCATCTGTCTCAGGGGGCTCCGTCATCTTGGTCACGACAAACTGATATGGGGAGAAAAGGAAAACAAAGCAACCGTGAGTACTCAGAAGTACTCAGCAAGCAAGGATCTACACTACATATGCAACATTATCAAAGGAAGGCTGTATATGTGGACTGGGCTGCAGAAATGCCAGAATAGAGAGACGGCCTAGTCCTATCGAAGACTAGCATCTTCAGCGGTCTTGCAGCAATAGAAGAGAGTAGCACAGTACATTATAAGGTAGCAATAATGATATCAACCTCACCCAGAGATCCTTTCTCGACTCCCTGCGAGAAAGCAATCCCAGAGCCATATAGTCATCAACCTCGTCCTGAGATCCCTTCTGGACTCCCTGCGAGAAGCAATCCCAGAGCCATAGTATCCAAGTATCCAGTTCTAATTGTATCAATCAGGATACAACTCCGAATGTCCGTTACCGTAGGACAGGCTATCGATAGTAGTTTTCTTCCCTGCAGGGGTGCACCAACTTACCCAACACGCTCGATTAACTCCGGCCGGACACACTTTCCTGGGTCATGCCCGGCCTCGGCCAAACGATACACCGCAACCCTACCTACAGCTCAGCAGAGAGGTCCCCGCCGGTCTACATCCTAAGCGCAAGGGGGTCTTGGCCATCGCCCCTTGCCCTCCAGGTCGTTGCGCATAGGGTGGATACCAGCATCGCCTCGGGTGGCCGACACGATCCGACCGTGCCACCATGCTGAACTGGACGTCTGACAGAGCTTTCGGCTGATGCATACGATGCAGAACGCCCATACTATGCCCACATGATGGTTAGTGCTATCAGGCCAGAGGCCTGCTCGAATCAAATATCCAAATCGTTAGTACCTTGGGCTTGCGGTAACGAGCAGAGACTCACGAAAGATGTGACCCCGTCGCCCCGTCTCGAGGACTTGCTGCAAGGGTTAAGAATGCCCGGCCGTGCCTCATATTCATCACTCGGGCACCATACAGGCAACCCGTCTTCACATCACACGCGGGTACCCCTCAGGGTTGACCCGCCTTTCCAAGTAACAATAGTACGGTCCAAGTATCCGTGTGTCCATAACATCAGGGGAATCCGAGGTATCACCCTCGTTGGATTCCTACTCGATGTATCCATCAAGGTGAACTCGGAGGAATCACCCTCGCTGGGTTCACACTTGAGGTGTTGTACGACGGCGTCGTTATCGGAAGCGGTGAAGGACGAATCACCCTCGATGACCATTACCGAATAGCTACTCTAGAAGAATTAACATCAGAAGTGCTACACGAGGTATCACCCTCGGCACTCGATAGTAACGCTGCAGTGTCGTTACAACTAAGGGGGGTGATGTGCGGTGTCGGGGCCTGGTCTTCAATCCCGTTGATTGGGTCTTCGGATAATCCAGCGGGGCAGTCAGGATAAGTGGAGTCACTGATAGGTCTCTACCCAGCCTATACTAAGCAGTTTAGGATATGCAGGTAATTATCAACAGCAGGTTACAATAAACAGGCTATGCATCAGAATAGGTAAAGCAGTAGCAGCAGCAATTCTAATGCATGCATGAGAAAATAGAATGGGCGATATCGGGATGATCAAAGGGGGGGGGCTTGCCTGGTTGCTCGGCGGCAAGGGCAAGGTTGTCAATGGTGTCTTCGGTCTCTGGAGCTGCGGCGGTACCGGGAACTGCGTCGGGGTCTAACGAGAGAGAAGAGGGGGAGGAAACAGTAAATACTAAGCAAACAAGTGCATGACATGTCAATAAGCAGAGCTAGCGGTGTTCTATCGTAGTGCTAGGTAATCCTGGCGAAGGGGAAAACATCCGGGAAAGTATTCCCAGTGTCCAGCATTTCGGACAGACGAAAAGAGGGGAACGGTTGTATCTTCGGATAGTTAGGGACGTGTGGTGGACAAACGGACCGCGCATTCGGATTCGTCTGGTCGTTCTGAGGAATTTTCATGTACAAATTATTTTCATTGGAGTTACGGATTAAAAGATATGATTTTCTAAAGTTTTATTGATTTTTTTTAATTTTATTTATTTTTTTAAATTCGAATTATCCAAAATGGTAAACGGTGACGTCAGCATGACGGAAAGATGACGTCAGCGGTCAACTGGGGGCCGGCCAGGTCAAACCTGACCAGTGGGCCCCACATGTCATAGACTGGACTAATTAACAGAGTTAAATTAACTAATCTAATCCTAATCAACTAGCGGGACCCACCTGTCAGTGTCTTATACTAATTACAATTAGTTTAAAACTTGATTCAGGGTTAATTAGGCGCTGGGGCCCGCAGGTCAGTGGGCCACTGTGCCAGTCAGCACGTTGACCGGTCAACAAGGCCCAGTGGGGCCCGTGGGCAGTGACACTGGGGCTGGGGCCTGCGTGCCACGTCGGAGCCGGCCGGAGCCTCGCCGGAATCGCGCCGGCGAGCTCGTTTCGCGGTGCCGTGCGTCGGCCATCGTCGGGATTCGCCGTCCGGCAACCAAATCGACGGCGGCTAGTGGCATTCGAACGGGAAGATCGAACCGCGTCGATCTACGGCCCTAGCGCGAGCTAAATCGGCCGGAGTTGCGCGCTAGGACTACCGCGGCGGCGCCGGAGTTCGGCCTCGCGCGGGCGCGGCGTGGCAGCTAGCTAGCGGGCGGGCTAAGAGGCCAGGAGGCTCCACGGGATCGCCAGGAGCTCGAGGGTGCCATGGAGGCAAGCCGAGGAGCTCGGCAGCTATGCTAGTAGCAACCATGGCGGACGGCGGAGCCAGAGCTCGCGGAGGCAGCAACTGGGCGTTCGACATGGCGCAAAAGAAAGGCATTCGACGCGGCGCTCACCGTGGGGCACAAGGAAGGCCCGGCGAGGGAATCGGAGCAGCAGTGGCGCCGTGGTTGGAGAAGATGGCCGGCGGCTCGAGCTTGAAGAAGGGCTCGATCCCGGAGTTGTAGCGGCCCCCGGCTTGAGCTGATGGCCGGAAAGGAAGGAGAAGAGATAGGCGGAGCTGGTGAGCGCGTCGGCGAGGCGAGTGAAGGCCGGTGGCCGCGTGCTTCACGGGACCACGGCCATGACGGCGCTCGGGTGTGCGGAGGAAGGCGACGCAGAGGGAGAAGGAGGCAGCTAGGGTTCGTCCTGGGCGTGGAGGAGGGGTTCTTATCCCCACTGGCGGGTGCGGGATGGCGCAACGTCGAGCGAGGAGAAGGGGGGCCGGGGCGCGGTGTGCGGGCGCGGCGACAGCGGCGCGCGCGGGTGAACAGGGGAAGGGGACGGGAGGTGTTGGGCTGGGCCGACACTGTGTTGGGCAGGCCGGCAAGTGCATAGTAGACTAGGCCTTTTTCTTTTTCTTCCTTTTCTTTTCTGTTTTTCTTTACCTTTACTGTTTTGTCTTTTGTTTTTACTCCAAATGACTTTTGTAAAATGTGGCACTTGCCCATATAATATCAGTGCAATATCCAACCCTGGTAGAAAATAGCTTTGGGGCCAAATGTTTTCATATGGATTTTATTTAAATAAAAAGGTATTAAATAACTCTATTTTGTGGTTGTTAGAGTCACATAATTTATTTATTATATGTTGAATATAATTTTAGAATTGTCTCTGGATTATTAGTCATTTAATGAACATTTTAGTTTCTGATTTGAGCAACTTTTATTTTCCACTTTGAATTCATTTGAAGTTTGAATTTGAAGTCTGAAATGCAATATGATGCATATGATGATTAGGCACTGATAATCATGATGACATGGCATAATCAAAAGGGTGATTACTGTAGTTAACCACTGGGGGTGTTACAACTACAATCAAAGACCCTTCGATAAAATTGTGTGCGATGCATTAATCGCAAACGATGATGTAAAAAGGTCAAAAAAGATGCAAAACGTTTGCGATGGCGGATACATCAAACACGGTCGAGATTTTAGTTGCGTGTGCGATCAGGGGCATACGGTTCAGTTCAATGAACTATTTGCGATGAGGCAGAAGAACAGAAATGGGCAGCCAAATGAAGGCATGTGCGATATACGGCATACAGTTCAGTTGGATTAACTGTTTGTGATGAGGCAGAACAACAGAAACGGGCAGCCAGATGAAGGTGTGTGCAATATACGGCATACAGTTCACTCAGATGGATTGTTTGTGATTAGGCAACACAACAGAAACGGTCAGCTAGATCAAGGTGTGTGCGATATACGGCAAACAGGTTCCTAATCAGAAATGTGTGCGAAGACCCATAATAACATAGACAATTTCTGCTAATAAGCCGTGTGTGTTGTGGGCAAACGCTTGCTGGTATACGTTGTCAGTGATTGATGAATTCATCACCGACGGGTTTCCTCGTATGGTCCGTGTGCGTAGCCATAGCATACAGAACAACAATATATGTACTTATAAGGACTTGATTCCATAACCAAATTGAACATCCAATTACATAGGTGGCTAGTAGACACATGACCTTTGCACACACCAAAGTATGTTCCAAAATGCCTAGAAAACTCAAATAATGTATAAAAAAGCAAAACGAACGCTGAATAATTTCGCATTTTTTGGGACGACACTCCTATAGTTGCATGTTGCGTCTGAAAATAAATCAAGGCGGGAAGATACAGCATATGTCGTTTCACACACATATAGGTGACAAGTTCCCTCTCGGAACCATGAGGCTTCTAGAGAGAAGCTCCGGTTTGTAAGAAGTTTATACCAAAACTTATCCCAAATTGGACTTTTTTTACCATAGCATGTTGCTGCCATGTCATAACACCATGCCATGTTTCATGATTTTGAGGCGAGTTTTGGATTTACAGTAATTTTAAAACCAGGTTTCTCAACATTTACTGTCGAGTCATCACCGCCTTGGATAGGCTTTTCCTCGTGGGTCCCAAATGTCAGAATCCAAATCTGTCACTACCATGCAGCTTTTACTATTAAGAATTACATCCCATTTGGTGTGCTAGCTAAAAATAAGTTTGGTGGGTGCTGGCGGGCGCTAAGAACTTGCGGGTTCTGTAGTGAACAAAGATCATAGTCCAGTATGAAAGAAAATATGGGTCAAAGCCGAGTTGAAAAGGGCAACAATATCTAACTCCAGCTTACAAAAGGTACAAAAGCGCGAGGATTAATTGTTCATCAGGTTTACACATAACCCGGATTGAACAAGGCAATAACATCTAACTCAACCAAAGTTTTTGGCAGTCACAAGCAAATGGATCAGTCCGATCCATAAAATCAAGATCCCGGTACAAAAGTTCTACTGGTCCATGATGACGACAAGTTGTTGTAAATATAAGCCGAGCATGATCAGACGCCCTTAGGTCCACCTGAAACTTCTTTTTATGCTGTTCAACATGTCCATACATGAGAATTTTCTTGTTGAAAAACTTAATCCTCACGGACAATAGTGCCCTCGCATTCAACATGAAGAATATGACAAAGCTAGTGTTTGCACTGTTAGATGCATATCCTTCCAGCGTTACTGTCTTCAAACGAATGTCATGAGATATGAGAAAATCCCGGTGCTTCTTGAACCATCGATTGGTTATACCTTTTTCTCCATGTGTTAGTGCCTAAATACAGATGAAGATTGAAAATAGTTAATGTGTAAAAAATATTATGTTGAAAGAGCGATAGCTGAACGATTAATTATAGTACATTATATATGGGCTTTCAATGTGCGTGAAATCATCACCTTTATATACAAATTCTCCAGACATGGAAAGCATTGCAGCAAGGCAATAATGATGTTGAGATCAAAACACCACATACTGATATATAAGGTCTTGACAGAATGCACCACCACTGATAGGATGGACAAGCTCTTCATTGAGCATAGAACATAATATTAGCACTGAAAGTGTACTCCAAGATGATACTTAACTTATGCGCACAAACGAAAAATGCAAATTACAAAAGTGTACATGAATAATATACAGTACCTCAATAGGTGTGGAGGCAAACACCATCTCAAACCATTTAAATGGATCACTAATTGCACCCAAGGTCTCCAGTTTAGGTGCAGAGACCACAGTTATTTGTAAAGGTTTATAACAACAATCAAGGAGCAACCTTTGAAGTGAAGGGGCATCTTCGATGATGAGCTCCTGTCCTTCAAAATGAATTCCAATGCTTACAAGGTGAGGTGACTTTATTTTGAGACAAGGGATATGGATTCCATTTCCAAAAACAAGCACCAAACGCTCCAGGGCAGGGCAATTGGAGTGGATGATGCTGCACAGTGAGGCCTCCGACAGATGAACCAACACAAGCGCAAGTTTTTTCAGCAGTGGGAGTCGAAGCATTTGTACCAGATTGTCTGCTAGATGGCACCAGGTCAAGGTGGCGGTGTGGAGAGAGGAGGAAAACCATGAGATGGGCATCGGTGGTGAGGGCACAGATGCAGCTCTTGGTGGTAACCTATCGCTGTAGTAATGGTAGAACTCAAGCTGCTGGAGTTTATTGAATTGACGAGATGTCAGCCAGGCGGCCACCATGCAGGGTATGTCCAGCAGGTAGCATGCCGGGATGCAGATGCATTGAACGGAGCCCTGGTGGGAGGAGATGATCGCTCCGGGGAGTTCAGAATCATCATCGACAGATAGCTGACGACAATCGAGATTAAGAGGCATGGCGCGCCATAGAGTGCGCCACCGAGATGCGAGGACTTGTGTGCGGCAACCATCCTTGGTGAGGAGAAGGGAGATGATCTCCCCAAGGATGCCGTCCGGGAGATCGCTGATGCGGTCCGCCAGAGATTCTACTGGTTCCTCAGGTCCAGTAGGGCGTGGCCGCTTCTGGCCGCGCAGCCGGGTCCAAGATCTACATCCAGCGGCAGCGCTGGCCGGAGCCTCATCTGTGTACATACCAATATGAAAGAAAAAAATGGCAGAAACATACATGTAGGACATTCAAAATCAATTCTCAAGATCTAGAAGAAAAAAGGCACAAACATATATGTAGGACATTCAAAATCAATTCTCAAGATCTGGCCACGAATTATTAGCACGACGCTAACCTAGTCGGATTATTAGCAAAAAATCATTTGTACAGAACAAACAATTAATCACTAACCCTATACAGATACCATTCAAACAATCAATACACTACGTGCATCTAACGGATCTTAATTACTCTGATTTCATGGACTGAGAGAACATAACCATAGGATTTGTATTCCAAAAAAATTAGAGAGGAGGGGAGTAACCAGAGAAAACACATGATATGTTTGCCGCACAAATGGGTATATAGATGACTAACCGGTTTTTCGTCGGAGTCGCAGTCCTTGCCGGAGTTGCTGTTGACCTCTAGCTCCGGCTGGGGGGCACGACAGCGCCGACGAAGTCAAGGTCGTGCTGCTGCCTGCGCGACACCTCATCGGCAGCGACGGCAACCTCTGTGCCCAACTTCACGCATTGCGAGGGTGCTTCACCAGACCCGGCGTCGCCACTCCCTCCGATTGTGTGCTTCGGCGGCATCCTCATACACTGCAGAGTCCAGACGTTGGTGACCACTGTGGACCGGGGGTGCGGTCGCCTATTATGGCCGGCGGCTTGGGCGCGCCATTAATACGGACTAGTGGGAGTGAGGCGGGCGGCGGTCAGAGGCTGTCTCGCCTCCCGGTGAGCCTGCGCGGCGGACTTCTGGCATTCCTACCATCACTTCACACAGCTACTCGCATGCCTCCCGGTGACACTGCGCAGTGAAAACGCCTCCTGTCAATTCACACACCTGCATGCACGCCTCCCGGTCTGCCTGCACGGCGGACTGCTCACATGCGTCCCGTCAACTCATGCCTGCTCGCATGGCACACGGGGCGCGTGGCAGCACGTATATTTTTTGTTTCTTGATGATTCATTCTACCGCTTTACTGCTTAACTGAAGCATGGCACGGTCTAACGCACACGGTCCGAATAAATAATCTGTATGAGATATTGGTTGCCAGTTATTAACAATCTCCCGTTTATAAGAAGATTATATCAAAACGTGTCTCAAATTTGACGAAAACATACAATATCATAGTCTACTAGTGTCCATATATGACACCACGATAAGTTTCATGAATTTCAACTAAGTTTTGGATTTACTGAATTTTAAAAATCTATATTCTCAATGTTTTGAAATCTCTTGCATGGGGAAACATGCACCCAGGGACACACATATGATTTTGCAATCCATTTTGGTGCACATGTAGCTCAAATTTGATTTTTGCACATTAAATCCCTAGGAAATCAATCAATGTATAAAAACAGTCAAATGATCTCTGTTTTTTTTTATTTTAATACGACACTCCTATGGTCACATGTTCACTGCAGAAAAAGTTTGACATGCCTTAGAGTGGCTGTGGTGGTGCGGGATGTGTGTGTCTGTGTGTGTGGGGTGGGGGGGTCCGGCAGTACACTACGAGTCATGAGCCTCCGTGTGGGATTATTGATCATTTTGTGAGTCATATATGCCACATCAAAGTCGTGAATTGGTTATTTAAAGCATTACACAACCCTTTCATACATACATGTTCGGGCCACATGCATGCATTGGTGGTCCTCTCGGACACTCCCTCGTGCGGTTGTCAGCGACGTGCCCATTCGTTAGCCCGCAAAGGTTTTCAGTTTCCACCGACAACAAGAGGAATTTGACCAAAAGGTGGATTCAGCTTGGCATGTGTGTGGTGTGGATCATGGTGAGATTCCATATCAAAGTTCAGGCACGTACGTACACATGAGTCCCTCCCACCGGCTTGAAGTGAGGGGGCTACGCATCGTGGTGTGTAGTGCGTTTCCGGTTTGCGAAGCATGTGCCACATCAAAGTTGTGCATTGGGTATTCAAACATCACATAACACACGGGCACATGCACGCGGTGGTTTTGTCCTATGACACTCACTCGCGTGTGACTCTCTCTGTGGGCCCGCGAGGTCATCGTCGATCATTTGAACGTACAATGAGAGAGGGATTAATTTGACCAACAAGGATGGTTCTTTTTTTGGTTTGTGTTACGTATATGCATGGTAGGAGTATGTAGTACATGTCAAAGAGGGGGCAACATGAATACTCTATATATATGCATACATCATAACCTCGCTCCATGTGGGGACTTTCCGGTTCCCGAGGCAGGTGCCACATCAAAGTTGTACATTGGTATTCAAACATCACGCAATACCATGCAGGCGGTGGTTACCCTATAGGAACTCACTTGCGTGTGGCGCTTCCATCCATGGGCATGCGAGGTTGTCCTCCATCACTTTGACCAAACGAGAGAGAGGTTAATTTGACCATCAAAGAATGATTCTTTTTTGGTTTGTGCTATACAGTAGAAGTACATATATACCACGCGTCGAATGGGGGCATACATATAGCACATACCACACATCATGAACCTCGCTCTCTGTGGGGACATTTTGGTATCCTATATATGTGGTGCCATATCAAAGTTGTGCATTGCGTATTCAAACATCACACAAACACCTCTTTGTGCCACATGCAGACGATGGTACGTAGTCCTATATAGGATGCTCACTCGCGTGCGACGTACGCTTCACTTTCTGTGGGCCCGCGAGTTCGTCGTCCATGTGTTGTGGTATCACACGGCCACCTATGGGGCCATCGGCCCCTTGTGGTTCAGCAAGGGGGAAGAGCGCATTGCACAAAGAGCGAAAAGCACAGAGCAGCACGGCAACGATGACACGGGCAGTTTTACCCAGGATTGGGCCGCCGCGAGGCGTAAAACCCTACTCCTGCTTTGGTGGATTGATGGAGACGTAGCACTCTAGCCCGGCAAGGTCGCCTCGGGGCGAGAGCAGCTATGCGCGTACGAGTGTACAAGGGTCCGAATCCTTTCTAAGGTAGCCACGGCCCTGGTTTTATAGTTCAAGGGGTCACCACAATGGCAAATCAGCCATTATGCACTGATTAGATAGCCACAGTGCCATCATACCTAACTCTGCAGACAGGACAGGGTGCATTAAATGCGCCGCTTAGTGTTACATCGTGGCGTAGCCCGGCAAGCCTTGCCGTGCCATTCAGCCACCTTTTCGCCTACCCGCGCAACACGTCGCCTGGACGGGTGTCATTTAGGGATGATCTTCCTCAGAAATGGCCTACCACGTACCAAGTAACAGCCACTTAGTCACTTGGTGGCTCGACACTGCACCGATGGGTGACTTGCGTTGCTATGAGGTGGAGCGGTGGAGGTTTGGCGGGGTAATCCACCCTTGGCATCCCCGGCAAGCCTACCGGGGGAGTCTTGAGGTTTGTCTTGGGGTAACCTCGACCCCGCCAGGCTCGCCTGCCTGGCAAGGGAGGTTTTTCCTTAGTGATATCTTGCTTATTTGGTTGGTCTTGGTCTTCTTGATCCGCCCTTTGATTTCTCAAAGAGCCATCTCTTCTGTTTGGCCTTGTCTTGAATGTCGTAACCTTGCTCTTGAGCCTGTGTACAGTCCGGGCAACACACCTGGGGGTTTGTTGCACCGACAGGAGCCCCCGGGCCTGGCCTGAACGCGCTGCCGAGCATCCTCGGGGTAGGCCCTGTCTAGTACACAGGCGAGCGGGTTGTGGTAGCTCGTCCTTTGAGATCTTCTTTGCTTCTCCATTAACCTGTGCTTGAGTCAGTTTTCGGTTTTCCCGTGCGTCGCGTGATGCCAATTGCAGTGGTGCCACCTTTTGTAATGGCCCATGAATGACTTTAACGCAGGGGGGAGTAACTGCCAATTCACTCTTCCCACCACGTCCTTATCCTCTGCCATGTATGCTGCATGCATTGAGTGGGGTAGGTGACGAAGGCGCGTGGTGCGGGAGAGAGAGACAGGGCAGGAGCTCGGCCTTCCTTGGTTGGTGGAGAGGGGCGGTTACCTACCGAGGGATCAGCCTCCCCCCGGCCATGTCTTCTGCCGTGCGGCGTGAAGTCAGCTCCCAGCCACGTTCTCCTCTAAAAAGGGAAGCGGGCGAGGGGCTAATTCCACGCACCTTTTCCCCCTTCTTCCCAAGAAAGGTGCGGCAGTGCCTCTTTTGAGGTAGGGTCTCCTTCCCGTTCCCACACAAAGCTTCCGGCCTGGAGTGGCGGTCCTATGCTCGGCGTGGGTAAGAAAGGCTCTGGGTGGGCGCGCGGGCGGCGCGGTGGCAGCGTCGGAGGTAGCAGCTCTGTCGTTCTCGTCGCTGGACCGCCCGCTGTCCCAACCTTGGTGAGAGGTCTTGTAGGTGACACCGCGCCGGAGCCCATAGTGGGCACGATGCATGGTAGTCGCCCGTGGCCTATCCCTTCTTCGCCCATGCCGATGAAGGAAAACAGCGAAAAAGACCGCTCGCCGCGCGCAGGAGATCGCGGGGGTGGTTTGTCATTGGTTACGGCAGATCTCCTCCCTCGGGGGACCGCTTGCTTAGCGCACGGGCAGGATTCTTGTGCCTATGCATGCTTCTTAAGGGGACAGTATTCTTCTAGCCTCGGGTCGGCGGAGACGACCATGCTCTCTGTGGGGTCCTCCGGAGCACTTGGCGTCCGCCCTAGTCGCCGTATCTGTGGTTTGAGCAACGGCGGGCGTGCCTCTTTGAGCGACAGCGAGGAGGAGGGTGGCGGCAACCCACGATGCGTCAAGAGCGGGGATGACTGCTCCGACGTGGCGTGATTGCCGGCAGCACCATCATCACCGGCTAGGCCCCGGCAGCACCACCATCAGCACCTGCCCTCCGGTTCCTTCCTCCCAGCCCAGGAGCGGTGTCCTCCTGATCCTGGGGAGGCGCCGAATCCCAGTCAGGTCTTCCCTCCATCTTCTTCGTCTCCCCCTGCGGTTCCGAGGAGGAGGAGGACAAAGCAAAGGCATTACGGGGCACTTATCTTTTTTCAGTCTAAAACATGTAGGCACTTGCCAAACTTTAGTCTAAATTATGTAAACTTCTTTATCCATGTTTGTGCTCTGTAAGATCTGTACTTGCTTATCAGCATATTAATGAAAAAGACAAGCCTTTCCAGGTACTTGTGCATGTATCATGTCCATGCAGAGGTGAGGTGCCTCCATACGTTCAAGTAAACAAGTTTCCCCCGGCAAACTATCCTGCCGGTACCCTTAGTTTGCTGCCGTGGGGCAAGGCCTGCCGGGCATAAAACTATAAAAAGGGAACGGCCCCTCGTCGAACCCTCTCCATCAAAGGCAACTACGACCACCTTGTCCGAAGCAACGTTCGGGACAAAGGATGGGAGCACCTATGTTTTGAACATAACGAGGTTTTCATATGCACAAGTTTTTACCTTACAGAATAGGTATGGATAAGAAGAAACTTATCTGTTTGGCTTGCTGGGGATCGCTGTGTAGGCTTGTCTTCATTTCTTCTCTTCGGGATCAAGTCCACGGCAAGAACCCTGCAACTTAGTGCAGATAAAAACAGTGCTACATGCGACCTCATCTACATGATCACGCTATGCTCATGATATGCTTATGCATGCATGCAACCTTGTCGGGGGCCCCCAACACTTCATTTATTCATCTGTTGCTCAGGATCTGTGCCTGGCTTTGTACAAAGGGTTACATGCAACATCGGCAAGGCTTGTACAAAAGGGTGGCTACCGGGCAGGGCCCGACAGCCGCGCCTTATGGGTAGAACTTACGGAGATGCTCAATGTTCCATGAGTTTTGCAACTGAATGCCATCTCCGGTCTCCAGACGGACTACGCCGGGTCTGGTGACTCGTACTACCCGGTAAGGGCCTTCCCACTTTGGCATCAACTTGTTTGCACCCTTGGCAGACTGAACACGCCTAAGGACATGGTCGCCTTCCTCAAAGCTTCGAGCATAAACCCTGCGGTTGTGATAGCGACGCAGGGCTTGCTGGTAGCGTGCAGCACGCGTAGCAACCCGGAGACGGTTCTACTCAAGTAGCACAGCATCATCACGCCGGTGTTGTTCCTGCGCTACTTCATCGTAGGCAAGCACTCAAGGTGATCCATATATGAGTTCCGTGGGGATATCTGCTTCTGCCCCATAGACTAGGGAGAAGGGAGTCTGCCCAGTAGCTCGATTTGGTGTTGTACGGAGGGACCAAAGAACCACCGGCAGCTCGACGATCCATCGCCTGCCGCACTTCTACAGCCTATCAAATGTTCTTGTCTTGAGTCCTCGCAGCACTTCAGCATTTGCCCTCTCAGCTTGTCCGTTGCTTCTAGGATGGGCAACAGAGGCAAATGAGACTTTACTTCCGAGGGCATGAACGTATTGCATGAAGGCGCGGCTTGTGAATTGGGTGCCATTGTCAGTGATGATCCTGGTGGGAACTCCGAAACGGCACACCAATCCTTTCAAGAACTTGATAGCTAACTGTGAGGTCACCTTCCTCACGGGCTCCACCTCTGGCCACTTTGTGAACTTGTCGATAGCGACGAACAAGAACTCAAAGCCCCCGGTAGCACAGGGAAAGGGGCCCAAGATGTCGAGCCCCCAGACTGAGAAGGGCCATGACAAAGGGATCATCTGGAGAGCTTGAGCAGGCTGATGGATATTCTTGGAGTGGAACTGGAAGGCTTCACATTTGGTGACTAGCTCAATTGCATCTTGGAGGGCTGTGGACCAGTAAAAACCTTGCCGAAAGGCTTTTCCATCCAGGGCCCTTGATCCAATGTGGGAGCCGCATATACCCTTGTGTATCTCTGTCAACAGTTCCTTTCCTTCTTCCCGGCAAATGCACTTCAATTTCACTCCATTGGGCCTTCTTCTGTATAGCGTGTCGTCAATGAACTGATACATACTAGCCCTCCGGGCTACTCTTTCAGCTTCTTCTTGCTCTTCGGGAAGTTCTCCAGTTTGGAGGAAATGGACTATGTGCCGCGCCCACGTTGGAGCCTGAGGCTCGGCAACAAGGACTAGCGGCACCTCCTCATTCACGGGAGTGCATGCCTCGACCACAAGAACAGGTGGTTCATCGGGAGGGTGCTGCTCAGCGGGCGAAACGGAGTTGTTCCTGCCAACCTCTCTGCTGGGGACCCTAGAGGGTTTTGCCAGGAGAGGCCTGCCGGAGTCTAGTTCCCTCCTCTTCCTGGCCATTGTTGCCGGGGATACGGAGGGTTGAGTTAGATGGAGAACAAAAGTCCCTTGTTCCACAGGGAGTTTTTGCGCAGCGCACTTTGACAGATGATCATCAATGTTGTTTTCTGCACGCGGTATGTGCTTTGTTTGCAATCCATCAAAGCACTCCTCCAACTTTCTCACTTCCTCGACGTATGCCTCCATCAATGGGCTTTGATAATCCTTGTTCACTTGCCTCACCACAAGTTGTGAATCTCCACGAATGATCAACTTCTTGATTCCCAGTTCTGTTGCGATCCTGAGCCCGGTAAGGAGTCCTTCTTATTCTGCTGTATTGTTGGTAGCCTTCTCCCGGGGAAAATGCATTTGAACCACGTACTTGAGGTGCTCCCCATAGGGAGCAACAAAAAGCACGCCAGCTCCTGCACCTTGTAGGGCAAAGGCACCATCAAAGTACATGATCCATTCTTGGGGCGCTTCCTTGCCGGGGATAACTGTCTCCAACACGTCTTCGTCAGGGGTAGGCGTCCATTCCGCAATAAACTCTGCCAGTGCTCTGCTCTGAATGGTTGACGTGCTCTCGAACTTCAAACTAAAGCTGGATAACCCCAAAGCCCATTCCACTATCCTGCCAGTGGCCTCAGGGTTCCTCAGTATGCGTTGCAAGGGGAAGTGGGTGACAACCGTGATCTCATGGGCTTGGAAGTAGTGGCGCAGTTTCCTTGAGGCCATGATGAGGCCAAAAATCAACTTTTGCACGCCAGAGTACCTCGACCTAGCCCCCTTCAACAGGGAGCTGACGAAGTACACTGGCCGCTGCACCACTTTCTTCCTTGCCACGACCTTTGAGTTGTCTCCATTACCCCGCTCCTCCTTGTTCTGATCTGCCTCTAACCTTGCCGGGGCGAGTTCACTTCCTCCTCCAGAGGGGACGGTAGTTGCAGCTGCTTCTTCATCTACTTCCCGCTGTGTCACAAACGCTGCGCTAACCACCTGATTGGTTGCCACTAAGTATAGCAGCAACGATTCTTGTGGTTTTGGAGCTACTAAGGTGGGGATAGAGGAATGATAGGTCTTCAGATCCTGCAGCGCAGCGTCTGCCTCCGGGTTCCACTCCATGGGCCCAGCCTTCTTCACGATTTTGAAGAACAGCAGGGCGAGTTCGGCGGACTTGGAAATGAACCTGCTTAGCACCGCAACACATCCAGTCAAACGCCTCACATCTTTAACTATCTTGGGTGCTTGAATCTACTCAATTGCCTTGATCTTTTCGGGCTTGGCCTCTATCCCCCGGTGGGACACAAAGAAGCCAAGCAGCTTGCCGGAAGGAACACCAAACACACACTTCTCTGGGTTCAGCTTCAAGTTGATCTTGCGTAGATTTGCAAAGGTCTCTTCCAAGTCCTGAATGAGAGTTGATTTGTCCTTGGTTTTGACCACTATATCATCCATGTAGGCTTCAATATTCCTATGCAACTGGGACTCAAAGCCAATCTGTACTGCTCTCGCGAAAGTGGATCCAGCGCTTTTTAACCCAAAGGGCATACGTACAAAGTAGTACGTGCCGCATGGGGTTATAAACGCGGTCTTCTCTTCGTCTTCTTTGGACATGAAAATCTGGTGGTACCCGGAGTAGGCATCCAAGAAGGAAATTAGGTCACATCCAGAGGTGGAATCCATAATCTGAACGATGCGCGGCAAGAGGAATGGGTCCTTCGGGCATGCTTTGTTTAGATCTGTGAAATCTATGCAAAGCCTCCATTTCCCATTCGCCTTGCGCACCACCACTGGATTCGCCAACCAAGTTGGATGCAACACTCCTCTGACCAAACCAGCAGCTTCGAGTTTCTTGATCTCCTCGGCAATAAACTGCTGCCGCTCCAAAGCTTGCTTTTGGACCTTTTGTTTGATGGGTCGGGCATGTGGGTAGATAGGAAGGTGGTGCTCGACTACCTCCCTGGGAACACCGGGGATGTCAGATGGTTGCCAAGCAAACACATCGACATTCGCCCGCAGGAAGGCAACGAGCGCGCTTTCCTATTTGTCATCAAGGGTGGAGCTGATAGTAAATGTACCATCAGTGCCAACCAACCCTGCCAGGACCTTCTTCACAGCAGGCGCAGCAACCTTTGATCTCTTGCTATTGGAACTCTCCGGCAAATCATCAACAGGCGCAGCGCAATCCGAAGAGGCGCGCTTCCCAGATTCTTTGCTGGTGTCCTTGCTAGCTTTCTTCCCTTTCTTGCTTTCCTTGGCGGGAGTGGTAGCTTCTGCGGCCTCTACAGCGGCTGCTTCCCGGTACATCTTATCCATGCATATGATTGTGTCCTTCTTGTCTGATGGAACGGAAATGACGCCCATCGGTCCTGGCATCTTCAGAGTGTTGTAGGCATAGTGGGATGCCGCCATGAATTTTGCCAGGGCAGGGCGGCCAAGGATTCCATTGTATGGCAGGAGGAGGTCGACCACATCAAACACGATCTTCTCGGTCCGGTAGTTCAGCTCCCCCCAGAATGTTACCGGCAGTGTGATCTTCCCCTTAGGATGACTCCTGCTGGGGTTGATGCCTTGGAAAGTACCGGTAACCTTGAGCTCTTCATCTGCTATCTGGAGCTTGCTGATGACATTGGGAGATATCAGATTCAACTCGGCCCCGCCGTCAACCAACATCTTTGTGACTTTGAGGTTGCGAATCGTTGGTGAAACCAACAATGGCAAACATCCTACCGCAGTGGTGCGGTCAGGGTGATCCTCTTCATCAAAGATGATGGGCGAGCGGGACCACTTGAGCGGCTTCCAAGAATCTGCCGTTGGCTCCACGGCACTGACCTCACGTGCCCATTGTTTGAGCTGGCAGTGAGAGGAGTGCAAGGACGCACCTCCGTCAATGCACAGGGCATCCGTGGCCTTCTGGAACTCCTGCTCGCTGGTTTCCTCTTCATCTCCTTCATCACTCCCATCATCGCATTCCTTCTACTCACGGCCTCCGGCCGGTTTCCCTTGATACTGAGGGGCCTTGCCGGACGACCTCCTCTGCCACCTTGGCCCATCCCGCCAGCACCATCTTGGTCTCTCTCTTTGTCACGCTTCTCGTACTCAGCTTTCTACTTCTTGACGAGCTGCTCAACTTGATGACACTCTTGAAGATCATGTCCCTTAGTCCGATGGATCTTGCAGTATGGCCCGTAAGCCTTCCCAGCCTTCTCGGCAGCCGTTGCTTCCCGGCAGTCAGTGCACGTGGCAACTTCCTTGCCGGGAGCCTTGGTCTTCGCCTTCTTGCCGGTACTAGGAGTGCTCACTCCTTCAACAGCCATCACTGCTTTATCCTTGCGCTTCTTGTTGCGTTTCTTGTTCTTCTTCTTCTTCTGATTGGTGGCGTCATGGTCGTCCTCTGAGTCAACTTCGACGCCATCTTCTTCACCGGGGAGTAGCCTCCCCTCCTCTATTTGGGCACACTTGTCTGCCAGAGTGTATAGCTCATTCACAGTCTTGGGCAACCGAACGTTCATTTAGGAACGTATCCTGCGGTTGCGCACGTTGGACTGGAACGCAGCTATCACAGCTGCTGGATGGATGTCTGGAATGTTCCTATGCACTCGGCTGAACCTCTACATATACTTCCGCAAACTCTCTCCTTCCTTCTGTGGGAGGAGCTGCAAGTCGCTGGGCCGCCCTGGTTCTTGATGGCCGCCCGTGAAGGCGCCAATAAACACATGGCACAGATCAGCCCAGGTCGAGATGGAGTTCTCTGTTAAGTGCATCAACCACGACCTCACGTTTGGCTTGAGTGCCAAAGGGAAGTAGTTGGTGAACACCCTCTCGTCCCTTCCTCCGGCAGCTTGAACAGCGATGGTGTAGATGCTCAAGAACTCTGCCGGGTTCAATCTTCCATCGTACTTTTCTGGTATCTCTGGTTTGAACATACGGGCAGATGGCCAACAGACTTGCCGCAGCTCATGAGTGAAGGCGGGGCACCCAACCTCGAAAGGCAGGTACCCACCCCCACCGGGCATGGGTTCAGGGCCATTGCGCATACCAGACTAGCGACGGGTGTCGCGGCGTCGCTCGATGGTGACGCGCGCGTCTTCCCTCCGCCTGTCTTCCAGGACCCGTCACTGGTCTCGACGTGTCTGAGGATCAGACAAAGCCATTGATATGTCGTCGGGTTCTTGGTCGCATGGCCCTGGTTGCGGCCCCTGCGCTGGTTGTCATGGAGGGGACTACACCGTCGGAATGGCTCCCTCGGTGCGGCCAGCGGCTTGGGCCGTTGCCGCCATTGGTGGAGGCCGTGGCGGGCCTGCCTGCTGTGATCCTCCCGCCTCAGCGAAACCAATCAAGCTCTGGATAGTGGCCCTCCACTCATCCATTTGATTGGCCGCTGGCGGAAATCTCAACAAGCGCTGGGCCCACGCCATGGCTTCCGAAGCGGTGCTTGGCATGGACGACGACGCGGATCGCGACGTCGCCCGACTTTTGATGGTGGCTGTAGTGGCGGCGCTATGTTCTCGCCACCGCGAGCCAGTCGCTAGGGCAGCGTGATGATGAGGCGGATGCGCTTGGTGGTTGATGACCCCATTTGGCGCATCGTCTTGGCTAGCTTGCCCTGGGGGTGGCGCGGGCCCTATAGCCACACCCGCGGTGGGGGCAGCTAAGTGATTACGATCTGCATCAGGGCAAGCGCCACCGTTGCGGCTGTGTCCCTCGGCAAGGTGGGGAGGCAGAGACGGAGCATTCTCCCCACCCGCACCTTGCGGAGCATGGCCACCGGGTTGTTGTTGATGTCGCCCTCCTCCGGTGCCTCCTGCTCCTGCTTCGGCCGTAGAGGGAACGGTGATGGCGCCGCCTGCGCCAGTCACGTTCCCCGCGGCGTCGGCGTTCCCATGTTCCACTGCAGCCCCCATGGCATTAGTGGCCGCATGCGAGGGAGCCTTCGAGGTAGATGGGTGAGCTGAAGCACTAGATTTCTTTTTGGCCGCCATGGATGATGAAGCCGTTGATGAAGAAAACGATGATGAAGATGGCGCGCTGCTTACACTCTTGGGTTCGCGCAAGCGCTTCCCCCTACCTGGCGTGCCAAAGATGTCATGGTATCACACGGCCACCTATGGGGCCATCGGCCCCTTGTGGTTCGGCAAGGAGAAGAGCGCATTACACAAAGAGCGGAAAGCACAGAGCAGCACAGCAACGATGACACAGGCAGTTTTACCCAGGTTCGGGCCGCCGCGAGGCATAAAACCCTACTCCTGCTTTGGTGGATTGATGGAAGGACCGTGGTGGAGACGCAGCGCTCTAGCCCGGCAAGGTCGCCTCGGGGTGAGAGCAGCTATGCGCGTACGAGCGTACAAGGGTCTGAATCCTTTCTAAGGTAGCTACGACCCCCTTTTATAGGTCAAGGGGTCACCACAATGGCAAATCAGTCATTATGCACTGATTACATAGCCACAGTGCTATCATACCTAACTCTGCAGACAGGACAGGGTGCATTAAATATGTCGCTTAGTGTCACATCGTGGTGTAGCCCGGCAAGCCTTGCCGTGCCATTCAGCCACCTTTTCGCCTGCCCGCGTGACACGTCGCCTAGACGGGTGTCATTTAGGGATGATCTTCCTCAGAAATGGCCTTCCACGTACCAAGTAACAGCCACTTAGTCACTTGGTGGCTCGACACTGCACTGATGGGTGACTTTCGTTGCTGTGAGGTGGAGCGGTGGAGCTTTGGCGGGGTAATCCTCCCTTGGCGTCCCCGGCAAGCCTGCCAGGGGAGTCTTGAGGTTTGTCTTGGGGTAACCTCGACCCCGCCAGGCTCGCCTGCCCGGCAAGGGAGGTTTTTCCTTATTGATATCTTGCTTATTTGGTTGGTCTTGGTCTTCTTGATCCGCCCTTTGATTTCTCAAAGAGCCATCTCTTCTACTTGGCCTTGTCTTGAACATCGTAACCTTGCTCTTGAGCCTGTCTATAGTCTGGGCAACACACCTGGGGGTTTGTTGCACCGACACCATCACTTTGACCCAACGAGAGAGATGTACGTTTGACGAACAAGGAGGATTAATTCTTTTAGGACTGTGTTACTAGATGTATAGTACGTGTCGAAGGGGGGGGTGACCAGCATATATGTGACGCACCGGCTTAATCGTGCACTAATCATACACGCAAATGCACACGATCAAGCCTAAGGACTCACTTGAAGATATCACAACACAACTCTAAAACATAAATAAAGTCATACAAGCTTTATATTACAAGCCAGGGGCCTCGAGGGCTCGAATACATAAGCTCGCATACAAGCGTCAGCGGAAGCATCAGATATGTGAGTACAGATATGAAACAGAAACAGATAAGCCTTTAGAAAGGAGGGGCAAAACAAAAGCAATGATCGAAAGGCGCAGGCCTCCTGCCTGGGACCCTCCGATCCTACTCCTGGTCGTCGGCCAGCTCGTAGTAGTAACCACCCTCGAGGTGGTAGTAGTAGTCGTCGGCGGGGGCAGCTGGCTCTGGGGCTCCGTCATCTGGTCGCATCAAAAGGATATGGGGGAAAAGAGGAAGCAAAGCAACCGTGAGTACTCATCCAAAGTACTCAGCAATCAAGGATCTACACTACATATGCAACATTATCAAAGAGAGGCTGTATATGTGGACTGGGCTGCAGAAATGCCAGAATAGAGAGAAGGCCTGGTCCTATCGAAGACTAGCATCTTCAGCGGTCTTGCAGCATTAGAAGAGTGTAGATTAGTACTGCATAAGGTAGTAGCAGTATTAAGTATCAACCTCGGCCGAAGATCCTTTCTTGTCTCCCTGCGAGAAAGCAATCTCAGAGCCCTACTATCCATATCTCATCTCAAGTATCAAGTTCTAGTTGTATCGATCGGGATACAACTCCGAGCGTCCGTTACCGAGGATCGGCTATGCATAGATTAGTTCTTCCCTGCAGGGGTGCACCAACTTACCCACCATGCTTGATTAACTCCGACCGGACACACTTTTCTGGGTCATGCCCGGCCTCGGCCAAACAATACGCTACAACCCGACCTAGGCTTAACAGAGAGGTCAGCACGCCAGACTAAACCTATCCCCCAGGGGTCTTGGGCCATCGCCCCGGGAACTCCTGCACATTACATTCACGGCCGAGAGCAGACCTGGCAACCCACACTATCAAGGCGGTTGCTTTACGCGGTCCAACTCGGCGCGCGCCGCTCAGACGATGCGTCCATTAAGCTTCAGCTGATGCATATGACGTAGAGTGCCCATAACTGTTCCCACGTGATGGTTAGTGCTATCGGGCCAGAGGCCCACTCGGATTAAATATCCAAACCGTTAGTGAATTAGGAGCGCGCGATAATGAGCAGAGACTCACGATCGATGTGACCCCATCACCCCGTCTCGAGGACTTGCGGCAACGGCTAAGAATGCCCGGCCACGCCTCGTAAATATCTCGTGGGTACTCTCTCTGGTCACCCGACTACAGATCAATCGCATCACATGCTCGCGCGGGTACCCCTCAGGGCCAACCCGACTTTATCATGGTTCATGGTCAAAGTCATAGTAACTGTGTGTCCAAACACCAGGGGGAAACCTGAGGAATCACCCTCGATGGATTCCACCTAATGTAGTTGTCAAGGTGAACTCGGAGGAATCACCCTCGATGGGTTCACACTTGAGGTGTCACACGACAGCGTCGTTATCGGGTGTGGTGAAGGAGGAATCACCCTCGATGACCACGACCAAATAGCTTCTCTACAGAATTAACATCAGAAGTGCTATACGAGGTATCACCCTCGGCACTCGATAGTAACACTGCAGTGTCGTACAACTAGGGGGTGATGTGCGGTGCCGAGGCCTAGTTGTCGAGTCTTCCGATAATCCAGCGGGGCAACCGGACAAGTGGGGGTCATTGGGGTCTCTATCCAGCCTATACTAAGCAGTTTAGGATAAGCAGGTAAGGGGTAAGGTATCAATAGCAGGTTACAATAAACAGGCTATGCATCAGAATAGGTAAAGTAGTAGCAGCAGTAATTCTAATGCAAGCATAAGAAAGAAGAGAATAGGCGATATAGGCATGCTCAAGGGGGGGTGCTTGCCTGGTTGCTCGGCGGCAAAGGCAAGGTCGTCAACGGTGTCGTCGGGCTCCTGAGCTGCGTCGGTCTCGGGAACTGTGTCGGTACCGGGGTCTATCAAGAGAGAAGAGGGGGAGGAAATAGATAAATACTCAGCAAACAAAGCAACACAGAGCATGCTATGCTAATGTGCAGTGCAGGGTTGCCTAAAGACATGTCTAAATCATATTAGTTACTTTAGGATTTAAGTTGGATTTATTAACCGGAACATATGCACTATTCATCTACCAGAAACGGGCAAAAAGTTGTGGGTTCACCTCCGTACAGGGTCCCGACACGGAAACAGATAGCATGGTCGGCTTTGTCTCGTCGTTCTGAGCAACTTTCATGTATAAAGGTTTTCGATCCGTGCTACGGTTAATTTACTATGAATTTTTGAAGATTATAACATTTTCTGGAATTTTGTAAATTAACAGAAACTACTTATGATGTCAGCATGACGTGGTGATGGCGTCAGCAGTCAATAGTCACACTGACGAGGTCAAACCTGACCAGTGGGGCCCACATGTCATAGACAGAGGGGCTAACAGAGTTTTATTTTAACTAAACAGGGTTAATTAGCCAGTAGGCCCCACCTGTCAGTCTCTAATTAGTAACTAATTAGTGTTTTAATTATTAAAACATTTTAATTAACTAAATTAGGTGGTGGGGCCCGCGTGTCAGTGACAGTGGGTTGCCCAATCAGCACGTTGACTGGATCAACCCAGTCAACGGGGCCCCCAGGGCCCACTGGCAGTGAGCCGGGGGTGGGGCCCACGCCCTGCCAGGTCAGCACGGCGCCGGAGTTGCGCCGGCGACCTCTTTCGCGGTGGCAGATCGGCGGAGCGCGTCGGAAAAACGCCACAGAGGGCCGTTTTGCGCGCGGCTACTCGCGTTCGAACGGGCACACGCTCGCACATCGAACTGCGGCGGTGGTTTGGCCGGAAATGGCATGAAACTATGGCGATGAGCGGCGGAGTGGACGCCGGAGCTCGGGTGCCAGTGAACACGGCATTACAGCATGCGGCAACTCGAGCTAAAACTACGGAGACGATCTACTAGCGCGTGCGAACTTGACGGACATGCCTGCACGGGCGTTAGGTCACCGGAACATGGCCGGCGACGAGCTATTGCGGCGGCGAGCTCAGACAGGTGGGAAACGGCAACTACGGGCGCGACATCTACGGAAAGACGAAGGGGAGAGAGGCGAGGCTCACCGTGCGGCTACGTAAAGCCCCTGGAAGGTTAGTAGCATCAGCAGGCATCGACGGAGTCGAAGGAAATCGCCGGAGCAGAGGCAGAAGGGGGCGGCTCGATCTAGGCGACACAGAGCTCCCCGGCTTTTGTTCAAGGGCGTGGTCAATGCAGTCGTGGACGGCAAAGATGATGGACAGGTCGGCGAGGCGAGACGATGGATGTGGCCGCGTGAACTACGGCGGCGAGGCCATGGCGGCGCTCGGTTGCGGTGGGAAACGAGGGGGAGGGCGAGGGAGGAAGGGAAGAAAGGCGAGGGAGGCCAGGGGGAATGGACGAGGCGGGATCCTTATCCCCTCAGCGTCGGTGGGTGCCGCGGTGTCGGCCAGCGGCCGGCGAGCGCGCGCTCGGCCACGGCGGCGGTGACACGTCTAGGAGAGAGAGAGGGAGGAGAGAGAGATGGGCCGGCCTCAGGCACTGTGCACTTAGGCCCAGTGCACAGTGGCCTTTTTCTTTTTCCCTTCTATTTTTCTGTTTTCCTTTTTTCCAGGGGGGGGGGTTTGAATTAAATGAGATGTCAAATATTTTTGTACAAATGTGAAACTTGGTCACATAAATACAATGAAATATCCTAGACTGCCACAAAAAGTTTGAGCAATTTTGGAATTCTTTTGGATTTTTTCAAAAATGGAAATGGCATTAACAGTGCTGTTTTGGCTCTATTTTAAATGCTTAGGCCCATTCTGAATTGATGATGATGTTGTATTCCTTAACAACAAATGGTTTTGGAATATTTTCTAGAAGGTGAACATTTTTCCAGCAATTTTTGAACCACTTTATTTTTCACTTTAAATTTGAATTGTTTTCATATAGGAATTTGATTGGAGTTGTTTAACCACTATGATCAAGCAATGCAAATGATGATGACTTGGCATGTTTGTCACAAGAGCACAGTGCTTATTACACATGGGTGTTACAATATATATACTAGGTGTCATATGAACCTCACTCTGTGTGGGGACTTTGCGGTTTTTGAGGCAAATGCCGCATCAAAGTTGTGCATTAGGTATTCAGAACATCACCATATATATGTTCTGACACACATGCAAGCGATGGTTGTTGTCCTATGGCACACACTCATGTGGTTATCGGCGATGCTTCCATCTGTCGGCCCGCTTGGTCCATCACTTTCACCGACGGCGAGAGAGGATAATTAACTTGACTTAGGAGGGGATTAATTTTTTGTTTGTCTCACGATATAGATCATGATGTGAGATTACATATATATAATAGCGCATGTGTACACATGAATCCATCCCGCTGGATCGAAGGGGGGGTGAGCACATGACACGTCATGAACCTCTTGCTCTGTGTGGGGACCTCTGCGATTTTCAATGCATGCACCACATCAATGTTGTGCATTGGGCTGGGTATTCAACACATATGATGCATCACACACCTCCATAAATATGTTCGGGACACACGCATGCAATGATTGTCTTTGGACACACTCTCACTCGCTTGGTTATGGGCGGCAAGCCTATATATATTCGTGGGCCCGCGTGGACGTCCATCATTTCGACCAATGACGAGAAAGGTTACCAGGGTGGATTCTTATTCTTTGCTTCGAGTTACCGTATAATAGGTCGATCATTCCAAGCCTAATTAAGTTTGAGCGCATGCTACGCATCATGAACCCTCGCTCAGTGTGGGGATTTTACGGTTCCAAAGCATGGTGCCACATCAAATTTGTGCATTGGGTATTGAAACACTACACACACCACTTCCATATACATACTTGGGCTACATGCACAGAGTGGGTTTGTCTTCATACAGTACTCCCTCCCGAGGTTATCAGCGACAAGCTAGCCCATTTTGTGGGGCTGTGTGGACGTCCATCACTTTGACCAACAACGAGCGGGAGAGGTTGTACGACCAAGTTGGATTCTGCTTGGTCCATGTTACAGTACGTCTCTGTGAGATGCCCTCCGCCCGACGTGTGTGTGTGGGGGGTGGGGGGCTACTTCGCACTACCTGCAACCTCCGTGGGGTCGGGGAAGTCTGGTTAAATTGCGAGGCACACGTGCCACATCAAAGTTGTGAATGGTAGTTAAATATCACACCACACGCTTTTCATACATATAGTAGGGCCACCCGCAGGTGGTTCGTATGTGGTCTCACCCATCTTGTGCCACAAGCACACATTTGTGGGTTGGCACATGGTCCACCTTTGTCGGGAAGTGAAAGGGGAAGTTTGACCATATATATGATGGACTCCTATAGGTTTTGTGTTACGGTAGGGTGAGATTTCAGACCTAGCTATTTGGGGGCATGCATTCGTAGCTAGGATTCCCTTACCGCCGACACGAAGTGGGGTTCGTAGGGGCTGGCAGACTAGCAATACTATGCTTTTGTGAGACAGGTGCAACATCAAAGTTGTGCATTGGGTATTTGAACATCAAACCACCCTTTTCATACATATATTTGGTCCACATGCAAGTGTGTTCGTGTTCTGACCCTTTCCCGCGTTATTATTTTTGCCAAATTTATAAACAGCACACGAGTTGTCCTGAACATGCTACCGAGCATCTGCGATTGGGGACGCAACAGACATGGTTCGTCTAGACTACCCGTGTGCCACGCCCGTGCCCCTGCAGTCACTCACATCGGCACAGTAGATTGGGCTCCACGAGGCTTACCTCCCGCTCTCGAAAATATCTACTGCCTCGTAATCTCGAAAATATCTACCGCCTGGAAGGTTTTCATGTTTGATAGCACACGATTAGTATGTGTGGACCGTGTGCGAAGTCTGTTACTCCCACTCTGCTTCAATCCCTTGATTCAAATTTTCAGTAGCCCCGCCTTGTTACTCCCGCCTCTGCATCCCTGGCAATCTCAAAAATATATGCCTGCCCTTGATCCAAATTTTCAGTAGCCCCGGCATTTTACTCCCACCTCTGCATGCCTCGCAATCTCAAAAATATCTGCCCGCCCTTGATCCAAATTTTCAGTAGCCCAGCATTTTACTCCCTCCTAGTAAAATTTTCACTTGCCGCGGTATTTTCTCAAACACCACCTTGCCCCCCCCCCTCCACACACACCCCAAAACCTCCGCTCACACAGACACACACCACCCCTCCCTCGCTCGAAACCATCACCGCCGCCGCCTCCATCCTCAACCTCTGCCTGTGTGCCGGGGAGCTCGAGGAGCCAATGGCTCAAAAGAGGTTTATCGTGGCCTCTTCGCCCGACGCCGACGAGGTGGCCGCCGAGGTGTCCCTGTCATCCTCCGTGGGCTCTTTATCGATCCGCCGTCGCCGGTCACCCGATTCGCCCATCGTCGCGCCCCTACACCGGTTCGAGGACTTCCCCATCCTCCCTCAGGCCTGGCCACCGACGAGGTCCTACCTCGGGGTCAGGCAGCGGCGGTGGGGGACATGGGTCGCTGAGATTATGGATCGAGAGACCCACACCCGTCGGTGGCTCGGTAGTTTCCACACGGCCGAGGTCGCGGCCATGGAGTATGATCGCTGGCAGGTCCGCTACCACGGCGCGGCGGCTAGGCTCAATTTCCCCTTCGGCACATGTCCGGTCGGCCTCATCCCACTGGAGCCAGGGGTGGTGAGCTCGGCTATGGTGCGGGAGGGCCGCGATGCGTGGGAGCGCCTCGAGGCCAAGGCCGCCGACAAGGCCTACATGCAAGAGCTCCCCCGGCAGCACCCGGAGCTCGTGGAGGTGGAGCAGATTATCTTTACCGGCGTGGAGGGCGGCGAGGCTATTGTGCTCTCCTTCGGTGATGAGGTCGAAGGCGGCTAGGACGGCGGCGTGGAGGGTGTCGAGGTGGGCGGCGAGGATGAGGAGATCGACGTCGACGAGTGGAGAAGTGTCTTCCCCAACGACCCCGACGACGGTACCAGCCCGGACCCGGCTCGCGGCACACCATACCTGATGAGGAAGGATTGGCTTGACCTCCACTTCGACTGAAAGTATTTTAGTTTAGTTAAAATTTAAGTTTTTATGTTCGGTTATGCAAAACTATCTATGTTTATGTTTGAATGCATGCTACTTTCGGTTGAACCTGCTTTGAACTTGATCAAATTGAAGTTTACAACGTTAAGTTTAGGGGATCGACTAGAAATGGCCAAAAATTGCTGGAGTCTATATATACTCCACTAAGGGTTTTAGTCCGTTAACTTTTAGGGGATCAGCTAGAGATGGCCTTATGCCTTGTTTATTTCAGTTCTTCACAATGTGATGCCCTATATGTGCAACTATTTGCCGTCCACATCTATTTCATCAATAACAGTTTCAACAATACCACTATGAATTATGATATTTAGTTGTTGTTAAGGATGTTGCAGTTAACACACCTTTTCATTTTTTTTAACAATAACTAGTGTACTTTAGACCTGCACAATACCAGTTTGAATGACTATATTTGCTTGTTTTTAAATGTTAGGCCTGTTGCGGTTAACACACCTTTCCACTTCCTGTTTTGCTTAACTAGCATGCTTAAACCTGCACACTGAAGCTATCATTTGTAGATTATGTTGTCTACCATGGATATATTTGGTTGATGTTTAGCCTGTTGTGCTCAACATGCCTTTATATGTACTCATACAGGACAATACTGAGAACAGCTGATGTTTTCCATCGAGGTTAGTTTCATCGCATTGCTTATATATACTCACTGTTCAGGATATCGGTAGCTGGTACCATATAGCCTGGGGGCTGATAAGGGATTAATCGTCGAATTGAACATTTCACTGAATATATCTTTAACCCATTTATCGGTAGATTAACTAGGGCCATATTTAATATATCTGAGGCTACATAGCAACATGCATTGTACTGAATGACTAAATATGCAATCCCAGGCTACATAGCAACAAGGAAGAGTGTTACCTTAATGTTCTCGTGATGTCTAGATACACATATAATAAGACCTTATATAATGGGATGGAGGGAGTGTTGTACTACATCATTTTGCAATTGTTGTTTAGCTTCTAATATTAACTTGGTGGTTTAGGTACATATGTCATTGCCAAAGATCCACACTTCGACCCTTTCTGCGTATGGGGCAATGAGATATTCATGAACCAGCATCAAGTGAGGAAACTGATAAAGATTGTTATTAAAATGGGTCAAAAGATGTCAATCGAACTATTTGTTTACACTTTATGCTAGACAACAGTGAACTGCAGGATGGTAAGTAAGAACTCTGTAGCCTTCTTTTTACTACCCGTAATGAGTTGTGTTAGATGACAATGTCTGAATCTCTTTCCTTTGCAGTGGATCCTGAAGCAGTTTACTCAAGATTACCTCTCAAACTACATGATTGGCGGCTGGCCATCACAAGGGGTTGGACTAGAGTCGTGTGTGCCTTCTGCATCGAGGAGAGCACAATAGGGCCATTCCGCTTCACCTTGTTCAGCAACCAGAATGTCTCTCGCCTCCTTCTTTACCATCTTTAATAGTACAAGTATACAACCCTGGTTCATCATTCTTTATTTGGTGCTTATGTAATTCTTGAACATATGTACGTGTGAATCGAATAATGCATTGGTTGTTTGAACCTGATGGATATGAATAAACTATAGCCTACTTTCAAATTCAAATTAGGTACAATTTTAAATAGCAGCAATTAAATTAGGGTGAAATTACGCTCTGCAGGTCATTACGGCGCACACGGTCTATAAAGTACAGCGTGTGTGATATACATCATAATCTGACACGGTTCACAGAGAGGAAACATGTGTAACCATGCACATAGTTGCATTTGCAAAGCGTGTGTGATGTCAGACATTATCACAAACGGTGACATCACAAACGGTGCGGGAAAACTAAATGTGTGTGATTGTCGACCTATCGTACACAGTTTACAATCATGAACTCTTTGTGATGTGCCAGGCATCGTAAACGTAGAGCCAGTTTGGTACGTGCCTGGAAAAATCCTGTGCCTGGACTGCGCCTGGTTTTAGGTAAAACCATAGAACTCCGACTGCGATGGCAATGCGAGCACAAACGAGTAGCAAGGATGAAGTGTTTGGGATATTCGAGATATCAGAAACAGTTTTATAGGGACAACTGTATGCATCAAGGCTCCCTATCCCCGACGGTTTCTGGGTCATGTGGGAAGGACCCCCCCCCCCTATCGCAGTCACTCACTTGGCGACGGTTCAAAACGCCGTCGTGGAAAGGGGTTAAAAACCGTTTGTATAGCACCTCGTTGTACCAGTGCCTCACTGGGACATGCTCTAATAATGAATAATGATGATCATCACACTTCTATTTACTTACAACTCAATATTACAACTCGATACCTAGAACAAAGTATGACTCTATATGAATGCCTCTGGCATTGTACCAGGATGTGCAATGATCTAGCGTAACAGAGATATCAAAAAAATGGACAAGCCATGGAAATATCATGCTAGCTATCTTACGATCATGCAAAGCAATATGACAATGAATGCTCAAGTCATCAAAATGGAAGCGGTGGAAGTTGCATGGCAATATATCTCAGAATGGCTATGCAAATGCCATAATAGGTAGGTATGGTGGCTGTTTTGAGGAAGATATAATAAGGCTTATGTGTGATAGAGCGTATCATATCACGGGGTTTGGATGCACCGGTGAAGTTTGCATCGACTCTCGAGGTGAGAAATGGCAATGCACGGTACCGTAGAGGCTAGCAAATTGCGGAAAGGTAAGAGTGCGTATAATCCATGGACTCACATTAGTCATAAAGAACTCATATATTTATTGCAAAATTTATTAGCCCTCGAAGCAAAGTACTACTACTACCAATATTCTTACTAACCACAACCGTTTACTAGTACCTCCCACATATTCCATCTCTATATCGCAAAACTATTGCAAGGAATCAAACATATCATATTCAGTGATCCACAAGTTTTATGTAGGATTTTATGACTAACCATGTGAATGACCAATTCCCATTGACTCTCTAAATAGGTATAAGTGAAGCAAGAGAGTATAATTCTTTCTACAAAAGACCATGCTCTAACAAATCTAAGTGAAGCAAAAGAGCATTCTACAAATAACGGTTTTCTATGTGAAGAGAAACAGGCAATCCAAACTTCAAATGATAATAGTGAAGCATATGAAGCATTCTATAAAGCCATACTCAAAAGATATAAGTGAAGTGCAATGAGCATTCTATAAATCAACCATGGACTATCTCACACCAGCATGGTGCATAAAAGAAAAATGAAAACTAAACACAAAAGACGCTCCAAGATTTACGCATATCACATAAACGATACGAAAACCAAAACATACCGATACTTGTTGAAGAAAGATAGGATGCCTTCCGGGGCATCCCCAAGCTTAGATGATTGAGTCTCCTTGGTTATTTACTTGGGGTGCCTTGGGCATCCCCAAGCTTGAACTCTTGCCTCTCCTCCTTCTCCTCATATCGAGACCTCCTCGATCTTTGAACACTTCACCCACACAAAACTTAACAGAAAACTCGGTGAGATCCGTTAGTTAATAAAGCAAATCACTACTTTAAGTGCTATTGCAAACCCATTCATATTTTATTTTTGCATTATCCCTATTGTATCCTAACTTCTCCATGGCTTATACCACTGATAAAGTCCATAGTTCCATCAAAACAAGCAAAACAATGCATCAAAAACAGAATCTGTCAAAAACAGAACAGTCTGTAGCAATATGAACTTTGACCATACTTCTGTAACTCCGTAAATTCTGAAAAATTAGGAAAAAATATTTTTCATATCAGTATTGTGTAAAAATTTCAGAAAGTTTTAACATTCCAGTGAAAAATGTAAATTCACGCACTACAGCCAAAGTTTCTGTTTTTGCACCGCACATTCCAACAAGCAATCTAATCATCCTAAAGGCAAATCTTGGCACATTATGTTTATAATAGAATGTATTTGTACAAGGGGATAATTATTTTTGTTGAAAAGTTTCTGTAATTCAAGATTCACAAAGTTTCCATGGGCATGAACAAAGTTCAAGGAGCTCCCCCACTTCGACGGTGCTCGTCTTTCTCACTTTCACTTTTCTTTTTATAAAGTTTTAAGTTCCCCTCTATATTTTTTTTGTTTTTAAACTTTATAAAAGCACACAACAGAATAAAATGACTCTCTAAAACTTCCGGGTTGTCTCCCTGGCAGCGCTTTCTTTAAAGCCATTAAGCTAGGCATAAAGTGTTGAAGTAATCGATCCACCCGGATCCCAAGGTATATCAAAGCCAATTTTAATTAGCAATGGTTTGGCATTTAGTAGTGAGTACCAAGCAACTTATATCATGCAATGACGAAGTCTAACTCTCTTCCTATGCATCGGCATGTCATAAAAGAACAACTCATGCACATCAAGCAAAGGCCAATACATAGCATAAGCAGTTTCTTGGAATTTTATTGTGTTGGAAACATAGAGAGGCGGAGATGTAGTTCCTCTCTCATAATAATTGCAAGTAGGAGCAGCAAGCACATGCATATTATATTCATCAAAATCATCATGTGCAACGGTAAAAGGCAACCCATCAATGTAATCCTTAATAAGTGCAAACTTCTCCGATATAGTGTAGTTTGGAGAATTCAAAAAGATAATAGGACTATCATGTGTGGGTGCAATAGAAACAATTTCATTCTCAACATAAGGAACTATATCAAGTTCATCTCCATAAGCATAATTCAAATTGGCATCATGGCCACAAGCATAGCAAGCATCAAGTTCATCAAAAAGGGATATTTCAAATGAATCCAAGGGATCATAGCAATTATCATAGCATTCATCATTCGGTAAGAACGAATGGACATCAAACAATGTATGAGTTGGAGAGTTACTCTCATTAGAAGGTGGGCACGGGTAGCTAATCCGCTCTTCCTCCTTTTGTTCTTCGCTCTCCTTGTTATATTTTTCATCTAATGAGCTTATCGTGTCATCAATTTCTCATTCAATAGTTTCCTGCAAAATATTAGTCTCTTCTTGGACAGCGGAGACTTTCTCAATAAATGCATCGATATCGGCATTGTATTTATAGTTCTCATAGCAATATTTAAGTATTTAACTGAATGGTTGAGTGCTAATGTCATGATGATGTCAGGCTGGCGTCATAATTCTATTTTTTTCAAATTAAATTAAATAATAACAATTTCAGAAAAAATTTAAAACTTTGAAAATTAATATAAAATAATCCGTAACTCAGATGAAAATAATTTATATATGAAAGTTGCTCAGAAAAATATGATGAATCCGAATACGCCGCCCATTCGTCTTTCACATGCCCCTAGCATAGTGAACATGGAACCGTCCCCCTCCATTTCATCTGTCCGAGAATGCCAAACTTTGGGAAAGCATTCCCGGATGTTTTCCCCCTTCGCTGGTATCATGTAGCACTGCTTAGCTCACACCTAGCACCGCATATCATCATGTCATGCATAGTGATGCAACTGTGTGCTTTATATTTACTGTTTCTTCCCCCTCTTCTCTCCAGTAGACCCCGAGACTGATGTTGCCCCTGTGATCGACTACGTCACCGACGACCCTTCTTCCTTTTCAGCAGAGCTTCCAGGCAAGCAAACCCCCCTTGATCATTCCGATAACGCCCATTCCATTCTCTCTCATGCTTGCATTAGATTTTGCTACTGTAATTGATTGCTCCTATTCTAATGCATAGCCTGCTTTTGTAACCTACTCATTGTACCTTACCTGCTTATCTTAAACTGCTTAGTATAGGTTGGTTAGTGATCCATCAGTGACCCCTCACCTTGTCCTAGTTGCCCCGGCTTGATGGCCGATGACTCGATCAATGTGATCGACGTCCAGAGCCCAACACATCACCTCACCCCCCTTTAGTTGTACGACTCTCTAGAGCTACTATTGAGTGCCGAGGGTGATACCTCGTAACGCACTCTTGATGATATCTCTGTAGTGTAGCTAATCGGTTGTGGTCTACCAAGGGTGATTCCTCCATCACCACTCCCGATGACGACTCTGTCGTGCAACACCTCTAGTGTGAACCTCGAGGGTGATTCCTCCTAAGCTCACCTTGAGGATTACATCGAGTGGAATCCATTGAGGGTGATTCCTCGGGTTTTCCCCCTTGATATTTTGGACACACGGTTACCCTGACTTTACTTTAGACCTTTGTGAAAGTCGGGTTGACCCCGGAGGGGTACCCGCGAGAGATACCTGTGAAAGTCGGGCGGGCCCAGAGAGCACCCGTGAGAGTTACGGTGGCGGCTCGATGTTTAGCGGTATCACCCAGGATGTGGTGGTAGCTCCGGACTTGTCCCGACAACTGTCACTTCATTTAATAATGCATTAACAGGTTTGGGTATTTGTTCTGAGTTGTCCACTGGCCTATACGCACTAACCACCACGCGGGAAGAGATATGGGCACTCGACGTCATACGTTTCTTCCGAAAGCTCTGTCAGACATCCAGTTCAGCATTGTGGCATGGTCGGATCGTGCCATCCATGACAGAGGTGGCGCTGGTATTCACCTTGCACACAACGACCCGGAGTGCAATGGGCGATGGGCCCAAGACCTCGGAGCGCTTAGGATGTAGACCGGCGGGGACCTCTCTGCGGAGCCTAGGTAGGACTATGACGTGTTGATCTTTCGAGGTCGGGCATGACCCAGGAAAGTGTGTCCGGCCAGAGTAATCAAGCGTGTTGGGTAATGTGGTGCACCCATGCAGGGAAGTTATCTATTCGAATAGCCGTGTCCACGGTAATGGACGCTTGGATTTGTATCCCAATCTATTACAACTAGAAATGGATACTTTAGATATGAGATGGATATGATGGCTCCGGGATTGCTTTTTCGCAGGGAGTCGGGGAAGGATATGTGGGCGTTAATACTACAACATGCTTGTTATTTATAAAATACTATTCTGTACTCTTCTGAATGCTGCAAGATACTTGAAGATGCTAGTCTTTGATAGGCTAGACATTCCCTTCTCTTCTGGCATTCTGCAGTTCAGTCCATAGATACAGCTCATTCCTTTGATACCGATGCACACTTAGGATAGATCTGATGTCAGTCTTGTGAGTACTTTGGATGAGTACTCACGGTTGCTTTGCTACCTCTTTTTCCCCTATACCCGGTTGCTGTGATCAGATGGCGGATCCTAGGAGCCAGCTGCCACCACCGACAGCTACTACTACCCCGAGGGTGCATACTACTACGTGGAGACCGCCGATGACTAGGAGTAGTTAGGAGGTCCCAGGCAGGAGGCCTTGCCTTTTTGATCGGTATCTTGTTTGTGCTTGCCTTCTTAAGGCAGTCTTGTTTAACTTATGTCTGTACTCAGATATTGTTGCTTCCGCTGACTCATTTGTATTCGACCTTCTGTATTTGAGCCCTCGAGGCCCCTGGCTTGTAATATGAAGCTTGTATTGTTTTAATTTGTGTCTAGAGTTGTGTTGTGATATCTTCCCGTGAGTCCCTGATCTTGATCGTACACGTTCGTGGGTATGATTAGTGTATGATTGAATCGGGGTGTCACATCCACCATGCTTGCTAATTATACATTTAAGGGTGGAATACCAAAGAAACCAGGAGACCCAGGAATACCAACTATACCTTGCTCCATTAAAAGAAACTGTGTTAAAACTGCTTTGTGTGATTTGGGAGCCGATGTTAGTGTTATGCCTTTCTCTTTGTATCGAAGACTTGATTTGAATAAGTTGACACCAACTGAAATTTCTTTGCAAATGGCTGATAAATCAACTACTATACTCATCGGTATTTGCGAGGATGTGCCTGTCATAGTTGCAAATGTTACTATCTTAACGGACTTTGTTATTCTTGATATACTCGAGGATGACAGTATGTTGATCATCCTTGGTAGACCCTTTTTGAACACTGTAGGGGCTGTTATTGATTGCAATAAAGGAAATGTCACTTTTCATGTTAATGATAATGAACATATGGTTCACTTTTCGAAGAAACAACCTCAAGTGAATAGTATCAACTCTATTGGAAAATTTTCAACTATTACTATTAGAGGTTTTGAATTCCCTATTTCTACTGTCAAAAAGAAATATGAAATTCTTATTGTTGGGGACATGCATATCCCCATTGAGGTAACCTAGTGCTATACGAAGATTCTCTGGTTTCATGTCATTCGAAAGAAGTTCGTTAATAAGACTTGATCAACCTTATTAATGGATTCCTTTTGACGCGCATGTGATGGATGAATTTACTAAACACAACTTTCTGTACCCACTTTTTACTTTCTGTTATTTAGAATTAATAAAGTATACATGCCATTATATTACTATTTTCTGAATTTTTCGTGCAATAAAAAATGACCAGAAAATAAAAGTTCTCCAAATGCCCCGAAAATTTAATATGTTTTTTCTGTAATATTTGAAAAATATTGGCACTGAACACACCCCAGGGGGGTGCACCGGTGAGCCACAAGCTCATAGGGCGCGCAGACCCCTGGGCATGCCTAGCAAGCTTGTGGGGCCCACGTAGGCCCCCTCACTTATTGCCGCCACCCATGCATTTCTTCTTCCTCAAGAAAAAAATCATCCTCTTGTTCAAACCCGTGTTCTTGCTCATCTTGCTGCCATTTTTTATCTCCTTGCTCGGAACTCCGCTTCCGAAAATGCTTTGTGGGATTGTTCATCGGTATGTGACTCCTCCATTGGTCCAATTAGTTTTTGTTCTAGTGGTTTATTATTTGCACATTTAGCTACTGTTGGTGACCATGTTCTTGAGCTTCCATGTCAAATTTATATGGTTCAAACTAGTTTTGATGCTTGATATAGCCTCCAGACACTTGTAGGAGTAGTTGCTATCGATTTTGTTGAGTTTTGTTCACTTTTATTTTGAGTCACTAAAAAATTTAGAAATTTTCAGAGGAAGAAAATGTTTAGGAAGATGTTCCAAGGTGGTTCCTCGAAGAAGAAATCCGCAAGGTTCGTGATATGTGAGCCGGACCTTGAACCGCCGCGGTAAGCTCTAGTGCAACCTTGCGAATGGTCGTCGGATCATTTCATGGCTCGCACAGGTTTCAAGGAAGAATTTGATATGTACGTGCACAACGCCGGCCCGACAGACTTCTTGTCAGATAAGCGCTTGCAATACTACAATCTTACTGATTCCTTTGTGCGGAAATTTGAGTACTCAGTCCATCGCAATACACATTCTGTTCTATTTAATCTTTATGACAAATCTTTTCGCATGGACCTTGAACAATTTAATGAAGCATGCAAAATTCCGCAATGGGGCATTTATACTGAACATCGTAAATCTAATTGCGTTGAGTTCCTTGCTAGCATCACTTTGGGTGAAACTAGAACCATAACACAAGCTACTATAGGGAGCATTCACTTTCTTGTATTACATTATTTTGCTCTCTTTATAGGTAGATGCATTAATGGCAAACATGACCATAGCCATCTTTGCGCGTCTGATTTGAGTGTCCTCAAGTGTGCAGTAATGAATGATAAACAATATAATTTGGGGGCTATCATTGCACATCGGTTACATAATAATGCCTTAGATGGAGATTTCTTTGGTGGAATTTATGCCACTCGCTTAGCTGATTATCTTAGGGTGCCTATAAAAGAAAATGATATTCAGTTGCCTCCTGCTTTTCTTGATTATGCCGCCATGGAACATTTCCAATTTCTTGAACGGGGCGATCTTCCATTTCAGTACAGACTAATCTTTGACAGGCGTCGTGTCGTCCATATTATGCTTCCTGCTCCTGCCTTCTTTGACTTTCAGGTAAAACAAAGATATTTCATACTTAGAGAGCAGGCAGAGGAGTATGAGAGGGCGAGGGAGACCGCTCACCTCCGTGAGGCAGCCCACCAAGCGGTGGCAGCTGCAATCCAGTTCAACCCCAAGTACGACTTTGGATATCACCCCGGCCAGCCGTGACCATAGACCAACTTAGGCCAAAAGCCTAAGCTTGGGGGAGTACGTATTTCTCACCGACATTACATTCATGCATCACACATTCATTACAGTTGTCGGTGTTCATATTTTTCATTGTATAATCCATGCTAGTTTATTTTTCTTGCGTTCTTCTTGTGTGTTTGAAAAAACTTTGATAAAATCCCAAAATATTTCTCGCTTCTTTCTAGCTTTTCCTTCTAGTTTAATTAGTTGTAGTATTAAAAGAAAACCCAAAAAGGTTTCTCATTCTTCTGATGCTTGTTGGGAGCTTTCCCTTGTATATAGTTTTTCTCATTTTCATTTTTTCTTTCGTTAATTTGCTTTCTTCAAGAGAAAAACAAAAACTCCAAAAATATTTCAGTGTGTTTCTTTGAAATTCTTTTCTTTGGGTCGTAAGGAGAAGACCACGATGAAAATGTTGAGTGGCCTCATATGCATTATTATTGATCTAACGAAGAGCCCATATTACCTTATCTTCTCCTTTGAATAAATGTTTGCAGATTCCAGCTTAGTCCACGGCACGTGCACTCTTATTGTTATTCACATCGGTCGGTCATCCAAGTGAAAGGCAATAATGACAAAATTTGATGAAATGATTGAGATGAAGAAAAGCTGGTATGAACTCGACCTATTTTATTTTCGTAAATATGATTAGATCATCGTTCTTGATTCAGCCTATTATGAATGAAACATGTTTGCAATGACAATTAGAGATTATAGTTACTCATGCCATGCTTAAATAACTAGGAGTGGATAATGGTTTATCTTGCGCGTCAACATCCATTTTAAAATGGTTATGATGTAGTATGATAGGATGGTATCCTCCTCTGAATAATTCAAGTGGCTTGACTTGGCACATGTCCATGCATGTAGTTGAATCAAAACCAACATAGCCTCCACGATATTTATGTTCATGGTGATTTATATCCTACTCATGCTTGTACCCAATGTTTATTAATCTCAATGCATGTTTATGACCGTTGTCGCTCTCTAGTTGGTCGCTCCTCAATCTAATTGCTAGCCTTCACTTGTACTAAGCGGGAATAATGCTTGTGCATCCACTTCCATAAACCCAAAGTTATTCCATATGAGTCCACCATACCTACCTATATATACCTGCCGTTCCAAGTAAATTTGCATGTGCCAAACTCTAAATCTTCAAATAATAATCTGTTTTGTATGCCCGAATCGCTCATGTAGTGATAGGGGGCTGTCAGTATCATCCATGCTAGGTGAGTTATTCTCATGATGAGCGTTTGTTTGCTTGTCATTCACGAGAAAGTGGCTGGTAATCGGGATGCCCAGTCCTATGATCAAAATCAAAATCTAAAAATAATAATGAAAAAAAAACTCCCCCGGATTGTTGTTGGTATGGAGGGCACCCGAGGATTCGGCTAGCCATGGCTTGTGTTTATTGGTGGAGGGGGAGTAAAACTTTACCATTCTGTTTGGGAACCACCTATAATGTGTCTAGCATGGAAGATAGTGAGATCTCCCGGTCATTATGTTGACAATGAAAGCATATCTCCCAAAATTATATTCATCTCTGTTTTAAAAGCTTCGAGCTCTGGCACCTCTGCAAATCCCTGCTTCCCTCTGAGAAGGGCCTATCTATTTACTTTTATTGTTGAGTCACCATCTTCTTATTAAAGCACCAGCTGGAGAGCACTACTGTCATTTATATGCTTTGTTTTTAGTTGATGTTGAGTATGAGTGTGACTAGATCTTCTTTGCCATGAATTACAATGTCTAGTCAGTGCTTGAACTTCATGGGAGCTCTGCATTTATGTTTTGCAGTCTTAGAAAGGGCTAGCGAGATACCATTATATCGTATTGTATCATGATTGTTTTGAAAAAGTGTTGTCATCCGAGATATCTTATTATTGCTCGCTAGTTAGTTATGCCATTGATATGAGTAAATGTGAGACCTAAGTGTTATTGTGAATAGGGTTAGTTCATAATCTTTGCTGGAAACTTGAATATTGGTTAGACATATTTGCAACAACAAGATCAAACAGAGTTTGTAAAAGTTTTTCTTTATCACTTTCAGTTTGTCAACTGAATTGCATGAGGACAAGTAATGGGTAAAGCTTGGCATAGTTCATACGTCTCCATCGTATCTACTTTTCCAAACTCTTTTGCCCTTGTTTTGGACTCTAATTTGCATGATTTGAATGGAACTAACCCGGACTGACGTTGTTTTTGGAAGAATTGCCATGGTGTTATTTTTGTGCAGAAATCAAAGTTCTCGGATTGACCTGAAATTTTACGGAGAATTTTTGTGGAATATATAAAAAATACTGGCGGAAAAGGATACCAGAGGGGGGCCACCCAGGAGCCACAAGCTCAGGGGCGTGCCCACCCCCCCAAGGCACGCCTCCCAGGCTTGTGGGCCCCCTGGACCTACGGTAACCCTAACTCTGACTCCATATATACCTATTCGCCAAGAAAAATATCAGGGAGAAGGATTCATCGCGTTTTACGATACGAAGTCTGTCGGGGGAATTACACGCGGTTAAACCCGGCTCATGACATTAAGTCATCTCTGGAGTTAAGCAGCCCTGTTAAGTCATCTCTGGACTTAACCAGGCATCTTACTTAACCCGACAGACTGTGTAACCCGGCAAATTGTGTAACCCGGCAGATTGTGTAACCCGACAAATTGTGTAACTCGGCAGATTGTGTAACCCGGCAAATCGTGTAACCCGGCATCTTACTTAACCCGGCATGATGAGTCCTGGAAATAAGAAGCCGATTGTAAGAAACCCGTTGTAAGAAGCCTATTGTAAGAAGCCCGTCGTAAGAAGCCCGACGTAAGAAGCCCGTTGTAAGAAGCCAGAATAGGTTAAGTCCTAGTCCTACTAGGACTCTACATGTAAGCTGCCCCTTCAACTTATATAAGGAGGGGTAGGGCACCCCAAGATAGACAGGTCTTAGACAGACAAGTCTCGAGACAGATGTTCTGGTAGGTCTCGAGACAGATGGTTTGATAGCTCTCAAGATAGAGGCAGCGAAAGAGCGCTCTTGTAATTGATACTCAAGCAATACAATAAGCAGGATGTAGGCTTTTACCTCCACCGCGAGGGGCCGAACCTGGGTAAAAACTCGCGTCTCTCGGTTCCGACCAACCCCGTTCAAGTTGCTACCTATTTGCGTTGGCCTCACGACTAAGTCCTCGCACTAGGACATCTGCCATGACAAAACCACGACAGTTGGCGCCCATCGTGGGATGGGCGCATGGTGGTGTTGAGTTCTTGGAGGAATCTCTCCTAGGGATCAAGAAGTTCGTAAATTTCCAGATGAAGAAACGCCGGTTTGGAAAGATTTGCATTAGCTTCAAGTTCATCAGTCCATATTTATAATCTGTGAGATTTAAGGTTCAAGAGAAATTAGGGTTGTAATGTGTTTGCTGCCGCAAGTCGCCGAGATCGACAGAAGTGTTTCCACAGCAGCCAACATCAGCCGCTTATTGGTGATTTCCAAACCAGATGGTAATTTCCACTATAGATTCGGCAGGGTCCGATTGCTACTGTGTAAAACATCAGCGGTCGTTCACAATGGATCAAGTCCCAAAGTGGTTCATCAACCACGTACAAACCGCATCAGTGTCGTGCTGCTGTTCATACCATCTCATCAAACAACAGACAAGGATATACATGGACGTGGGTAGTCAAACCAGCTATAACCCGCAGAAGAACTTGGACATGTGCACGAACTCTGTTTTCGCCCTCGAGTCACCCGCGCATGTGCTTCTACTGCCGCTCAGCCGCAGCCCCGCCGTGCCGGCATCTCTCCAACCCGCCGCTGGCTCAGCCTTGCCTCGCCTCCAAGCCGGCGCCGTGGCCGCCGACCCGCTTCATCGCCAAACCGTCTCACCGGTCTCCGCCTTCGTGGCCTCGGGTCGGCCGAGCCGCTTCACCCTGCTCGTCTTCGCTGCCTTGGGCCGGCCGAGCCACCTCGATCTGCCGCCTCCATCACCGTGGCCTTCCCCTCGCCGGTACACCGAGCTACCGAGATTCCTCTTGGGCCAGGCCTCTCCACCTCCATGGCCTCGCTCCACCACCGGCTCACCTTTACCTCCACCACGGCCGGGGTCAGCCGCCGCTGCCTCCGCAAACACCGGCGCCCACACCTCAAGCCGCCGGCGACTAGACCAACGGGCTGCTTCCGCCTCGTCCACCGCTGTGACCCGCCGCGGGTGAGCTGTCCCCGCCTTGAGCTACCTCCACCACGGCCCATCCTCTGAGCCACCATGACATCCAAGTCACCCACCTCATCTCTATGGCGCTAGCCTTGCCGCCGCCCCGGCCGAAGCGGCCTCGCCTTCACTGCGCGCTACTTCCAAGCCGCTTGTTCCGAGCCGCTCTCGCCAAGTCACTCCGCCTCCGCCTTGTATTACATTGAAGCCGGCCTCCATCGCAGTCTCAGTGACCTCGCCTCCTCCGCAAGTCGCCTCCACCGGCCGCACCAAGTGGGCCACGCCCTGTCTCAAGCCGTCGCCGTCCCTCGCCAGCGCGGCCTCGTCTCTGGCCTCAAACCATCGAGCCGCCTCATGCTGGCTCCGCCATGCCTCGCTGAGTTGCCTCCTCACCAGCAGCCACCTCGGGCCACTGTCTCCGCCGGCGGGCCTCGCTGCCACCCCTGCCATCTCGCTTTCTCCGCCGCGGCTCTGCCTCGCACCGGCCTCACCGACGCGGCCCCGCACCCACGCGCCTGGACTTGCCTCCGCTGCGGCACACCACTGTCGCGGTCGCCTCGACCCGTCGATCCGAGTGCCTCCTCTGCCAAGCCGCCGGATCCACCTCCGCAGCAACTTCCACCTCGCCTGGTTCCATTCGCCGCCCGTAGCCCCACCTCTGATGCCTCTGAGCCGTTGCCATGGTGCGCTTCGAGCCACCTCCACGCACCTTGCCTCCTCGGCCACGGCCGCGTCAATCAGGCCTCACCCTCAAGCTGCCACGGGCCTCTCTAGCCGCAGCTGTACCCGAGTCGCCGCAGTTGTTGCAACTTCGCCACCTGCAGACTTGCTCTTCCTCTGCCGTCCCACGCCGAGTCGCCGGGCGGCAGTCGCCTTCACCTGAAGCCGCCTCCCAGCAGCCGCCTTGCAGGTTTCGGCCGTCTGCCTCACTTAGCAGCGGGCCTCCCCTTGTCAACGCCTCATCACGCCTCAAGTCGGCCCGCTTGCCTCTGCCTCCACAGCTTCAGAGCCGTCTCGTCCTGCCTGCGAATCACCGTCGCCGCCGTGGCCCACCTTCGTCGCTCCTCCGTGGCCCCATCTTCAAGCCGCCGCCGACGAGCCACTAGCGGCCCCACTCCTCCCGCTCCTTAGCTGTCGCGCTTCAAGCCGGCCACGGCTGCCTCCGGGTTGCCCGTGCATCAACCCGCCATCATTGTTGCAAATCGCCATCGCTGACCCGCCAGGTCGCCTACACCCGCGATCGCACCAGCTGACTCTGACGTCTGCACACGCTGGCACTACGGGTCGCCGCGCCCGCGTTTCTCCTTGCCTCCTGTGCTCGTCCTCGCGGGCCCATGGCCTACACCCCCGTCGCCACCTTGGGCCTGGCCGCGTCCGGCCCTAAGCCGGCTCCCCGGCACCGCCCCGCGCCTGGCCGGGCCCGACTCCCTCCGCCTCTGGGCGCCCGCCCCAGACCGGCTCTGGGTCACCGCCCATGCCCTACCTACCCGCTGTGGCCGTCGGCTTCATTCAAAAAAAGGGTCGGTTGCCCATCTAGCAAAAAAAGGTTTGGTCGGCTCAAAATTTGTCAGAGTATCTCCGACTCGCCTGCGGTTGACTTCAACTCCACCTCAGTCATCATCAACCCCGTGGCTGATAATTTTTGACAAAACATATCAGGTGAAATCCATCCAGTCAATTTTTATTGAGACATTTTTATTCTTTTGAGAAAAATTACTCTCACCTGCGATATCTTTTGTGCAGAACAATTCTTCACTACAAAAGCGACCATCAAACTGCGAGTACAAAACTCCCGTTCGGATCATCCTGTGACCGGCGTCGACATTACTGATGGCCAGGTGTGCAGGCTGCAGGATCTACGGTCCAGTCTACAACGACACATGGAGGTCATACTGGCATACGTCCGCACCACGCCTCTCAACAGACTAGAATCCAACCTATCATCTTGGCGGTCCATTCTATATCAAACACGCCGCTCATCATCCAGTGGTCCGGTCCACAACGATACATTGGAGGCCATAGTAGCATCTGCACCTGGCACTGCCTGGCGGACACACACATGGCCTATCACCCTCGTGTTTCGATCAGTACTGGCCATAACATGGGGGCCAGAAGAACCAACGATGGAAGAGTCACGAGAACTGACAATGAAAAGAGCTGGCTTATAAAGAAAACAACCTTGAAGGAGCGAGAGGAATCAACCCTGGAAGAACCAGGGGACCCAGCGACTTAAACATCGGCAGCAGAGGTCAAAATCAATAAACCATGCAAAGAGCCTAATGATGTCATGGGATGATCCAACTCGTTATGAAGAATTCAGTGGTCGTGCCTGCACAAACATAAAAATTGGCCCTGGAAAAGCCAGGAGAGCCGGATCAAGTGAGAATAGCAAGGAATGGAGGACATACGATAAGCATCACAAAAGTCATCAACTCGCCACATTGCTTCCAACTTCAAATATATTCCAGCTATTAGCTGACAATTATACGCCGGTTATGCCACGGCTAAGTATGAAGAATTTCAAACTGACTCCTTGAGTCATCTTAAGACTCGGGGGATACACAGACATGACTCGGTAGTTTTGGCCGTTTTCACAAATTCAAGAACCCGGGTCATTGCAGGGAAGACAACCCGGATCCGGGGGTTGCTGCTATCATTGGCAACAAATTAAAGCTTGCCGAAGAGGACTAGCTGCCATGATGCGCTGTTTAAACATGGGTATCCTGCCTTAGTGGCGAAACAGTAAAATTTGCCAAAGAGAACTAGCTGCCATGATGCATGGTTCAAACATGGGTATCCTGCCTTATTGGCTCATCATATTATGATCAATGATAATAAAGCCGGCATCCCCAAAATTCGGGGCCTCTGTCGTTTCGTCCAATATATTGTGTACGAGTCTTTATTACTTGATCATAGGTCACTTGAGGGCTTCTAACTCAGCGAGTTCAACTTTCTCACCCTATTGACCCGGCAAAAAACGCCACATATTATTGGTTAAACCTGCCTGTCTGCTTGATGCGACTCCGAAAAGTTGACCCCCCGTACTCTTGCCAGTCAATCTTTATGACCCTGAACTTGTCAAAGTTAAAACGGCGGCTTGAGTCACGTGAGAGCTGGCTTACAGAAAGTGAGGATAAACCAAGGCTATCATGCCAGCTTCACTGAAGCAAGACTCGAGCCTCGAAAGCCGGTCTTTTTATACTCTGTTATCATACATTGCATCATACACTGCATTATCATTGCATCATCATACAATGCATCATATATGCATGGATATATTGGTTTATGTTGAAGGAGTCGGTTTTCAAACCGGGTTACATTATTCCAATCTTTAATAGCCAACTTGGATGGATTTTCATTATGGTTATCATAACTAGTATTTAATGATTGAGGTTTTCAAAGCCGCTTCAGAAAAATGGCTATTATTTCCTCATCCAAAAATACCAGCTTACAGCAAGGAGCATGGTTCAATATTGATATGCAAAGCATTCAGCAACATCATCCAGAAGTGGATATGATTTTATTCTACAATGGAAGGAATAGTCCCGAGTCGCTGTAGGCACACGACCCGGCACTTCGGGGCTACATTATTCAAATCATGATTATATCAAGTATGCAAGTCCCATGTCACTGCAAGCATGCACCACGGCACTTGGGGGCTAATGCAAGTTGTTTTTTAAATCATCACATTGTCAACAGACCCAGTTATCTCAGGGAGATGAGCCGGCCTTCCATCATTTTCTAAGTCCCAGCCCAATATTATCTTACTGACCCGGCCCTTGGGGACTACAGCATTCAGCTCTTTACCAAAGTCATAAGGTCCAAATTGGAAAACCCGGGCCATCACATACTGATGACCCGGCCCTTGGGGGCTACACATTGCTCCTCAAGTCTATATATAATCTGAACTGCAAAAGTCCCTGCTCATTATTGCATAATGACCCGGCCCTTGGGGGCTACACTGGCTGAAGTTTCATGAGCATAAGACAATTACAAGTCCCAGGTTGCTACAGGCAAGACAACCCGGTACTTGGGGGCTACATATGTGGAATACAAAACATTCAACTTATGAATGGTAACTCAGACAAACAACCCGAATTTCTCCAGAGTTGCAACATTTATAATTAAGAAAGTCTTAAGCTATCACTACATTCCCCTCTTAAGACTTGGGGGCTACAGGTAATATGGATATAAGGAAGGTATACCTTCAAATTCTCAGTTATGAGTGAACCAGGTCTCATATTTTTTTATGGAGAAATTTGCAAAGATTATTTCCTCTAAGCTATTCAGACAAGTCTGAGGCATTGAAAGTTGGTACAACATCAGAAGAAATTTTCTTTTTATCAAAGCCAAGGCGTTTTTTAAGACAATTCAAGATATCGCATGGGTTATTTTTTCTACATGGAATTACTATTGCCATATGATATGACAGAGACCCAGATTTTCAAGAGTCGGTTCACTATCTGTTCTTATTTCAAGAAGCTTAGCATGAATGCATGCCAAGCCTGTATTCAAGCTAATCTGGGGGCTAATGTCGGGGGAATTACCCGTGGTTAAACCCGGCTCATGATGTTAAGTCATCTCTGGACTTAAGTAGCCCTGTTAAGTCATCTCTGGACTTAACCCGGCATCTTACTTAATCCAGCAGATTGTGTAACCCGGCAAATTATGTAACCTGGCAGATTGTGTAACCCGACAAATTGTGTGACCCGGCAAATTGTGTAACCTGGCATCTTACTTAACCTGGCATGATGAGTCCTGGAGATAAGAAGCCCGTCGTAAGAAGCCCATTGTAAAAAGACTGTTGTAAGAAGCCCGACGTAAGAAGCCTGTTATAAGAAGCCAGAATAGGTTAAGTCCTAGTCCTACTAGGGCTCTACATGTAAGCCGCCCCTTCAACTTATATAAGGAGGGGTAGGGCACCCCAAGATAGACAGGTCTTAGACAGACAAGTCTCGAGACAGATGTTTTGGTAGGTCTCGAGAAAGATGATTTGATAGCTGTCAAGATAGAGCCAATGAAAGATCGCTCTTGTAATTGATACTCAAGCAATACAATAAGCGGGATGTAGGCTTTTACCTCCACCACGAGGGGCCAAACCTGGGTAAAACTCGCGTCTCTTGGTTCCGACCAACCCCGTTCAAGCTACTACCTAGTTGCGTTGGCCTCACGACTAAGTCCACACACTAGGACATCTGCCGTGACAAAACCACGACAGAGCCACCGCCACCTCCTGTTCTTCATCAGGAGGGTTGATCCCGAGTCCGTTCGGGGCTCTGGAGGGTGGAATCCGTCGCCGTCATCATCATCAACCTTCCTTCACCGCCGGGAGTGAGTAATTCATTCGTAGGCTTGCTGGACGGTGATGGGTTGGATGAGATTTATCATGTAATCGAGTTAGTTTTGTTAGGGCTTGATCCCTAGTATCCACTATGTTCTGAGATTGATGTTGCTATGACTTTGCTATGCTTAATGCTTGTCATTAGGGCCCGTGTGCCATGATTTCAGATCTGAACCTATTATGTTTTCATGAATATATTTGTGTTCTTGATCCGATCTTGCAAGTTATATGGACCTATTACGAGTTATGATCCGCATACCCCAAGGTGACAATAATTGGGATTCTTTCTGGTGATTACCGTAGTTTGAGGAGTTCATGTATTCACTAAGTGCTAATGCTTTGTTCCAGTTCTCTATTAAAAGGAGGCCTTAATATCCCTTAGTTACCTTATGGACCCCGCTGCCACGGGAGGGTAGGGCAAAAGATGTCATGCAAGTTCTTTTCCATAAGCACGTATGACTATATACGGAATACATGCCTACATTACATTGATGAATTGGAGCTAGTTCTGTGTCGCCCTAGGTTATGACTGCTACATGATGAATATTATCCAACACAATTATCCATCGCTGATCCAATACCTACAAGCTTGGCACATATTGATCTTTGCTAAGTTACTTTCACCTTTGTTGCTGTTACAATCACTATAAAACTGCTATTGTTACTATTGCCACTGTTACCGTTACTATCGTACTACTTTGCTACAGATCACTTTGCTGCAGATATTAAGTCTTTCAGGTGTGGTTGAATTGACAACTCAACTGCTAATACTTGCGAATATTCTTTGGCTCCCCTTGTGTCGAATCAATAAATTTGGGTTGAATATTATACCCTCGAAAACTGTTGCGATCCCCTACACTTGTGGGTTATCAAGCAATTCAGTCATGATCAAAACCTCATCCCCTTTTAATAGTATTGGCTTTCCTATGGACTCAATATGATCTTGGATCACTTAACCAAAAATGTAGAGTATTGGAGCTTTGGCAATCCTTGTCCTTAGCATTTTGAAGGGTCCACAATCACTAGTTCTTGCCATACCAATCATTGATCTTCTCTTAAATCTATTACCATTGAGCATTAGATCAATGACTTATATGTTGTCATTAATTACCAAAACCACCTACACTTTCAGTTGGGATGCCCTTAGAGCAACTCTAGCAGATGCACTATATTCTCGTCCCACAAAATCATTATACGAGTTGCCCAAAAAATATTTGCAATACCACGAGGGCTCCGGTGCGGAACAGATCCTACAAACTTGCACGGCAAAAAAATTATGGTACAAGTTTGCAGGATCTATTTCACGTCGGAGCCCTCGTGGTACCGCAAATATTTTTGTACTAAATTCATATAAAATAGGCATGCCGCAATAGTTCACATCCAAAATCATGCGCATCATACGAGCAAGTTTGACCATACGAATGCGCAACCAAACAAAATAAAACATGATCAAACCACCACTGGCCATAAACAAATCAAGCAACATCATTGTTGCCAAGATTGTTGCCACCACCACCGGCCATAGCACCTCGACCACCATATTCATCCACATTGAACGAAGAATGAACATCAACATCAACTCAATTGTCCGAAGCACCACCACCTCCATTGCCGAAAGTTTCACCATCAAAACCTCCATTGACAAAACCTTCACCACCTCCAAACCCCCCCCCCCCACCACCACACCACCTCCACCTTCAAAACCAACACCATCACCATTGTTGAAGCCAACACCACTCCACCCCCCCCCACCACCATGGATGAAAGCAAACCACTTACACCCACCCCCCCCCCCCCCCCCCCACCACCCCCCCCCACAAAACATCCACCATTGCCGAAACCGCCACCACCTCCAAACCCCCCACCGCCAACATTGCCGAAGCGACCACCATCGGCCATAAGATTTTGAGGCTCCATCCTCCTCTGGCATGTGATCTCCATTCTTCTCATCTCCCAAAATTCTCTTGTCATCTGATAACCCACAAGTATAGGGGATCACAACAGTTTTCGAGGGTAGAGTATTCAACCCAAATTTATTGATTCGACACAAGGGGAGCCAAAGAATATTCGCAAGTATTAGCAGTTGAGTTGTCAATTCAACCACACCTGAAAGACTTAATATCTGCAGCAAAATATTTAGTAGCAAAGTAGTATGATAGTAACGGTAACGGTGGCAAAAGTAACAGTAGCAGTTTTGTAGTGATTGTAACAGCAGTAGCAACGAAAGTAACTTAGCAAAGATCAATATGTGAAAAGCTCGTAGGCATTGGATCAGTGATGGATAATTGTGTTGGATAATATTCATCTTGTAGCAGTTATAACCTAGGGCGACACAGAACTAGCTCCAATTCATCAAAATAATGTAGGCATGTATTCCGTATATAGTCATACGTGCTTATGGAAAAGAACTTGCATGACATCTTTTGTCCTACCCTCCCGTGGTAGCGGGTTCCATAAGGAAACTAAGGGATATTAAGGCCTCCTTTTAATAGAGAACCGGAACAAAGCGTTAGCACTTAGTGAATACATGAACTCCTCAAACTACGATAATCACCGGAAAGAATCCCAATTATTGTCACCTTGGGGTATGTGGATCATAACTCGTAATAGGTGTCTACAACTTGCAAGATAGGATCAAGAACACACATATATTCATGAAAACATAATAGGTTCAGATCTGAACTGATGGCACCCGGGCCCTAGTGACAAGCATTAAGCATAGCAAAGTCATAGCAACATCAATCTCAGAACATAGTGGATACTAGGGATCAAACCCTAACAAAACTAACTCGATTACATGATCAATATTATCCAACCCATCACCGTCCAGCAAGCCTACGAAGGAATTACTCACTCCCGGTGGTGAGCATCATGAAATTGGCGGTGAAGGAAGGTTGATGATGACGACGACGACGGATTCCATCCTCCGGAGCCCCGAACGGACTCCAGATCAGCCCTCCCGATGAAGCAGAGGAGGTGGCGGCAGCGGCTCCGTATCGTAAAACGCGATGAATCCTTCTCTCAGTTTTTTTCTTTGCGAATAGGTATATATGGAGTTGGACTTAGGGTTGCCGGAGGTCCAGGGGGCCCACAAGCCTGGGAGGCACGCCCTGGGGGGTAGGCGCGCCCCAGAGCTTGTGGCTCCTGGGTGGCCCCCCTCCGGTATCTTTTTCCGCCAGTATTTTTCATATATTCCACAAAAATTCTCCGTAAATTTTTAGGTCAATCCGAGAACTTTGATTTACAAAAATAACACCATGGCAATTCTGCTGAAAACATCGTTAGTGTGGGTTAGTTCCATTCAAATCAAAGTTCTCGGATACGATGGAGACGTGTCAACTCCCCCAAGCTTAACCCATTGCTTGTCCTCAAGCAATTTAGTTGACAAACTGAAAGTGACAAAGAAAAACTTTTACAAATTCTGTTTGATCTTGTTGTTGCAAATATGTCTAACCAATGTTTTGGTTTTCAGCAAAGATTATGGACTAACCACATTCAAAATAACACTTTGGTCTCACATTTACTCGTATCAATAGCACAACCAACTAGCGAGCAATAATAACATATCTCGGATGACTACACTTTTTCAAAACAATCATGATATAATATGACATAATGGTATCTCGCTAGCCCTTTCTGAGACCGCAAAACATAAATGCGGAGCACCTCTGAAGTTCAAGGACTGACTAGACATTATAATTCATGGCAAAAGAGATCCAGTCACAGTCATACTCAATATCAACTAAAAACAAAGCATATAAATGACAATAGTGCTCTCCATCTTGTGCTTTAATAAGAAGATGATGACTCAACAATAAAAGTAAATGGATAGGCCCTTCGTAGAGGGAAGCAGGGATTTGCATAGGTGCCAGAGCTCGAAGCTTTTAAAATAGAGATGAATATAATTTTGAGAGATATGCTTTCATTGTCAACATAACAACCGAGAGATCTCACTATCTTCCATGCTAGACACATTAGAGGCGGTTCCCAAACAAAAAGGTAAAGTTTTACTCCCCCACCACCAACAAACACAAGCCATGGCTAGCTGAATCCTCGGGTACCCTCCATACCAACAACAATCCGGGGGAGTTTTTGTTTCATTATTATATTTTGATTTCAATTTTGATCATAGGACTGGGCATCCCGATTACCAGCCACTTTCTCGTGAATGACAAGCGAATAAACACTCATCATGAGAATAACCCACCTAGCATGGAAGATACTGACAGCCCCCTATCACTACATTAGTGATTCGGGCATACAAAACAGATTATTATTTGAAGATTTAGAGTTTGGCACATGCAAATTTACTTGGAATGGCGGGTAAATACCGTATATAGGTAGGTATGGTGGACTCATATGGAATAACTTTGGGTTTAAGGAAGTGGATGCACAACCAGTATTCCCGCTTAGTACAAGTGAAGGCTAGCAAAAAGATTGAGGAGCGACCAACTAGAGAGTGACAACGGTCATAAACATGCATTGAGATTAATCAACATTGAATGCAAGCATGAGTAGGATATGAATCACCATGAACATAAATATTGTGGAGGCTATGTTGGTTTTGATTCAACTACATGCATGAACATGCGCCAAGTCAAGCCACCTGAATCATTCAAAGGAGGATACCATACTATCATACTACATCACAACCATTTTGAATGCATGTTGACACACAAGATAAACCATTATCCACTCCTAGCTACTTAAGCATGGCATGAGTAACTATGATCTCTATTTGTCATTGAAAACATGTTTCATTCATAATAGGCTGAATCAGGAACGATGAGCTAATCATATTTACAAAAACAAAATAGGTCGATTTCATACCAGCTTTTCCTCATCTCAACCATTTCATCAAATATCATCATTATTTCCTTTCACTTGCATGACCGACCGATGTGAATAATAATAATAGTGCACGTGCCATGGACTAAGCTGGAATCTGCAAACATTTATTCAAAGGAGAAGACAAGGTAATATGGGCTCTTCATTAGATCAACAATTAATGCATATGAGAGCCACTCAACATTCTCATCGTGGTCTTCTCCTTACGACCCAAAGAAAAGAAAAGAATTTCAAAGAAACACACTGAAATATTTTTGGAGTTTTTGTTTTTCTGAAGAAAGCATAATGAAAGAAAAACGAAAGCGAGGAAACCTATATACACAGGAAAGCTCCCAACAAGCAAAAGAAGAACGAAAAATCTTTTTGGGTTTTCTTTTAATACTATGACTAAATAAACTAAAAAGGAAAACTAAAAAGAAGCGAGAAATATTTTTGTATTTTATCAAACACACAAAAAGAAAGCAAGAAAATAAACTAACATGGATTATACAATGAAAAAGGATTATACAATGAAAAAGATGAACACTGACAACTAGAATGAATGTGTGATGCATGAATGTAATGTCGGTGAGAAATACGTACTCCCCCAAGCTTAGGCTTTTGGCCTAAGTTGGTCTATGGCCACGGCTCATAGTAACCCTCTCCTTGATATTGCGGAGGGTCCTAAGGGTTCCACTGATTGGCGAGCTCCTGTGACTCACACTGATAAACAGGCTCCTGATATGGCTCAGGTGCTGATGCTGGCTCAGGTGCTGGGGGTTGTGTCAAACCACTACAAAAAAAATACACTTCCGTGATGATACGTATTTGTCACAGTAGGTCACGTTTCTGTCATGCATGTACATCCATGAAGATTTTATGATAGAATCAAGATAGTCATGCCTATGCTGTCGTAGAAATGTTCCATGACAATACCAAAATTATCATCACGGAAGTGTCCACTTCCATGACGATAAATCGCGCGTCATGGAAGTATTTTCGTCAAGGGTAACCAACATGTGGCATCCACCATAACGGGTCACCGTTAAGCTATCGGGTTCCAGTTTGGATCCGATAACCCGTTAACAGCCCCGACCAATGGGGATTTTCCATGTGTAAAATTCTCATTCGCCGGAGTATCCACGTGTCAGCTCAGTGCTAGGATAGATGTCATCCAACGAATGGAGGGGACGCGCCTATGATACATCGACACGTGGCTCAGCCCAACAGTGGCCCATTCAGGTCGAAAGGCCGGCCTGTTTGACTTAGTCAAAAGGTAGCGGGCCGGCCCACGGAAGGCGTGTTAACAGCCTGCTCGCATATAGCCCATTTACAACCCGCTAACAAACGGCCCGTTACAGCCTATCCGAATTAGGCCCAGTAGCGCCATATGGGCCGTCCAATAGGATTCTAGCCCGTTGTAACTTCCGGCCCATGTATGGCCCATGACGTCTTTCGGCCCATATGAGGCCCTTTGTAAATCTTGGCCCATAAACGGCCCGTGGTGAAACTGGCCCATAATGAACAGTATATCGCTTTATACCCATTAACGGCCCATTATTCCATTGGGCCGTTTCAGCCCGTGTTATCTTTCGACCTTCTAAGGGCCCATTTATTATTGGGTTCATTTCTGGCATTCGATTACTTACGGTCCGTTACTGGCCTGTTCCGCTTGTGGGCCATATTCAGCCCGTGGTTAAAGTCGGCCCGTCTGTGGCCCTTTAATCCGTTGGGCCGTTTTCATAGCGTCATCAAATATGGCCCATTAACGACCCGTTATGCCTGCCGATAGAATTAAGCCTGTTGTACACATGGGCCTATTAACGGCTCATTATGGTCGGCCCATAAACATAGGATTCCCATTATAGCCCGTTTACGGCCCATATTGCGGTCCGTTAATTGTCCATGAAGGTATGGCCCATGTTTGGCCAATCGATCATACGGCCCGTAGAAGTCCCATTGAATCTACGGCCCGTAGAAGGCCCATGGATCATATGGACCTTAGGAGGCCCACTACAGCAGGCAGCAGGACCATGGTTACAACGGTCCGTATGTTACCCATGGTTATTGTGGCCTAGTTCTAAATAAAAAGGTTACCGTGGAAAAAGAACTGTAGCAACTACAAGCAAAAAAATAAACAAGACAATAAGGAAATAAATAAGCAAGCAACTTACGCTAGGCTATTATGGCTATTACAAATATTACATCCACTGGGTATCAAAGTTCGCCATCAGTGCAAATATAGTGAACAAAGCAGCATATTACATACACTGGGCGTCTAAATTGGCCACCAGTGAAAATAAACACGGCAGCAAAACAAGTCCAGAACTGAAACCACTTCAGAAGAGCTCAAGAAACGATATCCTGGATACCCACCATGCTGGCAAGAAGCTTAGCAAGCTTATTAGTTTTCTCTTGTTTGGCGCTAAAATTGTCCAGCACTTGCTGTTGCACCAGAAAGTATGCATCTGAATTCTGCAGGGACTTCCTCAGTCCTTCGGCTTCTTGCCGCAGCACAGCTGACTGATGCCTTTTAGCTTGTAGCTGAGACTGAAGAAGCCGAAGTGATTCAGGCAGCGAGTTCAAAGAGCTTCTGCCAGCGGTAGTGGCCAGTAACTCGAACACTACATCAACACAGGACTTTGGGGTTGTCTCACTGTCTACAAGATAGTTTTTATCACCTTTCTTGGAGACCAACAGGGTTGTCTCACTATCTTGAACCTTATCTGCATTACTTTCTCTACCATTGCATAATGGGGTGCTCTTCTCCAATATTCTGTTCGCATTCTACAAGAGAAACAAGCAGACACATCACAGGTTTAGCATGTAGAATATGAAACTCATTTTGGTAAACCAGTTCAGTAGTAAGGTGGACAGGATAACATCATGAAACAAACATATATCTATGTACTATGGTCACTGTATTCACAACTGCAGGATGCTGCTAACGCGACACTACGATTAGAGACCCTTCGATGAAACTGTGTGCGATGCATTAATCGCAAACGGTGATGTAAAAAACCATCAAAAAAGATGCAAAATGTTTGCGATGGCGGATACATCAAACACGGTTCAGAATTTAGTTGCGTGTGCGATGCGGGGCATATGGTTCAGTTCAGTGAACTATTTGCAATGAGGTAGAAGAACAGAAACGGGCAGCCAGATGAAGGTGTGTGCGATATACGGCATACGGTTCACTCGGATGAACTGTTTGTGATTAGGCGGAACAAAAGAAACGGTCAGCCAGATCAAGGTGTGTGCGATAGAGGGCAAACAGTTCACTCGGATGAACTGTTTGCGTTGAGCCAAGATAACAGAAATGGTTCAATTTAACAAGATGTGTGTGATACGCGGCAAACAGGTCTGTAATCAGAAATGTGTGCGAAGACCGATAATAACACAGACGATTGCCGCTAATAAGACGTGTGTGTTGTGCGTTGGGATTGCATACAGAACAACAACAATATATATATATATATATATATACATATATATATATATATACACACGCACTTATAAGGACATGGTTGCATAACCAAATTAAACACCCAATTACATAGGTGGCTACTACACACATGCCATTTGCACACACCAAAGTAAACTATGACATGCATAATATTACATATGTGGCTACTACACACATGACATTTCCACACACCAAAGTCAACTATATATTACATGCATAATTAACTAGGATAAACGATCATCTAATCATCATCTACTTCTTGTGACGCTTGCCGCTACTGCTCTGCTTGTGGCTCGATCCGGCCTCATCGATTTCGGTAACTAGGCACTTCCTCATGTCAACGATCCGCCTGTGCATCTCGTAGCATGTGTACACGCTCTTGGCCGCGAACCTGAGGTGAGGTTCATCTAGTTGCCGCATCCAGGCCCCGTGCCAGGATACGGGACGTGTTTTGTTGGCATCCTGCTTCATCTTTTCGTAGTATGGGTCGATGATGGCCGAGGCGAGTTCAACCAGGGAGTCCATCTTCGTGCTACCCCAGACCCTGTAGTGCTCATGGATTTCGACAAGGTTCTTGCGGGCCAAGCCCGTAACCCTGACCGCTTTTACATCGTCGGTGGTTTCCACCGTAGCGAACTTGTAGTCGGTGCTGTTGACAAACCTGGCGAAATGGTCGCAAGGCTCTGTGGCCATGCAGTAGTGGTAGATGAGGACATGATGGCGCACGCACAACTGGGCGATGGCAACCTTCTGATCTTTGCCGGGAAGACCGGCGGTGTACTGGAGGTCGATGCCGACCACCTTGTACTTGTCTCCAGCAAGCAACTGCTCCACGGTGTTGATGTAGTCCTCCACCACGGCCGGGTCGATGATGTACACCACCGTGAGATCCGTCTCCCTTGCGTGGGTCTCAACTTTATGCTCACCAAACTCCATTGGAGCGCCGCTAGATATCCTCTCTGTATGTGTCGTCGTGGGTGTGCTTGTTGTGTTGTGGGGCGAGATCGAAAGGTTGAAGAGACTAAGGTTATAATGGCCGCAGGAATTAATGGGGAAGCCGGACGGACTAGAATATCCGCACACCCGGATGGCAGTTCTAATTTCCAACACGTAACTCCATTGTGCCGCATGTAACTGCATCGTGGCGATGCGCGCGGCGCAACCGCATGCATATGGGCCCCCAACGTGATCATGCGTAGGCCCCAACCGCTGGCAGAGCGCGCGCGCACGGATGTGAGCAGAGCGCTCCGCGGCGCCTCAATGGCAAGCAACCATATATATGCATATAGCAGTTTAACACGCAAGGAAAAGTTGTCCACAAGCTGAGCGCATGGAGGTATGCGAGCATAGCGCGCCGACAAACACGAGCAGAGCGCGCCGCAGCGCCTAACGGAGAGCACAATGCGTTGTGGCGCCTAACGGCGAGCACAGCGTGTTGCGGCGCCTAACGGCGAGATGAGCGCGCTGCGGGATGCGAACAGTGGCCGGTACAGTGATACGTGGCAAATAAGACGAACTGTGCGAGCGATGGCGGAGACATCAAGCACGAATCAGATTAGAGTTGTGTGTGCGATACGTGGCATACAGTTGATGCATCCGAGCTGTTTATGATGGAATAAGTCGTGTGTGTTGTGGGCAAACGCTTGCTGGTATATAACCGTTTGCGATTGATGAATTCATCACCGACAGGTTACCTAGTGTGGTCCGTCTGCGATGTGATATGCTCTGTCTGCAGAACATCTATGCTCTGTGTACAGAAGAACAACATATATATACTTGTAACAGGACATGATTGCAAGACCAAATTAAACATCCAATTGCGTTATATAATAAATACCGTAAATATTGCAAGGTTCAAATTCCAGCATTACAAGGCCCAAATTCAAAGATTACAAGGTTCAAACTATTCAGACACATAAAATTCATCTTCTTCATAATCTTTTTCATGCATTATTTCTGTGAAAGGATCAGCCACCGAGAAGTCATATAGCGGCTCGATACAGTGACTTCCGAATAATCTGTCATATGAAGTTACAAACTGAAATTTAGCTTGTGCAGAGCCTTTTCCATTCAGCTGTAGACGCATGCGCTCTTTAGCAATCCATTCACTTCTGCGTAGTAAATATAGGGCAAACCTCATTACCTTGAGTAACCATGCTTTCTCAACAAAGAACCTGGCGAATTTAATTTCTGGTGTGGTGCCTCGGTACTCATTAAAAGTAATTTCTGTGAGATGAAGATCAAGGCATTCAATGGGATTGTTATATTCCCCAACATTTTCTACTTTTGGGCCTGCTAGTATCTGCAAACGAAGACAACATATTAGTGCATAGCTATAGATTTGAACACTTTGGGCCTCTTTGATTTGCAAGATTTCTAAAATACACAAAAAGAGTGAAATGCCACCTTCAATCTTTCATGATAAACTTTTATCACGAAAGCATGTCGGGCAAAGGAATAAAACGCGTACAACACTAGCATCTCAAAAAATATATGTATTGAAATCCTCCAAATTTCCATTAGAAATCATTCTACATTTCTCAATGTAATCATGGGTAAAAAGTAACAAAAAATTGAGCTCCGTTGTGGTTAACAATTAACAGGAAAGGAGCATCACCTTGATGTATAGCTTCTCTGTGCAAGGAAAGCATCTAAGGAATCTAACAACCTCATCTAGATTGGGGCCGACAGATTGTAGTGCCAAGATCTTCACTGTGCGCAGAGGCCGGGTCAAGCTTGTGGGAATCATTTTCTGGATGACAGGCGAACATATAGATCAACAACAATTAGACTAAGGAAAGCATCTAAGGTGATGTGGAGGCTACTGAACCCATCCATCGCATGAAGAGGAAGGTACTCGAGCAATGTACAGCCAACGAGCAGGCACTCCAAATCCTCCTTTGAGATGCGGACGGCAATGAGCTCGAGGTGCTTAAGTTTAGGGAGATGAAGAGCGCACGCGGCATCGATCCGGGGGAAAATGCACCGCCTGAATGTAGCAAGGCACAGCGTGGGCGCGAGTCGGAGCACGGACGGCGGCAGTGAGCAAGGACGTCTAGCATGAAGGTTGAGCTCCTCGAGCCGATCCAGGGCTGGGGATAGGAACCAGTAGTGCAACCTGGGTTCGGTCTTGTTGTGGGGATTGAGCCTGTCGATAGCAAGGCGTCTAACTGGCCCAGGGTGCGTGGCGAGGATGTGGGACAATGCGTCCAGGCATTGCTGCTCCCCGTTGCAGAACTCGTGGTCGACGATGATGTCTAGGGGGTGGTGTGCCAGAGGGGGCGCCACCGCCATGAGAGGACAGTGGTTCGCATGCCATATTTGACGGGGAGGTGGGATATGATGGTTACCAACATCTCGTCGGGGAGGCTGCTGATGAAGTCCACGTTTGCCGGAGGCTCTTGCGGTTCTGGCTCGACCCACCCCCGCTTGTTGGCTGGCTCGTCCTCCATCTCACAGCAGGCTGCGATCCTCGGCGGCGGTGCTTGTAGATGAGAATGGAGGACTGGTAACGTACCTTCCCGAGGCGGCCAAAACAAAAGTCCAAAACCAACAATAAATTGCAGCGCTCGCGGCGTACGCGGCGGAGTGCTCACAGTCGTCCCGTCTAATCAAACAGCTGCCCACGGTAGCAGATGGTTAGTTGAACACCCACGGTTGGACTAATACGACCGTTTGCGATAATAATGTGGTGGCTATTTGTTAAAATGCCTAGGAAAATCAATGTATAAAAAGGAGAATCGAACCTTGAATAATTTCATATGTTTAGCACAGTTGCATGTTGCCTCTGTAAAATAAATCAAGGCGGGAAGATACAACGTATGTCGTTTCCGCTGCCGAAGCCTCATCTGTCTACATAGCAATCTGGAAGAAAAAAAGACAGAAACATACATGTAGGACATTCAAAATCAATTCTCAAGATCTGGAAGAAAAAAAGGGCACAAACATATATGTAGGACATTCAAAATCAATTCTCAAGATCTGGCTACGAATTATTAGCACGCACGCTAACCCTAGTCAGATTATTAGCAAAAAAATCATTTGTACAGAACAAACAATTAATCACTAACCATAAATACCATTCAAACAATCAATACACTACACGGATCTAACGAATCTTACCCTGATTTCATGGACTGGGTGAACATAACCAAGGGTTTCTGTTCCCAACAGGGGGGGGGGGGGACTAACCGGTTTTCCGTCGGAGTCGGAGTCATTGCCGGAGTAGCTATGGACCTCCGGCTCCAGCTGGGGAGGCACGACGACGACGACGAAGTAAAGGTCGCGCTGCTGCCCGCGCGAGACCTCGTCGGTGGCGACAGCAACCTCTACGCCCAGCTTCATGCGTTGCGCGGGTGCTTCACCAGCCCCGGCGTCGACACTCCAACCGATGGTGCGCTTCGGCAAATCCTAATACACTCCATGTGGCGGTGACAACTATAGACGGGGTGTGCGGCCACCTATTATGACCAGCGGATCGGGCGCGCCATTAATATGGAGCAGTGGGAGTGAGGTGGGCGGTGGTCAAAGGGCTGGCTCACCTGCCGGTGAGCCTGCGCAGCAGACTGCTGGCACGCCTACCGTCATTTCACACAGCTACTAGCACGCCCCACGGTGAGTGCTTAGCGAACACGCGCATGCCTCGGCCTCCCGGTCTGCCTGCTAGCATGCGTCTCGTCAACTCACGCATGCTCGTACGGCACACGGGACGCGTGCGTGGCACGTATTATATTGATTTTTCCTTTTTGATGATTAATTCTGCCGCTTTATTGCTTAACCGAATCAAGACACTTACATTGTTGGTCTAACGCACACGGTTTGAATAAAATAGTTCATTTGCGATATTGGTTGATAATTATTTATAATTTCCTGTATGTAAGAAGATTATATCAAAACTTGTCTCAAATTTGAAAAAAAAAATATCACAGTCTATTGGTGTCCATATGACACCACGATAAGTTTCATGAATTTCAACTTAGTTTTGGATTTATTGGATTTTAAAATCAAGATTCTCGATGTTAGAAATTTCTTGCATGGGGACTAAACATGCACCCAGGGACACGTACACATATGATTTTGCAATCCATTTTCATGCACTATCACGGGTCTCATGTAGATCAAATTTGACTTTTGCACATTTAAATCCCAGGGAAATCAATCAATGTATAAAAAACGGACAAATGCTATCTATTTTTTTCAATTTTCAACACTAGACTCCTTTGGTCGCATGTTCACTGCAGAAAAAGTTTGGCATATGCATCTTTGGGCCACATGCACGCGGTGGTCCTAGGACACTCACTCGCGTGGGCCCGCGAGGTCGCCGTCCAGCACTATGACATGCGATGAGAGAGGTTAATTTGACCAACAAGGATGGTCATTTTTTGGTTTTTGTTATACATACGGTAGGAGTATACATATAATACGAATTGAAGAGGGTGACCGGGGGCAATACTACGCGTCATATAGGACACTCACTCGCGTGTGATGCTTCTATCCGTGGGCCCGCGAGGTTGTCCTCCATCACTTTGACCCAGCAAGGAGGTTTATTTTTGGGTTGTGTTGCGGTAGGAGTATACAGTACGCGTCAAAGAGGGGAGGAGGGGGCCGGGGCAGCACATACTACACACACATCATGAATCGATCTCGCTCTGTGTGGGGACTTTTCGGTTTCCAAGGCGGGTGCCGCATAGAAGTTGTGCATATTGGGTATTAAAAACATCACCAACACATTGGGCCACGTGCAGATGATGGTTGTCACTCATTCGCCTGCGACTCTTCCCTCCATGGGCCCGCGAGGTCATCGTCCATCTAATATATGACACAACGAGAAAGGTAATTTGACGAACAAGGAGGATTATTTTCGGGTTGTGTCACGGTACGTAGGAGTATATATTACGCGTCGAAGAGGGGAGGGGGGCAACATATATATACTACGTGTCATGAACCTCGGTTCGTGTGGGGGACTTAAAGGTTTCCAACGCAGGTGCCACATCAAAGTTCTGCATATATATTAGGTATTCAAACATCACAACCACACATCTCCATACATAGGTTTGGCCCACAAGCAAGCAATGGCGGTTGTCCTCTAGCACTCACTCACGGGGTTATCGGCGAGATGCTTCATCCATCTCTGTGTGCACGCTTGCTCAATCACTTCAACCTACAGCGATAGAGGTTAATTTGACTTATAATTAGGAGGGGATTAAATTTTGGTTTGTCTTATACGGTTCGGTACATGCAACTATACTTCGCGCGCATGTGTACGCACGAATCCCTCCCACCGGGTCGAAGTGGGGGGCGGGGGCGAGCACGCGACGCGTCATGAACCAGATCTTTGTGGGGACTGTGCGATTTTCGACGCATGCATGCGCCACATCAAAATGTTGTGCTTTTGGTATTCAAACATATATGCATGCATCACGCATGTCCATACATATGTTTGGGGCACATACATGCAGTGGTTGTCTTTGGACACTCTCCCTCGCTTGGTTATCATCGACGGCCTATATATTCGTGGGCCCGCGTGGACGTCCATCACTTCGACCAACAACGCGAGAGAGGTTACCAGGGTGGATTCTTCTTCTCTTGGTTCGTGTTACCGTATAGTCATACATCGATCATGGTGAGATTCGAGACCTAAGTTCGAGGGCTCGCATACACATGAATCCCTATATATATAGTATACACGCGTCGTGAACCCTTGCTTCGTGTGGGGACTTTTCGGTTCCAAAAGCACGCTGCCACATCAATGTTGTGCATTGGGTATATTCAAACACCACATGACACTTCATACATATGTTTGGGCCACATGCACACAGTGGTTGTCTTCAGGCACTCCCTCGCGTGGTTATCGGCGACAAGCTAGCCTATTTTATGGGGCCGCGTGCGGAACGTCAATGCATGACTTTGACCCAACAAACAAGAGAGCTTATACGACCAAGGTGGTGATTCTTCTTGGTCAGTCTTACAATACGCCTTGGTGAGATGCCCCCTCCCACCGACTCAAAGTGTGGAGATCTCCAAAGTGTGTGTGGGGGGGGGGGGCACAGTACTACTTCGTACTAGATGAACCTCCGTGGGGTCGGGGATGTCCGGTTAATTTGCGATGCACATGTGCCACATCAAATTTGTGATTTGGTTATTTAAATATCATACCACATCGTTTTTTCACACACACACACACATCGGGCCACCCGCAGGTGTGGTTCGTATGTGGTCTCACCCATCTAATGCCAGAAGAACACATCTGTGGGCCCACACACGGTCCACATTTGATCGAAAGCAAAGGGGGGAGGGGGGTTGACCATGATGTACTCCTTTCGGTTTTGTGTTACGGTAGGGTGAGATGTCAGACCTAGCTATTTGGGGGCATGCGTTCATAGCTAGGATTCCCCTCCCGGCAACACGAAGTGTGTGTGTGTATTTGTGGGGGGTGGGGGTGGGGGGCTAGCAATAATAACATGCGCTTTGTGCGACAGGTGCCACATCAAAGTTGTGCATTGGGTATTTGAACATCAAACCACCCTTTTCATACGTATATTTGGTCCACATGCAAGTGTGTTCGTGTTTTAACCCTTTCCCGTGTTTTTTTGGCCAAATTTATAAAGAGCAGACGAGTCAGACGCAGCAACCGTCTGCAATCGGGTACAAAACAGACATGGTTCCCTAGGACTACCCATGTGCCGAGCCCCTGCCCCTGTCACCCACATGATCACAGTAGATTGGGCTCCACGAGGCTTCCCTCCCCCTCTCGAAAATGTCTACTCCCTCGCAATCTCAAAAATATCTACCCGCGTAGATGGTTTTTCTGTTTGATAGCACACGATTAGTATGCCTGGACCGTGTGCGATATTTGTTACTCTTGCTCTGCTTCAATCAGTAGATCCAAATTTTCAGTAGCCCCGGCATTTTACTCCTGCCTGCATCCCTCGCAATCTCAAAAATATCTGCTCGGCTGGAGTGTTTTTCTGTTTGATAGCACATGATTATTATGTTTTAACCGTGTGTGATGTTCGTTACTCCCGCCCCGCTCTGCTTCAATCCCTTGATCCAAATTTTTGGTAGCCCCGCCATTTTACTCCTGCCTAGTAAAAATTTTAGTACCCGCGGTATTTCCTCAAACACCACCTTGGACCCCCTCCACACACACACCCCAAATCCTTCGCTCACCCCAAATCCCCCGCTCACACACATACACACCACCCCTCCCTCGCTCCAAACCTAGCTAGGTCACCGCCGCCTCCATCGTCAACCTCTGTCGATCTGCCCATGCAGTTTACCCACCAATATGCATACCCTCGCTGCCCTGAGTTTCTTAGATGACGCCTGCGAAATGCCCCCTTTCCCAGAGATCCCCATCCCCACCCCCTCCCCCACTCCAGAGCGTCGTAGCCTAAGCCCGGCTACGCTTCCCGGGGAGCTCGAGGAGCGAATGGCCCAAAAGAGCTTTACCGCGGCCTCTTCGCCCAACGTCGGTGAGGTGGCCGTCGAGGAAGCTGACGACAATGACTGGACCTGGATTGAGCCTTTCAATCAACGGGCTAGAGTATTCTGGCATGTCGCGGTCGCCGGCTATGACATCGAGGTCGTCGACACCGACGGCTTGACACGGGTTATGTCACAGGTTAAGTTGCCCACCCCCAACCCTTCGGGTTTGACAGCCATCGATCTCATCGATGGCCCTGCCGCTGATCTCCTGTGGCTCATTATGAACAATTTGCCATCCTTCATCGCCATGGAGCCCCTTTTATCATTTCTGAAGGACACGTTCTACGACGCTGGCTTGGGATCCTTAGCTGGCAAGTCAAACCTCATCGACGGCGACCACGAGGAGGAGCCAATCTGTGACAAGTGAGGAAACCCATGATTTGTTTTCTCGAACCCCTTTTGCAGTGAGAACCTGTCTAGTATTTATTGCTATATTTGGTTGTTTGCATTACGCCTTGTTTATTTCTACGGTTTATGGTTGTTCGGTTGTTTGTAGTTAGCATATGTCCAGTTTCAATTGCCATCTTTGGTTGTTCGTAGTATGCCTTGTTTATTTCAGCTATTAACAATGTGATGTTCTATATGTGCTAGTATGAACTGTGCAGTTCAATTTCATCAATACCAAATTTAACAATAACTCTATGAATGGCTATATTTGGTTGCTGATAAGCATGTTGTACTCCCTCCGAATCTTTTAAGTTCACATATAAGATTTGTCTAAAGTCAAGCCTCGTAAAGTTTGACCAACTTTATAGAACAAAATACCAACATTCACAATATGAAATAAATATCAGTACATGTGTCATGACTTAAATTTTCATATTGTATAACTTTAGCATGGTAGATGTTGATATTTTTTCATATAAATAAGGTCAAACTTTATGAAGTTTGACTTCAGACAATTCTTATATCCAGAGTAAAAAGGACAGGAGGGAGTATTTAACACGCCTTTCCATTTGATTTAACAATGGCACTGTTTGGATACTCTAACTTAGCTAGAGGTTAGAGTTAGTTTCTAGCTCATGACAGTTAAAAGGGAGAGAGAGATTGGTGGAATAGTTCATTGTATTGCTTGAGCCTCGTGGGCATATATATATGAGTACATGGTCATCTTGGAGTACAAGTCAAGGTAGAATAAATCCTACGCTATCCTACATTTCCTAAATAACAATGATACTCAACAATGACTAACCCTAAACTAACTCTAGCCAAAGAGGTGTTTGGATGACAATGTTAGATTGACAATAAATGCACTAGGAGAACTAGCCCCAATCAGCACCTCTTGGGTGGGATAGTTGTTTTGGGTGGGTTTGACGCAATTAGCTCAAACTAGCCATCATGTTTGGATACTTTAGGGCTATTTGAGCCCAAACTCGCTCAAACTAACTCGAACCCATGGATCCAAATAGGGCCAATAACTAGTGTACTTAGACCTGCACAATACAAGTTTGAATGACTACGTTTGCTTTTTTTTAAATATTAGGCATGTTGCAGTTAATAACACACCTTTCCACTTCTTGTTTTTAAATATTAGGTTTTTAACAGTTTGGTCTTGCACATGTAGGTCCTGCTGTCAGAGGTTTTGACCCACTGTTTGACCCTTTTTGCATATGTGGAAATGAGTTGTCCATAAATATCAGTCAAGTCAGGAAACTCAGAAAGATTGTTACGATAAAGAAATTAGCGACAAAAACCAACAAGATCTTTGTCTGCATAATGAAGAAGACATAAGCTCACTATAGGATGGTACTAACTATTATACCATGTCTTTTTAATTCCTTTGCGCCATTTCAAATCTAGAGAAGATATTTATGCATATCCTTGTTTTCAGGCCTTTACGAAGCAGTTCACTGATGATTACCTCTCAAACCACCTCTTGGTCAGGAGGCGAGGAAGGTATTCATACAACACCCACGGTTCAATATTGAAGTGTTCCTGAAGAGGACGAAGGATGGATAGGCATTGGCCTAAAGTTGCAAAGACCTTCAACATCAATGAAGGCTCAATATTCGCCTTTCGCTTCAGCAGTTTTCCAGATGACATACATCTGTCTATGTACCGTCAATGATGCTAATTTTGAAAGGTTATAGATGTTGCATGTGAAACTTGGTGCTGGTGCAGTTGTGTAATGGGGTAGCTGAGTGCCGAAGCTATAAGATGTTGTACTCTGACGTATTTCAATTATGAAATCATGCTTCCTTAATATGAAAATGAAATATATTGTGTTCTTAATATGAAATGTCAGTTAGATTAATAAATGGATTATTAATAATAGGGCAATTAGCCTGCTAATTAGATTTTTCTATTGCAAACGGTTATTGAGAAAACACCGTGGGCGATGACCTCAGGCAACGCACGCAGTTTCTAGGAATAAACCGTGTCGGATCAATGAACAATCACACACGACATCCTCTTGAAAACCGTTTGCGTTAGGCCATCTTGCGCAAATGTTTACCACATAAAAAGTGTGTGTGATGGACAGCCTTTGCCACACAGTTTCTTCTATGCATCGTGTGTGATGCATTCAATAACGCAAACGATAAAATTGTTAATATCGTGTGCAATGGAGGCGCTATCACAAACGATTTAATGGGGAAAATTCTGTGTGATGTACCTGCGAACGGAAACATTTTCCTTGGAGTGACTGTGTGGGATGTATATACGAACGGAAACGTACTTCTTGGATTAACTGTGTGAGATGTACATACTAACGGAAATGTATTCCTTGGATTGACTGTGTGGACTGTACATACGAACGGAAACGTTTAGCCGGGACTGACTGTGTGGGATGTACTTACGACCGGAAATGATTTGGCCTGTATAATTGTATTTTTTTTAGCACAACTGTATGTATAACCGTATTTGATCGCTCGCCCGTCGCACACGACCTCATTTTGCCGAGCGTGTGTACCAGGAGGGCCTATCCCCGATGGTTTCTGGGTCGTGTGGGAAGGACCCCCCCTATCATAGTCACTCACTTGGCGACGGTTCAGAACGGCGTCGCGGAAAGGGGTTAAAACCATTTGTATAGCACCTCGTTGTACCAGTGATTGTCTATATCATTCTAGTTTATGTTGCCAAATCAAGATAGAGACACAGTTCAAATCATATCTTTTTAAGACACGGCAGCATAGATAGAATATAAGTGTGGGAAACTACACAGCACTGGCAACACTTGTAATGTGCATGACATGAGAACAATTGTTTATACAACTGAAACTGAAATCAACATAGAGCAAGAAGTTAGAACAGCAATCCAGTTAAAGAAATAGGTTTAAAACATACCGGTTGCGCCATTGGAGTTTCAATTGGATCCTTCAAATTCGAAATTAGTTGGTATGAGTAAATACAGTGATGCAAGAGCAAAGGAGTATGGACCATAGCTACGGAATCTGACCTAAGAACAGTTGCTCTTCTGCTTTAAACGTGGAGTTTGGGTTCACTGTGGTGGAGTTTGTGCTTTGGGCACTGCAGTTGCTTTACAAACTGCTCGTGTGGGGGTACTCTGTGGTGGACATGGTGCTGTGTCAACTAGAAGTGGGTTACTATCTACTGGGGTTGGGGTTAGATGGGGTGTAGCTGGTTCTCTGTCCAACGGTGTAAGTGTACAATCTGGAAGAGTCTCGATTATGTGTGGTGGGGCTAGTTCGTGAGCCAGTACAACCATGGTTCTATCTGCATCAACGGGTAGCACCGTCTTTTGTAAAGAACAGGTTTTTACTCCCTTAGATACTGCCATCACCCCCTCCAATTCAAATGGATGATAAACAAGAAAAGAAATTGAATGTACATACATTGTATTGATAGATAGATGTGGTAATTCACATATATGTTGTCTAACCAAACAGGACAGCATGACACAATTTCACATATATGATGGCTAACTAAACAGGATAGCATGACATAGTTTCAGATATATGATGGATAACTTAACAGGATATAATGGCATAATTCAACATATGATGAGTATCTAAACAGGATGACATAACAAAACTATATGATGTCTTTCTAAAATAGGTTGGGATGAAATAATTCACATACATGTTGTCTAAGTATACAGGATGGCATGATATAATTCACATAATTGATTCATATACTAAGCAGCTGGCACTCACATGTATGATCTCTAAACTAAGCAGATGGCATTGAATATTGTGTATATGATGTCTAAACTAAGCAATGCAAGACACCATATGCGTGATATGAAAAATATAAACATTGCAAGTTAGAGCATACACCTCAGGTGGGATATAGGACTGGTCATCTGTCTCTGAATCCTCCTCTGAGGAGCTATCTGTAACCATCGAGATATATGCTTCAACGGGTGCCATTGCCTGCTCTAAAGACCTTGTTTTCACTCCAGATTTTTCCATAGCCGGCTCAAATGGCTGATACACATGAAGAGTAGTTCAATATACACAGATTGTCGACAAATGGAATACGTAATGAAAAAAAAGGATGGCATGAGATAATTCACATATATGATGCCTGGCTACACAGGATGGCGGTGCATAATTCACATATATGATAACTGGCTAAAAAACATGGCATTGCATAATTCACATATCTGATATAGAAAGCAAACAGGAGGCATTCACACAAAGCATGTCCAATCTAAGCAGATGGCATGGCAATGCAAGACACCATATGCATGATATGAGCAATATAACCCTGCCAAGTTAGATCATACACCTCGGGGGGGATACGACTGGTCATCTGTCTCTGAATCCTCCTCTGAGGAGCTATCTATAACCAGCAAGAAATCTGCATCGACAGGTAGCACTGACTGCTCAGAAGACCTTGTTTTCACTCCAGATTTTCCCATCACTGACTCAAATGGCTGATGCACGGGAAGAGTAGATGAATGTACAAACATTGTCGACAAATGGAATACATTATGAAAAAAATAGTATGGCACGATACAATTCACATATACGATGACTGGCTAAACAGGATGGCATTGCATGATTCACGTATATGATGCCTGGCTAAAGAAGATGGCATTGCATAATTCACATATACTCCCTCTGTTCCTAAATATTTGTCTTTTTAGAGATTTCAAATGGACTACCACATACGGATGTATATAGACATATTTTAGAGTGTAGATTCACTCATTTTGCTCCGTATGTAGTCACTTGTTGAAATCTCTAAAAAGACAAATATTTAGGAACGGAGGGAGTATGATATAGAAACCAAACAGGTGGCATTCACACAAAGCAAATATAAACTAAGTTGATGACATATAAGATGTATAAAGTAAGCAATGCGAGGCGCCATATGCATGATATGACCAACATCAGCATGCCAGGTTAGAGCAAACACCTCAGGGGGTAAATAGGAGTGGTCGGCTCCCTCTGAATCCCCCTCTGAACAGTTATCTTCCTCTGGAATACAATCTGGAATGGGGGGAGGGGGGCTCCCACTTCGCCCACCATGGAGCGGCGTCTGCATGACATTATATTCCCACGCAATGGTCTTCTCTTTTTCTCTACATGTTCAGTACGATTGTGTACAATAACTGACATACATAATAAAAAAACATAGTTAGATTATGTAAGGCCTAAGGGGTGCATGCAGAAATCAAGACTGATGGTAGCAAACGAGTGGATAGATCCAAAACTAATGATAGTAGGCAGATGATAGCTTCAGTTTATAAAGATAGACGATGGCTCATCTACTATTTGTTGCCCACCGAACATGAACCACATAGAAGACCCCAGATGAACCAGATAGTAGACAGATACTATTCGTTGCTGCCTCGATATGTGCCCAACGGGCATTTTAAAACTCAAGTTGGAACATTAGTTTGGATCTGACTCAGAGTCTAAGAGGTGAACAGGATGATAAAGTAGCAGGTAATAATAACCGATGTATAACGTAAGCAGACACAAAAGAGTGCAACCTCTCTTCTAGAACTGTGTAGTCCTCAGGTTCATCTGCTCAGTCGATGATGGTAATGCAGTTGGCGTGGCTGCCGGCAATGGGGAAGATGGTCTGAGGCGGCAAAAGAAGGTCCATAGGGGGGATCTCTGCTACCGTGAACGCCTCCGTTGATGGTGCACCTCAGGTGGGGTGGATGACGGCACGGCATGAGTGGGACAAAGCACACAGAGTTTTCTTTGACACCTATCTGAAAATGAAGTAAATCTGTAAGGGCTCCTTAGAATTGGAGGATTCTAAAAACGCAGGGACAGGAAAAACACAGGAATAGGATAGGAATGCACGTGCAAAACAGAGCATTTGCAAACATAGGATTTCTGTCAACCTGGGTGTTTGGTTCACATGAATTGGAAGAACACGGGAATGGGGAAACATGGTCAAATTAAAGTCAAACCACATGAAAATGTAAAATAAGAATCTTATTATGCCGGTAATGCACTTAGTCCTGTTCTTCATGCATATTAATTTGAAAAGGACGTCCAAGTGGATATTAAAATTCCTACGTTTTTTCTTTGAAAGAGACACCAAAGTAAAAAAAATCCTCCAGTTTTGCTTTGCTCCATTCCTTCTAACCAAATGCACGAATAGTAGTACCATAGTAAAGTTTCCAATTCCTATGTTTTCCTTCACTTTTTCTTTGAACCAGTGGCGATTCTAGTAGGCAATCTTTAATAGGCTAAAGCCTGCCCTCAAAATATTTTGTGAGCTTAGATTTGGTCCACATGAATATCATATAATGGCTATCTTGCTAAACCGATTCAAATTGTGGTTCAAAAGAGCATTTAGTTTTCTCCCTGTTAACTTTGTGAACACAATTCATTTCTTTCTAGATTTTCAACTGCTTTGAACCAAAGGATCCCTGAGGGATCGACATGAATGTAGAGTAACAAAGTGATGCGACGAGTGTACAACCTCTTTGGCATAGCCTTGTCGACCTCAGCATCATTGGGTTGGACGTGGAGGACGGTGATGCTGGTGTGACTGTCGGAGGCGGGGAAGAAGATCTGAGGCCTCTGGAGATGGCGTTGAGGGTACTGCTCTGCTGTGATGGACGGTTCCGTCGTTGGAGCAGCTCCGGTGAGGTGTACGACGGCGAGGCTGAAGCAGGACAAGGCAGACAACGTTAATCTGAAGTGGGAGTCTAATAGCATGTGCAATAGATGATGTAAAATACATCACCAAAAAGTGCTAGATGTAAAATGCATCAGTCGCGCCGCGGCCGCTCCGACAGATGCTGTAAATACTGTTGACTCTGAATTTAACTGAAGAAACTGAACTTTACAGTCAAAACTGAATTTTACTGTCGAAACTGAATTTTACTGACAAAACTGATTGAACTAGTAGCAGAGCACTGCAATAGAAGTTTAGGGCGTTTGAGCACTGGTAGCAGAGAAGCAGTGATCTAAATCAGCAGCCGCTCGAGCAGGGAATGCACTAGCAGAGAGCAGCTCATGCAGTAGCATCGCGAGCTAGTGCTAAAGCAGCAACTCCTATAGCTGCCGCATGTCGTGCAGCAGCAGCAGCGCGAGCGAGAGCAAGAGCAGAGTAGAGCAGCAGCAGGAACGAGAGCAAGAGGAGAGCAATAGCATGAACAAGAGCAAGAGTGGAGCAGCAGCACGAACAAGAGCAAGAGTGGAGCAGCAGCGCGACCGACGGCAAGAGCAGAGCAGAGCAGCAGTGCGAACGAAAGCAAGAGCAGTGCAGCAGCGCGACCGACAGCAAGAGTAGAGCCACGGCATGAGCGAGAGCCAGAGCAGAGCCGCAACACAAGCGAGAGCCGGAGCAGCAGCAGCAGCAGCGCGAGCGAGAGCAGCAGCAACGCGAGTGAGAGCCGGAGCAGCAACAGCTAGTGCTGGTGTAGAAGTCGCCACTGAGGAAGCAACGACATGGGGGAGAGACACCATGAAGGAAGTGGCTGGCGACGGCGCCGTCGATGGAGACCCACCATGGCTTCTCGGTATCGAGCACCGGTAGCCCCGTGATATTAAATAAAAGATAAAATGCAGCGGTGAGTGCAGAACCTCCTTGGTGGTGCCGAGTAGGCCTCGGCTTCATCAGAGGAATTGGTGAGGGTGCTGCGGTTTCAACGGGGCAGGTCAAGACGGCGTTGTGGGGATGGAGGTGGCGCGATAGATGAGGTGAACATCAGGGCAGCTCCTTGGAGGTGGAGGACGGGGCGGCTGATCTGGCAGGACGACAAGATCGACGATGGATGCTCATCTGGTGCGGTGGATGAGGGACGTCGAGCTGTTGCTGTGGACGACATTGTCGGGGAAGAGGCTCCGGCTGGTCAGCGGTCGGGAGGCCGACGGAGGAGCGTGGGGTTTCACGGGTTTTGGCGACCTCGGTGTATGAATGGGGGGTACGAAGGGGAAGGTAGGGGGAGCCATGGCCTAGGGACGTGCTTGTCCGAAATGTTGGGTAAGTTACGAACGTACCCCCACCGGTTTTGACCACGTGACATTGAGGCGGCACTTCCGGCTGAGGGGTAGAAGGGGGATTTCGCGTGTCTGGGCTACGGGACCGATTTCGAATGAGGAGGGAGTTTTCGCGCGCGTCGAAATTTTGGGATAACGCGGCGCGGGTTGAAGAGGCGGGAGTTTCGCAGCAGAAGAGACAAAAAATACTCGAGCTTGAAAATTTCGGGATAACAAGGCGCGGATTCCATGTTTGGCAGAACAAACTTAACATGTACAAAAAAAGACAATTCATACAAGACACAAGAGATTCATGTCCCCTTTTACTATATTGCTATAAATGCCATTGGAAAACTACAAGAAAAATGTAAAAAAATCGGGAGAACAAGATTAGCATGTACAGTACCAATTCAATTCGCACTTCCCTCAACAACAACAAAAAACAAATCAATTCCCACCACAAGAAAGAGTCATGTCCCTTTTTATATGATTACAAATGCCAGGATCTCGAATTTCAATTTTTGAATCCACGTTATGTTGAATTCGAATATATCGTTAGGTGATCTTGCGGTTACATTGGATGTAGTCCTACAATTTGATCTTCCATCTTATATGAACATTTTACTCCACCCTATGAATATATATATTATCGTCTACCATATGGACTAAATTTGAATCAATTTTCCATATTTGAATACGATTGTTGTCAAGTTATACCATCATTTAAATATTATCTTGATAACAGAAAACATGCATATAGTAGTAATCATATTTAAATATGAACTACATGTACCATACGATCTCCAATTCAAATATTTGTATCCATTTTATGTTGAATTCAAATCACAGTACATTGGTCTAGGTAGCGAGATGTTCGGGATAATCTAAACCCTGTTTTCATATGTATAAAATTTTGCCGAATTGGGACAAGTTTTGGTATAAGCTTCTTGCAAACCGGAGCTTCTCTCAAGAAGCCTCGTGGTTCCGAGAGGGAACATGTCACCTTTGTGTGCGAAACGATATACGCTGCCTCCCCCCTGATTTTCTTTACAGAGGAAACATAGAACTATATGAGTGCCGTGTTAAATTTTGGAATTATTCTGGGTTTGTTTGGCCTTTTTTATACATTAATTGAGTTTCTGGTCATTTAATGTGCATAATTCAAATTTGAATTGCAAGCACATGCTCCAGTGCACCAAAGTAGGTTGACAAATCACATGTGTGTCCTTGGGTTAATTTCTAGGTCCCATGCAAGAAATGGGAATGAAATTCAAACATCTGGGCGTCGTGGCTTGGCCGAGAACATTGAGAAACTTGGTTTTTAAATTCCTATAAATCCAAAACTCGCCTGAAAATCATGAAACTTGGCATGGTGTTATGTCATAGCACTAACATGTTGTGGTAATTTTTTTGGCCGAATTGGAACAAGTTTAGGTATAAGCTTCTTGCAAAACGGAGCTTCTCTCAAGAAGCCTCATGGTTCCGAGAGGGAACGTGTCACCTTTGTGTGCGAAACGATATACGCTGCCTCCCCCCTGATTTTCTTTACAGAGGCAACATAGAACTATATGAGTGCTGTGTTAAATTTTGGAATTATTCCGGGTTCGTTTGGCCTTTTTTATACATTAATTGAGTTTCTGGTCATTTAATGTGCATAATTCAAATTTGAATTGCAATCACATGCTCTAGTGCACCAAAGCAGGTTGAAAAATCACATGTGTGTCCTTGGGTTAATTTCTAGGTTCCATGCAAGAAATGGGAATGAAATTCAAACATCTGGGCGTCGTGACTCGGCCGAGAACATTGAGAAACTTGGTTTTTAAATTCCTGTAAATCCAAAACTCGCCTGAAAATCATGAAACTTGGCATGGTGTTATGTCATGGCACTAACATGTTGTGGTAAAAATTTGGCCGAATTGGAACAAGTTCTGGTATAAGCTTCTTGCAAACCGGAGCTTCTCTCAAGAAGCCTCATGGTTCCGAGAGGAACATGTCACCTTTATGTGCGAAACGATATACGCTGCCTCCCCCCTGATTTTCTTTACAGAGGCAACATAGAACTATATGAGTGTCGTGTTATATTTTGGAATTATTCCGGGTTCGTTTGGCCTTTTTTATACATTGATTGAGTTTCTGGTCATTTAATGTGCATAATTCAAATTTCAACTGCAAGCACATGCTCCAGTGCACCAAAGTTGGTTGAAAAATCACATGTGTGTCCTTGGGTGAATTTCTAGGTCCCTTGCAAGAAATGGGAATGAAATTCAAACATATGGGCATCGTGGCTCAGCCGAGAACATTGAGAAACTTGGTTTTTAAATTCCTGTAAATCCAAAACTCGCCTGAAAATCATGAAACTTGGCATGGTGTCATGTCATGGCACTAACATGATGTGGTAAAAAATTTGGCCGAATTGGAACAAGTTTTGGTATAAGCTTCTTGAAAACTGGAGCTTCTCTCAAGAAGGCTCGTGGTTCTGAGAGGGAACGTGTCACCTTTGTGTGCGAAACGATATACGTTGCCCCCATGATTTTCTTTACAGAGGCAACATAGAACTATATGAGTGCCATGTTAAATTTTGGAATTATTCCGGGTTCGTTTGGCCTTTTTATACATTAATTGAGTTTCTGGTCATTTAATTTGCATAATTCAAATTTGAACTACAAGTACATGCTCCAGTGCATCAAAGTTGGTTGAAAAATCACATGTGGGTCCTCGGGTGAATTTCTAGGTCCCATGCAAGAAATGGGACTGAAATTCAAACATTTGGGCATCGTGGCTCGGCCGAAAACAGAAAAACTTGATTTTCTAATTCCTGTAAATGCAAAACACGCATGAAAATCATGAAACTTGGCTTGGTGTCATGACATGGCACCAACATGCTGTGGTAATTTTGCTGTCCGATTTGCGAAGGCGCGCACATTAACAATCAACAAAGTCATTTTGGAACAAGTGCTGTCATGTTACAATCGGAAACACAAGTAATATTGAAACCATGGGCGTTCTACTTACCATTTACGTGCCGCCACGCGTCCCCTTTTTTCATTGGCTAGGAGGCGCCGTGCGGGGTAGCTATTTGAGTACGGGAGGCGTGCGATCAGACCCCTGCGCGTGCTTATCGGGAGGAGAGCCCTTTGACCTCCATCTGACGCCCACCTCTCTCCCAACGTCTCCACTAATGGCGCCCGAGCCCCTGTTTAATGGCATGGCTATGTCTCACTCGACTGAGATTTAAGAGAGAGAAAAGAAAATCTGAAAAGAAAATTTTGCACAGATCTTGATGTAAGATCCGACGGACCTATATAGCATCTACTGTGAGTTATAGCAAGACTGATGAATATATAAGGATGATGACAGTGGATAATAATTGTCTTACATATTTAGGAAGATAATTAAAAAAGCCACATGCGGCTACGCTCAAAATACACAAGGGCAAAAGAAAAAGGAAGACGCATACAACGATCTGGCTCGCTGATCTCTACATTCTTGATGCGCTGCAGGTCACGGAGACTAGTTCTCGCGGCGAGCGGCGATGATATCTTTCATCAGTTTCATGTCCTCAATACGCTGCTTGGCAGCATCCACGGATTCCTCCACCAGCTTTTCGCGCTCGATGCGGAGCATGCCATTCTCGTCCATAAGTTTCTTGACGATGACGCCCGTCCTCTTCAACAAGGTAGCGGTCTCCTCCGCCTGCTTCGCCCTTCCAACGATCTTCGCCCTCAATAGGTCGCGCTCAGTGCGGAGCTTCGCCTTGTCCTCCCCTAGTCGCCGGATGACACCGGTAGCATTTTCAAACAAGGCATTCATCTCGTCCTGCAGCTTCATCCAGTCGGAGATCCGACCCATCAGGCCATCGAGCATAGTGCGCATGCACCTATGAGAGTCCTCGCCTGCCCGCGAGACGTTTTCCCAGGCCGTTGCGGCGCGGGAGGACCTCACTGCTGCATTCATGGTGTGGCGGCACATCTCTGCTGCTTCCGCGGCGCGGCCGGACCAGTCTGCTGCATCGATGGCGCAGCAAGACCTCTGTGCTGCTACGACAGCGCGGCGGGACATGTCGGCTGCTTTCGCGATGAGGCGGGACATCTCTCGTGCTTCCGCTTCCATGCTCACCTCTCCCTGGTAGTAATCTCTCGACCTAGAACTCATGCAGGCCATGGCAGACGCAAGGGAACGACGATGAAACACTTGTTTGTTTTTGTGGATGAGGAGTTGAGGAGGAATGTGCAGTCATCTTGGAGTATTATAACCAAGTACTAATACGCTCCTAAGTGGGAAACCGTTTAGGTTTTGATCGGTGTGAACAAGTTTGCAATTAAATATAGCATGGTAGTATAATTTGGAATGTGACGAGATGCAAGCTCAAAATTTATTGACGGTTCTAGTTTCGAAGTGCGGCACTATTCTCGGATGGCGTAACGTGGGCACGCGTTCTCGGCCGTGGTGTAGTAGTTTTGTAATATGCCACGGTACTTCTTTTTCTACTGTTGTGTACGTGCAATAACTGGCACCGTCGGATACATATCTTACGGTTATTGGGGCGTTCGCCAGGAATAGCCTCGTGGCGAGCTATAGACTAGTAATTTTTTCACACGCATAACATCGACACATATCATCTCTCTCCCTCTTTCCCACGCACACACCTAGTTTCTCGGGACTTCTCGCATGCACCATCTCTAGCTCTCTAGGTCTATGCCACCCACATACACTTGTACTCTGAGTTTAGTATGTTATACACGAAGAGAAGAGGTGCACGCACGCACTCGTCCTCTCTCACACACGCATCTGTAGCTACGAATTGTAGTGTTCTCAACCATCCGATTGGCTCTATCATAGGTTCCCTTTGCTCCTTGGCCTTGAGATTGAGAAGTTTAAAACACGGAGGCTAAGCTGGAAGCGCGAGGTTTTGGTTAATGTGCGGGCCGCACATGGCACCAACACGGCACAAGCTTCGTCTGCCTGGTGCGCAGTCGGGTGAGTACTACTAGTAGTAGTACTACTTTGATGTGTCGCCTCAACTCACAGAAGTATGCAACACTTCCTCAACAAACAAGCATATAAGCAGCTTATACTCCTTACCCAAAGGATCTTTATATCCAACAGACACAAAATATCCGTCCGACTGTTGGAAATTACTTTAACTACTGATCTGATGTCGAAGTAATTGCTGCATCGCCACCAAAATCCACCATCTCTTAAGCTAAAGTAGACTGAGCTAACCCCTATATTAGCATATTACTAAGATAAACAGAAGGAACTGTAGAATCATTTAGGAGGTGAGCTTGTCAATCTGAATGTGGAGGGACACCATCCTCGACAACCCAGCCCCGGCCAGCAGCTTGGGCGGAACTGTGAAGAAGGTTAGCTCCTACACGGCGACAGCGCCGGGATCCTTGCTGCTTGTCACCTCTATTTCCACCTTGACGGCATCGGTCCTACCTTTGGGCTCCCCCGGCGGGTCGTTCCCCCACAGGTTGGCCGCGTAGTGCGGCGGTGGGGACGCCCCCGCTCTGATGCAGACGACCGACACGGCGATAGGCGCGCCAATGTCGAGCACGCCGCTGACCACGAAAAATGCACGGCCGTCCTCCTCCGCGAACAACAAGAGCCGCGGCTCCGACACTGGCACTTGCAGCTGGAGCACCTTGCCATACTGGATCCTGTGCACGGGCATGGGATGCATGGTGCTGATGTGGTGGGGGAGCACCGGTGGCGGGCCTTCGTAGCCGCAGACGGGCACGGGGCATTTGCAGGGCGCAAGCGGACACACGCTCTGGTGATCGGCGAGCCTGTGGTAAGTGACGTAGATCCCACAACCTTCATGCGGGCACTCCACCCTCACCGAGGAGAGGACAGCATCCATCACCGTGTTCTGGACGTCGAAGCCGCCGCCGCGCTCGCACTTCTGGCACTGCCGCTGGTTCCCGGGCGCTCGCCACGGCAGTCCGCGCAGGCCAGGTGCCCTCCCTTGCACTGCACAAATCAATTGAACATCACATCAATCAAGAAACCTGCACCTTGCTCGATCAGCCGAACGGACGAGGTGTATTCGAACCTCGTACACTGGAGGCTTCAAGGGGTGGAGGCACAAGGGGCAGTGGAGTAAGGTGAGGTCCATAGAAACCATAGAGAGCTCCATCGTCGGGTCCTGTTCCGTCGGCATGATCTCGCCCTCCTCGTGCACCACCATCTCTCGCTTTAGAGCATGGTTAATAGTCTAGACGGCCGCTGGCTATAAGATGTTGCCACATCATCTATAGCCAAGTTTATAGCCAGCAAGTATAATAGTCAGATACAAATAAGTACTACTTCATTGATACATGGCCCACCTTCCTCTCTCACAAAGTGTCTAGGAGCACGTGCTACAGCCGGCTGTTAGTTAGTAGCCCGCTTCTCTTCTCTCTCCTCTTCTCTCTCTACCAACTCAGCAACAATATATTATTTTAAGCCTTACAGCCTGCCCACGTCACCTTATTATACTTGCTTAGAAAGTTTTACCATCACATATTCATACTACTTCAAGGTGCATTAAAGCAACACATGCAAGTATCAAAAGGAAAGTCACGGCAGGCATGCATGCATTGTAATTAATGCATCGGTAAACGAAAATTATTGAAATATATCGAGTGCACTGCTTTGATGTGTCGTGTCAACTCGTACAACAAGGAGAAGTTTGATTACAACGCCCTCTCCCTCGCCCATGAGCGTGGTGGCTCGCAGGACTAGGAGAAGCTTTCGCTACACGCTCTCCCTCCCGCACGCGGTGGACATGCAGCAGTTCATTCGCTGTCAGATGGCCAGAAGCATACTAGTAGTACTCCACTATAGAAGTACCATCATTGTTCGACTTCCCGAAGAGGCGAAGAGCCAAGCGCAACCCGAACGCTCGTGTGGCAGTTTCATGTGTAGGGGAGGTAGTATAGTAACATAGTCTAGGATAGCGTGTACCGTGCCTCTAAGCTTAAAATTGTTGGAGTCGGCTCCATGCTATGAGGCCGTCTCGAAGCATTTTTTTTATTAAAATAATCTTCTGGCCCTACCTGTCATCCTGGTTATTGTAGTTTGCACGCTGATCTGGTCAAGAGAGGAATATATATTTTAATTTGTGGTGGGGTAAATGTTAGAGGTTGCAGCAAATATTGTACAATGTGTGTCTTTTAGCCAAGTTTAGAGGCAAGCATGGGGGGCCCGTGCTATGATGTGTCGCGTCAACACGTACAAGGAGGAGAAGCTTGATTACTAGTAGTACATCCTCTCCCTCGCCCATGCGCTCAGTGGCTCGCAGACGAGGAGAACCTTTTGCTTTTACTACTCCTACAACAAGCTCTCCCTTGCCCCCGCGGTGGAGAGGACATGCAGCAGTTGATTCGATACTGTAGAAGTAGTAACATCATTGTTTGACTTCTCGAAGAGGTGAAGAGCCAAGCACAAACCGAACGTGGCAGTTGTGAACGCTCGCGTGGCAATCTTATGTGTAGGGGTGGGGCGTGGTGTGGCAGTTTTGTGGCAATTCTTTTCTATTGCTGTTTGCGTCCAATAGGTGCCACCGTCGGATGCAGATCTTACGGTTATTGTGGCGATTGCTAGTTATAGTCATCTTATGAAAATCAAATAATCCCAAAACAAACCCGACCACATTTCTTGTTTCTAGACATGAATAGGAATCAACCAATAAGAGACGTGGGCCGTGTATGTTTTTAATGCCTTGAGACGTAGTACCTAGCACGGCATGCAGCGGTCAGTTCATTGCATGCAATGGTATTAGTTAGCAAATACTCCCTCTGTTCCTAAATATTTGTCTTTCTAGAGATTTCAACAAGTGACTACACCGTAATGAGTACATACGGAGCAAAATGAGTGAATCTACACCGTAAAATTTAGGAACGGAGGGAGTAAATATTAAGGCTAATCAGAGTGGGGAGTATCATATACTAGTATCATGCATATGATACTAGTGTATGATACTATCTCCATAGTGCATAGTAGTATCATAGAGTAGTATCATAGATGATCATATTTATTGCCATGCATGACACAAAGTAGCATAGCATTTAACATGATACGGTATCTACCAACTCTGTTACTCTAAGAGCAAGTACAATAGTGGGCTTATAGCCTGCTTACATTCAAGAGCCTGACTATATGCGTGCTCCAAGGCAGATGCAATAAATGTGAGGAAAGAGATAGAGAGAAGATGAGAAAAAGTACTAATCTTATAGCTAACCTTGTTGTATGAGTGACTATATGTGTTGGCTATAGATGATATGACAACATCTTATAGCCAGCAGTTGGTTGTATTATTAACCATGCTCTAACCCTCTCTCTCTCTTCTTTGGCCATGTTGGGATCCAGGGGTTAGAGTTAGTTTGAGCTAGTTTGGGCTCAAATAGCCCTAAAGTATCCACACATGAGGGCTAGTTTGACCGTTCAACTTCTCTTTTTGACACGCATTTACATTGATATGGCCTGAATGCCAACAAGGGAGAGGGTAGCGGTTCCCGAAACGTTGAACAGTCAATGATGCCTCCTCATTCAATTAGCATGCAGAGGGAAGTAATTGGAGAAGAAGAATGGAGCCAGCACGATGTGAATGCAACGCAGTTTGGACTCTCTTATAAAGGCACCCTACCACTCCAATCCATCTACTCATAGTCTCTGCGCAACACTGCCCACTCCAATCCAAGACCAAGTGACCAGAAGCCACAAGCACCCATGGCATCGATGGACGAGAGCGGCAGTCGGCTGTGCCAGATTGTCCAAGACGCAGGCATGTGGCCCCGCACCGCGCAGCATTTCCAGACGGTGCTGGCGACCGCCGGCGTCATAGCCCTCGTCGACGCCGGCTTCGCCTCTCGCATGTGCGAGATGATGGTCGGCTCCATCCGCAAGTTCACCGTCGTCAAGAAGCGCGCGGACGACCTTGTCGTACTCCTCCAGCCCGCGCGCCCAGGCTCCTCGCTGCCTGCCACCCTCATCGGCCTCCAAGGTGACGAACTCTTTGAAGCACTAGTGGCCCTGCAGCTGCCGGAGGTCGCGATGAAGAATGTGCACCTCGAGGCCGCGCTTGCCATGCAGCACCTCGCCATGCAAGAAACCGTTGACCTTCACATCCACGTCTACAAGGAAATCATCTACATAGGCCACTACAAGGCCAGCGAGGACAGAAAGACGTTGGCCTTCTTCCACCGGCTGGAATCTTTGGAATGTGCACCTCGAGGTCGCGCTCGCCATGCAGCACCTCGCCATGCAAGAAACCGTCGACCTTCACATCCACGTCTACAAGGAAATCATCTACATAGGCCACTACAAGGCCAGCGAGGACAGAAAGACGTTGGCCTTCTTCCACCGGCTGGAATCTTTGGACACCATTGTTCGGAAGCACGTTGACCTGGCCACGAAAGCCGTTGCTACTTAGCCGCCGTTCGGTGGGCCGGTGCCCTGAGTCGAGGAGGAGGAGGTCGTCGATGGATGCATATTTCTTCTTGCCTCCTATAACCAGCACTGCATCGCCTCGTGGCCTTAATGTTTTATTAGTGTATGGCATTTTTATTCCAGTCGTAAATGACATCATTGTTCGACTTCTCGAAGAGGTGAAGAGCCAAGCGCAACCCGAACGTGGGAGTTGCGTGCGCTCGCGTGCCAGTCTTATGTGCAGGGGAGGGGGCGTGGTGTCGCAGTTTTGTGGCATTTCTTTTCTATTGTTGTTTGCGTCAAATAGGTGCCACCGTCGGATGCAGATCTTACGGTTATTGTGTCGATCGCTTACGAAAACCTTTATAATCCCAAAACACTTAGGTGTGGTGGATTAACTCGACCTTGTTTCTTGTTTCTTGACATGAATAAAGGAATCAACCAATAAGAGACGTGGGTCGTGTATGTTTTTAATGTCTTGAGACTACCTAGCACGGCATGCTGCGGTCAGTTCATTGCATGCAATGGTAGTACTAAAGTAAAAATATTAAGTTCTCTCATTTTCCCCTCCGCCTTGGTCATGGTGCACAATGTAGTAATGACTAGTCTCTTCTTGACCCGCATTTATGTTGATACGGCTTGAATGCCAAGGAGGGAGAGGGTAGCGGTTCCCGAGACGTTGAACGGTCAATGATGCATCCTCAATTAGCATGCAGAGGGAATTAATTGGAGAAGCAGAACGAAGCCAGCACGATGTAATGCAACGCAGTTTGGACTCTCATATAAAGGCGCCCCACCACTCCAATCCATCTACTCCTAGTCTCTGCGCAACACTGCTCACTCCAATCCAAGACCAAGTGACCAGAAGCCACAAGCACCTATGGAGGCGATGGACGCGAGCGGCAGTCGGCTGTGCCAGATCATCCAAGACGCCGGCCTGCGGCCCCGCACCGCGCAGCGTTTTCAGACGATGCTAGCGACCGCCGGCGATGTAGCCCTCGCCGACGCTGGCTTCGCCTCTCACATGGACGGCATGATGGTCCGCTCCATCCGCAAGTTCACCACCGTCAAGAAGCGCACGGATGACCTAGCCGTACTGCTCCATCCCGCGTGCCTAGGCTCCTCGTTGCCTGCCACCCTCATCGGCCTCCATGGTGATGAACTCTTTCAAGCCATGGTGGCCCTGCAGCTGCCGGAGGTCGCGACGAAGAATGTGCACCTCGAGGCCGCGCTCGACGTGCAGCGCCTCGCCATGCAAGAAACCGTTGACCTACACATCCACGTCTACGAGGAAATCATATACATAGGCCACTACAAGGCCAGGGAGGATAGAAAAACATTGGCCTTCTTCCATCGGCTGGAATCTTTGGACGCCATTGTTGAGAAGCACGTTGACCTGGCCACGAAAGCCGCTGCTACTTAGCCGTCGTTCGATGGGCCAGCGCCCGGAGTCGAGGAGGAGGAGGAGGTCGTCGATGGATGCATCTTTCTTCTCGCCTCCTGTAACCAGCACCGCATCGCCTCATGGCCTTGATGTTTTATTAGTGTGTGGCATTTTTATTCCATTTGTAAATGACATGTGTGATCCCTTGCTCTTATTTGGCGTTAATTATATGTAGTATCACTGTCTTCGTCCTGGTGTACTACCTAGGTCCTGGTTTATTAATCCCTTTTGTAATAAATTTTGACCAAAGATTTAACTGACAAAATGTTAGTGCATGTCAACAAAAATTATATCGTTTGATTTGTATTTGAACATAGTTTTCAATGATATAATTTTGGTGACATGCATGAACCTTTTGTTAGTCAAATTTTGGCACAGATTACGATGGGGGGCAATAAACCAGGACGGAGGTAGGCTGGTCACCATCGTGTTTTGTGTCAAATTTTGACTTCAGCGACCCAACCTACATGGAGGGAGTATATATATTGGCGTGACAACCAAACTTACATATTCAAAACTGAGCGTTACTACATGTCACGAGTTCAAAATGAGAAAGTGGAACAATTACTACAGCACGCCTGTGCCGTTTGCGTTGCACCCCACACCGTTCCGGCCCGCCGCTCATCGCGCATTGGCTTGGCATTTTCTATGTACAAGTTATAAAGGTAAAGACTGTCGCGTTCACGTCACACCCCCACACAGTCTGTCCGGCACGCCGCTCAAGCAAGGGAACGCTTGTTGTCTTAGCATTTTCACTGTCAGGTGGGGCCGCAGTTGAGCAAACCGACTATCGGCAAATCCCCACCCCGCCCACCGCGCGTCGTCTGAGTTAGAATTAGAAGAGAGAAATGAGGGAGAAGAGCTAGCTATAGCACGGACGCTGTTGTCAGATGGGACTCGTGTTGATAGAATAAGAGTACTGAGTACTCGTACGTCTAGTACTGAGTACCACTAGGTGGGTGCGTGCGACCTATACCTGTCATCACTTTAGGTCTCCTTTTTGAACCGCAACTATGCTTCACAGTACATATTTTTTCACGCATTTTTCCTCCTATATGTACGCCTAGGCTATTTCCACGTGCTTCCTTTCGCCGACATGTGGGACATAGAGCATCTGGGTCGTAGTGCATGCACGACTCGGAGCACATGCAACCATGCCGGCGTACTTCACATTTCAGACCTGACGAATTACATACAAACCCCCCGCAGAAGAATAAATAAATAAATGAATTACTACATGCAAACTTGATTATTTTCATAGAAACCGAAGCACGTTCATTAAATTTTGGACATAACACATTTATAAAAAACGACCGGACCTAAACCAGTCTAAGGGCCTCTTTGATTCGCAGGATACTGAAAACACAGGAATGGGAAAAGTATGATGGCGATGAACCGAGAGGAGGAGGAAGAGGTGGAGTACTGTATGTGCTAGAGACTGGATTGTAGTACATTGTTTTTTATGGCCATATCACCACATTGTTTTCTATGGCCTATCGCCTGCTGGTTCACTGGGCTGCCATGTTTCGCACTCCTCCGACGTGAGTAGTAGTATATACTACGTAGTACTATATATACCACATGATTCTTTGCTCCTTCTTACTTCGCCGACATGTGGGAGAGCCAGCATTCGGGTCTACGTGTCATGCACCAGATTTAGAGTGGGGAACGGAAGGGGGCATCACCCCGGTCGTAGCGTCGGAGTAATAATGACTATAGTGAGTAGTCATATCACAAGACCCCATCTTTCCAGCAGTAACGAGCCGTCAAATCGCACAGCCCTACCTTTCCAGCAGTAAGTTGAATCCGCTACTCCCTCACCATCCTCGCCTCTCTGTCAAACTGGCTACGTGAAAACTGCCGCACGTACTGCCTGGGAAAAGCCCCGCCCTCAACTTTTAAATACTCATAGTATAATTTTGTATCGATGAATTGCGCCATGGAGCAGAAAACCAAAAGAAAAAGGTGGTACATGTAAACAAATACAGTTCAAGCTCTAGCTAGCGATTCAGAATGTAAACCGTGCATGTGTTTACACGTATAGGTTTCTTCAAAGTACTGAGTCCATTGATGCAATGTGGTCAAACTGTACCATCTATATCTCAAAGCCAAAATAGTTCGAGCTTGTTCGTTCTATATAAATAGTACTGTATGTTTATTCACCCGTGGGGTTGTTCAATGAATGGAGGACCGGGGAGCACAAGTGAACAAAGTGCAAATTGCAGTCAGTCAGGTTAAATAGAGAGTTTCTTTTCTTTAATGCCACGTACACAAATCAAAATGCTTGTTGTGGAGAGAAAAAGTTAATCACTCCACTATATATATAGGCAGGGGCCTGAGCGCTTGCTTTACTAGGGTTGCTCTTTTCATTCTCTCATCCTCTCTAGATCTAAAGAAGACAGCGGTAGCGACATTTCCTCTCTGCTCACCGCTGGTCATAGATCCGGCCGGATCCCTTCGGCTGGTGTGTGTAGGGGACTAGGTGCATCGTTCACGCGGTCATCCGCGGCGAGGGAGGAAACCCACAGCTGCCGGCAGGTCCTAATCCTCTGCCCATGTCGTTCTCTCTGACACAACGCCGGCTCGGGAGGTCCTCCGACCCCTTCTTCCTCCCTGTCGTATTGTGGGCAGATCCGACCTGCCGCCAGCCTCCTAGCCACATCCCGACGACCCTCAGGTGTAAGTTCCTTCGAATGCGGCCCTGCTCTACTGCCCCAGCTCCCCACATGTCTGCATGTGGATCTTTTTCTACTTCCATCAGCTCTTCCAATGCCATCTAAATTTTTAGTATTATTAGAGGTAAAGTTACTTCATGCAGTCGAGTCTAGGACTTGGTTCAAACAGCGAAGGGGGGGAAGTTGTAGCATGAATCTAGGACTTGATTCAAAGAGGAAATAACAGGGGGAAAGTAGTAGAGACTGGATACCCAACCGGTCTCTTGGTTGAAAAGGGAAATAAAGGGAAAATGCAGTACAAACTGGATAAGGAACAGATCTATTATTGGTTGAAAAAAGGATAGAAAGTGGCGGCTGGTGGACAAGTCAACAGAGTATGTCCAGGATTAGATTTGCTGCCCTCACATAGTAAAAGGTATCCAGGATTAGATTTGCTGCCCTCACAGAGTATGAACAAACTCGGCATCACCACTTTATGCCTCCTTGTAGGTACATTGTGCTGATGCGTCCACTGTCGCATGTCCTTATACTAACTTTTTGCAGTAGTTAATATAAGGGCGCATGTAAAATGAAGCAATCACACTATTACCGTAAGGACATATCTAACCAATGTTATTGTTAATCTAATGCCTCCAGTAATACGATGCAATTAAACTGTGTTACAAATGGTGCTCCTGCTATTTTTTCCAGTATGATAAGTAAGTTGCTTCTTTATGCTGCTGAGTGTCCTGGTGTCCCCACTGTCCCATGCCCATAAACCAACTCTTTAGCTGCTGTTGATCTACTGTATCTGGTAAACAAGCAATGCCACCATTAAAGTGACGAATGTCATTGTTGATCGTAATGCTTTCGGTAACATGAAGCAATGCTGCTGTTTTAAAATTTCTACTATGCTTGCGTGATTGTCATGAACATAATCAAGATGCTTCTTTTCATTTCGTGTATGTTTCGTATCTCGTTATTGACCAGTAACTGTTTTCTTTCTATCTTTTTGTGCGGATAGGGATATCCATTTCACCTCGTTGCCATTGTGACCTTTTGGTGAACTGCACAAAACACTTTTTTTTTGGAATGAGTGTCTTGTGCAGTTCAACTAAAATGTCACGTGGGCAACGTCTCTCAATTTTGGTTGAACTGCACAAAGGTTGATTGGAGTTTCCAACATCTTCGTCAAACTCTGTTGGTAATCTCATGAAACATTTTATTAGCCTTTGCAAGATGAGCCATCACTGTCACCACAATGGCACTTTATTTTAGTGGAACTGCACAAAAGGATAAGCAAATTATAGTTGCACCTTGCATGAGTAGGACAACCAACCTTAATGTTGCTCAATTTTAGTGCAACTACTAAAGAAGAACTGCCAGCTCATGAGAGCAAGTACTTCTTGCTAGTTGCATGATACAATCTTTGCTTCATTTCAGGCGAACTGCAGAAAAAGGTCGCCTGAATTGAATCATCCGAGTGGATCTGCAGGTTCACCACATCGAGTCGTGGTGGCGTAGGGCCCCTCTTTCAGTTATGGTTCCCATGACCGGGTATGTTCCTTCTTGGTTGATTTTGACTCTGCATCCAGCTAGTGATCTTGTGCTACTGTTATGGCACTGCTATGAGAAAGCAATAATGATATTGTTTTTGCATCTTAATTTAATGCCACTAATAATTTGTGGCAATCTTTTGGCACCGCTACTGCCACTGATAAAATGAAGTAATAATACATTTAAAATAGAGCTACTGTCTTAGCTACCATTTCATTTCCAATGTAGATAACTTGCAGAAGGCCTATCCGGCAGAATCAAGTCCATGTGCACTGCATCAATCACATAGCTGCAATGAACTAGTTAAATCCATCACGCCTACCATTGAGGTGGCGCGGGCCCCCTCTCTAATTGGCGGGCGCCATAATTTTAGTTGAACTGCACAAAAAAGTGATTGAAATGAGTCGATGCTCCTCCTTCTACTGCCACACTGAGGTGTTAATAGATGTCAATGAATCGCCTTCATGGCAAGATACGGGGACATGAAAAATAACTATCTCCCAAAGTCATCTCACACAGGTTAATACTGTCCTTTATCAACATGATTGTGCTTTGTCATACTATGCTAATGTTGTATTTTTTTTAATAAAGCTATTCTATCGCAATCTTTTCTCGTTTTGGAAATAAAGTTGCTTTAACTAGTGCCAATATTATAGTAATCATGCTCTTTCTTATTTATGCAAACAGGAATACTCAACTACAGATGTTGTGATGGTCAAAAGCATTCGCCAAGTTCTTGGCTTGTATGACACGACTAGCCAAGATGGATTTAATCCCGAGATTCACTTTATCCAAAGGCTCTAAAGTGCCATGCCTGTGTGCAAGGTGGAAAGAGATATTTCAGGACGTTGATTGATGATTCCACTAGATTCTGCTATGTGTATTTGTTAAATACTAAGGATGAGGCTCTATACACACTACTTCAAAATCTAGAAGGCCCTCTTGTGCATATATTGGAAGTGGTAGTGCCACCAGTGATGCAGAATATTTCAGCTGCCAATGTTTGACTTGTGTGGCCTTAAAAAGGACTGGTTTCAATGTTTAAGCAAATCCTTGGATCAAATTGCTTACATGAAGCATCGATCAATTTTGATTTATTTGTTCACATTCTCACAACGTTTGAGTTATACAGTTAAGATTGGCTCTGATCTGTGAATCATTGAGATGTGTAGGCATCTTTGTTGTACTTATTATTTGAATCTAATGGGTTGGTTATGAATCTTGCAAGCTGGGAATCATTGTGATGTGTAGGCATCTTTGTTTTACTTATTATTTCAATCTTATTGGTTGGTTCTAAATCTTGCAAGCTGGGAAACACGACATGATGATGCAGAGGACAACAACCATAACAAGTTGTTCAAACATGGTAGAATTGTCTGTGAAAGTGCGGCAAATGAGTCGATCATTTGTGTCCTGAGAATAATAATTCTAATTGTTGTGCATGTTGATCCTGTGGCACTGATAGAACGAGCCAATGTTTTGCTTGTTTTAAGAATAAATTTTAATTAAAGCTAATAAAATTTAAGTAAAGTGACCACTAACACTTGCTATTACAGTACCAATACAGACCCGCTCGTGAACCCGAGGGGGCATGTTCTGCTGGGCGTGCAGCGGGCGAGGGAGGGGTAGTAACTGGTATCGCCTGTACACACTCAGTTTACTGTTGGATGCAGTTCCCCAAGAGCTGAAAAACGAACCACTGCCACCGCCTACCCACTCGTTCACCGTCGATTGCAGTTCCCCAAGATTGGAAAAATGAACTGCTGCTGCCGCGGTGCCGCCCCCTAGTACCCCAGTACACAGCGATCGTCTTCATCTCCCCCCTGCCCCCAATCCCCACAAAATGAGAACCGCCACATCAACTCTACGTGAGAAGATACTCCAATGGCGATCCGAGGGGTGAGCCTGCTGGATATGGACTTCAGCAAGGAGTTCACCTTTGAGTTCGCCGTTCAGACCCATGGCAGCACCAAGTTGAATGTGATGTACACCAATGATCCGGACTCGGTGAAGCTCTGCCTCGCCAAGTTCAAGCAGTACCTACAGGAGGAGAAAGCACAAGGTCGCGGGACTAGACCTTGTGCCCATCCATTCGTCTCCTAATAGGGACCAGTGGATCACCGTCGCCCAGGTATGCGTGCGGGACGAGGTTCTCGTCTACCACTGTTGTAGGGCCATCAGAGGTTCTGGAGCATTCGCCCGTTTCATCGGCACCGCCGACTGCACCTTCGCTATGATGGAGAGCAGGAAGAACGCGACTGTGCTTTATGATTCGGCCATCTGGTGCAACAAGCTTGTCGACATCCAGAAGCAATACAAGATCATCGGCAATGGGCAGGAGAAGGACTCCGTGGTTGACCTCGCCGCGAGCATCATCGACCCCTGCTACACCAACATGAAAGAAGACGTCGATACCAAGCACCTGAACATGTGGGAGGTACCTCTCAATCTAGCCTACATAACCTACGCGGCCAAGGACGCATGCGCATGCTACGACATGTATAGGCGGATCTTGGACATGAGGGCGTGTCTGCTTCCCGTAACTGACGAGTACACGGACAGCCGCAGCGTCATGATCAAGCGTGCCAGGAAGGTCTAGATGATGTACTTTTTTGTTTAAGCACCTTTATCATCTGGGTGTTTCATGCATTAGCCTATGTGTCGTAATTATCTGTTTTGTCCGAAATATTTTGTCTAAAAACCCATTAACCTGTTTGCTTTTTTGGAGTGGCTATTTGCTTATGTATGTAACTAGTTCACTGGGCTGCCGTGCTTTGAATCTCCTTCCTCCCAACATATTCCCCTTCTCATGTGGACCCAGCAGGTCTCATACACAGACATCTGGGACCAACCACCTATCCATTTGTATTTCTTAATTTTGTTCAATCTTTCGTCCTCTTCCTACAGCGGCTGGCGGTGCTGCCACGCATGCCTCGGTGACCCATCCTAGCCTATGGTGCTGGCCAGGCCATCCCTCTACTCCCACACATTCTCCGACGGTGGCAGCTCCACCGGCCCACCCTACACCTGAACAAGTCAACCCTCGTACTCCCCTCCGCCTTTGTCTTCCCCAGCTCCGGTTCGTTCCGGTCTGAGGCCTCGACGTCGTCCTCTGCCTTGGTGCTCTCGCAGCGGCACCGCTGTCTGTCATTCCCAACATGGTCAACAAAACAAGAGGAATTGGGAGATGACTGTTCGTCGAGAGGCTGACAGTCCGGGCCCACCAGGTCGATGGCCTAGGTTTTGTTGTTTAACACGCGTAGCCCACGACATGCAGACACAGTTGATCCAGCAGGTTTCAACTTTTTTTTTGGGGTCCAGCAGGTATCAAGCGGCCTCTGGGCCTCCCAGCCTAGCTTGTCTATAATATCAGCAGCCCAAGTTATGTTTGTTTTTTCAAGACAACGCACAGCTCAATTCTATTTTTCTATAAGAATGCAAAACTGAACCTATGTTTTCCGTTCAATAATAGTATATATATACTTATATTTATATCTTATTTTATTACATATATATAGTAGAAACAACATAAGGTTCCATTAAACCTGTCGTTCGTCCAACCATTGTATAGACCTTCCCACTTCCTTTATTTTTCGTTTTTATTAATCCTATATCTGAATTTTCTCCCACTTTCTTTTTCGATGTAATATGAGTTTTCTCCCAGTAGTTTTCCCTAGAACCAACTCAACTGTCCCATGTCTAGCCTAAAAAATAATAATACCCCACGTCCTATTAACTCATCAAATTAAAATGATATATTTCGTAAATCGAAAGTTCTTACAAAATAATAATAATAATTGTTTATATATAACTTGGCAAGTTAACTCCTGGTGATTGCGTACGTAACCTTGCAAAGATTTTACTGACCAATCAGTAATAGACGTGCAATCATGTGCTTATGTTTTTATAACATTTCTCCGTCCAGCTCAACATGATATTTTCACCCAGCCTAGCAAGTCCGTGGATTTCGAAAAAATGCAAATGGGCTTTAAATTCTAACATAATATATAAATGGTCTGCATAGACTCTACATCATTGTTTCACCCAGCCCACCAAATGGACTAAAAAAACAAATGGACTGGCTGATATGTGGGCCAGTAGATAGAAGCCTAAGCACTTTCGAAAAAAAATACAAAGGTCGAAGCCTAAGCAAGGCGTTCGATTTACATCCAACGGCCGGCATTCTTCTTCAATATCTCGTCTTCTTCCTCCAGCGCTGCCTGGACCGCCTGCTCCAGCCTCTAGCGCCCAGCGGCGCTGTTTCGCGCGCCTCGCAGCGAAACGCTACCCCGCCGACGGCCAGGCCATCCCTCCATTCCTCCGCACCTCTTGTTATTCTCTGTCGAGTGTAGGCCCAGCCCGCACCCAAACCAGTCAAGTTTCCCACTCCTCTCCGTCTGTGACTCCACTGCCGCATCTTCCACATCTCCGGGTCATTCCACTCTGGGGCCTCGCCGTTGTCCACCGGCATTGGTGCGCTCGGCACGGTGTGGTCAACGTGGTCAACAAACGAGAGTCATCGGAAGATGACTGTACGTGGAGAGGCTGACAGTGGGGACGCACCACGCCCATGGACGCATGCATGCAACTGCATCCTTTTTACCCTAAAAAATAATGATTTCTCCCCCTGACAGCTGGGACCCACTGGCTACATCTTCACACGCAAGGAAGTGCGTCCTTATTACGGAAAAAAAATGATTCCTCCCCCTGACAGCTGGGACCCATCAGCTATATCTTCGCACGCAAGGAAGTGCCTCCTTATCCTCCCTAACAGCTGGGACCCACCGGGTCGAACCGTACGTAGGGTTGTTTCTCTGGTAGCGAACGTGTACGTACATACTGGTCGATCGGTCTCTCTGCAAGGATGAACCATGACCGAGAAAGGAGCGACACGTGTGACGTAGCAGTTGAGGCAGTCCTGTATAAATTATGTACACGTACGTACAGCCACGCTGCAAGAAAGTAAATACGGCTACGTACGTACATACGGGCAGGGTATCAAACGCGTACAGCGATGGCATCCTGTTCATCGGCAGCCAACCTGCTGGGTCGGAATGGAGAAACTGCGTCGTGTTAATCGGGAGGGAACGAAATGCGTCGTGTTCATCGGGAGCCAACGGGCTTGGACGGAATAGCCGAAACGAGGTCCGGCGTACCGCAGAATGAAGGAAACGGCCTTCTGTTCGACCGCGTATGGTCGAAATGGGGTCCTGTTCATCGGGAAGGGTCTGGCATACCGCAAAACAGAGGAAACGGACTTCTGTTCGAGTGCCTACGGTCGAAACGGGGTCCTGTTGATCGGGAGGGGTGTGGCATACCGCAAAACGGAGGAAACGGACTTCTGTTGGAGCACCTACGGTCGAAACGGGGTCCTGTTCATCCACCGTCTACTACCTCACTCCAGCCTCCATGGGCTACTGTTCATCCACCGTCGACTTCCTCCAGCCTTCACCAGCTACTGTTCATCCAAGGGCTACTGTTCATCCAGCCTCCACCGACTACTGTTCATAGAGCCTCCACGGGGTCCTGTTCATCCACCCCCAACCGACTGGGGTGCGGCGGCCTCCTCGGGGTCCTGTTCATCCAGCGGCAACGGCCTACTACCACAGGGTCCTGTTCATCCAACCCCCACTAGGAACTGTTCATCCACAGCCAACCAACCGGCTCGACTCACCACGTCTCGACTCATTCTACGTACCGCGTGCACGGTAGCAACGGTCATTGTTCATCGAGAGGCAAACCAACACTAGCTGGCTACGTCTCGCACGAGGGCTTGATCGGCTTCAGTAAGCAGCAGCAGTGATCAATCACTCGGGTTCAGTTAGCAGCAGCAGCGAAGGAATCGCTTGGGTTCAGTCAGCAGCGAATGAATTGCTCGGGTTCAGTTAACAGCTGTCGGGGACGAATCCACGACCACCTATGGGACCCAGGGAAGGACCCCTTTTACGTTCGGCAGGGAGAGACGGTCGCACGAAGAGCAGATCTAGCGAAGAACACGACAGCGCACGCGAGAGATTTACCCAGGTTCGGGCCGCACGGATGCGTAAAACCCTACTCCTGCTTCTTGGTGTATTATCTGGATGATTGTTCTAGCTCCAGGAGCGCTACAGTACAGAGCAGCTGCGTACAATACTGGAGTTCTCAACCTTCGAGTTCCTCTCCCCCCCCCCCATGTTGCCTATGGGCCTCCTTTTATACGCACAAAGGGGTCACCAACAGGTGGCAAACAGTAAAAGTAGAGGTGGAAAGTTGCTACAGTAAGGCCATTATTACTAGGATGACATGTCCTACCTACCACTGACGGCAGGGGACAAGGGCATTAAATGCCCATGCCTTAGCTGTCCAGATACATGTATCTGGACGTCTTGGACGTGGGAAAAGCCTATCCCACCTGCTCCTGCACCGCTAGCTACAGAGCACCACCGTCTACACAGTGCCCTGCCACGCACGCTTGGAAGGACCCAGAGCGCCACGCTGGCAGAGGCACTGAAGCAGCAGCACAGTAGCACAGTGGTACAGTAACGCTTGCCGCGGCAAGACCTTGCCGCACTTGATAGCTTGCCGCAACCAATAGCTTGCCACGCAAGGTAACTTGCCGGGGCAAGTACCTTGCCGCAGCTGCTATCTTGCCGTAGCCAATACCTTGCCGCAGCCAATGACTTGCCCGGGCAAGTACCTTGCCGCGGCAAGTACTCTGCTACAGCATTTACATGCTTATCACTGACGGGTCAGGACAAGCGCATTAAATGCTCTGTCTAGGTGTCCCTTAGCTTCTTGGGGATGGGAAAAGGGGCCATCCCATCAGCGCCGCTTGGCACAGTGCTCTGCCACGCATGCCTGGAGAAGGGTCCAGAGTGCCATGCTGGCGGCCGCACTGGAGCAGCAGCATAGTGGCATAACCTTGCCGGGCAGGAACCTTGCCGGGCTCAGCTGGTCATCCCGGCAAGAACCTTGTCGGGGCCTTGTCTTCAGTCTAGTTGTCCCCCGGCAAGCCTTGCCGGGTTCAGCTGGTCATCCCGGCAAGAACCTTGCCGGGGCCTTATCTTTAGTCTTGTCGAGTCCTGAGCTTGCCGGCCCTGATCTCGCCGACAGTAGTAGACTTGATCTTCTGGTCGACCCACCTGGAGTCTTGTCTTGCCAGCTCTGCCTTGCCGGCGTTGCGTGGACCCATTCCCGGCAAGTAGACCTTGCCGGGAACCGAGCTTCGAATGTACTCTTGGGTGGATTCCTCCTCTGCCATGTCCTTCCCGCCTGGAGGCTGCGACTTGCCGGTGCGTGTCCAGGGGTAGTGAACACCCCCCTGTTTACTACACCGACAACAGCCAAGGGATCGATCGCTCGGGTTCAGTAACGTAGCTAGTGCGATCACTCGGGTTCAGTTAGCCAATGCCTCGCACACACGCGCGTACACGAGAGAAACGCGCAAACCTCCGTGCATCGCTCGGCCCCAACCACCCACCGTAACCGGGAACTCCCCGATATTTTCCTCGCCCTCGCTTCTACCATGATTTTTTCCATCATGGACGGCCCAAAGAATGTCATGCAGGTGCGTCCCCGGCCCGCCCAGGATGAAAAGCCCATTTTCTGTCATGATTTTATATCATAGAAGTAGGAGTCCACCACATCTATGATGATACGTGCTTTTGTCACAATTATCGTCATAGAAGTGTCATAAGCATGACAGGAAAAAAATTCGTTCGGCCCAAAATGTCACAGATGTGTCTTTTTTTTGTAGTGAACCCCAGTGTGAATAAATGTCCGCGGGCATAATAATGTACCTACCTGAATAGATATGAACAAAGAAGGTGCAGGCACGGTAATAATCTCACAAGTTCCCTAACTGAATACCAAGTTGTACAGGAGTCGCTTTTGCCTATCATTGTTAAGTGATGCGCTACCATGCTAGCATAATCTTAATATTTAGTGGGTAGCAACATCTCCTCGTCATCATCATGTCTAATAGGAATCTCAAAATGTGCAGCGAGGCGGGTGGCATAGATACCACCGTAAATAGCACCCTTCGACCGGTTTGTGTGTAACCGTCTGTCGGCGTTCTGGGAACCACGGTACCCAGACTTGCCTGCCTGCGGCCCACGGCGTGGCACCTTCGACGGCCTGGTACGGCCCACCTCCAAGACCACCAAGATAAGACCCTCACGAGGGGCCAAGCCTCGCGAGGCAGACGACGCCTAGACCTCCCGAGGGAGCGGCCTCCCCAGGCTGCCTCCTGAGGAGCGGAGATTCCTATGCAGGTGCCCAAACCTCATGAGGTTGCAGTGACGCAAGCCATGACGACCAAGGCCAGGCGGGCGCCAGTGGGCGCAGAGAAGACAGTTTCCTCTTTGGTGCTAAGGAGGCAAGCGCAGGCGTGGGTTCCCGAGGACTCAGGCAAAGGTTTCCATTCCTGTGCAACGAGACCAAGACCACCAGGACGGCAGGACAGATGTCATCACCGAGCCCACCACAGCGTGACGCCAGAAGCTTTGCAGGCGAAGACCACCTTTCATCAGGATAAGATGTACTACTTGTCCCCTTTCAAATTGGTCGTTGTGGAATCCCTTCCCGCCTACATTTTGGGAAGAGGACCAAGGCCACTATAAATATAGGCTAGCCACCACCGTAGAGCAGGACGGACCCCCTGGGATCGGATCCTTTCCACCCTCACCAGAGCAGACCTCGCGAGGTTGTTCATCCCTTGTACTTGTTCACCCTCAGCCCCTCGTGAGGCAAATCCACCACAAAGCAGGAGTAGGGTCATACACCGCAAGGTGGCCTGAACCTAGGTAAACTGCCGTGTTCATCTTCTTCCTTGTTCCTCGAGCTAGGCCGTAGGGCGACAAGCTAGTTGGCTAGATAGGTTGAGGTCTTCGCACACGCCCCAAAGTTTGAACCTTTCTTGGGTTTGCGGAGCCCTGAATCCAACATTTGGCGCGCCAGGTAGGGGCGTGTCGAAGCCTCTCTTCCACCGTTCGCTCCGCCGCCGTTCCGTCGTTCCTATGGCCGACGCTCATCGTGTCCATGCCGAGCACTGGGCCGCTCGCGTCGCCCAGACAGCTCCCGCGGGCAACAGCGCTCCTCGCCACTCTGTCTCCCCGGTGGCTAACGCCACCACCAACCCTGCTGCTCGCGAACAGCAGGACTCATCGCTGCCACCGTCCGTGCGGCGCGACGGCCGCACCGCGACCCCATCACCAACTCCGGCCGCGGCATCGTCTTCTCATGTTCGTCGTGGGCTGGCAAACACGCAGGCTGCGCTGCTCATGGCGTGTGAGCTTCTGCGCTATCGTCCGACCAACGACCTCTACGACGACTGGCTCGCCCGCATCGCGAAGCTCGTCAACGCCACCGGTGAGGCCCATGCACCGTCCCATTCACCTCGTCCTCCGCCGTCCCTGGCGGGCGACGTGGCTCACGGTGCGCCTCCCCCTCCTCCTCTGCATGGCGCGGACCCCGAGCCCAGGCTTGAGGCACCCCAACGCGACCCGCCGCACAGAGCGCCGACACGCGATGAAGAAAGCTGCCAGGTGGTGCAGCGGCCCCAAGGAGAGGCGTGCGTGCTCCCAGCGCAGCCGCGTCAAGACCGTGTGCCGACAGAGGTGGTGGCACGTGGGCACCAAGACCAAGCTCCTCCCATGCGACCGGCCCCTGTGAGTGCGGCAGGCTGCCGTGCTTTCACCCCGGAGCTGCGCCGTGTCGTCTCGCCCGGCAAGTTCAAGCCGGATCTGCCTCCACGCTACGACGGCACCCCCGACCCCGCTGAGTTCCTCCAGCTCTACGAGCTGAGCATCGAGGCGGCGAATGGCAACGATAAGGTCATGGCGAACTGGTTCCCCATCGCCCTCAAGGATGGCACGCGTTCTTGGCTCGTGAACCTCCCGGTGGGGTCGATCTCCTCCTTGGACGAGCTACGCGAGCGCTTCATCGCCAACTTCCAGGGCACTCGGCGGCGGTCGAGAACTCAGATGGCGAGGGTGCCATCCTGCCTCCTGAGGCCATCCCCAAGAAGAAGAAGCAGCTCCTCCCAAAGGGCCGTCAGGAGGCTGGGGCGCCCGACGGTCGTGCCTCAGGCCCCGCGCCCACTGTTGGGGCGCCTTTCCCTCTCACATAGGAAGGCACGCCTGGCGCCCCTCTTAGGACGGGCTCGAGGGCTCTCGCCTGGAGGGCCTCTGACCTGACCAGCATCGTGATGGAGGCGTTCGGGCACCACGTGGGGGCGTGCTTCAACGCATGCCCCAGTGAGCAAGGCACAAGGCGCTAGGCGCCAGGTGCTCAGGAGTTCATCACCAAGGCAATCGAGGAGCTTCAGGAGGCGCGAGCCATGCGTGGCGAGCGTCGCCCCACGCTATCCAGTGTAGCTACCGCCCATGACATGGGTGGCGAACTGCGCGTCTGCGTCAACATCCTAGGCCTCAACAGGGCTGCTTCGCAGGACCTCTTCTGGCCGTCCCGCGTCGGCCGGAGCGGGGGCTACCCCTGCAGCTACGTCCGTATGCCGTTCGGCCTGCTAAACGTGGCTGCCTCGTACCAGCACCTCATGCAGGGAGCCTTGGCGGCTCACGAGGCCAGGCGCCAGGCGGTCCTGACCGAGGAGGTGACGGACCCTCGCGAGCCCCCCGAACCTCCGGAGCCTCCCGGAGCTTAGGAGCCGATCGGCTCGTGAGGAGCGATCTCTACAGTACGCCTCTTCAGCTACTTCAACGCTTCTACAACGATGGTGCCAGGTGACTTTGTGGTTTGTTCAACTGAGGGCGCCCCTCAGGCTGCATCATCCTTAGGCAGAACTGGCTTTTGCCTTCATGAGTTTCCTAAGTATCTCAACTGCCTGTCCGGTGCTTCGTCAGTATGATGTCGTTGCGCCCTCGCGAATCCGCCTGTGACCGCCTCATGATTAAGGACTGGCACGGCGTCTGTGCTCGGGTTCGTCCCTGCAGCGTCGACAAACCCAAGCGACCGAGCTCTGTCCCACAGGCCAGCTCCTGTGCGCGTCACCTCCCGTGGTCCTTGGTGCCTTGTTCTCGCATGAACTAATTGTGTGTGGGCAAGTGCGGGCGCACGGCCCAGTTCATACAACCGCAGTTCGGCGCTTCGCCGCAGTGGGAGCCGTGCGCCGGCTGTTTTTCCGTGGGATCGTTGCATGAGAAGACTTGGCACGACGCTTGTGCTCGGGTCCATCCCTGCAGCGTCGATAAAACCAATGGATGAGCTTTGTCTGGTGGGCCGGCCCCGTTCACGTCACCTCCTGGGGTCATTGGTGTCCGGCCTTCTCATGCGATAACCTCCTGAGGTGCATTCGGTGCAGGACCCCCCATCACCCCGCAGGTTTCTTACGTGCACCCCGCGCTGCAAAAATCAGGCGCAGCCCGCCTTGAGGTAGGGCCTCGCGAGTCCCACGCTGGCTCACGAGTGCCTAGATACACCTCCTCCAGTTTTGCCATGCTAGCCATGCGTACGAACGGGGCTGTACACGCCCCGGAGTCTCCCCCAGCGGGAACTCCCACCCACGTACCAATGGAAGCCCCATGCTCCGCGCTGGCGGACGACACGGTCGAGGAGCGACTATGCCCATGCACTAGTGGAAGCACCATGCTTCGCGCTGGTGAATAAACAACTAAGGGCGCCCTCGCGACCGCACCAACCTCAGGATAGCCTGTCGGCTCTACGATCGGCAACACCCCACAGCTTCCCCCTTGGGAGGATCGCGCGAGGGGGCTGGACACGGGGGATGTGCTCAGGCCCCGCCTGGCACACGCTACCCTATGCTACTTCTTGAGCTTGCGTTGGTTTTTCCCTTGAAGAGGAAAGGGTGATGCAGTAAAGTAGAGATAAGTATTTCCCTCAGTTAGAGAACCAAGGTATCAATCCAGTAGGAGACAACGCACAAATCACCTAGCACCTGCACAAACAATCAAACAACTTGCACCCAACACGATAAAGGGGTTGTCAATCCCTTCACAGTTACTTGCAAAAGTGAGATCTGATAGAGATAGGTAAAACTAAACAAAATATAAAGTAAATATTTTTGGGTTTTTTGGTTTATAGATCTGAAAATAAAAGATTGCAAAATAGTAGATCGGAAAGTAATATGATGGAAAATAGACTCGGGGGCCATAGGTTTCACTAGAGGCTTCTCTCAAGATAGCAAATAATACGGTGGGTGAACAAATTACTGTCGAGCAATTGATAGAAAAGTGCAAAGTTATGATGATATCCAAGGCAATGATTATGAAATATAGGCATCACATCCATGTCAAGTAGACCAAAATGATTCTGCATCTACTACTATTACTCCACACATCGACCGACTCCTGCCAGCATCTAGAGTATTAAGTTCATGAAGAACAGAGTAACACATTAAGTAAGATGACATGATGTAGAGGAATAAACTCAAGCAATATGATGTAAACCCCATCTTTTTATCCTCGATGGCAACAATACAATACGTGCCTTGCTGCCCCTACTGTCACTGGGAAAGGACACCGCAAGATTGAACCCAAAGCTAAGCACTTCTCCCATTGCAAGAAAAACCAATCTAGTTGGCCAAACCAAACCGATAATTCGAAGAGAATTACAAAGATATCAAATCATGCATATAAGAAATTCAGAGAAGATTCAAATAATATTCATAGATAAGCTGATCATAAATCCACAATTCATCAGATCTCGACAAACACACTGCAAAAGAATATTACATCGGATAGATCTCCAAGAACAACAAGGAGAACATGGTATTGGGAATCAAAGAGAGAGAAGAAGCCATCTAGCTACTAGCTATGGACCCGTAGGTCTGAGGTAAACTACTCACGCTTCATCGGAAGGGCAATAGAGTTGATGTAGAAGCCCTCCGTGATCGAATCCCCCTCCGGCAGGGTGCCGGAAAAGGTCCCTAGATGGGATCTCACGGGTACAGAAGGTTGCGGCGGTGGAAAAGTCTTTTCGTGGATGCCTCTGGTGGTTTGGGAACATATGTGAATATATAGGCAAAAGAATTAGGTCAGGGGAGTCACGGGGGGCCCACAAGGCAGGGGGGGCATGCCCTCCACCCTAGTGGCTGCCTCGTGGCTCCTCCGACTTCATCTCCAAGTCTCCTGGGTGTCTTCTAGTCCAAGAAAAATCATCGTGAAGGTTTTATTCCGTTTGGACTCCGTTTGGTATTCCTTTCCCACGAAGCTAAAAAACAAGGGAAAAACAGAAACTGGCACTGGGCTCTAGGTTAATAGGTTAGTCCCAAAAAATAATATAAAATAGCATATTAATGCATATAAAACATCCAAAACAGATAATATAATAGCATGGAACAATCAAAAATTATAGATACGTTGGAGACGTATCCAGCATCCCCAAGCTTAATTCCTGCTCATCCTCGAGTAGGTAAATGATAAAAACAAAATTTTTGATGTGGAATGCTACCTAACATATTTATCCATGTAATTTTCTTTATTGTGGCATGAATGTTCAGATCCATAAGATTCAAAACAAAAGTTTAATATTGACATAAAAACAATAATACTTCAAGCATACTAACAAGGCAATTATGTCTTCTCAAAATAACATGGCCAAAGAAAGCTTATCCCTACAAAATCATATAGTCTGGCTATGCTCCATCTTCATCACACAAAATATTCAAATCATGCACAACCCCGATGACAAGCCAAGCAATTGTTTCATACTTTTGATGTTCTCAAACTTTTTCAACTTTCACGCAATACATGAGCGTGAGCCATGGACATAGCACTATAGGTGGAATAGAATATGGTGGTTGTGGAGAAGACAAAAAAGAAGGAGATAGTCTCACATCAACTAGGTGTATTAACGGGCTATGGAGATGCCAATCAATAGATATCAATGTGAGTGAGTAGGGATTGCCATGCAACGGATGCACTAGAGCTATAAGTGTATGAAAGCTCAAAAGAAAACTAAGTGGGTGTGCATCCAACTTGCTTGCTCATGAAGACCTAGGGCAATTTGAGGAAGCCCATCATTGGAATATACAAGCCAAGTTCTATAATGAAAATTTCCCACTAGTATATGAAAGTGACAAAATAGGAGACTCTCTATCATGAAGATCATGGTGCTACTTTGAAGCACAAGTGTGGAAAAAAGATAGTAGCATTGCCCCTTCTCTCTTTTTCTCTCATTCTTTCTCTTTTTTTTTTCCTTTTTTTTTGCTTGGCTTCTTTGGCCTCTTTTTTTTTCCTCACATCGGACAATGCTCTAATAATGAAGATCATCACACTTTTATTTACTTACAACTCAAGAATTACAACTCGATACTTAGAACAAAATATGACTCTATATGAATGCCTCCGGCGGTGTACCGGGATGTGCAATGAATCAAGAGTGACATGTATGAAAGAATTATGAAAGGTGGCTTTGCCACAAATACGATGTCAACTACATGATCATGCAAAGCAATATGACAATGATGAAGCGTGTCATAATAAAACGGAACGGTGGAAAGTTGCATGGCAATATATCTCGGAATGGCTATGGAAATGCCATAATAGGTAGGTATGGTGGCTGTTTTGAGGAAGGTATATGGTAGGTGTATGGTACCGGCGAAAGTTGCGCGGCACTAGAGAGGCTAGCAAAGGTGGAAGGGTGAGAGTGCGTATAATCCATGGACTCAACATTAGTCATAAAGAACTCACATACTTATTGCAAAAATCTATTAGTCATCGAAATAAAGTACTACGCGCATGCTCCTAGGGGGGTAGATTGGTAGGAAAAGACCATCGCTTGTCCCCGACCGCCACTCATAAGGAAGACAATCAAAAAATATCTCATGCTCCAACTTCGTTACATAACGGTTCACCATACGTGCATGCTACGGGACTCACAAACCTTAACACAAGTATTTCTCCAATTCACAATTACTCACTAGCATGACTCTAATATCACCATCTTTATATCTCAAAACAATCATAAGGAATCAAACTTCTCATAGTATTCAATGCACTTTATATGAAAGTTTTTATTATATCCCTCTTGGATGTCTATCATATTAGGACTAAATTCATAACCAAAGCAAATTACCACACTGTTTAGAGACTCTCAAAATAATATAAGTGAAGCATGAGAGTTCAATAATTTCTATAAAATAAAACCACCGCCGTGCTCTAAAAAGATATAAGTGAAGCACTACAGCAAAATTGCTTAGCTCAAAAGATATAAGTGAAGCACATAGAGTATTCTAATAAATCACGATTCATGCGTGTCCCTCTCAAAAGGTGTGTACAGCAAGGATTATTGTAGAAAATTAAAAAGCAAAGACTCAAATCATACAAGACGCTCCAAGCAAAACACATATCATGTGGTGAATAAAAATATAGCCTCAAGTATAGTTACCGATAGACGAAGACGAAAGAGGGGATGCCTTCCGGGGCATCCCCAAGCTTAGGCTCTTGGTTGTCCTTTAATATTACCTTGGGGTGCCTTGGGCATCCCCAAGCTTAGCCTCTTGCCACTCCTTATTCCATAGTCCATCAAATCCTTACCCAAAACTTGAAAACTTCACAACACAAAACTCAACAGAAAATCTCGTAAGCTCCGTTAGTATAAGAAAATAAATCACCACTTTTGGTACTATTGTGAACTCATTATTTATTTATATTGGTGTAATATCTACTGTATTACAACTTCTCCATGGTTCATCACCCCCCCCCCCCCGATACTACCCATAGATTCATCAAAATAAGCAAACAACACAAAGAAAACAGAATCTGTCAAAAACAGAACAGTCTGGGAAGATCTGAATTGTTCTAATACTTATGTTACTCCAAAAATCTGAAAAATGAGGAAAACATAGGAAATTTGTATATCAATCTCGTTTAAAAAATTCAGGGTTTTTCAACGCTTTAGTGAATTATTAAAATTCTGTGACTGGACACAAAAGTTTCTGTTTTTCAGCAAGATCAAATCAACTATCACCGTAAGCCATCCCAAAGGTTTTACTTGGAAGAAACACTAATTAAAACACAAAACCACATCTAACCAAAGGCTAGATGAATTATTCAAAGCAAAACAGGAACAAAAAGCAAAAAAAAAAATTGGGTTGCCTCCCAACAAGCGCTATTGTTTAACGCCCTTAGCTAGGCATTGATAATTTTGATGATGCTCACATGAAAGATAGCAATTGAAACACGAAAAGAACATCATGTAGCATGTGAAAAACACATCTAAGTCTAACATACTTCCTATGCATAGGCATCTTATAGGCAAACAAATTATCAAGGAAAGCCAAAACTAGCATATGCAAGGAATAAGAAAGAAACAATAGCAATCTCAACATAACGAGAGGCAATTTAGTGACATGAAAATTTCTACATCCATATTTTCCTCTCTAATAATAATTACATGTAGGATCATAATCAAATTCAACAATATAGCTATCACATAAAATATTCTCTACATGATCCACATGCATGCAAAGTTGACACTCTTCCAAAATAGTGGGATTAACATTAACTAAAGTCATGACCTCTCCAAACCCACTTTTATCAAAAATTTCATAAGATTGAATATTCTCCAAATATGTGGGATCTAAAGTTGACACTCTTCCAAACCCACTTTCAATATTATTGCAAACATTATTATCAATCTCATATTCATCATGGGGCTTAAATAAAATTTTAAGATCATAAGAAGAATCACCCCAATCATGATCATTGCAACAAGTAGTAGACATAGCAAAATTAGCATCCCCAAGCTTAGGGTTTTGCATATCATTAACACAATTGACATTAATAGATTTTATAGTAACATCATTGCAATCATGCTTTTGATTCAAGGAATTATCAAGTATGGGTGCAATAGCAACAATCTCATGTCTAACATAAGGGACTATAGCAAATTCATCTCCATAAATATTGGCATCATGGCCACAAGAATAGCAAGCATAACACTCATCAAGGGAGGGTATCTCAATCAAATCATCGGAATCATAATTATCTATAGATTCATGCATATCATTATTTTCTTCCAAAGCAACGGTCATTCTCTCAATAAATTCTTTGACATAGGCATTGTGAGCATAGTTTTCATAGCAATATTTAAGTATGTCAAAATTTTCAGATTTGTAGAGAGTAATATCATACTTTTCAATCAAAGAAGCAACTTCATAAGCACCCTTAAAAGCAACAAATTCTTTAATTTGTTCGATATCATAGTAACTGTAAACACCCTTTTCATAAGAAGATAAGATTTCATTATCATTAAACTCACATAGGTAGGGAAGGTGTTTTTTAGGGTTCTTAGAGCAACAAGTAAAATCACAAAGTTCACAAAGATTCCAAGCATAACATAGCAAAAAATTTATTTGATTCCATAAGAGTCTCCCTTTTTTAGACAAACGGTGATGCACAAAATTAGCATGCTCATCTAAAGATTTTCCCTCAACTAAACTAGTTGGGGTTTCAGCACGAGCACATATGGATCAAAGATGATCCAAGTAGAAAACTTTAAGTGGATCCATATCAATAGATTTTTAGCAAGCAAAGATGCAAGCAAAAAGAAGGCACATGGTAACACAAGCAAACAAAAGATCGAATGGAAAGAAGGCAAACAAAAAGGCAAATCTTTTCGAAAATCGTTTTAGAAGTGGGGGAGAGGAAAACGAGAGGCAAATGGCGAATAATGTAATACAAGAGATGAGAGTTTTATGATGGGTACTTGGTATGTCTTGACTTGGCGCAGATCTTCCCGGCAACGGCGCCAGAAATTCTTCCTGCTACTTCTTGAGCTTGCGTTGGTTTTTCCCTTGAAGAGGAAAGGGTGATGCAGCAAAGTAGAGATAAGTATTTCCCTCAGTTAGAGAACCAAGGTATCAATCCAGTAGGAGACAACGCACAAATCACCTAGCACCTTCACAAACAATCAAACAACTTGCACCCAACGCGATAAAGGGGTTGTCAATCCCTTCACGGTTACTTGCAAAAGTGAGATCTGATAGAGATAGGTAAAACTAAACAAAAGATAAAGTAAATATTTTTGGGTTTTTTGGTTTATAGATCTGAAAATAAAAGATTGCAAAATAGTAGATCGGAAAGTAATATGATGGAAAATAGACCTGGGCCATAGGTTTCACTAGAGGCTTCTCTCAAGATAGCAAATAATACGGTGGGTGAACAAATTACTGTCGAGCAATTGATAGAAAAGCGCAAAGTTATGATGATATCCAAGGCAATGATTATGAAATATAGGCACCACATCCGTGTCAAATAGACCGAAATGATTCTGCATCTACTACTATTACTCCACACATCGACCGACTCCTACCTGCATCTAGAGTATTAAGTTCATGAAGAACAGAGTAACGCATTAAGTAAGATGACATGATGTAGAGCAATAAACTCAAGCAATATGATGTAAACCCCATCTTTTTATCCTCGATGGCAACAATACAATACGTGCCTTGCTGCCCATACTATCACTGGGAAAGGACACCGCAAGATTGAACAAAAGCTAAGCACTTCTCCCATTGCAAGAAAAACCAATCTAGTTGGCCAAACCACACCGATAATTCGAAGAGAATTACAAAGATATCAAATCATGCATATAAGAATTCAGAGAAGATTCAAATAATATTCATAGATAAGCTGATCATAAATCCACAATTCATCGGATCTCAACAAACACACCGCAAAAGAATATTACATCGGATAGATCTCCAAGAACAACAAGGAGAACATGGTATTGAGAATCAAAGAGAGAGAAGAAGCCATCTAGCTACTAGCTATGGACCCGTAGGTCTGAGGAAAACTACTCACGCTTCATCGGAAGGGCAATAGAGTTGATGTAGAAGCCCTCCGTGATCGAATCCCCCTCCGGCAGGGTGCCGAAAAAGGTCCCTAGATGGGATCTCACGGGTACAGAAGGTTGCGGCGGTGGAAAAGTCTTTTTGTGGATGCCTCTGGTGGTTTGGGAACATATGTGAATATATAGGCGAAAGAATTAGGTCAGGGGAGTCACGAGGGGCCCATAAGGCAGGGGGCACGCCCTACCCCCCTAGGCGCGCCCTCCACCCTTGTGGCCACCTCGTGGCTCCTCCGACTTCATCTCCAAGTCTCCTGGGTGTCTTCTGGTCCAACAAACATCATCGCGAAGGTTTTATTCCATTTGGACTCCGTTTGGTATTCCTTTCCCACGAAGCTAAAAAACAAGGAAAAAATAGAAACTGGCACTGGGCTCTAGGTAAATAGGTTAGTCCCAAAAATAATATAAAATAGCATATTAATGCATATAAAACATCCAAAACAGATAATATAATAGCATGGAACAATAAAAAATTATAGATACGTTGGAGACGTATCACCCTACCAGGTCCGGGTACCTGGTCTTCTCGCGTTCCCCCAGGTGAAAGTTGGTGGTCAAAGGTATGAGGGCTGCTCGCACGTCAAGGGGGACCTCCTGAGTATCGCGACTCAGGGGCCTCACTAGTCACGTAGCCCCTCGCCCTTGGTATCGTCCTAGTGATCTGGATGCCCCAACGGCGGTCGAGGTATGCGCAGGGTTGGGCCCTGCCGACGCAGAGCGTGAAGTCCTACACCCCGGCGTCCATGTTTCCTTCATGAGGGCTGCTCGCACGTCAAGGGGGGCCTCCTGAGCATCACAACTCAGGGGCCTCACTAGTCACGCAGCCCCTCGCCCCTTGGTGTCGTCCTGGTGATCCGTACGCCCTAACGACGGTCGAGGTATGCGCGGGGCTGGGCCCTACCGACGCAGAGCACAAAAGCAAGCACGAAGGAAACTTGGTGCAATAAGGAAACCACGGGGTCCTAATAATTATTACAAGCACAGATTGTTCCACAAGCTTAAACAGAAGTCTTACGCCTCCACGAGGCACGGTAAATGTTGCAGGGTAAAACTAAGAAGGAACGCCACTGCCGCCACCTGCCTCGCTCGTTGGAAGCCCCTCGTCGACAACACTGCCACCATCCTCACCGCTTTCGACTTCTGCTGCTGGAGCCTCAGATATGGGAACCTCCGGAGGCAGGATCATGAGCAGCTTCGCCAACACCTCGCCACCGCGGAAGGATACCGCGCTACGTGCCATCGGGCGCAACCCCTCCTAGGTACCCCCTCGAAGCCAGCCACTCTTTTCTCGTGCAAGTCGCTTGCACGTTAAAGGGGGGCCCTTGAGCACCGTGCCTCAGGGGCTCCTACCGGCCCTCGAGACCTCACCCCCTGGCCTTGACCACGGCATCGCGACCTGGCATACCAGCGGCGGCCGAGCCTCGCTCGAGAGCTGGGTCCCGAGGACGTAGAGCACCCTGACGAGCGGGAGAGATGGAGTCAGTAGGAGCCCTACGGGGGGCGCCATCAGGAGAAGGGCGCAGCCTAACGTCAGACAAGAAGCTCGCCCTCACGACAAGGAAACCACCGCAGGCTCGCCAAGATAAGTCGCTTCACACACCCGGGCGCGAACCCCATAATCGGCGTTTCATCTCTCGTGATTTCGCTCGGGCAAGGGAACTCCCCTTTCAGTCCTTCGGGAGCCGCTTGCGTGCCAAAGGGGACCTCCTGAGCATCGCGCCTCGGGGGCTCTTACCGGACCTCGGGCCGCTCAACTCCTGGCCTTGACCACAGCATCGCGACCTGGCATACCAGCGACGGCAGAAGCTTGCCTGGGGACTGGGTCCTATCGGCGTAGAGCACTAAGCTACCGCGAGAATAAAAAGGGGGAACCGTGCCCAAGTGAGAGACGCAAACACAACATAAGTTGGGGACATTAACATTAAGGCAAAAGTGTCACGATCTTTACACACCCCCGCGGGGCCCTTCATGACTTTTGCACAGGAACGAAACGAAAGGAAAGGACCTCCTGAGGATCGCGACCCAGGCGGTGTGGCCCATGACGCCTGGCCGGCGCCATTCCTCGCTCAAGCCCGAGCGCGGCGGCTCGTAGCTGTCGTCGTCTCTTAAGCTTGGTTCGGAGGAGGCGTCGCTGCTGTTGGAGGAATCGCGGACTAGGCCAAGGGCAGGTTCACCGCGAGGGGCCTCGCCGATTTGCCGGCCTGTGAGGGGGTCGCTGTCTCGATTGCCTCCCCTAGGGCAGCACTCCAGACGTCAGCCGTCCTTTCCGAAGACCTTGAAGAAGAGCGTCAACGCCCCTTCAAGTGCCACGTGTCATCCTGGCCCGCAGGTGATTGGGGCCCATGGTGCTTCGCCCTTGCCCTTTGGCTTCGCCTAGAAGCCAAGTTCGAGCGCACCTTGGGCCCGGGGGCTACTGTCGGCGTTCTGGGAACCAGGGTACCCAGACTTGCCTGCCTGCGGCCCACGGCGTGGCACCTTCGACGGCCTGGTACGGCCCACCTCCAAGACCACCAAGACAAGATCCTCGCGAGGGGCCAAGCCTCGCAAGGCAGACGACGCCAAGACCCCCCGAGGGAGCGGCCTCCCCAGGCTGCCTCCTAAGGAGAGGAGATTCCTATGCAGGTGCCCAAACCTCATGAGGTTGCGGTGACGCAAGCCATGACGACCAAGGCCAGGCGGGCGCCAGCGGACATAGAGAAGACAGTTTCCTCTTTGGTGCTAAGGAGGCAAGCGCAGGCGTGGGTTCCCGAGGACTCAGGCAAAGGTTTCCATTAATGTGCAACGAGACCAAGACCACCAGGACGGCAGGACGGATGTCATCACCGAGCCCACCACAGCGTCACGCCAGAAGCTTTGCAGGCGAAGACCACCTTTCGTCAGGAGAAGATGTACTACTTGTCCCCTTTCAAATTGGCCGTTGTGGAATCCCTTCATGCCTACGTTTTGGGAAGAGGACCAAGGCCACTATAAATATAGGCTAGCCACCACCGTAGAGCAGGACGGACCCCCCGGGATCGGATCCTTTCCACCCTCACCAGAGCAGGCCTCGTGAGGTTGTTCATCCCTTGTACTTGTTCATCCTCAGCCCCTCATGAGGCAAATCCACCACAAAGCAGGAGTAGGGTCTTACGCCGCAAGGTGGCCCGAACCTGGGTAAACTGCCGTGTTCATCTTCTTCCTTGTTCCTCGAGCTAGGTCGTAGGGCGACGAGCTGGTTGGCTAGATAGGTTGAGTTCTTTGCACACGCCCCAGAGTTCGAACCTTTCTTGGGTCTGCGGAGTCCTGAATCCGACACCGTCGAGCAACCATAGCGCCCAAACTAAAAGTTCTATCAGCATATAAAGCATGGCGTAAAATGGCAAGGTCAAGTGCACTGAGAGTTACACTCTCCCCACGACCAGTCATACATCTCCCAGCAAATAATGCATAGTAATGTAAAACAGGAAAATGTAAACTAGCCACTCTCGCTTCCGACACTTCTCTCTCTTCCCCACAGTAGTTTCAGAGATGAAATCCTCCATGTCTCTAGGACGTGGCTCACTGACGTTGCCCTCATAAGGTATTTTGCAAACATTGCAAAAATCATATAACGTCATTTCCTTAGGCACATCATACAAGTGAAATTCTACCATAGGTGGTTCCTTCCTCAGATAAAAGCAAAAGTTTTGCACAAAGGTATTAGTGAGTAGGAGATATTGGTCGCACTTATCTTGGAGGAAGGGAATTATGCCGGCATTGTCCGCCAAATAATAGAAATGCTCATAAATTCCTGCCTCCTTAAAAAATGTGTCAGTTGGCCACTCACACGGCCGAACCGCCGTCGTGCGTGGAAGATGGTATTTGGGCTTCTCTTCCGAAGTTTTCTCCGAATTACGGCTTGATGAGCCCCTTAACCACCTCCTCATAGCTTTTCTTTTCTCTGAAAATTTCTGAAATTTTTAGTGACTCCAAATAAAAGTGAACAAAACTCAATAAAATTGATAGCAACTACTCATATAAGTGTCTAGAGGCTATATCATGCAACAAAACTAGTTTGAACCACATAAATTTGACATGCAAACTCAAGAACATGGTCACCACAGCAGCAAAAATTTGCAATATATAAAGCATTAGAACGAAACTAATTGGACCATTGGAGGAGTCACATACTGATGAACAATCCCCCAAAACAGTTTCAGAAATGGAGCTCCGAGCAAGGAGATCAAAAATGGCAGCAAGATGAGCAAGAACACGGGTTTGAGTAAGGGAGTGATTTTTTCTGGAGGAAGAAGAAGAGCATGGGTGGCTGGAATAAGTGAAGGGGCCTACATGGGCCCCACAAGCTTGCATGGCGCGCCCAGGGGGTGGGCGCGCCCTGTGAGCTTGTGGCTCACAGGTGCACCCCCCTGAGGTGTGTTTAGTGCCAAACATTTTCAAATAATGCAGAAAGAATCATATAAAATTTTCAGGGCATTTGGAGAACTTTGATTCTCTGGTCATTTTTTTATTGCATGGATAATTCAGAAAACTATATAATCAGGGTATTTCTACTTTCTTAATTCTAAATAACAGAAAGTAAAAAGTGGGTACAGAAAGTTGTGTTTACTAAATTCATCCATCACATGCTTGTCAAAAGGAGTCCATTAATAAGGTTGATCAAGACTTATTAACGAACTTCTTCTGAATGACATGAAACCGGAGAATCTTCGTATAGCACTAGGTTACCTCAACGGGGATATGCATGTCCCCAACAATAATAATTTCATATTTCTTTTTAACAGTAGGAATAGGGAATTCAAAACCTCCAATAGTAATTGTTGAAATTTTTCAATAGAATTGATACTATTCACTTGAGGTTGTTTCTTCGGAAAGTGTACCGTATGCTCATTACCATTAACATGAAAAGTGACATTGCCTTTGTTGCAATCAATAACAGCCCCTGCAGTGTTCAAAAAGGGTCTACCAAGGATGATCGACATATTGTCGTCCTCGGGTATATCAAGAATAACAAAGTCCGTTAAGATAGTAACATTTGCAACTACGACAGGCACATCCTCACAAATACCGATGGGTATAGCAGTTGATTTATCAGCCATTTGCAAAGAGATTTCAGTTGGTGTCAACTTATTCAAATCAAATCTTCGATACAAAGAGAAAGGCATAACACTAACACCGGCTCCTAGATCACACAAAACAGTTTTAACATAGTTTCTTTTAATGGAGCATGGTATAGTTGGTATTCCTGGGTCTCTTAGTTTCTTTGGTATTCCACCCTTAAATGTGTAATTAGCCAGCATGGTGGAAATTTCAGCTTCCAGTATCTTTCTTTTATTTGTGACAATATTTTTCATATACTTAGCATAAGGAGACATTTTCAGAATATCAGTCAAAAGAAGGCGCAAAAAAAGACAGGTCTAAGCATTTCAACAAAGCGCTAAAATTCTTCATCATCTTTATTCTTTGAAGCTTTAGGAGGAAAGGGCATGGGTTTCTGAACCCATGGTTCTCTTTCTTTACCATGTTTCCTAGCAATGAAGTCTCTCTTATCATATCTTTTATTCTTGGGTTGTGGGTTATCAAGATCAACAACAGGTTCTATCTCCACATCATTATCATTACTAGGTTGAGCATCAATATGAACATCATCATTATCATTATTACTAGGTTCATGTTCATCACCAGATTGTGTTTCAGCATCAGAAATAGAAATATCATTTGGATTCTCAGGTGTGTCTATAGTAGGTTCACTAGAAGCATGCAAAGTCCTATCATCTTTCTTTTTATTTTTAGAAGGACTAGGTGCATCAGTATTAATTCTTTGAGAATCTTGCCCAATTCTCTTAGGGTGACCTTTAGGATACAAAGGTTCATGAGTCATTTTACCACCCCTAGTCATAACTCTAACAACATGATCATTTTTCTTATTGTTCATCTCATTAAGCAAATCATTTTGTGCTTTGAGGACTTGTTCTATTTGAATTTTTATCATGAAAGCAAGTTTACTCACACCCCTCACATCATTAACAGTTCTAAACATATAATCACTCAAGCGTTCAATCATATAAGCATTTTGTTTCAATTGTCTACTAACATAAGCATTGAAGTTTTCTAGTTTAACAATAAAGTTATCAAATTCATCCAAGCATTGACTAGCAAATTTAGTATAAGGAATGTCACCTTCATCAAATCTATAGAGAGAATTTACCTCTACTACCTATGTCGGGGTATTAAGACCATGTATTTCTTCAATAGGTGGTAAATTCTTAACATCTTCAGCTCTAATACCTTTTTCTTTCATAGATTTCTTTGCCTCTTGCATATCTTCAGGACTGAGAAATAGAATACCTCTCTTATTCGGAGTTGTCTTGGGCGGTGGTTTGGGAAGAGTCCAATCATTATCATTACTCAATATATTATTCAATAATTCTTCAACTTGTTCAATAGTTCGCTCCCTGAAAACACAACCAGCACAACTATCTAGGTGGTCCCTAGAAGCATCGGTTGGTCCATTATAAAAGATATCAAGTATTTCATTTTTCTTGAGAGGATGATCAGGCAAAGCATTAAGTAATTGGAGAAGCCTCCCCCAAGCTTGTGGGAGACTCTCTTCTTTAATTTGCATAAAGTTAAATATTTCCTGTAAAGCAGCTTGTTTCTTTTGAGTAGGAAAATATTTTTCAGAGAAGTAATATATCATATCCTGGGGACTACGCACACAACCAAGAGCAAGAGAATTATACCATGTCTTAGCATCACCCTTTAACGAGAAAGGAAACAACTTAAGAATATAGTATTAGCGATTTTTTTCCTCATGAGCAAATAGGGTGGCTATATCATTCTGTTTAGTAAGATGTGCCACAACAGTTTCAGATTCATAACCATGGAAAGGATCAGATTCAACCAAAGTAATTAACTCAGGATCGACAGAGAATTCATAATCCTTATCAGTAACAAAGATAGGTGAAGTAGCAAACTTAGGATTATATTTCATTCTAGCATTCAAAGATTTTTCTTTCAACTTGACTAGTAATTTCTTAATATCCTCCCTATCCTTACAAGCAACAAAGTCCCTAGCTACTTCTCCATCCATAACATAACCCTCAGGTATATCAGACAATTCATATCTAGGAGTGCTAGGTCTAATAGGTGTTTCATAGTTTTTTGTTTCAATAATTTCATCAGTTTCAGAAATCTCATCACTTTCAGCATTCTCAATTTCATTAACCCTAGCAAGTTGTTCATCAAGAAATTCACCCAGTGCCACATTCTTATCAAGCAAAGTACTAGTATCATCATAAGCATCATTCATAGCAGAAGTAGTATCATTAATTACTTGCGACATATCAGGATTAATAGCAGGTGGTGGTGTCGCAAGCTTACTCAAAACAGAAGGTGAATCAAGTGCAGAGTGTAATGGCAATTCCTTACCTCCCCTCGTCTTACAGGGAACGATCTTGGTTCTGGTATCTTTCAGATTCTTCATAGTGATCAACAGATATAAATCCCAAGTGACTGAGCAAATAGAGCTATGCTCCCCGGCAACGGCGCCAGAAAAAGGTCTTGATAACCCACAAGTATAGGGGACTGTAACAGTTTTCGAGGGTAGAGTATTCAACCCAAATTTATTGATTCGACACAAGGGGAGCCAAAGAATATTCGCAAGTATTAGCAGTTGAGTTGTCAATTCAACCACACCTGAAAGACTTAATATCTGCAGCAAAGTATTTAGTAGCAAAGTAGTATGATAGTAACGGTAACGGTGGCAGAAGTAACAGTAGCAGTTTTGTAGTGATTGTAACAGCAGTAGCAACGAAAGTAACTTAGCAAAGATCAATATGTGAAAAGCTCGTAGGCATTGGATCAGCGATGGATAATTGTGTTGGATAATATTCATCATGTAGCATTTATAACCTAGGACAACACAAAACTAGCTCCAATTCATCACTATAATGTAGGCATGTATTCCGTATATAGTCATACGTGCTTATGAAAAAGAACTTGCATGACATCTTTTGTCCTACCCTCTTGTGGCATCGGGGTCCATAAGGAAACTAAGGGATATTAAGGCCTCCTTTTAATAGAGAACTGGAACAAAGCATTAGCACTTAGTGAATACATGAACGCCTCAAACTACGGTAATCATTGGAAAGAATCCCAATTATTGTCACCTTGGGGTATGCGGATCATAACTCATAATAGGTGTCTACAACTTGCAAGATAGGATCAAGAACACACATATATTCATGAAAACTTAATAGGTTCAGATCTGAAATCATGGCACTCGGGCCCTAGTGACAAGCATTAAGCATAGCAAAGTCATAGCAACATCAATCTCAGAACATAGTGGATACTATGGATCAAACCCTAACAAAACTAACTCGATTACATGATAAATCTCATCCAACCCATCACCGTCCAGCAAGCCTACGAAGGAATTACTCACTCCCGGCGGTGAGCATCATGAAATTGGCGGTGAAGGAAGGTTGATGATGATGACGGCGACGGATTCCACCCTCCAGAGCCCGAACGGACTCCAGATCAGCCCTCCCGATGAAGAACAGGAGGTGGCGGCGGCTCCGTATCGTAAAACGAGATGAATCCTTCTCTTTGATTTTTTTCTCCGCGAATAGCTATATATGGAGTTGGACTTAGGGTTGCCGGAGGTCCAGGGGGCCCACAAGCCTGGGAGGCGCGCCCCCAAAGCTTGTGGCTCCTAGGTGGCCCCCCTCTGGTATCTTTTTTCGCCAGTATTTTTTTATATATTCCACAAAAATTCTCCGTAAATTTTCAGGTCAATCCGAGAACTTTGATTTCTACACAAAAATAACACCATGGCACTTCTGCTGAAAATAGCGTTAGTCCGGGTTAGTTCCATTCAAATCATGCAAATTAGAGTCCAAAACAAGGGCAAAAGAGTTTGGAAAAGTAGATACGATAGAGACGTATCATCATCGCATCCATGTCGTTTGGAATAATCATCGTGAACATGTCCTCCTCGGCGGTCTTCTCATCCCTCCTCTTTTGCTCCTCTAGGTCGATCTTGCACTCCTCGAAGGGACACATTTTCTCCCACTTTGCCTCTTTGTGTCTATCTTTCTTCTAGGCCATGACCATCTTGGTTTCCAAATGCTTCACCAACATAGTGATATGTCGTATAATTTTTTATTGTTCCATGCTATTATAGTATCAATCTTGGATGTTTTATATGCAATTATATATCATTTTTTGGGACTAGCCTATTAACCTACTGTCCAGTGCCAGTTGTTGTTTTTTGCTTGTTTTTGGATTTTTTGAAAAATCAATATCAAACAGAGTCCAAACGGAGAAGAAACTTTGGATTAATTTTTTCTAGATCAGAAGGGACCCTAGAAGGTTAGGGAGAAGACCTGAAGAGCCACGAGGGAGCGACAAGCTCGGGAGGCGCGTCCCCAGGCTTTTGGGCCCCTCGTGGCACCTCTTGACCTAATTCCACCTCTATAAATTCCCAAATATTCCCTATACATCAGAGAGCCACCTAAAATACTTTTTTCGCCGCCGCAAGTTTCTATTCTTCCGCGATCCCATCTGGAGGCCTTTTTCGGTAATTTGTCGGAGGGGAAATCGATCACGGAGGGCTTCTACATCAACCTTGCTGCCCTTCCGGTGATGTGTGAGTAGTTTACCACAGACCGACGGGTCCACAACTAGTAACTATATGGCCTATTCTCTCTCTCTTTGATCTTCAATACAATGTTCTTTGATACATCTCCAACGTATCCATAATTTATGAAGTATTCGTGCCATATTTACAACAATTTTATATGGTTTTTGTATGATTTAAATGGAACTAACTCAGACTGACGCTGTTTTCAACAGAACTACCATGGTGTTGTTTTTTGTGCAGAAATAAAAGTTCTCGAAATGGGCTAAAAATTTACGGTGATTTTTTTGGACCAAAAGAGACCCCCGAAGCTTCGAGGAAGGACCAGAAGCCTCACGAGGAAGCGACAAGCCTGGGGCACGCCCAAACCCCCAGGGCGCGTGAGGCAGGCTTGTCGCTCCCTCGTGGGCCCCCCTTGACGTGAAACTAATGCCAAAAATTCCTATAAATCCAGAAAACCCCAGAACTTGGCCTAGAACTTCCGCTCCACTGCCGCAAGCCTCTGTACCGAAGAGATCCCATATGGAGCCCTGTTCCGGCACCCTGCCGGAGGAGGAAATCATCACCAGAGGCCATCTTCATCATCCTGGCGGCCACCATGGCGAGGAGGGAGTAGTTCACCCTTGGGGTTGAGGGTATGTATGAGTAGCTATGTGTTTGATCTCTCTCTCTTGTTGGGGAACGTTGCATGGAAAACAAAAAAAATTGTACACACACGCAAGATCTATCCATGGAGATGCATAGCAACGAGAGGGGAGAGTGTGTCTACATACCCTCGTAGACCGTAAGCGGAAGCATTTATTAACGTGGTTGATGTGGTCGAACGTCTTCGCGATCCAACCGATCAAGTACCAAATGTACGGCACCTCTGCGTTCAGCACACGTTCAGCTCGATGATGTCCTCGCCTTCTTGATCCAGCAAGACGGGCTAAGTAGTAGATGAGTTCCGGCAGCACGACGGCGTGGTGACGGTGATGGTGATGCTATCTCCGCAGGGCTTAGCCTAAGCACTCTGAAAATATGATCGAGGGACGAAACTGTGGAGAGGGGCGCCGCACACGGCTAAGAGATTGTCGTGGTCTTGTGTGGCGCCCCTCCCTTGTATATATAGGTGGGAGGAGAGGGGAGGCCGCCAAGAGGCGCCCCAAGGGTGGCCGAATCCCCTTTGGGCTCCTGCCCTTGGCCGCCCCCCCTTTCCTTGTTTGTGCGCGGGAGGAAGGCAGGGGGAGGTGGCGCCCCCCTCCCCTTCCTTTCTCTCATGAGGAGGGAAAGGCGGGAGGGGCCAACCCTCCCCCTTTCCTTCCCCTAGGGCCGGCAGCCAGGGGGAGGGGCGCACCAGCCCCTTGTGGGCTGGTGTGTTCCCCCTTTGGCCCATTAAGCCCATATAGCCTCCCGGGGCTTCCCGGAACCCCTTCCGGTGATCCGATGACTACCTGGTACCTCCCAAAACTCTTCCGGTGTCCAAACATCATCGTCCTATATATCAATATTTACCTCTGAACCATTCCGGAGCTCCTCGTCATGTCTGTGATCTCATCCGGGACTCTGAACAACATTCGGTCACCAAATCACATAACTCATATAACACTATATCGTCAACGAACGTTAAGCATGTGGACCCTGCGGGTTCGAGAACTATGTAGACATGACCGAGGCACCTCTCCGATCAATAACCAATAGCGGAACCTGGATGCTCATATTGGTTCCTACATATTCTACGAATATCTTTATCGGTCGAACCTTATGACAACATACGTAATTTCCTTTGTCTGTCGGTATGCTACTTGCACGAGATTCGATCATTTCGTATCTTCATACCTAGTTCAATCTCATTACCGGCAAGTCTCTTTACTTGTTCCATAATACATCATCTTGTAACTAACTCCTTAGTCACTTTGCTTGCAAGCTTCTTGTGATGTGTATTACCGAGAGGGCCCAAAGATACCTCTCCGATACACGGAGTAACAAATCCTAATCTTGATCCATGCCAACTCAACAGACACCTTTGGAGATACCTGTAGAGCATCTTTATGATCACCCAGTTACATTGTAATGTTTGATAGCACACAAGGTATTCCTCCGGTATCCGGGAGTTGCATGATCTCATAGTCTAAGGAATATGTATTTGACATTAAGAAAGCAATAGCAATAAACTGAACGATCATATGCTAAGCTAACGGATGAGTCTTGTCCATCACATCATTCTCCTAATGATGTGATCCCGTTATCAAGTGACAACACATGTCTATGGTTAGGAAACCTTAACCATCTTTGATCAACGAGCTAGTCTAGTAGAGGCTTCCTAGGGACATGGTATTTGTTTATGTATCCACACATGTATTTAAGTTTCCAATCAATACAATTCTAGCATGAATAATAAACCTTTATCATGAATGAGGAAATATAAAATAACAACTTTATTATTGCCTCTAGGGCATATTTCCTTCGTCTCTCTCTCTCTCTCTTTCTCTCTCTCTCTCTCTCTCTCGTGTTCTTGATTTGGCACGATCTTGATGTACCGCGAGCTTTGTTAATATAGTTGGATCATATTGTGTTTCTCCCTCTCTATCTTGTTGTGATGAATTGAGTTTTTACCTTTGAGATTTCACTATTATCGGATTGAATATTTTTTGGATTTGAGAACACTTGGTGTATGTCTTGCATATCGATACCCGTGGTGACAATGGGGTGTTCTATTGATTCACTTGATATATGTTTTGGTATTCAACTTGCAAATTCCCGTGGTGACATTGGGGTATTCTATGCATAGGGGTTGATACATGTTTTTGTCCTTCTTTCTCTGGTAGAAACCTTGGGGCACTCTTTAAAGTTCTTTGTGTTGGATTGAATATTATGAATCTGAAGTTATTTGATGCATATTGAATAATCAACTCACGCATACTTGTGGTGATATTGGAGTATCTAGGTGACACTAGAGTTGATTGATGCGTGTCATATGGTGTTATTGTAGTATGAACTCTAGGGCTGTGTGTGACACTTGTAGGATTAGCTCAATAGATTGATCGAAAAAGATAACTTTGAGGTGGTTTTGTACCCTACACCAATTTCATCTTATGCTCTCCGCTAGATAAGAACTTTGGAGTGACTCTTTGTCGCAAGTTGAGGGATTCTTATATGATTCAATTATGTTAACACTGTTGAGAGATTGCACTAGTGAAAGTATGAACCCTAGGTCTTGTTTTCAAGCATTGCAATACCGTTTGTGCTCACTTTTGTTACTTGTTACCTTGCTGTTTTTAAATTTTTAGATTACAAAAACCTATATCTACTATCCATACTACACGTGTATCACCATCTCTTCGCCGAACTAGTGCACCTATATAATTTGCCATTGTATTAGGTGTGTTGGGGACACAAGAGATTTCTTGTATTTGATTGCAGGGTTGTTTGAGAGATACTATCTTCATCCTACACCTCCCACGGATTGATAAACCTTAGGTCATCTACTTGAGGTAAAATTGCTACTGTCCTACAAAACTCTGCGTTTGGAGGCCCAACACGAGTCTACAAGAATAAGTTGTGTAGTAGACATCATTCTCCTCGATGTTCTTGGAGATCTATTCGATGTAATCTTCTTTTGCAGTGTGTTTGTTGGGATCCGATGAATTGTGGGTTTATGATCAGATTATTCATGAATATTAATTGAGTCTTCTCTGAATTATTTTATGCATGATTACTATAGCTTTGTATTTCTGTCTGATCTATCCGTTTGGTTTGGCCAACTAGATTGATTTATCTTGCAATGGGGAGAGGTGCTTTGTAATGGGTTCAATCTTGCGGTGCTCAATCCCAGTGATAGAAGGGGACATGACACGTATTTGTATTGTTGCCATTAAGGGGAAAACGACGGGGTTTATTCATATTGCTTGGGTTTACTTTGTCTACATCATGTTATCTTCCTTAAGGTGTTACTCTATTTTTCATGAACTTAATACCCTAGATGCATATTGGACAATGGTCGATGGGTGGAGTAATAGTAGTAGATGCAGGCTGGGGTCGGTCTACTTGTTTCGGACATGATGCCTATATACATGATCATTGCCTTGAATATCGTCATAACTATGCGCTTTTCTATCAATTGCCCAAGAGTAATTTGTTTACTCGCCGTATGCTTTTTGTTCGAGAGAGAAGCCTCTAGTGAAAACTATGGCCCCCGGGTCTACCTTTTGTAGGGAAACGTTGCATGGAAAACAAAAAAAATTCTACACACACGCAAGATCTATCAAAGAGATGCATAGCAACGAGAGGGGAGAGTGTGTCTACGTACCCTGGTAGACCGTAAGCGGAAGCGTTTGACAACGCGATTGATGTAGTCGAACTTCTTCGCGTTCCAACCTATCGAGCACCGAACGTACGGCACCTCCATGTTCAGCACACGTTCAGCTCGATGACATCCTCCACCTTCTTGATCCAGCAAGATGGTGAGGTAGTGGATGAGTTCCGGCAGCACGACAGCGTGGTGGTGGTGATGGTGAAGCTATCTCCGCAGGGCTTCGCCTAAGCACTACGAAAATATGACCGGGGGTGTAAACGGTGGAGGGGGCGTGATACGTCTCCAACGTATCTATAATTTATGAAGTATTCATGCCATGTTTACAACAATTTTATATGATTTTGGTATGATTTGATTAGAACTAACCCGGACTGACGCTGTTTTCAGCAGAACTACCGTGGTGTCGTTTTTTGTGCAGAAATAAAAGTTCTCGGAATGGGCTAAAAATTTACGGTGGTTTTTTTAAGCACAAGAGTTGGGACAGAAGAGTCCCGAGGCAACCACAAGGGTGGGTGGCGCGCCCACCCCCCTAGGGCCGCCCCCCTGGCTTGTCTCTGCCTCGTGGACCCCCTTGACGTGAGACCGACGTCAAAAATTCCTATAAATACCAAAACCCCCGAAAAGAAACCTAGATCGGAAGTTCCGCCGCCGTAAGCCTCTGTAGCCACGAAAAACCAATCGGGAGCCTGTTCCGACACCCTGCCGGAGGGGGAAATCATCACTAGAGGCCATCTTCATCATCCCGGTGGTCTCCATGACGAGGAAGGAGTAGTTCACCCTCGGGGCTGAGGGTATGTACCAGTAGCTATGTGTTTGACCTCTCTCCCTCGTGTTCTTGATTTGGCACGATCTTGATGTACCGCGAGCTTTGTTATTATAGTTGGATCATATGGTGTTTCTTCCCTCTCTATCTCTTGTTGTGATGAATTGAGTCTTGCTCTTTAAGGTTTCGTTATGTTGGATTGAGTATTGGATTTGAGAACACTTGATGTATGTCTTGCGATGGGATATCTGTGGTGACAATTTGATGTTCTATTGATGCACTTGATGTATGTTTTGGCACTCAACTCGCGGATTCCCGAGGTGACATTGGGGTAATCTATGCATAGGGGTTGATGCACGTTTTCGTCCTACGTTCTCCGATAGAAACTTTGGAGTGATTCTTTGTTGCACGTTGAGGGATTGTTATGTGGTCCAATTATGTTATCATTGTTGAGAGAACTTGCACTAGTGAAAGTATGAACCCTAGGCCTTGTTTCCAAGCATTGCAATACCGTTTTTGCTCACTTTTACTACTAGTTACCTTGCTGTTTTTATATTTTCAGATTACAAAAACCTATATCTACTATCCATATTGCACCTGTATCACCATCTCTTCGCCGAACTAGTGCACCTATACAATTTACCATTGTATTGGGTGTGTTGGGGACACAAGAGACTCTTTGTTATTTGGTTGCAGGGTTGTTTGAGAGAGACCATCTTCATCCTACGCCTCCCACGGATTGATAAACCTTAGGTCATCCACTTGAGGGAAATTTGCTACTGTCCTACAAAACTCTGCGCTTGGAGGCCCAACACGAGTCTACAAGAAGAAGGTTGCGTAGTAGACATCAAGCTCTTTTCTGGCGCCATTGCCGGGGAGGCTAGGTAAGCGGCACTCACATCCCGTCAACGAAGCTCTTTTCTGGCGCCGTTTCCGGGGAGGTTAGTGCTTGAAGGTATATCTTTAGATCTTGCAATTGAATCTTTTAGTTTCTTGTTTTATCACTAGTTTAGTTTATAAAATAAAACTATAAAAAATGGAATTTAGGTTGCCTCATTTGCTTCATCTCTATAATGTCTTTCGTGAAAATGATGGAAAGGAAAATTGTGCCAAAGTGTTAGAAGAAGAATGCAATAAAATGTTTGGCACTAAATCTTTGAATGATGAGCATGATTGCAATGTTGTTAGTATGAATTCTTTGAATATCCATGATGCTAATGATATGCAAAGCCATAAGCTTGGGGATGCTATGTTTGATGAAGATGATATTTTTAGTCCCCCAAGTTTTTATGAGAATATTTATTATGATGATAGCATGCCTCCTATTTATGATGATTATGTTGATGAAAGTGGGTTTGGAAGAGTTTCAACTCTAGGTACTAATGATCCCACTATTTTGGAGGGTGTTGAATCTTTTCACGATATTGATAAAAGTGGATTTGGAGAGGTCATGACTTTATTTAGTGATGAATCCACTATTTTGGAAGAGGTTTCAACTGATTATGAGAACAAAGTTGCTATCTATGATGATTATTGTGATGAAATGTATGCTATAAATAATAATGATAACCATGAATCTTGTCATCATGATTTTAATTTTCAATTGGATTATGCCTCACATGATAGTTATTTTGTTGAGTTTGCTCCCACTACTATTCATGAGAATAAATTTGCTTATGTGGAGAGTAATAAAATTTCTATGCTTGTGGATCATGAAAATAATGCTTTATGTGATAGTTATATTGTTGAATTCATTCATGATGCTACTGAAAATTATTGTGAGAGAGGAACATATGCTTTTTCATATTGCAATAATATCAAGTTTCCTCTCTATGTATTGAAAATCTTGAAGTTTTGCTTGTTTTGCCTTCCTATGCAAGTTGATTCTTGTTCCCATAAGTTGTTTGCTCACAAAATCCCTATGCATAGGAAGTGGGTTAGACTTAAATGTTCTAGTCATATGCTCCATGATGCTCCCGTTATGTTTCAATCCTTATCTTTTATGTGAGCATCACTGAAATCATCATGCCTAGCTAAAAAGGCATTAAAGAAAAGCTCTTGTCGGGAGACAACCCAATATTTACCCCTACTGTTTTTGTGTGTTAACATGATTAAGATACTGTATTAATCATGTTTCATAGCTTTTGTTTGAATAAAGTGCCAAGTAAAGCCTTTGGGATAGTGTGGTTGATAGTTGATTTGATTCTGTGCAAAAACAGAAACTTTTGCGTCCAGTACAGAAATTCCTATCATTTAATGGAACGTGGAAAAACTCTGATTTTTTTACATAGGATTTATATACAAATTTTCTATGTTTTCCTAATTTTTAAGAATTTTTTGAGTAACATAAGTATGATTTTAATTCAGATCTTTACAGACTGTTCTGTTTTTGACAGATTCTGTTTTCGATGCATAGTTTGCTTGTTTCCTAGTTTCTATGGCTTATATTGCTCAATATAAATTATAGAAATGATAGGGTACATTAGGTATCAGGTGATAAAAATTTTGAATCTTGTCTTGACAGTACCAAAGTGAATGATTTGTTTTATCATACTAACCCATCTCACGAAGTTCCATTAAGTTTTGTGTGATTGAAGTTTTCAAGTTTTTGGTGAGATATCGATATGAGGAGAATAAGGAGTGACAAGACCCTAAGATTAGGGATGCCCAAGGCACCCCAATGTAATATTCAAGGAATATCCAAGCAACTAAGCTTGGGGATGCCCCGGAAGGCATCCCCTCTTTCGTCTTCAACATTATCGGTAACCTCACTTGGGGCTATATTTTTATTCGTCACATGATATGAGTTTTGCTTGGAGAGTCATTTTATTTTACTAGTATTTGCTTGCTGTTATTTAGAGTAATGTTTTGTATCTTTTATTTCAATAAAAGTGTCAAGTATAGCCTTTACCATGCTTATTTTGCAAGTCTATATGTTGCTGTTTTGAAAACAGAAAGTTTTCTATTCTTGTCTGGATTCTTATGGAAAGTCAGAACATGATAAAATCTTGAAATTTTTACACAATTATTAAAAAAAAAATCTACAGTGTTGTAATTTTTCAGAATTTTTGAAGTTAGGTAAGTATGATTACAATTGCACTATTTACAGACTATCCTGTTTTGACAGATTGCTGTTATGTTTGCATTGTTTGCATATGTTTGCTTGTTTAATGATTCTATTTGAAGATAGGAGTATTAAATATGCAGAGGCATTTAGTATCAATGTTAAATAATAATTTTAGTGATTTGCTACAGTAGAGAATGATAAGGTTTTGCATTTGATTTATAATAACTTATCTCACGAGTTCTTGTTGAGTTTTGTGTGGATGAAGTTTTTAAGATTTAGGGAAACCGTGATATAAAAGGAATTAAGGAGACACAAAAGCTCAAGCTTGGGGATTCCCAAGGCATCCCTAGTTAATATTTCATGAAGTCTCAAGCATCTAAGCATGGGGATGCCCCGGTTGGCATCCCACCTTTCTTCTTCAACAATGATCGGTTAGTATCGGTTGAGCCTAACTTTTTGCTTCTTCACATGATGTGTGCTATCCTTGGAATGTCATTTTATTTTGTTTTGCTTGCTGCTTTAATAATACTTAAGATCTAAAATTTTATTTATGAGAGAGTCTTCACATAGCTACCTAATTATTTGACTACTCATTGATCTTCACTTATATCTTTTTTGGAGTAGTTTGTCATTTACTCATGTGCTTCACTTATATCCTATGAGTAAATGGTTGAATGAATTGAATATCATAAATCTGAAATTATATATGTTTCATATGCTTATCCCATGGGGAGTAATGACTTCACATATAAGAAGTATAGGTGGTAAATTTATTGAAAGTTAGCAAACATAGTATTGGTCACTTGAACAATTCATGAAAGAATATTGAAGGACGAGAGATTTCACATATAAATATACTATCTTGGACATCTTCTATGATTGTGAGCCCCATTAATTATTTTCAAACTTGAGCAAATTAGTTGAAGTTGGACAAGGAAGATAACGTAATGAGTTATGCTTGGGTATATTTGTATAGAAGTTATATTGTTATAGATCCTCCAACATGTGGTGCTTGCTTTTTAGAATCTTTTGCTGGCCAAAATTTATGTACTAAGCGGGAATACTACTTGTGCATCCAAAATCCTTGAACCAAGTTTCTTCCATGAGTGTCCACCATATCTACCTATATGCGGTATTTACCTGCCGTTCCAAGTAAATTTGCATGTGCCAAACTCTAAACCTTCAAATAATAATCTGTTTTGTATGCCCGAATCGCTCATGTAGCGACCAGGGGCTGTCAGTATCTTCCATGCTAGGTGGGTTATTCTCACGATTAGTGTTTATTCACTTGTCATTCACGAGAGAGTGGCTGGTAATTGGGATGCCCACTCCTATGATCAAAAGATCAAAAAAAAATTCAATTAATTAAACAAAACTCCCCCAGGAAAGTTGTTGGTATGGACGGCACCCGTGAATTCGGCTAGCCGTGGAGTGTGATTGTTGGTGGAGGGGGAGTAAAAACTTTACCATTCTGTTTGGGAACTGCCTATAATGTGTCTAGCATGGAAGATAGTGAGAACTCTTGGTTGTTATGTTGACAATGAAAGCATACCTCTCAAAATTATGTTCATCTATGTTTTAAAAGCTTCGAGCTCTGGCACCTCTGCAAATCCCTGCTTCCCTCTGCGAAGGGCCTATCTTTTACTTTTATTTTTGTTGAGTCAATTTCTTATTCCAATCTATTCTTTAGTTGGCAAGCATCATGTGGTGGGGAAAGATCTAAGCATATATGGCCATTCAAATATATTTGATCATGAATTATTATTGTTGACAATTATCTATATGATAAATAAGTTGGGAGGCGAAACACTAAGCCCCTATCTTTCTCTGTGTTCCATGGATCCTATTTGTTCTAAAAATATGCCTTGAGTGGTAGCAATCATGGAAGACTATATGATAGTTGAGTATGTGGAATTTGCTAAATCAAAGCTCTTACTTAGACCCTTCCTGAAAATAAGATGAATTGCAATTGTTTGATGACTGAGAACATGGTTTGTTAGTTTTCAAGAAAGTTTGTGGTCTATGCTTTAACATGTGAATAGCTTGCTACTTGATCATGAGAAGTTTTATGAGATGAGCTACTATTTATGATCTATATTGATGCTAGAGAAAGTGGTTGAAATTATTATTGATCAAACTTGTGCACTTGCTAGAATTCACACTTCATAAATTATTTCTTTTATCATTTACCTACTCGAGGAAGAGCAGGAATTAAGCTTGGGGATGCTGATACGTCTCCAATGTATCTATAATTTATGAAGTATTCATGCCATGTTTACAACAATTTTACATGATTTTGGTATGATTTGATTAGAACTAACCTGGATTGACGCTGTTTTTAGCAGAACTACCGTGGTGTCGTTTTTTGTGCAGAAATAAAAGTTCTCGGAATGGCCTGAAAATTTACAGTGATTTTTTTTGGACCAAAAGAGACCCCCGAAGCACAAGAGTTGGGCCAGAAGAGTCCCGAGGCAACCACAAGGGTGGGGGGCGCGCCCATCCCCCTAGGGCGCGCCCCCCTGGCTTGTCGCTACCTCGTGGACCCCCTTGACGTGAGACCGACGCCAAAAATTCCTATAAATACCAAAACCCCCGAAAAGAAACCTAGATCGAAAGTTCCGCCGCCGTAAGCCTCTATAGCCATGAAAAACCAATCGGGAGCCCGTTCTGGCACCCTGCCGGAGGGGGAAATCATCACCGGAGGCCATCTTCATCATCCCGGTGGTCTCCATGACGAGGAAGGAGTAGTTCACCCTCGGGGCTGAGGGTATGTACCAGTAGCTATGTGTTTGACCTCTCTCTCTTGTGTTCTTGATGTACCGCGAGCTTTGTTATTATAGTTGGATCATATGGTGTTTCTTCCCTCTCTATCTCTTGTTGTGATGAATTGAGTCTTGCTCTTTGAGGTTTCGTTATGTTGGATTGAGTATTGGATTTGAGAACACTTGATGTATGTCTTGCGATGGGATATCTGTGGTGACAATGGGATGTTCTATTGATGCACTTGATGTATGTTTTGGCACTCAACTCGCGGATTCCCGAGGTGACATTGGGGTAATCTATGCATAGGGGTTGATGCACGTTTTCGTCCTACGTTCTCCGATAGGAACTTTGGAGTGATTCTTTGTTGCACGTTGAGGGATTGTTATGTGATCCAATTATGTTATCATTGTTGAGAGAACATGCACTGGTGAAAGTATGAACCCTAGGCCTTGTTTCCAAGCATTGCAATACCATTTTTGCTCACTTTTACTACTAGTTACCTTGCTGTTTTTATATTTTCAGATTACAAAAACCTATATCTAATATCCATATTGCACTTGTATCACCATCTCTTCACCGAACTAGTGCACCTATACAATTTACCATTGTATTGGGTGTGTTGGGGACACCAGAGACTCTTTGTTATTTGGTTGCAGGGTTGTTTGAGAGAGACCATCTTCATCCCACGCCTCCCATGGATTAATAAACCTTAGGTCATCCACTTGAGGGAAATTTGCTACTGTCCTACAAAACTCTGCGCTTGGAGGCCCAGCACGAGTCTACAAGAAGAAGGTTGCGTAGTAGACATCAGGGCGCCGCACACGGCTAAGACAATGTTGTATTGTGCTAGGCACCCCCCCCCCCCCCCACACACACACACACACACATATATATAGGTGGGAGGGAGGGAGGAGCAGCCAAGGAGGCGCCCCAAGTAGGCCGAATCCTACTTGGGGTCCTCCCCTAGCCGCGTGACTCCCCCTTCCATATATAGGTGCGGGGGAAAGGCAGGGTGGGAAAGCCCCCCCCCCCCTTTCCTTTCTCCCATGAGAAGGGGAAGGCAGGAGGGGCTACCCCTCCCCCTTTCCTTCCCTAGGGCTGGCCGGCCAGGGAGAGGGGCACACCAGCCCCCTGTGGGCTGGTCTGTCCCCTCCTTGGCCCATTAAGCCCATATACCTACCGGGGGGTGTCCGGAACCCCTTCCGGTGACCCGATGACTACCCAGTGCATCCCGAAACTCTTCCGGTGTCCAAATACCATCGTCCTATCTATCAATCTTTACCTCTCGACCATTTCGAGACTCCTCGTCATGTCCGTGGTCTCATCCGGGACTCCGAACAACATTCGGTCACCAAATCATATAACTCATATAACACTATATCGTCAACGAACGTTAAGCGTGCGGACCCTACTGGTTCGAGAACTATGTAGACATGACCAAGACACCTCTCCGGTCAATAACCAATAGCGGAACCTGGATGCCCATATTGGCTCCTACATATTCTATGAAGATCTTTATCGGTCGAACCGTTATGACAACATACGTAATTCCCTTTATCCATCGGTATGTTACTTGCCCGAGATTCAATCGTCGGTATCTTCATACCTAGTTCAATCTCGGTACCGGCAAGTCTATTTACTCATTCCATAATACATCATCCTGTAACTAACTCATTAGTCACTTTGCTTGCAAGGCTTCTTATGATGTGTATTACCAAGAGGGCCCAGAGATACCTCTCCGATACTCGGAGTGACAAATCCTAATCTCGATCTATGCCAACTCAACAAACACCTTCGGAGATGCCTGTAGAGCATCTTTATGATCACCTAGTTACGTTGTGATATTTGATAGCACACAAGGTATTCCTCCAGTATCCGGGAGTTGCATAATCTCATAGTCGAAGGAATATGTATTTGACATGAAGAAAGCAATAGCAATAAACTGAATGATCAATATGCTAAGCTAATGGATGGGTCTTGTCCATCACATCATTCTCCTAATGATGTGATCCCGTTATCAAATGATAACACATGTCTATGGTTAGGAAACCTTAACCATCTTTGATCAATGAGCTAGTCTAGTAGAGGCTTACTAGGGACACTGTATTTGTTTATGTATTCACACATGTATTTAAGTTTCTGATCAATACAATTCTAGCATGAATAATAAACCTTTATCATGAATAAGGAAATATAAAATACTCCCTCCGTTCCTAAATATAGGGTGTATAGTTTTTGGCACGGAAATTAAAGAACGCATGTGGAGGGAAATTTTCACAAGTTTTGGGCGAGATTACACCTGGCTAATTGGCATGAGAAAATAGAGGAGCTTGCCTGATATAAGGAAATGTAATCAAATCCCTAAAAAAAAATATCCAAACGAGTGGTGCAACGCAATACACCTTATATTTCAGGTTTTTTCTCAAAAATCTATACACCTTATATCAAGGAACGGAGGGAGTAAAAACTTTATTATTGCCTCTAGGGCATATTTCCTTCAGTCTCCCACTTGCACTAGAGTCAATAATCTAGATTACATTGTAATGAATCTAACACCCATGGAGTCTTGGTGTTGATCATGTTTTGCTTGCGGAAGAGGCTTAGTCAACGGGTCTGCCACATTCAGATCCGTATGTACTTTGCAAATTTCTATGTCTCCATCCTTGACCTTTTTACGAATGGAGTTGAAGCGTCTCTTGATGTGTTTGGTTCTCTTGTGAAACCTGGATTCCTTCGCCAAGGCAATTGCTCCAATGTTGTCACAAAAGATTTTCATTGGACCCGATGCACTGGGTATTACACCCAGATCGGATATGAACTCCTTCATCCAGACTCCTTCATGTGCTGCTTCCGAAGCAGCTATGTACTCCGCTTCACACATAGATCCCGCCACGACGCTCTGCTTGGAACTGCACCAACTGACAGCTCCACCATTCAATATAAATACGTATCCGGTTTGTGACTTAGAGTCATCCGGATCAGTGTCGAAGCTAGCATCGACGTAACCATTTACGGCGAGCTCTTCGTCACCTCCATAAATGAGAAACATATCCTTGGTCCTTTTCAGGTACTTCATGATGTTCTTGACCGTTGCCCAGTGATCCACTCCTGGATTACTTTGGTACCTCCCTGCCAGACTTATGGCAAGGCACACATCAAGTCTGGTACACAGCATAGCATACATGATAGAACCTATGGCTGAGGCATAGGGAATGACTTTCATTTTCTCTCTATCTTCTGCAGTGGTCGGGCTTTGAGTCTGACTCAACTTCACACCTTGTAACACAGGCAAGAACCCTTTCTTTGACTGATCCATTTTGAACTTCTTCAAAACTTTATCAAGGTATGTGCTTTGTGAAAGTCCTATTAAGCATCTTGATCTATCTCTATAGATCTTGATGCCCAATATATAAGCAGCTTCACCGAGGTCTTTCATTGAAAAATTCTTATTCAAGTATCCTTTTATGCTATCCAGAAATTCTATATCATTTCCAATCAACAATATGTCATCCACATATAACATCAGAAATGCTACAGAGCTCCCACTCACTTTCTTGTAAGTACAGGCTTCACCGTAAGTCTGTATAAAACCATATGCTTTGATCACCTCATCAAAGCGTATATTCCAACTCCGAGATGCTTGCACCAGTCCATAGATAGATCGCTGGAGCTTGCACACTTTGTTAGCACCTTTAGGATCGACAAAACCTTTTGGTTGCATCATATACAACTCTTCTTTAAGATATCCATTAAGGAATGCAGTTTTGACGTCCATTTGTCAGATTTCATAATTATAAAATGCGGCAATTGCTAACATGATTCGGACAGACTTAAGCATGGCTACGGGTGAGAAAGTCTCATCGTAGTCAACTCCTTGAACTTGTCGAAAACCTTTCGTGACAAGTCGAGCTTTGTAGACAGTAACATTACCATCATCGTCAGTCTTCTTCTTGAAGATCCATTTATTTTCTATGGCTTGCCGATCATCGGGCAAGTCCACCAAAGTCCACACTTTGTTCTCATACATGGATCCTATCTCAGATTTCATGGCCTCAAGCCATTTTTCGGAATCTGGGCTCATCATAGCTTCTTCATAGTTCATAGGTTCGCCTTGGTCTAGTAACATGACTTCCAGGATAGGATTACCGTATAACTCTGGTGCGGATCGTGCCCTGGTCGACCTACGAGGTTCAGTAGTAACTTGATCTGAAGTTTCATGATCAACATCATTTGCTTCCTCTCTAGTTGGTGTAGGCATCACTGGAACAGTTTTCTGTGATGTGCTACTCTCCAATTCGAGAGAAGGTACAATTACCTCATCAAGTTCTACTTTCCTCCCACTCACTTCTTTCGAGAGAAACTCCTTCTCTAGACAGGGCCCATTCTTGGCAACAAAGATCTTGCCTTCGGATATGTGGTAGAAGGTGTACCCAATTGTTTCCTTAGGGTATCCTATGAAGACGCACTTCTCCGATTTGGGTTCGAGCTTATCAGGCTGAAGCCTTTTGACATAAGTGTCGCAACCCCAAACTTTAATAAACGACAGCTTAGGTTTCTTACCAAACCACAGTTCATATGGTGTCGTCTCAACGGATTTAGACGGTGCCCTATTTAACGTGAATGCGGCTGTCTCTAATGCATAGCCCCAAAACAATAGTGGTAAATCGGTAAGAGACATCATAGATCGCACCATATCTAATAAAGTACGGTTACAATGTTCAGACACACCATTACGCTGTCGTGTTCCAGGTGGCGTGAGTTGTGAAACAATTCCACATGTTTTAAATGAAGGCCAAACTCGTAACTCAAATATTCGCCTCCACTATCAGATTGTAGAAACTTTATTTTCTTGTTACGATGAATCTCCACTTCACTCTGAAATTCTTTGAACTTTTCAAATGTTTTAAACTTGTGTTTCATTAAGTAGATATACCCATATCTACTCAAATCATCTGTGAAGGTAAGAAAATAACGATACCCGCCACGTGCCTCAACACTCATCGGACCGCATACATCGGTATGTATTATTTCCAATAAGTCATTAGCTCGCTCCATTGTTCCGGAGAATGGAATTTTAGTCATCTTGCCCATGAGTCATGGTTCGCAAGTATCAAATGATTCATAATCAAGTGATTCCAAAAGTCCATCTGCATGGAGTTTCTTCATGCGCTTTACACCAATATGACATAAACGGCGGTGCGACAAGTATGTTGCACTATCATTATCAACTTTGCATCTTTTGGCATCAATATTATGAATATGTGTATCACTACTATCGAGATTCAACAAGAATAGACCACTCTTCAAGGGTGCATGACCATAAAAGATATTATTCATATAAATAGAACAACCATTATTCTCTGACTTAAATGAATAACCGTCTCGCAATAAACAAGATCCGGATATAATGTTCATGCTCAACACAAGCACCAAATAACAATTATTGAGGTCTAAAACTAATCCCGAAGGTAGATGTAGAGGTAGCCTGCCGACGGCGATCACATCAACCTTGGAACCATTCCCGACGCGCATCGTCACCTCGTCCTTAGCCAATCTTCATTTATTCCGCAGCTCCTGTTTCGAGTTACAAATATGAGCAACCGAACCAGTATCAAATACCCAGGCACTGCTACGAGCATTAGTAAGGTACACATCAATAACATGTATATCAAATATACCTTTGTTCACTTTGCCATCCTTCTTATCCGCCAAGTATTTGGGGCAGTTCCGCTTCCAGTGACCAGTCCCTTTGCAGTAGAAGCACTCAGTTTCAGGCTTGGGTCCAGCTTTGGGCTTCTTCCCGGGAGTGGCAACTTGCTTGCCGTTCTTCTTGAAGTTCCCTTTCTTTCCATTGCCCTTTTTCTTGAAACTAGTGGTCTTGTTAACCATCAACACTTGATGCTCCTTCTTGATTTCTACCTCCGCGGACTTAAGCATTGCGAAGAGCTCAGGAATCGTTTTATTCATCCCTTGCATATTATAGTTCATCACGAAGCCTTTGTATCTTGGTGGCAGTGATTGAAGAACTCTGTCAATAACACTATCAATTGGAAGATCAACTCCCAACTGAGTCAAGTGGTTATGATACCCAGACATTTTGAGTATGTGTTCACTGACAGAATTGTTCTCCTCCATATTGTAGCTATAGAACTTGTTGGAGACTTCATATCTCTCAACCCGGGCATTTGCTTGAAATATTAACTTCAACTCTTGGAACATCTCATATGCTCCATGACGTTCAAAACGTCTTTGAAGTTCCGGTTCTAAACCGTAAAGCATGGCACACTGAACTATTGAGTAGTCATCAGATCGAGCTTGCCAGATGTTCATAACATCATCTTCAGCTCCCACAGCAGGCCTTTCACCTAGCGGTGCATCAAGGACATAATTCTTCTGTGTAGCAATGAGGATAGTCCTCAAGTTACAGACCCAGTCCGTGTAGTTGCTACCATCATCTTTCAACTTAGCTTTCTCTAGGAACGCATTAAAATTCAGGGGAACGGTAGCTTGGGCCATTGATCTACAACATAGATATGCAAAACTATAAGACTAAGTTCATGATAAATTAAGTTCAATTAATCAAATTACTAATGAACTCCCACTTAAATAAACATCCCTCAAGTCATCTAAGTGATACGTGATCCAAATCAACTAACCCATGTCCGATCATCACGTGAGATGGTGTAGTCATCAATGGTGAACATCTCTATGTTGATCATATCTACTATATGACTTACGTTCAACCTTTCGGTATCCAGTGTTCCGAGACCATGTCTGTACATGCTAGGCTCGTCAAGTCTAACCCAAGTATTCTGCATGTGCAAAACTGTCTTACACCCGTTGTATGTGAACGTAGAGTCTATCACACCCGATCATCACGAGGTGCTTCGAAACAACGAACTTTGGCAACATTGCATACTCGGGGAGAACACTTTTATCTTGAAATTTAGTGAAGGGGTCATCTTATAATGCTACCGTCGTTCTAAGCAAAATAAGATGCATAAAGGATAAACATCACATGCAATCAAAATATGTGACATGATATGGCCATCATCATCTTGTGCTTTTGATCTCCATCTCCAAAGCATCGTCATGATCTCCATCGTCACTAGCTCGACACCTTGATCTCCATCGTTGCGTCGGGGTCGTCCCGCCAACTATTGCTTCTACAACTATCGCTAACGCATAGTGATAAAGTAAAGCAATTACATGGCGCTTGCACTTCATACAATAAAGAGACAACCCTAAGGCTCCTGCCGGTTGTTGATATTACAAAACATGATCATCTCATATATCAACATATATCATATCATATCTTGACCATATCACATCACAACATGCCCTGCAAAAACAAGTTAGACGTCCTCTACTTTGTTGTTGCAAGTTTTACGTGGCTGCTACGGGCTTCTAGCAAGAACCGTTCTTACCTACGCAAAAACCACAACGGTGTTTTATCAAGTTTGCTATTTTAACCTTCTTCAAGGACCGGCTGTAGTCAAATTTGATTCAACTAAAGTAGGAGAAACAGACACCCGCCAGCCACCTTTATGCAAAACTAGTTGCATGTCTGTCGGTGGAACCGGTCTCATGTGCGTGGACATGTAAGGTTGGTCCGGGCCACTTCATCCCACAATACCGCCGAATCAAAATAAGCCGTTGGTGGTAAGCAATATGACTATCACCACCCACAACTCTTTGTGTTCTACTCGTGCATATCATCTACGCGTAGACCTGGCTCATGATGCCACTGTAGGGAAATGTTGCATGGAAAACAAAAAAAATTCTACGCACACACAAGATCTATCAAGGAGATGCATAGCAACGAGAGGGGAGAGTGTGTCTATGTACCCTCGTAGACTGTAAGTGGAAGCGTTTGACAATGCGGTTGATGTAGTCGAACTTCTTCGAGTACCAAACGTACGGCACCTCCACGTTCAGCACACGTTCAGCTCGATGACGTCCTCCGCCTTCTTGATCTAGCAAGATGGCAAGGTAGTGGATGAGTTCCGATAGCACGACGGTGTGGTGACGGTGATGGTGAAGCTATCTCCGCAGGGCTTCGCCTAAGCACTACAAAAATATGACCGGGGGTGTAAACGGTGGAGGGGGGCGCCGCACACGGCTAAGACAATGTTGTATTGTGCTAGGCGCCCTCCCCTACATATATATAGGTGGGAGGGAGGGAGGAGGAGCCAAGGAGGCACCCTAAGTAGGCTGAATCCTACTTGGGGTCCTCCCCTAGCCGCGCGCCTCCCCCTTCCATATATAGGTGTGGGGGAAAGGCAGGGGAGGGAGCCCCCCCTTTCCTTTCTCCCATGAGAAGGGGAAGGCAGGAGGGGCTACCCCTCCCCCCTTTCCTTCCCTAGGGCTGGCCGGCCAGGGAGAGGGGCCCACCAGCCCCCTGTGGGCTGGTCTGTCCCCTCCTTGGCCCATTAAGCCCATATACCTACCGGGGGGTGTCCGGAACCCCTTCCGGTGACCCGATGACTACCCGGTCATCCCGAAACTCTTCCTGTGTCCGAATACCATCATCCTATATATCAATCTTTACCTCTCGACCATTTCGAGACTCCTCATCATGTCCGTGATCTCATCCGGGACTCTGAACAACATTCGTTCACCAAAACATATAACACTATATCGTCAACGAACGTTAAGCGTGCGGACCCTACGGGTTCGAGAACTATGTAGACATGACCGAGACACCTCTCCGGTCAATAACCAATAGCGGAACCTGGATGCCCATATTGGCTCCTACATATTCTACGAAGATCTTTATCGGTCGAACCGTTATGACAACATACGTAATTCCCTTTGTCCATCGGTATGTTACTTGCCCGATATTCGATCGTCGGTATCTTCATACCTAGTTCAATCTCGTTACCGGCAAGTCTCTTTACTCGTTCCGTAATACATCATCCTGTAACTAACTCATTAGTCACTTTGCTTGCAAGGCTTATTACGACGTGTATTACCGAGAGGGCCCAGAGATACCTCTCCGATACTCGGAGTGACAAATCCTAATCTCGATCTATGCCAACTCAACAAACACCTTCGGAGATACCTGTAGAGCATCTTTATGATCACCCAGTTACATTGTGATGTTTGATAGCACACAACGTATTCCTCCGGTATCCGGGAGTTGCATAATCTCATAGTCGAAGGAATATGTATTTGACATGAAGAAAGCAATAGCAATAAACTGAACGATCAATATGCTAAGCTAACGGATGGGTCTTGTCCATCACATCATTCTCCTAATGATGTGATCCTGCTATCAAATGACAACACATGTCTATGGTTAGGAAACGTTAACCATCTTTGATCAACGAGCTAGTCTAGTAGAGGCTTACTAGGGACACTGTATTTATTTATGTATTCACACATGTATTTAAGTTTCTGATCAATGCAATTCTAGCATGAATAATAAACCTTTATCATGAATAAGGAAATATAAAATAACAACTTTATTATTGCCTCTAGGGCATATTTCCTTCACCTTTATCATATATTAAATCCAAAAATACCTTGCTGCATTTTTTGCCTTTATTTTATTTTGTGTTTTATTTTATCTATCTATCACTATCAGATTTGATCCTTACAAATAACGACCAAGGGGATTGACAACCCCCTTGATCGTGTTGGGTGCAAGTATTTGCTCTTTTGTGTGTAGGTGCTGCTAACGAGGTTTCACGTGGTTCTCCTACTGGATTGATAACCTTGGTTCTTAATTGAGGGAAATACTTATCTCTGTTGTACTGCATCATTCTCTCCTCTTCGGGGAAATCCTAACGCAGCTCACAAGTAGCACATAGTTTCTTTGACCTTCACCTTGTCACTAATTTGCCCCCTCAAAGTAGATGCTTCGTCCGACCTCTTCACGTTCTCTTTCTCCTTATTTCCATCCGGCTTGCACTTGTTTCTCCCCCTGGTGCATCATCACTATCATCATCGTCTTCCAAGTTACGAGGAGCTTTCTTGTCCCTCAAGCTCCATTTCTCACTATCTTGAGCAAGAGCCAACAATGTCCAAGCACGAATGGCTCACCCTTGAAACCCGGACTTTGCTTGAACATTTCATTGCAATGCGATCCTACATCTGGAAAAGAGACAAGTGTGAGCTCAACTTGTCGTAAAAAAACTAGATCATAAAACTGTGAAATACAAACACAACAAACTCACGTAGTCATCGATCATGCATCAACTTGGAGGTGCATTTCTCACTTTCTCCAAGCAACCACTCCAACAGCTACATGTTTTCTTCATCGTTACCCACCGACCTTGGATTGATTACAAGGTACGGCTCAACGGGAACGGCAAGAGCTTGTGATTTTTGTCCTCGGTGTGTTGCCGATACTTCTTGCCGTTTTGGTCTTTTCCTGTCAGCGCATTAAGAGTCAGACTCTCGCATGCTCTCCATCTCCGAAGTTGATGCTAAGAAACCGAAGCAAAGTTCAATCAAAGTTCACCGAAGCAAGGGGATTTGTTTACCTCTCCGATGCTTGATCGAGCATGTTGCGGGCGCCGGTGGAGTTGACGGGATCATGGGACACATTGCCCGCCGGAGGGGGTGGAGGTGGGGCCCTTCCTCACGCCGCCTTCTTCTTCTTCTCCGGGCCCTTCGCTTGCGTCTTTGACCATTCCACGGAGGGGGTGGAGGAGGCGGTCGTCCTCGAGCCGGCGATCGCGACGAGAGGATTCACGACCGCGACAGAAGTTGGCGCGGCGGCGATCATTCTCCATGGACGATGTGGCTGCCCTGCCGCGTCTGCTTCATGCCGGTGGCAAAGGAGTAGGCGCGACAGCGAGGAACATGACCGCGAGAGCGGCGGGGAGAGGAGGCGGCACCAATTGGGCTGCCGACGCATGGAAAACGTTGGCCAGGGGCTGTGACGGCTCCATGGCGGCGTTTGAGGGGCGCGATGAGGCTAGATGGCGCGAGGCTGGAGGGATTGGCGGCGACAACGACGCGGAGGGGCGGCGCAGAAGGGGAGGAAGTTTCCCTCCCATCAAATCGCGCGTTGGATAGAAGGAGTGGCAAAATGGAAAGGAGGAGCCGGAGATCTGGCGGATGCGGGCCAAAATATGGAGGTCACCTGGTCGGGTTGATTTTTCATTCCGGTCCCGCATATCGATGGTTATTTTGCTGGACGTGGGATATAGCACATCTTTTTTTACTGCTAGAGACGCCCGAGAAAACCTAAGGATGAGAGGATTGAGAGCATCTCCAGCCGCGCCCCCAACAGGCCCCCCCAGGCAACTTTTTCCGCGCCGGCGCCGAAAAAACGCCCCAGTCGCGCCCCCAGGACGCCGAAATTCGCCGGCTCGGCCCGTTTTTGGGCCCGGCGATTGCAGGCCGAACCCGGCGCACCGGGGGGCGCTCGGGGGCTCCAGCGCAAGGGAAAAGCGCGTCTAGCCCACACCATCAGGCGAAAAGTCAAGTGTATCTTCCAGATTCGCCTCCACCCCCCCGCGAGCTCAGTCGCCAATCGGCTGATCCCGGCGCCGCCCACCGCCCACCACCGCTAGATAGCCCATTCCCCACCGGAAAAAAGAGAAGAGGTCTCGCCGAGGCAGGCACTCCACCACCGGTTGGGCGATTTTTTTCGTCTTTTCTGGCCGCGGAGGGCCAGTGTAGTGGCGGGTTCGCGCCCACCTCGCTCGCAAGGTGTACGGCGATTTGCCAGCCTCGGCAATGGACTCGGACGACGAGGAAGCGCTCGCCGCGCTGCTGGAGGAGGAAGCCGATGCCGACGTCCAGGAAGAGGAACATCTCATGGTCCTCGCCGCCCTCGCCGGCCTGCTGGCGAGCAATGAAAAGCCGCGGCGAGGTGGCTCGGCGTCGGGGCGGATGAAAGCAAAGAACCGGCATTGTCTCGAAGGCTACTACATGCTCTACTCTGACTACTTCGTCGACGCTCCACTACATGGGGACAAAATATTTCGGCGCCGTTATCGGATGAGCCGAAAGCTTTTCCTCAGGATTGTGAATTCCATCTGGGAGTTCGACAGCTACTTCAAGTGCAAGAAGGATTGCACCGGCAAACTTGGATTCACCTCAATCCAGAAGTGCACGACAGCGATGAGGATGCTTGCATACGGAGCTCCCGGTGATTCACTCGATTACTATGGGCGCATGGCCGAGTCCACCACCATTGAGTGCATCTACAAGTTCTGTCGGGCAGTGGTGGCAGTGTTTGGACCGCAATACTTGCGAACACCCAATGCGGAAGACACTGCTCGGATCCTATGTGACGCCCCCGATTCAATCGTACACTAATCATACACGCAAACGTGTACGATCAAGATCAGGGACTCACGGGAAGATATCACAACACAACTCTAAAAGTAAAATAAGTCATACAAGCATCATAATACAAGCCAGGGGCCTCGAGGGCTCAAATACAAGTGCTCGATCATAGGCGAGTCAGCGGAAGCAACAATATCTAAGTACAGACATAAGTTAAACAAGTTGCCATAAGAAGGCTAGCACAAACTGGGATACATATCGAAAGAGGCGCAGGCCTCCTGCCTGGGATCCTCCTAAACTACTCCTGGTCGTCGTCGACAGCCTGCACGTAGTAGTAGGCACCTCCAGAGTAGTAGGGGTCGTCGTCGACGGTGGCGTCTGGCTCCTGAACTCCAGCATCTGGTTGTGACAACCAGAAAGAAAAGAAAGGGGGAAAAGGGGGAAGCAAAGCAACCGTGAGTACTCATCCAAGGTACTCGCAAGCAAGGAGCTACACTACATATGCATGGGTATATGTGTAAAGGGCCATATCAGTGGACTGAACTGCAGAAAGCCAGAATAAGAGGGGGGATATCTAATCCTGTCGAAGACTACGCTTCTGGCAGCCTCCATCTTGCAGCATGTAGAAGAGAGTAGATGGTAAGTTCACCAAGTAGCATCGCATAGCATAATCCTACCCGACGATCCTCTCCTCGTCGCCCTGTGAGAGAGCGATCACCGGGTTGTATCTGGCACTTGAAAGGGTGTGTTTTATTAAGTATCCGGTTCTAGTTGTCATAAGGTCGAGGTACAACTCCGGGTCGTCCTTTTACCGAGGGACACGGCTATTCGAATAGATAAACTTCCCTGCAGGGGTGCACCACATTACCCAACACGCTCGATCCCTCTGGCCGGGCACACTTTCCTGGGTCATACCCGGCCTCGGAAGATCAACACGTCGCAGCCCTACCTAGGCCTAACAGAGAGGTCAGCACGCCGGTCTAAATCCTATGCGCGCAGGGGTCTGGGCCCATCGCCCATAGCACACCTGCACGTTGCGTGGGCGGCCGGAGAGCAGACCTAGCAACCTCCATTACAAAGGAAGTTGCGTTACGCGGTCCAACCCGGCGCGCGCCGCTCAGTCGCTGACGTCTAGGAGGCTTCGGCTGATACCACGACGTCGAGTACCCATAACTGTTCCCGCGTGGTGGTTAGCACGTATAGGCTCGTAGCCAGACTCATATCAAATACCCAATCTCGTTAAGCGTGTTATTTTGAAGTAACCGCGGACGCCGACCAGGACCAGGCCCACCTGTCTCCTAGGTGGTCACAACCTGCCCTGTCGCTCCGCCAACACTCGGGGGCCGTCGGGAACCTAGGCCCACCTCTGCCTGGATGGAACCACCTGCCCCTTCAGCCCCCATCTCCGAACAGTAACATAGGTAATATAAAAGTATATAGTATATGTACCCGTGATCACCTCCCGAAGTGATCACGGCCCAGTAGTATAGCATGGCAGACGGACAAGAGTGTAGGGCCACTGATGTAATTCTAGCAACCTATACTAAGCATTTTAGGATTGCAGGTAAGGTATCAACAGTAGTAGCAAAGACAGGCTATGCAGCAGAATAGGATTAACCGAAAGCAGTAACATGCTACACTACTCTAATGCAAGCAGTAGAGAGAAGGAATAGGCGATATCGGGTTGATCAAGGGGGGGGGCTTGCCTGGAAGCTCGGCAGAGAAGGACGGGTCGTCAACGCTGTAGTCGTACTGGGGGTCGCCGGCAGTCTCGGAGTCTACCAGAGAGAAAGAGGGGGAAGAAACAATAAATATAATGCAAACAGATGCATAACGATGCATGACAAGACATATAACGGTGCTAGGTGTGCCCTAACACGGTGATAGGTGATAACGGCGAAGGGGGGAAACATCCGAGAAAGTATTCCCGGTGTTTGACGTTTTCGGACAGACGAACCGGAGGTGAATTATTGCATGTTCGCTATGCTAGGGACGTGTGGTGAACGAACGGACCGCGTTTTCGAATTCGTCTCGTCGTTCTGAGCAACTTTCATGTTCAAAGTTTTTCGATCCGGGTCACGGTTTAATTTCTATTAATTTCTGAAGTTTAAATTGGATTTACGAATTATTAATAAACCAGTCAACGTTTGACTGGTCAACAGGGTCAATGGACCCGCATGTCATAGTCTAGCCCTAACCTAATAACCAGTTTAACTTAACTAACTTGGTTAACTAGTTAAACATTTTAACCAAGCAGAATTAATTAACTGAACTAATTAGTTAATTAATTTAAACAATTATTATTTATTTTATTATTATTATTATTTGTATCTATTGCTTTTTTTGTTTCTTTTAAACTGGACACTGGACATGTCCACGGGGGGTGCCCCTATGGGCGCCGGACATTGTCCAGGCAAACCCAGGGCGCCCGCACGGACGCACGGCCGGCCGAGGCCGTGGTCGGGGCACGGCCACCGGCGAGCCGCGGCGCGGGGCGCAGCCCGGGTGGCTGGGCGAGACGGGGCCGGAGGGAGGGCGCGGGGCCAGTGCGGCCCAGGGTGCGGGCGCGGCCTGGCCGGCGGTGGCCGGGCCAGGGTCACGGCGGCGCCGGGCGGGGGGGGTGAACGGCGCGTGGCGAGGCGGTGCGCGCCCGGGGCGCGGCCCGGGGGCGGTGGTGACCGGGGGCGAGGGAGGAAGCGGCCGCGGGCGGCGGCGCTTACAAAGGGGGTGGCGAGGCGGCGGTGGTGGCCGGGATGAGGAGGAGGCGTGGCGACGCAGGCCGGCGCGGCGGCGCAGGGAGGCGGCGGTCGGCGGCGGGACCGGGGCGACACCGGGCAGCGGTGGTCGCCGGGCGACGACTCGAGCGAGGCGGCGGTCGGCGGCGGGACCGGGGCGACACCGGGCAGCGGTGGTCGCCGGGCGACGACTCGAGCGAGGCGGCGGCGACGGCGTGGCGGGTCGGGCGCCGGGGTCTCCCCCCGATCCAATCGGGGGCAGAAAGGAGAGAGGAGTGGATCGGGCTGGGGGTGTTGGGCTAGGGTTTCCAGGGGGAGTGGGGTGGGCCGGCCTAGTCGGCCTGGTGGCCAGCTGGGCCGACAGGCCAGGGGGGTTTCCTTTTCTTTTATTTTTGTTTAGGCCTTTTTCTTTTTTTTTTCTTATCTTTCTTTTCTGTTTTAATTTTATTTCCCAAACTGTTTTAGTTTTGTAAAACACTCAACTAGCACCTAAAATAGTAACATTAACTATACCACTGCCACAATAACTTCGGCACCTAGCTAAAATAGTTTAGTATTTTATAAAATATAACAGGAGTATAATTAATTGTTTTTGCTACTGTTTTATTCATCTTATAGTATTTAAATATTTTGTAAAGATGTGGTTTCTCCACCATAATTACCTATGCAATATTTGGTTCACTCCGAACATTTCAGTTTTAATATTTGAAAACTTTTATTGTTTGCTTGATTTTGAATTTGAATTTGAATCGGTTTCAAACTAACGCGAGATTAGCAACAGTAATCGAAGTGACGTGGCATTATTAGCAGAGGGTTACTGTAGCTTAACTATCCGGGCGTCACAATTCTCCTCCACTACAAGAAATCTCGTCCCGAGATTTAAGCGGGGAAGTAAGGGGGAAAGTTCTGGTTACGAAATTTCTAACGGATCTTCCCGTCCTTGGTTGCCCTTTGCGAAGAAGTTGATCCATAGCGTTGATGTCTCCATTCCTATGCATCATGATGAAGTTGTCGTCCTTCCTCTAGGATCTTCACCGTACTTACGAATAGGTAATGGGCAGCTCGCAACGACAGAATGCTATAAGGCTAATAATCTGGGGGTTAACCCATGAATGAGCATATGAGTACCTCCCGAGTTGGAACTCAGGAAGTATATCGAAAGAAATAAAAGTAGGCATAAGAATCTTCACGCGGGTATGTAAACGTTCGATGCCTGAAATAGAGAATGAGAGGGGCTCAGAGCAACGAGATTAAGTGTTGCATCTGATACGAGAATTGATGACCTCTAGGCAGGTGGCCCGTGAATTACATACGAAGTCAAGCGCGAGGAATAACTTTGGCAGCAGGGGTGTACAGGAGAGTCAGGTTTCGATCCTGTGGAATTGTGGGTTATGGGCCCGCCATGTGGGTTAAAAGTAGGAAGGGCGGTGACGTCTTGCACGATCATGTAAGCAAGGCGTGTTAGAGGATAGCCTGTCAGTATGTCGGCAACAACATCGGTACCAAGGGCGAGGGACGAAGCGAACCATTTTCCTGCTCGTTGAAACGAGGCGGACCAATAGGCAAAGTTCTCGTCCATCAGTGGTTACCGAAATGTTATCAACATATAGTAACAGGGTCTTGCTGACAGAGTTGTACACCGAGGTGCTCACCTAAGCAGGGAATTATCACTGCTCAGTCAAATAGAAGACGAGAAGGTTAAACAAAACAATGGAAAGGAAAATATGTTTATCAGATTAAACAAAACAATGGAAAGGAAAATGTGTTTAAACACATATTTCAGGGGTATATCCTTCCCAAGGACAAGCAGAGCATGATATTCATGACAGGATATAAAGTAGAAAACTCTTTAGGTAAGGGGAGAAAAATTTCATGACATTACCCATACAACGGTGTTTGGATAATTGAGCAAGAAACATTTAGTATTGGGCTACAAATGTTCTTGTTGAAAATCGGAGTACCACATACATGCTTCAAGATAGCATTGACATGGTCTTCAAGCAAAGGTCAGACTTTGGATACAGGAAGGATCCATCAGGAACAATTTGTAGAATAAGTCTTACGATTTCCTCATGGAAGAATGGATAACCTTGCTAAAAAAGGAAAACTATAACAATAGGGCCTCCAGACAGGTGTGCTAAGCATGACATCACCTTACTGGGTTATATAAAGAACAATGTTATGACCCTTGGAAATATGTTCCAGCCATCATATCTGACCGAGGTTCAGATCTGATTAGTGTCGGGATACCTCAGACTCAGGATGTCCGAGAAGAAAAGGTGCAACACAAATTGTCGAGATGACATTGTAAGATTCTCGGGAAATGAACTATAGGAGCGGGTTCCCGAAACAATAGTTCATCATTAAACCAAGGAGAGGATGAGGAGGTGGCTGATGGACTCAGCGACAATTCATCGAGAATTCCACAATTATGTGAACAAGAAGATAACATTTGTCAGATCAAATGATATGATGATGTATGCTCGAGGAAAAACATACATAATTAAATATTGGATGAAAAGTGCACCCGAAACATGTGCTTAGGTAGCATGATCAATTGTTAGGATGGTGATCCAATAACAAAAAGACTTAGAATGAAACTATCGACTGTTAACTCCAAGCAATGGGGTTGCTAGAAGTACAGGATTCACACATCATAGTTCGATTGTCGCTATTCCGGTTAGAAACAACACGGGGACCAAGAAAGAATGGTGATGGTGAGAAGTATCACTATGCCAAGAATTTTCAAAGAGGTGAAGCAATCCTCACAACATACTCGGCATAAAGGACAGTAATACTTCAAGGTAGAATACAATGCAAACAGGATAGCAAGTTGCATCCATAACACGGACAAGCTCGCGATGATAAGAAGTTCAGGGTGTTTGTCGATGATAACAAAAAGCATCGAGGGCAAGGACGGTATTTCTCAACATGAACACAGTTGACATCTCGAAAGAAGTCAAAGTGTTGAAGTGATCCGACACATTTACCGGGAGGTTTCAAGAGGACGCAATCAAACAGCGACGGCGTCAAGCAGGGAATGACGACGTGAAAGTCATAGGAACAACAAGTAAGATGCAAGCTCAGAATCAAAGTTGCCTTTCAGAACAAGAAACATGATGTTGAAAGCTCGACGTAAGTCGTGCTCGCACTCTGAAGAATTTGTGCACCGAAGAAGGTCGAGGTAGCACAATCAAAGATAGCAAGATAAGGTTGTAGCCGATGGTCTAGGACGACGTGACTGAATTTAAATTTCCCAGTAACAATTACTAGGGGTATTTGAATTTTAGAGCGGATTTGATTTACTAAACGGTGTCCTCGGTTGACGGTAACCTAGAACCCGTAGAGTGATTACGACAAGGAAAGTTATTACTTCAACAAGTTAGTAAGATGCCGTGCAAAGGCATGATATCCTCGAGATACCACGGGGTAAACTCGAAGGTAGAACATGATAGAAGTTGAACTAGGTCATTGACCTATGACAGTAGATACTTTAACCTTGTCAAAAATTGACGAGGCCTGGAATGGATTTCTTTCAGACATATGGGAAAAAGGACAGTATGGTCGAACCAAATCTGCAAGGTTCAATTTAAGGATACCGAAAGAATCATACAGATGGATAATCATTTTGCAAGAAGCTTCCGAGACGGTCTACATCGTTTCCATGGGCATGAACACAAAGTTCCAGGCCGACTCCCACTTTTCCAATGCATAACATTTCATTTACTTCTCGCTCTGATAAAGCTGTAGTGTTGGGAATTTATCTGGCAAGACACCAGAAGAGTATGACTCGTGAAAACTTTCGGTTTCGGGTTCACACGGATTAGTGAAAGTATAGGTTCAACCCATCGAGGCATCTTAGGAACATATACTACAAACTTCAAGAGTACATAGCACAAGCTTGTAAGCAGAGTATGGCTGGCAAAACAGAGGATACAATTTACCTAAGGTATTATGTATCGGGGGAAGGACTCACAAGGTGATTGAAAATGAAGGATACTGTCGGATAACAATCCAACAATGGATCAGGCGATCCACAACGGAGCTGATGTGAGTAACGGTACTCAATCAGAGGAAGAAGAAGAATGCAGAGGCATCAGATTATAGAAACAACTGAATAACTCGAAGCTTTAGTAACAAAGAAATTCTGATTTTCAAGTCGAGGGATCATAAGCAGACGCTCTGATCAAGGATAGATAAGTTGAATAGACTTAGTTGGGCAATCAATATAGGTTTGAATTGCCGAGAACCAACTCATGTCCGGAAGGACGTCTGAGTCGAAAAGATAATTTGAAAGGATAAACTGATGACTGCGTGCATACGCACACATTGAACCAATAGGCTTAAAATGACAAGGGCAAGGGATGCCAACGAAGACAATTAAACATATGGAATTAACCATAATGCAAGCAGACAAGAAATTCAAGAGCAATAAGCTACTAAGGATTTTCGGAAGATCGAATAGTATTTCAAAGACCTTTGTGAAACACATGAACAACTCGTGATGAGCGGATACTTGGTATGTGCGAGGAATTATCCATAGGGGGTATCTCGGAATAATAGAGAGAATTTCGAGGTATCTTGTAATAACAAGATCAACTGGGAATAAAAGTAAGAACGACAGGTGTATGTATTTATCCATAGGGATATCTTGATGGTAGGGAATAGCAAAAGCGATGGGCACAAAGTCTCTAGAGAATATAAGAGAGTATCTTCGGAATCTTCTGGTGAAGCAGGCGATCATCTGTAATAAGGGGCTCTCCGGGTGGATGTGATCACGAGATCCTAATGTTGGAGTTAGTAAATTCATTATAACCCGAATAGAAGAGAGATCAGAGTCCCAGAGTAAAGATCGAGCAGTAAAAGATCCTAATACCACCCAGTGGCGACGTGGGCCCGTAAGACACACAACCATGTTAGTAAAAGTTTTGCAATGTCTAGACTCGACTTCGGCCAAGGAGTGTGGAAGGGGGGGTTCCTACAGGCAGTCGGCTCTGATACCAACTTGTGACGCCCCCGATTCAATCGTACACTAATCATACACGCAAACGTGTACGATCAAGATCAGGGACTCACGGGAAGATATCACAACACAACTCTAAAAGTAAAATAAGTCATACAAGCATCATAATACAAGCCAGGGGCCTCGAGGGCTCGAATACAAGTGCTCGATCATAGGCGAGTCAGCGGAAGCAACAATATTTGAGTACAGACATAAGTTAAACAAGTTGCCATAAGAAGGCTAGCACAAACTGGGATACATATCGAAAGAGGCGCAGGCCTCCTGCCTGGGATCCTCCTAAACTACTCCTGGTCGTCGTCGACAGCCTGCACGTAGTAGTAGGCACCTCCAAAGTAGTAGGGGTCGTCGTCGACGGTGGCGTCTGGCTCCTGAACTCCAGCATCTGGTTGTGACAACCAGAAAGAAAAGAAAGGGGGAAAAGGGGGAAGCAAAGCAACCGTGAGTACTCATCCAAAGTACTCGCAAGCAAGGAGCTACACTACATATGCATGGGTATATGTGTAAAGGGCCATATCAGTGGACTGAACTGCAGAAAGCCAGAATAAGAGGGGGGATATCTAATCCTGTCGAAGACTACGCTTCTGGCAGCCTCCATCTTGCAGCATGTAGAAGAGAGTAGATGGTAAGTTCACCAAGTAGCATCGCATAGCATAATCCTACCCGACGATCCTCTCCTCGTCGCCCTGTGAGAGAGCGATCACCGGGTTGTATCTGGCACTTGAAAGGGTGTGTTTTATTAAGTATCCGGTTCTAGTTGTCATAAGGTCGAGGTACAACTCCGGGTCGTCCTTTTACCGAGGGACACGGCTATTCGAATAGATAAACTTCCCTGCAGGGGTGCACCACATTACCCAACATGCTCGATCCCTCTGGCCGGGCACACTTTCCTGGGTCATACCCGGCCTCGGAAGATCAACACGTCGCAGCCCTACCTAGGCCTAACAGAGAGGTCAGCACGCCGGTCTAAATCCTATGCGCGCATGGGTCCGGGCCCATCGCCCATTGCACACCTGCACGTTGCGTGGGCGGCCGGAGAGCAGACCTAGCAACCTCCATTACAAAGGAAGTTGCGTTACACGGTCCAACCCGGCGCGCGCCGCTCAGTCGCTGACGTCTAGGAGGCTTCGGCTGATACCACGACGTCGAGTACCCATAACTGTTCCCGCGTGGTGGTTAGCGCGTATAGGCTCGTAGCCAGACTCAGATCAAATACCCAATCTCGTTAAGCGTGTTATTTTGAAGTAACCGCGGACGCCGACCAGGACCAGGCCCACCTGTCTCCTAGGTGGTCACAACCTGCCCTGTCGCTCCGCCAACACTCGGGGGCCGTCGGGAACCTAGGCCCACCTCTGCCTGGATGGAACCACCTGCCCCTTCAGCCCCCATCTCCGAACAGTAACATAGGTAATGTAAAAGTATATAGTATATGTACCCGTGATCACCTCCCGAAGTGATCACGGCCCAGTAGTATAGCATGGCAGACGGACAAGAGTGTAGGGCCACTGATGTAATTCTAGCAACCTATACTAAGCATTTTAGGATTGCAGGTAAGGTATCAACAGTAGTAGCAAAGACAGGCTATGCAACAGAATAGGATTAACCGAAAGCAGTAACATGCTACACTACTCTAATGCAAGCAGTAGAGAGAAGGAATAGGCGATATCGGGTTGATCAAGGGGGGGGGGCTTGCCTGGAAGCTCGGCAGAGAAGGACGGGTCGTCAACGCTGTAGTCGTACTGGGGGTCGCCGGCAGTCTCGGAGTCTACCAGAGAGAAAAAGGGGAAAGAAACAATAAATATAATGCAAACAGATGCATAACGATGCATGACAAGACATATAACGGTGCTAGGTGTGCCCTAACACGGTGATAGGTGATAACGGCGAAGGGGGGAAACATCCGGGAAAGTATTCCCGGTGTTTGACGTTTTCGGACAGACGGACCGGAGGTGAATTGTTGCATGTTCGTTATGCTAGGGACGTGTGGTGAACGAACGGACCGCGTTTTCGAATTCGTCTCGTCGTTCTGAGCAACTTTCATGTTCAAAGTTTTTCGATCCGGATCACGGTTTAATTTCTATTAATTTCTGAAGTTTAAATTGGATTTACGAATTATTAATAAACCAGTCAACAGTTGACCAGTCAACGTTTGACTGGTCAACAGGGTCAATGGACCCGCATGTCATAGTCTAGCCCTAACCTAATAACCAGTTTAACTTAACTAACTTGGTTAACTAGTTAAACATTTTAACCAAGCAGAATTAATTAACTGAACTAATTAGTTAATTAATTTAAACAATTATTATTTATTTTATTATTATTATTATTTTTATCTATTGCTTTTTTTGTTTCTTTTAAACTGGACACTGGACATGTCCATGGGGGGTGCCCCTATGGGCGCCGGACATTGTCCAGGCAAACCCAGGGTGCCCGCACGGACGCACGCACGCACGGCTGGCCGAGGCCGTGGCCGGGCCACGGCCACCGGCGAGCCGCGGCGCGGGGCGCAGCCCGGGTGGCTGGGCGAGACGGGGCTGGAGGGAGGGCGCGGGGCCAGTGCGGCCCAGGGTGCGGGCGCGGCCTGGCCGGCGGTGGCGCCGGGCGGTGGGGTGGGGGGGGGGGGGGGGTGAACGGCGCGTAGCGAGGCGGTGCGCGCCCGGGGCCGCGCGGGGCGGTGGTGACCGGGGGCGAGGGAGGAAGGGGCCGCGGGCGGCGGCGCTTACAGAGGGGGTGGCGAGGCGGCGGTGGTGGCCGGGATGAGGAGGAGGCGAGGCGACGCAGGCCGGCGAGGCGGAGGCGGCGGTCGGCGGCAGGACCGGGGCGACACCGGGCGGCGGTGGTCGCCGGGCGACGACTCGAGCGAGGCGGCGGCGACGGCGTGGCGGGTCGGGCGCCGGGGTCTCCCCCCGATCCAATCGGGGGCAGAGAGGAGAGAGGAGTGGATCGGGCTGGGGGTGTTGGGCTAGGGTTTCCAGGGGGAGTGGGGTTAAGGGGAGTGGGGTGGGCCGGCCTAGTCGGCTTGGTGGCCAGCTGGGCCAACAGGCCAGGGGGGGTTTCCTTTTCTTTTATTTTTGTTTAGGCCTTTTTCTTTTTTTTATCTTTCTTTTCTGTTTTAATTTTATTTTCCAAACTGTTTTAGTTTTGTAAAACACTCAACTAGCACCTAAAATAGTAACATTAACTTTACCACTGCCACAATAACTTCGGCACCTAGCTAAAATAGTTTAGTATTTTATAAAATATAACAGGAGTATAATTAATTGTTTTTGCTACTGTTTTATTCATCTTATAGTATTTAAATATTTTATAAAGATGTGGTTTCTCCACCATAATTACCTATGCAATATTTGGTTCACTCCGAACATTTCAGTTTTAATATTTGAAAACTTTTATTGTTTGCTTGATTTTGAATTTGAATTTGAATCGGTTTCGAACTAACGCGAGATTAGCAACAGTAATCGAAGTAACGTGGCATCATTAGCAGAGGGTTACTGTAGCTTAACTATCCGGGCGTCACATCCTAGCACAGAATGCATCAAGAGGATTTCCTGGGATGCTTGGAAGCATCGACTGCATGCGTTGGAAATGGAAGAACTGCCCATTTGCTTGGCAGGGGATGTACAAAGGCGCCAAAGGCGGTTGCAGTGTGGTACTTGAGGCGGTGGTCACACAGGACCTCTGGATTTGGCACTCCTTTTTTGGTATGCCAGGAACTCACAATGACATCAACGTGCTGCAGTGCTCCCCTGTCTTTGCCAAGCTTGTTGAAGGTCATTCTCCTCCGGTGAACTTCGAGGTCAATGGGCGGCACTACAACAAGGGGTACTACCTAGCTGATGGCATATATCCGAGATGGTCTACATTTGTGAAGACTATCTCAAACGCTGTGCCAGGAGGCAAGAAGTCCCACTTTGCCAAGGTGCAGGAGGCTTATAGGAAGGATGTCGAGCGGGCATTTGGTGTGCTCCAATCTCGATTTGCTGTTGTCCGGTACCCTGCTCAGACCTGGTCGAAAGATCAAATATGAGAGATCATGACTTGCTGTGTCATCTTGCACAACATGATCATCGAAAGCGAGCAGGAAGAGCCAGTGTTTGACACTGAACCATACTACATGCAGGGTCCTCTAGCCGAAGTTGATCACCAGCTACCGGCAACCTAGACTGCCTACCTCAGTACGCGTCAGGAGATCCGAGACCCACAGGTGCATCATCAACCGCAGCAGGATCTGGTGGAGCACCTATGGAGGATTAAGGACGACGCCTAGCTCGACGTGTGATGAAATATGGAGTTTTTATTTGTTGAACTATATAATTTGTATTGAACTATTTGTTGTTGCACTATTTTATTGAATTATTTAATTTTCTGTGATGAACTATGTGATAAAAAAATTATTTATGTTGAGAATTCAACGCCGAATCACGCCGAATATGGGCGTTTCTCGCCGATATCGGGCCATTTTTCTGTCCATGTGGGCCGAAAAGCGGCCGCGACCGTCCCGTCCCCTCCTAAAACCCCAATCTTGTCGGGTTACGCGCCCTCATTTCGATTCCCCTCCCCCTTCTCCGCCGGCGCCTCCTCCTCCGCCTCCCTCCTTCCCACCCCACGCCGCGCTAGGGCTTATCAAAACCCCCCAGGTACAAATCCTCGACACCCCCGCCATTTCCGCCTCCTTTCTCCCGGCCTCCTTCCGTTCCGCCCGCGCCCCCACTTTCTCGCTTCTCTGGGTGGGGTGGTGTCGCGTTTCTTCCTCTTCCCCCCTTCCTCTGGTGGTGGCTCCTCCGGTTCTCATGTGCCTTGTTTCGCCGCAGGTACGGGCGGTTTGTGCGCCTAGGGCGGTGGTGATTTTTGCTGTCTGCGAGGAGGATGCAGGCCACCGGGAGTGTGACCTGGGTCGTCGGCGCCCAGGCGTCCGTCTTGGGGAGATGCAGCGGCGGGTTGCCCTACCCTTCGTCGTTGTCTTCTGCTTCCTCTGGTAGGTCCCAGGGGCTCGGCACGGTGCGGTGCTGCGTGCAGGCGCAGGAGAAGAAGCCACGGGTGAGGAAGACCAAGGAGGAGCGGAGGGAGATGGTCGAGTCCTTCGTTGGCACGTACTGCCCCCATCTCTTTCCCTCTCGCCTCAGTTAATTGTAGTTTTGAATTCTGTGTGTGTAGGTCTGTACCGTCTAATTAACATGCTCATCCTTCTGATTGTTGGTGCTAAAATGAAGTTGCCAGTAGGATTTAGTTCACACATTTGTTCTCTGTCTTTCTTGGTGCCCTCTGTTTGTTACTAGGATTTAGTTCACACGCTTTGCGACTGTTGGTAGTTTGTTTTGCAATCTTTATTGGAAGTTTGCGTCGCAAGCCTACTTTTCTAGCGCATTGTTTCTTAGAATCATGATTTAACCTATATGTTCTATGATTTTGATTATGTTTTTCTTTCGCGGCGTGATCTAAACTACGATTTTATCCACTGTTCTTATTTTTGCATTTTGGTTTCTGATTGGAATGTGATGGTGCGGGAGTGTGTCTTTCTCTTGAGCCTCGTTTTGCACGAAGATTTTATAGAGGTTAAAGATATGAGCAAACCAGTTTCCCTGTTTCATCATATGTGCTTTGTGCATGTCGAGTATTTCTTTTCCTCGTAGTAATCCAATTGGCGCTGCTGTCGTCTCATTTCAGGTATCGGGTTTCAAACAACGGGAAATTTCCTTCAGTCAATCTTACACACAAGGAAGTTGGAGGATCATATTATATAGTCCGTGAAATTATGAGAGATATTATCCAAGAGAACAGAGTTCTTGGCCCTGGTGACTTGAATGCTAAGACGTTGAGTTTTGAGGATTGCCCTGATTCTTCAGACTTATCAAATAGGCATGAATTGGGCCAAGACAACATAGAGATATTAGATATGTCTGATGGGTATCATGGCAACAAAGATTCTGTGTTGGAAACGTCTGACAAAGATGAAGCATTTTCATTGCAAACGAATTTCATCAGCACTCAACAGTTACTGACCTCATCTGATATCTTGGAATCTGATATTCTGAACAGTGTACTCCAAAATGGGAATGTAGCAGATGCAACATGCTTGGAGCCAAACCTTGAGAAACAAGACGAATCCTTGCGTGGGAAACCAAGGGAGTCTCAGACTAATAGTTCTGAGATGCAAGAGCCATCTCTTGCTCATGTTTCTGATTTGCATAAGGAAATTGAGCTCAACAATGCAGGGGATGAGCATGAGGAAACAACCAGTAGCATCACTGATGAAGTCACTCTTTCCCCAGAACGTAGTGTTGTTTCTCAAACAAATGGTGCACTTCTACATGAGCATGTGACATCACCTGACGATTGTGGTGTCACAACTAATACTGCTGTTGATGAGGCTATTGTTTGCTCAGAAAATGATGGCGTTCTTCAGACAGATCAGATCCTTATACAGGAGCATGAGATAATGCCTGAAACAGCAAGTATCAAGACAGAGGTTGTTCAGGTTGCAGATGGCCAATTTAGATCTGCAACACCTGCAACTCAAATGGATGCTTATACCTCGAATTCAAGTGCAGCAACAATAGAATCAGCTGTGTCCATTGATCATCATGATGTGGTTGAGCAACCACTGCTTGGTGCCAGCCCTAACGAACAACGAAAGTCAGAAGATCTTACCTCTCGACCAGCAATGGATACAAAGGTTAGTCCATAAGTCTATGCAGGTTTTTGCAAGAATTTGACCATCTTTACTAAACTGTGCATAATCATGTGATAAGATTGTATGGTTGTGTGTATCAATGTATCATAGCCTTTATGGAATCACTTATCTTCCAGTGACCATTATCTCTCCTCTGACATTGTTGTGTTTACTGATTTATTCTATGTCCTCGAATGGCACACTGTGTTTACTTTTGGTTGGACCATTTTTTCTTGTAATTTATTTACTGCATATTTTGGTATGTCCAATTCATATTATTCTGCATCTTTTCAGGGTTTTCTGCAAAAGGAAGACAACCACAACACGATAGAGAAAGATGAAAGTGAATTCAAGAAATCAGTATCTGGCATCACAGACGAAGAGCGTGAGGCAAGCAAGGCTAATCATGAACATGGGATAAGTGCGACAACAACGATCAGCAGGCATGCACTTTGCATTCTGACATTGCGTTGCATGCTTACTGTTTATAATTTTCTGCATACATCGCAAAAGGCCATAACATATTAGGTAAGTCAAAAATCAAAATTCATCATGTTTCGCATCTTCATGTACCTGTTAAAGCTATATTATGCATTTTGTTACATGGTTTACATCCTGTAGAGGTATCGTTTGAATCAGTGCACACAATAATGTAAACTCATGTGAGGTTACCCTGCACATCTTAGCCCGAATTGAGGCAAAAGTGGAGCTTCAGAACAGTTATGGGTGATCAAGCTGCGAAATAGCATGCTAGTAGATACTCCATTGATAACTGCATTTGACATTCTGTCAGTGGCACATGATGCAGTGATTATGTGCATGCGCGAGCATCCCCCCCCCCTTCTTCTCTCCATCCGAACATTTTCATAGTACTGCACTTTAGCAAGTAACATTTCATAGAAGCTACATTTTTAGCGTGTTAACATTTTTGCAAAGCCAAACTTTTGTAGCACACAGTAAAACCTCGACAGAACTCAGAACTGTATTTTTAAAGACTTGAGTGTAATTTTGTGAACTGGCTGCTCAACAATGTAGGTCAGTTTTGTTCTTTTGCCCACAGCCTTGATTTGAATGTTCAAAGTTTTACCCTTTCCATTTACTTTTCTGGTTGCTTAAATTTTTGTTTGGTTCATTGGAATGTGATTTTTTGTGGGGTGGTTAGTTAGTGAAATGCTATATCGCATATTTTCTGTCGGAGGAAAGAGATGTGGTGACTGCCAAGTGCAAGCAAAGGAAGAAGAAAAGCAAAAAATCAGATTACTTGGGGTCAACCATGCCAAATAACAGCTTGCTTACTTTCCCAGGAATGATTAACCCAGCTCAAAAAAAGGGGAATGGGATTAACCATGCCAAACGTTTGATAACTTACACTTTATATATTCAATTCAACAATGCATCATGACCTTTTGTCTCTCTCATGTTCTGCTTTAATGACCTGCAGGAGAACTGGGAAGGGACAGCAGAAGAAAGAGGACAACCTATTTTGGCTTATCGTAAGGGCATTTGTTGTTTCTATGTCCAAGTTGTGGGCAAAATGAGTGATGGGCGAAGTGCATCTTCATCTGGTACTGCCCGGGATGTCTTCCTGCCTACTAGGAAACGAGAAGCGCTTTGCGGAGCTCCAATCTCCCTGATGCATATAGATGTTCTTCTTGCGCAGCACTTTGGGTGTTTTGTTATGCTTGGTTTAGTTTATAGCCTATTTTTGTAGTTCAGATGTATCGTTTGGTCAATTTGTTGTGCTGTGTCAAGTTGACACTGCCAACTCTAGAGAAGTACTCAGGAGTTTCTTATTTTGTATGAGTAAGATCTGTCTTGAGCTCTGAAAGAAGCAGTTCGTACATTCACCGATTTAATCGAGCATGAATGATTTCCTGTTGACTGTTCTGCAATGATGGAAGCTTGTTCCTTCCGTCACAGCAGAGCAGCGTTTAGCAACCGCCTCAAATTGATCCTTGTGACCTGTGGACTGAGCTTCAGTGCCTTAAGGCATCTACCTTTGTGTGTATGACATGTGGGCCCAACATGTGGCTGGCCCATATGTCACACACCCAAAGGTAGATGCAGTTACGGCACCTTTGGTGCATCCCCTATGAACCTATCCAGATTCGCACAATTTTTTGCTCTTGATACACAAAACCCAGTGATGTGGACATAGCCATTATAGATACGTCTACTAATATTACACGACATATTTTCCAGATGATTTCTAGTAATAAATATCTAATTATTTGTTTTAATAACAAGCACAAATATACTACAAATCTATTTATTGTATGCAGAATCAAAGAAGATTTTGCTATGGAAACAACTACTACTATCATCTCAAGATTCTACTACCACGAACAAATCCAACATGTATGCATTCATGCCACGCTCCAAAATGAGCTAGTGTCATGCAATGCAACTTTTATGGAAACAATTACTATCATCTCAAGATTTTAACTGCTCATGTGACGCTGGGTGCCAGGAGGAGTGTCCGAGGTGGGCTGTTGCTACAGGACCTAGTCCGTCTGTGTTTTGGAGCCGCCGCCGACTTCATGTATCTTCAATAAGAGCATCTCCAATAAACGGTCCATATGTAAAAATACTTAACTTTTGGATCTTCGAGAGTAAAAAACGCTGCTCCAACAGATGATCCATATGTAAAAAAAAATTACATCACCGCCTCCCGGAGATGTAAAATACAACACTTCGTGATGCAAATTTGCATCACGAGATACATCTGATGTAAAACCGCGGCCGCCCGCGAAACGACCAACCGCCAGTTCATTATCCTTCCCGCTCGCGACCGCCCGCCCCAAATCGCCGCCGCCGCCCTCCGCCCCAAATCGCCGCAACAGCCCCAAATCGCCCCCGCCGCCCTCGCCCGCGTTGCCTCCCCCGCCGAAGGGCGTCTCGCAGCCGCCCCGGCACCGTCCGCCTCCGCTCCGACCGCCTCCGCCCCGCCCCGGCCCGTCCGCCTCTGCTCCGGCCTCCGCCTGCCCCCGCCCGCACCGCACGCCGCCGCCCCGCTCCGTCCGCCTCCGCCCCGCGCTGCACGCCGTCGCCCGCGCCCCGCTCGGCCGCCGCCCCGACCTCTCTCCACCCATCGACGCCCCGACTCGCTCCGGCCGCCGCCGCCACCCGATGGCGCCGAAGAAGACGCCGAAGGGCAAGTCGGGTTTCTTCGGCGTGAGGGCGAAGCCCTCGAGATCTTCGGAGTAGAGTTCTCCGACGCCAGGCGGCGTTGGTGGCTCGGCACGTATCCCATCGCCGAAGAGGCCGCGCGTGCCTACGACGTGGCGGTGTGGCGTGCCGGACAGCCGAAGATGGACCTCAACTTCCCGGAGATCGAGACCCGGGCGGTGGCGGAGTGGCTCGTGCCGCAGGGCATCCGGATGGAGGAGATGCCGGCGAAGAAGAAGAAGAAGAGACCGGCGGTTGTCGTCACTCCCGGCGAGAGCGACGAGGCGGCGATGGCTCGGTTTGCGCGGGAGCATCCCGAGTACGTCCAGGCCGAGCAGGAGTTCTACTGGAAGCGTGATGCCGAGGAGAAGAAGGAGGTGAAGAAGGAGGACGAGGCCGGCCCCTCGACGATGATCCCCATCGAGTCATCGTCGGAGGAGGACAAGGAGTTCTGGGGGCTCTCGGATGACTCCGAAGAGTCGTACTGGATGCCCTCGGACGACGAGTAGTTCTGCTAGTTTAAATTTATGTCATCTATGTTTGAATTTGATGTTTGAACTATGTTGAGATGAAGTAGTAGTTGGTCGTTTTCAGAATTTTACATCTTCGTTTGGGACCATCTGTTGGAGTTGCTCTTTTACATCTTCGTTTTGGACCATCTGTTGGAGTTGAGCCTTTTTTGGAGATGTAAAAAGCACTTTTTGGTGATGTAAATTTTTACATCACCGGTTTGGAGCACCAAAATATACACCATCTATTGGAGATGCTCTAAATAGCTTATTACGGCTAGGGTTAGACTCGGATTTTGTTTAGAGAAGTTTAGCTATTGCTACTTTTATTTGTCTTCGCTCGTAGCGGCTAGTGTGACCGTCAAGACATCCTATCGGAACCCCAATTATTTCATCTTGTGAGATTTATTTCATCTAGTGTATTCACAATTCATATTGCTTGGCTATTATTTTCTTGCATTTACTTCGATTTGCTTGCAGGAAAAATCCTTCGTGAATAGGTTGATCGCGTCGTTGGCTCGGTCGATAACACTGTAGAGTTGGTTCAGCTATTGTCGTGGATATCAGTCGTACGGTTTTCCCTATACGGTTGGTAGCCGGATTGTAAGGGTCAAGTCCTCAAAAAATCGTAGTTATCTCACTTTCATCGAAAGATCGGGCCGGTTCACATCACCCAGAGCGTATTTTAAGCATAGAAATGAACAAATTTAGTTTTTTACACTTGAATGTAAGGGTACCGCTCGCAGTTAAAACAGGGTTCCACTTTATACAAATATATAACTTATGTACAATTCCACAAGATTCATAACTAATCTTGCTGTGTTTGCTACTCCCTCTGTAAAAAAATATAAGAGTGTTTAGATCACGCTATAACTAAAGGATGACACACAAAGACTGTTAATTATTCAATTCCAAGAACGCAAGCTATGTATTAGTTCAAGTTTATGCCTGCCATCATTCTGCTTCAGATTTGTAAATCCAAATGAACTATGACAGGTCATCTCAACAAACATCACATCCTGGAGCATCCAATCTAACACAGCTTATTATTACATCTCAACGCATTATTGTTGAAACTTCACCAATTGGGTACTTGCTAGTCGATTTCAACAATCTCCTAGTTTCATCATCCATTGAGACCTTATCCTCGTCCATTCGTTCATCAATTATCAGAGGCATCATCTCAGCTTTAGCGTACGTGCGCAGGACCGAGTTATATATCTCAGTTGTGACATAGCCTGCTTCTCGAAGCACAACGAGGAGCTCCTCTGCAGCTTCAATGTCACCTCTCTTCTCAATCTGCGAAAAAAGAGCCGCAACGAGTTGCGGGTTTGGCTCCCATTTCTCCAAGCTTGACAGTGCTTTCTTAAGGCACTCCATAACTTTGTCCGTCCTCTTGTCGTTGCCAAGATAACCCCAAACAAATAACTCCCAAGTGCTATAGCTGGGCTTGACTCCTTTTTGCACAATGTATTGAAGAAAACTCTCTGCCTTCTCCATCTTGCCATTCTTGATGTAAAATGAAAGGATCGTGTTCGGGATCCTTGAATCTTTTGTTCCTGACTCTGACTCCCATTCGCCGTAAACGCACTCTGCTGCTGCAATATCGCCAAACCTTGTAAGCGAAGTAAGCATGCACTTGTACTCGGCGTCGCTGAACTTCCTGAAGGTTTGTCTCATCTTGCTCCACACCCTGTCCAAGTTGCCTCTATCTGACAGGCTTGCGTACATGGTGAGAAGTGACGAGTAGGCGGCTCGCTCCTTCCTGGAGGCCCTCTTCTCCATCTCCACAAGCGCATCCCGGCCTTTGACATGAAGACCGGCATTGATGTAAATGCTGGCCAGCAGGCTGAAGGTCATCCAGTCAGGGACCACCCTGTCATCTTTCATGAGATCAAAGACCTTCTCCGCGCTTTTCACGCTGTTCTTCCTGGAGCAGTAGGTGAGCCATATGTTGTACGTGACCAGGTCTGGGATGGTGTACCTCCTGAGCTCCTTGATCATCTCGGGCACCTTCTCCAGCTCGCCGGTTGACATGTAGAGCGACATCATGTGGTTGAATGGGAGAGCGCACGTGAGGTACCCTGCGTCAGCCATCTCCTTGAGCATGGCCTCGGCCTTGTCCCGGACGCCGTGCTGCACGTAGGCGTGCAGGAGGGAGTTGCAGGTGGACGGCCCCTTGGCCCGCTCGGGGACGTCCTCGAAGAACTTCTCAGCGCTGGGCAGGCCCCGCACCTTGGCGACGAGGTCGAGGTGCACGGCGTGGTCCCCCGGCAGCAGCCTGATCTCCGGCTGCGTCCTCATCCACTCGTAAATCTGCATTCGTGGCGGGGCGGGGTCTAAGTCGACAGGCAATACGGCAAACAGGTGGCGGGCGCGCGCTGCTAGCTAGGTGCAACGCGTCGGCACCGGCGCGGGAATGGCGCGTACCTCGAGGGCGTGCTTGAAGCGCCGGTACTTGCGGAGCTCGCGGACGACGCGGTTGAGCTGGTACTTGTGCACCGTCCGGCCTTCCTCCGCCCACCGGCGCAGCACCACCACCGCGCTCCGCTTCGGGTAGATGAGCTTCAGCAGACGCTTCCCCAGCGTGTCCCCACCCCCCGCGGAACTCGACCCTCCAGCTCCTCCTGTTGACGCCGCCGGGGCGGAGGCGAACAGCAGCCTCGCGTAGCCGGCGGCGACCGCTAGCCGGCGGGAGAGCATAGCTTCGCAATATAGAGAGAAAAAAGTCTTGTTCACTTTTTTTTAGCGGAAAAAGTCTTGTTCACTTGGAACTAACGGGCTTCATTCACTATAATCAATCTCGGATGCCTTCTCAGGACTGGTACTGGGAGGCCCATCGCAGGCCCATATAGAAAGGGGCTGTAGGTACAAAAACCCCATGTCAGGCCTGTAGCTGTATTAGGCAAGTTATTTACCCCTAAAAAAAACAGGCAAGTTATTTGAATTCACAAGTTATTTGGAGGTCAATGCAAATTCATTCCTTATGCAGCAGATATAATTATTACTGAAGCCTTGGCTATGCGGGATGGACTTGTGTTTGCTAATGCGCTCGGATGCAATCAGTTGGAAGCGGAATTAGATTCTTTGCAAGTCATTAATTGTTGCAATGGCCAAACAACTTTATCGATCTTGTAATCAAGCGGCTCATGTGCTAGCTCATTTTTATTATTGTAATAAGACTTCCTATAGTTGGTTGGACGAGCCTCCTGACATTGTTGTCAGCAAACTTGTACACGATGTAAACCTATTTTGAATTTCAATAAAGCTAGTCATGATGGCCTTCCCTAAAAAAATCTGAATTCACACGTCCACCCCCCCCCCCCCCCCCCCTCCCCAAAAAAAATCTGAATTCACACATTACAGTAGATCTTCTCGAAATAGGCTTTCGTCCCGCTTTATAGATAAATCAATGGTCCATACAACCAACATCCAAACTCCAAATCATAACGACGGCTGGGGCAAGAGCACAATCATGCCTAACAAACAAGAGAGAAATAAGGGGGAAAAAGCCACCTAGTGGTTGCCAATAAGCGGCACTACAAAGGCGCAAGTCGATGCGCTGTAGCCAGAAGCGCATCCAACATGAGCCCCAGATGATCTCAGTCACGCTGCCTAGAAAGTGGGTGCCAGTGCTGCAGAAAAGTAAGGAATTTGAAGGAGTCAGACGCCTGCGTTGGAAAAACCCGTTCAATCACCATCTTATTACGCGTCGTCCATGGAGTCCATGACATCGCCACAAAGATAAACCAGAATAAGCGACGATGTCGCCCGGGGTGGGTAGCCATGGTCCGAAGGAACTCCGTGAGGTCCAGGGCCTCCCAGGCACCGTAGATCTTCCATCGGACGACCGCCAACGCAACTTACTGCTTCGCGTGCAGGCGACCAACGACATCCGCAAATCTCCCTATGAACGGCTCAGGTGGATGCCACTTGAGTGTTTGAATTTTACCACAAGCACTGTAGTTCGTTGGAAATGTCGCTTTCTTCCTTTTTCACTTTCTTGAGACTATTTAAGTGGGTGATCTCCAAAGGAGAACCCCATCTATTGTAATCGGGCTATGCCCTGAACCATCGTATCCCAGCCAACACAAACCCTAGCTACTTTCCCCTCTTGATTTGGAGTGAATCCTTCCCCAAAGTTCATCAATTCGAGCATTCCTTGCATATCTTCCTCTGAAGATGATTTTTTTATTTCGCAAAAAAAATGAAGATGATGTTTTTCTGATAAACTTCCTCTGAAGATGATCGCTAGTTTTTTTTAGGGGTGAAGAACAGTTTATTCATCACCAAAAACCACATGAAGTGGGATACAAGAAGGGTCATGGGGATTACCAAACCAGACGTGGCGGCCTAGACCCTGAGAGAGAGCAAATCTAGCTAGTCTATGTGCTTCATAGTTAACAGCACGACCCTCAAAACAAAAATTACAATTAAACGAAGTAGCTTTGAGATTTATTTCACTAATGATAGCGCCATACGGGCCTCTGACCCCTTTAGAAATGTCTGAGACAACTTGCTTGCAATCCGAAGCAATGATGAAATTTTGCAAGTTGAGATCCTCCGCCAACGCCAATGCCTCCCGACATGCAATCGCCTCCAGTACTATGGGATCGCATACGCCATAGATGACAAGCGCAGAACTGCCCAGATAGTTACCATGATCGTCCCGGCAAACAGCAGCTGTGGACCCTCCACGCTCAAATCTAACCCCCGCGTCCACATAATTTTTTGCATAGCCTGCTGGTGGAGCCTTGGGTCTAGCTTGAGGAGCCACATGCGATATGGCATGCTGAACAACGTGTGTGTTGTTGTAGCCAATGATCTCCAAATCTGAGATGAATCTGGTTATGAAGGCATGTGTGAAGAGTGGGCTCTGGAATATGCGTTCATGTATTGCCTTTCGTCGTGCCGACCAAATAGCCCACAAGATTACCGCAAGCAAAGTGAATTTATCATGGGACAGAAATTCCATCAGGGTAAAAAGCCAGTGTTTAGCTGAAGGTTCAATGACTGTCATAATGCGTTGCGCTAACTCACTGTCGATGAGAACCCAAGTACTTCTTGATGCGGTACATTCAATGAGTGAATGCCGCCATGAGTCTGGCACACCACAAAGCCCGCAGCTGGCTGAATCTGTCATGTGCCGATGCGCTTGCATGTCATTAGTTGGCAACGAGTGTTTGGACAGGCGCCACAAGAACACCCGCACCTTTGCTGGGACGCTTGTTTTCCACAACGATTTCCATGCTTTTTCTTCGGCATTGGGGCTAGAAGCGCCCCCAGTCCCCTCCAACTAGGCTTCTCTCCGTTGTTTCGTCGCAACTAGCATTTTGTAGGCTGACTTCACAGTGAAAGATCCATGTTTCTCAAAATGACAGCCCCAAAAGTCAGGGAGGTTTCGGGTACAGCGAGGAATTCCCAAAATAACTCGGGCATCCATTGGCATAAAAGTCGCCTCCACCATTGCTCTGTTCCAAGTTGCAGACGTGTGATCAATTAATTCTGACACCAAAGATGGCGGATTCTATACAAGACGGCCATACGGACGAAGCATCTCGTCCCTGGGAAGCCAATTGTCATTCCAGATGTGTGTTGTGTTACCATTCCCAACACGCCTGATCAAGCCCTGCTTTAAAATGTCTCTTCCCTCAACAATAGCCCTCCACACCTGGCTAGGGTGGCCTCCGAGACTAGCCTGCAAAATATCAGAATCTGGGAAGTATATGCTTTTCAACAGCCGTGCACTCAAGGACTCTGGGTTCTGTAGTAATCTCCAAGCCTGCCTGGCAAGCATTGCGAGATTGAAAAGCTCGAAATATTTGAAACCTAGGCCCCCCATACCTTTTGGTTGAGTCATAGTTTGCCGGGAGACCCAATGAGGTTTGCGTTTGCCCTCTTTGCTCCCCCACCAGAACTTCCTGATCAGCATATCATACAATCAATCTCGGGCTTCACTAGTGAAAAAAGCCTTGTTCGCTTGGAACTAACAGGCTTCACTCATATCTTTACCTACTAATAAAGCACGGCTTGCTTTCGTCGGGTTCACCGTCACGTATTTTTGCAAAAGAATCCTTTTATTTGTTATAATCTATATACCTACTGACGCACGGGCAAAATTTCCCCTCCCTGCGGACCTGAGTTGGAGTCAAATTACACCTCCCCATTGCCTTCCCAACCCCTTCAATAAGTATCAATTTGAGAGGCGGAGGAGAAGCGGACAAGAAGGCGTACGCCATGGACCTCCGCTCGCGCTGCCAGGAGCTTCCGTGGGTCATGTTGCTACCGTCCCGAGATCCCCTGTTGTGGCGCTGCTCCGTTCCACACCGCCGGGATCGGCGCCGCCTATGCCGTGTGGTGCTGCGCTCACCCCATTCAATACGAAGAATCGATGATGCTGATAAGTCGTATGATCGATTTCCCTTTGATTTCCTCAACCGGAGAACAAAATCAAGATAAATTCGCTCCAGTCATCCGACCACGTCTCAAGCCAGTGCCCAAGATTTTTCTGCTCCGCAGTGCAGCCGACCCCTGCGTCATGGCCGTCGCCGGCGCGCTGGGTCACATTCCTATCTATCCCCGGATCTAGGCGGCCTTGCCGCAGTGCACGCCGACTGGGAGATGGGAGAACGCTCTCCAGCATTGGGTGTTCCGCAGCACATCCCAGCGGCCGGGGGACGGGAGCACACTCTCCTCCAGCGCATCCCAAACAATGTCTTGGTTAGCGAGGGCCGCTGCTTCTTCTCCGTGTTGCCGATCTGACTGCTTCGCAAGCCCCTGCTACAACGAAGATGCAGAGGGAGACGAGGTCGACGTGGGAGGAAAAGTCGTCAGGGGAGGCGGCGCTGCAGGGAGAGGAAGTCGAAGGACATGGCTGGGCTGTGAGAGGTCGCCAAGGGAGATCAGGGGAGGATGAGCTAACAGGCAGGTCAGAGAACCAGAGGAGCGCTCGTGTTTGACCCTGATGCGGGATTGCACAGGCAACGGAGCTGAGGGTGTAGGGAGCGAGGTATCAGTGGCAATGGGGCTGAATGAAAGATGAAATTATTGACTGCTCGTTCTCTGCAATTTGGATGAGAGACTACACTATGGTGCTACACCTGCGACTTGATTATTATATTTTCTGAAGTTGCGGTGTTGCGGCCGCTTGCTATCATACAAGGTGAGGGAGAGAAAGAGAGGGGGAGATTTTGCAAGATAAAAATATCTTTGTTTTGGGTTGTGCTGTTGGTGCTTGTTTGGTGCTGCTACTAATGCTACGAGAGAGATACCGACTGCTGGCGCTGATTATAAGCGTTTCATGGCCGATGTTTATTGCTACTAGATTGAGTGTTTTGTAAGCATTGTGCGTGAGGTTTGCATGATCAATAGCATGTTCAACTGATTTTCTGGTATTTATGAACAATATTGCTGGGATGCTTTCTTTTTTATTTTATGTTGTTACGCTAGATTTTCCGCGAAAGAAATATTATCAGAGGTGCAACGATTGCTAGAGTATGCCAATTTAGCCAGCTCTCATGTTAATGATTTTACTTTTTATGTGGAAGTTAGGATTGGATATAAGGAATACTTAAAGGCAACCACATTTTTTCTCCTTAGGGGTAACAACTGGATATGCTTCTAAAGTGACTTAGATGACATAACTATCAAAGAGGCCGAGATAAAAACAATAGTACCTAAGATGCATCTTTGCATAGGTTAAGTCTAGATGTGGTTAAGTCTAGATGTTTATGCATATCGTTACATCTTGGACGGTACAATGAGTTGCTCTAGAAAATTAAGATGCAAAAGTATGACAATTATCTTGATAGCCTAAAAAATATTGAATATATCGAGTTCAAATGGAGTCAGCCAATCCTAATTCATGGCCACTGGTCTTTGTTCGCACAGGTTAATGGTAAAAAAGAAAGTCGACAATGCTATCTAATGAGCACGAGGATCCTAAGGGCACATATTTAATGTGCATGCATTAGAATATATATGCCCTGCGAACCAACCTGTGGTTGGATGGTTAAGAGAAAAACGATATTCCAGCTCACAAGGGTACAAGTTCTAAACTTGACACCGGTGCTCGCATTTTCTTGGGTTTATTTCATACCTTTCGGCGATGTGTATTTAGTGGCAGGTGACGTTCCTGTTGACTATGAAGGTTTACGTGACGATTTCGTCAATCTCTAGATGATATGCCAACTCAGTCTCTCGGAGACGCTCATAAGGAGTATCTTGCGAATTATCTTGATGTCGCTTTAATCTCCTTAATAATGCTTGCATACTACCCACCCGTGCCTTCCTTGGTGTCATTGACCACAACCTTGCAGTCTGATGCTATGATCACATGTGATAGACAAAGATCAAGAGCAAGAGAAAGGGCTTCACGGCACGCCAATGCTTCCAAGGTTGCCGGATCTAAGACCCCCGAGCATTTGAATGCCGAGAATCCTAAATACGTGCCTGCATCATCACTGCAAGAATATAGTATTAGCCTTCACACCCGTATGGGATGGGTTGGAGACCATGCCACGCTTCAGCCACTCCCTCCGGCTCAAGGCACGGGCGGGGCAGGGCAGCATTGAAGCAAGCTAATAAACCTTCATATTTTGTTCATCTGTTAAATAGTCCTATCTTGCTTTCTTAACTACATAAATTTATATATGGCATTGGTTGACGTATTAACAAGTCCTCTTGTGAATTGATAAGCAGAGACTGATGCACGGATCTAAATTATTTGGGAAACGAAGGAACTGCACTCTCGAATGGGAGAACGGCCCGAATAAATTGGAGACATAAATTGAAATTTTGGGTGTGAGGAAGGGGGAGATGGTGAACATAAAAATACGGAGTAATATGCAAGTTTTTCTCCCGTTGCAACGCACGGGCATTTGTGCTACTCATACAATCAATCTCGGATGCCTGCCTTGTCAGGCCTGGTACTGGGAGGCCCATCGCAGGCCCACGTAGAAAAGGGGTGTGGGTACAAAACCCCAACCCCCCAGGGACCTAGCCGCAAGAGCTCCCATCTCCGCCGTGCCCGTGCTCGCCCGTGCTCCCCCGTCCCAAGGAACCCCCTCCCCCTCTCTCCCCTCCGCAGTCCAAACGAAGTTAAGAGAAATCTCCCCCAAAGTTTTCGAAACGGAGGCGAATCCCCACCCAAATCGGTTTGAACCGGCCACCCACCCCACCAAACGAACCCATCTGGTTCCGGGCTCTGGTGGCCGTGGCGACTGGCGAGCGAGCGAGCACCCCATCTCGCCCCGCCCGCCTCCCATGGCGTTTCACGTCGCGTGCCCCATCACTTGGTATGTTTACGTTACACTCCTCTTCCTCCTCCCCCTCCCCCTCCCCCTCCCCCTCTCGGTCTCGGTCTCTCTCCCTCTTCACCGCCCGCCCGCTCTTCCTCTCTCGCGCTGACGGCCGGCCGGGCCGGGCCTCTCTTCCTTCCTTTGTGCAGCCGGAGGGTGTGCGACTGCGAGCTAGGGTTCGGCGCCGCGAGGGCCAACAACAGGGCCGGGGCATGGGCCGGCGTCGCGGCGGCGCTCGAGGGCTTCCTCGCCGATCCGTGCCTGCTGAGGCCGGCGGGGGCGGGGGATGGCCAGAAGGCCGGCACGGTGCAGGTGGAGGTGCCGCCGCTCGAGCTCCCGGAGGATGGCGAGGACGAGGCGTGCAGGGCGGCGATGCAGCGCCAGGCCGCCGCCGCGGAGGACTTCGCCAGGCGCCTCGAGGGCGCCTATGGATCTCCGGTGAGCCGAATCTATGACGCACTTGCTTCTGCCTAGGGCTTATTCCTCTTGGGTTTCCCCGTCCTTGTGAAGGACCTAGGGTTTGCGCTTTTTTGTGGCGTTCATGACGATGATTCTAGCTAATGTCGGTGTAGGCGCATTTCGGGTTCAGTTGTCTGTTTAGCTGTCTGGTTGCTGCGAATTTCCCGAGGTTTTGGTGTAGATTCGTTGGGAAGTCTGAATTGGGATGATAATGGGCCGCCCGGAGATCATATGCTAGCGCAGAAGTTTGCATCTTCTATGTTCTGAGGTTGTAAGAGTGTGTACTGGCTCCAGGTAGGTATTTGTGGGAATTCTGGTTAGATTTTAGAGCCAGCAGGCTTTGATTTTTGGGTAAATACAGTTGTTTGTGACATTCATAGGCTCATAGCTCATCAGTTTTGTGTGGCTCAGAGCAATTTTGATGCCCTTGAGTGGTTGTATGCACATGGGCCATGCCAGATGGAATTGACCATGACCTTTGCTGATTCCGGTGTATTACTTTGAGAGGAGTATAGGGTCGTGCTCTGTCTTTGAGGTTTTGTTATGCTACGGCCAAGTTGGTATGTTTTGGTGTTTAATAAGTGCTGTGATTACTGGTGCTAGTTTTTGGTGCCTATGGAGCTTCTGATCTGTAGATGGCTTATGATCTGGATGCAAATGATGGTGTGAAGTTCACTTATTGTTGTTTTGTCTTGATTCTTTTAGTTACCCTGTGTTGTTTGTGCTTGTGCATAGTTGGTGCTGCTCTATACTTTGCGGGCATGCACTGGGGGAGCCCTGGTTCTAGGAACAATTTAGCCATATACGAGTATACCTGTATATTATGCAGACGTGTGGCTTAATGAGAGCAAGCATTACTTGTGCATCCCCCCACACCCCTGAAAGAGAAATGGACCCGTGTCTCGCAGAGATTCTCATTTACGTTAGTCACGCATTCATGCCGACGTTCCTGTATATTGAACTTACCTTTGCAGTAACGTGATAACTGCTCCAGTAAGATATATAAGCTAGTTTATATGTTCTGTTTTCTGTTTCAATGAAGCAATAACTTATTGATATCCTGTATTTAGCTGTTATAGTCGTGGTGCCTTTTTTGTTTCCAAATTTGGTAATCAAATATTGCTTTTCTCAGTTTTGGCATTCGACTCCCACCAAAGTTAGCATTGCAACCTTCAACTCCTAAACTATTTTTTAACCCTGCACTAGAGAATCCATTCAACTTTTACAACATCGGTCCCGTTTCAGATGGTTCGTGCTGACTCAGATGCTACGTGTCGGACAACCTGGACAACTTATCCACTTCAGTGGACTGACACATCAGTAAACTACGTAAAAAACTTAGCAGCCTTAATAGCAAGATAAATAAGTTCTTTATGTAGTTTGCTGACGCAGATAAGTTGTATCCAAGTCGTGTGACATCTGAGTCGGTACGAAACCATCTGAGCGGGGACAAGGTTATAAAGTGAACGGATTTCATAGTTCAGGGTTAAAAATAAACTGTCTGAAGGTTGTAATGTGAACTTCAGTGAGACTTGAAGGTTGTAAAGTGGACTTTCTTCAATTAGAAATGGCGCAGAATTTATAACCAGCCTATGAGATTCCTGATTCGTTGTCAGTTCATCGTTATTACGGGTAGTTTTGTACTTCTATGCTGGAACAGTGTTCACAACTAAATGCCTTCTTAAAATATTATTTTATACTTCTTCCAGGAGGCTGAAGGAGATGAAGATGACTCGGATCGAGAAGATCAAGGGAATGCTGCTGTCAAGGTTATGTGCCGCTTATGCTTCTCTGGAGAAAATGAGGGCAGCTCAAAAGCTGCCAAAATGCTTCCATGCAAACTCTGCAACAAGAAGTATCATAAGAAGTGTGTGAAAAATTGGGGTGAACATAGAGGTAATTTAAAAAATTATTCCCTGCGTGCGTCTTAAACACATTGTCTTTTGTATCCTTTGATGATATCCATTCCATCTAGATCTCTTCCACTGGAGCTCGTGGATCTGTTCATCTTGCCGCAGCTGTGAGGTTGGTTGTCTATAACATCATTATCCTTACCTTGTACATGTGTATTTCCCAACTATCAGAGTTTTTGTGACACCAGAAGTATTTAAAGGTGTGTTTGGTTGAAGTGATTGAGTGGCTGTGGGTATCTCCAACCACCCGGTTAGGGATAGCCACTTTTTTTGTTTGGTTGAGTAGAATGCACAAGTGGTTGAACATAACCACTGCGTGTTTGGTTTGAGGGATGAACGGATGAGTGGTGGTCTGGTGGATAAGAGTTCGAGTAACCTTCTTCTATTGAGGTGGTGAGATTACCTCGTAATTACAACATAAAATTACATGTTGCTTATTACATGGTGCACGTCCATCAATGCAACTAGATCTCCAATTATGCCTACTCAAGAAATGTAATCCAAGTCAAGACCGAACATAATGTGTATGTATATGTGGACATGGGAACAAATCAACAGTTGAATGAAGTTGGGGCAAAAGTTTGCGAGAAACACGATTGTGGTATCTCAAAGTTTCAGATTACAAACACTAATTTAACTAAGTATGCAATCATTAAAAACTGTATATACAGAACAGAATACTTCACGGTTCATATGTACAGCCTACTCATGTTCGTTGGGGCAGTTGCCTCAAAAGCAATTATGCAACAGAGGAAGACAAATTCAATGGGAGGAGGTAACAGACAGAGGGTAGAGGGACTGCCGCCATGCGCCCTCACGCCGCCGGACACGAGCTCACTCAGCGAGCACCTACAGGGCTACATTGAGCCGGCGCTCCACCCCGGGGCAGCGCACATGCATCATCAGGCTGGCTCCGCCTTTGGTCTTCCTCGCCGTGCTCTTTGGTCGGCCTGCGGCCCAGCCGGCACGCCATGGATGACTCTGCCGCCCTGCGCGCCCTTGTCGGCCCTGCCACCGTGCCACGGCTGGCTTCACTGCCTCGCGCCTTGGCTGGCCCCGCCGCCCAACACCATCAGGATCTGCCGCCCCGAGCCCTGGAGGCAGCCACCACCCTTGCCTTTGATGTGCCACGGTCGCGCACAATCTGCGCCGCTGACTAAGTCAAGGGAAGAGGCCATATAGGGGAAGAGAGGTGACAGAAGCGAAGAAAACGTTTCGCGGTGAAGCTAGCGATGCAGGCGGGTGCTTGGCTATGTCCACGAGATTTTCGCGGACGCGCTCAGCCTCGTTTTGACAGCATACGGGGAATCTTGGCTGCCCATATCCCTGGCCATCCCTTCTCTCTGTTGAACCAAACACCTGATAACCACCTAAAAAGTGGCTATCCCTGGCCATCCGGGGATAGCCACTGAACCAAACGCACCCTAACAGTTCTCTAGTACTATTAATTTTGGCTTCATCCGTATGCTGGTACATGACTAGAGTTTAAATCCTTTTTGGGTCGGTGCAGTTTATGAAAATTGTAGCATACATTTTGCATTATTTAAGAGCTCTAATATTTGTATATGCATCAACTGTTATTGTGGTGGCCATGTACTTCCAAATCAGCAAATACTTACATTTGATCATAATTAATTTTGAAGTTCTCCTCCATGTTCCTATATGAGCAGTTGTAAAGTACTCCCTCTGTCCCATATTAATTGTCGCTGAAACGGATGTATCTTGACGTATTTCAGTGCTAGATACATCTGTTTGAGCGACAATTAATGTGGGACGGAGGGAGTAGCATCTTTGCACCGTGTAGAACGTTTGTTATGCCTTAGTTACCGCCAGCTTTCTTGGTAAAGAAGGAAATGAACCCAGATTCTTTGCCTAATTCTGTGTAAATAAACGCGTATTTAGGTGTGTCGGCGGCCTGGTGATCCCAATAAGTTAATGTTCTGTCAAAGGTGTGATGGAGCCTATCACTGTTACTGTCAGCAACCCTCACACAAGGTACACCTATTGTGCACCTTTCTCATTCTGCTTTCTACAGATTGAATATGTGGGGCTCGTCACTTAACAGTGAACTTTGTAACGTTGCAGAATGTTACTCATGGGCCATATTTATGTCCAAAACATACAAGGTGTCACAGCTGTGCATCTGGTGTACCTGGGAGTGGTCATAGCACAAGGTACTTAAACCACTAATGCGGATGAATGATATTGTTCTGAAATTTACTTAAGATCTTTTTATCACGTATTTGCCACTTTATGTGTCGTGCTTATATACGTCATTGCGAGTTTTGGTGCGCAGGTGGTTTTTGGGGTACACATGCTGTGATGCTTGTGGGCGGTTGTTTGTGAAAGGAAACTACTGTCCAGTTTGCTTGAAGGTAGCTCCTTCCCTTTTACTCTCTCTTGGCATGACTACTGTCCTTCTACACAGAGCGATTTTATCATGTGCCCTGTTAAATTTCAGGGTATTAGAAAATGTTTTGTTTCTCTCCAGCTGCTCTTTCTCTTATGCTATGCGTGAGGCCTTAAAATGAGGACCCTGTTTGTCTATAGCTGAAAGTTTCTTATTGAGATTTTATTTGTTAAGTTTAAAATGTACTCCCTCCGTCCCATAATATAAGAACGTTTTTGACACTACACTAGTGTCAAAAACGCTCTTATATTATGGGACGGAGGGAGTAATAAGCAATGTTGGGTCATATACACCATAATGTGTTGCGGAGTTTTTCCATGCTAACTTCTGCTGAGATACCCTTTTCTGTTGCTTGGTTCACCCCTTTTTAGGTTTATAGAGATTCTGAAGTGATACCTATGGTTTGCTGCGACGTTTGTGAAAAGTGGGTACATATTGAATGTGATGGCATCAGGTCTGTATGAACGTCGACCCCTCATTTTGTTTAAATTAACCCACTCGTATTTGTTGCCTTCTCTGAATCTAGTGTTTAGTGCCTTGATACTTCAAGATTTTCACTTCTGTGGTGTACTACGCTTTACTGACTTTCCATATAATTATGCAGCGAGGAAAAGTACCAGCAGTTCCAAGCTGACCAAAATCTCCAGTATACATGCGCATCATGCCGTGGTGAATGCTCCCAGGTAATATATAATTCTTTCATGGTTTCTCATCGCTGTATTACACTCCCTCCATTCCAAAATAAGTGTTGCTGATTTAGTACTAAATTAGTACAAAATTTGTACCAAATCAGCGACACTTATTCTGGGACGGAGGGAATACTCTGTTATCTTACACGCCTTTTGCTCTCTTCAGATCAGGGATGCAGAAGATGCAGTTAGGGAGCTTTGGAAGAGGAGGAACATTGTTGATCATGATCTTATGGTTAATTTAAGGGCTGCTGCTGGACTGCCTTCTTTAGAAGATGTAATACCTTGTCCAAACTCGGACGATGAAAGACTCGGTGCATTAGTATTGAAAAATGATGGTAGAAACACACTAAAATTCTCTTTCAAAAGTAACAGCAGTAAGCCTCCATTAGATCAATCTGAACAAGAAAAGAATGTTCCTAAGAACTCAGGGACGAATAAGAAGCATTCCAAGAAAAAAGGCAATCAAGGTAATAAGTCAGTTGCTGATCCGAATGAGATATTTCTTGAGAGAAGGCATGAAGTCAAATCAATGAGTAGTCACTTGGGAGATCGTACTGTAGATGTTAATCATGACAGGAATTCTTTCAAGAATAATGAGAATGTGTTTGTTTTATCTTCAACTCGAAGTTCAGAGAAGGATCTGAAATCCACATCTGCGAAAGCTGCAACAAACAGTGCAGATATGATACCAAAAGTCAAAATCAAAGGCAGTAAGGTGCCGAGCCTGCATTTCAAAGATATAGGTGAGGAAAATAATGCCAAGGGTGACACAGGGAAAGGTACCAAGTTGGTTATTCATCTTGGAACACGTCACAAAAGTAAAAGTGGCTCTCCTAAGTCTGAAATGTCCAATTCTCATAAAGAGCAAGATCTTGGTATGATGCATGGTATGTGCCTTATTTTGTGTTGCTTTGCCATTTACCTTTTTAGTTTGCTTGATATATTGTATCTGGCATGTATGTACAAACTTCTGTGCTAGTAACTACTAGTAATTTACTAATTTGAGACGTTACTAAAGGTCTCCTATAGATAGCTACGAAATTATAGCTATTTTGTGGCATTTCTCCTCATAACCTTTCAATTGACATATGTTGCCATATTGGCATAATTTTAAGAACTGGACTTGTGACCAAACCAGTCAGGCTGCTGGTTCATCCAGTTTGATATTCGGACCATTATATACTCAATGTTCCAAATATTGGCCAGTTAATCGGCATCTCGGTCAGCTAATCGCTACTCGGTGTGTTACCGAATAGCTGATTAGCTGATATATTGGCCGATTAACTGGCCAATTCGTCTATTTATCATAGTTCAAAAAAGCGCTGTTAGGCGCTCGCCTAAGCGTGCTTAAGCGGTGGGCGTTGGCATAACGCCTCGCTTTGGCCCTAAGCGCTCAAAAAGGCGGCCGGCGAGAAATCAGCCTTCTCCGTCGAGGAATTGTGTTTCTCAGGCGAGAAATCAATCTCCCTGGCGAGGATTTGACCTCCCCAGGATTTGACCACTCCGACGACAAATCGATCGATTCCGGCAAGGGGTTGAGATTCTCCGGCGAGAAATCGAGCTTTGCTGGCTTGTTGCCATGGGTGCAGCAAGGGAGAGGAAGAGGTAGAGAGGCGGCATGAGGAGGATCCCTAAAATTTCTGTCGACTGTGCACACACAGGAGGTTTTAATAAGAGAAGAATAAGGATAGATGGGCCGGTGCTTTAATGGGCTAGGTCACCTCATCTTGCTTATTTCTTCACACTAGCGATCGTGTACGGAACTCCTAATCGAGCCTAAGCAGCGCATAAGCTATCAAGGCGCAAATAGGTGGTCAAATGCATAATTTACACCTAGTGCTTTTTGAACTTTGCTACTTATCCCTACTCAACACCTGACCTATATGGTACCAGTTACCGATATCCTGAACATTATAGTATATAGTAGAAAAAGGTAAAACAGAATTCCTTCTATTGAACAACAGCTGACCTGAGGCGAGTTGGTTATCATATGCCATGGTTGGGCTTCGGCCTACTGCCTAGGTGACCCGGGTTCGAATCATCCAGCACGGATTACATTTTTCTCGCCTCCACCCGTTCCGCTGCCTGGTTTGCACAAAGATACCCAGTTCGACCGGTTTTCACCAGTCCGGTGGCTGGGACGGTCCGTGGAGCTTAAGAAACAGCTAAGGTCACCTGTTCTGTCTTCTTCTGGTCCAACCGGCTATCCGGTCCTGTTTTTACTACTAGACATATTGCCTGATTTGCTAATATTGAATTGCTTAGTACTCCTTCAGAATATGTAGGGTGTATCCACCATTCTCCAATTTGTAAGGCGTATTAGTTATTTTGCGACCTTAGTTCTGAAAATACCCTCTGCTCAGCCTTCTGAGATTTCTTTCCCGTGCATGCATGGCTCACACTTGTTTCCGTAAAATTTGGATCAGAACCCTCCGTAATGTGATCCACCCCTTAAAAGAGAATTCACGGTTTGCCAGTGGAGATTGAGTTGTATGCATTTCTTGATATGGTGATTTGTTGAGCGGAGATTGAGGAGATGAACCGGCTATTTTTGGTGTGCTAATAACTATGACATCACACGATTTGGAATGAGATGATTACACTGGGGCAATACATTCCACAAATTTGTTATGACTCCTTGTTATTCTTTCAAAACTTATACGTCCAACATATTGGGGAGGGAGGGAGTACTCATTCTGGTTCCCAAAAAAGCTTAAGTGGAAATCATATGATATATATTAGCTGTTCTGTTAAAAACAATTAGCTGTTTGCTCATTCCAACCTAGGTATCTGATTGGGTTCTTAGGTAGGGTTTGTCCAGTGCTTCAGAGTTCATATCCTTACCCGTATGTGCACTCCAAATACCCATATTATCCGCCCCTGAGATGGCAGTTCCAGAAAGACATTGCCAAACCTATGGTTCATATACTGCAATCTAATTCGCAGTGCTGACATTCCTGTAACCTCGTCATCATCCCCTGATAATTTTCCCATCTTATTGTCCTAGCAGTTGCATTGTTGGTATTGATATGTCATGCTACCTCTCTTCCAAAATAGATGATGTCCAATAAGCATGCAGTCAACGTTCTCTAACTTTGACTATTGGTTTAAAGAAAATAATACCATTATATATTCCATTAAACTTCATAATTCTGCAACCTTTTATTTTATTTCCTTACATTTGTATGAAAGAATGACGGTCAAAGTTGTGTGTTGGAGGCTCTGTGCATAAACGTCTGTATTTTAGAACGGAGGTAGATTTTTATTTATTAGCTTCCCTTGTTTTGTAATGTTAGATGCTTAAGCTGTTGCTTGATTTTTGCTGTTGCAAGTTTTCTCTTAGTTTACTTCAGATTTCTTCCCTTGATTCTGTGTTGAAGATTGAAGTGGCTTGGTCACCTTTTGCTATATATTTCAGGAGGGAAAATTGATGTAACAAGCCACTTCAAAAGCTCGAAGAGTAGTAAAAAGGAAAAAAGTGTAATGAAACTAGTTGGAGAGACAGGAGTACAGCAAAGAAGTAGCCTTTTGGGAGATCTGGGCACCTCCAAAAAGCATGCAACTGGAAAAAGGAGCAGTGCTCTAATTTCTGGGATGGAAAATGCAAGTGAAAGTGGAACAAGAAGCAGATCATTTGGACATAAGCAATCTATTCCCAGTCAACTGACAGAGAGCCAGGGCACTGCTTCATTTCCTGTCAGCAACTCTCCTGACAGCTTAAAGCCCTCGTTGCTTAAACTCAAATTTAAGCGTCCACATTTGGAGCAGCCAAGTGCCCAGGTTTCCCAACCAGAGGAGCCAGCCACCTGGGCTTCTCAGCAAGAGGACTTAAATGTTGCTAAAGGCCAGAGATCAAAGAGGAAAAGACCTTCGACAGACAAGATGGATGGCTCAGAGGGCAGTACTCCATCCAAGAGGCATGGGCAGAACACAGGGGACGAAGCAATGGATGCGACCTGGATACTGCGCAAGTTGGGCAATGATGCAATTGGGAAGAGGATTGAGATCCAATTAGCTTCTGATGGCAAATGGTGAGCTCCCTCTTGCCTAAATTCTTATTATCTTTTATGTTTGTTGTATTGTGCTGGTTAAATATTTGTCTTATGTTTTGAGTTATTTGTTATCAATGTTGCTCATAGCATATCTACTGAAACTCGGGTACTTTGCCATCAGAAATGGGTTTGGTCTGGGGATCTATATAATCCAAGTGGGGATCTATATAATCCAAGTAATCTGAGTTCGCTATTGATCTTTACCATAGTCTTTTATCTGCTCTTGCATTGCATGGTAGTATTGCCCAGCATCAATCTTTTGAGTATTTTTGTTGGGCAGCAAAAAGGGGTGATTTAGTGTTGTGAATTTTAGTATTGTCTCCCGCGCTTTGTCAGTCCTTTTGTTTGTTGTTGAATTAGCAACAGGTGCTAAATGTCATTCTTTTTGGCAGGCATCAAGGTGTGGTATCTAATGTCATCAGCGGCATGCTTTGTGTTCAGTTAGATAATGGTAGCTCTGAGAACTTAGAGCTGGGAAAGCAGGCGGTTCGATTGATAGCTCAAAGATCGAAGGGCGGAAAGAGATGAAACCTTTCTCCATCTACTCTCGTCTCTTCCCGGTAGTGCGGCGGGCGGAGTTCACCCGGCGGCTGCTGCTCATGTGGTGGCTCCTCCACATACTGCCGCTGACTGGACGAGTTACAGTGCGCAACCTCACTAGCTTGTTGCGCCGCTTACGTCATCAGTCTAGCGTAACAGACTTGTTTTCCGTGCTGTTTGAAGCTCATTTTGCTTCCATTGAATTCGTTAGTGTAGCAACTGGGAGAGTAGTTCGTTTTCCATGGATGTAAAAGATGCGGTTAGCGTGCTGTTGTGATGGTCTTGTACATGTGGATGTTGAATGAGGAGTTCGAATGAGTTTTTCCTTGACATTTTACCTTGTTTACTGATGGGTTTTCCATGGGTCTTGCCTGTTTTGGTTGAGATGCATCGTGACTCGTTGACAGGATGCGTGGATTGGTGGGTGTCATAGGTCGAAGTCTAACTTTGTACTTCCTCTGACGTCTTATATTTGTTTATAGAGGGAGTATTTCACTCTAAACTAATAAGTTCTTTTTTTTAAGTAAAAGAAAGAAGTTTATAAGACAATGGGAAAACAAAAATGTTAGACTTACGGAAACCAGCCTACATACCGAAGTTACGGGATGGGGTGTTGTAATCTCATTGAGGCTCAACCCGTGAATTAAGCTGTGGTACCCAAATCGTGGTAAATCCTAAGTCCTCCACCTCATCTCCGTAACAACTTTCCGTGAAAACTGCCCGTAGCTGTAGCAAAGTTCTCTAGTTGTTTCTTTTTATATGAAAAATGCCATGTTATTTAGGTAAAAAAACCATGTTATTAGAATAAAAATGAAATGTACCTAAAAAAGGCATATTTTAATATAAAAAATGTCATCTCTGTCGGGACCCCGATCCTAAGTCACACCGATCTAGCATGTAACACATCATATCACTTTGCAGCCTCACGCACGGCAACCCACGGCTGCCGTCTTTACCTTGGCCGGGACCGTTTGCGCCTTTTGGCTAACGTATATGATTGTGCCGCTAGCATCCATATAACAAAGAACCCGGGTCAACATGGATAGTCGTGAACCAAGATGGCACAGTCGTACAGGGACAGACATACGTAACCCAACAATGAACATGTCGGTTATCAACGTATGAACCCAAGTCGTAGCAAGCTACAAGGACTTAAAGGAACAACGCGTGACATTTCCCCGAAGGGACAAACACATGATCAAAAAAGGATATATGCCGGCCAATCCCAGTGTTCCGGAGCAGTAGCGAACTACTATGGCTCAGTGGAAGCACTAGGGAGCATTTCCCCATAAGAAAGGCTACCAAAGGCAAACAACTAAGTGTCGAACCCCACACATAGCAATACATGTTATACGTACGCATAACATGCAAGTATGTGCTGTACAACATGGCATCACAACATAACTCAACAACTCATATAGATAAAGACCCAGAAGAGCCAACATAGCATTATATTACAAACAGGGGTCATATGACCCAACATTCAAAGCATACAAGCAACGGAAGTATAACATGTCTGAGTACAGACAACTACAAATGAAAAAGGCTGAGAAGCCTGACTATCTACTGGACCCTCCCAAGGTACATGATCGTAGCTGAGGTAACAAGCTACTCGTCGAAGTCCAAGTAGAAGTACTAATGAGACCGAAGTCTCCTATACAAAAACATAAATTAAGCAACGTGAGTACAAAGGTACTCAGCAAAACTTACATCAAAACTAACTTCATATGCATCAGTATCAATAAAGGGGGTGGTGGAGTTTAACTGCAGCAAACCAGCTTTGACTCAGTGGCTATCCTGGACTACGATTACCAGTAATTTCTTTGAGGCGAGAAAGCGCACATGAGTCCACTAACCACCACAACAATACACCACTATGGATTCTCTCTCGTCTCCTACGAGAAGGCCATCCATATCACTCACACTTATATTGCGCATTTTAAATTATCCACTTTGAGTTGTCTATGACCATATAAGTCTCCAAGTAGTCCATATCCGCGGACGCGGCTATTCGAATAGATCATTACCATGCAGGGGTGTACTTCTTCACACACGCTCTCACCACTTACCACCATATACACGTCATGTATCTCGGCAACCTTCAAGCGGAAGCCTGGCGAGAGTGTCGGCCACAACCTGACTAACCACGCAAGACTCTAGTCCAGGTCTATCGCCTATCTGAGGCTGAACCCGCAAGGGAAGTCCGGCCGAAGTTTCCATCACGGCCCCAAACGATGTGTGTAGGGTTCCCAATCCCACCTCTCCGGATGGATCTACGCTTGGTACACCGTGCCACGGTGCCTAGTCTGTCCCAAGCCCACCTGGCCGGGTGCCACTTGGTAGAGAAATAGCACGACCTACAAACGCCAGAAACTAGTTGGAACTCCTGGACAGAGATCAGGGCGGTTAATAAATTGAGAGGGGTCATTGGTTTTGCGCCCAATGTGTGGTAGTAGCTGTCTTGGATAACATACACATGACTCAGTTCTTAAGGACGGTCCCAATGAGACAACCTATCATGTACTACTACATGGCCTCTCATCGCTACCTTTACCAAATCGTGTTCACACACTTAGCTCTCAACATCAGAACATGATCACAACATTCCAATTCATTCCCAGATGAATCAGACCTGACACAACTCTAAGCAATAGCAAGCATGACATGGATGAAGTCACAACATGGCTCAAGCAACTCCTAATCATGCTAGGAGGTTTTAACTATTTACTGTGACAGTGACAGGTCATGCAGAGGAATAGGTTCAACTACCGCAACAGAAGTAACAGTTGAAGCGTTGTTGTCCTAATGCAATAAAAGAGAGCATGAGAAAGAGAGTGGGATTGTATCGAAATTACCAAGGGGGTTTGCTTGCCTGGAATATCAACACGGTAGCACTGCTCCTCGGGTAGGTAGTCGGTGCCACTCTGATACGTCTCCAACGTATCTATAATTTTTTATTGTTCCATGCTATTATATTATCTATCTTGGATGTTTTATATGCATTAATATGCTATTTTATATCATTTTTTGGGACTAACCTATTAACTTAGTGCCCAGTGCCAGTTGCAGTTTTTCCCTTGTTTTTGTCTTTTACAGAAAATCAATACCAAGCGGAGTCCAAATGGAATGAAACCTTTTGAGGATTTTTCTTGGACCAGAAGACAACCACAAAGCTTCGGGAGGAGGCCAGAAGACCCACGAGGGAGCCACAAGCCCTCAGGGCGCGCCCCAGGGGCGCCCCCTAGGCTTGTGGGCCCCTCGCAGACCTCCTAACCCTAATCCCAGCTCTATAAATACTCAAATATTCCCCTTACGTCAGGGGGCACACCAAAAATACTTTTTCGCCGCTACAAGCTTCTGTTATCATGAGATCCCATCTTGGGGCCTTTTCCGACACTCTGCCGGAGGGGGATTCGATCACAGAGGGCCTCTACACCAACCTTGCTGCCCTTCCGATGATGTGTGAGTAGTTTACCACAGATCTACGGGTCCATAGCTAGTAGCTAGATGGCTTCTTCTCTCTCTTTGATCTTCAATACAATGTTCTCCTCGATGTTCTTGGAGATCTATTCGATGTAATCTTCTTTTGCGGTGCGTTTGTTGAGATCCGATGAATTGTGGATTTATGATCAGATTATCTATGAATATTATTTGAGTCTTCTCTGAACTCTTTTATGCATGATTAAGATAGCTTTGTATTTCTCTTCGATCCATCGATTTGCTTTGGCCAACTAGATTGGTTTTTCTTGCAATGGGAGAGGTGCTTTGTGATGGGTTCAATCTTGCGATGTCCTCACCCAGTGACAGTAGGGGTAGCGAGGCACGTATTTGTATTGTTGCCATTAAGGATAAAAAGACGAGTTTTTTTACCATATTGATTGGATCTATCCCTCTACATCATGTCATCTTGCTTAAGGCATTACTCCGTTCTTGTTTACTTAATACACTAGATGCATGCTGGATAGCGGTCGATGTGTGGAGTAATAGTAGTAGATGTAGGCAGGAGTCAGTCTACTTTTCATGGACGTGATGCCTATATTCATGATTATTGCCTTAGATATCGTCATAACTTTGCGCTTTTCTATCAATTGTTCAATAGTAATTTGTTCACCCACCGTATGTGTTCTTTCAAGAGAGAAGCCTCTAGTGAAAACTATGGCCCCCGGGTCTATTTCTCATCATATATTTTTAGATCTATAAAATCGAAAACCCAAAAATACCTTGTTGCAATTTATTTATATTTACTTTATTTTGCCTTTTACTTATCTTTTATACCTATCTCTATCAGATATCACTCTTGCTAGTGACCATGAAGGGATTGACAACCCCTTTTTCGCGTTGTGTGCAAGTGTTTGTTAGTTTGTGCAGGTGCATCTATTGGGGACTTGCTTGTACCTCTTACTGGATTGATACCTTGGTTCTTAACTAAGGGAAATACTTATCTCTACTTTGCTGCATCACCCTTTCCTCTTCAAGGAAAAAAATCAACGCAAGCTCAAGAAGTAGCACACTTGGAGAGGCAAATCCTATCGAGAAGGGCAGTATCGAAGACAATCAATACACAACATATGCAACAAAATGATGCATGATCATGACAAGTAGATATGATGTGGTTTGAGCTAATACATCTAGTATTCAATTTGGATGAAGTCCATTTGAACCAAAGGTTCAAATGCAACTCCAACATAAGCATCTTTAAATGCCACCTATGTGTTTTCACTTATACAGCAGGTATAAGTTGCTTTATCATGCATGAAAATGGTATAGATGGATAGATTGAATTTTTCTGATAAATTTTCATATATAAATTATTTCAATCTGAGCTATGGTTAATTCTCTATGATTTTTTGAAGTTTTGCTAAATTTCTGGAATTTCCAAATATTTCTAAAATAGAAATAATCCAGAAATGATATTATGACATCAGCACTACATCATTCTTGCGTCAGCAAGTCAACAACGCTGACCAGAGTCAAACCTGATGCGTGGGACCCATATGTCATAGACATTGTGTTAAACACCGTTTTACTTAATCCTAACAGAAGATATTAGGGCGCCTGGGCCCACTGTCAGTGTGACTGAGGTTTAATTAGACAGTCATTAGCCCTAAGCTAATGACCTGACCGGCCGGACCGACATGGCGGTGGCACATGCCAGCGAGGTCATCGCCGGCGACCATGGGGCACGGCGGTGTCCTCGCTGTAGGCTACGGGAGCGACGACTGAGGCCACCAGGAGGTAGCCTGAGCACATGTGCTTCCAGGGGAGCAGACGGCTGGGTGCAGGGGCACTGGAGCTCATCGGAAACGAGTTCGTGGTGGCGACCGGGCTACGGCCTCGAGCGGCGCAGGGCTACAGGGCGCGGGGGAGCTCGCCGAAGGGCTCGCCAGACTCCTGGAGTCACTAGGAACATGATGACGCGCTCGGGGTCGGCTAGTTCGAGCTCTAGCGTTGTCGGCAACATGGCCGGTGACGTGAAGCTCATGGGCACGGTGGCTAGCACGGCTATGACGCGGGAACGACGGATGAGACAGAGGGGAAACGGACAGTGGCTCACGGGGGTTCCAGCAGAGGCGACGGCGAGGCCGGGGACGTGCTATGGCCGGCGAATCGATGGACATGGGCATCGGTGCCGAAGCTTGAAGACGATGCCCGATGGCGGTGCTGTGGGGTCTCCCGGCTTGCGTGTCTCGTCGTGGACGAGGAGGACGTCGTGGCGGAGATCTCAGACACGGTAGTTGGGCGAGGGGACGGCGGGGAGCGCGGTGGTTCACGACGACGCTGCCATGGCTGCGTTGGCCATCGACAGGAGAGAGCGAGAGAGAGCAAGGGGGGGGGGGGGGGGGGGGGAGAACAGAGGAGGTGGGCGTGATCCAGACACAAGGGGAGCTTATCCCCTCGTCCAGGCGTCGGCAGAAGCACGAGGGGGCGAGCTGTGGGCGTGCGCGTGGCGACCACGCGCCCCTGCCTTCTGGCAAGAGGTAGGGGACACCTGGCACTTGGGCCAGCAGTGCTGGGCCATAGTTGGGCCGCCAGGTAAGTCCTCTGTCTTTCCCATTTTGTTTTCTATTTTTCTTTTTCTGCCATTTGTTTTGATTTAGTTTTTAGCACTAAATCATTTTATAAAATTCTGAAACTTTTTATGGGCACTAACTGAGTTACTCGAGAGACCCTCAATTAATTTCAGAACTATTGGAGCTGTAAAAATATTTATATTATTTTAAAGCTCCAATTCAAATACCTATTGAATTAATTCAATGCCCAAATATGTCCTGCAAAAATGTGAACCATTTTTGGTAGATGCTTCCACCTTAATCCAGAAATGATGAACATTTTAAAGGGCATTTTGAGTTCGCTGAAAAAGATTTTACTTGAACTTGTTTGATTTAATTGATGCTAGGGTTTGATCTTCCCCCAATTCAAATTTAAATGAAATTTAAACATGGTGCTCACATGATTAGCTAGTCTAGGTCATTACCAGACTAGGGATGTGACAACTCGCCCCCACTTAAAAGAATCTCGTCCCGAGATTCGGCAGTCGGCGGAAAGAGAGCGGGGTACTCAAGTCGAAGACGATCTTCTCGCTCCCAAGTAGCTTCTCTCTCAGAATGATGAGACCACTGAACCTTGAGAAACTTGATGTTCTGACGTTGAGTGACACGCTTTGCTTGATCAAGAATACGAACTGGGTACTCTTGATATGTGAGGTTATCTTGGATATCAAGCGTTTCATGGTCTACTTCGTGGATGGGATCCGAGAAGCAACGCCTGAGTTGAGAGACGTGGAAGACATCATGCACTCGGGAAAGATGTGGGGGTAGTTCCAACTGGTAGGAAACCTCTCCTCGTTTAGCGAGAATGCGAAAAGGACCAATGTAACGAGGAGCCAACTTGCCCTTGATACCGAAATGACGGGTACCCTTTAAAGGAGTAACCCGAAGGTAAGCCTTGTGCCAACTTCATAAGCCACTTCCATATGACGACGGTCATACTGGCTCTTTTGACGAGACTGGGCTATTTTCAAATTCTCACGAATGATGCGAACTTGCTCTTCTGCCTCCTGGATCATATCCCATCCAAAGAATTGTCTTTTAATGGTTTCTGACCAGTTCAAAGGTGTTCGACATCTTCGTCCATAAAGAATCTCGAAGGGTGCTTTCTTGAGACTGGATTGGTAGCTATTGTTATAAGCAAACTCGGCGAAAGGAAGACACTTCTTCCAATCCATACCGAATGAGATAATGCAAGCTTTAAGCATGTCTTCGAGAATCTGGTTGACCCTTTCCAACTGACCACTCGACTGAGGGTGGAAAGCGGTACTGAAGGAAAGATGGGTTCCCATGGCAGTCTGGAAACTCTCCCAAAAATGAGAAGTGAAAAGACTACCACGGTCAGAATTGATCTCTAGTGGGACACCATGTAGTGACACTATTCGAGAAATATATAAGTCAGCGAGCTGACTAGCAGTGATACTCTCTCGAACAGGTAGGAAATGAGCCACTTTGGAGAGACAATCAATGACTACGAAGATAGCATCATTCCCCCTCTTGGTCCTGGGAAAGCCGATGATGAAGTCCATACCAACTTTGTCCCATTTCCACTCAGGAATAGCTAAAGGATGAAGGGTGTCAGCAGGCCTCTGATGCTCTGCCTTAACGCGACGACAAACATCACAGTTGGCAATAAACTGAGGAATTTCTCTCTTCATCCTAGTCCACCAGAACCTCTAGCGTAGGTCCTGATACATATTAGTACTACCGGGATGAATCGTGAGAGGGGATTCATGAGCCTCCTTAAGGATCAACCGCCTCAAGTTCCGTACTTTGGGAACCACCAAGCGGTTCTCAAAGAAAATGACACCTTGATCATCCATAGAGAAACATCCAACAACTCATTTCTTGATGTTTCTCCTGATGCGGGAGATTCCCTCATCACGCCTCTGGGCGGTCTTGATTTGATCCTCGAGAGTAGGTTTCGCCACCAACGTAGAAAGGAATCCTCTAGGAGTAATGTGAAGGTTAAGCTTACAAAATTTCTCATGGAGAAGTGGTTGACCTTGTAACAACATGAGATTGTTACAATAAGACTTACGACTTAACGCATCGGCCATGACATTAGCCTTGCCCGGGGTGTAAGAAATTCCTAAGTCGTAATCCGTAATAAACTCTAACCAACGTCTCTGCCCAAGATTCAGATCCGTTTGGGTGAAGATATACTTGAGACTCTGGTGATCAGTGTAAATCTCGCAATGGTTACCGAGAAGGTAATGTCACCATGTCTTAAGTGCATAGACTACGGCTGCAAGCTCTAGATCATGTGTAGGATAATTATCCTCATGTGGATGCAACTGTCGAGATGCATAGGCAATCACATGGCGATCCTGCATAAGAATGCAACCTAGCCCCTGTCGCGAGGCATCGCAATAGATAATAAAGTCCTTGGAGGAGTCCGGTGGCACAAGTATGGGAGCAGAAGTCAGGCGTATTTTCAGTTCCTGAAAACTATGCTCACACTGTGGGGACCACTCAAATTTTTTATCTTTCTTGAGGAGTTCAGTAAGAGGCTTCGCAACTTTGGAGAAATTCTCAACGAAGAGGCAACAATAGCTCGCTAGACCGAGAAAACTCCTAACTTGCTTAACCGATTCAGGTGGAGTCCAACCAAGGACGGCCTGAACTCTCTCGGGATTGACAAAAATGCCCTTACTAGAGATCACGTGGCCTATATAGGTCACTTCTGGCAACCAAAATTCACACTTGGAGAACTTGGCATAAAGGCGGTGCTCTCGAAGTTTTTCTAACACAAGTCTGAGATGTTCGGCATGCTCTTCCTCGTTCTTCGAGTAAATAAGAATATCATCGAGGTAAACCACGACGAACTTATCTAAATACTCCATGAAGATCGAGTTCATCAAGCGGGAGAATGTGGCAGGTGCATTGGTTAGACCGAAGGACATAACGGTGCACTCGTACTGGCCATAACGAGTGATAAAAGCCGTCTTAGGAATGTCCCCGTTTCTGATCTTGATTTGGTGATAGTCTGATACGTCTCCATCGTATCTACTTTTCCAAACTCTTTTGCTCTTGTTTTGGACTCTAATTACCATGATTTGAATGAAACTAACCCGGACTGACGCTGTTTTCAGCAGAATTGCCATGGTGTTGTTTTTTGCAGAAATCAAAGTTCTCGAATTGACCTGAAAATTTATGGAGAATTTTTGTGGAATATATAAAAAATACTGGCAGAAAAATATACCAAAGGGGGCCACCCAGGAGCCACAAGCTCAGGGGGCGCGCCCACCCCCAGGGCGCCCCTGGTGAGCTTGTGGGCCCCCTGGACCTCCGGCATCCCTAATTCCAACTCCATATCTACCTATTCATGGAGAAAAAAAATCAGAGAGAAGGATTCATCGTGTTTTACGATACGGAGCCGCCGCCACCTCCTGTTCTTCATCGGGAGGGCTGATCTGGAGTTGGTTCGGGGTTCCGGAGGGTGGAATCCGTCGCCATCGTCATCATCAACCTTCCTCCATCACCAATTTCATGATGCTCATCGCCGAGAGTGAGTAATTCCTTCATAGGCTTGCTGGACGGTGATGGGTTGGATGAGATTTATCATGTAATCGAGTTAGTTTTGTTAGGGCTTGATCCCTATTATCCACTATGTTCTGAGATTGATGTTGCTATGACTTTGCTATGCTTAATGCTTGTCACTAGGGCCCGAGTGCCATGATTTCAGATCTGTACCTATTATGTTTTCATGAATATATTTGTGTTCTTGATCCTATCTTGCAAGTTATACGCACCTATTACGTGTTATGATCCGCATACCCAAGGTGACAATAATTGGGATTCTTTCCGGTGATTACCGTAGTTTGAGGAGTTCATGTATTCACTAAGTGCTAATGCTTTGTTCCGGTTCTCTATTAAAAGCAGGCCTTAATATCCCTTAGTTTCCTTATGGACCCCGCTGCCACGGGAGGGTAGGATAAAAGATGTCATGCAAGTTCTTTTCCATAAGCACGTATGACTATATACGGAATACATGCCTACATTACATTGATGAATTGGAGCTAGTTCTGTGTCGCCCTAGGTTATGACTGCTACATGATGAATATTATCCAACACAATTATCCATCACTGATCCAATGCCTACGAGCTTTTCACATATTGATCTTTGCTAAGTTACTTTCATCGTTGCTACTATTACAATCACTACAAAACTGCTACTGTTACCATTGCCACTGTTACCGTTACTATCATACTACTTTGCTACTAATCACCTTGCTGCGGATATTAAGTCTTTCAGGTGTGGTTGAATTGACAACTCAACTGCTAATACTTGCGAATATTCTTTGGCTCCCCTTGTGTCGAATCAATAAATTTGGGTTGAATACTCTACCCTCGAAAACTGTTGCGATCCCCTATACTTGTGGGTTATCAAGACCTTTTTCTGGCGCCATTACCGGGGAGCATAGCTCTATTTGTAGAGTCACTTGGGATTTATATCTGTTGATCACTATGAAGAATCTGAAAGATACTAGAACCAAGATCGTTCCCTCTAGGACGAGGGGAGGTAAGGAACTGCCATCACACTCTACACTTGATTCACCTTCTGTTTTGAGTAAGCTTGCGACACCTACACCTGCTATTAATCCTAATATGTTGCAAGTAATTGATGATGCTACTTCTACTATAAATTATGCTTATGATGATGCTAGTACTTTGCTTGATAAAACTGTGCCACTAGGTGAATTTCTTGATGAACAACTTGCTAGAGCTAAAGATATTGAGAATGCTGAAACTGATGAAATTATTGAAACTGAAAACTTTGAAACACCTATTAGACCTAGCTATCCTAGATATGAATTGCCTGATATAACTGAGGGTTATGTTATGGATGGAGAGGTAGCTAGGGATTTTCTTGCTTGTAAGGATAGAGATGATCTTAAGAAATTACTAGTCAAGTTGAAAGAAAAATCTTTGAATGCTAGAATGAAATATGATCCTAAGTTTGCTACTTCACCTATCTTTGTTACTGATAAGGATTATGAATTCTCTGTCAATCCTGAGCTAATTACTTTGGTTGAATCTGATCCTTTCCATGGTTATGAATTCGAAACTGTTGTGGCACATCTTACTAAATTGAATGGTATAGCTACCCTATTTGCTCATGAGGAAAAAATTTGCTACTACTATATTCTTAAGTTGTTTCCTTTCCCGTTAAAGGGTGATGCTAAGATACGGTTTAATTCTCTTGCTCCTGGTTGTGTGCGTAGTCCCCAGGATATGATATATTACTTCTCTGAAAAATATTTTCCTGCTCATAAGAAACAAGCTGCTTTACAGGAAATATTTAACTTTGTGCAAATTGAAGAAGAGAGTCTCCCACAAGCTTGGGGGAGGCTTCTCCAATTACTTAATGCTTTGCCTGACCATCCTCTCAAGAAAAAATGAAATACTTGATATCTTTTATAATGGACTAACTGATGCTTCTAGGGACCACCTAGACAGTTGTGCTGGTTGTGTTTTTAGGGAACGAACTGTTGAACAAGCTAAAGAACTACTGAATACTATATTGAGGAATGATAATGATTGGACTCTTCCTGAACCACCGCCTAAACCTACTCTGAAGAAGAGGGGTATTCTATTTCTCAGTCCTGAAGATATTCAAGAGGCAAAGAAATCTATGAAAGAAAAAGGTATTAAAGCTGAAGATGTTAAGAATTTACCACCGATTGAAGGAATACATGGTCTTAATACCCCGACACAGGTAGTAGAGGTAAATTCTCTCTATAGATTTGATGAAGGCGATATTCCTTATACTAAATCTGCTAGTCAATGCTTGGATGAATTTGATAACTTTCTTGTTAAACAAGAAAACTTCAATGCATATGCTAGTAGACAATTGAAACAAAATGCTTATATGATTGAATGCTTGAGTGACTATATGTTTAGAACTGTTAATGATCTCAAGGGTGTGAGTAAACATGCTTCCATGATAGAAACTCAAGTAGAACAAGTCCTCAAGGCACAAATTGATTTGCTTAATGAGATGAACAATAAGATGAATGATCATGCTGTTAGATTTATGACTAGGGATGGTAAAATGACTCAGGAACCTTTGTATCCTGAAGGCCACCCTATAAGAATTGAACAAGACTCTCAAATAATTAATACTGATGCACCTAGTCCATCTAAAAAGAAAAAGAAAGATGATAGGACTTTGCATGCCTCTAGTGAACCCACTGTAGACACACCTGAGAATCCAAATGATATTTCTATTTCTGATGCTGAAACACAATCTGGTGATGAACATGAACCTAGTAGTAACAATGATAATGATGATGTTCATGTTGATGCTCAACCTAGTAATGATAATGATGTGGAAATAGAACCTGCTGTTGATCTTGATAACCCACAACCTAAGAATAAAATATATGATAAGAGAGACTTCATTGCTAGGAAACATGGTAAAGAAAGAGAACCATGGGTTCAGAAACCCATGCCCTTTCCTCCTAAAGCTTCAAGGAATAAAGATTATGAAGAATTTGAGCGCTTTGTTGAAATGCTTAGACCTGTCTTTTTGCGTCTTCGTTTGACTGATATTCTGAAAATGTCTCCTTATGCTAAGTATATGAAATATATTGTTACAAATAAAAGAAAGATACTGGAAGCTGAAATTTCCACCATGCTTGCTAATTACACATTTAAGGGTGGAATAGCAAAGAAATTAGGAGACCCAGGAATACCAACTATACCTTGCTCCATTAAAAGAAACTATGTTAAAACTGCTTTGTGTATCTAGGAGCCGGTGTTAGTGTTATGCCTTTCTCTTTATATCGAAGACTTGATTTGAATAAGTTGACACCAACTGAAATCTCTTTGCAAATGGCTAATAAATCAACTGCTATACCCATCGGTATTTGTGAGGATGTGCCTGTCGTAGTTGCAAATGTTACTATCTTAATGGACTTTGTTATTCTTGATATACACGAGGACGACAGTATGTCGATCATCCTTGGTAGACCCTTTTTGAACACTGCAGGGGCTGTTATTGATTGCAACAAAGGCAATGTCACTTTTCATGTCAATGGTAATGAGCATACAGTGCACTTTCCTAAGAAAAAACCTCAAGTAAATAGTATCAATTCCATTGCAAAAATTTCAACAACTACTATTGGAGGTTTTGAATTCCCTCTTCCTACGGTCAAAAGGAAATATGAAATTCTTATTGTCGGGGACATGCATATCCCTATTGAGGTAACCTAGTGTCATACGAAGATTCTTCGGTTTCGTGTCATTCAGAAGACGTTTGTTAATAAGACTTGATCAAGCTTATTAATGGATTCCTTTTGACGGGCATGTGGTCGATGAATTTAGTAAACACAACCTTATGTACCCACTTTTTACTTTCTGTTATTTAGAATTAATAAAGTAGAAATGCTATGATTATGCTGTTTTTTGAATTATCCGTGCAATAATAAAATGACCAGAAAATAAAAGTTCTCCGAATGCCCTGGAAATTTAATATGTTTTTTCTGAATATTTGAACATTATTGGCACTGAACACACCCCAAGGGGGTGCACCTGTGAGCCACAAGCTCACAAGGTGCGCCTAGCAGGCTTGTGGGGCCCACGTAGGTCCCCTCACTTATTCCAGCCACCCATGCTCTTCTTCTTCCTGTAGAAAAAATCACCAACCTATTCAAACCCATGTTCTTGCTCATCTTGCTGCCATGTTCGATCTCCTTGCTCGGAACTCCGTTTCTGAAACTGTTTTGGGGGATTGCTCATCGGTATGCGACTCCTCCGTTGGTCCAATTAGTTTTTGTTCTAGTGGTTTATTATTTGCACATTTAGCAACTGTAGGTGACCATGTTCTTGAGCTTGCATGTCAAATTTATATGGTCCAAACTAGTTTTGGTGCAAGATATGGCCTCTAGGCACTTGTAGGAGTAGTTGCTATCAATTTTGTTGAGTTTTGTTCACTTTTATTTTGAAGTCACTAAAAATTTCAGAAATTCTCAGAGGGAGATAATGTTTAGGAAGATGTTCCAAGGTGGTTCCTCAAAGAAGAAATCCTCAAGGCTCACTATACGTGAGCCGGACCTCGAACCACTAAGGGAAGCTCTAGTGCAACCTTGCGAGTGCCCGTCGGATTACTTCATGACTCGCGCAGGTTTCAAGGAAGAATTTGATATGTACGTGCACAACACCGGCCTGACGGACTTCTTATCAGATAAGTGCTTACAATATTACAATCTCACTGATTCTTTGTGCGGAGATTTGAGTATTCAGTCCATCGCAATACACATTCTGTTCTATTTAATCTTTATGATAAATCATTTCGCATGGACCTTGAAGAATTTAATGAAGTATGCAAAATTCCCTAATATGGCATTTATACCGAACCTCGTAAATCTGATTGCATTGAGTTCCTTGCTAGCATCACTCTAGGTGAAACTAGAAGCGTAACACAAGCTACTATAGGGAGCATTCACTTTCCTGCTTTACATTATTTTGTTCTCTTCATAGGTAGATGCATCAATGGTAAACATGACCATAGCCACCTTTGCGCTTCTAATTTGAGTGTTCTCAAGAGCACGGTAATGAATGATAAACAACATAATTAGGGGGCTATCATTGCATGTCGGTTACATAATAATGCCTTAGATGGAGATTTCTTTGGTGGAATTTATGCCACTCATTTAGCTGATTATCTTGGGGTACCTATAAGAGATGATGATACTCAGTTACCACCTGCTTTTCTTGATTATGCCGCTATGGAGTGTTTCCAGTTTCTTGAGAGGGGTGACTTTCCTTTTCAGTACAGACTAATCTTTGACAGGCGCTGCGTTGTCCATATTACGCTTCCCGCTCCTACTTTCTTTGACTTTCAGGTAAAATGAAGATATTTCATACTCAAAGAGGAGGCATAGGAGTATGAGAGGGTGAGGGAGACCGCTCGCCTCAACGAGGTAGCCCTCCAAGCGATGGCAGCTGCAATCTAGTTCAACCCCAACTACGACTTTGGGTATCATCCAGGCCAGCCGTGGCCATAGACCAACTTAGGCGAAAAGCCTAAGCTTGGGGGAGTACATATTTCTCACCGACATTATATTCATGTTCACACATTCATTCCAGTTGTCGGTGTTCATCCTTTTTCATTGTATAATCCATGTTAGTTTATTTTTCTCGCTTTCTTCTTGTGTGTTTGAAAAACTTTGATAAAATCCAAAAATATTTCTCGCTTCTTTTTAGATTTTCTTTCTAGTTTAATTAGTTGTAGTATTGAAAAAGATTTCTCGTTCTTCTTTTGCTTGTTGGGAGCTTTCCCGTGTAAATAGTTTTTCTCGTTTTCGTTTTTCTTTCATTGTGCTTTCTCCAGAAAAATAAAAACTCCAAAAATATTTCAGTGTGTTTCTTTGAAATTCTTTTCTTTTCTTTGGGTCGTAAGAAGAAAGACCACGATGAAAATGTTGAGTGGCTCTCATATGCATTATTGTTGATCTAACAAAGAGTCCATATTGCCTTGTCTTCTCCTTTGAACAAAAGTTTGCAGATTCCAGCTTAGTCCATGGCACATGCACTCTTATTATTATTTACATCATTCGGTCGTGCAAGTGAAAGGCAATAATGACGAAATTTGATAAATTGATTGAGGTGAAGAAAAACTGGTATGAACTCAGCCTATTTTGTTTTTGTAAATATGATTAGCTCATCGAATCTTTTTAAGCCTATTATGAATAAACATGTTTGCAATGACAATTAGAGATCATAGTTACTCATGTCATGCTTAATTAGCTAGGAGTGGATAATGGTTTGTCTTGTGTGTCAACATGCATTTAAAATGGTTATGATGTAGTATGATAGGATGGTATCCTCCTCTGAATAATTCGAGTGACTTGACTTGGCACATGTTCACGCATGTAGTTGAATCAAAACCAACATAGCCTCCATTATATTTATGTTCATGGTGATTTATATCCTACTCATAAGCCTCTATCTTTCTATGTGTCTGACTAAGACTTCTTGCTCTATAAATACGCCTTGAGTGTGAGCAATCATAGAAGACTATATGATGGTTGAGTATGTGAACTTGCTAAACAAAGCTCTGACATAGACTCTTTCTGAAAATATGATGGATTGTGATTGTTTCAATGACTAAGACCATAGTTTGTTAGTTCCCAATAAAGTTTATGTTCCGTACTTTAGATTGTGAATGAATTTTTACTCTAGCATGAGAAGTTTTATGATGATATATTGTTGTTATGTTAATGACCATGATGCTTCCATGTCCATATTTTATTTTTATCGACACCTCTCTCTCTAAACATGTGGTCTTGATTATCGATTTCGGCTTTCGCTTGAGGACAAGTGAGGTCTAAGCTTGGGGGAGTTGATATGCCCATTTTGCATCATGTTTTTATGTTGATATTGATTGCATTATGGACTATTATTTCACTCTATAATACAATACTTATGCCTTTTCTCTCTTATTTTGCAAGTTTCACATAAAGAGGGAGATTGCCGACAACTGGAATTCTGGACCGGAAAGGGCTACATCGGAGGCACTTTTTCTAAACATCTCCAAATGATCTAAAAATTGATGGAGAATTATTTTGGAATATATTAAAATTATTGGCGAAATAAATACTAGAGGGGGACCCATCAGGCAGCCACAAGCCTGGGGGCGAGCTTGTGGCGCCCCTGGCAGGCCTCCGGGGCCCATCTTCTCCTATATGATGCCATTTGCCCTAGAAAAAATAGAAGGAAGGTTTCGGGATGAAGTGTCGCCGTCTCAAGGCGGAACCTGGGCAGGAGCACTTTTGCTCTCCGGTGGAGAGATTTCGTCGGGGAAACTTCCCTCCGGGAGTGGGAAATCGAAGCCATCGTCATCACCAACGATCCTCCCATCGTGGGAGGACCAATCGTCATCAACATCTTCACCATCACCATCTCATCTCAAACCCTAGTTCATCTTTTGTATTAAATCTTTGTCTCAAAACCTCAGATTGGTATCTGTGGGTTGCTAGTAGTGTTGATTACATCTCGTAGTTGATGCTTGTTGGTTTATTTGGTGGAAGATCATATGGTCAAATCCTTGATGCTATTCAATACCCCTCTGATCTTGAGCATGAATATGTTTTGTGAGTAGTTACGTTTGTTCTTGAGGACATGGGAGAAGTCTTGTCATAAGTAATCATGTGAATTTGGTATTTGTTCGATATTTTGATGATAGGTATGTTGTTGTTTCTCTTAGTGGTGTTATGTGAACGTCGAATGCATGACACTTTACCATATTTGGGCCTAAGGGAAAGCATTGTGGAGTAGTTATTAGATAAGGGGTTGCTAGAGTGACAGAAGCTTAAACCCTAGTTTATGCGCTATTCCGTAAGGGGCTGATTTGGATCCATATGTTTCATGCTATGGTTAGATTTATCTTAATTCTTCTTTCGTAGTTGCGGATGCTTGCGAGAGGGGGTAATCATAAGTGGGGGGTTTGTTCAAGTAAGAACAGCACCGAAACACCGGTCCACCCACATATCAAATTATCAAAGTAACGAACGCGAATCAAACAAACATGATGAAAGTGACTAGATGAAATTCCTGTGTGTCCTAAAGAACGCTTTGCTTACTATAAGAGACCGTTCCGGCCTGTCCTTTACTACAAAAGGATTGGTCTATCTTGCTACACCTTTTTTAGCATTACTACTTATTGCTCGTTACAAATTACATTGCTATCAAACTATCTGTTACCAACAATTTCAGTGCTTGCGGACAATACCTTGCTGAAAACCGCTTGTCATTTCCTTCCGCTCCTTGTTGGTTTCGACACTCTTACTTATCAAAAGGACTACGATTGATCCCCTATACTTGTGGGTCATTAGGTACGACTCTGTTGTGATGGATGGTTCTGTCGTTGGAGCAGCTCCGGCGAGTTGTACGACATCGAGGTTGAAGCAGTACAAGACAGACATCGTTAATCTCAAGTGGGATTCTAATAGCATCTCCAATAGATGATGTAAAATACATTACCAAAAAGTGGTAGATGTAAAATTTACATCACCAAAAAACACCTGACTCCAATAGATGAGGTAAAAACTGTTGACTCTGAACTTAACTGTCGAAACTGAAATTTATTGTCGAATCTGAATGGTACTGTCAAAACTGAATGCACTAGTAGCAGAGAAGCACTTCACATGTAGTTTAGGCCGCTCGAGCACTAGTAGTAGAGAAACAGTGATCTAAATCAGCAGGCGATCGATAGGGAACAGACTAGAAGATAGTAGCCGGAGCAGCAGCGCCTGGAGCAGCAGTGCGAACTAGAGCCAGAGCAGCAACTGGTGTAGCTGCAGCAGCCCATGTACCAGCATCAACAGTGTGAGCGAGAGCAGCATCACGAGCGAGAGCAGAGAAGCAACGCGAGCGAGTGAGAGGAAGAGCAGAGCAGCAGCAGCGCGAACTACAGCCAGAGCAACAAATCATGTAGCTGCAGCAGCCCATGTACCAGCGTTAGCAGAGCGAGCGAGAGGAAGAGCAGAGCAGCAACACGAGCGAGAGGAAGAGCAGAGCAGCAACATGAGCGAGCAAGAGGAAGAGCAGAGCAGCAGCAGGAGCGAGGGAGAGGAAGAGCATAGTAGCATCGCGAGTGAGCGAGAGCCGGAGCAGCAGTAGCAACTCTGGCTATTATGGCCGCCGCCTGCTACTTCTTGAGCTTGCGTTGGTTTTCCCCTTGAAGAGGAAAGGGTAATGCAACAAAGTAGAGATAAGTATTTCTCTTAGTTTGAGAACCAAGGTATCAATCCAGTAGGAGGAACACACAAGTTACCAATGGTTGCACCTACACAAACAAACAAATACTTGCACCTAACACGATAAAGGGGTTGTCAATCCCTTCACGGTTACTTGCAAGGATGAGATCTGATAGAGATAGGTATAAAAGATAAATAAAAGTGCAAAATAAAGTAAAGGTAAATAAATTGTAGCAAGGTATTTTTGGGGTTTTAGTTTTATAGATGTGAAAATAATATGATAAAAATAGACCCCGGGGCCATAGTTTTCATTAGAGGCTTCTCTCTTGAAAGAACGAGTACGGTGGGTAAACAAATTACTATTGAGCAATTGATAAAAAAGCGCAAAGTTATGACGATATCTAAGGCAATGATCATGAATATAGGCATCATGCTAGTGACAAGTAGACCGACTCCTGCCTGCATCTACTACTATTACTCCACACATCGACCGCTATCCAACATGCATCTAGTGTATTAAGTTAACAAGAACGGAGTAACGCCTTAAGCAAGATGACATGATATAGAGGGATAGATCCAATCAATATGAATAAACCCCACCTTTTTATCCTTAGTGGCAACAATACAAATACGTGTCATGTCCCCTTCTGTCACTGGGATTGAGCACCGCAAGATTGAACCCACTACAAAGCACCTCTCCCATTGCAAGAAAATTCAATCTAGTTGGCCAAACCAAATCAACAGATTGGAGAGAAATACAAAGATATCTTAATCATGCATAAAAGAGTTCAGAGAAGACTCAAATAATATTCATAGATAATTTGATCATAAATCCACAATTCATCTTATCTCAACAAATGCACCGCAAAAGAAGGTTACATCAAATAAATCTCCAAGAACATCGATGAGAACATTGTATTGAAGATCAAAGAGAGAGAAGAAGCCATCTAGCTACTAGCTATGGACCCGTAGGTCTGTGGTAAACTACTCACACATCATCGGAAGGGCAGCAAGGTTGATGTAGAGGCACTCCATGATCGAATCCCCCTTCGGCAGAGTACCGAAACAGGTCTCCAGATGGGATCTCACGAGGACATAAACTTGCGGCGACAGAAAAGTATTTTTGGTGTGCCCTCTAGTATACGGGGAATATTTGGGTATTTATGGAGCAAAGATTTGGGTTAGAAGTCCCACGGTGGGCCCACAAGCCTGGGGGGCGTGCCCCCTAGGGCGCGCCTCCCTAGCTTGTGGCTCATCCGTGGCCCTTCTGGCCTCCTCCTGAAGCTTCCTAGGTGTCTTCTGGTCCAAGAAAAATTGTCAAAAAGTTTCATTCCATTTGGTATTGATTTTCTGTAAAAGATAAAAACATAGAAAAAACAACAACTAGCACTGGGCACTAGGTTAATAGGTTTGTCCCAAAAAATGATATAAAATAGCATAATAATGCATATAAAACATCCAAGATGGATAATATAATAGCATGAAACAATAAAAAATTATAGATACGTTGGAGACGTATCAAGCATCCCCAAGCTTAATTCCTGCTCGTCCTCGAGTAGGTAAATGATAAAAACAAAAATCTTGTTGTGGAATACTACCTAACATGTTTATCATGTAATCTTTCTTTATGTGGCATGTATATTCAGATCCATAAGATTCAAAACAAAAGTTTAATATTGACATAAAAACAATAATACTTCAAGCATACTAATATAACAATCATGTCTTCTCAAAATATTATGGCTAAAGAAAGCTATCCCTACAATATCATATAATCTTGTCATGCTCTATCTTCTTAACACAAAGTATTTACCATGCACAACCCCATGACAAGCCAAGCAATTGGTTCATACTTTTTAATGGGCTTCAGCTTTTTCAACTCTCACGCAATACATGAGCGTGCGCCATGGATATAATACTATGGGTGTGTCGGGGTTCTGGGACCGGGGGTACCCAAGCCCGTCGGCCTACGGCCCAGCACGTGGCATCAACAAAGGCCCGGTGCAGCCCAGCTCCAAGATTTCATGAGCAAGACCCTCGCGAGGGCCCCCGCCTTGCGAGGTGAACTACATCGAGGGCTCCCGAGGAGCGGTCTCCCGAGGCTGCCTCCCGAGGGGCGGATACTTCTAGGCTCACACCCCGCCTCACGAGGCGCGTGGTGATGTGAGCCATGACAACCGGCGCCAGGAGGGCGCCCGCGGGCGCAGGAAAGGACAATTTCCTCTTTGGTGCTAGAGGGACAAGGCCAGCACGCGGGTTCCTAAGGAATCCCCTAAAGGTTGCCATTCTGGTGCAACAAGACCAAGACCGTGGGCTCGGCAGGACGGAGGTCATCACTGAGCCCACCAGCACGTCACGACCAGAAGCTTTGTAGACGAAGAGAACCTTTAGGTAGGATAGGGTGTACTCCTGTCCCCCTTCGAATTTGGCCATTGTGGTATCCCTTCCTGCCTAAAGCCTTGGGGGAAGAGGACCGGGCCAGTATAAATATAGGCTAGCCTCCGCCATCGGAGAGGGGGAGACATCGGATCCATTCACCCTTTGAGCCCTCACGAGGCAGCTCATCCTTGTACTAGTTCATACTCATCCTCCTCACGAGGCAATCCACCACAAAGCATGAGTAGGGTCTTACACCGCAAGGTGGCCCGAACCTGGGTAAAACATCGTGTCCATCTCTTCTTCCTCCCCGCTCGAGCACGCTGGAGCAAAGCCACGAGGCGGTGAGCAGCAAGTGATAGCTCAGCAAAGTTCTTCGCGTACACCCCAGAGTTCGAACCTTGTTTGGGTCTGCGGAGCCCCGATTCTGACATTTGGCGTGCCAGGTAGGGGTGTACCGGAGTTCTTTTGCTTCGTCCCATCCTTGCTCCACCGCCCCCATGGCCGACGCCTGTCGTGTTCGTGCCGAGCGCCGTGCGGCTCGTGTCGCCCAGACGGAGTCGGCAGTCGTTGAGGCCGCCGCCCATCCCCGGCCGCTGTGGCCAATGCTGCCACTGACCCAGCCACTCATGAGCAGCAAGACTCCTCCCTGCCACCCTCCGTGCAGTGTGGCGGCTGCACCGCCACGCCTTCCCTCACTCCAGTCACGGCTTCGTCCTCCCGTGTTCGTCGCGGGCCGGCGAACGCGCAGGCTGCACTGCTCATGGCGCGTGAGCTGCTGCGCTACTGCCCCGCCAATGAAGGCTACGACGCCTGGCTGGGTCGCATCACCGAGCTTGTCAACGCCGCGGGCGAGGCCTCGGCACCCTCCCACTCGCTCCGTCCCCCGCCGTCTCGCGCGGGTGACATGGCGCACGACGCTCCACCGCCTCCTCCTCTGCGCGACGACACTGCCGGCTCGGGACGAGGCTAGCTGCCAGATTGTGCATCAGCCGCTGCATGATGCGCGTGCGCCTCCCGCACCACTGCGCCAGCTCCAAGACCGGGCCGCCCAGGTAGTTGCGGCGCATGGGCGCCATGACCATGCCGCTCCCGCGCGAGCTGCACCCGTCAGTGCTGTGGGCTGCCGCGCCTTCACCCGCGAGCTGCGCCGGGTGGTCTGGCCAATCAAGTTCAAGCCGGAGGTGCCCCCTCGCTACGACGGCAACCCCGACCCCGCGGAGTTCCTTCAGCTCTAGGCACTGAGCATCGAGGCGGCGAACGACGAGGACAAGGTCATGGTGAACTGGTTCCCCATGGCCTTCAAGGATGGCGCATGCTCCTGGCTCATGAACCTCCCCGAGGGCTCGATCTCTTTGTGGGATGAGCTTAGCAAGCGGTTCATTGCCAACTTCCAGGGCACTCGCGACCGCGCCCTCACCATCAACGACCTTCGATGCATGAAGCAGCGCCCTGGCGAGACCCTCCGCAAGTACATTCAATGCTTTACCCAAGTCCGCCTCAAGATCCCGAAGGCCTTAGATGAAGCCATCATCTCGGCGTTCACCGACGGCGTCACAGACGTCAGGATGAGCGAAAAGCTCGCCATCAACAATGACCTGTGCACAACGCTAGAGCTGTTCAACCTGGCTGACAAGTGCGCGAGGGCTGAAGTAGGCTGCCTCTCTCTCGTCAGCAGCCCTGACGTTGAGCTCGAGGACAAGAAGGCTAAGGCCAAGGAGGCAAAACACAAGGGTCTCACCGTGCTGGCAGCGGAGCCCGAGCAGAAGCGCGGCCGCGACCGCGACGAGTCCGCCAAAGACGCTCGCCCATTTGGCGTCTTCCACAACGTGCGCACCCACAACACCGACGACTGTCAGGAGCTCAGGGCACTCCGTGACGAGCGCTTGGGCTGCCGCCCCGAGCGCAACGACCGTGGCTTCGTCTGCGGAGGAGGCCGCGGTGGAGGACGCTGGGACAACCACAATCCTCGCCAGGGCTAGCGTGACCAGCCTCGTGAGGACGCGTGGCGCGACCAGCCTCGCGACGGCGCCTGGCGTGACCAGCCTCGCGAGGTCCAACCTCAGGGCAGTGCAGGCCTCCCACCGTTGCCGCCACCCCCCAGGAGGAACGACAACAACCAACCAGACGAGGGGGCTGGGGGCTACCAGGAGCCTCGCGCGATAGCTTGCATCCTCGAAGGAGCTCATGCTCCCGCGTCCAACCACCTCTTCAAGCAGTTTTCCCGCGAGGTGAATGCTGCCCTCCCGAGGCTTGAGGCGGTGCGCCCCCTCAAGTGGTCGTAGTACACCCTCACCTTCGATTCCAAGGACCACCTCAGGTGCTTGGCTACTGCTGGCGCACCCCCCATGCTGTGTACGCCCACCATCAGCAATGTCTTAGTCACCAAGACCCTCATCGATGGCGGCGTCGGCCTCAACGTCCTTTCTGTGGAGACCTTCGAGACGCTTCAAGTGCCTTATGATCAGCTCATGCCCACCAGGCCATTCTCTGGGTGACCGACAGCTCCACCCCCCTGGGTCAGGCGCGCCTCCTAGTCACCTTCGTCACTCGCGACAACTACCACACTGAGCTCATCGACTTCGACGTGGCCCGCATCGGCCTCCCGTACAACGCCATCTTGGGGTACCCTGTCCTCACCAAGTTCATGGCGGCTACCCACCATGGCTACAACGTCCTCAAGATGCCAGGGTGCAGCGGCATCATCACTGTCGCCTGCAACAAGAAAGACACGGTCTGCTCCCTAGAGCATGCCTACAGGGCTGCGGCAGCCAAGAACTCCAACGGTGAGGGAGACGTCGCTCCCCTTGAGGCCGTCCCTGCGAACAAGAAGCAGCTCCTCCCCAAGAACCGCCCTTAGACGAAGAAGGCACCCACTGGAGAGGCCTCTGGTGCCATGCCTGCTGCTGGGGCATGCCTCCCTCCCGCATAGAAGGCACGCCCGGCGTCCCCCTCAGGGCAGGCTCGGGGGCTTCCACCTGGAGGGCCTCTAACCTGACCGCTGCAACGAGGGAGGCGCTTGGGCACCACTTGGAGGCATGCTTCGACGCATGTCCCCGCAAGCAAGGAACACGGTGCGAGGCCCCAGGAGCACGAGAATTCATCACCAAGGCGATCGAGGAACTTCAGGAAGCACAAGGCATGCGCGGCAAGCGCCGCCCCGCACGTCCCACCAATGCAGCTGCCGCTCCTGAGGCGGGCGGCGAGCTGCGCGTCTGCGTTGACATCCTGGGCCTCAATAGAGCCGCTTCTCAGGACCTCTTCTGACCGTCGCGCATCGGCCGGAGCGAGGGTTACCCCTGCAACTACATTCGCATGCCCTTTGGCCCGGTGAACGCGAGCGCCACGTACCAGCGGTTCGCGCAACTCGCGTTGGCGTCTCAAGAGGCCAGGCGCTTGGCGCTGGCACCTCGTGAGGCCTGACCCCTCACGAGCCTCCTGAGCTTCAGGAGCCGCCCGACTCATGAGGAGCGAACCTCCACGGCACGCTTCATTGGCTTCCCCGACGCTTTTGCAGCATCATTGCCAGGTGACTTTTTGGTTTGTTCAATTGAGGGCGCCCCCCGGGCTGCATTATCCTCAGGCTGAGAAGGGTCCGCTGTAGGATCGAAAGTATGTCTAGAGGGGGGGGGGGGTGATTAGATTACTTGACCAAATAAAAATCTAACCTTTTCCCAATTTTAGTTGTGGGCAGATTTTAGCAATTAGGACAAGTCAAGCAATCAACCTACACAGGCAATTCTAAGAGTGTAGCAGCGGAAAGTAAAACATTGCATATGAAGGTAAAGGGAAGGGTTTGGAGAAGGCAAACGCAATGGCGACACGAAGATTTTTGGCGTGGTTCCGATAGGTGGTGCTATCGTACATCCACATTGATGGAGACTTCAACCCACAATGGGTAACGGCTGTGCGAGTCCACGGAGGGCTCCACCCACGAAGGGTCCATGAAGAAGCAACCTTGTCTATCCCACCATGGCCATCGCCCACGAAGGACTTGCCTCACTCGGGTAGATCTTCACGAAGTAGGCGATCTCCTTGCCCTTACAAACTTCTTGGTTCAACTCCACATCATGTCGGAGGCTCCCAAGCGACACCTAACCAATCTAGGAGACACCACTCTCCAAAAGGTAATAGACGGTGTGTTGATGATGAAGTCCTTGCTCTTGTGCTTCAAATGATAGTCTCCCCAACACTCAACTCTCTCTCACAGATTTGGATATGGTGGAAAGATGATTTGAGTGGAAAGCAACTTGGGGAAGGCTAGAAATCAAGATTCTTGTGGTAGGATTGGAATATCTTGATCTCAACACATGAGTAGGTGGTTCTCTCTTAGAAAATGTATGGTGGAAGTGTAGGCATGTTCTGATGGCTCTCTCACTAATGGAGAAGGGGGTGGAGGGGTATATATAGCCTCCACACAAACTCCAACCGTTACACACATTTGACCCATCTCGGTGAGACCGAATGATTAAACTTGGTGGCACCGATTAGTTCAAAAATGTGAACGTTAGGAATCTCGGTGGGACCGACTGGAACAACTGAGTGGGACTGATGTGCTATGGCTTAGGGCAAACCTCATCTCGGTGGTGCCAATTGCATCAACTTGGTGTGACCGAAGTGAAGCAATAGGGCAATAGAGAGTTGATAAAGCCAACTTGGTGAGACCGATTGCATAACTCGGTGAGACCGAAATAAATGCAACAAGACACAGAGTGTTGGCAAGGCCATCTCAGTGAGACCGAGACCCATATCGGTGAGACCGAACTGTTAGGGTTTCTGGCTGTGGCTATGTCATATGAACTTGGTGGCTTCGGATAGAAAGAATCGATGGGCCGAGTTGGAGTTTAGGGTTTTGACATATTTGGATGGATAAAGTGGTTGAGGGTTTTGGAGCAATATCACTAAGCATTTGAGTAAGCAAGCCATTAAGCAACACCTCATCCCCTTTTAATAGTATTGGCTTTCCTATGGACTCAATGTGATCTTGGATCACTAAAATAAAGATGGAGAGTCTTGAGCTTTTGCCAATATATGTCCTTAGCATTTTGAGGGGTCCACATCTCTAGTCCATGCCATGCCATTCATTGAACTTCCTGAAATATTTATCTTGAATGGATATTAGTTCAATGAGCTATATGTTGTTATGAATTACCAAAACCACCCGGGGATTAGTTGCACTTTCAATCTCCCCCTTTTTGGTAATTGATGATAACATATAGATCAAAGCTTCGACAAATGATAAAATGAATGAAATACATCGTCGCTTTGAGAAGTATGTGATAAGCAAGAGCTCCCCCTAAATTTGTGCATTATTTGAAATTTGCGTTTGAATGCAAATGCACAATCGATTAGGATCATGCACGGGTCACTCTTCCAAGTCACATACATCTTGGTGGAGCGCACAAAATGATAAGAATGAAATATCATGCACACATCACCAAGGATACAAATGAATTATCATACACAATAATCATAAAGATAGACATTTAAGCACACATTAACATTGTATGATCAATCACACAACCACATAAAGTATCTCACAAGCATAAAGTAATAAGTAGCACCAACCAAACGAACGAAGTAGCAACTAGCAATAAAAATCAACAAGCAAAAGAATGAGACACACACTCTCTCTCTGTCGAAGCCTATGATCTATACATTTTCTCCCCCTTTGGCAACAAGTTACCAAAAAGCTTGAAAATGTATAGTGCTATACGGCACTCTAGGCACAATCTCTGGGAGCTCCTGAAGGGGTCTTCTGGCTTGTTGCTCTGGTGTGAGTAGATGGCATTGAGAGAACTACTTCTGCAAATGCCTCGGATGATGTTTGTTGAGCTGGTGGGGTTGAAACTGGTGGTGGCACTGTGGCAGTGGCGGCTGGAGCAGAGTGTGTAGTCCTGGTGTCTGCAACTGGCTCAGCTGATGACCTCTGTGCCCTAGGAACTGTCTAAAATCTGTCAGTGGTAGGTCTGTCATCACTATCCTCAACATCATCTCTCAGCTTCTCAACAATAGATTGGATCTCTGTGACCTTGACATCAAGATTATACATTTTATCCTCAACTATCCGCTCTAGGCTCTCCTGGTTCTTGGCTAAGTTGGCCAGACTTCGCTCAATTCTTAGAGTCGCTTCTAGCAGATATGTCAGTTGGTCTTGCTTTGACTTGAGATTCACTATTGATGCATTGGGTGCACTTGCTGCCTTTGCTGCTTTAGCTGCCTTTGCCTTTTCTGCCTTCTCTTGGGCCTCAACTGGAGTTGGATGTGAAGCATCCATCACCACTTCATTATCTTCAAATTCTGGCCGAAGAGGGAGGTGCTCTCTATCAAGCAGATATGTGTCTGTACCAACCTTGGAGTTGATAAGCATCTGTATGTGTGGTGCATATCCACATGACCTCTTCTGATCAGCAGCAGTCCTTTTGATTGTCTCTACAATCAAGCTCATGACCTTGAATTTCTGTGGTATATCAAACAAATGTAGCAGGTTGATGGAGTGGCCACGGATCATCCTCTCATCTCTAGACTTAAGCAACAAGGTGTGCCTCAAGATATAGTTTGCAGTGGCCAAACCAGCAAGCAAATAGTAGATAGAGCCAAACTTGTGTGTATCCAATGCCTCATTAGGAACGGTCTTGTACATGTGTGCCATTGTGTTGTGATCCATCCTGGGTTTGCCATATACATCAATTTCATTTTCTTCTTCTTCTGGGGCATTGATAAGAGCAGCCCACTCTGAGATTGATGACCGGTATCTAGTGCCCTCAGTCATCCACACAATCTTTCCATCTGGATAGAAGTGTGCAGTGGAATAAAACTGCATCACCATCTCATCATTCCATTTGGTGAGCTTTTCCAACAAAAGCATCAACACCTGTCAGCCTGAAGCTCTGATGAATGTGGGGGAAGTAATCTTCATTTGCATCTATGTACTTCCAATCCACCCACTTCATGTTGCTTATGATAGGCTTCTTATCAAGTAGCACTGTCTCGTAGAAATCTTGCTGTTCTCTGGTATGGAAACGATAATCAACAACTGTTCTCCTCCTCACTGAGTATGGATCAGCTTTCCTCCATTGTCTCAGTCCACTATCCTTCCTGAGCTTCATGTTTTTAGCCACTGGATGTCCATCATCATGATCTGGAATCTTGGGCTTCAATTTCCTGAGCACTTGTGGCTCTTCATCCTCTTGAACCTCTGGCACTGGGGCCTTGTTCTTTTCAGCAGCAGGGATGTTTCTTGTGGATCTATTGGGAGCAGCAGTTTTAGGTGCAAGCTTAGGCTTGGACTTGGAGGGTGCACTTGTAGATTTCATGGCATCTGCCATAAGCTTTTGAGGCTTGGTAGGGGGTGCAGCTGGCTCTTCTTCCTCATCTTCATCATCCACCATCATGGATGGTCTTCCAATCACTCTGGCAATTGTCTTCTTCACTCTCTCTTTCCTCTTTTTCTTCCCATCATCAGCTTCTTCTTCTCTTAGCTCAAGAGTAAATTCCATAGTCTCTTGTGGAACTGTTGATTTTCTGGCCTTAGAAATAGGAATTCTCTTTGCAGTAGCCTTCTTTTGGAGACCTGGCTTGGTAGCAGCAGCAGCATATTCCTTCTTGAGTACTTTCTTCTTTGAGGTGACCTCTTCTTTAATCACAAAGTCCTCATCCTCACTTTCTGAGGTTCTCTTCTTTGTCTAGTGGCAGCTTTGGGCAGATTGCTAGGAGTGCTTCTGCTGTCCTCATCATAGCTTCCACTAGGACTAGTGCCTTCACCGAGATTAACCTGTTCCTCTGACCTATTCTGGCTGTCACTTGCTTCAGACATCTTGTAGACAGACCCTATGAATAGATAGGTATGGGCAGAGTGGATGAGCATCACAAAAGCAGCTTGTTTTGCAAAAAGTTTGAATCAAAACTTTAGTTTTGGTTTTCTGCAGAAAGCATTTCGGAGCTACCGATATGAAAATCTCGGTGACACCGAAGCATTAACAGAGTCTAAACACACAACATCGGTCAGACCGAGTTGCGGTTCGGTGACTCCGAGATGCTAGGGTTTCGGTCTCACCGATCAGTACACTTCGGTGGCACCGAGTTGTACTTAGTGCAATGGTCAGGGCCAATCGGTGGGACCAAAAACTTCATTTTGGTCGGTCCGAGATGAGCTCGGCGGAATCCTACCCTATTTTTTTCCATCAAATCTAATCTAAAGAAGTTTTTCTATGGATAGAAGGATCTCATTCGTGGAAAGAATCTAGGCATTAACTATGTGCATTGAATCGGAAAGGGGAATAGCACAAAGTGGTCGAACCGTACCCTAACTTGGTGACGATTTGCTACGGCGGCAACGGTGGTGTAGATTTCCATTGACGGTGACGGAGACCTGCTGTTGGGGATATAACCCTGTGGTATAACCCGCCCTAATAGGGCCGGGTCAGATCATTGGAGACTTATGAAGCTGGGCCTCAGATAGGCCAAGACGATCAAGACACAGGACCAGAAGGGCGGCTCACAAGATGGGCCGGCTTAGGGCCCGGAGTCAGAAGGCGGCTTAGAGGTGTAAGCCGCCATATGATGACTTGTCTTATAAGGCAAGGCGACTTAGAGTAGGACTCAGTCATGGATCGTAACCTGACACGGACTCTTGTAAGCTGGAGGTCTCGACCTGTATATAAAGGCGAGTCCCTGGCACAGGATAGGACAAGTTACAATCAATCGAAAGCTAGGTCAAGCGAATCCGCTCCCTTGTAATCGATACTCAAGCAATAAGCAACAAGAGCAGAAGTAGGCTTTTACCTCCATCGTGAGGGGCCGAACCTGGGTAAACTCGTGTCTCTCGTCCCGTTCAACCCCGACAAGTTAATCACCATTGCGATGGCCTCGCGTCTAAGTCCTTTCACTAGGACATCTGCCGTGACAAAACCACGATAGTTGGCACCCACCATGGGGCCAGCGCACGGTGGTTTTGAGTTCTTGAAGGGCTCTTTCCCAGGGATCGAGGGATATGCCGTCGGCAGGATGACCAAGAGTCGCCGCGGCAAGCTCTACATCGACGACACTGGTTGGGGTTCCGAGGCCGACTCAATCGACTACGGGTACCGGGTCCCCTTCGGTGGAATCCACGTTTTCATCTCCAAGATCGGCGGATCTGAGCCTGAGCCGGGCATCTGCACCAACCTCATCGAGCCGGCTCGGTGTGTGCAACCCGCCTGGGTCCAAGCCGGCAGGAAGCACGTCTTCGTTGGTTTCACGCAAGGCGTGGAACTCGCGGAAAACTCTGCATCTGGAGGGGAGTGATACGTCCATTTTGCATCATGCTTTTATGTTGATATTTATTGCATTATGGGCTATTATTACACATTATGGTACAATATTTATGCCTTTTCTCTCTTATTTTACAAGGTTTACACAAAGAGAGAGAATGTCGGCAGCTGGAATTCTGGACTGGAAAGGAGCAAATTTGAGAGACCTATTCTGCACAACTCCAAAAGTCCTGAAAATTTACGGAGAATTATTTTGGAATATATAAGAATTATTGGGCTAAGAAAATACCAGAGGGGACCCACCAGGTGGCCACAAGCCTAGGGGGCGCGCCCTACCCCCTAGGCACGCCCCTAGGGCTTGTGCCCCCCTGGCAGGTCTCCGGTGTCCATCTTCTACTATATGAAGGGTTTTTACCTGGAAAAAATCAGAAGGAAGCTTTCGGGATGAAGCGCTGCCGTCTCGAGGCGGAACCTGGGCGGAAGTAATCTAGGGCTCCAGCGGAGCTATTCTGCTGGGGAAACTTCCCTCCGAGAGGGGAAAATCGAAGCCATCGCCATCACCAACGATCCTCTCATCGAGAGGGGGTCAATCTCCATCAACATATTCACCAACACCATCTCCTCTCAAACCCTAGTTCATCTCTTGTATTCAATCTTTGTCTCAAAACCTCAGATTGGTACCTGTGGGTTGCTAGTAGTGTTGATTACTCCTTGTAGTTGATGCTAGTTGGTTTATTTGGTGGAAGACCATATGTTCAGATCCTTAATGATATTCAATACCCCTATGATCTTGAACATGAACATGCTTTGTGAGTAGTTACGTTTGTTCCTGAGGACATGGGAGAAGTCTTGTTATAAGTAATCATGTGAATTTGGTATTCGTTCGATATTTTGATGAGATGTATGTTGTCTTTCCTCTAGTGGTGTTATGTGAACGTCGACTACATGACACTTCAGCATGATTTGGGCCTAGGGGAAGGCATTGGGAATTAATAAGTAGATGATGGGTTGCTAGAGTGACAGAAGCTTAAACCCTAGTTTATGCGTTGCTTCGTAAGGGGCTGGTTTAGATCCACATGTTTCATGCTTTGGTTAGATTTATCTTAATTCTTCTTTTGTAGTTGTGGATGCTTGCGAGAGCATTTAATCATAAGTGGAAGGCTTGTCCAAGTAAGGACAGCACCCAAGCACTGGTCCACCCACATATCAAATTATCAAAGTAACGAACGCGAATCATATAAGCATGATGAAAACTAACTTGACAACAATTCCCATGTGTCCTCGGGAGCGCTTTGCTTTATATAAGAGTTCGTCCAGGCTTATCCTTCGCTACAAAAAGGATTGGGCCACCTTTCTGCACCTTTGTTACACTTGTTACTTGTTAGCTGTTATGAATTATCTTATCACAAAACTATCTATTACCGATAATTTCAGTGTTTGCAGAGAATACCTTGCTGAAAACCACTTGTCATTTCCTTCTGCTCATTGTTCGGTTCGACACTCTTACTTATTGAAAGGACTACGATAGATCCCCTATACTTTTGGGTCATCAAGACTCTTTTCTGGCGCCGTTGCCGGGGAGTGAAGTGCATTTGGTAAGTGGAATTTGGTAAGGAAACATTTATATTACGTGCTGAAATTTACTGTCACTTGTCACTATGGAAAATCATCCTTTGAGGGGTTTGTTCGGGGTATCTTCACCTCGACCAGAAGAACAAAGAGTTTCTCCTCAACCTACTGAAAATATTTATTATGAAATTCCTTCGGGTATGATAGAGAAACTGCTAGCTAATCCTTATGGAGGAGATGGAACACTACATACTGATATGCATCTAATCTATGTGGATGAAGTTTGTGGATTATTTAAGCTTGCAGGTTTGCCCGAGGATGATGTCAAGAAGAAGGTATTCCCTTTATCTTTGAAGGGAAAGACATTGACATGGTATAGGCTATGCGATGATATTGGGACTTGGAATTACAACCGACTGAAATTAGAATTTCATCAGAAGTTTTATCCTATACATCTGGTTCATTGTGATCAGAATTATATATATAATTTTTGGCCTCGTAAAGGAGAAAGTATCGCTCAAGCTTGGGAGAGGCTTAAGTCAATGTTATATTCATGCCCCAATCATGAGCTCTCAAGAGAAATTATTATTCAGAACTTTTATGCTCGGCTTTCTCGTAATGATCAATCCATGCTCGATACTTCTTGTACTGGTTCTTTTATGAAGAAAACTATTGAATTCAAATGGGATATTTTGGAAAGAATTAAACGCAACTCTGAATATTGGGAGCTCGACGAAGGTAAGGAGTCGGGTATAAATCTTAAGTTTGATTGTGTTAAATCTTTTATGGATACCGATGCTTTTCATGAATTTCGTACTAAATATGGACTTGACTCTGAGATAGTAGCTTCTTTCTGTGAATTATTTGCTACTCATGTTGATCTCCCTAAGGAGAAGTGGTTTAAATATAATCCTCCCATTGAAGTAAAAATAGTAGAACCTATTAAAGCTGAAGAGGAAACTATTACTTATAATGTTGATCCTGTTATTCCTACTGCTTATATTGAGAAACCACCTTTCCCTGTTATTATAAAAGAACATGCTAAAGCTTCAGCTGTGGTTCATAAGAGTTATACTAGAGCACCTACACCCCTTGAGCAAATTAAAGTTGAACCTAGTATTGCTATGGTTAAATATCTCTTGGTCGATAATATTGATGGGCATGTTATTTATTTCTGTGATGAAGCTGCTAGAATTTCTAAACCTGATGATAACGATAAACATAGACCTGTTGTTTGCATGCCTGTTGTTTCTGTTAAGATAGGAGATCATTGTTACCATGGCTTATGTGATTTAGGTGCTAGTGTGAGTGCAATTCCCTTTACTTTATACCAAGAAATTATGAATGATATTGCACCTGCTGAAATAGAAGATATTGATGTTACTATTAAGCTTGCCAATAGAGATACTATCTCACCAATTGGGATTGTTAGAGATGTTGAAGTCTTGTGTGGGAAAATAAAATACCCTACTAATTTTGTAGTTCTTGGTTCCCCACAAGATGATTTTTGTCCCATTATTGTTGGTAGACCTTTCTTGAACACTGTTAATGCTAAAATAGATTATGAGAAAGAAACTGTTAGAGTCAGTTTTGGGGATGTGTCTCATGAGTTTAATTTCTCCAAATTTCATAGACAACCTCATGATAAAGAATTGCCAAATAGAGATGAAATTATTGGTCTTGCTTCTATTTCCGTGCCTCCTACTGATCCTTTAGAACAATATTTGCTAGACCATGAAAATGATATGTTCATGAATGAAAGAAAGGAGTTAGACAATATATTCTTTAAACAAATGCCTGTTTTGAAACATAATTTCCTGTTGGGACTCTTGGAGATCCTCTACCACCCAAGAGAGATCCTGTGTTCGATCTTAAACAATTACCTGATACTTTGAAATATGCTTATCTTGATGAAAAGAAGATATATCCTGTTATTATTAGTCCTAACCTTTCAGAGCACGAGGAAAAGAAATTATTGAAAACTCTGAAGAAGCACTGTGCCGTTATTGGATATACTCTGGATGATCTTAAGGGCATTAGTCCCATTCTATGTCAGCACAAAATTAATATGGAACCTGATGCTAAACCAGTTGTTGATCATCAGCGACAGTTGTGAATCCTAAGATAAAAGAAGTAGTAAGAAATGAAATATTAAAGCTTCTGGAAGCAGGTATAATATATCCTATTGCTGATAGTAGATGGGTACTCCCTCCGTCCGCCAAAGAGTGTGCGTTTGGCTATTCTAAGACAAATTAGCAATTTTTGCAAAAAAACCCTCCCTCCCCTCATTTAAGCAACTGGCAGCGGTGGTGGTGCTTCGATTCTTGTACACAGTTAATACACATGTCTCATTAAATCACAAGCAAAATACAATTCCTCCTCCCGCTAGCTAATTTAGCTTCAGCCAGTTACTCCAGTACACTGTTCCCGCCAGTTTCAATACTAGTAAGCCAAAGAAACTGCTTGGCGCCAGATTACAGAAGTTAGGAGGCGCCAAAAATTGGAATCCAAACGTCTAACCCAGCTACAAAGCCAGCTCACATTTACCAAAGAATACACCACACACACACACACCCCATCCATGGCCATTGACTTGAATATACTACCACCAGATGAGGGAGACGAAGCCGTGCATGAGGGAGTGGAAGCCGTACAGGAAGAAGATGAAGCTGTCTTTCAGGAGCAAGCTGTACATGAAGAGGATGAAGTCGTACATGAAGAAGGTGAAGCCGTGCATGAAGAGCTCCAGCCCACACGTCACTTCAATCTAAACACGGATCCAGGTACAACTCGCTGATCCAGGTACAACCCGTTGATGTAAGATCAAGGAAGCCAAAAAACTGTGGGCGCAAAAGGATTGTAGTTGACCTCAGTACGGTTCCTGAGATTCCTCGGAGTCAAAGGAGAACTATACGCAGTCTTGCAAGAGCTTTGGGTGTGAAGAAAAGCACACTACATAGGATGTTTACGGAAGGCTTGCTCGATAGGCATTCAAGCTCACTCAAACCATATCTGTTGCTCAAACTGGGCTTGATATTCGCCTCATGCAACAACCTTCGAACTCACCGGATATGAATATCTTAGACCTTGGCCTATTTTCTTCACTACAGTCCATGTCGGATAGGCTGGTTTCTAACAATTTAGATGAGCTAATCAACAATGTGCAGTAGGAATATGATGCCTATGCTGCCGATAAGATAAACAGGATTTTTCTTACACTACAAAGCTGCTTACTTGAGGTCATGAAGAAAGGTGGAGGCAACGACTACAAGATCCCTCACATGTACAAGGATGGCCTAGAACGTGTAGGAAATCTTCCTAATGTTTTAGATTGTGATCGCGAACTTTATGAGAGCGTCATGCAGACCTTAGCCTACTAGAAGTGGTAAAAAAATTAATGATGGACTGTTGTAATGCTGCATCTTGGGTTGAAATTGTTTATCCAACTATTTATTGAGTTCATAATTTGTTTATCCAATTTTCATGTCAAATCAGTTGAACAAAATCATCATCTAGTAATTGACAATCTAAAGGTCCATCATCTGTGCAAGCCTTAACTTTAGGGGCAGAAAATATAACCATTGCATTGTTCATTCATCAACATAATACCTTATTTATAACAATGACACTACAATCCCGTACAAGGATCATCCATAATCATAAAATCTGTCATCTAGCAACCATAGTACGAATCGATTTTCATACTTGAAAATAGGCAAGCATACTTACTAATTGACCAGACTACATGAAGCCAAGCTAATTGATAAGATTGCATCTAGCCGAAGTAAAAGCCATAGTACGAATTGACAACTGCATCCAGCCAAACTTACGGAGAGCACTTGCGCATCTTCTCCAGGACATACCCAGCACCTACGGCCGCGGCGTCCTGGTCACCGCCAACACGCACTGCTGCAGCCGTGCCATCTTCCCTAGCAACTGCGGACGCACCTTCCTGCCCAGCACCTACAGCCGCATGAGCCGCTCCAGCACCGGGTACAGCGCCTCCATGCCCGACACCAGCTTCGCCATCAGCTACTACATCCTCGTCCAGGTTGACGAGTTTGGCTCTGCAACCGTACCGCCACCACCGAAGGATGTACGAGGGCGAGCGCAGTCGGAACCTGACTGCCCGAGCACGGTGGGGGCCTCCAGAACCAGATCCTCCGCGGTCGCGTGTTGCGCTGCCGGCCGCCGCGACGTCCTTGCCTCGCTGGACATCGCCGGCTTCTACTCCTCCGCCCGCTCCTCCGCCTACCGCTCCTCCGCCGCCTTCCATGGATCCATTGCGATGCACACCGGCAGCTTATATGGACCGGCCGCCATTAATCTCTGCATGACCAGCGATGGCTTTGGATTGGATGATTGACTCTCAGTGATCTGGGATTGGATCGGGAGGGAGAGAGTTTGGGGAAGAGGAAGAAGACTGGCTTCGATTTGGGGGAGAACGAGAGGATTGGGTCGTCGCTCATTGTGGTGACCTCGAGGCGTAGACCAGGGGGGTGAAGGCAAAATTACCTGCGGTGGAGCCAAACGTACACTTATTTTGGGAAAAATCGTGGAGCCAGATGCACACTCTTTGGCGGACGGAGGGAGTAAGTCCTGTTCATTGTGTCCCTAAGAAGGGAGGTATTACCGTTGTTCCTAATGATAAAAATGAATTGATTCTGCAAAGAATTGTCACAGGTTATAGAATGGTAATTGATTTTAGGAAATTAAATAAAGCTACTAGGAAAGATCATTACCCTCTAATATTCATTGATCAATGCTAGAAAGACTATCAAAACATACACATTTCTGCTTTCTAGATGGTTATTCTGGTTTTTACCAAATACCTGTGTCACAAGAGGATCAAGAAAAAACTACTTTTACATGCCCTTTCGGTACCTTTGCTTATAGACGCATGCCTTTTGGTTTATGCAATGCACCTGCTACCTTTCAAAGATGTATGACTGCTATATTCTCTGACTTTTGTGAAAAGATTGTTGAGGTTTTCATGGATGATTTCTTCGTTTACGTAACTTCTTTTGATGATTGCTTAAGCAACCTTGATCGAGTTTTGCAGAGATGTGAAGAAACTAATCTTGTCTTGAATTGGGAGAAGTGCCACTTTATGGTTAATGAAGGTATTGTCTTGGGGCATAAAATCTCCGAAATAGGTATTGAAGTTGATAAAGCTAAAGTTGATGCTATTGAAAAAATGCCGTGTCCTAAAGATATGAAAGGTATAAGAAGTTTCCTTGGTCATGCTGGTTTCTATAGGAGATTTATTAAAGACTTCTCTAAAATTTCTAAGCCTCTTACTAATCTCTTGCAAAAAGATGTTTCATTTGTTTTTGATGATGATTGTGTAGAAGCATTTGAAATACTTAAGAAAGCCTTAATTTCTGCACCCATTATTCAACCGCCTGATTGGAACCTACCCTTTGAAATTATGTGTGATGCTAGCGATTATGCTGTTGGTGCTGTTCTAGGACAAAGAGTTGATAATTGTTGGCGTACGACACATATGGGATCCCAAAGGACCCCTTTACGGTTCGGCAGGGAGAGAGATATGCACAAAGAGCAGAACCAACGATCGACGCGGGGCGATTTTACCCAGGTTCGGGCCACTGATCAGCGTAAAAACCTACTCCTGCCTTGTTTTATTATGAGTGTTCTTGAGCCCAGGCTCCAAGAGCGCTTGCAGTGAACAGTACGTTCAAAGAGCAGCTACGCATGCAGAATGGGCCAGAAGATCCTCCTCCCCTGTAGCAGTTGCCTTGGGCCTCCTTTTATATGCTCAAAGGGGTCACCACAGTGGCAAAATGTACATACATTGAGGTGTAAAGTAGCTACAGGGTTATCATACCTAACCACTGACGGATTAGGACGAATGCATTTAATGCACCGTGAGGTGTCCGTTTAGGTGTCCTCACTTTCTTGGGGATGGAAAAAGGGGCCATCCCATCAACACCGCTTAAGCTCTCCTCCACTGGCGCATTGCCACGCATCCAAAGAAGGATCCAGAGTGTCAGGCTCGTTGCTGTGCCGAAGCGGTGGCACAGTGGTAGATCTTGCCGGGGTGCAAATCTTGCCGGGCCCAAATCTTGCCAGGTTTCGTGAGCCACCCCGGCAAGATCTTGCCGGGGGCTTGGTCTTCGGTCTTCAGATCTTATTAAATCCTGATCCTTTGATTCTCGGTCTGAGTGTCCCCTCGACAATCTTGCACTAATCTCCAATTACTCCCCCGGCAAGCCTTGCTGCGGGATTGGCTACGACTGGCCATGCACAAGTATGGGGTACTAAAGTCCCAATACTTAGTACACCGACAGGAGCCCCCGGGCCTAGGCCATACACGAATGTGAGGTGTTGTTGGGCTAGGCCCAAACAGTGCACGGGCACGCGTGGCAGGGGATTAACTGCTTGTGATGATTTTGCTTACTGCATCCCCCCACTACGCGCATTGAATGCGCGACGTGGGGCATGTGCGCTGAACGGCCGCGGCCGCAGCGCGCTTGTAGAGGCGTATTCACATTGGGCAGTAAAAGAGGCGGCCTCGCGCCTTCCCCATAAAAAGGAAACTGCAGAGGCGCTGCCTATTTACCCCCTCTTTCTTCTTCTCTTCAATCTGAAATCCGCCATTGCCTTCCTTCTCTCAAGCTCAGAGCAAAGCTTTCCCTCATCCGCTCGTTGCCTCCACACCTGCTCCATCCTCGGCTTCCGCCCCTGCAATCGCCATGCTGCCCAAGACCAGCAAAGGCAAGGGCAAGGAGACGAAAGCCGATGTCCTGGAGAGCGAGCTGGTGAAGATGCGGAAGAAGTACGTCGTCTTCGCCCCGTCGCTTGATGCGAGAGCTCTGAAGAGCCGGTACCAGTGTATGTGGGCGAGGGAGACGCAAGCTCACCCCGCCACTCGTGTGATTCCAGGTTCTTGTTCCAAGAGCGGTCCTGACAAATACCACTTCTTCGTTGCTTATTTCTATTGTGGACTCTGTCCTCCTTTCTCCGATTTCTTCAATGATATCATGTACACATACGGCTTCCACCTTCTTGATTTCACGCCGAACGCCATAATGTGCACGTCTGTCTTCGCCCATCTTTGCGAAAATTTCGCCGAAGTAGTTCCCAATACCGCCCTCTTCCGCCATTATTTTATTCCTCGCATCCAAAAGGGGGAGGCCCTTTCCGGTTCTATCGCCTGGATTCCACGGGCTTGGAATAAGGAGATATACCCAGAGGGAGTTTACCGGGAGAAGTGGGATGAATGGCGGTCTGAGTGGTGCTGGATCAAGGAAGCAGATCCCCATCCATTCTGTTCGCCTCGACGGCAGAAAGCGGTCCGCGGCAGTGATTGGAGCGACCTTGTTGCGGAGGACGAGAGGCTCACAATCGCCACCACCAGGATCCGTCGCCTGAAAGCTGCCGGGCTTACAATGGAGATGATCGGCTTCGATTTCCTCCGTCGCCGCATCACCCCTCTACAGAGCAGGGGAAGACCAGCTTGGGAGTACCAGAACGCAGCGGACATCATGAGGCTGCGCCCCGGATTGAACAACAATTTGACTGCTATGCAGCTTGGCGCTCTCCGTCAAAGGCTATTCCAGCGCGACAACAAGCATCGGTTGCCGGCAAGAATTTTCCCTCTGTGCAACAACTCTGCCCTGGGGTCGATTATCGCCACCATGCCACTGTTCAACGCGCACGGCCTTGACGTGACCTGGGTCGAGCCACCCGAGGAAGAGGCACAAAAGTTCTTTGGTAACTTGACGGAGAGAGCCGTCCGGGAAGAAATAGACCTCATCCGAGCCACCACCGACGAAGAAGTGGCATACATCGCCACTAGGGCGGAGGAGGCGAATCTTGCCGCGGAGGCTGGTAGCGTCGGCTTCACAGAATGGGAAACCAGTGACGCAGAGGTAGTGGTGGAAGAAAATCCTGCCGGGGAGGACAAGGCTGCCGGGGAACAGAGCGGCACAGCCGCTGAGAGCTCGTCCGACGAGGACGCGGCTGAAGAAGAACCGCAAGAAGAGCTCCTAGCCCTGAAGAAGACAAAGCGTGTTCTTCGAAAGGCTGTATCTGGCATCCCGGCAAGCCAACCTTCTTCGAGCAGCGAGGCTCCCGGCAAGAAGGCGGCCGGCAAGGCTGCGCCACGGCAAGGAGTTCGACAGCAACCTGCGCGGCGTGCGAGACCCGCACCAGCGGCAACTGCTGAGGCGGCAGGGGCGTCTCGCACTACCGCACCGGAGGCTGAGGTGGCGGAATCACGCAAACCCCCTGCGCCTGCTACAGCCAAGCGACCCAGGACCCCTCCTCCGCCTCCCCACACAGACACTGCAACGGAGGTCGATTTCGACATCTCCGGCTTTAGTCCGGAGCGAGAAGAGGAAGAGTAAGTATCTTGTCACAGCCTTTATCTTCCAAATCCTGGATCAATCTTATTGGCTTGCTTGTTTTGTCTCTGCAGCGATGCAGAAACCTTGGCGGAAAGGATAGCGAAGAGGGCAAAGACTTCCATGGGCGACGAGCCCCCGGCAGGCTTCTCAAGCGCGCCGGAAACTATTACCATCAGCCCGGAGCTTAGCCCTCGACACAGCCCCCAGCACAGCCCCCAGCGTGAGTTCATTACTCTTTTTCCGTTGGCGAATGCTGAGGTTTCTATCCTTGCCGCTGATATCCTTGGGCTTGTAGGAGAAGGACAGCAACAAGGGGAGTTATTGGGAGATACCCCCATCGTGCCACCTCCGTCAACCACACCGCCTACAAGCGCATCCCCGGCAAGAGATCACACCGACGAGCTTATCTTGGTTGAGGAGGAGCCGACAACCATGGGTACTGGCATCCTACCCCCGGCAACCGAGGTCGCTGGGAGGGGTGAAGCCACCTCTCAACAGCTCGATGCAGGTAACCAATTGCCTCAGAGCGCTTGCAATTATTTCCTTTATCTCTCTTTCTTTTGTCTTCTTGAACTTCAATCTTGATCTCATTCTATTTCTCTCCTTTGTCCTTTAGAATTCCCTGTGATGGACAACGACGCCGTCATCGAGGAGACCGCCATGGATGTTGCCGCTGAAGCCGACAAAATCGCTGCCAGCGAGGCCGCCATGGATGCCACCGTCGAGGCCGGCGGTGCCTTTGCCGATGAGGCCGCCAAGACTGCACAGGAGGGACCTGCCAAGGAATCTGCTGAAGAGGACGGCGAGGAGGCTGGTGGCCGTACTGACGGCATTCCTGCCGCAGGAGCGCCAGGCGCTACGCCAGCCACGGAGCCCCCAGCTACTGGTGAGGCGGTTGCTGAGGATCAACCGTCAACATCTGAAGTCCCCTCATCAAGCAAATATCTCAAAGTTGGCGAGAACCTGTTTGTTAACTTGCCGGGGACGACAAGCATTGGGGCACCGACCGAAGGGGAAACTTTTGATGAAGAAATCATCACTGCTACTGGGCTTGAGATCGTCAACGAACCAAGTGTCAGCAGCAGCAAATCTGAGGAAGATCAACTCCTTTAGGCCATGGGCGATAACTTCCGCAAGCTCCAAGCACTCCACCGTGCCCAAAAAGAGAAGGTAGATTCCAGAGCTACAGTTGTTGAAGCGGCTGAAATAGATTTCCAAAAGTGCATTGAGCAAACGCAAATCTGGTACACCGAGGCCTATCAAGAGCTGACTATCAATCGGGAACAAGTGAGCCAAAGCTGGAAGGAGCTCCTCTTGAAGCAATCTGACATGGAGAAGGCTCAAGAGGAAGCTACGCAAAGAATTGCTGCTGAAGATGCCCTCCTGACGGAGCATCGCATTGCGCTGGATGCTCATGAGGAAGACCTTGCCGCACATGAGCAGGCGCTCGCCGCCAAGCTTCGTAGAAAAGATGAAGAAATCAAGAAGCTTGTCGCGCGGCGGACCCAGGAGCTGGAGTAGAAGCACAAGGAGGCGCTCGAAGCTCTAACTGCAGATCACGCCGGCAAGCTCAAGGAGGCCGTCGATGCTGCCGAGGCTGCAGAGGCCGCCAAGAATGAGCTGAGCGACAGAGTGAAGAAACTGGAAGTGGATCTTGAAGAACACGGCAAGGAGCTCTCGACGCTCAAAGGTGACAGGGAAAAAACCCTCCACACCCTGGCGGAGATGCAAGTTGCCATGTTCGACAAGACCAAGCAGCTCTCTTCAGCTAATGATGCTATTGCGGATCTGAGGCTGAAATTGACCACGCTGGAGAAGTCACTTGAGGACAGCAGGGCCCGTGAGAAGGCCCTGAGCAAGGATCTCCAAGACGAGAAGAACCTGCTCAAGAGCGCCGCCGCCGCCCAAGTTGACTACGAAAAGGGGGTGGAAATCTGGACTGAACGCCTCGTCGACGCTGCGGAGAAGCTCACGGCACAACTGTCAACCATGGGCCTATCAAACTTCAAGTATTCCTTCGAAGAAAGAATATCTTCGAGCACCAGGTTGACCATGTTCTTTGAAAGAATTATTGATGCTCTGAAGCTGCTTCAGTCTAACCGGGCGACACAACTGGCCAACGAATCCCGCCAGCTTTGCCGGGCCGTCCTCCACAAGGTACTCATCAAGGTGGTGCATAATAATCCTGGTATCGACCTCACCAACGTGCTCAGCCGCCTGCCAAAGGACGTAAATCTCAAGGCCCTTGAGGAGCTTGTCACGCCTATCCTTGAGAAGGTGGATTCAATCAAAAGGGTCGAAGGCCAGTGCAGAGATTAGCTGCTCCACCTCTTCTTGCCGTCGCCATTCCATGCCAAAGACAATTAAGTCTTAAGTTAGAACTGCGGCAACTTATTAATGTAATATATCTTGCTTATGTTTGGGTACATGCATGCTATTTCCCTTGTCTGATTCCTTTATGTATGGAGTTCACCCTACGCTTACTGAAAAACTTGCCGGCGCGCAACCTGCCACGAGCGCTGGGTGTGGGACTTCAGCAGCCTGCTGGAGGTGCAGCGGCCGGCAAGACTCCTTGGCGTTCTCAGTGCAGCCACTTAAATCATTGAGAGGATTCGAAACAAAATAAGGGCGCAACCGATTACGACAAGGGTTCCTTCGCGTGCAGGTTTTCCATACAAAAGTCGAAACCGTCTAAGGAAATTAACTTTGTAATAAAAGAAACTTGCTCTAAGTTTTAGAACTTAGCTTTCTGTCGCTGTTCTTCCTCTGGTAAGGTGCCAATTCTGAACGTCACCAACTGGTACTCATATCTTCCTTCCTCCCCCAGCAAACGTGCACGTGAGGAATCCTTCTGTCTTTTGAGAAAAAGAAAGAAGAGAAGATAAAGATATGGAACCTTGGCGGTTCGTTAGAACTTACCGGGAGCAAGTGTCATACAACATCTTAGACAAACATGCATATATATATATGAACATGGAAATCGATAAGGAAATGCACAACACTTAAACTTATTTATCTGGGCTCAGGGTCTGCGCCTGGCTTTGTACAAAGGATTACATGCCTTGCCGGCAAGACTTGTACAAAAAGGTGGTTGCCGGGGGCCCCTGGCAACCACGCCTTATGGGTAGAACTTGCAAAGATGTTCGATATTCCAGGAGTTGCTCACTGGAATGCCATCTTCGGTCTCCAGGCGGACAGCGCCGGGCCTGGTGACTCGCACTACCCGATAAGGGCCTTCCCACTTTGGCGTCAACTTGTTTGAATTCTTGGCGGACTGAATCCGTCGAAGAACAAGGTCGCCTTCCTCAAGGCTTCGGGCATGAACTTTGCGGCTATGGTAGTGGTGCAAAGCTTGCTGGTAGCATGCAGCTCGCACAGCAGCCTGAAGACGATTCTCCTCAAGGAGCACAGCGTCATGTTGGCGCAGTTGCTCTTGCTCAAGCTCATCATAAGCGAGCACTCGAGGTGATCCGTATATGAGTTCCGTGGGGAGAACTGCTTCCGCTCCGTAGACCAGAGCGAAGGGTGTCTGGCCGGTGGCTCGATTTGGTGTCGTTCTGATTGACCAAAGAACCACCGGCAACTCATCAATCCAGCATCTTCTGCACTTTCCCAGCCTGTCAAAGGTTCTGGTCTTGAGACCGCGTAACACTTCAACATTAGCCCTCTCCGCTTGGCCGTTGCTTCTTGGGTGAGCAACAGAGGCAAAACAAATTTTGCTGCCAAGGTCTTGGACGTACTGCATGAAGGTGCGACTTGTGAATTGCGTGCCGTTTTCGGTGATGATCCTGTTGGGCACACCAAAACGGCAAACTATCCCTTTAAAGAACTTGACGGCTGATTATGCTGTCACCTTCCTCACTTCTTCCACCTCCAGCCACTTTGTGAACTTGTTGATTGCAACGTACAAGTATTCAAAGCCCCCGGTAGCATGGGGAAAAGGGCCCAGTATGTCGAGCCCCCAGACCGAAAATGGCCCAGTATGTCGAGCCCCCAGACCGAAAATGGCCAGGAGAGAGGAAGTGTCTGAAGAGCTTGAGCTGGCTGATGTGATTTCTTCGAATGAAACTGGCACGTTTCACACTTGGTTACTAGTGCACTTGCATCCTGGAGAGCGGTGGGCCAAAAGAAACCTTGCCGGAATGCTTTCCCGATAAGTGCTCTTGATCCTATGTGAGAGCCACATACGCTTCCATGTATCTCTGCCAACAGCTCTAGTCCATCCTCCCGAGGAATACACTTCAATTTCACACCGTTTGGTCTCTTTCTGTACAAGACGTCATCTACGAACTTGTACATAACAGACCGACGGGCTACTTTTTCCGCCTCTTCCTATTCCTCAGGGAGTTCTCCTGTCTGGAGGAAATGGACGATGTGCTGCGCCCATGCTGGAGCCTGGGGCTCGACAGCTAGGACTAAAGGCATCTCCTCCGCCGGGGGAACATTTGTCTCGACAGCGAAAGCGTGAGGTTCCGCCGGAGCCTGTCGTTCCCCGGCAGGCTTGTCGTTGATCCCGGCAAGTTCCTTGCTGGCGGCTCTAGGGAGCTCTGCCAGAAAGTACTGTCCAGAATTCAACTTTCTTCTCTTTTCTTGCCGCATTGATGGCGCCACAGATGGTTGAGTCAAATGGAGCACAAAAGTTCCTGGTTCCACAGGCAACTTGAGGGCAGCGCGCTTTGACAGGTCGTCAGCAATACTGTTTTCGGCACGAGGAATGTGCTTCATTTGCAGACCGTCAAAGCGCTCTTCCATTTTTCTCACTTCATCCACGTAAGCCTGCATCAATAGACTCTGATAATTCTTGTTAACTTGCCTGACAACAAGCTACGAATCGCCTCTGATGACGAGCTTCTTGATACCAAGGTCTGCCGCAATCCTGAGACCGGCAAGCAAGCCCTCGTATTCCGCAGTGTTGTTTGTTGAACTCTCCCAGGGAAAATGCATCTGGATTACATACTTGAGGTGCTCTCCGGTGGGTGCGATAAGCAGCACGCCAGCATCGGCGCCTTGCAGCGAAAAAGCCCCGTCAAAGTACATAACCCATTCTTGATCAATTTCCTTGCCGGGGAGAGTCGTTTCTTGAACTTCTTCGTCTGGCGTTGGGGTCCATTCCGCAATGAACTCTGCCAAGGCTCTGCTCTGAATTGTCGAAGTACTTTCAAACTTGAGACCAAAGCTCGACAACTCCAACGCCCACTCCACAATCCTGCCGGTTGCTTCTGGATTTCGCAAAATCCGTTGCAACGGAAAGCGAGTGACGACGGTGATTTCATGTGCTTGAAAATAATGGCGCAGCTTCCTCGAGGTCATAAGGAGGCCGAAGAGCAACTTCTGCATGCCAGAATATCTTGACCTAGCCCGTTGCAAAAGAGAGCTAATAAAATAAACTGGGCGCTGCACCACCTTTTTCTTTTGCACTGGTTCTTCTGACTGCGCGGATCCTGTCTTGCCGGGATCAGCCCTTGCCGGGGAAGATCCTGCCGCGTCGCTTGGCGGTCCTGCCACTGGTGTTGCCTCCTCATCAGCTTCTCTCTGCACCACTAACGCAGCACTAACCACTTGATTTGTCGCTGCCAGATATAGCAGCAACGACTCTCGTGGTTTAGGCACGACTAGTGTCGGCGGAGAGGAAAGGTATTTTTTCAAATCTTGCAGCGCAGCCTCCGCTTCCGGAGTCCATTTCATTGGACCTGCCTTCTTCAAAATTTTGAAAAAGGGCAGGGCGCGCTCAACAGATTTGGAAATAAACCTGCTTAGAGCAGCAACACAGCAGACAAGACGACGAACATCCTTGACGCGTCTTGGCGCTTCAATCTGCTCAATAGCTTTGATCTTGTCGAGATTTGCTTCGATCCCTCGTTGAGATACAAAGAATCCGAGAAGCTTGCCGGAAGGAACACCAAACACGCACTTCTCAGGATTGAGCTTTAAGTTGATCTTGCGCAGATTTGCAAATGTTTCTTCTAGATCTTGTATGAGCGTCACCTTGTCCTTGGTTTTGACCACTATGTCATCCATGTATGCCTCCATATTTCTATGGAGCTGAGGCTCAAAACCAATTTGGACCGCTCTCGCAAATGTAGAACCAGCACTTTTCAACCTGAAAGGCATTCGTATAAAACAATACGTACCACATGGGGTGATAAATGCGGTCTTTTCTTCGTCTTCTTTTGCCATGAAGATCTGATGATACCCTGAGTAGGCATCAAGGAAGGACAGTAGATCACAACCAGCAGTGGAGTCCACAATCTGATCGATGCGCGACAAGGGAAAAGGATCTTTTGGACAGGCTTTATTGATATCAGTATAATCAATACACAGCCTCCATTTCCCATTCGCCTTGCGCACTACAACCGGATTGGCCAACCAAGTTGGGTGAAGCACTCCTCTGACCAATCCTGCCGCTTCCAGCTTCCTGATCTCTTCGGCAATGAATTCTTGCCGCTTCAAAGCTTGCTTCCTAACCCTCTGCTTAACGGGCCGCGCGTGAGGACAGACAACAAGGTGGTGCTCAATTACCTCCCTGGGAATACCGGGGATGTCAGACGGTTGCCATGCAAACACGTCGGCATTCGCCCGCAGGAAGGCAATGAGCGCGCTTTCCTATTTGTCATCTAAGGTGGAACTTCTGGTGAAAGTTCCTCCCGTTCCGTCCTCCCTGACGGGCACCTTCTTGGTCTCTGGTGGAGCAGCCTTGGATTTCTTGTTCTTGCCGGTGGAACTCTCTGGTGCGTCCTCAACGGAAGCGCAGCACTCCGAGGAGGTGCGCTTGCCGGAGTTCGCGCCAAGATTCTTGCCGGTCTTCCTCTTCCCCCCGGGAGTTCCAGTGGCAGGAGCAGATGCCTTGACGGCAGGTGCTGCAACTACTTCCCGGTAGAGTTGGTCGGCACAGATGAGCGCATCCTTCTTGTTGGAGTGGACAGTGATGACACTCAATGGCCCGGGCATCTTTAACACATTATACGCATAGTGTGATGCCGCCATAAACTTAGCCAGCGCTGGGCGGCCAAGGATCCCATTGTATGACATAGGAATCTTGGCGACATCAAACACCACCTTCTCTATCCTGTAGTTGAGCTCGCTACCAAATGTCACCGGTAGCATAATCTTGCCTTTTGGCTGGGTCCTTCCTAGATTGACCCCTTGAAACGTGCCCGTTCCCTCGAGGTCTTCATCAGGAATCTGGAGCCTCTTGAGCACATCCGGCGAGATTAGGTTCAGTCCGGCCCCATCGTCAACTAGCATTTTCGTCACCTTGAGGTTGCGGATTGTTGGTGAGACCAACAATGGCAAGCACCCGACCGCGGTTGTGCAATCAGGGTGATCCTCGGCATAAAAAATGATAGGCGTGTTGGACCACTTCAGGGGCTTACATGCATCAAACGATGGCTCTGTTGCATTAACTTCTCGCACCCACTGTTTAAGTCGACGGTGGGAAGAATGCAACAAGGCGCCCCCGTCAATACACATGGCCTCTGTAGCTTTCTGAAATTCTTGCTCACTGGACTCGTCACCTTCTCCATCATCATCATCACCCTCTTCTTTGTCACGGCCTCGAGCGGGCCTCTCCCTTTGTTGCTTGGCCTTGCCGCGGCGACCTCCTCGGCCACCGTGCTTCTTGCCGGACCCCTCAGCACCGTCTTGGGCCTTCTCCTTGTCCCGCTTTTCATATTCAGCTCTCTGCTTCTCGACAAGCTGCTCAACTTGCCGGCAGTTTTGGAGATCGTGGCCCTTGGTGCGATGGATCTTGCAATACTGCTTGCCAGAGTTTTCCGACCTGTCGGCAGCTGCCAAGGCCTGGCAGGAGGCGCACCCGGCAAGTTCCTTGCCAGGGTCATCAACCTTGGCCTTCTTGGCGGTGCCGGGGTTGCCGGATTCCTCGACAGCAAGCACGGCCTTGCCTCTACGCTTCTTGTTCCGCCGCCGGCCTTTCCTTGACGGGGTTGCAGCGTCTTCATCTTCTGATTCGGCCCTTGCGCCAACAGCCTCACCAGGGAGTTTCCTCCCTTCTTCAGCCCGAGCGCACTTGTCGGCCAAAGCGTAAAGCTCGGCAATACTCCTGACTTTGTTCATCGCCAGCTCTTCCCGCATTTTAAGGGTTACGCACGTTCTGATGAAACGCGCTAACGACAGCGGCAGGGTGAACGTCAGGAATATTGTACTGCAGCCGGCTAAATCTCTGGATAAACTTGCGCAGGGATTCGCCCTCCTTCTGAGGGATGATATGCAAATCACTCTCTTGGCCAGGAGCTTGGTGGCCTCCAACAAAGGCGCCAACAAACTGATGGCACAGATCTGACCAAGAAGAAATAGAATTCTCCGGCAGATGCATCAACCATGACCTGACATTGGGTTTGAGCACCAACGGGAAGTAGTTGGCAAGTATCTTGTCATCTCGGCCCCCGGCAGCCTGCAATGCAATGGTGTAGATGCTCAAGAACTCCGAGGGGTGAGTCTTGCCGTCATATTTCTCTGGGACCTCTGGCTTGAAGGTTCGGGAATTGGGCCACTGGACTTGCCGCAGCTCACGGGTAAACGCTGGAGTACCTACCTCGTAAGGCAAGTCGCCTGCGTCCCCTGGCGTAGGCTCGTCGACAGCGGGCTCTGCGCACTTATCAGATTGATAGCACGCTTCCCGTCGCCGCTCGATGGTGGTTCGAGCGTCCTCTTTGCTTCGTTCCTGGAGAACTTGACGCTGGTCGCGACGCATCCGTGGATCGGACGATGCCGTGGAATCATCATCACGGCCATCAGTCCGTCGGGTTGTCGACCGCCGCTGGTGTCGTGGAGGGGAGTGCACCGTGGTTGCACCACCTCTGGTTTTCTCCACATCGGCTCGCGCCGGATCGATGGACCGCCGTTGCGAGGGCCCTGCCTCCTGCGGCCCATCTTTGTTGGCGAAGCCAATGAGGCTCTGGATAGTAGCTCGCCACTCCTCCATCTTCTCCGGAGCAGGAGGGAAATCGAGGAGCAGCTGCGCATGTGCCAAAGCTTCCGCTGGTGTAGGCGGCGGCGACAGGTGCGAGGTACGTGAGGTGCTCTGACTCCTAACAATGTTAGAAGGAGCACCGTCACGATCACGCGACCGCGCGCCACTTCTGCCGGCAGTTCGGCGTGCATGCTGGGCCTGCGCACCTTGTGATCGATGCGCAGAAGTCTATTCATGGGGATGCCCCGAACCACCAGCGCCATGACGTTGCTCATCGTACACGACCTGGGAAGGCCGCGACGCTTGCGCCGGCGCAGGAGCCCTAGAAGGCGTCCTTCGATCTCTGGAGTTCGTTGCGCCGCCCGTAGGCAACACAGCTCCATCTCTGGATCCAGCGGTGTGTGGGTTGCCGCTGCCACTGCGAACGACGCCGCTCGCCTGGCTTGGATCACCGGAACGTCGTGGAGGCTCTAAACCTCTTCCTTCTGCATCCGCGCCATCACCCGTGCGCGAGGGCACAGGCAAAACAGACGTGGATGGTTGCGCCGTTGCGGCGCTCTTCTTCTTGGGTGGCATGATGATGAAGATGATGAAGAAACCAAGGCGCCAATCACTGGATCAGGTTCGCGCAACCTCGATCCCCCTACCTGGCGCGCCAAAGATGTCGGCGTACGACACCTATGGGATCCCAAAGGACCCCTTTACGGTTCGGCAGGGAGAGAGATATGCACAAAGAGCAGAACCAACGATCGACGCGGGGGATTTTACCCAGGTTCAGGCCGCTGATCAACGTAAAACCCTACTCCTGCCTTGTTTTATTATGAGTGTTCTTGAGCCCAGGCTCCAGGAGAGCTTGCAGTGAACAGTACGTTCAAAGAGCAGCTACGCATGCAGAATGGGCCAGAAGATCCTCCTCCCCTGTAGCAGTTGCCTTGGGCCTCCTTTTATATGCTCAAAGGGGTCACCAGTGGCAAAATGTACATACATTGAGGTGTAAAGTAGCTACAGGGTTATCATACCTAACCACTGACGGATTAGGATGAATGCATTTAATACACCGTGAGGTGTCCGTTTAGGTGTCCTCACTTTCTTGGGGATGGAAAAAGGGGCCATCCCATTAGCACCGCTTAAGCTCTCCTCCACTGGCGCGTTGCCACGCATCCAAAGAAGGATCCAGAGTGTCAGGCTCGTTGCTGTGCCGAAGCAGTGGCACAGTGGTAGATCTTGCCGGGGTGCAAATCTTGCCGGGCCCAAATCTTGCCGGGTTTCGTGAGCCACCCCGGCAAGATCTTTGTCGGTGTACTAAGTATTGGGCCATTAGTACCCCGTACTTGTGCACGGGCAGTTGTAGCCATACTCGCGACAAGGCTTGTCGGGGAACAGTTCAAGGTTGGCTCAGGCCACCAAAGAAATCTTCAAGTCAGAGATCTGAGGATCAGCAGATAAGAAGAGCTGGAATTCGAAGGCCAGCTTCCCCGGCAAGATCTTGCCGGGGTGGCCTACGGAGCCCAGCAAGGATCGGCGCCCGACAAGGCTTGGCGCCCGACAAGCTTTGGCGCCCGGCAAGGTTTTGTTGCTGTGCCACCGCTCTAGCACAGCAACAAACCCGACATTCTGGGTCCTTCTTTGGATGCGTGGCGATGCGCCAGAGGAGGAGAGCTTAAGCGATGCTGATGGGATGGCCCCTTTTTCCATCCCCAAGAAAGTAAGGACACCTAAACGGACACCTCACGGTGCATTAAATGCGTTTGTCCTAGTCCGTCAGGGGTTAGGTATGGTAACCCTATAGCTACTTTACACCTCAATGTATGTACATTTTGCCACTGTGGTGACCCCTTTGTGGTATAAAAGGAGGCCCACGGCAACTGCTACAGGGGAGGAGATCTTCTGGCCCATTCTGCATGTGTAGCTGCTCTTTGAACGTACTGTTCACTGCGAGCGCTCCTGGAGCCTGGGCTCAAGAACATCGATAATAAAACAAGGCAGGAGTAGGGTTTTACGCTGATCAGCGGCCCGAACCTGGGTAAAATCTTCCCGCATCGATCGTTGGTTCTGCTCTTTGTGCATACCTCTCCCCCCGCCGAATCGTAAAGGGGTCCCTTAGGATCCCATAGGTGTCGCACGCCGACATCTATGGCGCGCCAGGTAGGGGGATTGAAGGTTGTGTGAACCTGATCTAGTGATCGGCGCCTTAGTTTCTTCATCATCATGCCACCCAAGAAGAAGAGCGCTGCGACGGCGCAACCATCCACGTCCGTTTTGCCTGTGCCTTCACATACGGGCGATGGCGTGGGTGTAGAAGGAAGAGGAATGGTGTAGATGCTCAGGAATTCTGAGGGGTGAGTCTTGCCGTCATATTTCTCTGGGACCTCCGGCTTGAAGGTACGGGAATTGGGCCACTGGACTTGCCACAGCTCACGGGTAAATGCTGGAGTCCCTACCTCGTAAGGCAAGTCTCCTACGTCCCCTGGCGCAGGCTCGTCGACAGCCGGCCCTGCGCGCTTATGAGACTGATAGCGCGCTTCCCGTCACCGCTCGATGGTAGTTCGAGCGTCCTCCTTGCCTCGTTCCTGGAGAACTTGACGCTGGTCGCAGCGCATCCGTGGATCGGATGACGCCGTGGAGACTTCTTCATGGCGGTCGACCTGCTGGGTTGTCGGCCGCCGTTGGTGTCACGGAGGGGAGTGCACCGTGGTTGCACCACCCCCGGTTTTCTCCACATCGGCTCGCGCCGGATCGATGGGTCTTTGCTGTGAGGGCCCTGCCTCTTGTGGTCCGTCTTTGTTGGTGAAGCCAATAAGGCTCTGGATAGTAGCTCGCCACTCCTCCATCTTCTCCGGAGCAGGAGGGAAATCGAGGAGCAGCTGCGCACGTGCCAAGGCTTCCGCTGGCGTAGGCGGCGGCGACAGGTGCGAGGTACGTGAGGTGCTCTGACTCCTAGCCATGTTAGAAGGAGCACCGTCATGGTCACGCGACTGCGCGCCACCTCCGCCGGCAGCTCGGTGTGCATGCTGGGCCCACGCATCTTGGGGTCGATGCACGGAAATCTTTTCATGGGGACGCCCTGAACCACCAGCGCCATGATGTCGCTCGTCGTGTACGACCTGGGTAGGCCGTGACGCTTGCGCCGGCGCGGGAGTTCCAACAGGCGTCCTCCGATCTCTGGAATTCATTGTGCCACCCGTAGGCAACACAGTTCCGTCTCTGGATCCAGTCTCCCCCCGCCGAATCGTAAAGGGGTCCCTTAGGATCCCATAGGTGTCGCACGCTGACAATCTTGCCGGGGGCTTGGTCTTTGGTCTTCAGATCTTATTAACTCCTGATCCTTTGATTCTCGGTCTGAGTGTCCCCTCGACAATCTTGCACTAATCTCCAATTACTCCCCCGGCAAGCCTTGCCGCGGGCTTGGCTACGACTGCCCGTGCACAAGTATGGGGTACTAAAGTCCCAATACTTAGTACACCGACAATAAGAAATTAAATGTTATCCATTATGCTAGTAAAGCTCTAGACAGTGCTCAAAGAAATTATGCTACTACCGAAAAAGAATTTTTAGCAGTTGTATTTGCTTGTGACAAGTTCAGATCTTATATTGTTGATTCTAAAGTAACTGTCCACATTGATCATGCTGCTATTAAGTATCTTATGGAAAAGAAAGATGCTAAACCTAGACTTACTAGATGGGTTCTCTTGCTACAAGAATTTGATTTACATATTATAGATAGAAAAGGAGCTGAGAACCCCGTAGCAGACAACTTGTCTAGGTTAGAAAATATTCTTGATGGCCCACTACCTATTGATGATAGCTTCCCTGATGAACAATTAGGTGTCATAAATGATTCTCGTAGTACTCCATGGTATGCAGACTATGGTAACTATATTGTTGCTAAATTTATACCACCTAGTTTCACATACCAACAAAAGAAAAAGTTTTTCTATGATTTAAGACATTACTTCTGGGATGACCCACACCTTTATAAAGAAGGAGTAGATGGTGTTATTAGACATTGTGTACCTGAGCATGAACAGGAACAGATCTTACGCAAGTGTCACTCCGAGGCCTATGGAGGACACCATGCTGGTGATAGAACTGCACACAAGGTATTACAATCTGGTTTTTATTGGCCTACTCTTTTTAAGGATGCTCATAAGTTTGTCTTGTCTTGTGATGAATGTCAAAGAATTGGTAATATTAGTAGACGTCAGGAAATGCCTATGAATTATTCACTTGTTATTGAACCATTTGATGTTTGGGGATTTGATTATATGGGACCTTTTCCTTCCTCTAATGGGTATACACATATTTTGGTTGCTGTTGATTATGTTACTAAGTGGGTAGAAGCTATTCCAACTAGTAGTGCTGATCATAACACCTCCATTAAAATGCTTAAAGAAGTTAGTTTCCCGAGGTTTGGAGTCCCTAGATATTTAATGACTGATGGTGGTTCACACTTATTCATGGTGCTTTCCGTAAATTGCTTGCTAAGTATGATATTAACCATATAATTGCATCTCCATATCACCCCCAGTCTAGTGGGCAAGTAGAATTAAGTAACCGAGAAATAAAGTTGATCTTGCAAAAGACTGTTAATAGATCTCGAAAGAATTGGTCTAAGAAACTTGATGATGCACTATGGGCTTATAGAACTGCTTATAAAAGCCCTATGGGTATGTCTTCATATAAAATGGTTTATGGAAAAGCTTGTCACTTACCTCTTGAACTAGAACATAAAGCTTATTGGGAAATTAAAGAGCTCAACTATGATTTCAAACTTGCCGGTGAGAAGAGGTTATTTGACATTATCTCACTTGATGAATGGAGAACCCAAGCCTACGAGAATGCCAAATTGTTTAAAGAAAGAGTTAAAAGATGGCATGACAAAAGGATACAAAAGCGTGAATTCAATGTAGGTGTCGTGGGAAACCACGACCACCTATGGGGCCATGAGCCCATTTTGGTTTGGCGGGGGGATGGGCACGTTACACAAAGAGCGGAGAAGCGTCGCGCAGCACGACAGAGATCACACGGGCAGTCTTTACCCAGGTTCCGGCCGCCATGAGGCGTAAAACACTACTTCTGCTTTGGTGGATTGATGGTGGATAATGGTGGTGAACGTAGCACACTCGCCCGGCAAGGTTGCTCTGGGGGCGAGAGTGGCTACGCGCGTATGGATATGCGAGGGTCCCACCCTTTCTACGGTCGCCATGGGCCTCCTTTTATAGATTAAGGGGTCACCACAATGGCAAATCAGTCTTTGCGTACTGATTAGATAGCTAATAGTGCTATCATATCTAACTCTGCAGGCTGACAGAGCGCATTAAATGCGCCGTTCAGTGTCACATCATAGCTCGCCCGGCAGGCCCTGCCGGGCTGTTTTGCCAGCTTCGCGCCTGCTTTCTTGACACGTCTCAGGACGGATGTCATATGGAGGTGTTTGCTATAGGAAGTGGCCGCCATGTGGCAGAGAGCAGCCACTTTGTCACCTTGGAGCTCGACACCGCTTTGATTACTGACTTGTGTCGCTTGTGAGGTGGAGCGGTGGAGTGGCTTGCCTCCGCCAGCCCCGGCAGGCCTGCCGGGACGATCTGGGAGCTTGCTTCCAGGGCAAAACCCAACCCTGCCAGGCTCGCTTGCCCGGCAAGGTAGGCCCTTCCCTTAGCGATGCCTTGTTCCTCTGGCTCACCTTGGCCTTCCTGACTTGCACTTGGATCCTTCAAAGGAATTGATCCTCCTTGCTTGGTCTGATCTTGGTCTTGTAATCTTGTCTCTGGCCTGTGCACAGTCCATGCAATGCACCCAGGGTCTATTGCACCGACAGGAGCCCCCGGGCCTGGCACGGATGCGCCGCTGGGCGTCGTTGGGGTAGGCCCTAACCAGTGCACAGGCAGAAATGTAAGGGCGGCTCCGCCCCTTGAGATCTTCTTTGCTTCTTCATTAACCCGAGCTCGGGTCAGTTTCCGGTTTTCCCGCGCGCCGTGCAACGCCAATTGTGGTGGGGCCATTCTTGTAATGGCCCGTGAATGACTTTAACGCACGGGCGGGTAACTTCCAATTCACCCTTCCCACCGTGCCCTTATCCTCAGCCATGTATGCCGCATGCATTGAGTGGAGTAGGTAAATGTAGGCGCGTGATGTGGGAGAGCATCAAGGCAGGGGCCCGGTCTTCTTGGATTTGTGGAGGAGGACGGCGGGTACTCGCCGGGGAATCAACGCCCACCCCCAGCCTGCCTATAAAAATAGGAGCGGGGGAGAAGCGGAGGCATTCATCCATGTTCCACTCCTCCTCCGCCTTCTATTTCTTCTAGGTATGCTGAAAGGAAGAGCCCGGGACCAGGCCCCGGGCCTTAGCTTGGAGTTGTTGACGATGTCAAATGCTCGTGCTGATGCTTGGGGAGTGAGTCTGGTCCGATGCCGCGCGTCGCCGGGGGTCCTTGGTAATCCCAACACTGCTCCTTTCGGCGGACCTTGTATTCTTGCTAAGGACGGCGACGTCTTCCTGCCCGCCAAGGTGGGGAGCGGCGCGCCTCGAGTGTCCTGCTAGTCACAGTCGCTCGCCGTCTCTTCGGGGGAGGTGTCGTGCTGGGGGCCCGACATCTTCCTGGAGCGGCGGTGATGGAGAGAGATTGAGGGAAGGCGGGGGAGGCGGGAGCCAGGGCGTCAGGTCGGAGTACGATGGCACCGACGCCTTCATCTCATATTGGCGACCTGCCGCCTCGTCTTTCCGCTCTTCCCCTCCCTCCCCGGCACCATCATCACCAGTCTCTTCGGGTGATAGCCGGGGAGGGATGTTCCCTTGGTGCCTTCCCCCTCCTCCAGCAGTCTTCCAGCTGGGCGTCGGCGGTTGATCCCTTCGGTGCTCGAGCTGGGGCTTCTTGCTGGTCCTAGAGGTGGTGATCAGGGCACTGCCGTGCTGCTCTTTGTGCCCCTCCTTCGCAGCCTCGCCACTCCCGATCTTGTCAGGCTGCGCCCGGCAGGCCATGACGGGATCGGGGGTGGGCTCCTGCTTGGGTGCTCTTTCAGCTATCTTCTCTTCCCACTACAATACCTGGTGGAGGGAAAACGAAAAGAGGGGATCACGGGGCACTTATCTTTTTTTAGTCTTAAATCTGTAGGCACTTGCCAAATTTTAGTTCAAATAATGTAATCTCTTGTATCCATGTTTATGTTCCGTGAGATTTGTACTTGTTGATCAGCATATTAATAAAAAAGATAAGCTTTGCCGGGCACTTGTGCATGTAAGATATCCATGCAGAGGTGAAACGCCTCCATACTTTCATGTAAACAAGTAGATCCCGGTAAGCTACCTTGCCGGCTGTCGGGGTACGACACCTATGGGATCCAAGGGACCCCTTTACGATTCGGCGGGGGGAGAGGTATACACAAAGAGCAGAACCAACGATCGACGCGGGAAGTTTTTACCCAGGTTCGGGCCGCTGATCAGCGTAAAACCCTACTCCTGCTTTGTATTCTTATTAATGTTCTTGAGCCCAGCCTTCAGGAGCGCTCGCTATGAACAGTACGTTCAAAGAGCAGCTACGCATGCAGAATGGGCCAGAAGTTCACCTCCCCTGTAGCAGTTGCCTTGGGCCTCCTTTTATATCACAAAGGGGTCACCACAATGGCAAAATGTACATACATTGAGGTGTAAAGTAGCTACAGGGTATCATACCTAACCCCTGACGGATTAGGACAAACGCATTTAATGCACCGTGAGGTGTCCGTTTAGGTGTCCTCACTTTCTTGGGGATGGAAAGAGGGGCCATCCCATCAGCACCGCTTAAGCTCTCTTCCATTGGCGCGTCGCCACGCGTCCAAAGAAGGACCCAGAATGTCGGGTTTGTCGCTGTGCTAGAGCAGTGGCATAGCAACCAAACCTTGCCGGGCGCCGAAGCTTGCTGGGCACCAAGCCTTGCCGGGCGCCAAGCCTTGCCGGGCGCCAATCCTTGCCGGGCTCTGCAGGCCACCCCGGCAAGATCTTGCCGGGGAAGCTGGCCTTCGAATTCCAGCTCTTCTTATCTGCTGATCCTCAGATCTCTGACTTGATGATTCCTTTGATGGCTTGAATCGACCTCGAACTGTTCCTGGCAAGCCTTGCCGCGAGGATGGCTACAACTGCCCGTGCACAAGTACGGGGTACTAGTGGCCCAATACTTAGTACATCGACAGGAGCCCCCGGGCCTAGGCCATACACGAGTGCGAGGCATTGTTGGGCTAGGCCCAAACAGTGCACGGGCACGCGTGGCAGGGGATTAACTGCTCGTAAATATCTCGTTTTACTGTGCCGCCCACTACACGCACCGAGCGCGCGATGTGGGAAGCGTGCCTCAAAGGCTGCAACTGCCACGCGCCTATAGAGGCGCATTCACATTGGGGAATAAAAGAGGCGGCCCCGCTCCTTCCCCATAAAAAGGAGAAGCCGCAGAGGCACAAGCCTATTTACCCCCCTCTTATTCTCAATCTGGCCGTCGCCATCGCCTTTCTCCTCTCGAGCTCAGAGCGAAGCTTTTTCCTCTTCCGCCCGCCGCTTCCACGCTCGCTCCACCCCCGGCTTCCGCCCTCACAGCCGCCATGCCGCCCAGGGCCAGCAAAGGCAAGGGCAAGGAAGCGAAAGCCGACGTCCCGGAGAGCGAACTGGTGAAGATGCAAAAGAAGCATGTCGTCTTCCCCCCATCGCTCGATGCTGAAGCTCTGAAGGGGCGGTACCAGTGCATGTGGGCGAAGGAGACGCAAGCTCACCCCGCCACATGCGTAATTCCAGGTGCTTGTTCCAAAAGTGGATCGGACAGATACCCTTTCTTCGCTGCGTATTTCTATTGCGGGCTCTGCCCCCCATTTTCCGACTTCTTCAATGACATCATGTACACATACGGCTTTCATCTTCTCGATTTCACGCCGAATGCAGTACTATGCATGTCCATCTTTGCCCATCTTTGTGAAAACTTTGCCGGCGTGATTCCCAACTCTACTCTTTTTCGCCATTACTTCTTCCCCCGCATCCAAAAGGGAGAGGCCCTCTCTGGTTCTATTGCCTGGATTCCAAGAGCTTGGAATAAGGAAATATACCCAGAAGGAGTTTACCGCGAAAAGTGGGACGAATGGCGGGCTGAATGGTGCTGGATCAAGGAAGCAGATCCCCATCCGTTTTGTCTTCCCCGGCAACAGAAGGTGGTCCGCGGCAAGGACTGGAGCGATCTCGCCGCGGAGGACGAGAGGCTCACAATCGCCACCACCAGGATCCTTCGCCTGAAAGCTGCCGGGCTGACAATGGAGATGATTGGCTTCGACTTTCTCCGCCGCCGTATCGCCCCCTTGCAGAACAGGGGAAGGCCAGCTTGGGAATACCGAAACGCGGCAGATATCATGAGATTGCGCCCCGGGTTGAATAATAATCTGACCGCTATGCAGCTTGGCACTCTTCGTCAAAAACTATTCCAGCGCAAAGACAAGCATCGGCTGCCGGCAAGGATCGTCCCTTTGTGCAACAACTCCGCCTTGGGGTCAATCATCGCCTTCATGCCGATGTTCAACGCCCACGGTCTTGACGCGACTTGGGCCAAGCCAACCGAGGAGGAAGCACAGAAGTTTTTTGACAACTTGACGGAGAGACCCGTCCGGCAAGAGGCAGATTTCATCCGAGCCACCACCGACCAAGAAGTAGCTTACATTGCTACTAGGGTGGAGGAGGCAAATCTTGCCGCGGAGGCCGGCAGCGTTGGCTTCACAGAATGGGAAGCCAGCGATGCAGAGGTAGTAGTGGAGGTAAAACCTGCCGGGAAGGACAAAGGTGCCGGGGAACAGAGCAGCACAGCCGCTGAGAGCTCGTCCAACGAGGACACGGCCGAAGAAGAACCGCAAGAAGAGCTCCCAGCCCCGAAGAAGACGAAGCGTGTTCTTCGGAAGGCTGCATCTGGCATCCCGGCAAGCCAGCCTTCTTCGAGCGGCGAGGCTCCCGGCAAGAAAGTGGCCGGCAAGACTGCACCGCGGCAAGGGGCTCGTCAACAACCTGCGCGGCGCGCGAGACCCACACCAGCGGCCACTGCTGGGGCGGCAGGGGTGTCTCGCACTACCGCACCGGAAGCTGCCCCGGCGCCTGCCACAGCCAAGCGGCCTAGGACCCCTCCTCCGCCTCCCCACTCAGGCATTGTAGCGGAGGCCGATTTCGACATCTCCGGCTTTAGTCCGGAGCGAGAAGAAGAAGAGTGAGTACTCTGCCACAGCCTTTATATTTCAATCTTGGATCGATCTTACTAACTTGCTCGTATTGTCTCTGCAGTGATGCAGAAACCTTGCTAGAGAGGATGGCGAAGAGGACAAAGACTTCCACGGGCGACGAGCCCCCGGCAGGCTCCACGAGCGTGCCAGAAACCGTCGTCGTCAGCCCGGAGCTCAGTCCTCAACGCAGCCCCCAGCACAGCCCCCAGCGTAGCCCCCAGCGTAAGTTCACTGTTCTTTTTCCGCTGGCGGGTGCTGAGGCTTCCATTCTTGCCGCTGATATCCTTGGGCTTGCAGGAGAAGAACGGCAACAAGGAGAGTTGTCGGAAGACATCCCCGTCGTGCCACCTTCATCGACCACGCCGCCCACAAGCACGTCCCCGGTAAGAGATCCTACCGACGAGCCCATCCTAACCGAGAAGGAGCCGGCAAGCATGGACACCGGCAACCCTCCCCCGGCAACTGAAGTTGCCGGGAAGGGCGAGGCCACCTCTCAACAGCTCGACGCAGGTAACTGATTGCCTCAGAATGCTTGTTACTCTTTCCCTTATCTCTCTGTCTTTAGTCGCTTCAAACTTCAATCTTGATCTTATTCTGTTCTCCTCCTTCGTCCTTCAGAGTTCCCTATGGTGGAACACATGGGCATCGACGTTGTCATCGAGGAGATCGCCAGGGACGCCGCTGCTGAAGCAGACAGGATCGCTGCCAGCGAGGCCACCAAGGATGACACTGTCGAGGCTGGTGGTGCTCTTGACGGGGAGGCCGCCAAGGCTGCACAAGAGGAACCCGCCAAGGAACCTACTGAAGGGGGCAACAGGGAGGCTGATGACCGTACTGACGGCATTCCTGCCGCAGGAGCGCCAGGCGCTGCACCGGCCACGGAGCCCCCTGCCACTGGTGAGGCGGTCGCTGAAGACCAACCATCAACATCTGAAGGCCCCTCATCCAGCAAATACCTCAAGGTCGGCGAGAACCTGTTCGTCAACTTGTCGGGGACGGCAAGCATTGGGGCACCAGCCGAAGGAGAAGTTTTTGACGAAGAAATCATCGCTGCTGCCGGGCTCGAGGTTGTTGACGATCCCAGCGCTAGCAGCGGCAAATCTGAAAAGGATCAGCTCCTTCAGGCCATGGGCGAGAATTTCCGCAAGCTCCAGGCTCTCCACCACGCCCGGAAAGATAAGGCGGACTCCAGAATGGCAGTTGTCGAGGCGGCCGAAGTGGATTTTCAAAGGCGCGTCGAACAAATGCAAGTCTGGCACGCCGAGGCCCTCCAAGAGTTGGTTGCCGGCCAGGAACAGGTGAGCCAGCAGTGGACAGAAATCCTCCTGAAGCAATCTGATATGGAGAAGGCGCAGGATGAAGCTACTCAAAGGATTGCCACTGAAGATGCGCTCCTGACGGGGCGTCGCGTTGCTCTTGATGCAGGCGCTCGCCACCAAGCTTCGCAGCAAAGATGAAGATATCGAGAAGCTTGTCGCGCGGCGGACCCAGGAGCTGGAGCAAAAACATAAAGAGGCGCTCGAAGCTCTGACTGCAAGTCACGCGGTCAAGCTCAAGGAGGCCGTCGATGCTGCCGAAGCTGCAGAGGCCGCCAAGAACGAGTTGAGCGACAAGGTGAAGAAACTGGAAACAGATCTCGAAGAGCATGGCAAGGAGCTCTCGACGCTCAAAGGTGATAGGGAAAAAACCCTCCACTCCTTGGTGGAGATGCAAGTTGCCCTGTCCAACAAAACCAAGCAGCTCTCCTCTGTGGCTGATGACATTGCAGTTCTGGAACTGAAGCTGACCACGTTGCAGAAGTCTCTCGAGGCCGGCAGGGCCCGTGAGAAAGGTCTACTCAAGGATCTCCAAGGAGAGAGGAACCTGCTCAAGAGCGCTGCCGCCGCCCAACTCGATTACGAGAAGGGGGTGGAGATCTGGACTGGACGTCTCATCGCCACTGCGGAGAAGCTTACGGTAGAACTGTCAACCATGGGCCTGTCGAACTTCAGGTATTCTTCCGAAGAAAGGATATCTCCAAGTGCCAGGTTGACGATGTTCTTTGAAAGCATCATCGACGCCTTGAGGGTGCTCCAGTCTAGCCGGGCAACCCAATTGGCCAACGAGACTCGCCGGCTTTGCCGGGCCGTCCTCCGCAAGGTTCTTATCAAGGTGGTACACAGCAATCCCGGCATCGACCTCTCCAACGCGCTCGGCCATCTGCCAAGGGACGCAAATGTTGAGGCGCTTGAAGAATGCATCGCGCCTATCCTTGAGAAGGTGGACTCCATCAAAAGGATTGAAGGCCAGCGCAGGGATTAAGCGCTCCGCCTTTTCTTGCCGTCATCATTCCATGTAAAAGACAATTAAGTCTCAAGTTAGAATTGCGGCAACTCATGAATGTAACATAACTCGCCTATGTTTAGGTTCATGCTTGCTATTTTCCTTGTCTGATTCCTTTATGTATGGAGTTCACCCTACGCTTACTGAAAAACTTGCTGGCGCGCAACCTGCCGCGAGCGCTGGGTGCGGGACTTCAGCAGCCTGCTGGAGGCGCAGCGGCCGGCAAGACTCCTTGGCGTTCTCAGTGCAGCCACTTAAATCATTGAGCGGGCTCGAAACAAAATAAGGGCGCAACTGATTACAACAAGGGTTCCTTCGCGTGCAGATTTTCCATACAAGAGTCGGAATCGTCCAAGGAAATAACTTTGTAATAAAAGAAACTTGCTCTAAGTTTTTAGAACTTAGCTTTCTATCGCTATCCTTCCTCCGGCAAGCGTCGATTCCGAACGTCGCCAACTGGTACTCATATCTCCCTTCCCCCCGACAAATGTGCATGCGAGGAATCCTTCTGTCTTTTAAAAAGAAAGATGAGAAAATAAAGACATGAAACCTTGGCGGTTCATTAGAACTTACCGGGAGTAGGTGTTATACAACATCTTAGACAAACATGCATATACAAATATGAACATGGGAATCAATAAGGGAATGTACAACACTTAAATTTATCCATCTGTGCTCAGGGTCTGCGCCTGGCTTTGGACAAAGGATCACATGCCTTGCCGGCAAGACTTGTACAAAAGGGTGGTTGCCGGGAGCCCCCGGCAACCGCGCCTTATGGGTAGAACTTGCGAAGATGTTCGATATTCCAGGAATTGCTCACTGGAACGCCATCTTCGGTCTCCAGGCGAACAGCGCCGGGTCTGGTGACTCGTACTACCCGATAAGGGCCTTCCCACTTTGGCATCAACTTGTTTGAATTCTTGGCGGACTGAATCCGCCGAAGAACAAGGTCGCCTTCCTCAAGGCTTCGGGCATGAACTTTGCGGCTATGGTAGCAGCGCAAAGCTTGCTGGTAGCGTGCAGCTCACACAGCAGCCTGAAGACGATTCTCCTCAAGGAGCACAGCGTCATCTTGCCGCAGTTGCTCTTGCTCAAGTTCATCATAAGCGAGCACTCGAGGTGATCCGTACGTGAGTTCCGTGGGGAGAACTGCTTCCGCTCCGTAGACCAGAGCGAAGGGTGTCGATAGCAACGTACAAGTACTCAAAGCCCCCGGTAGCACGGGGGAAAGGGCCCAGTATGTCGAGCCCCCAGACCGAAAATGGCCGGGAGAGAGGGATTGTCTGAAGAGCTTGAGCTGGTTGATGTGATTTCTTCGAATGAAACTGACACGCTTCACACTTGGTGCCTAGTGCAGTTGCATCCTGGAGAGCGGTGGGCCAAAAGAAACCTTGCCGGAATGCTTTCCCGGCAAGTGCTCTTGATCCTATGTGAGAACCACATATGCCTCCATGTATCTCTGCCAACAGCTCTAGCCCATCCTCCCGAGGAATGCACTTCAATTTCACACCGTTTGGTCTCTTTCTGTACAGGACGTCATCGACGAACTTGTACATAACAGACCAACGGGCTACTCTTTTTGCTTCTTCCTGTTCCTCTGGGAGTTCTCCTGTCTGAAGGAAATGGACAATGTGTTGCGCCCATGCTGGAGCCTAAGGCTCGACAACTAGGACTAAAGGCATCTCCTCCACCGGGGGAACGTTTGTCTCGACAGCAAGGGCCTGGGGCCCTGCTGGGGCCTGTTGTTCCCCGGCAGGCATGTCGATCCCGGTAACTTCCTTGCCGGCGGCTCCGGGGAGCTCTGCCGGGAAGTACTGGCCAGAGTTCAACTTTCTTCTCTTTTCTTGCCGCATCGATGGCGCCACGGATGGTTGAATCAATTGGAGCACAAAAGTTCCTTGTTCCACATGCAACTTGAGGGCGGCACGCTTTGACAGGTCGTCAGCAACACTGTTCTCGGCACGAGGAACGTGCTCCATTTGCAGACCGTCAAAGCGCTCTTCCATTTTCCTCACTTCATCCACGTAGTCTTGCATCAATGGACTTTGATAACTCTTGTTAACTTGCCTGACGACAAGTTGTGAATCGCCTTTGATGACGAGCTTTTTGATACCAAAGTCTGCCGCGATCCTGAGACCGGCAAGCAAACCCTCGTATTCTGCAGTGTTGTTGGTCGAACTCTCCCGGGGAAAATGCATTTGGACTACGTACTTGAGGTGCTCTCCGGTGGGTGCAACAAGCAGCACACCAGCACCGGCGCCTTGCAGCGAGAAAGCCCCGTCAAAGTACATAACCCATTGCTGATCGATTTCCTTGCCGGGAAGAGTTGTTTCCTGAGCCTCTTCGTCTGGCGTCGGGGTCCACTCCGCAATGAACTCTGCCAAGGCCCTGCTCTGAATCGTCGAAGTGCTTTCAAACTTGAGGCCAAAGCTCGACAACTCCAACGCCCACTCCATGATCCTGCCGGTTGCTTCTGGATTTTGCAAAATCCGTTGCAACGGAAAGCGAGTGACGACGGTGATTTCATGTGCCTGAAAATAATGGCGCAGCTTCCTCGAGGCCATAAGAAGGCCGAAAAGCAACTTCTGCACACCAGAATATCTTGACCTAGCTCCTTGTAAAAGAGAGCTAACAAAATAAACTGGGCGCTGCACCACCTTCTTCTTCTGCATTGGTTCTTCTGTTTGCGCAGATCCTGTCTTGCCGGGATCAACCCTTGCCGGGGAAGATCTTGCCGCGTCACCTGGCGGTCCTGCCACTGGTGTTGCTTCCTCATCAGCCTCTCTCTGTGCCACTAGCGCAGCACTAACCACTTGATTTGTTGCTGCCAGATACAGTAGCAACGGCTCTTGTGGTTTAGGCGCGACTAGCGTCGGCGGAGAGGAAAGGTATTTCTTCAAATCTTGCAGCGCAGCCTCCGCCTCCGGAGTCCATTTCATTGGACCTGCCTTCTTCAAAATTTTGAAGAAGGGCAGGGCGCGCTCAGCAGATTTGGAAATAAACCTGCTTAGAACAGCAACACAGCCGGCAAGAAGACGCACATCCTTGACGCGTCTCGGCGCTTCAATTTGCTCAATAGCTTTGATCTTGTCGGGGTTCGCTTCGATTCCCCGGCAAGATACAAAGAATCCGAGGAGCTTGCCGGAAGGAACACCGAACACGCACTTCTCAGGATTAAGCTTCAAGTTGATCTTGCGCAGATTTACAAATGTTTCTTCTAAATCTTGAATGAGTGTCGCTTTGTCTTTGGTTTTGACCACTATATCATCCATATACGCCTCCATATTTCTATGGAGTTGAGGCTCAAAACCAATTTGGATTGCTCTCGCAAATGTCGAACCAGCACTTTTCAACCCGAAAGGCATTCGTATAAAACAATACGTACCACATGGGGTGATAAATGCGGTCTTCTCTTCATCTTCTTTTGCCATAAAAATCTGATGATACCCTGAATAGGCATCAAGGAAGGACAGGAGATCACAACCAGCGGTGGAATCCACAATCTGGTCGATGCGCGGCAAGGGAAAGGGATCTTTTGGACAGGCTTTATTGATATCTGTATAATCGATACAAAGCCTCCATTTCCCATTCGCTTTCCGCACTACAACCAGATTGGCCAACTAGGTTGGATGAAGCACTCCTTTGACCAATCCTGCCGCCTCCAACTTTCTGATTTCTTCGGCAATGAATTCTTGCCGCTCCAAGGCTTGCTTCCTGACCCTTTGCTTGACCGGCCACGCATGAGGACAGACAGCAAGGTGGTGCTCAATTACCTTCCTGGGAACACCGGGGATGTCAGACGGTTGCCATGCAAACACGTCGACATTCGCCCGCAGGAAAGCAACAAGCGCGCTTTCCTATTTGTCATCTAGGGTGGAACTTATGGTGAAAGTTCCCCCCGTTCCGTCCTCCCTGACGGGCACCTTCTTGGTCTCCGGCGGAGCAGCCTTGGATTTCTTGTTCTTGCCGGTGGAACTCTCTGGTGCGTCCTCGACGGAAGCGCAACACTCCGAGGAGGTGCGCTTGCCGGAGTTCGCGCCAAGGTTCTTGCCAGTCTTCTTCTTCCCCCCGGGAGTTCCAGCGGCAGGAGCAGATGCCTTGACGGCAGGTGCTGCAATTGCTTCCCGGTAAAGTTGGTCGGCACAGATGAGCGCATCCTTTTTATCAGAATGGATAGTGATGACGCCCAACGGCCCAGGCATCTTCAAAATGTTGTATGCGTAGTGCGATGCCGCCATAAACTTAGCCAGCGCTGGCCGACCAAGGATCCCATTGTACGACATGGGGATCTTGGCAACGTCAAACACTACCTTCTCAGTCCTGTAGTTTAGCTCGCTACCGAATGTTACCGGTAGCGTGATCTTGCCCTTGGGCTGGGTACTTCCCGGATTGACCCCTTGAAACGTGCCCGTTTCCTCAAGGTCTTCATCAGGAATTTGGAGCTTTTTGAGCACATCCGGTGAGATTAAGTTTAGGCCGGCCCCACCGTCAACTAGCATTTTTGTCACCTTGAGGTTGCGAATCGTTGGGGAGACCAACAATGGCAAGCACCCGACCGCAGTTGTGCGATCAGGGTGATCCTCGGTGTCGAAAATGATAGGTGTGTTGGACCACTTCAGGGGCCTACATGCATCTGGGGATGGCTCTGCTGCATTGACTTCCCGCACCCATTGTTTGAGTTGACGGTGGGAAGAATGCAGCGAGGCACCTCCATCGATACACATAGCCTCTGTAGCTTTCTGGAATTCTTGCTCACTGGACTCATCATCTTCTTCTTTGTCTCGGCCCCGAGCGGGCCTATCCTTTTGTTGCTTGGCCTTGCCGCGGCGCCCCCCTCGGCCACCACGCTTCTTGCCGGATCCGTCAGCACCATCTTGGGCCTTCTCCTTATCTCGCCTCTCATATTCGGCCCTCTGTTTCTCGGCAAGCTGTTCAACCTGCCGGCAGTTCTGGAGATCGTGGCCCTTGGTGCGATGGATCTTGCAATACTGCTTGCCGGAGTTTTCCGACTTGTCGGCAGCCGCCAAGGCCTGATAGGAAGGGCACCCGGCAAGATCCTTGCTGGGGTCACCAACCTTGGCCTTCTTGGCGGCACCGGGGTTGTCGGATTCCTCGACAGCAAGCACGGCCTTGCCTGCGCGTTTCCTGTTCCGCCGCCGGCCTTTCCTTGATGGGGCCGCGGCATCTTCTTCTTCGGATTCGCCCGCCGCGCCAACAGCCTCGCCAGGGAGTTTCCTCCCCTCCTCAGCTCGAGTGCATTTATCGGCTAGAGCGTAAAGCTGGGCAATACTCCTGATTTTGTTCATTGCCAGCTCTTCCCGCATTCTGCGGTTACGCACGTTCTGGTGAAACGCGCTAATGACAGCGGCAGGGTGAACGTCAGGAATATTGTACTGCACCCGGCTGAACCTCTGCATAAACTTGCGCAGGGACTCGCCCTCCTTCTGAGGGATGATATGCAAATCACTCTCTTGGCCAGGAGCTTGGTGGCCTCCAACAAAGGCACCAACAAACTGATGGCACAGATCTGACCAGGAAGAAATAGAATTCTCCGGCAGATGCATCAACCACGACCTGACGTTGGGTTTGAGCACCAACGGGAAGTAGTTGGCAAGTATCTTGTCATCTTGGCCCCCGGCAGCCTGCACCGCAATGGTGTAGATGCTCAAGAACTCCGAGGGATGGGTCTTACCGTCATATTTCTCCGGGACCTCCGGCTTGAAGGTTCGAGAATTGGGCCACCGGACTTGCCGCAGCTCACGGGTAAACGCTGGAGTCCCTACCTCATAAGGCAAGTCTCCTACGTCCCCTGGCGCAGGCTCGTCGACAGCCGGCCCCGCGCGCTTATCAGATTGATAGCGCGCTTCCCGTCGCCGCTCGATGGTAGTTCGAGCGTTCTCCTTGCCTCGTTCCTGGAGAACTTGACGCTGATCGCGGTGCATCCGTGGATCGGATGACGCCGTGGAAACTTCTTCACGGCGGTCGACCTGCTGGGTTGTCGGCCGCCGCTGGTGCCGCGGAGGGGAGTGCATTGTGGTTGCACCACCTCCGGTTTTCTCTACATCGGCTCGCGCCGGATTGATGGGCCTTCGCTGCGAGGGCCCTGCCTCTTGCGGTCCATCTTTGTTGGCGAAGCCGATAAGGCTCTGGATAGTAGCTCACCACTCCTCCATCTTCTCCGGGGCAGGAGGACAATCGAGGAGCAGCTGCGCACGTGCCAAGGCTTCCGCTGGCGTAGGCGGCGGCAACAGGTGCGAGGTACATGAGGTGCTCTGACTCCTAACCATATTAGAAGGAGCACCACCACGGTCCCACGCATCTTGGGATCGATGCGTAGAAATCTTTTCATGGGGATGCCCTGAACCACCAGCGCCATGACGTCGCTCGTCGTGCATGACCTGGGTAGGTCGTGATGCTTGCGCCGGCGCGGGAGCTCCAGCAGGCGCCCTCCGATCTCTGGAGTTCGTTGTGCCACCCGTAGGCAACACAGCGCCGTCTCTAGATCCGGCGGCGTGTAGGTTTCGGCTGCCACTGCGAACGATACCGCTTGCCTGGCTCGGATCACCAGAACACCATGGGGGTTCTAATCCTCTTCCTTCTGCACCCACGCCGTCGCCCGTACGCGAAGGTGTAGGCAAAACGGACGTGGACGGTTGCGCCGTCGCAGCGCTCTTCTTCTTGGGCGGCATGATGATGAAGAAACTGAGGCGCCGATCACTAGATCAGGTTCACGCAACCTTCAATCCCCCTACCTGGCGTGCCAAAGATGTCGGGGTACGACACCTATGGGATCCAAGGGACCCCTTTACGATTCGGCGGGGGGAGAGGTATACGCAAAGAGCAGAACCAACGATCGACGCGGGAAGTTTTTACCCAGGTTCGGGCCGCTGATCAGCGTAAAACCCTACTCCTGCTTTATATTCTTATTAATGTTCTTGAGCCCAGCCTTCAGGAGCGCTCGCTATGAACAGTACGTTCAAAGAGCAGCTACGCATGCAGAATGGGCCAGAAGTTCTCCTCCCCTGTAGCAGTTGCCTTGGGCCTCCTTTTATATCACAAAGGGGTCACCACAGTGGCAAAATGTACATACATTGAGGTGTAAAGTAGCTACAGGGTATCATACCTAACCCCTGACGGATTAGGACAAACGCATTTAATGCACCATGAGGTGTCCGTTTAGGTGTCCTCACTTTCTTGGGGATGGAAAAAGGGGCCAAACCATCAGCACCGCTTAAGCTCTCTTCCATTGGCGTGTCGCCACGCGTCCAAAGAAGGACCCAGAATGTCGGGTTTGTTGCTGTGCTAGAGCAGTGGCACAGCAACCAAACCTTGCCGGGCGTCGAAGCTTGCCGGGCACCAAGCCTTGCCGGGCGCCAAGCCTTGCCGGGCGCCAAGCCTTGCCGGGCGCCAATCCTTGCCGGGCTCCGCAGGCCACCCCGGCAAGATCTTGCCGGGGAAGCTGGCCTTCGGATTCCAGCTCTTCTTATCTGCTGATCCTCAGATCTCTGACTTGATGATTCCTTTGATGGCTTGAATCGACCTCAAACTGTTCCCCAGCAAGCCTTGCCGTGAGGATGGCTACAACTGCCCGTGCACAAGTACGGTGTACTAGTGGCCCAATACTTAGTACACCGACACCGGCACCCCATAGGACTGCTGCCCTGAGGCTGAGCCTGCCGGGCGCAGAACCCATTGGGAGAGACCAGCCCCCCGCCAACCCCTTTCAGCCAAAGGCCACTACGACCATCCTGACCGAAGCAGCGTTCGTGCCAGTAGATGGGAGCACCTTTGTTTCCGAGGCGGCGAGGTTTTCGTATGCACAAATTCTACTCACGGAACATGCATGGATAAGAGATGGAACTTATCTGTTCGGCTTGCCGGAGATCGCAGTATTGGCTTGTCTTCGCATCCTCTTCCTAGGACTAAGTCCACGGCAGGAGCCTGCCGTTTTTGCAAATGAAGATGATGCCAGATGCAATCTACCTACATGATCATGCAACCTATCTACATGAATCATGCAATGCTTATGAAATGCCTATGCATGCATGCAACTTGTCGGGGGCCCCCAGCGCTTCATTTATTTCTCTGTTGCTCAGGGTCTGCGCCTTTCTTTGTACAAGGGGTTACATGCAGCTAAGGCAAGGCCTGTACAAAAGGGTGGCTGCCGGGCAGGACCCGCCAGCCGTGCCTTACGGGTAGAACTTACAGAGATGCTCAATATTCCATGAGTTTTGCAATTGAATGCCATCTCCGGTCTCCAGACAGACTGCGCCAGGTCTGGTGACTCGTACGACCTGGTAAGGGCCTTCCCACTTTGGCGACAACTAGTTTGTACCCTTGGCGGACTGAACGCACCTAAGGACAAGGTCGCCTTCCTCAAAACATCGGGCATGAACCCTGCGGCTATGATAGCGATGTAGGGATTGATGATAGTGTGCAGCACACGTAGCAGCCCAGAGACGGTTCTCCTCGAGAAGCACGGCATCGTCACGCATGTGCTATTCCTGCGCTACTTCATCGTAGGCAAGCACTCGAGGTGACCCATAAATGAGTTCTGTGGGGACAACTGCTTCTGCCCCATAGACTAGGGAGAAGGGAGTCTACCCGGTAGCTCGGTTTGGTGTCGTTCTGAGTGACCAAAGAACCACCGGCAGCTCATTGATCCATTGCCTGCCGTGCTTCTGCAGCTTATCAAACATTCTCATCTTGAGTCCTCGCAGCACTTCAGGGTTCGCCCTCTTAGCTTGTCCATTGCTTCTGGGATGTGCGACAGATGCAAATGAGATCTTGCTTCCGAGGGCATGAACATATTGCATGAAGGCGCGGCTCGTGAATTGGGTGTTGTTGTCGGTGATGATCCGGGCAGGGACCCCAAAGCGGCACACCAATCCTTTCAAGAACTTGATAGCTGATTGAGCAGCCACCTTTCTCACGGCATCCACTTCTGGCCACTTTGTAAACTTGTCGATTGCAACGAACAAGAATTCAAAGCCCCCGGTAGCTCGGGGGAAAGGGCCGAGGATATCGAGCCCCCAGACCGAAAACGGCCATGACAAAGGGATTGTCTGGAGTGCTTGGGCAGGCAGATGGATGTTTTTGGAATGGAACTAACAGGCTTCACACTTGGTGACGAGCTCAACCGCATCTTGGAGGGCTGTGGGCCAATAGAATCCTTGCCGGAATGCTTTCCCACCAAAGCCCTTGATCCAATGTGGGAGCTACACATGCCTTTGTGTATCTCTGCCAGCAGTTCCTTTTCTCCTTCCTAGCAAATGCACTTCAACACACCATTGGGCCTTCTTCTGTATAGTGTGTCATCGACAAACTGATACATATTGGCCCTCCGGGCTACTCTTTCAGCTTCTTCTTGCTCTTCGGGAAGTTCTCTGGTTTGGAGGAAATGGACTATGTGCCTTGCCCAAGTTGGAGCCTGAGGCTCGGCAACGAGGACTAGCGGCACCTCCTCATTCGTGGGGGCGCATCCCTTGACTACGGGGACTAGTGGCCCGGCAGGAGGGTGCAGCCCGGCAAGCGAAGGGGAGTTGTTTCCGGCAGGGTCCCTGCCAGGAGCCCCTAAAGGCTCTACCGGGAGAGGCTTACCGGAATCCAATTTCCTCCTCTTTCGGGCCATTGTTGTCGTGGATACGGAGGGCTGAGTAAGATGGAGAACAAAAGTCCATGGTTCCACAGGAAGCTTCTGCGCAGCGCACTTTGACAGGTGATCAGCAATGCTGTTTTCTGCATGGGGTACGTGCTCTGTTTGCAACCCGTCAAAGCGCTCCTCCAATCTTCTCACTTCCTCGACGTATGCCTCCATCAATGGGCTTTGGTAATCCTTGTTGACTTGTCTCACCACCAGTTGTGAATCTTCTCGAATGATCAGCTTCTTGATTCCCAATTATGTGGCAATTCTGAGCCCGACAAGAAGCCCTTCATATTCTGTTGTATTGTTGGTTGCCTCCTCCCGGGAAAAGTGCATCTGGACGATGTACCTCAGGTGCTCTCCAGTGGGAGCCACGAGAAGCACGCCAGCCCCTGCACCTTGTAGGGAGAAGGCACCATCGCAATACATGATCCATTCTTGGGGCGCCTCCTTGCCGGGGATAACTGTTTCCTGTGCTTCATCATCAGGGGTTGGCGTCCATTCTGCAATAAACTCTGCTAACGTCCTGCTCTGAATTGTTGATGTGCTTTCAAACTTCAGGCCAAAGTTGGATAACTCCAATGCCCACTCAACTATCCTGCCGCTGGCCTCTGGGTTTCGAAGTATCCTTTGCAACGGGAAGTGGGTGACAACCGTGATCTCATGGGCTTGGAAGTAGTGGCGCAGTTTCCTTGAGGCCATGACAAGGCCAAAGATCAACTTTTGCACCCCAGAATACCTGGATCTAGCCCCCTGCAACAGGGAGCTGATGAAGTATACTGGGCGCTGCACCGCCTTCTTCCTTGCCGTGTCCTTGGGGTTGCTTCTGCTGCTGTGCTCTTCTTTGTCCTGATCCGTATCTGGCCTTGCCGGGCCGCTCTCTTCCTCTTCCCCGGGCGGGACACTTGCTGAGGTGGCTGCTTATTCCACTTCTCGCTGCGCTACTAGGGCCGCACTAACCACTTGATTAGTTGCTGCCAGATATAGCAGTAACGACTCTTGTGGTTTGGGTGCGACCAAAGTAGGCATAGAAGATAAGTAGGCCTTCAAATCCTGCAGCGCTGCATCTGCTTCCGGGGTCCACTTCATGGGTCCTGCCCTCTTCAAAATGTTGAAGAATGGCAAGGTGCGCTCGGCAGACTTGGAGATGAATCTGCTAAGCACGGCAACGCATCCTGTCAAACGCCTCACATCCTTAACTATCTTGGGTGCCTGTATCTGCTCAATAGCCTTGATCTTATCGGGGTTGGCCTCTATCCCACGGTGGGACACAAAGAAACCAAGTAGCTTGCCGGAGGGAACACCAAACATGCACTTCTCCGGATTTAGCTTCAAGTTGATCTTGCGCAGATTAGCAAATGTCTCTTCTAAATCCTGGATGAGGGTTGATCTGTCCTTGGTCTTGACCACAATATCATCCATATAGGCTTCAATGTTCCTGTGCAACTGTGGTTCAAAGCCAATCTGGACTGCTCTTGCAAAAGTGGACCCGGCACTCTTCAACCCGAAAGGCATGCGCACAAAGCAGTACGTGCCGCATGGGGTGATGAATGAGGTCTTTTCTTCGTCTTCCTTGGACATAAAAATCTGATGGTATCCAGAGTATGCATCCAGAAAAGAGAGCAACTCACATCCTGAAGTAGAATCCACGATCTTGTCGATGCACGGCAAGGGAAATGGGTCCTTTGGGCATGCCTTGTTCAGATCCGTAAAATCTATGCAAAGCCTCCATTTTCCATTAGCCTTGCGCACAACCACTGGGTTTGCTAACCATGTTAGATGTAGTACTCCTCTGACCAAACCAGCTGCTTCAAGTTTCTTGATTTCCTTGGCAATGAACTACTGCCGTTCCAAGGCCTGCTTCCAAACCTTCTGCTTGATGGGCCAGGCATGTGGGCAGACAGCAAGGTGGTGCTCGATTACCTCCATGGGAACACCGGGGATATCAGATGGTTGCCAGGCAAACACATCGATATTCGCCCACAGGAAGGCAACGAGCGCACTTTCCTATTTGTCATCAAGGGTGGCGCTAATAGTGAAAGTACCATCAGTGCCAGCCAGCCCTGCCGTGACCTTTTTCACTTGGGGTGGAGTAGCCTTGGATCTCTTGCTGTTGGAACTCTCCGGCGTGTCATCAACGGGCGCGGCACATTCACAGAGGTACGCTTCCCGGATTCCTTGCCAGTGCCTCTGCTATGCTTTTCCTTGGCGGGAACTGTGGCTTCCGTGACCTCTGCCGCGACCGCGTCCCGGTACATCTTATCCACGCAAATAATTGCATCTTTCTTGTCCAACGTAATGGAAATGACACCCATTGGCCCTGGCATCTTCAAGGTGTTGTAGGCATAGTGGGATGCTGCCATGAATTTGGCCAGGGCTGGGCGCCCAAGGATCCCGTTGTACGGCAGAGGGAGGTCAACCACATCAAACACAACTTTCTCAGTCCTGTAGTTCAACTCCCCTCCAAATGTCACCGGCAACGTAACCTTTCCCTTAGGATGGCTCCTGCCGGAATTGACTCCTTGAAACGTGCCTGTGGCCTTAAGTTCTTCCTCTGCTATCTGGAGTTTGCTGATAACCTTTGGGGAAATCAGATTCAACCTGGCCCCGCCGTCAACCAGCATCTTTGTGACCTTGAGGTTGTGAATTGTTGGTGAGACCAACAATGGCAAGCACCCTACCGCAGTAATGCGGTCGGGGTGGTCATCTTCATCAAAGATGATGGGCGTGCGTGACCACTTGAGCGGCTTCCGAGAATCTGCCGCTGGCTCCATGGCATTGACTTCACGCGCCCACTGTTTAAGTTGGTGGTGAGAGGAGTGCAAAGATGCACCCCCATCAATGCATAGGGCGTCAGTGGCCTTCTGGAATTCCTGCTCGCTGGTTTCCTCTTCATTCCCTCCATCACTCTCATTACTGCAATCCTCCTTCTCTCGGCCCTTGTCGGGTTTCCCTTGGTTCCGAGGAGCCTTGCCGGGGCGATTTGCTTCACCACCCCGGCCCTTCCCGCCAGCGCCATTCTGACCTTTTTCCTTATCACGCTTCTCATACTCAGCCTTCTATCTCTTGAAGAGCTGCTCAACTTGATAACACTCCTGGAGATCATGGCCCTTGGTCCGATGAATCTTACAGTACGGCCCATCACCTTTCCCAGCTTTCTCGGCAGCCGCCGCCTCCTGGCAGTCAGCGCATGCGGTAGCCTCCTTGCCGAGGGCTTCGGCCTTGGCCTTCTTGCCAGTACTAGGCGTGCCTGACCCCTCAACAACCATCACTGTCTTATCCTTGCGCTTCTTGTTGTGCTTCTTGTTCTTCTTCTTCTTACTGATGGTTTCGTCGTCATCTTCTGAGTCGATGTCGACGCAGTCTTCCTCTCCAGGAAGTTTCCTCCCCTCCTCCACCCGAGCACACTTGTCCACCAAAGTGTAGAGCTCCTTCACAGTCTTGGGCAACCGAACGTTCATCTTGGAACGTATCCTGCGGTTGCGCATGTTGGATTGGAAGGCAGCTATCACGGCAGCTGGGTGGATATCTGGGATATTTCTGTGGACTCGACTGAATCTCTGCAAGTACTTCCGCAGAGTTTCTCCTTCTTTCTGCCGGAGAAGCTGCAAGTCGCTGGGCCACCCTGGTTCTTGATGGCCGCCTGTGAAGGCACCAATGAACTCGTGGCACAGGTCAGCCCAGATCGAAATGGAGTTCTCCGGCAGGTGCATCAGCCAAGACCTCGCATTTGACTTGAGGGCCAAAGGGAAGTAGTTGGCGAACACCTTCTCATCTCTTCCCCCGGCAGCTTGAATAGAGATGGTGTAGATGCTCAAGAACTCTACCGGGTTTAGTCTCCCATCATACTTCTCGGGTATCTCTGGCTTGAACTTGCGAGTGGACGGCCAACGGACTTGCCGTAGCTCACGGGTGAAGGCAGGGCACCCAACCTCGAAAGGCAGGCACCCGCCATCTCCGAGCACGGGCTCATCGACGTCGGGGCCATCGCACCCATTGGTCCGGCGGGGGTTGTCGCGGCGCCGCTCGTCGATGATGCGAGCGCCTTCCCTTCGCCTGCCCTCCGGGGCACGCTGTCGGCCTTGACACGCTCGAGGATCTGACGAAGCCATCGAGACATCATCGGGCACTTGGTTTTGCGGCTCCCGGGTGGCTTGCCGTGGTGGGGATTGCACTGTGAGGGTGGCCCCTCCCGCACGACCAGCCGCACGAGCCGTCGTTGCTGCCTGGGAAGGCCGTGGCGGTCCGGCCCGCTACGATCCTTCCGCCTCGGCAAAACCAATCAAACTTTGGATGGTGGCTCGCCACTCATCCATCTGGTCTGCCGCCGGTGGAAATCTCAATAGCAGTTGGGCTCGCGCCATGGCCTCTGAGGTAGTGCTTGGCATAGGTGATGACGATGTAGATCGTAGCGTCGCTCGGCTCCTGATGTTGCCGGTGGCGACTGTGCCGCACCCTTGCTGCTATGAACCAGCCGTTTGGACGGCATGGTGACGCGGCGGAGGCGCCTAAGGGCCAGCGGCTCCGTTGGGCACAGTAGCTGGGTCAGCCTGCCCCAGGGGTGGTGCGTGCCCTGCGGTCGCGCCCGCAGCAGGGGCGGCCGAAGGGTTGATATTCGCCCCAAAGCGTGCATTATCACTGTCCGTTGGCGAGGAGAAGGGGTTCAGGCGGAATGATCCCTCCATCCGTACCTCGTGGAGCATGGTCATCGGGATGTTGCTGATGTTGTCCTTCCCCGGTACCTCTCGTTCCTGCTTCGGCCGTGGGGGAGGTGGTGACGGCGCCGCCTGCGCCGACCACATCCCCCATAGCATCCACACCCTCGCGAGCCCCCGCATTCCCCGCGACGTCGGCGGTCATGGGCGGCGGAGCCTTCGAGGTGGACGGGTGATTTGCAGCTCCGGGCTTCCTCTTGGGCGCCATAGTCGATGACGCCGTCGATGATGAAAATGTCGATGAAGATGACGCGCAGCGTACGCTCTCGGTTTCGCACAAGTGATCTCCCTACCTGGCGTGCCAAAGATGTCGTGGGAAACCACGGCCACCTATGGGGCCATGAGCCCCTTTTGGTTCGGCGGGGGGATGGGCACGTTGCACAAAGAGCGGAGAAGCGTCGCGCAGCACGACAGAGATCACACGGGCAGTCTTTACCCAGGTTTCGGCCGCCATGAGGCGTAAAACCCTACTCCTGCTTTGGTGGATTGATGGTGGATAATGGTGGTTAACGTAGCACACTCGCCCGGCAAGGTTGCTCTGGGGGCGAGAGTGGCTACGCGCGTATGGATATGCGAGGGTCCCACCCTTTCTACGGTCGCCATGGGCCTCCTTTTATAGATTAAGGGGTCACCACAGTGGCAAATCAGTCTTTGCGTACTGATTAGATAGCTAATAGTGCTATCATATCTAACTCTGCAGGCTGACAGAGCGCATTAAATGCACCGCTCAGTGTCACATCATAGCTCGCCCGGCAGGCCCTGCCGGGCTGTTTTGCCAGCTTCGCGCCTGCTTGCTTGACACGTCTCAGGACGGGTGTCATATGGAGGTGTTTGCTATAGGAAGTGGCCGCCATGTGGAAGAAAGCAGCCACTTAGTCACCTTGGAGCTCGACACCGCTTTGATTACTGACTTGCATCGCTTGTGAGGTGGAGTGGCTTGCCTCCGCCAGCCCCGGCAGGCCTGCTGGGACGATCTGGGAGCTTGCTTCCGGGGCAAAACCCAACCCTGCTAGGCTCGCCTGCCCGGCAAGGTAGGCCCTTCCCTTAGCGATGCCTTGTTCCTCTGGCTCACCTTGGCCTTCTTGACTTGCACTTGGATCCTTCAAAGGAATTGATCCTCCTTGCTTGGCCTGATCTTGGTCTTGTAATCTTGTCTCTGGCCTGTGCACAGTCCGTGCAATGGACCCAGGGTCTGTTGCACCGACACTAGGTGACCATGTCTTGCTATACAATTCTTGTTTAAGATTTTTTGCAGGAAAACTTCTCTCTAAATGGGAAGGGCCTTACATTATCGAGGAAGTTTATCGTTCCAATGCCATCAAGATCAACAACGCCGAAGGCACTAACCCGAAGGTGATAAACGGGCAAAGAATCAAACATTATATCTCAGGTACTCCCATAAATGTTGAAACCAATATTATTAATACCATAACACCGGAGGAGTACATAAGGGAAACTTTCCAGAATGTTCCAGACCTCCGAAAAGGAATAGGTATGTGATACGGTAGAAAACCGACTCCAAAACTTTCCCAAAGCAATTTTACTCCGTTTTGGAATATTTAAAAAATTAGGAAAATAAAAGTAGTCCGAAAAGTGCACGAGGAGGCGACAAGCCTTGGGGGCGTGCCCTACCCCCTGGGCGCGCCTCCTAGGCTTTTGGCCACCCCGTGTGCCCTCTGGACTCTGTTTTCTTGCAGTACACTTCTTTTGGTCGGTAAAAATTCATTATATAATCTCCCGAAGGTTTTGACCACCGTACCACGGCAATATCCTCTGTTCTTGTTTCGAGCTGTTTTTTCTGACAGATCTAGATCGCCATGACGTGCCCAAGCGCTCCGAAGGACAAGTTCTTCGAGAAAGTCATCAACCCCTACCTTGCGGAGGTGCTGCAACACCCTCAAAGCATTGAGATGCGTGAGCGGGTGCTGCACATCCGGGATGTTCAAGGGCCAAGGAGGACCGGAAGCGTGGAGACCAGGCTTGAAGCAATGGAGCAGCAAGTCTTTAAGTGCCAAGGATGGTGGAACGCGAACTCAATGCTAATCACCCCATGATCATGGAATTTACCCGTGACCACAAGCTGGACACCAAGGACATCGGAGAGGCCATCTTCAAGCTTCACGAGAAAATCGAGCATCTCCAAGCCCAGATCTATGACCTGCAAAACCAAAACTGTGAGTATGAATACAGATTTAAGAGGATGAGTTTGGCTGCAGATTTGAGGATCCCGGAGACTCATTCATCTTTTTACGATGGTGAACCTATGCCTTGGAAGACGGAGGACAAGCTTCCCACATCATCAACTCCATCATCACCACCTCCGAAGAAAGAGACCTAAGTACATGGGAATGGGCACTCCCCTTGGCTTGTGCCAAGCTTGGGGGAGATGCCCCGGTATTGTATCACCATCACATCTTTAACTTTATCATTTTTCTTAGTTCGATCCTTTTGGTTATATCTTGGTTTAGTAGAATAAAGTTTTTAGTATGATCTAGCTTTGAGTTCCCTCTATGTAATCGAGTCCGAGAGTTATATAATAAAGATTAGTTTTGAGTTGAGGGCTTTGCTTTTCGCTATGATCTTGAGTAAAAGAAAATAAAGAATAAAAGAAATAAAAAGATTATATAATGATCTTATGGGAAGTGATGACTTCACATATAAGAAGTATGTCTTACAAAATTTGTTGGGAGTTGACAAACATAGTTTTGGTCATTGTTGCAATTAGTAAGAAGTAATTAAGAAAGAGAGGTCTCACATGTAAATACACTATCTTGGACATCTTTTGTGATTGTGAGCACTCATTAAAATATTATATGCTAAAAGGTTGATGTTGGACAAGGAAGACAACATAATGGGTTATGTTTCCTTATATCCGAATAGAAGTTATATTGTCATGGATCCTCCAACATGTTGAGCTTGCTTCACATCCTATGCTAGCCAAATCTTTTGCACCAAGTAGAGATACTACTTGTGCATCCAAAATCCCTTAAACCCAGTTTTTGCCATGAGAGTCCACCATACCTACCTATGGATTGAGTAAGATCCTTCAAGTAAGTTGTCATCGGTGCAAGCAATAAAAAAATTGCTCTCTAAATATGTATGATCTTTTAGTGTGAGGAAAATAAGCTTTATACGAACTTGTGATATGGAAGAAATAAAAGCGACGGACTGCATAATAAAGTTCTTTATCACAAGCGGCAATATAAAGTGACGTTCTTTTGCATTAAGATTTTGTGCATCCAACCATAAAAGCACATGACAACCTCTGCTTCCCTCTATGAAGGGCCTATCTTTTACCTTTTACCTTCTACCCTTATACAAGAGTCATGGTGATCATCACCTCTTCTTTTTATACTTTTTCTTTTTGGCAAGCACTATATGTTGGGGAAGATCCAGATATATATATCCACTCGGATGTAGATATTCATAAACTATTATTGTTGACGTTACCCTTGAGGTAAAAGGTTGGGAGGCAAAGTTATAAGCCTCTATCTTTCTATGTGTCCGATTGAGGCTTTGATCTCATAAGTACCGCGTGAGTGTTAGCAATTATGAAATATTAAATGATAGTTGAGTATGTGGACTTGCTATATAAAAGCTCTTACATTGACTCTTTCTGATGTTATGATAAATTGCAATTGCTTCAATGACTGAGATCATAGTTTGTTGGTTTCCAATAAAGTTTTTGATTCATACTTTACCTTGTGGATGAATCGTTACTTTAGCATAAGAAGTTATATGACAATATATGTTGTTGTTATAAGGATGATCATGATGCCCTCATGTTCGTATTTTATTTTATCGACACCTCTATCTCTAAACATGTGGACATAATTATCGATTTCGGCTTCCGCTTGAGGACAAGCGAGGTCTAAGCTTGGGGGAGTTGATACGTCCATTTTGCGTCATGCTTTTATGTTGATATTTATTGCATTATGGGCTGTTATTACACATTATGGTACAATAATTATGCCCTTTCTCTCTTATTTTACAAGGATTACACAAAGAGGGAGAATGCCGATAGCTGGAATTCTAGACTGGAAAGGAGCAAATCTGAGAGACCTATTATGCACAACTCCAAAAGTCCTAAAAATTTACGGAGAATTATTTTTGAATATATAAGAATTATTGGGCGAAGACAATACCAGAGGGGACCCACCAGGTGGCCACAAGCCTGAGGGCGCGCCCTACCCCCCTGGGCGCGCCCCTAGGGCTTGTGGGCCCCCTGGCAGGTCTCCAGTGTCCATCTTCTGCTATATGAAGGGTTTTTACCTGAAAAAAAATCAGAAGGAAGCTTTCAGGACGAAGCTCCGCCGTCTCGAGGCGGAACCTGGGCAGAAGTAATCTAGGGCTCCGGTGGAGCTATTCTGCCGGGGAAACTTCCCTCCGGGAGGGGGAAATCGAAGCCATCGTCATCACCATTGATCCTCTCATCGAGAGGGGGTCAATCTCCATCAACATCTTTACCAGCACCATCTCCTCTCAAACCCTAGTTCATCTCTTGTATTCAATCTTTGTCTCAAAACCTCAGATCGGTACCTATGGGTTGCTAGTAGTGTTGATTACTCCTTGTAGTTGATGCTAGTTGGTTTATTTGGTGGAAGATCATATGTTCAGATCCTTAATGATATTCAATACCCCTATGATCTTGAACATGAACATGCTTTGTGAGTAGTTACCTTTGTTCCTGAGGACATGGGAGAAGTCTTGTTATAAGTAATCATGTGAATTTGGTATTCGTTCGATATTTTGATGAGATGTATGCTGTCTTTCCTCTAGTGGTGTTATGTGAACATCGACTACATGACACTTCACCATGATTTGGGCCTAGGGGAAGGCATTGGGAAGTAATAAGTGGATGATGGGTTGCTAGAGTGACAGAAGCTTAAACTCTAGTTTATGCGTTGCTTCGTAAGGGGCTGATTTGGATACACATGTTTCATGCTATGGTTAGATTTATCTTAATTCTTCTTTCGTAGTTGCGGATGCTTGCGAGAGGGGTTAATCATAAGTGGAAGGCTTGTCCAAGTAAGGACAGCACCCAAGCACCGATCCACCCACATATCAAATTATCAAAGTAACGAACGCGAATCATATGAGCATGATGAAAACTAACTTGACAACAATTCCCATGTGTCCTCTGTTGGAGCCGACTCTCTCAGCCCTCTTCTCTCTTGGTTGTTTCACACAACACACACAAGAACACAAGGAATTTTGGTGCCATACTGTGTCACACAGCCGATGTTTTCCTCTCTCTATATTTCTTCTTGTACCAAAACAAAGATGCTTTACAGCCCTTAAGTAGTACTCACACATGCACAACGGGCACTATGCTTGCCCACTTACTAGCCCATGCATGCACTAACCCAGGCCACTAACAGCACACACACACATGCAGCTAACAAGAATTGATCTTATCTAACTACGAACCTTTTCTCAAGGTCGCAACAGACTCACCCATCCATCGGCTTCAACTTGTGCAGGTCGTTGGCTTCAGAACATCATGCATCACTGTCTCACACCGCTAGCTAGCCAGCTTCACGCGGTAGCTCGGACTTTCTCCATGCATGATTCTCCTTCTGAAACTACTGACTCGTACGCATCACACGTACCTCTGCACACATATTACTACGTGCAACTACTACATGCAAGACTGAAATAAACATGAAGATACAAAATATCAAGATTAAACCTAACATTCAACCCCTAATCTTGATATCCATTCTGTAGCCTCAAAGAAGAGCCAGCTCGTCCTCGACGCCGAGTAGTGCCTTCTCCTCATTCTCCTTCCTTTTCTCAGGACACTCCCAAGCAAAATGTCCAAAGTCATCACAGTTATAGCACTGTATCTCGCTCTTGTCTTTGCGCCTTCCACCACGGCCATGTCCGCGGCCACGGCCGCGCCCTCGCGACGAGTCATGCCCTCTCGCCATGAGGAGCTGCTCTTCTTCACGTCCTATCTCCCACCCCTTGATGAGCTCCTCGTGCGCCTTGAGTGAACCAATGGCCTCCTCCATGACTATCTTGTTGGTGTCGCCGAACAATGCAATGGACGAAGCAACATGGATGAACTTGTTGGAGACGGCTCGCAGCAGCTTCTTTACGACGTACTTCTCCTCCAACGGATCAGCAAGCTCACGGATGCGCCCCACGAGCGTCGTGAACCTCGCCGCGAAATCATCCACGGACTCCGCATAACCCATCTTGAGGCCATCAAACTTCGAGCGCAAGGATTGAATCCTCGCCTCTCAGATGCGCTCGACGCCAACATGCATGGAGCGTAGCACCGCCCACACATCGGCCGCGGTCTCCTTCTCCGCAACTTGCAGCAGCATCGGGTCATCGATCAACTGGGAGATGATCATCATGGCCATCTCCTCCTTGCCCTTGTCGACCTCCGTGGACGACGTCTCGCGACCAACGACAGCCCATGCGCCGTTGGCTCGCAAGAGGTACTTCATCCTCATCGCCCATGCCACGTAGTTCGTCCTCGTGAGCAGCGGGAACAGGAGCTTCCCCGCCGCCGCCGTCGCGGCAGCCGCCATCGCCGCCGAGTCGTTTGGCACCAATGCTCCACTCACTGAAGAGTCACGTGGCATCGTCTTCGTCATCACCTAGCGCTGATACCAAATGTTGGAGCCGACTCTCTCAGCCCTCTTCTCTCTTGGTTGTTTCACACAACACACACAAGAACACAAGGAATTTTGGTGCCGTACTGTGTCACACAGCCGACGTTTTCCTCTCTCTATATTTCTTCTTGTACCAAAACAAAGATGCTTTACAGCCCTTAAGTAGTACCCACGCATGCACAGCGGGCACTACGCTTGCCCACTAACTAGCCCACGCATGCACTAACCCAGGCCACTAACAACACACGCACACATGCAGCTAACAAGAATTGATCTTATCTAACTACGAACCTTTTCTCAAGGTCGCAACAGACTCACCCATCCATCGGCTTCAACTTGTGCAGGTCGTTGGCTTCAGAGCATCATGCACCACCGTCTCACACGGCTAGCTAGCCAGCTTCACGCGGCAGCTCGGACTTTCTCCATGCATGCTTCTCCTTCTGAAACTACTGACTCGTACGCATCACACGTACCTCTGCACACATATTACTACGTGCAACTACTACATGCAAGACTGAAATAAACATGAAGATACAAAATATCAAGATTAAACCTAACATCCTCGGGAGCGCTTTGCTTTACATAAGAGTTCGTCCAGGCTTATCCTTTGCTACAAAAAGGATTGGGCCACCTTGCTGCACCTTTGTTACTCTTGTTACTTGTTACCCATTACGAATTATCTTATCACAAAACTATCTGTTACCGATAATTTCAGTGCCTGCAAAGAATACCTTGCTGAAAACCGCTTGTCATTTCCTTTTGCTCCTCGTTGGGTTTGACACTCTTACTTATCGAAAGGACTATGATAGATCCCCTATACTTGTGGGTCATCAGGGAGACTCTCATCTACTCAGGGAATGAGTCCTCAACCGGAGAGACAGAGTCAATATACCAGCTTCAAGACGGTGGGCTTGGGGGCTGTTCCGATGGCAACATGATTCCGGACCCCTACGAGCCTCCTTGCCGAGCCGCCATCTTTATGGCTGGGACAGCGCCGGTTCTCAATTCTTCAACGACTGCAGCTGTAACATCTGATTCGGCTGTCGCAGCGGCCGGCTCAGCCAGGCCGCCGACTCAGTTACTATCTGACCTCATAGGTACTTTGACGACTCTGCTAGCGACCAAAGTCACCGCTGCAAATCAAGCAGAGCGCAATGCAGAGATTGTGAAAATTCGCGAGCAGATGCCCAAGGCCCAGGAGAATATCAATGCTGAGAACATCCAGATGGCTGCGCTGAAAGCTTAGGTGGATGCAGAAGCAGAACGCCTGAAGGCGGAGGCTTGGCGTCTAAATCTGGACCAGAACGCATCTAATGCAGTGTTCCGGAGAAGGCACCAGAGTTGTTTACCATTGGTGTATGACCCGACACGCCTGTTTGACGCGCCCGGAGCAGGGCCAAGCACTCCGGAAGCACGGGTTATCCCCCAGTAGAACCCGGATGTGCCAGGAAACCGAGCGGTGACTCAACCCAGTCAGCCCGACGACACGGAGAGAAGAGCCAAGGTCCAACCGCCCCCTGTTCAGACGCCACCATAGCGTTTTCTGACACCACCTGGGCATTTTCCAACTCGGTGGATAACATGGTAGCGGTGGCAACTCATCTTGCAACAATTCCTATCACCGGCGAGTCACCAGCCGCGGTGGAAACCCGGAATGCAGGTTAGCTCCTACAAACAGCCATCGCACAACAGGCTAACTACTCGTACAGTCATGATCGTGTGCACTCAACTCCCCTTCCAAGCCGTAGTTATAGCCGGCGTATTGAGTCACCCGCAGTCTCTAGCAGCGAGCGATGCCATAACCCGCCCCATGTTGACCTGCCTCTTATTCCAAGGACTAAGGCTCAAGCGATTGTGAACGGGGGGAGGGCCTGCTGAGAGGCGGAGGCAGCAAACCAGGGGGCTTATGAGCCGCCCCCTATGGTTCCTTTAGCTTCAGTAGGAGCCGGGTCAAGTGCCAGAAGCATTGGAGTGCCGTGTTTAGTGCCGGCTTTACGCAATGAGCGCATGCCTAAGGATTTCAAAGGTCCCCGTACGATACCTAATTACACATCAGATCTGGAGCCTGCGGGTTGGATCGAGAGTTATGAGCTAGCCATGGATATGTTGGATGTTAGCGACGCGGTGTGTGCCAACTACTTCATCATGATGTTGGAAGGGCCAGCTCGCATGTGGTTAAAAAGCCTGCCTCCTAATTCTATTAGCTCATAGGCGGAGTTAAAGGCACGTTTTATCAAGAACTTTCAAGGAACATGCAAGCAGCCGTTGATGATTGTTGATTTGGATCACTATGTGTAGCGTGAGTGTGAGTCGGCCCATCATTGGGTTCGGCAGGTCTCCACGATCATCCACTCGTCAGATAACATTGCGGCGGCTCAAGATGTTCTAATTCTGGAGAAGAACTGTCACTTCCTACCCCTTAAGCAGAAGCTTGGGCGGCTCAAGCGCAAGTGCCAGGACATGGGTGACCTCATGAGTGCTCTCACCAAATATGCGGATTATGATAATACAAAGGACCCTAGCTCTGATGATGATAAGTCCAACAAAGGCAAGAAAAATGGCGGTGCTAAGGGCCAGCAACAGTATGTGGCAGGGCACAATGGCAACAACAAGGGTAATGGTGGTAAGCGCAGACACCCCGATGGCGGGTCAGATCTTGTGGCTAACACCAACACTGGGTATAAAAATCAACGTCGTAATGGCAATGGCAAGCAGCCCTTCAATGAAGGAAGGTCACAGAATCTTGAGGAAATGCTCAATGGCCCTTGTCCAAAGCACAGTTATCCTAACAAGCCATCTAAACATGCTTGGAAGGATTGTTATATCATGCGGGAGTTCAAGAACCAGACGTTTCAACAGCATTATGACAATGGTAATGGGCCGCCTGGCGGGTCAGGCCCCGGATCCCAGGGAGCCGGCTTTGGTGGTGGCGGGTCAAACACTGGCTATCAGAGTCAGGGTAGCCATGGTGACCATAACCAACAGTCTGGTCAGGGCAATCAGCAGAATCACCAGTCTGGGTATCATAATAATCCTAAGCAGTTAAACAGTGGCCAATATCATGTCTTTGATGTCGCTTGAACTACCTCGGTATTTCCCCAAAGAGGAAGGGATGATGCAGCACAGCTACGGTAGGTATTTCCCTCAATTATGAAACCAAGGTATCAATCCAGTAGGAGAACCAAGCAACACTATGTAAACGGTACCTACACACAAAGAACAAATACTTGCAACCCGACGCTTATGAGGGGTTGTCAATCCCTCTACGGGTAACGGCGCCAGAAATTGTCAAGTTGACGGGATAAAAAGTGTGTAGATTGGAAAAATAGATCTCGATAAAACGCGAAATAAAATAATTAATAAAAAAGTGCAGCAAGGTATTTTTGGGTTTTTGGAATAATAGATCTAAAAATAAAAGCAAATAAAAATAGATCTCAAAGCAAATATGATAAAGAATAGACCCCGGGGCCATAGATTTCACTAGTGGCTTCTCTCAAGAAAATAGCACACGGTGGGTAAACAAATTACTATTGGGAAATTGATAGAAGATTGAATAATTATGACGATATCCAAGGCAATGATCAATATGTATAGGCATCACATCCAAGATTAGTAGACCGAGTCCTGCCTGCATCTACTACTATTACTCCACACATCGATCGCTATCCAGCATGCATCTAGTGTATTAAGTTCATGGAAAAACAGAGTAATGCAATAAGAACGATGACATGATGTAGACGAGATCTATTCATGTCGGAATAGCCCCCATCGTGTTATCCTTAATAGCAACGATACATGCATTTCTTGCTGCCCCTTCTGTCACTGGGAAAGAACACCGCACGATTGAACCCATCACAAAGCACATCTTCCCATGGCAAGAAAAATCGATCTAGTTGGCCTAACTAAACCAAAGATTCGAAGAAGAAATACGAGTCTATAAATAATCATGCATATAAGAGATCAAAAGAAAACTCAAATAATATTCATAGATATAGATCTAATCATAAACTCAAAGTTCATCGAATCCCAACAAACACACCGCAAAAAAAGAGTTACATCAAATAGATCTCCAAGAGAACATTGTATTGAGAATCAAAAGAGAGAGAGAGAGGAAGCCATGTAGCTACTGCCTACGGACCCGTAGGTCTATGATGAACTACTCACGCATCATCGGAGAGGCACCAATGAGGATGATGAACCCCTCCGTGATGGTGTTGAGATTGGATCTCATGGTTCTGGAACTTGCGGTGGCTGGAATTGTGTTTCGTCGACTCCCCTAGGGTTTCTGGAATATTTGGGTATTTATAGGGTGAAGAGGCAGTGCGGGAGGTCACTGAGGGGGGCACAACCCCCTGGGCGCGCCCTGGTGGGTTGTGCCCACCTCGGGCCTCCCCTCTGGTACTTCTTTGGCCCATCTTGTGTCTTCTGATCCAAAAAAATTCTCCAAAAAGTTTCGCTGCATTTGGACTCCATTTGGTACTGATATTCCGCAAAGTAATAAACAAGCAAAAAACAACAACTGGCACTGGGCACTATGTCAATAGGTTAGTCCCAAAAAATGATATAATGTTGCTATAAAATGATTGTAAAACGTCCAAGAATGATAATATAACAGCATGGAGCAGGCAAAAATTATAGATATGTTGGAGACGTATCAGCATCCCCAAGCTTAATTCCTACTCGTCCTCGAGTAGGTAAATGATAGAAACAGAATTTTTGATGTGGAATGCTGCCTAACATGTTCATCACATATTCTTTTCTTTTGTAGCATGGACATTTGGACTTTTATATGGTTCAAAGCAATAGTCTAGTTTTGACATGAAGATTTCAATACTCAAGCATATCCACAAGCAACCTTGTCTTTCAAAATATCAACACTAAAGAAAGTTATCCCTAGCCCATCATGCTCAATCATTGATCCATTCATGAAACACACTCGCATATTAGCTACATCCAATGCTCAAGTATGATCATAGTGCCCCTTAGTTGGTGCTTTATAAGAGAAGATGGAGACTCAAATAAAAAAATTTGCATAAAGTAAATAGATAGGCCCTTCGTAGAGGGAAGTAGGGATTTGTAGAGGTGCCAGAGCTCAAAGCTTAAATTGAGAGATAAAATTTTTGAGAGGCATACTTTTCCTATCAACGAAAACAACCGAGTAATTCCCAACACTTTCCATGCTAGATATATCATAGGCGGTTCCCAAACATAAAATAAAGTTTATTCCTTTTTCCACCATTCTTTCACAATCCATGGCTAGCCGTATCCACAGGTGCCCTCCATACCAAAACTTTCCAAGGATTATTTGACAACATAAAGTAAATTTCTTTTTCATTTCAGGACTGGGCATCCCTATTACCACCGTACTCTCGTGCAATGACAAGTGAATAAACACTCACCTTGAGAATAACACATCTAGCATGGAAAATATTGGCCACCCCCTGCCGCTTCATGAGCGGTACGAGCACACAAAAAGGAAATTTATTTTGAAAATTAGAGATGGCACATACAAATTTGCTTAGAACGGCATGGAAATACCGCATATAGGTAGGTATGGTGGACTCATGTGGCAAAACTGGGTTTAAAGAATTTGGATGCACATATGAAACCTTAACACCAATATTCTTACTAAAGCATAATTATTCACCAACATGACTCATATATCACTATCATCATATCTCAAAACTATTACAAATAATCAAGTTTATTTTGTCCAATGATCTTCATGAAAGTTTTTATTATATCCCTCTTGAATATCTATCACTTTGGGACTAGTTTCATATGTTGCATTTGCTTTTGACAAGTTTAAACAAATTTAAGTGAAGAACATGAGCATAAATTTTTTCATCTCTCAAAATAATATAAGTGAAGCATGAGAGAATTTCTTAAAAAATTTACTAACTCTCAAATAAATCTAAGTAAAGCATGAGAGCATTTCTTCAAAAATATTAAAGCACACCGTGCTCAAAAAGATATAAGTGAAGCACTAGACCAATTCCATAGCTAATTTTTTTTAAGTGAAGCATAAAGAGCAATTCTAACAAATCATAGCATAATTTTGGCTCTCTCAAATAGGTGTGTCCATCAAGGATACTTGTGACAAACTAAGAAGCAAAACAAGCAAAGAATCATATAATACAAGTCGCTCTAAGCAAAACTCATGATATGCGATGAATAAAAATATAGCTTCAAGTAAAATACCGATGGTCGTTAGAAGAAAGAGGGGATGCCTTCCAGGGCATCCCCAAGCTTAGTTGCTTGGTTCTCCTTGAATATTATCTTGGGGTGCCATGTGGCATCCCCAAGCTTAGGCTCTTTTCACTCCTTATTCCTTCATCCATCGTTATCTCACCCAAAACTTGAAAACTTCAATCACACAAAACTTAACAAAACCTTCGCGAGATCCGTTAGTATAATAAAGCAAATCACCACTCTAAGTACTGTTGCAAACTGATTCATATTTTATTATTGCATTATATCTACTGTATTCCAACTTTACCATGGCTTATACCCCCCAATACAATCCATAGATTCATCAAAATAAGCACACAATGCAATGAAAACAGAATCTGTCAAAAAGAGAACAGTCTGTAGTAATCTGAACTCTAACCATACTTCTGTAACTCCAAATATTCTAAAAAATTAGTACAACATAGGAAATTTGTATATAAATCTTGTGTAAAAAATTCAGAAACTTTAGTCACTTCTGTGATTTATGAAAATTATTTTACTGGACGCAAAAGTTTTTGTTTTCCAACAAGATCAAATCAACTATCACCCAACATGATCCCAAAGGCTTTACTTGGCACAAACACTAATTAAAACATAAAAAACACAATCATAACAGAGGCATAATTGTGCAAACACTCAAGAATAGAAAGAAAAAGGCAAAAATAAATTTTATTCATTGGGTTGCCTCCCAACAAGCGCTATCGTTTTATGCCCCTAGCTAGGCATAATGCATAGATTCAAGTATTGTCATATTTAGTTTTTGATCCATAGAATTCCCTCATGATTGATCAATATGGTGGCCTAATTATTATTCTAGGGAAGTGTTCCATACCCTTCCTTAGTGGAAATTGAAATTTATTATTTCCTTCTTTCATATCAATCACGGCACCAATAGTGCGTAAAAACGGTCTACCAAGTATAATTGGACAAGACAGATTGCAATCAATATCAAGAACGATAAAATATATGGGCACATAATTTCTATTTTCAAGAATAAGAACATCATTAATTCTTCCCAAAGGCTTTTTAATAGTAGAATCCGCTAGGTGCAAATTAAGAGAACATTCTTCAATATCGGTAAGACCAAGCACATCACATAAAGATTTCGGAAACACTAGCACCCAAATCACATAAAGCAAAACACTCATATTTTCTAATATTGACTTTGATAGTAGGTTCCCATTCAGCATGCAATTTTCTAGGAATTGAAATCTCTAATTCCAACTTTTCTTCCAAAGCTTTCATCATGGCATCAACAATATGTTTAGTAAAAGCTTTATTTTGTTCATAAGCATGGGGTGAATTTATCATGGATTGCAACAAACAAATACAATCAATCAAAGAGCAATTATCATAATTAAAGTCTTTGTAATCCAAAAGAGTGAGCACATCACTAGTTAATGTTTTGACCTCTCCAAACCCACTTTTATCAATTTTTTCATCAAGATTTTCACCCTCCGAATTATCGGGATGCCTTCTAACTAAAGTTGACTCTTCTTCAGTCCCTTTATCATTAATCTTAATTTTACTAAAAAGGAATTAATAGAAGAAACACCAATCACTTTAAGATCTTCATCATTTTTACGAAAGCAATCACTAGAAAACGCTCTTTCTAAAAATTCTCTTTTAGCTCTAAGCATAGCGGTTCTTTTCTTACTTTCATACATAGAAACATATAAAGCTTTAATTGATTCATCAACCTTGGGTACAAAATTTTTCAACTTGAGATTTTCTACATCGTGAGAAATTCTGTCAATGCTTCTAGACATATCATCAATCTTATTCAACTTTTCTTCTATCGTAGTATTGAAAACTTGTTGAGCATTGATAAATTCTTTAATATTATTCTCAAGATCAGAGGTGTTCCTATTATTATTGTAAGAAGGATTACCATAATTATTAGAGGAATTTCCAGGAAAAGGCCTAGGATTAAAATTACCTCTATAAGCATTGTTATTAAAATTATTTCGCGAGACAAAATTCACATCTACGGGATCACTATTTTGCTCAATCAAAGTAGACAAAGGCACATCATTAAGATCAATAGGAGCACTTTTATTAGCAACCAATTTCATTAGAGCATCAACTTTTTCACTCAACGTACTAATTTCTTCAACCGAATTAACTTTTTTACTGGTAGGCGCTCTTTCAGTATGCCATTGTGAATAATTTGCCATAATATTATCAAGCAATTTTGTAGCTTCACCCAAAGTAATTTCCATAAAAGTACCACCCACGGCGGAATCTAAAAGATTTCTAGAAACAAAGTTCAATCCCGCATAAAAATTTTGTATGATCATCCAAAGATTTAATCCATGAGTAGGACAATTTCTTAGCATCAACTTCATTCTTTCCCAAGATTGTGCAACATGTTCATGCTCAAGTTGCTTAAAATTCATGATTTGAGTTCTAAGGGAAATAATTTTCACGGGTGGAAAATACTTAGTAATAAAAGCATCTTTGCACTTATCCCAAGAATCGATACTATTGCGAGGCAAAGAAGAAAACCAAATTTTTGCATGATCCCTCAAAGAGAAAGGAAATAATTTCAACTTCACAATATCATTGTACACATCTTTTTTCTTTTGCATATCGCATAATTCTACGAATGTGTTTAGATGGGACGCGGCATCCTCATTAGGAGTGCCGAAAAATTGATCTTTCATAACAAGATTCAACAAAGCGGCATTAATATCACAAGATTCCGCACTAGTGGTGGGAGGAGCAATCGGAGTGCTAATAAAATCATTGTTATTGGTATTGGAAAAATCACACAACTTGGTGTTTTCTTGAGTCATCGTGACTACGCAAACAAGATTGCAAACAAAAATAGATCTGACGAGAAAATGGCGAACGAAAAAGAGGGCGAATAAAACGGCAAATTTTTGTGAAGTGGGGGAGATGAAAATGAGAGGCGAATGGCAAATAATGTAAATTGCAAGGAGATGAGATTTGTGGTTAGGAACCTAGATGTTGATGATGTCTCCCCAGCAACAGTGCCAGAAATTCCTTTTGATGTCGCTTGAACAATGTCGGTATTTCCCCAAAGAGGAAGGTATGATGCAGCACAGCTACGGTAGGTATTTCCCTCAGTTATGAAACCAAGGTATCAATCCAGTAGGAGAACCAAGCAACACTATGTAAACGGTACATGCATACAAAGAACAAATACTTGCAACCCGACGCTTATGAGGGGTTGTCAATCCCTCTACGGGTAACGGCGCCGGAAATTGTCAAGTTGATGGGATAAAAAGTGTGTAGATTGGATAAATAGATCTCGATAAAACGTGAAATAAAATAAGTAATAAAAAAGTGCAGCAAGGTATTTTTGGGTTTTTGGAATAATAGATCTAAAAAAAAGAAAAAAAGATCTCAAAGCAAATATGATAAAGAATAGACCCCGGGGCCGTAGATTTCACTAGTGGCTTTTCTCAAGAAAATAGCACACGGTGGGTAAACAAATTACTGTTGGGCAATTGATAGAAGATCAAATAATTATGACGATATCCAAGGCAATGATCAATATATAGGCATCACGTCCAAGATTAGTAGACCGACTCCTGCCTGCATCTACTACTATTACTCCACACATCGACCGCTATCCAGCATGCATCTAGTGTATTAACTTCATGGAAAAATGGAGTAATGCAATAAGAACGATGACATGATGTAGACGAGATCTATTCATGTAGGAATAGCCCCCATCTTGTTATCCTTAATAGCAATGATACATGCGTGTATTGTTGCCCCTTCTGTCACTGGGAAAGAACACCGCACGATCGAACCCATCACAAAGCACCTCTTCCCATGGCAAGAAAAATCGATCTAGTTGGCCTAACTAAACCAAAGATTCAAAGAAGAAATACGAGGCTATAAATAATCATGCATATAAGAGATCAAAAGAAAACTCAAATAATATTCATGGATATAGATCTGATCATAAACTAAAAGTTCATCAAATCCCAACAAACACACCGCAAAAAGGAGTTACATCAAATAGATCTCCAAGAGAACATTGTATTGTGAATCAAAAGAGAGAGAGGAAGCCATCTAGCTACTGCCTACGGACCCATAAGTCTATGATGAACTACTCATGCATCATCAGAGAGGCACCAATGAGGACGATGAACCCCTCCGTGACAGTGTCTAGATTGGATCTCGTGGTTCTGGAACTTGCGGTAGCTGGAATTGTGTTTCGTCGACTCACCTAGGGTTTCTAGAATATTTGGGTATTTATAGGGCGAAGAGGTGGTGCGGGAGGTCACTGAGGGGGGCACAACCCCCCTGGGTGCACCTGGGCTCCTGGGCGCGCCCTGGTGGGTTGTGCCCACCTCGGGCCTCACCTCTGGTACTTCTTTGGCCCATCTTGTGTCTTCTGGTCCAAAAAAATTCTCCAAAAAGTTTCGTTGTGTTTGGACTCCGTTTGGTACTGATATTCTGCGAAGTAAAAAACAAGCAAAATAGCAACTGGCACTAGGCACTATGTCAATAGGTTAGTCCCAAAAAATGATATAAAGTTGCTATAAAATGATTGTAAACATCCAAGAATGATAATATAACAGCATGGAACAAGCAAAAATTATAGATACGTTGGAGACGTACCAGTCTTCACTACAAGCATATGCAAGCGTGATCAGAAAGTTTATAAGCGGGCGGTTCACACAGTAGAACTGGCTGTTCCACAATACTTAAGGTGGTCCGAGCACACAATAACATGGAGCAGGGCGGATCACCCGCCCCGGGTTGATAACCCGGGTCACCTAGCCCTTGTAGTGGCCCCCAGGTAGGCGGTTATAAATTCACCAAAGTATTTATGGATGGTGGTAGCATCATCAGAATCTTTTATTATGACACTTTCCGATGGATGAATCTCACGGAGAAAGATCTTAAGCCGTCATCTACAGTATTCCATGGCGTGGTGCCTGGCAAGTCGGCTTATCCTGTTGGGAAGATTGCCCTGGAGGTAGCTTTTGGTGATGAATACAACTACAGAGCAGAGACTTTGTGGTTTGAGGTGGTCAAAATTAAGAGTCCATACCATGCCTTGTTTGGACGGCCGGCTTGTGCTCGATTTATGGCCCGCCCTTGTTATATCTACTTGCAGCTTAAGATGCCAGGACCAAAAGGGACAATTACGGTTCATGGTAATCGGAAAGTCACCTTGGAGTGTGAAGAAGGTGATGCCGCTTATGCAGAGGCGGCTTGTGCTATAGAGGAGCTCAAATTCTATAAGGACAATGTTGACCCGGCTGACATGATGCCTCTGAAGAAGCCCACCACAGAGACAGACCCGCCACTTAAGTTTAAGTCGGCGAGGGATACACAACAAGTTGATTTTGTCCATGGTGATTCTTCTCAACAGTTCACCATTGGGACAGGAATGGATCCCAAATAGGAAAGCGCGCTCATCGAGTTCATCCGTGAGAATCGGGACATCTTTGCATGGAAGCCTTCTAACATGCCTGGTGTACCGAGAGAATTCGCTGAGCACTGTCTTAATGTTGATCCTAAGATGAAACCTGTTCGTCAGCTCCTCCGTTGTTTTAATGAGGAGAGGCATAAGGATATTGGAGAAGAAGTGGCCCGGCTCCTAGCTGTCGGGTTCATAATTAAGGTGTTCCACCCTCAGTGGCTGGCTAACCCTGTACTGGTGCTTAAGAAGAACAGCACTTGGCATATGTGTTGATTACAGAGATCTTAACAAGGCGTGTCCAGCTGATCCATTTGCTCTCCCCCTCATTGACCAAATCATTGATGCCACGGTGGGTTGCGAGAGTTTGTGCTTCCTAGATGCTTACTCTGGTTATCGTCAGATCAAGATGGCAGTGGAAGACCAGGAGAAAACAACCTTCATCACACCCTTTGGAGCTTTCTGTTATGTGTCTATGCCTTTTGGGCTAAAGAGTGCTCGGGCGACTTACCAACGTTGTGTTTAGAATTGCTTTCATAAGCAGATTGGACGTAATGTTCATGCCTATGTGGACGACATTGTGGTTAAGCCTAGGAAGAAAGAAACCTTGCTTGATGATTTGAAGGAGACCTTTGACAATCACCGGGTGTACAAGATGATGCTTAACCCGGTCAAGTGTGTTTTTGGTGTACCAGCAGGCAAATTGCTAGGTTTTCTAATCTCAGAGCGGGGCGTCGAAGCTAATCTAGAGAAGGCTGAGGCTATTACCTCTCTTTCTAAGCCGGCATGTATCAACAACGTTCAGTACCTGGCGGGTCGCATTACAGCCCTGAACCGGTTCATAAGCCGCCTTGGAGAGAAGGCGATTCCCCTATATCAGATGATGAAGAAGACCGATCACTTCATTTGGAGCGATGCTGCTAATCAGGTGTTTGAGGCACTTAAGAAAAATTTGGCTGAGCCGCCCATCTTGGCTGCTCCCATAGACAAAGAGCCTTTGCTCCTGTACATGGCGGCTAATAATAAAGCCGTCAGTGTTGCAGTTGTCGTGGAACGCAAAGAGGCGGGTAAAGAGTATCCAGTGCAGCGACTGGCTTATTATGTCAGTGAAGTCCTTACGGAGTCCAAGTAAAGATACCTACATTGGCAGAAGCTGGTGTTTGGAGTGTTCATGGCCAGCCGCAAACTTAAGCATTATTTCCTTGGATATCCAATCACAGTGGTCAGTTCTGCTCCGCTTGGCGACATAATTCAAAACAGAGAGGGTACCAGCCGGGTTGCTAAGTGAGAAATTGAGCTTGGGCCATGCCATCTGAAGTATGTGCCCAGATGTCGGCGTGGGAGCATGATCACCTATGGGGCAGGGACGCCCCTTTGTGGTTCAGCATGGGGACAACCGCGTTGCACAAAGAGGAGAAGCAATAGGAGACGGCACGGCGATGGACTCTCTCTTTTTACCCAGGTTCGGGCTGCTTTACAGCGTAAAACCCTGCTCCTTCTTTTGTGGATTGATCTAGAGGTGGACGAAGGCTCGACACGCTCTGGCCCGACAAGGGCACCTTGGGAAGAGCGATGTGAGCTTACAAATGTTGGGGGTTCGAAGTGTTCAAACCCTTTGCTATGTTGCCTCGGGCCTCCTTTTATAGGTTAAGGGGCGACCACAGTGGCAAAACAGTCATATGGGTGTGATTAGATAGCTAACAGTGCTATCATACCTAACTCTGGCAGTTAGGACAAAGTGCATTAAATGCACTACTAGGTGTCGTGTCGAGGGTGAATCCCGGCAAGCTTGCTGCGCCGCTTATCCGCCTCTTCTCGTCAGCTTGACACGCCTCCTAGACGGGTGTCAATAAAGCTTATCCCTTCCTTTTGATGCTGCCACGTGCCTGATAGGATCCACCTGGTTGTTTTAGTACCTTGACACCGCACTAATAAGTGACTTGGGTGCGATGAGGCAGAGCAGTGGCGTCTTGGTGATGATCCTTCAAAAGAGCTTGGCAGGGATTTGATCTTGGCGGCCTCGGCAAGCCTGTCGGCGCGAGTCTAGGCTTGTCCTCGGGTGCGGCCTTGTCCTGACCAGGCCCTCCTGCCCGGTAAGGGAGGCCCTCCCTAGGTGGCCCTCTGCAGTCTTGTTCTTCTTAATGCTCTCCTTGATCTCACGAAGAGTGGCTTCTCTGGCTTGATTTCCTGTCATGCATTGGTGCTGGGTATATAATCATTAGTACACCTGCGCACGAGCTCGGTCAACAAACGCGGATGTTTGTTGCACTGACAGTAGCCCCCGGGCCTGGCCCACACGTGCTGCTAGGCATCGTTGGGATAGGCCCTAACAATGCGTAGGCGGGCATCCTGACTAAGATGCGGCTGAGTCTAGGTTTCTGAGATCTTCTTTGCTTCTTCATTAACCTGAAGTCAAATCAATTCCCGGTTTCCCCGCGATTCGTGCGATGTCGAACGCCGTGGGTCTACCCATGTCAAGGGCTAGGGGATGCCCATGTTCATGGGGAAGTTAATTGAAGTACCCGCGCATGACTCCGGGAGAGGAGGTAACTGCCATTTTACTCCCCCGCCACGCCTGCCGTTTCCACCATGTATGCTGCATGCATTTGTGTAGGGTAGGTGGCGGGCGCGTAGGGTGCGGGAATGAGTGCCGTGGTAGAAAGCGAGGTGCCACGGATTGGCGAGAGAGGGCGGTCGGTGAATCTGGACACCGTTAGTGACGCAGTCGAACGGGATTGGCGAAGCGGGGCGGTTGCCCTAGGGTGGTGGGGAGCCAGCCCCCTGCCATGTTCAACTATAAAAGGGAGCACGGAGGCAAAGGGAAGGGCTCACCCATGCATCCTCTCCTTCTCCTTCTTGTGTCCCTCCTCCACCATGGTGAGGGGAAGAGGGCGTGGTCGGGCTCCGGCGGCGGCGACAAGGGCTTCCTCTCGACATTGTATCCCTGCCCCTGCTGGAGACGCAGGGGCAGGATCCAGTGCTCAAGGCGAAACCGCAAGATGTGGTCATGGCTGGCACGGCGCTCGGGGCCGGGAAGGACGCGACGATGCCCCGACCACTCCTCCCCCAGCCGCTTCGACTCTGTGGGAGGTCCATGTCGGAGATACGGCGCTGGAGTTCCTTGTTAGGCTGCGAGAGCCCCTGCGCAGCCATCTTCGGCTTTCCACCCCTTTTGCAAGGGTGATGGAGGTTGAACAGCCGCACGGGTTGAAGTTGCACATGAGAGGTTGCTGCAATGGCAACATGTGAGTGGACGTTGAGTTCCCCGCACCTCATGTTATGCTTCTCCGGCGCGGCTGGAAAACCTTCGCACGTGCCCATAGCTTGGCGGAGAGGCACGTCCTTCATTTTATGTTAATGGAGGCTGATCTGCTCTCCATCAAGGTCTTCGGACGCTTGGGCGCTCGTCTAGGGTGCTACGCGGAGAGCTCGACTGATGATAAAAGTTCCTCCTCGAGCGACAGCAACAAGGAGGACACTGGTGGGGAGGACGACGACAGCGAGCCCCTGGTCGTCAAGCGTGAAGGCGACGACACGGACTCTAGCTGAACGCTGGTCGCACCGTCACCGTCAGCCAGGCGCCGGCAGCACCATCATCTGCACCTGGTCTTCTCCTCGGCAGAGCGATTTGCCGGGGTGTTGGGTGTAGGTGTCTCCGCCTCCTCCAGCTGGACCTCGACAGGCTTCCTCGTGGACTCCGGCTTCGTCTTCCCTGCCGGTGTCCCTCCTGCCTTGCTCCTCTGGTCCTGGCAGTGGTGACCAGGGCATCGCCTGGCCGCTCCTTCCGTCCTTCCGGCTTCATCCCCGCCCTCCCGATCTTGTCAGGCTGCGTCCCGTGGGCCCTGATGGGGTCAGGCTGGGCTTCTGCCCAGGCACTCCTTTTGCCCTCTTTCCTTCTTGATGCAACTCCTAGGAGGAGAGGGACAAGAAAGGCATTACGGGGCACTTATCATTTTTCACTTTAAAAGATGTAGGCGCTAGCCAAGCTTTAGTTTAAATCATGTAATCCTCAGCCCATGTTTGTATACTGTATGATTTCTACTTGTTTGCCTGCGTATTAACGAAAAGAGAGCGTTTGCCGGGTACTTGTGCATGTATCACATCCATGCTAAGGAATGATTCCTTAATACTTTCAAGTAAACAAAGTTTTTTTTGACTGTAAACTGTAGGGGACCCCCCCACAGCACTCAAACTTTATTATCAAAAGAGTTACAAATTACATGGATTACAAGAAGTAACCAAAGAGAAAAAAATAAAAGAACTAGAAGTCTACAAAGCTAGTAAGACTGTAAAACAATACCTCAAGGAGGCAGAAAAGAAATCCATCTCAATAACTCATCTCTAAAGACATGTTTAACTCTATGTTGCATGAGAGTAATATCATGGATGAAGGCACTTCTCCATTTATTAAAGCTAGGCCTTTCATGCCTGAACACCTTAGCATTCCTGACTATCCAGATGTTCCAGCAAGCAACAAAAACCACCTCAGTGAAGAAAGGTTTTGCAAAGTCTCGTTTAGCCTGCAACACAATGCTGCTCATATCATATCCCTGTGGCCAACTGATTTGAAGATAATTCCAGACTCTCACACTGAAATTACAGTGGAAGAAGAGATGATCTCTGGTTTCCCTTGTCAACAGAGGACAAAGAGCACAATTAACCCCATCATCCATATGCCAATGCCTCCTATCAACCATATCCTTAGTGTTAAGCCTGTCCATGATCAACATCCAAGCAAACACTTTAATTTTCATTGTGCATGATGATTTCCAGATCCAGAGCAGCAGAGGATTGAATGACAAGGTAGAATGCATGAAGGAATAGAATATCTTAGGCCTAAAAGCATTGCATGTACCCTGCCAATACCAGATATAATTTGCATCCAAATCTCTACTGTGAGTGGACATCATTGCCCGAACTGTCATATATTCACCATATGCCTGTTCAGACAAAGGTAAATGAAACATCTCTAAGATATCATGTGTTTGAAATGCTTCTGCTATAGTTATCCATGGATCTTTCACATAAGAAAAAAGCCTAGGAAACATTGATTGCAAGGTTGTCACAGAATCACCAAACTTCCATCTGTCAGACCAAAACAGAACTGAATCTCCACAGTTGATTTGCACCCAAGTGGTGTTTCTAAAATGATCCAACAGTTTGCATATATCTTTCCACCAGAAAGATCCACAGCTGGCAGTACCCTGTGGTACCCTCCGATGGTAATATGAATTCCAAACAAGAGATACCCATGGCATATCCATCTTATTCAAAAACTTATGCATATGCTTAAGCAACAAAGCAGTATTCTGGACCCCCAAGTTTAAAATTCCTAATCCCCCCTTGTTTTTAGGCCTACAGATCAAATCCCATGCTACTAGAGATGGAGAGGGCTCATCTCTATGCTTTCTCCATAGGCATTGTCTCTGGATTCTCTCCAGTTGTTTTAAAATTCTAGGAGGGACTAGCAAACTGCCAAGATAAAATATGGGCATAGATGACAAAGCAGAGTTGAGAAACTACAATCTTTCACCCTGATTGAGGAAGGAGGAACTTGCTGACATTCTTCTTTCCATGCAATCCACTAATGACATGAAATCAATCATCTTAGGCCTAGTAGTACCCACAGGCAGTCCCAAGTATGTGAAGAGCATTTTCCCCACTTGGCATCCAAAAGTTGCAGCCAAAGTAGTGATTGTATTCTCATCAACATTAATAGGAACCATGGATGACTTGTGATAGTTAACCACTAGGCCAGTAGAAATGGAAAAAACCTTGAGCATATCTTTTAGAGCAAGTAACTGTGCCCTATCTGCTGGGAGAATTATCAGGGTATCATCAGCATATTGTACTATTGGATAATCTTGGTCATGACATGGTATAGGCAGTTTAAGAATTCCCTTTCTGAACATATCATTTACTAATGATTGCAATAAATCAACAACAATTACCAAAAAGTAAAGGGGAGAGGTAGTCTCCTTGTCTCACACCCTTTCTGCACAGAATTTGCCTTCCTGGTACTCCATTCAAAAGAACTGATGAGGTTCTAGTAGAGAGTAGTTGCTTGACCCAAGAAATCCATTTCTCATTGAAACCTTTATATTTCAAAATCTGTAGGATAGCCTCATGCTCAATAGAATCAAAAGCCTTCTCAAAATCCAATTTGAGAATAACAATTGGTCTCTTAGATTGATGACAAAGTTCCCAGGCAAGACCACCTGTCGGTCCCTTTCACAGCTGCTACTGAACCCTGCTTGACGGGCTAGGTGTGTGAATGGAAACCAACCCCTTGTCTGTCCTCCCCCCAAATGCTACTACGACCAACTTGACTGAAGAACCTTCAAATCAAAGGATGGGAGCACAGATGTTGGGAGCGACAAGGTTTCCTTACGCCCAAGTCTTTTTATACAGAGATACATCATGGGCGGTGAGGTGAACTTATCTGTGTTTGCTGTCCTTTATATCATTCCCAATAGGGCGGGGCTGTCGGGGACCAATATGCTGGCTTGTCTCCACTCCTCCTTTTGGGAAGTTCACCCATGACGGGGGCCCTGCTGGTGATCAAAAAGGAAGTGCTGGGGAGAAAACAGCTGCATATGATCTTTCATGAAGGACTAATTAGCTCATGCTAGGGTTATTGTAACCAAAATAAGGCAATACTTAAATAAACATGCATGCAAGTCTTGTGCCAGCGCTTCGTTTTATTATCTTTGCACAGGGTCTTCGCCTGGCTTTGTACAAAGGGTTACAAGTCCAAGGGACTATGCTGGTACAAAACAGGTTGCCGGGACAAGGCCCGGTAACCGCACCTTACGGTTAGAACTTACGAAGATGCTCAATGTTCCATGAGTTTTGCATTGATATGCCATCTTTGGTCTCCAGACGGACTGCGCCGGGTCTGGTGACTCCCGCTACCCGGTAAGGGCCTTCCCACTTTGGTGTCAACTTGTTGGAACCCTTGGCAGATTGAACACGCCTAAGGATAAGGTCACCTTCCTCAAGGCTCCAGGCTTGGACCCTGCGGCTATGGTAGCGGCACAGGGCCTATAACGTGCAACACGCACAACTGCTCAGAGATGGTCCTCCTCGAGGAGCATGGCATCGTCATGCCGTAGCTGCCCTTGCACTACCTCATCGTAGGCAAGTACCCGAGGCGACCCGTATATGAGTTCCGTGGGGAGCACTGATTCTGCCTCGTATACCAGGGGTGAAAGGAGTCTGGCCAGTGGCTTGATTTGGTGTCGTCCTAATTGACCAAAGAACCACCAGCAACTCATCAATACATCGCTTGCCGCATTTTCACAGTCTATCAAAGGTTCTTGACTTCAGCCCCCGTAGCACTTCAGCATTCATCCTCTCAGCTTGTCTGTGTTGCTTCTTGGGTGGGCAACGGAGGGGAAAGAGACCCTGCTCTCAAGGCTCTGGATGTACTGCATGAAGGCGCGGCTTGTGAACTAGGAGCCGTTATCGGTGATTACTCCGCTGGGCACTCCAAAACGACACACCAGTCCCTTGAAGAACTTGATATCTGACTGCGTCGTCACCTTTCTCACTGGTTCCACTTCGGGCCACTTTGTAAACTTGTCGATTGCAATGTACAAGAACTCAAAGCCCCCAGTAGTACGGGGGAAGGGGCCCAAGATGTCAAGCCCCCAGATCGCAAAGGGCCAGGACAAAGGGATGGTCTGCAAGGCTTGAGCTGGCTGATGAATGTTCTTGGAGTGGAACTGGCATGCTTCACACTTGGTGACGAGCTCAGTTGCATCTCGGAGGGCAGTGGGCTAGTAGAATCCTTGCGGAAAGCTTTCCCGGCAAGTGCTCTTGATCCCAGATATGATCCGCATGCGCCTCCATGTATCTTTGCCAACAACTCTAGTCCATTTTCTTAACTGATGCACTTCAACTTCACGCCGTTCAGCCTCTTTCTGTACAGAATGTTGTCCACAAACTGGTACATACTCGATTGCCGGGCTACTTTCCTGGATTGCTCTGGATTGTCAGGAAGTTCTCCAGTTTGCAAGAATTGGACTATGTGTTGTGCCCACGCCAGAGCTTGGGGCTCGACAACAAGGACTAAAGGCATCTCTTCAGCTGTGGGAGCACTTTCTTCGACGGCAAAAGCGTGGGATTCTGCTTGAGAGTGCAGCTCACCAATCAACGCAGGATTCCTCCCGACAGCCTTTTCGCCAGTGGCTCCAGGGAGCTCTACCGGGAAATGCTTGCTGGTGTTGAGCTTCCTTCTTTTCCTGGCCAAGGCTGACAGAGAAACTGTTGGTTGGGTGAGGTGGAGCACAAAAGTGCCTGGTTCCAGCGGAAGCTTCTGTGCGGTGCACTTCGACAGGTGATCATCGATGTTGTTTTCCACACAGGGTATGTGCTCTGTTTGCAGCCCGTCGAAGTGCTCTTCCAATTTCCTCACCTCTTCCACATAGGCTTCCATCAGTGGGCTCTGATAGTCTTTGTTCACCTGCTTCACGACAAGTTGGGAGTCACCGCGTATGATCAACTTCTTGATTCCCAATTCGACAGCAATCCGGAGCCCGACAAGGAGTCCTTCATATTCTACCGTGTTGTTGGTGGCGTCTTCCCTGGGGAAATGCATTTGGACCACGTACTTGAGGTGTTCTCTGGTGGGTGCAACGAGTAATACTCCTGCGCCAGCACCTTGGAGCGAGAAAGCACCATCAAAGTACATGACCCATTCCTTAGGGGCCTCCTTGCCGGGGAGGGCAGTTTCCACAAGTTCTTCATCAGGAGTTGGTGTCCATTCTGCTATAAATTCTGCCAATGCTCTGCTTTGGATAGTTGCCGTGCTTTCAAACTTCAAGGCGAAACTTGATAGCTCCAGAGCCCATTCTACTATCCTGCCGGTGGGCTCGAGGTTCCTCAAAATCCGCTGCAGTGGGAGGCGAGTCACAACAGTGATCTGGTGAGCTTGGAAGTAATGGCGCAGTTTTCTTGAGGCCATGAGGAGGCCGAAGATCAACTTTTGGACCCCAGAGTACCTTGATCTAGCCCCCTGTAAGAGGGAGCTGACAAAGTAAACTGGTCGCTGCACCATTTTCTTCCTTGCCCCGTCCTCCTGTTTACTAGCGCTGACCTGTGGTCCCCCTTCGTTGCCACCGACAGGCCTTACCGGGGACAAGGCAGGCCTAACACTGGCTGGTTCTGCCGCAATAGCTTCTCCGCTATCCTTTTCCCTTTGAGCCACCAAGGCAGCACTGACTACTTGATTTGTTGCCGCTAGATATAGCAGCAACGGCTCTTGTGGCTTGTGTGCGACCAAGGTTGGAGCATAAGAAAAGTAAGCCTTCAGATCCCGCAGCGCAACCTCGGCCTCGGGGGTCCATTTTACTGGACCAACCTTCTTCAAAATTTTGAAGAACGGCAAGGCGCGCTCAGCGGACTTGGAAATGAATCTGCTTATTGTGGCCACGCAGCCAGTTAGGCGTCTCACGTCCTTAACTATCTTCGGGGCTTGGATCTGCTCTATCGCTCTGATCTTGTCAGGGTTGGCTTCTATCCCTCACCGAGACACAAAGAATCCAAGAAGCTTGCCGGACGGAACACCAAATACGCATTTCTCCGGGTTAAGCTTCAAGTTCATCTTCCGCAAATTTGTGAAGGTTTCCTCTAGATCCTCAATGGGTGAAGACTTGTCCTTGGTTTTGACTACGATATCATCCATATATGCTTCAATGTTTCTGTGCAGCTGTGGCTCGAACCCGATCTGCACGGCCCTTTCAAAAGTAGAACCAACATTCTTCAGCCCGAAGGGCATACGCACAAAGCAGTATGTGCCACACGGGGTGATAAAGGCGGTCTTCTCTTCGTCTTCCTTGGCCATGAAGATTTGGTGGTACCCGGAGTACGCGTCCAAGAAGGAAAGCAAATCACATCCGGAGGTGGAATCAATGATCTGATCAATGCGCAGCAAGGGGAAGGGATATTTTGGACAGGCCTTGTTCAAGTCAGTGAAGTCGATACAAAGTCTTCACTTCCCGTTAGCCTTGCGCACCACCACCAGATTAGCTAACCAAGTTGGATGCAGTACTCCTCAGACTAAACCCGCTGCTTCTAACTTCTTGATCGCCTCAGCAATGAACTACTGTCTCTCCAGGGCTTGCTTTCTGACTTTTTGCTTGATGGGGCAGGCATCGGGACAGACAACAAGGTGTTGCTCGATTACCTTCCTGGGAACACCGGGGATGTCAGATGGTTGCCATGCAAACACATCGACATTCACCCGCAAGAAGGTAACGAGCGCGCTTTCCTATTTGTCATCGAGGGTAGCACTAATGGTAAAAGTACCATCAGTGCCATCCTGCCGCGCCAGAACATTCTTGGTTGCCAGGGGAGCAGCCCTGGATCTCTTGCTAGTAGAGCTCTCCGTCAAGTCGCTGCCGGGTGCAGCATACTCCGAAGAGATGCGCTTCCTGGAGTCCTTATCGGAGTCCTTGCCGGTTCACTTGACTTTTTTCTCCTTCTTGGTGGGAGCTGGAGCCCCAACGGCCTCTGCTGTGACCGCGTCTCTATACATCTTATCCACGCAGATGACTGCATCTCTCTTGTCTGACGGAATGGTGATGACTCCCATAGGACCAGGCATCTTCAAAGTGTTGTAGGCATAATGGGATGCCGCCATGAACTTGGCCAGAGCTGGTCGACCGAGAATCCTATTAAATGGCAGGGGAAGTTCAACAACATCGAACACGATCTTTTCGGTCCTGAAGTTGATTTCCCCGCCAAATGTTACTGGCAAGGTAATCTTTCCCTTGGGCTGGCTCCTTCCTTGGTTGATCCCTTGGAAAGTGCCAATTTTCTTCAAGTCTTCATCTGAGATCTGGAGTTTCTTTAACACATCAGGGTATATCAGATTCAAACCTGCCCCACCGTCGACCAACATCTTAGTGACCTTAAGGTTGCGAATTGTCGGTGAGACCAATAATGGCAAACACCCTACCGCAGTGGTGCGGTCTGGATGATCCTCAATGTAAAGATGATGGGCGTGCGGCACCATTTCAGCGGCCCCCGAGCGCTTGCTACTGGTTCTGCCGCATTGACCTCACGTGCCCACTGCTTGAGTTGGCGGTGAGAGGAATGCAAAGATGCAACCCCGTCAATGCACATCGCCTCGGTAGCTTTTTGGAACTCCTCCTCGCTGGTTTCATCATCTTTCTCTTCACTGTCATCCTCATCTTCTTTCTTCTCACGGCCTCTGGCGGGTTTTTCTTTCTGCTGATTAGGCTTGCCGCGGTGTCCGTTCTGGTTTCTCTCCTTGTCGCGCCTTTCATACTCAGCTTTCTGCTTCTCAACCAACTGCTCTACTTGCTTGCAATCTTGGAGATCGTGACCCTTGGTCCTATGGATCTTGCAGTGCGGCCCGTCGGACTTGCCGGTTTTCTCAGCAGCCGCAGCTGCCCGACAATCAGTGCATGTAGCAGCTTCCTTGCTGGGTGTCTTAGTTTTTGCTTTCTTGCCGGCGCTAAGATCACCAGTGCTCTCAACGACCATGATTGCTTTCTCCTTCCGCTTCTTGCTGCACTTTTTGTTTTTCTTCCTGGGGGTGGCGGCGCCATCATCGTCCTCCGAATCGACTTCGACGCCAGCCTCTTCCCCGGGAAGCCTTCTCCCTTCTTCAATACGAGCAGACTTATCCGCCAGCATGTAGAGCTCGCTGACCGTCTTGGGCAACCGAACGTTCATCTTAGCCCGCATTCTGTGATTGCACACATTTGTATGAAATGCAGCAATCATAGCTGCCGGGTGTATCTTTGGGATATTGCGGTGCACTCGGCTGAATCTCTGCAGATATTTGTGAAAACTCTCTTCCTCTTTCTGCAAGAGGGTTTCCAGATCACTAGGCCGGCCGGGTTCTTGGTGACCGCCTGTGAAGGCGCCCACGAACTCGTTGCATAGGTCGGCCCAGGAGGAAATGGAATCTTCTGGCAGGTGCATCAACCAGGACCTCACATTTGGCTTGAGGGCCAGCGGGAAGTAGTTGGCGAGCACCTTTTCATCCCTTCCCCCGGCAGCTTGAACGACGATCGTATAGATGCCCAAAAACTCTGCCGGGTTCAGTTTCACGTCGTACTTCTCTAGCAGGTCAGGTTTGAAGGTGCGAGACGATGGCCACTGGAGTTGCTGCAACTCATGTGTGAAGGCCGGGCACCCTACCTCGTAAGGTAGGTACCCGCCAGCACTGGGCGCGGGTTCATCGACATCAGCCCCGTTGCGCTTGTCAGACTGACGGCACGTCTCGCGACGCCGCTCAATGGTGACGCGGGTGTCTTCCTTCTTCCTTTCCCTCAGCACTTGACGTTGGTCCTGCCGGAGTCGCGGATCGGATGAGGCCATTGACGCCTCATCGTGATCATCATCGTCTGGCGACCGCTGAGTTTGTCGTGGTTGCCCTTGAGAGAGTTGCCGCGGTAGGGACTGCACGGTGGGTGTAGTTCTCCTGTCTTGGCCATCGATGGGAGTTGCCAACGTCGGCGCCGGGCGCCGCAGTGGATCCACACCTGGTGGCTTATTGAACTCAGTGAATCCGAGGAGACTTTGAATGGTAGCTCTCCATTCATCCATCCTGTCTGCTGCTGGAGGGAAATCCAACAGCAGCTGAGCTCTTGCAACCGCTTCAGCCGCCGTTTCTGGCATGGCGTGGGAGGCAGAGCGCGACACCGCTTGACTTCTGGACGAACCAGAAGGAGCGCCGTCGGGCTCTCGCCGCCTCAGGCCAATTGCCAGAGGGACCTGATGTGGCCGAAGCTGTTCTTGGTGACCGGGCTCTTGGTCAGCCGGGCCCTTCCCGTGCAGGCGTGGTCGATGGGGATCGTCGTTGCTTGGGGTGTTATTGCGTTTGCCCTCCGCGGGACGAAACGCACGCCTTGTCTCCGTCCCTCTGGGCGGCGCGGCCAGTGGATCTTGGCTCGCACCGGAGCGGGCTTCGACGTCGTGTTGGTTGAGTACGCCAGTGGCGTGAGCAGGAGGAAGCTGAGCACCTCCGTGACTTGTACCGACGGGAGCTTGATCAGCGACGAGCTGAAGGGGTTGGGTCGTGCCTGCGGCCCCCGCCCTAGCGAGAGTGTTGGCAGCACCGCTCACCTCGCCGACCCTGTCCACCGCAGCCGCAATGCCCGCGGTGCCTGCAGCCACGGGTAACGAGGCCTTCGAGGAGGAAGGATGCGCTCTGGCTCCGCTCTTCTTCTTGGGAGCCATGGATGACTGAAGTTGACGAAGATCGATGCACCAGCTACTACTTCAGGTTCGCACAAGCGACAACCGCCTACCTGGCGCGCCAAAGATGTCGGCGTGGGAGCACGATCACCTATGGGGCAGGGACGCCCCTTTGTGGTTCAGCATGGGAACGGCCGCGTTGCACAAAGAGCAGAAGCAATAGGACACGGCACGGCGATGGACTCTCTCTTTTTACCCAAGTTCGGGCCACTTTGCAGCGTAAAACCCTACTCCTGCTTTTGTGGATTGATCTGGAGGTGGACGAAGGCTCGACACGCTCTGGCCTGGCAAAGGCGCCTTGGGAAGAGCGACGTGAGCTTACAAATGTTGGGGGGTCGAAGTGTTCGGACCCTTTGCTAGGTTGCCTCGGGCCTCCTTTTATAGGTTAAGGGGCGACCACAGTGACAAAACAGTCATTTGGGTGTGATTAGATAGCTAACAGTGCTATAATACCTAACTCTGGCAGTTAGGACAAAGTGCATTAAATGCACTACTAGGTGTCGTGTCGAGGGTGAATCCCGGCAAGCTTGCTGTGCCGCTTATCCGCCTCTTCTCGTCAGCTTGACACGCCTCCTGGATGGGTGTCAATAAAGCTTATCCCTTCCTTTTGATGCTGCCACGTGCCTGATAGGATCCACCTGGTTGTTTTAGTACCTTGACACCACACTAATAAGTGACTTGGGTGCGATGAGGTGGAGCGGTGGCGTCTTGGCGATGATCCTTCGAAAGAGCTTGGCGGGGATTTGATCTTGGCGGCCTCGGCAAGCCTGCCAGGGCGAGTCTGGGCTTGTCCTCGGGTGCGGCCTCGTCCTGGCCAGGCCCTCCTGCCCGGCAAGGGAGGCCCTCCATAGGTGGCCCTCTGTAGTCTTGTTCTTCTTAATGCTCTCCTTGATCTCACGAAGAGCGGCTTCTCTGGCTTGATTTCTTGTTGTGCATTGGTGCTGGATATATAATCGTCAGTACGCCTGCGCACGAGCTCGGTCAACAAATGCGGATATTTGTTGCACCAACACCAGAACAGCCATCAAGTCCCAAGCTTTGCTGGACTTTATAAATGATTAGACAGAGCTGCAAACACCTGAGGAGAATCCTGACAATACATACTGGACGATACACTTTGATGGTTCCAGGCAATTGGAAGGCTCGGGTGCTGGAGTTATTTTATCTTCCCCGCAAGGTGAAAAGTTATGTTATGTTTTGAGGCTAATGTTTCCCTGTACTAATAATGCAGCTGAGTATGAGGCTTTGCTACATGGTGTCGGTGCAACAAACCCTGGGTCTGTTGCCCTGACTGTGCACAAGCACAAGAACAAGATTACAACACCAAGGCCGTGTCAAGATACAAGAGACCAAGATCTTCGAAGAACCAGCATGCTGATTAAGAAGGCCAAGACCAAGACAGAGAAGCGAGACACCACCAGGAGAAAAGCCTCCCTTGCCGGGCAGGCGGACCTGGCAAGGACAAGGGCTCCCCCGGAAGAAAGCATTCAAGACGTCCCGACAGGGCCTGCTGGGACTCACGAGGGCAAAGACACCTCACCAAGCCATCTCACCATGACCCATGTCGTTGATCAATGCGGTGTCAAGCCGCAAAGTGACTAAGTGGCAGCCATTCACCACATGGCGGCCTCTTTCTACAGGAAATACCTACAGATTACACCCGTCCTGCGACGTGTCAAGCAAGTAGACATAGAGCTGGCAAGACGAGCCCAGAAAGGCTTGCCGGGCGAGCAACGATGTGACATTGAGCGGTGCATTTAATGCACTCTGTCAGCCTGCAGAATTAGGTATGATAGCACTGTTTGCTATCTTATCAGTGCATAATGACTGTTTTGCCACTGTGGTGACCCCTTAACCTATAAAAGGAGGCCCATGGCAACCATAGCAAGGGTTGGAAAGTTGAACACCCCCACGCTCGTACGCGCGTAGTCATTGCCTCCCCAGGGCGAGCCTGCCGGGCAAGTGTACTACGCTCCACCACCACTTTTCCACCATCAATCCACCAAAGCAGGAGTAGGGTTTTACGCCTCGCGGCGGCCCGAACCTGGGTAAAATTGCCCAGGTGATCTCTGCCATGCTGCCCCACGTTCTTCTGCTCTTTGTGCAACACGACATCCCCCTGCCGAACCAACAAGGGGCCCCTTGGCCCCATAGGTGGTCGTGGTTTCCCGCGACATCTTTGGCGCGCCAGGTAGGGGGATCGCTTGCGCGAACCTGAAAGCGTGTGCAGCGCGGCATCTTCATCACCATCTTCGTCTTTGACGGCGCCGTCGGCAATGGCGCCCAAGAAGAAGCCTGATGCTGCTGCTCACCCATCCACCTCGAAGGCACCGCCGCCCGCAGCCACCAATGCTGTGGGGGACGCAGAGGCGCACGAGAGTGTGGGCGCCGCTAGGGCTGTGGTCGGGGCAGGTGGCACCGTCACCACTTCCCCTACGGTCGAATTAGGAGCAGGAGACGCCGGAAGAGAGCAACATCAGCAACACCCCAATGGCCACGCTCCGCGAGGTACGGGTGAAGGGGCTACTCCATCCACACTCCTTCCCCTCGCCGACGGGCACAGCCGCAGCAATGGCGCTCGGTCCGAGGCGAATCGCCGCCCTTCGGCCGCCCCCACCACAGGGGCGGCCGCAGCGCGTGCACCTCCCCCTGGACGAGTCGACCAGGCTGCTGCGCCTAGTGGAGCTGCTGACCCTCAAGCGCCATCACCGGGCCACCATGCCATCCAGGTGGCCACCCCACAACAGCGAGGACGTGATACAGTCGCTGCTGGCCCCTTCAGGAGCTGAGCGACGGCGCGATCTGCGTCATCATCGCCCATACCAAGTATTGCTACGGAGGCCATGGCGCGGGCTCAACTGCTACTGAGATTTCCGCCAGCGGCCGAGCAGATGGATGAATGGCGTGCCACCATCCAGAGCCTGCTCGACTTCGCCGAGGCTAGGGGCTCGCAGCGAGCTGGCCCGCCACGGCCTCCCCAAGCGATGACAACGGCCCGTGTTGCTGGTCGTACGGAAGGGGCCACCCCCACGGTACAATCCCCACCGCGGCAGTTAGCGCGGGCGCAGCGGAATCAAGAACCTGATGGTGTATCGATGGCCTCTTCTGACCCTCGAGCGCGTCCAGGCCGGCAGCGTGCCCCGGAGGATAGGCGAAGGGGAGACGCGCGCGTTGTCGTTGAGCAACGCCACGATGCCCACCATCGGGCCAATGGGTGTGATGGTCTCGACGTCGACGAGCCTGCACTCGATACTGGAGGGTGCCTACCTTTCGAGGTTGGGTGCCCTGCCTTTACTCGTGAGCTGCGGCAAGTCCGTTGGCCATCCGTTCGCACGTTCAAGCCAGAGATACCCGAGAAGTACGATGGGAGGCTGAACCCGGCAGAGTTTCTGAGCATCTACACTATCGCTGTTCAAGCTGCCGGGGGAAGAGATGAGAAGGTATTTGCCAACTACTTCCCTTTGGCTCTCAAGTCCAATGTGAGGTCTTGGCTGATGCACCTGCCAGAGAACTCCATTTCTTCATGGGCTGATTTGTGCCATGAGTTCATTGGTGCCTTCACTGGCGGCCATCAAGAACCAGGTCGGCCCAGTGATCTGCAGCTTCTTTAGCAGAAAGAAGGAGAGACTCTCCAGAAGTATTTGCAGAGATTTAGCAGAGTCCACAGAAACATCCCAAATATCCATCCAACAGCTGTGATAGCCGCCTTCCACTCCAATGTGCGCAACTGGAAGATTCGTTCCAAGATGAATGCACGGTTGCCCAAGACTGTGAAGGAACTTTACACCTTGGTGGATAAGTGTGCTCGGATGGAGGAGGGAAGAAAACTGCCCGGAGAGGAGGATTGCATTAATGTTGATTCAGAGGATGATGACGAGTCCACCAGTCAGAAGAAGAGCAAGAAGCGCAATAAGAAGCGCAAGGATAAGATGGTAATGTCTGTTGAAGGGTCGGGTATCCCTAGTACCGGCAAGAAGGTTAAGGCCGAAACCCCCGGCAAGGAAGCTGCCGTGTGCTCTGACTGTCGAGAGGTCACGGCCGCCAAAAAGGCCGGGAAAGGTGATGGACCGTACTGCAAGATCCATCGGACCAAGGGCCACGACCTTCAAGAGTGTTATCAGGTTGAGCAGCTTGTCAAGAGACAGAAAGCAGAATATGAGAAGCGTGACAAGGAAAAGGGACAGGATGTTGCCGGCGGTGAAGTAAATCGCCCCGGCAGACCTCTTCGGAACAAAGGGAAACCCGCCAGGGATCGAGAGAAGGAAGCCTGCGGTGATGAGAGTGATGAAGGGGATGAAGAGGAAACCAGTGAGCAGGAGTTCCAGAAGGCCACTGACGCCCTGTGCATTGATGGGGGTGCATCCCTACATGCCTCTCACCGCCAACTCAAGTGGTGGGGGCGTGAGGTTAATGTCGTGGAACCAGTGCCAGGGGCCCGGGAACCACTCAAATGGTCACGCACTCCCATCATTTTTGACGAAGAGGATCATCCTGACCGCACCACCGCGGTAGGATGTTTGCCATTGTTGGTCTCTCTAACAATCCGCAACCTTAAGGTCATGAAGATGTTGGTGGATGGTGGGACCGGGTTGAATCTGATTTCCCCAAAGGTTATCAGCAAGCTTCAGATAGCAGAGGATGAGTTAAAAGTCACCGGCACATTTCAAGGAGTTAATCTCGGCAGGAGTCATCCTAAGGGAAAGATCATGTTGCCTGTGACGTTTGGGGGAGAGCTGAACTACTAGACTGAAAAGATTGTGTTTGATATGGTTGACCTCCCCTTGCCGTATAATGGAATCCTTGGACGCCCAGCCCTGGCTAAGTTCATGGCGGCATCCCACTATGCCTACAACATCTTGAAGATGCCAGGGCCAGTTGGAGTCATTTCCGTCCCATCAGATGAGAAAGACGCAATCATTTGTGTGGACAAGATGTACCGGGACGCAGTCACGGCAGAGGCAGCGGCAGTTCCCGCCAAGGAGAACAGAGGGAAGAAGAAGGATAGTAAGGGCTCCGGCAAGGAATTCGGGAAGTGCGCCTCTTCGGAGTGCGCTGAGCCTGTTGATGACTTGCCAGAGAGTTCCAACAGCAAGAGATCCAAGGTTGCTGTCCACAAGTGAAGAAGGTCCCGGCAGGGCTAGCTGGCGTTGATGGTACTTTCACCATCAGTGCCACCCGCGATGACAAATAGGAAAGCGTGCTCGTTGCCTTCCTGCGGGCGAATATCGATGTGTTTGCCTAGCAACCATCTGATATCCCCGGTGTTCCCAGGGAGGTAATCGAGCACCACCTTGCTGTCTACCCACATGCCCGACCTATCAAGCAGAAAGTCTGGAAGCAGGCCTTGGAGAGGCAGTAGTTCATTACAGAGGAGATCAAGAAACTTGAGGCAGCTGGTTTGGTCAGAGGAGTGCTGCATCCAATGTGGTTAGCAAATCCAGTGGTTGTCCAGAAGGCCAATGGGAAATGGAGACTTTGCATAGACTTCACAGATCTCAACAAGGCTTGCCCGAAAGACCCATTTCCCTTGCCGCGCATCAACCAAATCGTGGACTCCACTTTAGGCTGTGATTTTCTCTCCTTTTTGGGTGCATATTCTGGGTATCATCAAATCTTCATGTCCAAGGAAGACGAAGAGAAGACCTCGTTCATCACCTCGTGTGGTACGTACTGTTTTATCCGCATGCCTTTTGGATTAAAGAGTGCCGGGTCTACTTTTGCAAAGGCAGTCCAGATTGGTTTTGGGCCACAGCTGCACAGAAACATTGAGGCTTATATGGATGATATTGTGGTCAAAACCAAGGACAGTTCAACCCTTATCCAGGATTTGGAGGAGACATTTGCCAATTTGTGCAAGATCAACTTGAAGCTCAACCCGGAGAAGTGTGTATTTGGTGTTCCCTCCGGCAAGCTGCTCGGGTACTTTGTATCCCATCGGGGGATCGAAACCAACCCCAATAAGATCCAAGCCATCGAACAGATCCAAGCACCAAAGAAGGTCAAAGATGTAAGGCGTCTGACAGGGTGCGTTGTTGCGCTAAGCAGATTCATTTCCAAGTCTGCCAAGCGCGCCTTGCCGTTCTTCAAAATCTTGAAGAAGGCAGGACCCATGAAGTGGACTCCAGAAGCAGATGCGGCTTTGCAAGAGTTGAAGGCCTACCTATCTTCTGTGCCCACCTTGGTTGCTCCCAAACCGCAAGAGCCATTGTTGTTATACTTGGCGGCAACCAATCAAGTGGTTAGTGCAGCCTTGGTGGCGCAGCGGGAAGTGGATGAAACAGAGAGTGAGCAAAGACCGGCAGAGTCAGATAGGGATCAGGACAGAGATAAGCACGACAGCGAAGACAACCCCAAGGACACGGCAAGGAAGAAAGTGGTGCAGCGCCCAGTGTACTTTGTCAGTTCCCTACTACAGGGGGCTAGATCGAGGTACTCTGGCGTGCAAAATTTGATCTTTGGCCTCATCATGGCCTCAAGGAAACTACGCCACTACTTCCAAGCCCATGAGATCATGGTTGTCACTTGCTTCCCATTGCAAAGGATACTCCGGAACCCTGAGGCTACTGGAAGAATAGTGGAGTGGGCTTTGGAGTTATCCAGTTTTGGTTTGAAGTTTGAGAGCACATCAACAATCCAGAGCAGGGCATTGGCAGAGTTTATTGCAGAATGGACGCCAACCCCTGACGAGGAAGTGCCAGAAACAGTTATCCCCGGCAAGGAGGTGCCCCAAGAATGGATCATGTATTTTGATGGTGCTTTTTCCCTACAAGGTGCAGGGGCTGGCGTGCTTCTCGTCGCTCCCTCCGGGGAACACTTGAAGTACGTCGTCCAAATGCATTTTGCCCGGGAAGAGGCAACCAACAATACAGCAGAGTATGAAGGGCTCCTTGCCAGGCTCAGGATTGCCGTAGAATTGGGAATCAAGAAGCTGATCATTCGAGGAGACTCATAGCTTGTGGTGAGACAAGTCAACAAGGATTACCAAAGTCCATTGATGGAGGCATACGTTGAGGAAGTGAGAAGATTAGAGGAGCGCTTTGACGGGTTGCAAACAGAGCACATACCTCGTACGGAAAACAACATAGCTGATCACCTGTCAAAGTGTGCTGCCCAAAATCTTCCTGTGGAACCAGGAACTTTTGTTCTCCATCTTACTCAGCCCTCCATATCCCCAGCAACAATGGCCCGGAAAAGGAGAAAGCTGGACTCTGGTAAGCCTCTCCCGGTAGAGCCATCCACTCCTGGCAGGGACCCTGCCGGAAACAACTCCTCACAACCTGCCGGACTGCACCCTCCAGCCGGACCCATGGTCCCTGTGAACAAGGAGTGTGCCCCCGCAGTTGAGGAGGTGCCGCTAGTCCTTGTTCCCGAGCCCCAGGCTCCAACTTGGGCAAGGCACATAGTCCACTTTCTCCAAACCGGAGAACTCCCCAATGACCAAGATGAGGCTGAAAGAGTAGCCCGGAGGGCCAGTATGTACCAGTTTGTCGATGACACTCTGTACAGAAGGAGGCCCAACGGTGTGAAATTGAAGTGCATCTGCCGGGAAGAAGGGAAGGAACTACTGGCTGAGATACACAAAGGCATGTGCGGCTCCCACATTGGATCAAGGGCGCTGGTTGGGAAAGCATTCCGGCAAGGATTCTATTGGCCCACAGCCCTCCAAGATGCGGTTGAGCTAGTCACCAAATGTGAAGCCTGTCAGTTCCATTCCAAGAAAATCCACCTGCCTGCCCAAGCTCTTCAGACAATCCCTTTATCATGGCCATTTTCGGTCTGGGGGCTCGATATCCTCGGCCCTTTCCCCCGAGCGATCGGGGGCTTTGAATTCTTGTTCGTTGCTATCGACAAGTTTACAAAGTGGCCGGAAGTTGCTACCGTGAGAAAGGTGACTGCTCAATCAGCTATCAAGTTCTTGAAAGATTTGGTGTGTTGTTTTGGAATCCCGACAAGGATCATTATCGACAACGGCACCCAATTCATGAGTCGTGCCTTCATGCAATATGTTCATGCCCTCGGAAGCAAGATCTCGTTTGCTTCTGTCGCACATCCCAGAAGCAACGGGCAAGCTGAGAGGGCGAACGCTGAAGTGCTGCGGGGACTCGAAACAAGAAACTTTGATACGCTGTAGAAGCACGGCAGGCGGTGGATCGATGAGCTGCCGGTAGTTCTATGGTCCCTCAGAATGACACCAAATCGAGCTACCGGGCAGACTCCGTTTTCTCTGGTCTATGGGGCGGAAGCAGTTATCCCCACGGAACTCATTTACGGGTCGCCTCGAGTGCTTGCCTACGACGAAGTAGCGCACGATCAGCACCGGCATGACAACGCTGTGCTACTCGAGGAGAACCGTCTCCGGGCTGCTACGCGTGCTGCACGCTATCAGCAAGCCCTGCGTCGCTATCATAGCCGCAGGGTTCATGCCCGGTGTTTTGAGGAAGGCGACCTTGTCCTTAGGCGCGTTCAGTCCGCCAAGGGTACAAACAAGTTGACGCCGAAGTGGGAAGGCCCTTACCGGGTAGGATGAGTCACCAGACCTGGCGCTGTCCGTCTGGAGACCGGAGATGGCATTCAATTGCAAAACTCATGGAATATTGAGCATCTCCGCAAGTTCTACCCGTAAGGCGCGGCAGGGCCCGGCACCCACCCTTTTGTACAGGCCTTGCCTCAGTTGCATGTAACCCCTTGTAGAAAGCCAGGTGATGACCCTGAGCACCAGAGAAATGAACGAAGCGCTGGGGGGCCCCCGACCAAGTTGCATGCATGCATAAGCATTCCAAGAGCATTTGCATAAGCATTTCATAAGCATTTGCATATGCATATAGATAGGATCACATCCTACATCATTCTCATCTGCATAAAGCTGCAGGTTCCTGCCGAGAACTCGGTTTCTGCAAGAAGATGGGGAGATGAACCAACGCTGCGTTCCCCGGTGAACCAAACAGATAAGTTCTACCTCTTGTCCATAAGTGTTCTGTAAGCTAAAACTTGTGCATAAGAAAACCCCGGCACTCTTCAAAACTTAGGTGCTCCCGTCCCTGGCTCGAACATTGCTTCGGCCTGGATGGTCGTAGTGGCTTTTGATGAAAAGAAGTTGGCGGGGGGGCTGGTTCCTCTATTTCTTGCCGGTAGGCTCAGTTCCCCGGCAACGAAGAAAGGGTACCGGCAGGATAGCCTGCCGGGGAAAACTCGTTTATATAAAATAAAGAGGCATTTCACCTCTGCATGGACATATACATGCACGAGTTCCCGGCAAGGTTCATCTTTTTCATTAATATGCTGGTCATACAAGTACAAACCTTACAGAACACAGACATGGACTCGAGAGATTACATTATTTGAACTAAAATTTGGCAAATGCCTACGAGTTTAAGATTGAAAAAAGATAAGTGCCCCGTAATGCCCTTTCTTGTCCCTCTCCTCCTAGGCACAGCAGTTGAAGGCGAGAAGGGCAAAAGGAGTGCCTGAGCAAAAGCCCGGCCCATTCCCATCGGGCTCCAGGAGAGGTAGCCTGATGGGGATGGGGGAGCACCGGGGAACGCATCGATGGAGAGCACGACGGAGGCGACCCGCCAACCACCACCTACCACGACCAATGCATGCGGAACATGTGGCAGGTGCGTGCGAGGCGGGGAGCAAGTGGGATGGCAATTTCCGCCCCGTGATCGTGTGGCGTGGGCAATCCACGGGCCACAGTCCAAGTTTTCTGCAGCATTACGCACGACGAGCGGGAAAACCGGAAACTGGCCCAGAGTCAAAATTAATGAAGAAGCAAAGAAGACTCCAAGAGACCAGCCTCTTCAGCGCCCCTACCTGTGCACTTATTAGGACCTACCCTGACGACGCCCGGCAGCGCGATCGGGGCAGGCCCGGGGGCTTCTGTCGGTGCAACAAACCCTGGGTCTGTTGCCCTGACTGTGCACAGGCACGAGAACAAGATTACAACACCAAGGCCGTGTCAAGATACAAGAGACCAAGATCTTCGAAGAACCAACATGCTGATTAAGAAGGCCAAGACCAAGACAGAGAAGCGAGACACCACCAGGAGAAAAGCCTCCCTTGCCGGGCAGGCGGACCTGGCAAGGACAAGGGCTCCCCTGGAAGAAAGCATTCAAGACGTCCCGGCAGGGCCTGCCGGGACTCACGAGGGCAAAGACACCTCACCAAGCCATCTCACCACGACCCACGTCATTTATCAATGCGGTATCAAGCCGCAAAGTGACTAAGTGGCAGCCATTCGCCACATGGTGGCCTCTTTCTACAGGAAATACCTACAGATGACACCCGTCCTGCGACATGTCAAGCAAGCAGACATAGAGCTGGCAAGACGAGCCCGGAAAGGCTTGCCGGGCGAGCAACGATGTGACGTTGAGCGGTGCATTTAATGCACTCTGTCAGCCTGCAGAATTAGGTATGATAGCACTGTTTGCTATCTTATCAATGCATAATGACTGTTTTGCCACTGTGGTGACCCCTTAACCTATAAAAGGAGGCCCATGGCAACCATAGCAAGGTTGGAAAGTTGAACACCCCCACGCTCGTACGTGCGTAGTCACTGCCTCCCCAGGGCGACCCTGCCGGGCAAGTGTACTACGCTCCACCACCACTTTTCCACCATCAATCCACCAAAGCAGGAGTAGGGTTTTATGCCTCGCGGTGGCCCGAACCTGGGTAAAATTGCCCGTGTTATCTCTGCCGTGCTGCCCCACGTTCTTCTGCTCTTTGTGCAACGCGACATCCCCCCTGCCGAACCAGCAAGGGGCCCCTGGGCCCCATAGGTGGCCATGGTTTCCTGCGACACATGGGCTCCGCATGGCCAAGGAAATGAACCTGAGCTAGGTTAGGTGCTTGGGCGACTCATACCTTGTTGCACAACAAGTTTCAGGGAAGTGGGATTCTAAAGAGCCCCTCATGGCGGCTTATCGTTAGGCAGTCACCAACATCGCTGGTCACTTTAAAGGTTATCAAGTGGATCACATCGACCGATGGCAGAATGAGGCGGCTGATGCTTTGTCTCGGCTCAGATCTCAGCGTAAGCCGGTCCCCCCTAATGTGTTCCTAGATGTGCTGCATAACCCGTCTGTCAGGTTACCTTCAGAGGAAGACCTCGCTATTCCTGACCCGGAGGGGCAGTTGGTGGCGGCTTTACATGCTATTTCAGACTGGACTCTGCCTTATTTGAATTATTTATCAAGAGGCGAGTTACCAGACGATGAGCTCTTGGCACGACAAATCATCCGGCGATCTAAATCCATGACAATCGTCAATGGCGAGTTACACAGGTGCAGCGTAACCGGCGTGTTTCAACGCTGTGTTTCCCCTGAGGAAGGCTGTGATATTCTTCAAGAAATTCATGCTGGGGACCGTGGTCATCATGCCAGGTCAAGATCCCTAGTGGCTAAAGCTTTTAGATATGGGTTTTTCTGGTTGACGGCTCATGCTGATGCCGAGGATATTGTGCGAAAGTGTGATGGTTGCCAGAAATTTGCAAGACAGGCTCATGTGCCGGCTCAAGAGTTGCGGATGATCCCAATAACTTGGCCGTTTGCGGTCTGAGGGCTTGATATGGTTGGACCCTTTAAAAGTTCTAAGGACAAGAAAACTAACTTACTAGTTGCAGTTGATAAATTTACCAAGTGGGTTGAAGCAGAGCCAGTGAGTAACTGAGAGGCGGCAACTGCAGTTCATCTTGTGAAAAGGTTGATCTTCTGTTTTAGTTATCCTCATAGTATCATCACTGATAATGGAACAAATTTATCTAAGGGTGCTATGAAAGAGTTCTGTTAGCGAGAGCATATCCAGCTTGATGTGTCATCAGTGTCTCATCCATAGTCTAATGGCCAAGCTGAGCGTGACAACCAGGAGATACTGAAGGGGATCAAACCTCGGCTCATGGTGCCTTTGGAGCGTACTCTGGGTTGTTGGGTTGAAGAGCTTCCCGCAGTCCTTTGGAGCATCAGGACCACCCCTAACATATCAACAGGCTACATGCCCTTCTTCATGGTTTACAGCGTAGAGGCAGTTCTTCCAAGTGATATTCGTCATGACTCACCCAGGGTGGCGGCCTACATTGAAGCAGACAGTGAAAAGGCGCATCAAGACGCCCTGGATGCTTTGGAAGAAGAACGTGATATTGCGGCGACTCGCTCGGTGATTTACCAACAAGACCTGCGTCGCTATCATAGCCACAGAGTTCGAAGCCAGACGTTCCAGGAGGGCGACTTAGAGCTCCGTTTGATTCAGGATCAGACAGGCATGCATAAGCTTTCCCCTCCTTGGGATGGACCTTTTGTGGTTAGAAAGAACCTTCACAACGGGTCATATTATCTCATGGACATACGTGAGCACAACAAGTCATGTACCTCTGAGAAGGAGACCAATCGGCCGTGGAACATTGCTCATCTTCGGCCTTACTACACTTGAGCCACCGGATCTCGCCATAGTACACACCTTTGTCAATGTATATATCTTTTTATGATCAACATAATAAAGCCGACATCCCCAAAATTCGGGGCCTCTGTCGTTTCATCTCATATTTACTATGCATGAGTCTTTATTAATTGATCATAAGGGCACTAGGGGGTGATGACCCACAAGTATAGGGGATCAATCGTAGTCCTTTCGATCTGTAAGAGTGTCGAACCCAACGATGAGCAGAAGGAAATGACAAGTGGCTTTCAGCAAGGTATTTTCTGCAAGCACTGAAATAGTCGGTAACAAGTAGTTTGATAGCAAGATAATTTGTAGCGAGCAAGTAACGGTAACGGTAAATAAAGTGCAGCAAGGTAGACCAATCCTTTTGTGGCAAAGGACAAGCCAAAATGGTCTCTTATGATAAGCAAAGCGTTCTTGAGGGTACATGGGAATTTCACCATATCACTTTCGTCATGTTGGTTTGTTTCGTGTTCGCTACTTTGATAATTTGATATGTGGGTGGACCGGTGCTTAGGTGTTGTTCTTACTTGAACAAACCTCCTACTTATGATTAACCCCCTCGCAAGCATCCGTAACTACGAGAAAAGTATTAAGATAAAATCTAACCATAGCATTAAACTTTTGGATCCAAATCGGTCCCTTACGAAGTAGCGCATAAACTAGGGTTTAAGCTTCTGTCACTCTAGCAACCCATCATCTAATAACTACTCCACAATGCATTCCCTTAGGCCCAAATATGGTGAAGTGTCATGTAGTTGACGTTCACATGACACCACTAAGGAAATCACAACATACATATCATCAAAATATCGAACACATATCAAGTTCACATGATTACTTGCAACATGACTTCTCCCGTGACCTCAAGAACAAAAGTAACTACTCACAAATAATAAACATGCTCAAGATAAGAGGGGTATTAAATAGCATAATGGATCTGAACATATAATCTTCCACCAAATAAACCATACAGTAATCAACTACAAGATGTAATCAACACTACTAGTCACCCGTAGTTACCAATCTGAGGTTCCGGTACGAAGATTGAACACAAGAGATGAACTAGGGTTTGAGAGGAGATGGTGCTGTTGAAGATGTTGATGGGGATTGCCCTCCCAAAGATGAGAGGGTTGTTGGTGATGATGATGACGATGATTTCCCCCTCCGGGAGGGAAGTTCCCCCGGCGAAATCGCTCCGCCGGAGGGCAAAAGTGCTCCTGCCCAAGTTCCACCTCGAGACGGAGGCGCTTCATCCCGAAAGTCCCCCTTTGATTTTTTTCTAGGTCAAAATGACCTATATACCAAAAGATGGGCACCGGAGGTGGGCCGCGGAGGGCACAACCCACCAGGGCGCGCCTGGGGGCCAGGCGCACCCTGGTGTCTTGTGCTCACCAGGGTGGCCCCCTCCGGTAGTTATTTGCTTTAGTATTTTTTATATATTTCAAAACAATTCTTCGTAAATTTTCAGCTCATTTGGAGATGTGCAGAATAGGTAACTCTGACGTAGCTTTTTCAGGTCTAGAATTCCAGCTGCCGGCATTCTCCCTCTTTGTGTGAACCTTGCATATTATGAGAGAAAAGGCATTAGAATTACTCCATAAAGCATTATTATGCATAAAAACATTATAAATAACAGTAGGAAAACATGATGCAAAATGGACGTATCAACTCCCCCAAGCTTAGACCTCGCTTGTCCTCAAGCGAAAAACCGAAATCGAAAAACATGCCCACATGCTTAGAGAGAGAGAGGTGTCGATAAAAACAAAATACGGACATAGAAGCATCATGCTTATTATTATAATAGCAAAGAACTTTAACATAAAACTTTATTACACAACTTTTATCATATAAATTCTCAAGAACAAGTAACAATTCATCACAACATTGAAGTATAAAGCATAAACCTTATTGAAAACCAACAAACTATGTTCTCAGTCAACTTTGCAACTACAATTCATCATATTTTCAGGAAGGGTCATGTATCAGAGCCTTTAGGCAAGTCCACATACTCAACCATCATTTAACCTTCTATGGTTGCTAACACTCACGGCAAACCCATGAACAAAAAGTTTCAATCGGACACATAGAAAGATAGGGGCTTATAGTTTCGCCTCCCAACGTATTCACCTCAAGGGTGATGTCAACAATAATAACTCATGCCCACTCATATCCAACTAGATATATGTGCCTAGATCTTTCCTCACCACATGATGCTTGCAAAAACAGAAAATAAAAAGGAATAGGGAAGAATACTTTGACTCTTGCATAAAAGTAAATACATAAAAGTAAAGGATAGGCCCTTCACAGAGGGAAGCAGAGGTTGCCATGTGCTTTTTTGTTTGTATGCCAAATCCCTTAATGCAAAAGAACGTCACGTTGTATTGCCCCTTATGATAGCAACCTTTATTATGCAGTCTGTCGCTTTTATTATTTTGCCATCACAAGTTCGTACAACGCTCAGTTTTCTCTTACACTAAATAATCTAACACATTTAGAAGCAATTTTTATTGCCTTATTGCATCGATGACAACTTACTTGAAGGATCTTAATCAAGCCATAGGTAGGTATGGTGGAATCTTGAAATAAGATTTTGGGTTTAAGGGTTTTTGGATGCACAAGTAGTATCTCTACTTAGTGCGGAGTTTTTGGCTAGCAAAGATATTGAGCAAGCACCACATGTTGAAGGATCTATGACAATATAACTTCTATGTGAATATAAACAAGCATAAATCATTATGTTGTCTTCCTTGTCCAACGTCAACAATTTTGACACATAATATTTAATGGGGGCTCACAATCATAAAAGATGTCCAAGATAGTGTATTTGCATGTGAATCTTCACTTCCCTTATTAATTCTTTCATGAATTGCATCATTAACCAATGCTATGTTTGTCAATCTCCAATAAATTTTACCACTTATACTTTTCCTTATGTGATGTCATTACTTACCATAAGATTAGCATATGATCTTTTTCATTTATTTTCCTTTCTTTTTATTGAAACATAAGAGTAAAGAAACAAAACTCAAAATACTCTTTATTATATATCTTGCACACGATTACATAGATAGATAAATCACTAAGCAAGCACTTGAAAAGAAAGGAACGAACTAAACTTTTATTCAACTAAATCATTGGATAACTAAAGATCGAACTAAAATAGATAAAGGCAAAGGTAGTGGTGCAATACCGGGGCACCTCCCCCAAGCTTGGCATAAGCCAAGGGGAGTACCCATACCATGAACTCAAGTCCCCTTGGGTGATGAAGATGGTGATGGTGGTGGTGATGAGGTAGTAGCGAGCTTATCCTTCGGCTTCCATGGCAGTGGTTCACCATCATAAGAAGAAGCGCGAGTCTCACGAGTCCTGCAACTGGCAGCTAAACTCATACCTTTAAATCTCGCCTCATATTCAAAGACTTGATTTTGGAGATCATAGATTTGGCTTTGCAGAAAATTGATTTGCTCATTGAGTGTGAAGACGATGTCCTTCATGGATCGTCCATCCACCTTAAGATCACGGGTGAAATCCATAATCATGAGGTGATTGGCATTGAGTCCATGCTCTACCATCCCCTTGCAATTGAAAACATCTTGCTCCATAGCTTCGAGCCTAGCCTCCACGGTTCCCGTCCTCTTGGGCCCCTAGACGTCCCGGATATGGAGCACCCCCTCACGCATCTCAATGGCTTGAGGGTGCTGCATCACCTCCCACAAATATGGGTTGATGACGTTCTTGAAGAACTTGTCCTTTGAGGAGCTCGAAGCGGCCATGGCGATCTAGACCAGTTAGAAAACAACAAGAAAGAAGAACAAAAGATTTCTCCGTGATACGGTGGTCAATACGTTAGGGGGGTATATAAAGATTTTTTTATCTTGGGAAACAAGCAAACAAGAGGAAAATGGAGTCGGGAAGGTTCCTGAGGTGGGCACAACCCACCTGGGTGCGCCAAGCAAGCCAGGTGCGCCCTGGTGTCTTGTGCCCTCCTCGATTGCCTTCCTGGTTGTTTATTATTTTTCTAATTTTTAAAATATTCCAAAACTGACAAAAAATATTTTTGTGGATTTTTCAGAGTCCGTTTACTTACCGTATCACGTACCTCCTCTTTTCTTAGTATTCTGGAGTGTTCCGGAAGGTTTCTTTTATGTGTTCCTCCGGTGTCATAGTTTGGATAATATTGCTTTCAACATTAATAGGCGTACATGAGATATAGTGTTTAATTCTTTGCCCATTGACCACCTTTGGGTTAGTACCTTCGGCATTATTTATCTTAATGGCTCCAGAGCGATAAACCTCCTCGATAATATATGGTCCTTCCCATTTAGAGAGAAGTTTTCCTGCAAAGAATCTAAAATGAGAGTTGTACAAAAGAAAATATTCTCCAACTTTGAATTCCCGCTTTTGGATTCTTTTGTCATGCCATCTTTTAACTTTTTATTTAAATAATTTGGCATTTTCATAAGCTTGGGTTCTCCATTCATCTAATGAGCTAATATCAATAACCTCTTTTCACTGGCAAGTTTGAAATCATAGTTGAGTTCTTTAATTGCCCAATAAGCTTTATGTTCTAACTCTAGAGGCAAATGACAAGCTTTTCCATAAACCATTTTGTAAGGAGACATACCCATAGGATTTTTATATGTTGTCATGTAGGCCCAAAGTGCATCATCCAATTTCTTAGACCAATTCTTTCGGGACCTATTAACAGTTTTTTTGTAATATTAGTTTTATTTCTCTATTGCTAAGTTCAACTTGACCACTAGATTGAGGATGATAGTGTGATGCAATTCTATGGTTAACATCATATTTAGCAAGCATTTTACGGAAAGCACCATGAATAAAGTGTGGACCACCATCAGTCATTAAATATCTAGGGACTCCAAACCTCGGGAAAATGACTTATTTAAGCATTTTAATGGAAGTGTTATGATCAACACTACTAGTTGGAATAGCTTCTACCCACTTAGTAACATAATCAACAGCAACCAAAATATATTTATACCCATTAGAGGAAGGAAAAGGTCCCATATAATCAAAACCCCAAACATCAAACGGTTCAACATCAAGTGAATAATTCATAGGCATTTCTTGACGCTTACCGATATTACCAATTCTTTGACATTCATCACAAGATAAAACAAACTTACGGGCATCCTTGAAGAGAGTAGGCCAATAAAAACCAGATTGCAATACCTTATGAGCAGTTCTATATCCCGCATGATGCCCTCCATATGCTTCGAGGTGACATTTCCGTAGGATTTTTTCATGTTCATGCTCAGGTACACAACATCTAATAATACCATCTACTCCTTCTTTATAAAGATGTGGGTCATCCCAAAAATAATGTCTTAAATCATAGAAGAATTTTTTATTTTGTTTGTATGTGAAACTAGGTGGTATGTATTTAGCAACAATATAATTAGCATAGTCAGCATACCAAGGAGTATTATGAGAAACATTTATTGTAGCTAGTTGTTCATCAGGAAAGCTATCATCAATAGGTAGTGAGTCATCAAGAATATTCTCTAACCTAGACAAGTTATTAGCTATGGGGTTCTCAGCTCCTTTTCTATCAGTAATATGTAAATCAAATTCTTATAGCAAGAGAACCCACCTAATAAGTCTAGGTTTAGCATCCTTCTTTTCCATAAGGTATTTAATAGCAGCATGATCGGTGTGAACAATTACTTTGGAATCAACGATGTAAGATCTAAATTTGTCACAAGAAAACACAACTGCTAAAAATTCTTTTTCAGTAGTAGCATAATTTCTCTGGGCACTGTCTAGAGTTTTGCTAGCATAATGGATAACATTTAATTTCTTATCAACTCTTTGTCCTAGAACATCACCAATAGCATAATCACTAGCATCACACATGATTTCAAAAGGCAAGTTCCAATCAGGTGGTTGAACAATAGGTGCAGAAGTTAAGGCTTTCTTAAGTGTTTCAAAGGCTTCTACACAGTCATCATAAAAAACAAATGGAACATACTTTTGTAAAAGATTTGTAAGAGGCCTAGAAATTTTCGAGAAGTCTTTAATAAACCTCCTATAGAAACCAGCATGACCAAGGAAACTACAGATACCTTTAATATCTTTAGGACATGGCATTTTCTCAATTGCATCAACTTTAGCTTTATCCACCTCAATACCTCATTCAGAAATTTTATGCCCCAAGACAATACCTTCATTAACCATAAAGTGGCACTTATCCCAATTCAAGACAAGATTAGTTTGCTCACATCTCTACAAAACTCGATCAAGGTTGCTCAAGCAATCATCAAAAGAAGTTCCATAAACCGAAAAATCATCCATGAAAACCTCAAGAATCTTTTCACAAAAATCAGAGAATATAGCAGTCATACATCTTTGAAAGGTAGCAGGTGCATTGCATAAACCGAAAGGCATATGTCTATAAGCATAAGTTCCAAAAGAGTAAGTAAAAGTGGTTTTCTCTTGATCAGGTTGCGAAATAGGTATTTGAGAAAAGCCAGAATATCCATCAAGAAAGCAAAAATGTGTGTGCTTAGATAATCTTTCTAGCATTTGATCAATAAAAGGCAAAGGGTAATGATCTTTTCTAGTTGCTTTACTTAATTTTCTAAAATCAATTACCATTCTATAGCCAGTAACAATTCTTTGTGGAATAAGTTCATTTTTATCATTAGGAACAACAGCAATACCTCCCTTCTTAGGGACACAATGAACGGGACTTACCCAACTACTATTAGCTATGGGATAGATTATACCTGCTTCCAGAAGCTTTAATATTTCAGTTCTTACGACTTCTTTCATCTTAGGATTCAAACATCATTGATGATCAACAACGGGTTTAGCATCAGGTTCCATATTAATCTTATGCTAACAGAGAGTGGGACTAATGCCCTTAAGATCATCAAGAGTATATCCAATAGCAGCGCGGTGCTTCTTCAGAATTTTCAATAATATTTCTTCCTCATGATCTGAAAGGTTAGCACTAATAATAACATGATATATCTTTTTCTCATAAAGATAAGCATATTTCAAAGTATCAGGAAATTGCTTTAATTCAAACACAGGGTCACCTTTAGGTGGAGGAGGACCTCCTAGAGTTTCAATAGGCAAATTGTGTTTGAGCAGAGGTCGTTGTTCAAAGAATTTTTTATCTATTTCATTTCTTTCATGCATATGCATATCATTTTCATGGTCTAGCAAATATTGTTCTAGTGGATCAGTAGGAGGCACGGCAATAGAAGCAAGACCAATTATTTCATCCTTACTAGGTAATTCTTTCTTATGTGGTTGTCTACTAAACTTGGAGAAATTAAACTCATGAGCCTCATTACCAAAGCTAACACCGATATTTTTTTTTCACAATCTATTTTGGCATTCACGGTGTTCAAGAAAGGTCTACCAAAGATAATGGGACAAAAGTCATCTTGTGGGGAACCAAGAACTAGAAAATTAGTAGGGTATTTTGTTTTCCCACACAAGACTTCAACATCTCTAACAATCCCAAGTGGTGTAATGGTGTCTCTATTGGCAAGTTTAATAGTAACATCTATGTCTTCTATTTCAGGGGGTGCTATGTCATTCATAATTTCTTGGTATAAGGTAAAAGGAATAGCACTCACGCTAGCACCTAAGTCACATAAACCATGATAACAATGATCTCCTATTTTAACTGAGACAACGGGCATGCCAACAACAGGTCTATGTTTATCTTTTTCATCGGGTTTGGCAATTCTAGCAGCATCATCGCAGAAGTAACTAACATGCCCATCAATATTTTCTACCAGGATCTTTAACCATAGCAACACTAAGTTCTACTTTAATTTGTTTAGTAGGTTTAGGTGCTCTAATATTACTTTTGCGAACCACAGTTGAAACCTTAGCGTGTTCCTTTATCCTAACAGGGAAAGGTGGTTTTTCAATATAAGTAGTAGACACAACTAGATCAACATTGTAAATAATAATTTCATCTTTAACTATGACCGGCTCTTTAATTTTTCTTTAATAGGGGGATGATATTTAAACCACTTCTCCTTAGGTAGATCAACATGAGTAGCAAAGGATTAACAAAAAGAGACTACTATCTCAGATCAAGTCCATATTTAGTGCTAAACTTGTGAAGAGCATCGGTATTCATAAAAGATTTAACACAATCAAACTCAAGCTTAATACCCGACTCTTTACCTTCATCGAGTTCCCAATCCTCATAGTTGTGTTTAATTCTTTCTAAAAGATCCCACCTAAATTCAATAGTCTTCGTCATAAAAGAACCAGTACAAGAAGTATCGAGCATGGATCGATCATGAGAAAGCCGAGCAAAAAAATTCTGAATAATAATTTCTCGAGAGAGCTCATGATTGGGGCATGAATATAACATTGAATTAAGTCTCCCCCAAGCTAGAGCGATACTTTATCCTTCACGAGGCCAAAAATTATATATATAATTCCGATCACGATGAACTAGATGCATAGGATAATTTTTTTGGTGAAATTCCAATTTCAATCGATTCCAGTTCCAAGATCCAATATCATCGCATAGCCTATACCATGTCAATGGTTTTCCCTTCAAAGATAAAGGGAAAACCTTATTCTTAGCTTCATCTCCGGATAAACCCGCAAGCTTAAATAATCCACATATTTCATCCACATATATCAAGTGCATATCAGGATGTTCAGTTCCATCTCCTGCATAAGGATTAGCTAGCCGTTGTTCTATCATACCCGAAGGAATTTCATAACCAATATTTTCAGTAGGTGCAGTAGGTTGAGGGGCAACTAATTGTGCTTCTGGTCGAGGTGAAGATACCCCGAACAAACCCCTCAAAGGATGGCTCTCCATAGTAACAAGTGAGAATAAATTTCAGCACGTAGTAATAATTTTTCCTTACCAATTTCCACTTACCAAGAGCGCTTCACTCCCCGGCAACGGCACAAGAAAAGAGTCTTGATGACCCACAAGTATAGGGGATCAGTCGTAGTCCTTTTGATAAGTAAGAGTATCGAACCCAACGAGGAGCAGAAGGAAATGACAAGTGGTTTTCAGCAAGGTATTTTCTGCAAGCACTGAAATAGTCGGTAACAAGTAGTTTGATAGCAAGATAATTTGTAGCGAGCAAGTAACGGTAATGGTAAATAAAGTGCAGCAAGGTAGCCCAATCCTTTTGTGGCAAAGGACAGGCCAAAATGGTCTCTTATGATAAGCAAAGCGTTCTTGAGGGTACACGGGAATTCACCATATCACTTTCGTCATGTTGGTTTGATTCGTGTTCGCTACTTTGATAATTTGATATGTGGGTGGACCAGTGCTTAGGTGCTGTTCTTACTTGAACAAACCTTCTACTTATGATTAACCCCCTCGCAAGCATCCGCAACTACGAGAAAAGTATTAAGATAAAATCTAACGATAGCATTAAACTTTTGGATCCAAATTGGTCCCTTACGAAGTAGCGCATAAACTAGGGTTTAAGCTTTTGTCACTCTAGCAACCCATCATCTAATAACTACTCCACAATGCATTCCCTTAGGCCCAAATATGGTGAAGTGTCATGTAGTCGACGTTCACATGACACCACTAAGGAAATCACAACATACATATCATCAAAATATAGAACACATATCAAGTTCGCATGATTACTTGCAACATGACTTCTCCCGTGATCTCAAGAACAAAAGTAACTACTCACAAATAATAAACATGCTCAAGATCAGAGGGGTATTAAATAGCATAATGGATCTGAACATATAATCTTCCACCAAGTAAACCGTATAGTAATCAACTACAAGATGTAATCAACACTACTAGTCACCCGCAGGTACCAATCTGAGGTTCCGGTACAAAGATTGAACACAAGAGATGAACTAGGGTTTGAGAGGAGGTGGTGTTGTTGAAGATGTTGATGGAGATTGCCCTCCCAAAGATGAGAGGGTTGTTGCCGATGATGATGACGATAATTTCCCCCTCTAGGAGGGAAGTTCCCCCGGTAGAATCACTTCGCCGAAGGGCAAAAGTGCTCCTGCCCAAGTTCCGCCTCAAGACGGCGGCGCTTCGTCCCAAAATTCCCTCTCTGATTTTTTCTAGGTCAAAATGACCTATATACCAGAAGATGGGCACCGGAGGTGGCCCGAGGAGGGCACAACCCACGAGGGCGCGCCCGGGTGTCTTGTGCTCACCAGGGTGGCCCCCTTTGGTAGTTATTTGCTCTAGTATTTTTTATTTATTCCAAAACAATTCTCCGTAAATTTTCAGCTCATTTGGAGATGTGCAGAATAGGTAACTTTGACGTAGCTTTTTTAGGTCCAGAATTCTAGCTGCCGGCATTCTCCCTTTTTGTGTAAACCTTGCATATTATGAGAGAAAAGGCATTAGAATTACTCCATAAAGCATTATTATGCATAAAAACATTATAAATAATAGTAGGAAAACATGATGCAAAATGGACGTATCAGGGGGCTTCCAACTCACTGAGTTTAGCTTACAAAACCCTTTTGGCCCGGCAAAAACGCCACATTATTGGTTAAACCTGCATGTATGCTTGATGCTACTCCGAACAAGATGACCCGCCGTAATCTTGACAAGTCAATCTTCATGACCCTAAACTTTTCAGGGTTAAAATGGTGGTTTAAGTCATGTGAGAGCCAGCTTACTGGTAGCGAGGATAAACCAAGGCTATTATGCCACGCTTCATGAAAGCAAGATTTGAGCCTTAAAAGGCCAGTCTTTTTTGGTCGCGCCTTAAAAGCCGACTTACAAATATTGAGATATACATGTCTATATTCTCTATTTCTGTATTTACAGGAATTTTATGTTTTTAATCATATTTATATGCAGGCTATAAGTCCCTGGATCAAAGAAGGTCCGGGTTAGCATTGCTCAAAATTGAGCTTATTGTGGCCATGAGCCGCCAGGCGATCCCCTCAAGATTTTTCATGACCATGAGTCATTGGGTTATTAACCCGCCCTGGCTTTTGACTATAAGTCGCCAGTACAGGAATTGATGGACCCCTTACAGATTATATGTCAAAATATCAAGTAAGCACCCGAATTCAAAGATGGTGCAAAGCAAAGATGCATATCCGATTTGATCAAGCGTACAAAGAAGCTTGATCACATAACTGTTGGATCATCAGTTAAATAACATGCTCGAAGGCATGACAAGGAAGCCAAATATTTTTAACTAAGCCTACTACAAAGCTTTAGTTGAGCCCAAAAGTTCCAAAGCAAGTTTTTCGGAGCTACATTACTCCTTTGAGCCGGCCTCTGTGCCGTCCGAGTTGGAACCTGCTGGGTTAACACTTGGCTGTTGCCCCATCGTGGAAGTCCCCGGGTCATCTTGAGCCGGCTCTTCTTCGCTTCTTATCTGAATATTGTCTGATGTCTAGTCGATACCACTTAAGGCTTCAAAGATTGCTTCATCGTTGATGATAGAGGAATGGTCGATATCAGAGGCAAAAATATGCTTACGCCTTTGTGGAGTCAGGTCAACAACATCAAAAGAAGGCGCCTTGATACGAGTATTCTCGCTGTCGTAAGTCGGCTGGTACTTCTTCAGATCCAGCTCTTGTGCAAGTTGACATTCCAATGGCCGCATTTCCTTGACGCATTTGGCAAAATCTGCTTCGCTGAATACAGACCCATCGTCATTATATTCTAGAAACCCGCCGGCCATTTCTTTAGGATCCAATTCTGATTGATAAGGCTTTGCCCAGCTTAGCAAAGTTATCGTTCCCGCATGAGCGGCTGACAGTTTCAACTCTTCAATCTGTTTGGGTGTTGTTGATAATTGGTCCAGCACATCTTTTATCAGATGTGGTGGTTTCTTGCCATTAGATAAATCCACAAGAGTGCGGAGGCTTCCGGCGTATAATTTTTCCGTCAAGGAATAGATGGCTTTCAGCTTGATCAGCATATTTTTCCCAAGATTGGAGCTCTTGGAACCTGTCAGACATTCAAAGCATGAGTCACCAGGCGAGTTACATTCAAGTCATCAGGCGGGTTATTTCAAAGGAGTTTAAATTTTGCTTACCGAAGATAGCTTCAGTCATCTGACAAATATGGTATTTTAAGCTGGCCAGCTCTTCTATCACTGGTTTCAATTGATCTTCGGCGTCTTGGGCCCGTTTTAATAAGGCGGCCTTTTTCAGTTTCAAAGGAAGATCTCTCAGCATTAAAATTCGCCTTGATTTTTTCTACATCTTCTAAAGAAGATTTCAAGCTTGATTCTGCCTTGGCACATTTAGCTTGTTCAGATTCCAAATTCTTCTTTAAGCTGGCTATGTTTAACTTACCCAGGCTTAAAGCTTCCTGCAAAAGTAAAAAGAAGTTTAGCATTCAGAGAATCATATAAGTCTGTTACATTGGTTAAGTCGGCAGTTGATAAAGAGGGTATGGTAAATTTATTTAAGTCCCAAACACATTGCAAGCAATGTCCTTGGCACTTGGGGGCTAATGTATGTTGCTCTTTTCAATCTATAATGAAGAAGACCCGGCTCATCTCATGAAGCTAAGCGGGCCCTGGGGGGCTACAGATAATTCTTCAAAATGGTCATATTAAAAGACCCGGCTCATCTCATGAAGATAAGCCAGCCCTTGGGGGCTACATGATGCTTTCTTTTCAAGAAAGTCTGAAGAACCGGCTTATCATTTGCATGATAACCCGGCCCTTGGGGCCTACACTTTGGAATCTACAAAAAAAATTTCAAGTCTTAACCATACTCAAATATTTTTCTATGATCAAGACTTGGGGGCTACATAAGGAGACATAATAGGAGAAAATTGAGCACACCTCATATTTCTTCTTCATTATATTTACTAAGCCGGCCTCCATGTCCCGGCTTGTAGTTAAGCGGCTTAAGTAGCCTGCATACACCTCTTCTGCGCTGAGTGCTTCACAATTCGGCAGTTCAAGCTTTGTTTTGCCCTTTTCCAGCAAGGGAGACTCTTCTTTGGCTGAGTGCTTAGCTAGCACGGTGGAGGTCTCGGGTGTTTTCTGACTCGCCCAAATAATAGAAATGTCATCATTGTTCTTCTCAGGAGGAGTTTCTTTAGAGGGCTTGGCAGGAGTTGAAGGAATGGGACTTGGCGGGTCAAGGTTATCCGCTGGGTTAGCATCAGTATCCATGGCTTCAGAGGCCGCTACCTCAGCTTGCGGGGGCGGGTCATCCTGACCGATATGATGGTCTTCAATTTCTTCGATATTGGCCTCAGGTGTCACCAGTACTTGATCTGCTGACTCAGGGATCTCGGGGGTCTTTGAAGACTCGCCCATTTTCTATTTCTTGCCTTTGGCTTTGACCCTATGATCAGAGTAGAAGGGTTAAAACATATGACGATAAAATTGAGCTATCAACAATTAAAGTGCAGTTACTTACCCATGGTTGATGACAAAAGTGGGCAGCTGTGTTGGAGATGAGCCGCCTGAAGATGGTGGCGACTCCTGGTAATTGGAGTCAGAAGGGTTAAGAGGATGTCTCATAAGGCCAGCTTTGGGTAAAGGAGTTGGATTGTGTGGCACCTCAGCAGGCCATTTACGAGCAGAAGGTTCATGAGTTAACCCGGCCACCAAATCTCCAGAGCCACCACTCCGAGTTTGGTGCCTTAACTCATGCCGCTTTTCTTCAAAATAAAATATGGGTCTAAATGAGCATCTAGATGATAAAAGCTTACTTTTCGGATGACCCACCTTATCTTATTTGCAGGCAAGGAGTCTGAGCCGGAAGCGATAGAGATTACCTCAGTATCATCAGCCCGACTTGTTTCCACCTCATCCTGAGAACAAGAGGCATCAGCTAAGTCTATAAAGAGATGACCAAGAGAGTCGAATTCTACCTCTGATTGGTCATTAGCATCAGCTAACTCGCCCACAACTACTGGTTCAGTCACAGCAGCGGATTTCTTCTTCCTTCGAACAGGGGCAGTCTTGGTTTTTGCTACAACTTTCTTTATCTTCTTATTCTAGAAGGAAGATCCGTCCTACATAAAAGATAGTTTTAAATGAAGAACAAAGAAAGACACAGATGTACAAGCTGGATATAAAAAAATGCTTACAGGTGGGGCCGAGTTGAGCTTGAAGAAGGGTGCAGCCCTGTTTTGTTACAATTTTCTTGAGATTCCCCAAGCAGGCTCTTAACGGTTTGGTTGACTTCATCAGCAGTAAAATTTTCAGAGCTGTATCGCTGAGGATCATCTGACTCGTGTGAGTAATCCCACATTAAGCCGGGACAGCGGCTTAAGGGGAGAATTCTCCATGAAACCTAGCACCAGGCTAGATCGACTCCTGTTAACCCATTGGCTAGCAAGGCTCTTACTTTTGAGTAAGACTGGAGTGCTTCAGTATGTTCTTCTGGCATGATCTTGCTGGCGGGATAAATCCATGGGAAGGCGCTCTGCTCTGTAACCCGGCAGAGGGTTCTCATTGGCCGATGCGTTGTTTTTTCAATAAAACCAGGTTTTTATCCATCCTTTAGGATGGCTTGGCAGGATGGCTACAGGAAAGCCGCCATCTCTGCGTCTCTGGATGGAGATCCCACCATGTGTTAAGTTTGGGCCGTCTGTACATTTGGTTTGACGATTCATGTAGAAGAACTCTTTGAAGAGAGCAACAATGGGCTCCATCTGTAGATATGCTTCACAGAAAATTTGGAAATGGCAGAGATTTGATATAGAATTCGGGCCCAAGTCTTGAGGATGAAGGCTGAAATAGTGCAAGATGTCCCGAAAGAATTTTTGACCCAGGCGGCGTGAAGCCCCTAAGGTTGTGGTCAGTAAAAACCACAACTTCACCATCGTCGGGTTTCGGCACTTCCTTCCTTTGACTGACTCGCCAACCAATCTCTCACTGAGTCGCCAAGAGACCTTGGTTTTGATAGTCTTTAAGGATGGCCTCAGTGACTAGGGAAGGCACCCAATTGCAAATAGTGGTTTTTGACATATTGAGCAGCCTAAATGAAATGGAAGACTGCAGAAATATAAAGGGGTGAGTTACTTAGAAAGGCAAAAACTCGTCATCAATAGTTATATGAATAAGCAGCATAAGTTTGAGTCGCCCTAAACGGTAGCGAGTTGTTTAAAAAGAGGCAATTTCTGAAGCATTGGCGAGTTACACATATGTTGGTAAGCCGCCCAAGATACAAGGGCGGGTTAGCTAAAGATCAGGGTTGTTGAAATTTTGCTAAGTGTGGAATAAACAAGTTTCAGATTAAAACAACTACATTTATGGATCTATGAGCAGTTCAAAAAAGAAAAAAATGGCTAAACCTAATAGTGGCCGCAGGAGCTACTAAGGAACTATTGGTAGATTCTGAATGAAGCAGGGTTTATTCAGATGCAAGATTGGTGCTAAAGCTATTCCGCAATTGAGGGAGTCATGGACTAAGGGGTCCTCGGGGCGACGGCCCATCGTACGTGGGCCGGACTGGTGAAGCCGTTTATTGGTAGGAGATCTATGAAGCCATGGTGTACCCTCCAAGTCAAGAAGACGCAGTATCTCTTTAAACCCTTGTTGTAGTCTATCTTCAGTAACCCTAACCCTAGGTGTCTATATAAACCGAGGGTGGTAGTCATTAGGGTGAGAGCTACATTCATTACCTCATAGCCTTAGGGTTAGCTCATGCTGATCTCGAGGTAGATCTACTCTGTAAACCACATCATACATCCAATATAATCAAGCAGGACGTAGGGTATTACCTCTTCGAGAGGGCCCGAACCTGGGTAAACACTGTGTTCGTCGTCCCTTGTTACCCATCGACCCTAGATCCATAGCTCGGGACCCCCTACCCCGAGGTCTACCGGTTTAGACACCGACATTGGTGCTTTCATTGAGAGTTCCACTGTAGGGTCGCCCAAAGGATCGATGGCTCGCCTGATCATAGGAGAAGGCATCGGATCCGGGGACTTCTTCGTCCCCGGTCAACTCTTCACGTTCGACATCATCGTACTACACGCCAACCTGACTGGTAGTTTGGATCAGATCGACAACTTCGCCCCTCGAACACCGAATTCGATTCGGTAACCTGGAATATGTGGTGGACTCACGGGGCGATCTGGTCTTCACCGGACTCACTACCCCTTCCCGCACTCACGCATGCCTCATTTTGCCCGCCCCGGAGTCTCCCTCCGATCTGATCTACGGATCAACTCCAGCAGCTTCGAGCCAGGAAAGCTCCGCCTCGAGCGGCGGCCAGACTCCACCTTCGCCCAAACCCGTCATGTTGGCGGAGGACTTATCCCCGACCTTCGAGGCAGGATCTGGAGGCAGAAGCCAAGAGTCAATCTCGGCCGAACCTTTCCTCCACAATGCCCACCCAGCTATGAGCTCCCACGACGAGGTGGCGGCCAATAGCCAGGAATTACCCCCGGCTGGAAGCGACTCAATCTCAAACCCCGGTGTGGAACCCACACGCAGGGATCAAAATCCGTCCTTGACTTCCGATGACTGTCTAGACCCAATCGAGGATCCGGTTCCGCACCCCGAGCTTAGCTCGGCCTGTAGAAATCAAGGACTGGCTAGGGCATTGACTGCCCCCGTTACAACGAGATCTGGCTCAGAGCCCTTGAGTTTGGCGACCCTCGCTATGATAAACGAGGCGTTGGACCAAATTCAGAAAATGACTATCCAGGAGGACCTCTCCCCCGCTCACGATCGTCAACCCGTCGAGGCGTACTATAGGAAATTTTGTGCCCCACCCACCACCCACTTGGTAGCCACTATCGATGATTTTACCGATATGCTAGACTATAATTTGGAGAATACCGAATACATGGATGAGGGGGATGGAGCCACGGCTAGTGCCGATGTTGCTCCCCCCCCCCCCCCCCCCCCCTTTACCTGCCGCTGGTCGGCCACTTCCAGCTATGACATTTACATGGTGGACACCCCCAAAGACGGTGACGACACTCCCAACCAGGACAGAGGCAAGCCCAGAGATGAGCCGCCCAAACGCCAAAAACAGCGCCGTCGATCAAAGCCACGTCGATGCCATGCGAGCAACATGGACTTAGCGGAGAATAGCACCGTAAATAATACGGATGACATCGCTGGAGACACAACCTTCGAACATCATCAGGATGACCCCGCGGGGCAGGAGGACCCGCTCAATTCAAAAAACCCCAACGACTCCGAGGATAGCAACTACCTCCCACTCTCTGAAGAGGAGGCCAGTCTTGGGGAGGACGATTTCATCATCCCCAAAGACCCTCTGGAGCAGGAACAGTTCAAGCGGAGGCTTCTAGCCACCACCTGCAGCCTAAAGAAACAAAAACGCAAAATTAAAGCCGAACAGGACACCCTCAACGACCGATGGACCAAAGTCCTAGCTGCCGAAGAAGGGTATGGCCGCGAACTGCCAACCAGGAGTTACCCCAAGCGAAGGCTATTGCCCCAGTTCGACGACGAGGCCATAGAGCCAACACGCCCAAAGTACACAAACGCCGAACGGCCGGACCGCCCCCCTAGAGGGCGGGACAGGGAAGCTGACGAGGCTGAACACCCAGCCGCCCACCTCGCCGTCACGGCAAGGATCAAGTGCGGCCTACTTACGAGTACGACCTCCACCATGACCTAGACGCTCGTGGAGGCCGTACCAGGTCCATCTACGGACCCAGAGAGGACCTGCCCGCTTACCGGGAAGGATACTACAATCGGCTAAACCGAAATGATAGAATCCGGGAGCAACAGCAGGCCCGGAGGGCCGAGGACCTCAGACGCGATGTAACCCGAATTCGGGGCGCCGCGCACCCCCTGTGTTTTACAGAGAGGGTGATGCAACACCAATTCTCGGAAGGCTTCAAGCCCGTGAACATTGAATCATATGACGGAACCACAGATCCAGCCGTATGGATAGAGGATTTCCTCCTCCGCATCCACATGGCACGAGGAGATGACCTCCACACCATTAAATATCTGGCGCTAAAGCTTAAAGGTCCAGCTTGACACTGGTTGAATAGCCTTCCCGAAGACTCTATAGGCTACTGGGAAGAGCTTGAGGACGCTTTTCGAGCAAACTTTTAGGGCACCTATGTCCGGCCTCCAGATGCTGACGACCTAAATCGCATCACATAACAACCCAGAGATTCTGCCCGACAATTTTGGAACCAATTCCTGACCAAGAAAAACCAGATCGTCGACTGTCCGGATGCCGAAGCCTTGGTTGCCTTCAAGCATAGTGTCAAAGACGAATGGCTCGTACGGTAGCTCGGCCAGGACAAACCAAGAACTATGGCAGCCCTTACTTCCCTCATGACCCGCTTTTGCGTGGGCGAAGACAGTTGGCTTGCTCGCAAGAACACCAACCCAGACACACCCGGTACCTCCGAGGTTTGGGACGGAAATGGAAAGCCCCGACGTAGCAAGAATAAACGTCGCCACAATGACAGCTAGGGCGAGGATACGACAGTAAATGCCGGATTCCGAAATCAGAAGTCCGGACCCCGAAAGAAAGCCCCTAAAGGCAACAATGACGGCCCATCTAGACTAGACACAATCTTGGACATGCCTTGTCAGATTCATGACACATCAGAGAAGCCCGCCAACCACTCCAACCAAAATTGTTGGGTGATCAAATAGGCCGGCAAACTCACAGCCAAAGACTCGGGCAAAAGCCCATGAAACAAGGACGATGATGAGCCCCGCAGGCCGAATAGTGGAGGCCAAAAACCCTTCCCTTACGAGGTCAAGACGGTAAACATGATCTACGCAACCCACATACCGAAGAAGGAGAGGAAGCGAGCGCTACGGGACGTATACTCAGTCAAGCAAGTAGCGCCAAAGTTCAATCCAAGGTCAGCTTGCCCGATCACGTTCGATGGCAGGGATCATCCCACCAGCATACGCCATTGAGGGTCCGCAGCCCTAGTGCTAGACCCCATCATCGATGGATTCCACCTCACTAGAGTCCTAATGGACGGAGGAAGCAGCCTCAATCTGATATACGAAGATACAGGGAGGAAAATGGGGATCGATCCATCAAGGATTAAACCCAGTAACACCACCTTTAAGGGAGTCATTCCGGGAGTGGAGGCCCGCTGCACGGGCACCGTGACACTTGAAGTAGTATTTGGATCTCCGGATAACTTCCGAAGCGAGGACTTGATCTTCAATATTGCACCTTTTCGCAGTGGCTATCACGCCCACCTCGGCCGAACAGCGTTCGCCAAATTCAATGTCGTTCCGCATTACGCCTACCTCAAGTTGAAGATGCCTGGCCCCTCGGGCGTCATAACTATCAACGGCAACACGGAACGCTCACTTCGAACCGAAGAGCACACTGTAGCCCTAGCGGCCGAAGGCCACACCGGCCCATATAGGCCCGGATGCCGACCCGCCGTAAAGGCTGGTGATAATAGCAAACGGGTTCAAACCTGTTCCCCGTCATGGGAACCCTCATGCGTTCACCGCAAATAGGGGTACGCGCCCCACGACACGCCCACATTCTTCACGCTCTACGTGCCTCGTCAGCACAACTTCGCACTCAAAATACCATGGGCAGCCGTGAGCCATATATATCAATAAACCTGAAGTGCATGTTCGATTAAACCGAACTTCGGAATTACTTCGTCTTCGGACGACCCGGCGACCAATTCCGGATACCCCCAAGCATAAAGCTTCATCGGCAGGGTCCTCGCCCATCAAGGTCTCATCGAAGGTCCCAATCCCCACCTACCAAAAGCAAAGGCGTAGACATGCAGCAGGGCACAGTGAAGGCTTCAACTCACGCATCAAGGCCCTGCGTCAACCTTTACTCTGTAAACTTTCTTTTTCTTTTACAAGTATTGCCTTCGCAGTTTGAATTGTACGAATAGACGTCCCGAGCTTACGAGAAATAATAAAAATACCCTTTATGGTGTTCGGATATCCGCATCCTGTGATTTGTCTATTCCCTTTCCAATTCTCCCCTCGCTCTTCGAACAGCCCGGCATGAAAATATATTAACTAGTCAAGAGTTAGATTTATATATCAGCTCAATATCTTCAAGTCCGGCACCGCTTTCTGCTAGGTGTTCGGCGTCTTGGATATTGCACTATATGCATCTGTTCCAAACTATGTCTTGGGTCAATAGTTGGGTTGCCCGGCTCCTGTGTTTGCCTCTTATGCTCCGCACGTTCGGCTAAGAGGGCAAAGGGAGAACCTCTGCGATTGTACTTCTGGTTTGCCCGGACGAGTACCTCAGGAGGAAAAAGCTGAAAACTGACTGGCATAGTAAGCGTGAACTGGTCTGCGATCTGTTGACGAGGTTTGACTCTAAAAATCGTCTTAACACAAACCATGTGATCGGAAAGGGCAGGTTTCGATCCCCATGTACATCACAATACACCGGGGGCTAGTCCCTAGTCCCCACCATCAAGCTCCTACGGCTAAGTGAAAGCAATAAAACTGAATAGCCCGATTGCCTGGTTTCGCTCCCGCACTACCGCCTTCGGGCACCAAGACGTTGGCTAAGGGTAACAGTGCGGAGACGAAACACCCCTCGTGATATTCACTTGGGGGCTAAAGCCGATGACTGGTAGCTTTCAGAATAAACATACGGCCACACAGGAGTCAAAATTAAATAATGACAATATAAAACAAGTTAGGCAGATGCATAATAAAGCATAAGGTCCACTTGGTACAAACTTAAACACAATCACTCAAAAATTACATCTTTCGAACACTGGCCTTCTATCGCCCGCGCTCCAGTTATCACCTGCGCGAAGTACTGCTCGGGGCGGCGATGCTCCTTCCCCTTGGGCAGAGGACCAGTGGCCATCTCCATTGGATTAATCCTCGGCCAATGCACCATGGTCTTCACAAACGCGAGCCTCGCCCCCTCAAGGCACACTGACCACTTTACGGCATCAATCCGGAGCGGCGCCTCCCGCAGCTTCTGCACAAGGCCGAAGTAGGTGTTCGGAATGGGCTTGGCCGGCCACAGGCTGACACAGAGGTCCTTCACGCCCAGCTCCGACATTCGATGCATCTCCATCAGCTGCTTCATTTGATCGTTTAGAAGGGGGGGCGCTCGGAGTCCAAAAACTGTGACCAGAAGAGCCGTTGCGTGGAGTCCTCCTCGAGGGTGGCATAGTGCCTCGCAGCGGCCACCACATTGTTTGGAAGTTCGGCGAAGACGCCTGCGGAGCGCCAGACACGCGTCAGCAGGGCGAACCTGTTGCCTCCGAACACACTCTGAAGTAAGTATTTCTTACCATTTGTAATTTCTGCGGCTTGGCGGAGCCCCTCCCGGACACCTCGCACGTCACTCCTTGCCTCCTGAAGCTCCTTCTCTACCTTGGATAGCCGGGAGGATTTCTTCTCCTGCCCCATCTCAAGGGCCTCCAGCTTCTTGGCGGCATCCTGGAGCTCCACTTGGACTTCGGTCACCCGAGCCTCGTGCTGATGAGCAGCAAGCTTGGCCTTCTCAAGCTCGACCACCGCCTTCTAAGCGGCCGTCTTCTTCACGGCCGCCTCGGCCTCGGCTTTCCTCAGGGCCTTCTTCAAGCCCTCGACATTGGCGGCAGCAGCTGCAGGATCATCAAGATAAAGGATTAGCACATAGTCCGGATCGTCAATATCCAGCGTCAAGCAAATTAGACATCTTCTCACAGGGCTTACCTTGCGCCTCGTCAAGCCGTTTGTTGACAAGGTCAAACTCTTTGTCAGAAAGCTTGAGCTTCCGATCCATCTCCTCTAGTGTCGCGGCATTAGCAGCCGCGGCCACGGAAGATGCCTCCATTAGCCACAGAAATATCGACATCATTAGTCAGCCTACCGAATTCGATCCTCTGCAGTTTTCTTCGAAGTCCTTGTAGAGTCTCGGGGGCTGGTACGTACACGGCCTACCCGAATTATCAATTACAACCGCATTATGAGGAAAGAGTATTACTTGACTTACCTCAAAGCCTGTTAGAAGGCCTTGGACAGCGTCGTTCAGTTCGGATTGGACGGACCGAACACCCTGCATTACCGCACTCATAAGAAAGCGGTGCCCGTCAATGATGGCGGAGTTGTCCACCAGCTCCTCCAGCACATCCGGCCAGCCAGCCACCGCCCGTGTAGAGGTGTTCGCTGCTGGCGTTGGCTCCCTGGCCCCTTCCCTGCTGGGAGGAGCCTGTGCCATCGAAGTCCTCGGGGGCTCGGGAGCGGTCAACGGATGGGGACCGGATGGTCCGGACTCCTTTCCTTCGTCAGCCATGAGGGACACTCCCTCCTGGTCTTTGGTGACCAAGGTGTTAACCTCAGCCATTACGGTGTCCGCCTCCTCCTCTGTGTTCGGGGTAGGAGGAGTCCTTTGGGACCGCACCTCCTCAACCTCTCCGGGGATCAGAGGACGCGCGGAGTGCGCCATAGACCCACAGTCCGCCAGTTTGGCGGCGGAGACGTCCCCTCTGAAGTCTGCTCGGTGGGGCGTTCACATGGGGGACTGCAACTCGGAGGGGTTAACCATCAACTAAAGCAAATTACTGAAAACAAGATCGTTAAAAATGCCAACCTGCTGGCCGGGGGCTTGACCCTAAGTTCCTTCTCCAAAACCTTCTCGGACACTTTGGACTCCTTGTTGGAGTCTGAACTGTCGGACAGAACCAGCTTGGGCCGGCATCGTCTCTTCGGGGCTGGGGAAGGTTGGACCTCCTCGACGTCCTCGACCGCCGCCCTCTTCTTGGAGTGCGAGGAGGCACTCTCCTCCTCGTCCTCATCCTCGCCCCCATCCTGCATGGATGAGGCCGCAGCGCCTCCGGACTGATTGCCTGGACGAACCCTACGGTGGAGGCCCTCCCTGGCCTCCGGCCCTTCTTTCTTCCTGCCCTTCTTGGCGGGCGCCTTATAAGGCACCACGACCAGTAGCTTTTCCAGCTACTCTGATCGGGGCCCTTCTGACCGAGGCGCCGGGCTGCGGATCTTCTTGGCCTTGGTGAGCCAGCCCGGCAAAATCCACATACCAGGGTTAGACCGAATCAAACGTGGTGTGAATATCCAAACACTTCTCGAAGAAGAATGCCGCTCACCTCCCTTGGGGGGTTCACGGCGTCAAGGCCGATGTCCTTCCCCTCGACCGGCCACTCCTTTTGGGGCTGGAATAATTGGCCCCATATCTTGTTAGGAGTCGTACTGTAGAGGTGTCGCACGGTGGCCGGATTCTCGGGCTCATGCTCCCACATAGGCTTGGCCCTCTCCTGGCAGGGGAGGAGCCGGCGGTGGAGCATGATCTGGACCACGTCGACCAGCTTCGCACCGGTGTCTATTATGCTGTCGATGCGCTTCTGCAGTGTTTTCGTATCGGCGACACACCCCCAGTCCGGGCTCTTGGTGGTCCAGGAGGCCAATCGGGTAGGGGGTCTGGACCTGAATGCGGGGGCCGCTCCCCATGCGGCCTCCCTCGGCTCGGTGATATAAAACCACTCCTTCTGCCACATCTGGACGGTGTCGACGAAGTGGCCATCCGGCCACTGGACCAGTGTCAGCTTACTAATCATGGCCCCTCCCGCAGTCCGCATGCTCGCCGCCGACCACCTTGGGCTTGGCATTGAACACCTTCAGCCATAAACCAAAATGTGGCCAGACCCGGAGGAGTGCTTCACAGATGACGATGAAGGTCGAGATGCGGAGGAGGGAGTTGGGGGCTAGATCGTGAAAATCCAGCCCATAGAAGAACATCAGCCCCCGCACAAAGGGATGCAGGGGAAATCCGAGCCCCCTGTCGTGGGAAACCACGGCCACCTATGGGGCCAAGGGCCCCTTTTGGTTCGGCAGGGGGACTGGACGCATTGCACAAAGAGCGAAGGAGCGTAGCGTAGCGCGACAGAGATCACACGGGCAGTTTTTACCTAGGTTCAGGCCGCCGAGAGGCGTAAAACCCTACTCCTGCTTTGGTGGATTGATGGTGGATGGTAGCGGAAACGCAGCGCTCTTGCCCGGCAGGGTTGCCTCGGGGCGAGAGTAGCTACGCGTGTATGGGTGTACAGGGGTCCGAATCCTTTCTATGGTTGCCATGGGCCTCCTTTTATAGATTAAGGGGTCACCACAGTGGCAAATCAGTCATTGTATACTGATTAGATAGCGAACAGTGCTATCATATCTCCTTTGCAGACAGAGCAGTACGCATTAAATGCGCCGCTCAGTGTCACATCATGGCCTGCCCGGCATGCCTTGTCGGGCTGTTTGGCCACCTTCTCTCCTGTCTGCATGACACGTCGCAGGACGGGTGTCATCTGGAGGTGATTCCCGTAGGAAGTGGCTGCCATGTGGCAAAAGGCAGCCACTTAGTCATCTTGGGGCTTGACACCGCACCGATCGGTGACTTGCGTCATCGTGAGGTGGGACGGTGAAGCCTTGGCAGGGCGTTTTGCCTCCGTATGCCCCCGGCAGGCCTGCCGGGGTGGCCTTGAGGTTTGCTTCCGGGGCAACTTTGATCTTGCCAGGCTCTCCTGCCTGGCATGGGAGGATTTTCCCTTAGCGGTGTCTTGCTTCTTGGCTTGACTTGGTCATCTCAACTTGACCTTTGATTCCTCAAAGAGCCTACCTCTTTACCTTGGCCTTGTCCTGGATGTTGCAGTCTTGATCTTGGGCTTGTGCACGGTCTGGGCAACAGACCCAGGGTTTATTGCACCGACAGGAGCCCCCGGGCCTGGCCCGAACGAGCTACCGGGCGTCGTCGGGGTAGGCCCTAACTTGTGCACAGGCGAGGGGGAAATAGCCGCTCGCCCTTTGAGATCTTCTTTGCTTCTTCATTAACCCGGGCTCGGATCAGTTTCCGGTTCTTCCGCCTGTCGCGTAATGCCAACCGCAGTGGGGTCACTCTTGTAATGGCCCGTGAATGACTTTAACGCATGGGCGAGTAACTGCCAATTCACTCTTCCCACCACGCCCTTATCCCCGGCCACGTATGCTGCATGCATCGGGCAGAGTAGGTAATGGAGGCGCGTGGTGCGAGGGAGCGTTAAGGCAGGGGCCTGGTCTTCATGGATTGGTGGAGGAGGACGGTGGTCCCCTACTGAGGGAGCGCCTCCCGACCCCGGCCTGTCTATAAAAGGAGGGACGGGGAGGAGTGGGAGTATTCATCCGCTCACCTCCTTCATTCTCTGCTTCCTCCTGAGGTATGCCGAAGAGGAGAGCTTGGGGCCAAGCCCCGGGCCCCAGCTTGGGGTCGACGGCGTCGAGTGCTGGGGCAGAATCCTCTTCCTATCTTTGCGGATGCTTCAGGGGGGTGCGCGGGTGGCGCGGTGGTAGCGCCAGAGGTAGCGACTCTGGTGCGCTCGTCGCCGGGCTGCCCGTAGCTCCAATCTTAGTGAGGGGCGACGCAAGAGACACCACGCCGAGGCCCATAAGGGACACGAGGCATGGTAGTCGATCGTGGCCTAGTCCTCCTTTTCCTGTGAAGCCGGAGGGAGGCCGCAAAGGTGGTTCGGTACCGGTAGTGGCAGATTCCTCCTCTCAGGGCACCGCCTGCCCGGTGTATGGGCGGGATCTTTGTCCCCATGTGTGCTTCTTTAAAGGGCGGCGGTCCCTCGTCTTCGGGTCGTTGGAGACGACCATGCTCTCTGTGGAGCTACTTGGAGCGCTTGGTGTTCGCCCTGGCTGGCGTGCTGGGAGCTTCGAGCGACAGTGGTAAAGGAGGTGGCGGCGACCCACAATCCACCAAGAGTGGGGGCGACCGCTCCGACGAGGCGTGCTTGCCGGCAGCACCATCACCACTGGTTGAGCTTTCGGCAGCGTCACCATCCACACCTGCCCTTCGGTTTCTTCCTCCTAGCCCGGGAACAGCGTCCTCCTGATCCTAGGGAGGCGTCGAATCCCAGCCGGGCCTTTCCTCCGTCTTCTTTTTTTCCCTTTAGTTTCGAAGAAGGGAAGGACGGAGTAGAAAAGGGGATCATGAGCATTTATCTTTTTTTTAATCTAAAATATGTAGGCATTTGCCAAACTTTAGTTCAAATTATGTAATCTCTTTTATCCATGTTTGTGTTCTGTAAGGTCTGTACTTGTTGATCAACAAATTAATGAAAAAGGTAAACCTTGCCGGGCACTTGTGCATGGAACATGTCCAGGCAGAGGGAGAATGCCTCTTTACGCTCAAGTAAACAAGTTTTTCCCCGGTAGGCTATCCTGTCGGTACCCTCTAGTTGCTGCCGCGGGGCTGGGCCTGCCGGGCACAAATTGTGAAGAGGGACCAGCCCCCCGCCAACTTCCTCGCCAAAGGCCACTACAACCTCCCTAACCGAAGCAACATTTGAGTCAAGGGAGAGGAGCACCTAAGTCTTGAAAGCGGCGAGGTTTTCCTATGCACAAGCTTTACTTACAGAACTCGTATGGATAAGAGAGAGAACTTATCTGTTTGGGCTTGCCGAGGATCGCGACGTAGGCTTGTCTTCTCTTCTCCTTTTTCGGGACCGAATCCACGGTAGGAGCCTGCAGTATGATGCAGATGAAAATGATGCCTCATGCGATCTTATCTACATGAACATGCAATGCTCATGATATGCTTATGCATGCATGCAATCTGTCGCGCCCCCAGCGCTTCACTTATTTCTCTGTTGCTCAGGGTCTGCGCCTGGTTTTGTACAAGGGGTTACATGCAATAGAGGCAAGGCCTGTACAAAAGGGTGGCTGCCGGGTAGGGCCCAACAGCCGCGCCTTATGGGTAGAACTTGCGGAGATGCTCAATGTTCCATGAGTTTTGCAACTGAATGCCATCTCCGATCTCCAGATGGACTGCGCCAGGTCTGGTGACTCGTACTACCCGGTAAGGGCCTTCCCACTTCGGCGTCAACTTGTTTGCACCCTTGGCGGACTGAACGCACCTAAGGACAAGGTCGCCTTCCTCAAAACACCGGGCACGAACCCTGCGGCTATGATAGCGACGCAGGGCCTGCTGATAGCGTGCGACACATGTAGCAGCCCGGAGACGGTTCTCCTCGAGTAGCACAGCGTCGTCACGCCGGTGCTGATCTTGCGCTACTTCATCGTAGGCAAGCACTCGAGGTGACCCGTAAATGAGTTCCGTGGGGATAACTGCTTCTGCCCCATAGACCAGGGAGAAGGGAGCCTGCCCGGTAGCTCGATTTGGTGTCGTTCCGAGGGACCAAAGAACCACCGGCAGCTCATCGATCCACCGCCTACCGCACTTCTGCAGCCTATCGAAAGTTCTCGTCTTGAGTCCTCGCAACACTTCAGCGTTCGCCCTCTCAGCTTGTCTGTTGCTCCTTGGATGGGCCACAAAGGCGAACGAGATTTTGCTTCCGAGGGCATGAACGTATTGCATGAAGGTGCGACTCGTGAACTGGGTGCCGTTGTCAGTGATGATCCGGGCAGGAACTCCGAAGCGGCACACCAATCCTTTCAAGAACTTGATAGCTGACTGAGCAGTCACCTTTCTCACGGGCTCTACTTCCGGCCACTTTGTAAACTTGTCGATTGCAACGAACAAGAATTCAAAGCCCCCGGCAGCACGGGGGAAAGGGCCGAGGATATCGAGCCCCCAGACCGAAAACGGCCATGACAAAGGGATTGTCTGAAGAGCTTGGGCAGGCAGGTGGATGCTCTTGGAATGGAACTTGCAGGCTTCACACTTGGTGACAAGCTCGACCGCGTCTTGGAGGGCGGTGGGCCAGTAGAATCCTTGCCGAAAAGCTTTACCAACCAACGCCCTTGATCCAATGTGGGAGCCGCACATACCATTGTGTATCTCCGCCAGCAGTTCCTTTCCTCCTTCCCGGCAAATGCACTTCAATTTCACACCGTTGGGCCTTCTTCTGTACAGCGTGTCATCAATGAACTGATACATACTGGCCCTCCGGGCTACTCTTTCAGCTTCTTCTTGCTCTTCGGGAAGTTCTCCAATTTGGAGGAAATGGACTATGTGCCGTGCCCAAGGCGGAGCCTGTGGCTCGGCAACGAGGACTAACGGCACCTCCTCATTCGTGAGAGTGTAATCCTCGACCGCAGGGACCGGTGGCCTGGCGGGAGGATGCAACTCAGCGACCGAAGGGGAGTTGTGCCCAACAAGCTTTCTGCCGGGATCCTCGAGGGGTTCTACTGGGTGAAGCTTGCCGGAGTCCAGTTTCCTCCTCTTTATGGCCATTGTTGCCGGGGATACGGAGGGCTGAGTCAGATGGAGAACAAAAGTTCCTGGTTCCACAGGGAGCTTCTGCGCAGCGCACTTTGACAGATGATCAGCAATGCTATTTTTCGCACGGGGTATGTGCTCTGTTTGCAACACGTCAAAGCGCTCCTCCAACTTTCTCACTTCCTCAACGTATGCCTCCATCAATGGACTTTGGTAATCCTTGTTGACTTGTCTCACCACAAGTTGTGAGTCTCCATGGATGATCAACTTCTTGATCCCCAGTTCTGTTGCAATCCTGAGCCCGGCAAGGAGCCCTTCATACTCCGCTGTATTGTTGGTAGCTTCCTCCCGGGGAAAATGCATCTGGATGACGTACTTCAGGTGCTCTCCGGTGGGAGCAATGAGAAGCATGCCAACCCCTGCGCCTTCTAGGGAGAAGGCACCATCGAAATACATGATCCATTCTTGGGGTGCTTCCTTGCCGGGGATAACTGTCTCCAATACCTCTTCATCAGGAGTTGGTGTCCATTCTGCAATAAACTCTGCCGATGCTCTGCTCTGAATGGTTGATGTGCTCTCAAACTTCAAATCAAAGCTGGATAACTCCAAAGCCCACTCCACTATCCTGCTGGTAGCCTCAGGGTTTCGGAGTATCCGTTGTAAAGGGAAACGGGTGACAACTGTGATCTCATGGGCTTGGAAGTAGTGGCGCAGTTTCCTTGAGGCCATGATAAGGCCAAAGATCAATTTTTGCACGCCAGAGTACCTGGATCTAGCCCCTTGCAAGAGGGAGCTGACGAAGTATACTGGGCACTGCACCACGTTCTTCTTTGCTGTGACCAAAGAACTGCTTTCGATGTTCTGCTCTTCTCTACCTTGATCGGCACCTGACCCTGCCGGGGTGTGTTCGCTTTCCTCCCCGGAAGGGACACCAGCTATGTCTGCTGCTTCATCCACTTCCCTCTGTGCCACCAGTGCTATGCTAACCACCTGATTGGTTGCCGCCAAATATAGCAGCAACGACTCTTGAGGTTTTGGAGCAACCAAAGTGGGCACAGAGGAAGGGTAGACCTTCAAATCTTGTAGTGTGGCGTCTGCCTCGGGGGTCCACTCCATGGGCCCTGCCTTTTTCAAAACCTTAAAGAACGGCAAGGCACGCACGGCAGACTTGGAAATGAACCTGCTGAGCGTGGCAACACATCCAGTCAAACGCCTCACGTCCTTGACTGTCTTGGGTGCTTGAATCTGCTCGATAGCCTTGATCTTGTCGGGGTTGGCCTCTATCCCTTGGCGGGACACAAAGAAGCCAAGTAGCTTGCCGGAAGGAACGCCAAACACACACTTCTCTAGATTTAGCTTCAAGTTGATCTTCCGCAGATTAGCAAACGTCTCTTCCAAATGCTGGATGAGAGTTGATCTGTCCTTGGTCTTGACTACAATGTCGGCCATGTAGGCCTCAATGTTGCTGTGCCCTTTCCGCCAGCGCCATTCTGACCTTTCTCTTTATCTCGCTTCTCATATTTAGCCCTCTGCTTCTTGACAAGCTGCTCAACCTGATGACACTCCTGGAGATCGTGGCCCTTGGTCTGATGGATCTTGCAATACGGCCCATCGCCTTTCCCAGCCTTCTCGGCAGCCGCGGCTTCCCGGCAGTCAGTGCACGCGGCAACCTCCTTGCCGGGTATCTCAGCCTTGGCTTTCTTGCCGGTACTAGGCAGGCCTGATCCCTCAACAGTCAGCACTGCCTTATCCTTGCACCTTTTGTTGCACTTCTTGTTCTTCTTCTTTTGACTGGTGGCCTCGTCATCATCTTCTGAATCGATGTCGATGCCATCCTCCTCTCCGGGGAGCTTCCTCCCTTCTTCAATTCGAGCGCACTTATCCACCAGAGTGTAAAGCTCCTTCATAGTCTTGGGCAATCGAACGTTCATCTTGGAATGTATCCGACGATTGTGCACGTTGGATTGGAACGCAGCTATCACAGCTTCCGGGTGGATGTCCGGAATATTCCTGTGGACTCTGCTGAATCTCTACATGTATTTCTGCAGGCTCTCGCCTTCCTTCTGCGGGAGGAGCTGCAAGTTGCTGGGCCGCCCTGGTTCTTGATGGCCGCCCGTGAAGGCGCCAACAAACTCATGGCACAGGTCAGCCCAGGTCAAAATGGAGTTCTTCGGTAGGTGCATCAGCCAAGCCCTCACATTTGGCTTGAGTTCCAAAGGGAAGTGGTTGGCGAATACCTTCTCATCTCTTCCCCCGGCAGCTTGAACAGCGATGGTGTAGATGCTCAAGAACTCTGTTGGGTTCACTCTTCCGTCATACTTCTCTGGTATCTCTGGCTTGAACATGCGAGTGGACGGCCAACGGACTTGCCGCAGCTCACGGGTGAAAGCAGGGCACCCAACCTCGAAAGGCAGGTACCCGCCGTCAGCGAGTGCGGGCTCGTCGATGTTGGGGCCATCGTGCCTGTCGGACTGGCGGTGGGCATCGCGGTGTCGCTCGGTGTCGACACGCACGCCTTCCCTACGCCTGTCCTCTAGGACTCGCCGTGGGCCTTGACGCGCTCAAGGGTCGGACGAGGCCATCGAGACGTCCTCGATTTCTTGGTCGCACGGCTCCTGCGGCGGCTGCCGCGGAGGGGACTGCATCATAGGAGTGGCCCCATCCGCACGACCGGCAGCGTGGGCCGTTGCCGCTGCTTGGGGAGGCCGTGGCGGGCCAGCCTGCTACGATCCTCCCGCCTCGGCGATGCCAATCAGACTCTGAATGGTGGCTCTCCACTCATCCATCTGATTGGCTGCCAGCGGAAATTTCAACAGTAGCTGGGCTCGCGCCATGGCCTCCGAAGTAGTGCTCGGCATGGATGTCGATGAAGATCGTAACGTCGCCCGGCTCCTGACAGTGCCGGTAGCGGCCGCGCCGTGCTTTTGTCATCGTGAGCCAGCCGCCTGGACGGCGTGTGGACGAGGTGGAGGCGCTCGAGGGCCAGCGGCTCCGTTTGGCATAGCGGCTGGGTTGGCTCGTTCCGGGGGTGGCGCATGTTCTACGGCCGCTCTCGTGGCGGGAGCAGTCGGGGACTTGCGATTCCCCCCAGAGCGAGTACCCCCACTGCAGCTGTGCCCTTCGGCCGGACGAGGAGGTGCAGATGGAATGATCTCTCCTCCCGTACCTCGTGGGACGTGGCCGCTGGAATGTAGTTGGTGCTGTCCTTCTCCGGTGCCTCCTGCTCCTGCTTCGGCCGCAGGGGAGGTGGTAACGATGCCGCCCGCGCCGACCACGTCCCCCGCAGCGTCCATACTTCCAGGCGCCCCCGTAGCCCCCGCAGCATCGGTGGGTGTGTGCGGCGGGGCCTTCGAGGTGGATGGATGAGTTGCGGCGCCGGGCTTCTTCTTGGGCGCCATGGACGATGGAGCCGCTGACGAAGAAGATGGCGGTAAAGATGACGCGCTTCGTACACTTCTCGGGTTTGCGCAAGCGCAGCCCCCTACCTGGCATGCCAAAGATGTCGTGGAAAACCACGGCCACCTATGGGGCCAAGGGCCCCTTTTGGTTCGGCGGGGGGACTGAGCGCATTGCACAAAGAGCGGAGGAGCGCAGCGTAGCACGGCAGAGATCATACGGGCAGTTTTTACCCAGGTTCGGGCCGCCGAGAGGCATAAAACCCTACTCCTGCTTTGGTGGATTGATGGTGGATGGTGGTGGAAATGCAACGCTCTTGCCCGGTAGGGTTGCCTCGGGGCGAGAGCAGCTACGCGCGTATGGGTGTACAGGGGTCCGAATCCTTTCTATGGTTGCCATGGGCCTCCTTTTATAGATTAAGGGGTCACCACAGTAGCAAATTAGTCATTGTATACTGATTAGATAGCGAACAGTGCTATCATATCTCCTCTACAGACAGAGCGGTACGCATTAAATGCACCACTCAGTGTCACATCATGGCCTGCCCGGCATGCCTTGCCGGGCTGTTTGGCCACCTTCTCTCCTGTCTGCATGACACGTCGCAGGACGGGTGGCATCTGGAGGTGATTCCCATACGAAGTGGCTGCCATGTGGCAAAAGGCAGCCACTTAGTCATCTTGGGGCTTGACACCACACCGATCGGTGACTTGCGTCGTTGTGAGGTGGGACGGTGAAGCCTTGGCGGGGCATTTTGCCTCCATATACCCCCGGCAGGCCTGCCGGGGCGGCCTTGAGGTTTGCTTCTGGGGCAACTTTGATCTTACCAGGCTCTCCTTCCTGGCAAGGGAGCATTTTCCCTTAGCGGTGTCTTGCTTCTTGGCTTGATTTGGTCTTCTCAACTTGCCCTTTGATTCCTCAAAGAGCCTATCTCTTTACCTTGGCCTTGTCCTGGATGTTGCAGTCTTGATCTTGGGCCAGTGCACGGTCTAGGCAACAGACCCAGGGTTTTTTGCACTGACACCCCCTAAGGAAATGGGGAAGAAAAACTACCCTTTCGCCCAGCTCGGGCATAGGGATTTTCTGGCCCTCTTCAGGGGCCCGATGGGCAACATTGACCGGCAAGTAGCCGGCCTCCTTCAGCTTCAGAATGTCCCCGTCGGTGACAGAGGAGGCCTCCCACTTCCCATTGGTGCCAGATCCGGCCATGGTCGAAGGAGGTGAAGTGGGATTCGCTGTGGAAGCAGGGAGAAAGGGCGCTGGAGCTCTGAAGGTCTGCGAGAGTGGAAGGTGGAAGAGGGCGTGGGATGCATACTGTAGCAGCCCCCCTTTATAGGCTGTGGGCAGTCCAGGGATTTCTTTTTCCACGCCGTTGGCTCCTCCACTTCCCGATATCTCCGCAACGTTATGAGCGGGGAGGGGAATCGAAATCATTAACCATATCCCCCGAAAAACGGGACACGACCTTCACCTTGAGGGGACGTGTCAAACGTGGCATCAGCCTCGAGCCGCGCTTCGAGAAATATTAACTGCTTGGTGTTATGGCCAAAAGCGACTCTTTGTTGAGAGGGAATAAGTTGTCAGATAAAGGCACTATTTACGCTCGAGCGATGTTTTTATTGCCTTCGGTGTTAAGTAAAACTACCGTTTCAGATTCCGGACACCACCTGGTTCCGAACATGGAAGAACTCGCCTCGCAAGGCGAATATAGGTCAGACAAGTGGATGCTGGATACAAGTCTTGGTGTTGGAGGCAAGTTTGGGGGCTACTGAGGGATTCCTGGACTAAGGGGTCCTCGGGGCGACAGCCCATCGTAGGTGGGCCAGACTGGTGAAGCCGTATATTGGCAGGAGATCTATGAAGCCGTGGTGTGCCCTCCAAGTCAAGAAGACACAGTATCTCTTTAAACCCTTGTTGTAGTCTATCTTCAGTAACCCTAACCCTATCAGTGTCTATATAAACCGAGGGTGGTAGTCATTAGGGTGAGAGCTACATTCATTACCTCATAGCCTTATGGTTAGCTCATGCTGATCTCGAGGTAGATCTACTATGTAAACCACATCATACATCCAATATAATCAAGCAGGACATAGGGTATTACCTCTTCGAGAGGGCCCGAACCTGGGTAAACACTGTGTTCGTCGTCCCTTGTTACCCATCGACCCTAGATCCACAGCTCGGGACCCCCTACCCCAAGGTCTGCTGGTTTTGACACCGACATCAATACTTCTATGGTCGTCTCAGATCCAGTATGAAATCTACTGAAGATATTATAATGAAGAATGGATGAACAACCGACGAACATCGATGAACCCTATGAACTCCGACAAGGTAATGTGAATCTAAAGGAGGGGAGGTTCCGGTACCTGGCTGTACTGGTGAAGAGTGGAGATACGCTGCTCAACTCCAGTGAAGGCGGTGCGGTGTTGCGATCCTAGGCACTTTGTATATCGATCTTGTGTAAAACATTAAGATCAAAAGCACGCTTCTGTGATTTTCTAAAATTCCAGCAATGAGCTCAAAAGTTTCTGTTTTTCAGCAAGATCAAATCAACTATCACCATAGACCATCCCAAAGGTCTTACTTGGCTCAAACACTAATTAAAACACTAAGACACAATTACTACAGAAGTAATATTGTGTATTTATTGAAAAATGGAAGCAAAAACAAAAAACACAAAATAAAATTGGGTTGCCTCCCACCAAACGCTATTGTTTTATGCCCCTAGCTAGGCATAATGCAAAGATCTAGGTATTGTCATCTTTGGTATTCAATCCATAAGTGGCCCTCATAATATATTCATATGGTAACTTAATTTTCCTTTGAGGAAAGTGTTCCATGCCCTTCCTTAACGGAAATTGAAATCTAATGTTTCCTTCTTTCATATCAATAGTTGCACCAATCGTTCTAAGGAAAGGTCTGCCAAGTATAATAGGGCATGTAGGATTGCAATCTATATCAAGCACAATAAAATCTACGGCACATAATTCCTATTTGCAACAATAATAACATCATTAATCCTTCCCATAGGTTTCTTAATAGTGGAATCCGCTAAGTGAAAATTCAAAGAACAATCATCAAGTTTATGGAAACCTAGCACATCACATAAAGTTTTTGGGATAGTTGAAACGCTAGCACCCAAATCACATAAGACATTGCACTCATAATATTTAATCTTAATTTTAATAGTAGGTTCCCATTCATCATAAAGCTTTCTAGGGATTGAAACTTCCAACTCAAGTTTTTCTTCAAAAGATTTCATCATAGCATCCACGATATGTTTAGTAAAAGCCTTATTTTGATTACAAGCATGACGTGAATTAAGCATGGGTTGCAGCAAGGAAATACAATCTACTGAAGAACAATTATCATAATTAAAATCCTTGAAATCCAAAAGAGTGGGTTCATTGCTACTTAAAGTTTTGAGCTCTCAAAACCCACTTTTATCAATTTTTTCATCAAGATCTTCACTCTCCAAATTATTGGGACGCCTTATAGCTAAAGTTGACTCATCTCCAGTCCCTTCTTTATCAAGTTTTATATTAGCAAACAAAGATTCAATAGGAGTCACACCAATCACTTTAAGATCTTCATCATTATTATCACAAAAACTAGAAGAACATGCTTTTTCTAGCCAATCTCTCTTAGCACGCATCCAAGCGATTCTTTCTCTACTTTCATTCATAGAAATTTAAATAGCTTTCAGAGATTCATTAATATCAATCTTGGGTGGCATCGATCTAATCTTAAAAGAATCAATCTCATGAGAAATTCTATCAACGTTTCTAGCCAAATCATCAATCTTAAGCAATTTTTCTTCTACCATAGCATTGAAAATCTTTTTAGAATCAATGAAATCTTTAATATTATTCTCAAGGCCAGAGAGTATATTATTATTATTTCCATAAGAATTGTTGTAGGAATTACCATAATTATTAGAGGAATTACTAGGAAACGGCCTAGGGTTGAAGTTTCCTTTATACGCGTTATTACCAAAATTGTTCCTACCAAAAAAAAATCACATCCATAGATTCATTATTATTCTCAATCAAAGTGGACAAAGGCGTATCATTAGGATCAATAGGAGCACTCTTACTAGCAATCAATTTCATAAGTTCATCCATCTTTCCACTCAAAGTATTAATTTCTTCAAAGTAGAAGATCTTTCGGTATGCCATTGAGAGTAATTTACCATAATATTATCTAGGAGTTTAGTAGCTTCTCCTAATGTGATTTCCATAAAAGTACCTCCCGTGGTGGAATCTAAAAGATTTCTAGATGCAAAATTCAATCGAGCATAAAAAAATTGTATGATCATCCATAAACTTAAACCATGAGTAGGGCAATTTCTTATCATCAATTTCATCCTCTCCCAAGATTGTGCAACATGTTCATGATCAAGTTGCTTAAAATTCATTATATCATTCCTAAGGGAGATGATCTTAGTGGGAGGAAAATACTTGGAAATAAAAGCATCTTTACATTTGTTCCATGAATCAATACTATTTTTGGGCAAAGATGAAAACCAAGTTTTAGCACGATCTCGTAGTGAGAACGGAAATAGCTTCAATTTAACAATATCATTATCCACATCTTTTTTCTTTTGCATATCACCCAACTCAATGAAAGTATTTAGATGGGATGCAGCATCTTCATTAGGACTACCCGAAAATTGTTCTTTCATAACGAGATTCAACAAAGCGGCATTAATTTCATAAGGTTCCAAACTAGTGGCAGGAGCAGTCGAGTACTAATAAAATCATTATTATTACTGCTAGAAAAGTCACACAACTTGGTATTTTCTTGGGACATCATGACAAAGCAAGCAATCTAGCACATAAGCAAACAAAAAAGCAAACGAAAAGACGAACGAAAGAAGGCGAATAAAAAGGCAAATATTTTTGTGTTTTTCTGAAAACGTTTTAGAAGTGGGGGAAAGGAAAATGAGAAGCAAATGGCAAATAATGTAAATGCAAGAGATGAGATTTTATGATAGGTACTTGGTAGGCTTGATGTAGAACCTCCCCGGCAATGGCGCCAGAAATTCTTCCTGCTACTTCTTGAGCTTGCGTTGATTTTTCCCTTGAAGAGGAAAGGGTGATGCAGCAAAGTAGAGATAAGTATTTTCCTCAATTAAGAACCAAGGTATCAATCCAGTAGGAGGTACAAGCAAGTCCCCAATAGATGCACCTCCACAAACTAACAAACACTTGCACACAACGCGAAAAAGGGGTTGTCAATCCCTTCACAGTCACTAGCAAGAGTGAGATCTGATAGAGATAAATATAAAAGATAAGTTAAAGGCAAAATAAAGTAAATATAAATAAATTGCAGCAAGGTATTTTTGGGTTTTTAGTTTTATAGATCTGAAAATATATGATGAGAAATAGACTCGGGGGCCATAGTTTTCACTAGAGGTTTCTCTCTTGAAAGAACACATACGGTGGGTGAACAAATTGCTGTTGAGCAATTGATAGAAAAGCGAAAAGTTATGACGATATCTAAGGCAATATCATGAATATAGACATCACGTCCGTGACAAGTAGACCGACTCCTGCCTGCATCTACTACTATTACTCCACACATCGACCGCTATCCAGCATGAATCTAGTGTATTAAGTTAACAAGAACAGAGTAACGCCTTAAGCAAGATGACATGATGTAGAGGGATAGATCCAATCAATATGGTAAGAAAACCATCTTTTTATCCTTAATGGCAACAATAAAAATATGTGCCTCGCTACCACTACTGTCACTGGGTGAGGACACCGCAAGATTGAACCCATCACAAAGCACCTCTTCCATTGCAAGAAAAACCAATCTAGTTGGCCAAACCAAATCGATAGATCGGAGAGAAATACAAAGTTGTCTTAATCATGCATAAAAGAGTTCAGAGAAGACTCAAATAATATTCATAGATAATCTGATCATAAATCCACAATTCATCGGATCTCAACAAACGCACCGCAAAAGAAGATTACATCGAATAGATCTCCAAGAACATCAAGAACATTGTATTGAGGATCAAAGAGAGAGAAGAAGCCATCTAGCTACTAGCTATGGACCCGTAGGTCTGTGGTAAACTACTCACACATCATCGGAAGGGCAGCAAGGTTGGTGTAGAGGCCCTCCGTGATCGAATCCCCCTCCGGCAAAGTGCCGAAAAAGGCCCCAAGATGGGATCTCACAAGAATAGAAGCTTGCAGCGGCGGAAAAGTATTTTTGGTGTCCCTTCTGACGTAACGGGAATATTTGGGTATTTATAGAGCAGACATTAGGGTTAGGAGAGCCACGGGGGGGGCACAAGCCTAGGGCGCCCCCCTGGGGCACGCCCTGAGGGCTTGTGGCTCCCTCGTGGGTCTTATGGCCTCCTCCCGAAGCTTCGTGGTTGCCTTCTGGTCCAAGAAAAATCCTCAAAAAGTTTCATTTCATTTGGACTCTGTTTGGTATTGATTTTTTGTAAAAGACAAAAACAAGGAAAAAAACAGCAACTGGCACTGGGCAATAAGTTAATATGTTAGTGCCAAAAATGATATAAAATAGCATATTAATGCATATAAAACATCCAAGATAGATAATATAATAGCATGGAACAATCAAAAATTATAGATACGTTGGAGACGTATCACTATCTAGCATGCATATAGAGTACTAAGTTTATGAAAAACATTGTATTCAAATTTTAAACATTTTTCTAATCAAATTTTGTATATAACATGTTAAAATTGAAGTTAGGGTTTAAAAGATGTGTATTTTTTTAACATTTGTTTTAGATGGACTTTGGGTTGATTTACCAAAATATAAGGAGGTTTCTCTTTAATTCCTTTCATTGTGTACTGTGGGTTAGTTACCACAGAGGGCAACGGATTTTCTGTAAAATTGCAAAAAAAATGATTATTTTATCTGACTTAAAGGTGGACTCCTGATTAACTACCATAGAAGGTAGGGTTTTTTTTTGTAAATGAAAAAAATGTTTCCTTTTCTCTGACTTAAGTTACACCACAGGTTAACTAAAATCAAATGAAGGGGTCTTTTTGTAAAAGGGACAACGAACGGGCAGAAGCAACAGTCCCTTTATTAGTAGGTAGGTAATAGATATAGATATAGATAAGCCCCAGTCTATTTTAAGAGTCCAATTAGAGCATCTACAACTGGACTTGCCAAATCTGACACCATATACGCCCGCAAGTGCGCCTGGGCGCGTCCGTGGACAGTGACCAGGCAGTCCCCAAATCAGCGTGTCTACAGCCGTGTATCTCATATCCGCCCTCCTATATCCATACATGATCATGTAACATACTACGTTGATCACCAAACGGTCAAAATTGACTAGAACTGGACATATAACCAATCGCAAACAAAAATCAGAGTCGTCGTTGTCGTCGCCGTTGGAGGAGGAGGAGGAAGAGGAGATGACGATGTCGCCCTTCAAGCGCCGGATGATGCGGTCCTGCTTCCACTTAAGCTTCGCCACCCTCGCCAGCTCGTAGGTAGTAACCACCATCGGGGTAGTAGTAGTAGTCGTCGATGGGGGCTTCTGTCTCCTGGGCTCTGTCATCTGGTCGCATCAAATGGATATGGGGAAAAAGAGGAAGCAAAGCAACTGTGAGTACTCATCCGAAGTACTCAGCAAGCAAGGATCTACCCTACATATGCAACATTATCAAAGAAAGGCTGTATATGTGGACTGGGCTGCAGAAATGCCAGAATAGAGAGAAGGCCTAGTCCTATCGAAGACTAGCATCTTCAAGCATCTTCAAGCATCTTCGAGCATCTTGCAGCATTTAGAAGAGTACAGAAAATCATAATATAAAGTAGTAGTAGTAGTAGTAGTAGTAGTAGTAGTAGTAGTAGTAGTAGTAGTAGTAGTAGTAGTAGTAGTAGTAGTGTTATCAACCTCACCCAGAGATCCTTCCTCGACTCCCTGCGAGAAAGCAATCCCAGAGCCATACTATCCATTTCTCATCACAAGTATCCAGTTCTAGTTGTATCGATCGGGATACAACTCCGAGCGTCCGTTACCGAGGATCCGGCTATGCATAGATTAGTTCTTCCCTGTAGGGGTGCACCAACTTACCCACCACGCTCGATTAACTCTGGCAGGACACACTTTTCTGGGTCATGCCCGGCCTCGGCCAAACGATACGCTGCAACCCGACCTAGGCTTAACAGAGAGGTCAGCACGTCGGACTAAACCTATGCCCCCATGGGTCTTGGGCCATCGCCCCGGGAACTCCTGCATGTTGCGGGGCCACCGAGAGCAGACCTAGCAACCCACAATATCAAGGCGGTTGCGTTACACGGTTCAACCCGGCGTGCGCCGCTCAGTTGCTGACGTCCATTAAGCTTCGACTGATGCATATGACGTAGAGTGCCCATAACTGTTCCCACGTGATGGTTAGTGCTATCGGGCCAGAGGCCCACTCGGATCAAATATCCAAATCGTTAGTGTGTTGGTAGCGTGCGGTAACAAGCAGAGACTCGCGATCGATGTGACCCCGTCGCCCCATCTCGAGGACTTGCGGCAAGGGCTAAGAATGCCCGGCCACGCCTCATAATTACCTCACGGGCACCCTCCAGGTCAACCCGTCTCCACAACACTCGCGAGTACCCCTCAGGGTCAACCCGCCTTTCCAAGTAACAGTTGTAAAGTCCAAGTAACCGTGTGTCCATAATATCAGGGAATCCGAGGTATCACCCTCATTGGATTCCTACTCGATGTATCCGTGAAGGTGAACTTAGGAGGAATCACCCTCGAGGTTCACACTTGAGGTGTTGCACGACGGCGTCGTTATCGGAAGTGGTGAAGGAGGAATCACCCTCGATGACCACGATCGAACAGCTACTCTACAGACTTAACATCAGAAGTCCTAAATGAGGTATCACCCTCGGCACTCGATGGTAACGCTGAAGTGTGGTACAACTAAGGGGGTGATGTGCGGTGCTGGGGCCTGGTCGTCGAGTCTTTCGAAGATCCAGCGGGGCAACTGGGACAAGTGGGGTCACTGGGGTCTCTATCCAGCCTATACTAAGCAATTTAGGATAAGCAGGTAAGGTATCAATAGCAGGTTACAATAAACAGGCTATGCATCAGAATAGGTAAAGCAGTAGCAGCAGCAATTCAAATGCAAGCACAAGAAAGAAGAGAATAGGTGATATAGGCATGCTCAAGGGGGGGTGCTTGCCTGGTTGCTCGGCGGCAAAGGCAAGGTCATCAACGGTGCAGTCGGTCTCCGGAGCTGCGTCGGCCTCGGGGACGACGTCGGTGTCGGGGTCTACCGAGAGAGAAGAGGGGGGGAGACAAATAAATACACAGCAAATATATGCAACACAGAGCATGCTATGCTAACGTGCAGTGCAGGGTTGCCTAAAAATATGTCTAAGTCATTTTAGTTATTTTAGGATTTAAGTTGGATTTATTAACCGGTTTATATGCACTATTCATCTACCGGAAACAAGCTAAAAGTTGCGGGTTCACCTCCATAGAGGGTCCCGACATAGAAATAGACGGCACGATCAAATTCGTCTCGTCGTTCTGATCAACTTTCATGTATAAAGTTTTTCGATCTGATCTACGGTTTATTTTCTACGAATTTTCTAAGTTTTAAAGAACTTCTGGAATTATTTTAATTAATTAATTCGCATTATCCAGAACAGTGTTTGGTGACATCAGCATGACATATGTGTGATGTCAGCAGTCAACAGTGGCGGTTGACCAGGTCAAATCTGACCAGTGGGACCCACATGTCATACTCAGGGGCTAACAGAGTTTAGATTTAAACTAAGTTTAGTTAATTAAGCGTCTGGGCCCACCTGTTAGTGTCAGATTAGGTTAATTAAGTTAGTTAAATTAGTTATGTTAATTAGGGGGGCGGTGGGACCCATTGTCAGCGGCTGGGCTGGCCCAGTCAACATAGTTGACCAGGTCAACTGGTCAACTGGGGCCGCGGGGCCCATCGGCCAGTGACCCAGGCGGGTCCACGTGGCAGATACATCAGCGCCAGCTGCCGGAGTAGCTCCGGCGAGCCACGAATGCGGCGGCGGGCATGGGCAACCGGCAGGATTTGCCTAGAGGGCACCAAATCGAGTGTCGCCGGCACCGTTCGATCGGTCGTTGTGTCGCGAGTTCATACACGCCAAGAACGTGGCCGGAGACGACCTAGAACGACGGTGGCGATGGCAACAGGCGGCGGCCAGAATCGGTGCTCGATGAAAGCATACCCGGCTCATTTGCGCGTGATCTAAAGCGACAGGGAGCATCAGTGGGAGCCCCAGAGCACGCTGGCATGCTCGTTCGTCCTTGACAGGAGCCACAGCAGCAAGAGCGAGCTAGGCCGCGGCGGTGGGAGCACCGACAATGGTGACGGCGTCCAGAGGCAGCAGAACGAGTGGGGAGCTGGGGAAACGCAAGCGCGTGCTCACCTAGTGGCTCATGAAAGGCCGGCGACAGATTAGGAGCCGTAGTGGAGTGGATCGACGCCGGTGAGCTGCGGTGATCCGCGGTGGAAGATGGCTTGACGCAGGCGACACGGTGGTCTCCAGCTCGTGCGCGTAGGCAGAGAGGATGTAGCGGAGGCTTGCGGTCCTGGCAGACACCGAGCTGCGGCGAGGGAGGCATGGTGGCCGCGTGCATCACAGCGGTGAGGCCATGGCGGCATCGAGCGAGGGGAGGCAGAGAGGGAGAGCGAGTGGTGAGGGGGACGCCAGGGGTGCGCGGGGCTCTGCCCTTATCCACGGCGCGGGCGTCGCGCTGTCGACCAGAGGGGCGAGGGGGGCCAGGGTGCGGTGCGTGCGCGTGGCGACAGCGCGCAGGGAGGAGCAGTGCGAGGTGGAAGGAGGTGCGGGGTGGGCTGGGCTGGCGCTGTAGCACTGGGAGCCCAAGTGCACAGTAGGCCCTTGCCCCTTTTCTTCTTTTTTTTATTTTCTGTTTTGTTTTCAATTTTCTTTTCTGTTTTGCAAATGGTTTGGCCAATAAATGACTTTCACAAAATATGTGACTTAGCTCATAATTAGCAGTGCATTATTATCTATCACCAAAAACTAGTTTGGGTAAAATATAATTTCATATTTAACTTAGATTTAATAAAAGGTTATTAAATGTTGTTGTTTGCCACTGTTTGAGGTTGTTAGGGTCACTTAACCAAGCCCATTGATGTTGGTTACAATTTTATAGTTGCCTCTGAATTATTTGCTATTTAATGAACATTTTAGTTTCCAATTTGGAACAACTTTTATTTCCACTTTAAATTAATTTGAAGTTTGAATTAGGAGTTGGAAATGCAATATGATGCAAATGATGATTAGGCACTGTTAAACTTGATGACATGGCATTAACTAAGGGTGATCACTGTGGTTAATTACATGGGGTGTTACAACTCTCCTCCTCTAACAAGAATTCTCGTCCCGAGAATTAAGAAGAAGACTGAAAGAAAGCGGGGTATTCTTCGCGAAGACGATCCTCGCGTTCCCAAGTGGCTTCATCTTCAGTATGATTTGACCACTGCACTTTGAGGAACTTGGTCGTCTTCTGACGGGTTCGACATTCAGATTCATCGAGGATGCGGATCGGATGCTCCTTATAAGAAAGACAATCATGCAATTCGAGCATCTCGTGATCCACTACGTGATGCGGAGATTCCTTGAAGCAACGATGAAGTTGGGACACATGGAGGACGTCGTGGATATGAGAGAATTGCGGTAGCAACTCCAATTTATATGCCACCTGACCACGTCTTGCAACAATGCGGAAAGGACCAATGTAGCATGGAGCTAACTTGCCCTTGATTCCGAAGCGGTGAGTGCCCTTCATAGGAGTGACACGCAGATAAGCTTGATCACCAGGTTGATAAGTCAAACCCCATCGTTTGCGATCATAGTTGCTCTTCTGGCGGTCCTGAGCCGCCTTGAGATTTTCTCGAACGATACGGACTTGTTCTTTGGCGTGTTGGATAATGTCTGAACCCACAAGTGGTTGCTCCCCAGTTTCTGACCAATTCAGAGGGGTTCGACACTTTCGTCCATAGAGTACTTCGAAGGGGGCCATTTTCAAGCTGGCTTGATAGCTATTGTTATATGAGAATTCCGCATAAGGAAGAGATTCTTCCCACTTCTTACCGAACGATATAACACAAGCCCGAAGCATGTCTTCAAGCACTTGATTGACTCGCTCGACTTGGCCTTGGGATTGGGGGTGATAAGCTGAACTCCAGGTAATATGAGTTCCCATAGCTTCTTGGAAACTTTCCCAGAACTTTGAGGTGAAAAGACCGCCACAGTCCGAACTAATCTCCTTTGGAATGCCGTGGAGTGAAACAATTCTGGAGATATACAACTCTGCTAACTGACTAGCAGTGATAGTCTCCTTGACAGGCAGAAAGTGTGCAACCTTAGAGAGTTGGTCAACAACGACAAGAATAGCATCGTGACCCTTCTGTGACTTGGGTAGGCCAGTAATGAAATCCATTTGCACTTTATCCCATTTCCATAAAGGAATAGGTAACGGTTGCAAAATTCCAGCAGGCTTCTGATGTTCTGCTTTAACATGACGGCAAACGTCACATTCAGCAACGTATCGAGCAATATCCTGCTTCATTTTGGACCACCGGTACCTTTGACGGAGATCACGATACATCTTGGTACTACCCGGATGAATAGATAGCGGTGTATCATGTGCCTCTTTCATGACCTTGTCATTCATAAGATCGAAGCGAGGTAACACAATGCGGTCTCTAAAATACAAGGTTCCATCTTCAGACAGCGAAAAATCCCTGTACTTTTCCAGGTGAAGATCTTTCTTCATCAGATCAACTTCAGCATCTTTAGCTTGTGCGTTCTTAACAGCTTTCTCAAGATCTGGTTGTACCACAAGGTTTTTAAGAGAACCCTGGGGTACAATACGCAGATTCAGTTTGCGCAGTTCTTCATAAAGGAGGCTGAGCTTGCTTAACCATGAGGTTGTTACAATAGGACTTGCGGCTTAAGGCATCAGCCATGACATTAGCCTTGCCAGGGGTATATGAAATACCATAGTCATAGTCTGTAATTGTTTCCAACCATCGCTGTTGGCGGATATTAAGATCCGGCTGAGTAAACAAATACTTTAAGCTTTGATGATCAGTATATACCTCACACCGGTTACCCAGAAGGTAATGCCGCCACAGCTTCAATGCATAGATCACTGCAGCAAGTTCAAGATCATGCACTGGATAACTTTCTTCATGCGGACGCAGTTGACGCAAAGCATAAGCAATTACTCTTCGTTCTTGCATTAGGACACAGCCTAATCCTTGACGAGAGGCATCGCAATATATCACAAAGTCTTTGCGAGAATCCGGAGGAGCAAGCACTGGAGCAGAAGTTAGCTTGTCCTTGAGAGTCTGGAAACATTCCTGACATTTGTCTGTCCACTAAAACTTAACGCCTTTGTGAAGCAGGTTAGTCAGGGGCTTAGCAATCTTGGAAAAGTTCTCGACAAATCGACAGCAATAGCTTGCGAGGCCGAGAAAACTTCTCACTTGCTTGACGTTCTTCGGAGGAGTCCAGTCAAGAATAGCCTGAACTCGTTCCGGGTTAACAGCAATTCCATCCTTGGAAATCACATGACCAAGGTAGGTTACTTCTGAAAGCCAGAATTCACACTTGGAATATTTGGCATAGAGCTGGTGTTCTCGGAGCCTTTCCAGTACAAGTCGAAGGTGTTCAGCATGTTCTTCCTTATTCTTTGAATATACCAGAATATCATCTAGATATACCACGACGAACTTGTCGAGGTAATCCATGAAGATGTAATTCATCAGACGAGAGAATGTGGCTGGAGCATTCGTTAAGCCAAATGACATGACAGTGTACTCATAAGAGCCATAGCGAGTAACAAATGCAGTCTTGGGAATATCCTCTTCGCGGACACGGATCTGGTGATAACCCAACCTCAAGTTGAGTTTCGAGAACACAGAGGATCCAGCAAGCTGATCATAAAGATCATTGATCCGGGGCAGTGGGTATTTATTCTGGATTGTGGATTGGTTAATGGGCCGGTAATCCTGAACCAATCGGTTAGTTCCATCCTTCTTCTTAACGAAGAGTGAAGGTGCTCCCCAAGCAGAGGAACTGGGGCGGATGAAACATTTCTTAAGTGACTTGTCGATGTCTTCCTTAAGTTCAAGAAGATGGTGCGGAGGCATCTTATAAGGACGCTTCGCAATAGGAGTTGTGCCTGGTTTCAAGTCGATGACAAACTTGATAGCTCTAACAGGAGGTATTCCTGGAAGTTCTTCTGGAAAAACATCCTGGAAGTCAGGAACAACTGGAATGTTTTCGATCCCCTCAAGCGAAGAAGCGTTCAATGCATTCAAGGCATAGATTTGAGCCTCGGCATTTTGCGTTAAATGAGCATGGTGATTCACTAGTTCATCTGATGGGTGCAGAAGATGTACCACTTTAGTGGCACAATTGATTGAGGCGCAGTGAGCCTTCAACCAATCCATTCCCAGAATAAGGTCAATCGGGGAAGACTTCAGTATAATGGGAGAAACAAGAAATTTCATCCCGTCGATTTCAATGGGAATATCATAGCTAACCATGGAGGTTCGACAACCGCCCACGGGAGTATGTACCACTAGTGGAGTGTTCATGTACTCACACTTAATGTCATGCATGAGTGCGAAATGTTCTGACATGAATGAATGCGATGCTCCTGAATCAAATAAAATAGATGCTGGTACGGAATTAACGAGTAGTGTACCCATCATAGTAGTTGGTTGGTCCGGGTCTTCATTCATGTTGACATGATAAGCTTGACCACGACCATGAGCAGGCCTGGCATTGTTGTTGCGGGGCTGATTGTTGTCACAGGCATTAGCAGGCAGAGCCAGTTGATTCCGATTCTAATAGCAGTTCCTGGCAAGATGACCTGGTTTGCCACACTTGTAACACAGCCCACTATCTGGACGGATTGTAGGAGCTCAGGGTGGTGCAGCTCGAAGGGGCTGCCTTGGTGGTGGAGGAGGCAGACAAGGTGTAGCATGGTACCACCTTGGTGCAGGTGCAGTTGGACGATACATGCTGTGGGGAATCCATATGCGGCGCTTCTGTGAAGACGAGCCCGAAGATGAGCCCGCTTCACGGTTGCGTTTGAACGCGTCCTTGTGCTTGATCTGAGTTGTCTCAACCAGAATAGCCTTGTTCACAAGGGTAGCAAAGTCGGTGAAGTCTTGAGCAGCAAGTGCAAGCTCGATGTCTGGGTGGAGTCCACTACGGAATTTCTCTTGTCTACGAGCATCGGTGGCGATGTCTTCTTCAGCATAGCGGGACAGGTCAAGGAATTCCCGCTGATAGGCTTCGACAGTCTTGTTGCCCTGAGTGAGGTTGCGGAACTGGGTTCTCATCCGGTCCATGATTCCCTGAGGAATATATCGGGCACGAAAAGCAGCCTGGAACTCAGGCCAAGTAACAGTTGTTCCAGCAGGCAGTGTACGCTTGTGCGTGTCACACCATTGAGCAGTGGGACCCTTTAAGAAAAAGGACGCGAAGGTGACAAAGTTGGCAAGGGAGACATTTGTAGACTCCATCTCGTGAGTGATGTCGCGAATCCAGTCATCAGCATCCAGTGGCTTATCAGTGTTGCGAAACTGAGTGGGGTTGAGACACACAAATTTTGACAGAGTTATTGCAGCAGGGTCCTGGTTCTGGTTGTTCTGATGCGGGAACTGAGCCATAATCCCAGTCATGAACTGACGGTTGAGCTCGAATTGTTGCATCATGGCTGCCATATAATCTGGCGGTGGTGGTTGTTCAGGGGCACGACCATGACGACCTGGTCTAACCATCCTGCTAAGTTTCAACAGGGGTAGTTTAGTAAAAGCAATTGCGAGTGTTTAGCGACAAGCATGATGTAACTCGACAACAATTAAGCAGTGTAACAGATACTTAACAGTAGTCCATTAAGACATACAGATCCATACACAGAGTCGGGTACATTCGAACAGCATAACGGCGCAAATTTAAAAGCTAGATATGCTAGGCGGCGCGCAGGCACGCGGTAAGGAAGTACACAACAAGACATAGCAAAGGCTATATCAACATCGGGGAAAACTGCTGGAGCGAGGAATCTGCAAGTGACAACACAGGGTGCCCTCGACAAAAGGGATCCTGCAAGCAGAACCTGGCTCACAATCTTGAAGAAAGGGGGGTAATTTCAGATCTCCGGGTGGATGTGATCACCAGAACCTAATGTTGGTGTTAGTAAAATTTTAGCCCGAAAGGAAGAGAGATCAGAGTCCCAGAGTAAAGTCAAGGAATAAAAGATCCTAATGCCACCCAATTGGCGACGTGGGCCCGTAAGCCACACAGCCAAGTTAGTAAAATGGTTTTTCAGATACTAGACTCAACTTCGGCCAAGGAGTTGGAAAGAAGGTTCCTACAGGTAGTCGGCTCTGATACCAACCTATGACGCCCCCGGCTTAATCGTGCACTAATCATACACGCAAATGCACACGATCAAGCCTAAGGACTCACTTGAAGATATCACAACACAACTCTAAAACACAAATTAAAATAATACAAGCTTTATGTTACAAGCCAGGGGCCTCGAGGGCTCAAGTACATAAGCTCGCTTACAAGCGTCAGCAGAAGCATCAGATATCTGAGTACAGATATAAAAGATAAACAGAAAGGCTTTGAAAAGGCGGGGCAAAACAAAACACTACGATCGAAAAGGCGCAGGCATCCTGTCTGGGAACCTCCGAACCTACTCCTGGTCGTCTCGCCAGCTCGTAGGTAGTAACCACCATCGGGGTAGTTGTAGTAGTCATCGGTGGGGGCTTCTGTCTCCTGGGCTCCGTCATCTGGTCGCATCAAACGGATATGGGGAAAAAGAGGAAGCAAAGCAACCGTGAGTACTCATCTGAAGTACTCAGCAAGCAAGGATCTACCCTACATATGCAACATTATCAAAGAAAGGTTGTATATGTGGACTGGGCTGCAGAAATGCCAGAATAGAGAGAAGGCCTAGTCCTATCGAAGACTAGTATCTTCAGCATCTTCAAGCATCTTCGAGCATCTTGCAGCATTTAGAAGAGTACAGAAAATCATAATATAAAGTAGTAGTAGTGTTATCAACCTCACCCAGAGATCCTTCCTCGACTCCCTGCGAGAAAGCAATCCCAGAGCCATACTATCCATTTCTCATCACAAGTATCTAGTTCTAGTTGTATCGATCGGGATACAACTCTGAGCGTCCGTTACCGAGGATCCGGCTATGCATAGATTAGTTCTTCCCTGCAGGGGTGCACCAACTTACCCACCACGCTCGATTAACTCCGGCCGGACACACTTTTCTGGGTCATTCCCGGCCTCGGCCAAACGATACGCCGCAACCCGACCTAGGCTTAACAGAGAGGTCAGCACGCCGGACTAAACCTATGCCCCCAGGGGTCTTGGGCCATCGCCCCGGGAACTCCTGCACGTTGCGGGGCCACCGAGAGCAGACCTAGCAACCCACACTATCAAGGCGGTTGCGTTACGCGGTCCAACCCGGCGTGCGCCGCTCAGTTGCTGACGTCCATTAAGCTTCGGCTAATGCATACGACGCAGAGTGCCCATAACTGTTCCCACGTGATGGTTAGTGCTATCGGGCCAGAGGCCCACTCGGATCAAATATCCAAATCGTTAGTGTGTTGGTAGCGTGCGGTAACGAGCAGAGACTCACGATCGATGTGACCCCGTCGCCCCGTCTCGAGGACTTGCGGCAAGGGCTAAGAATGCCCGGCCACGCCTCGTAATTACCTCACGGGCACCCTCCAGGTCAACCCGTCTCCACAACACTCGCGGGTACCCCTCAGGGTCGACCCGCCTTTCCAACAGTTGTAATCTAAGTAATCGTGTGTCCATAACATCAGGGAATCCGAGGTATCACCCTCATTGGATTCCTACTCGATGTATCCGTGAAGGTGAACTTAGGAGGAATCACCCTCGAGGTTCACACTTGAGGTGTTGCACGACGGCGTCGTTATCGGAAGTGGTGAAGGAGGAATCACCCTCGATGACCAAGACCAAATAGCTACTCTACAGAGTTAACATCAGAAGTGCTAAACGATGTATCACCCTCGGCACTCGATGGTAACGTTGAAGTGTCGTACAACTAAGGGGGTGATGTGCGGTGCTGGGGCCTGGTCGTCGAGTCTTCCGAAGATCCAGCGGGGCAACTGGGACAAGTGGGGTCACTGGGGTCTCTATCCATCCTATACTAAGCAGTTTAGGATAAGCAGGTAAGGTATCAATAGCAGGTTACAATAAACAAGCTATGCATCAGAATAGGTAAAGCAGTAGCAGCAGCAATTCTAATGCAAGCACAAGAAAGAAGAGAATAGGCGATATAGGCATGCTCAAGGGGGGGTGCTTGCCTGGTTGCTCGGCGGCAAAGGCAAGGTCATCAACGGTGCAGTCAGTCTTCGGAGCTGCGTCGGCCTCGGGGACGACGTGGGTGTCGGGGTCTACCGAGAGAGAAGAGGGGGGAAACAAATAAATACAAAGCAAATATATGCAACACAGAGCATGCTATGCTAACGTGCAATGCAGGGTTGCCTAAAAATATGTCTAAGTCATTTTAGTTATTTTAGGATTTAAGTTGGATTTATTAACCGGTTTATATGCACTATTCATCTACCGGAAACAAGCTAAAAGTTGCGGGTTCACCTCCATAGAGGGTCCCGACATAGAAACAGATGGCACAATCAGATTCATCTCGTCGTTCTGATCAACTTTCATGTATAAAGTTTTTCGATCTGAGCTACGGTTTATTTTCTACGAATTTTCTAAGTTTTAAAGAATTTCTGGAATTATTTTAATTAATTAATTCGCATTATCCAGAACAGTGTTTGATGACGTCAGCATGATGTATGTGTGATGTCAGCAGTCAACAGTGGCGGTTGACCAGGTCAAATCTGACCAGTGGGACCCACATGTCATACACAGGGGCTAACAGAGTTTAGATTTAAACTAAGTTTAGTTAATTAGGTGTCTGGGCCCACCTGTCAGTGTCAGATTAGGTTAATTAAGTTAGTTAAATTAGTTTTGTTAATTAGGGGGGCGGTGGGCCCCATTGTCAGAGGCTGGGCCGGCCCAGTCAACACAGTTGACAACTGGTCAACTGGGGCCGCGGGGCCCATCGGCCAGTGACCCAGGCGGGTCCACGTGGCGGCCACATCAGAGCCGGCTGCCGGAGTCGCTCCGGTGAGCCACGAACGCGGCGGCGGGCACGGGCAACCGGCGGGATTTGCCTAGAGGGCACCAAATCGAGTGCCGCCGGCACCGTTCGATCGACCATTGTGTCGCGAGTTCATACACGCCAAGAATGTGGCCGGAGATGACCTAGAACGACGGTGGCGATGGCAACAGGCGGCGGCCGGAATCGGTGCTCGATGAAAGCGTCGCCCCGGCTCATTTGTGCGTGATCTAAAGCGATAGGGAGCATCAGTGGGAGCCCCAGAGCACGCTGGCGTGCTTGTTCGTCCTTGATAGGAGCCACAGCAGCAAGAGCGAGCTAGGCCACGGCGGTGGGAGCACCGACAATGGCGACGGCGTCCAGAGGCAGCAGAACGAGCGGGGAGCTGGGGAAACGCAAGCGCGTGCTCAGCTAGTGGCTCATGAAAGGCCGGCGACAGATTAGGAGCCGCAGTGGAGTGGATCGACGCCGGTGAGCTGCGGTGATCCGCAGTGGAAGATGGCTTGACACGGGCGACGCGGTGGTCTCCAGCTCGTGCGTGTAGGCGGAGAGGATGTAGCGGAGGCTTGCGGTCCTGGCAGACACCGAGCTACGGCGAGGGAGGCACGGTGGCCGCGTGCGTCACGGCGGCGAGGCCATGGTGGCGTCGGGCGAGGGGAGGCAGAGAGGGAGAGCGAGTGGTGAGGGGGACGCCAGGGGTGCGCGGGGCTCTGCCCTAATCCACGGCGCGGGCGCGGGCGTCGCTCTGTCGACCAGAGGGGCGAGGGGGCCAGGGTGCGGTGCGTGCGCCTGGCGACAGCGTGCGGGGAGAAGCAGTGCGAGGTGGAAGGAGGTGTGGGGTGGGATGGGCCGGCGCTGTAGCACTGGGAGCCCAAGTGCACAGTAGGCCCTTACCTCTTTTCTTCTTTTTTTCTGTTTTGTTTTCTATTTTCTTTTCTGTTTTGCAAATGGTTTGGCCACTAAATGACTTTTACAAAATATGTGACTTAGCTCATAATTAGCAGTGCATTATTATCTATCACCAAAAACTAGTTTGGGTAAAATATAATTTCATATTTAACTTAAATTTAATAAAAGGTTATTAAATGTTGTTGTTTGCCACTGTTTGAGGTTGTTAGGGTCACTTAACCAAGCCCATTGATGTTGGTTACAATTTTATAGTTGCCTCTGAATTATTTGCTATTTAATGAACATTTTAGTTTCCAATTTGGAACAACTTTTATTTCCACTTTAAATTAATTTGAAGTTTGAATTAGGAGTTGGAAATGCAATATGATGCAAATGATGACTAGGCACTGTTAAACTTGCTGACATGGCATTAACTAAGGGTGATCACTGTGGTTAATTACATGGGGTGTTACAGTACACCCACTGGAGGTGATGCTCATCCTCTCGGGCACCACTGGCATCACGCGGTGGTAGGGGAGGACTGTGCAGCCGCGTCTGACGCGGCCCCCGTCTCCCCTGCCCTCTGCCTCTCGCGGCGGGGAGCGCGCGCCTCCGATTTCGGAGTGTGCATCCACGGTGTTGGCGGAGCGGGCACTAGAACCTACCGCTGCCCGCACGAAGCAGCAACTGGAGGTGGAGGAGGCCGATGGATTGGCGGCACCGATTGAGCTGTCCTCGTAGATACATGCACGGGGGCGGAAGGGCCGTCACCGACGTCGGCGTTGCGGCCACGGGCGACAGGCGATGTCGCACCTGAACCGGAGTTGTCGCATGTGTCCACCCGTGAGCGCTCCAGCGCGATGTAGAGGGCCAGCTCGTCCTTGTTTCTGGCACCATCACAGAGGAAGGCGTCCTAGTCGTCGCCGCCAGAGCCGTCGGAGTGGCTGCCGGTGCTGGACATGGTCGCCGACGCTTAGGAGTTGACGAATTGGAGCAAAGGGGAGTGGAGCGAAGCGAAGTGAGGCTAGGGTTTGGTTCCGGATGGGGATTTTGATGGAAATATGCCCTAGAGGCAATAATAAAGTTGTTATTATTATATTTCCTTATTCATGATAAAGGTTTATTATTCATGCTAGAATTGTATTGATCGGAAACTTAAATGCATGTGTGGATACATAAACAAATACCGTGTCCCTAGTAAGCCTCTACTAGACTAGCTCGTTGATCAAAGATGGTTAAGATTTCCTAACCATAGACATGTGTTGTCACTTGATAACGGGATCACATCATTAGGGGAATGGTGTGATGGACAAGACCCATCTGTTAGTTTAGCATATGATCGTTCAGTTTATTGCTATTGCTTTCTTAATGTCAAATACATATTCCTTCGACTATGAGATCATGCAACTCCCGGATACCGAAGGAATACCTTGTGTGCTATCAAACGTCACAACGTAACTGGGTGATCATAAAGATGCTCTACAGGTATCTCCAAAGGTGTCTATTGAGTTGGCATGGATCGAGATTAGGATTTGTCACTCCGTGTATCGGAGAGGTATCTCTGGGCCCTCTCGGTAATACACATCACAAGAAGCTTGCAAGCAAAGTGACTAAGGAGTTAGTTATGAGATGATGTATTACGAAACGAGTAAAGAGACTTGTCGGTAACGAGATTGAACTAGGTATGAAGATACCAACGATCGAATCTCGGGCAAGTAACATACCGATAGACAAAGGGAATTACGTATGTTGTCATAAGGTTCGACCGATAAATATCTTCGTAGAATATGTAGGAACCAATATGGCCATCCAGGTTCCGCTATTGGTTATTGACTGAAGAGGTGTCTCGGCCATGTCTACATAGTTCTCGAACCCGTAGGGTCCTCACGCTTAACGTTCGTTGACGATATAGTGTTATATGAGTTATGTGATTTGGTGACCGAATGTTGTTTGAAGTCCCGGATGAGATCATGAACATGAGGAGGAGCTCCGGAATGGTTTGGAGGTAAAGATTGATATATAGGACGATGCTATTTGGACACCGGAAAGGTTTCGGGTTGTACCGGGTAACCATCGGATCACCGAAAGGAGTTTCGGGAGGCCCCGAGAGGTCTATGGGCCTAATGGGCCAAGGGGAGGCACACACCAGCCCACAAGGGGGCTGGTGCGCCCTCTCCCTGGCCGCCAGCCCTAGGGGAAGGAAAGGGGGAGGGTTGGCCCCTCCTGCCTTTCCCTCCTCATGAGAGAAAGGAAAGGGGGGCACCTTCCCCTGCCTTCCTCCCGTGCGCCGACAAGGAAGGGGGGCGCGGCCAGGGCAGGAGCCCAAGGGGGATTCGGCCACCCTTGGGGCGCCTCCTGGCTGCCTCCCCAGTCCCCCCACCTATATATATGTGGGAGGGGGCGCCACATAAAGACACGACAATCTCTTAGCCGTGTGCGGCGCCCCTCTCCACAGTTCAATCCCTCGGTCATATTTTCGGAGTGCTTAGGCAAACCACTGCGGAGATAGCATCACCACCATCATCACCACGCCGTCGTGCTACCGGAACTCATCTACTACTTCGCCCGTCTTGCTAGATCAAGAAGGGGAGGACGCCACCAAGCTGAACGTGTGCTGAACGCGGAGGTGCCGTACGTTCGGTACTTGATCGGTTGGATCGCGAAGAAGTTCGACTACATCAACCGTGTTAATAAACGCTTCCGCTTACGGTCTACGAGGGTACGTAGACACACTCTCTCCTCTCGTTGTTATGCATCTCCATGGATAGATCTTGCATGTGCGTAGAAATTTTTTTGTTTTCCATGCAACGTTCCCCAACAATGGCATCAGAGCCAGGTCTATGCGTAGATGATATGCACGAGTAGAACACAAAGGAGTTGTGGGCGGTGATGGTCATACTGCTTACCACCAACGTCTTATTTTGATTCGGCGGTATTGTGGGATGAAGCGGCCCGGACCAACCTTACATGTCCACGCACATGAGACCGGTTCCACCGACTGACATGCAACTTGTTTTGCATAAAGGTGGTTGGTGGGTGTCTGTTTCTCCTACTTTAGTTGAATCGAATTTGACTACGGCCGGTCCTTGAAGAAGGTTAAAACAGCAAACTTGATAATCACCGTTGTGGTTTTTGCGTAGTTAAGAACGGTTCTTGCTAGAAGCCCATAGCAGCCACGTAAAACTTGCAACAACAAAGTAGAGGACGTCTAACTTGTTTTTGCAGGGCATGTTGTGATGTGATATGGTCAAGATATGATGTGATGTATGTTGATGTATGAGATGATCATGCTTCGTAATATCGACAACCGGCAGGAGCCTTAGGGTTGTCTCTTAATTATTGTATGAAATACAAGCGCCATGTAATTTCTTTACTTTATCGCTATGCGTTAGCAATAGTTGTAGTAGCAATAGTTGGCGAGACGACCTCGACGCAACGATGGAGATCAAGGTGTCGAGCCGGTGACGATGGAGATCATGATGATGCTTTGGAGATGGAGATCAAAAGCACAAGATGATGATGGCCATATCATGTCACATATTTTGATTGCATGTGATGTCTATCCTTTATGCATCTTATTTTGCTTAGAATGGCGGTATCATTATAAGATGATCCCTTCACTAAATTTCAAGATAAAAGTGTTCTCCCCGAGTATGCACCGTTGCCAAAGTTCGTCGTTTCGAAGCACCTCATGATGATCGGGTGTGATAGATTTTGCGTTCACATACAACGAGTGTAAGACAGTTTTGCACATGCAGAATACTTGGGTTAAACTTGACGAGCCTAGCATGTACAGACATGGTCTCGGAACACTGGAGACCGAAAGGTCGAACATGAGTCATATAGTAGATATGATCAACATAGAGATGTTCACCATTGATGACTACCCCATCTCACGTGATGATCGGACATGGGTTAGTTGATTTGGATCATGTATCACTTAGATAACTTGAGGGATGTTTATTTAAGTGGGAGTTCATTAGTAATTTGATTAATTGAACTTAATTTATCATGAACTTAGACTTGATAGTTTTTGCATATCTATGTTGTAGATCAATGGCCCGTGCTACTGTTCCCCTGAATTTTAATGCGTTCCTAGAGAAAGCTAAGTTGAAAGATGATGGTAGCAACTACACGGACTGGGTCCATAACTTGAGGATTATCCTCATTGCTGCACAGAAGAATTATGTCCTTGATGCACCGCTAGGTGACAGACCTACTGCAGGAGCTACTGCAAATGTTATGAACGTTTGGCAGACTCGATCTGATGACTACTCGATAGTTCAGTGTGCCATGCTTTACGACCTAGAACCGGGACTTCAAAGACATTTTGAACATCACGGAGCATATGAGATGTTCCAAGAGCTGAAATTGATATTTCAAGCTAATGCCCGGGTTGAGAGATATGAAGTCTCCAACAAGTTCTATAGCTGCAAGATGGTGGAGAATAGTTCTGTCAGTGAACACATACTCAAAATGTCTGGGTATCATAACCACTTGACTCAACTGGGAATTGATCTTCCAGTTGAGAGTGTTATTGACAGAGTTCTTCAGTCACTGCCACCAAGCTACAAAGGCTTCGTGATGAACTATAATATGCAAGGGATGATGAAAATGATTCCCGAGCTCTTCTCAATGCTTAAGGCCGCGGAGGTAGAAATCAAGAAGGAGCATCAAGTGTTGATGGTTAACAAGACCACTAGTTTCAAGAAAAAGGGCAAGGGAAAGAAAGGGAACTTCAAGAAGAATGGCAAGCAAGTTGCCGCTCCCGTGAAGAAGCCCAAAGCTGGACCCAAGCCTGGAACTGAGTGCTTCTACTGCAAAGGGAATGGTCACTGGAAGCAGAACTGTCCCGAATACTTGACAGATAAGAAGGATGGCAAAGTGAACAAAGGTATATTTGATATACATGTTATTGATGTGTACCTTACTAATGCTCGTGGTAGCGCCTGGGTATTTGATACTGGTTCGGTTGCTCATATTTGTAACTCGAAACAGGAGCTGCGGAATAAATGAAGATTTGCTAAGGACGAGGTGACGATGCACGTCGGGAATGGTTCCAAGGTCGATGTGATCGCCGTCGGCACGCTACCTCTACATCTACCTTCGGGATTAGTTTTAGACCTCAATAGTTGTTATTTGGTGCCATCGTTGAGCATGAACATTATGTCTGGATCATGTTTATTGCGAGACGGTTATTCATTTAAATCGGAGAATAATGGTTGTTCTATTTATATGAGTAATATCTTTTATGGTCATGCACCCTTAATGAATGGTCTATTTTTGTTGAATCTCGATCGTAGTGATACACATATTCATAATATTGATGCCAAAAGATGCAAAGTTGATAATTATAGTGCAACATATTTGTGGCACTGCCGTTTAGGTCACATTGGTGTAAAGTGCATAAAGAAACTCCATGCGGATGGACTTTTGGAATCACCTGATTATGAATCATTTGATACTTGCGAACCATGCCTTATGGGCAAGATGACTAAAACTCCGTTCTCCGGAACAATGGAGCGAGCTAATGACTTATTGGAAATAATACATACCGATGTATGCGGCCCGATGAGTGTTGAGGCACGCGGCGGGTATCGTTATTTTCTAACCTTTACAGATGATTTGAGTAGACATAGGTATATCTACTTAATGAAACACAAATCTGAAACATTTGAAAAGTTCAAAGAATTTCAGAGTGATGTAGAGAATCATCGTAACAAGAAAATAAAGTTTCTACGATCTGATCATGGAGGTGAATATTTGAGTTATGAGTTTGGCCTTCATTTAAAACAATGTGGAATTGCTTCACAACTCACGCCACCTGGAACACCACATCGTAATGGTGTGTCCGAACGTCGTAACCGTACTTTATTAGATATGGTGCATTCTATGATGTCTCTTACCGATTTACCACTATCGTTTTGGGGTTATGCATTAGAGACAGCCGCATTCATGTTAAATAGGGCACCGTCTAAATCCATTGAGACGACACCGTATGAACTATGGTTTGGCAAGAAACCTAAGCTGTCGTTTCTTAAAGTTTGGGGATGCGACACTTATGTCAAAAGGCTTCAGCCTGATAAGCTCGAACCCAAATCGAAGAAGTGCGTCTTCATAGGATACCCTAAGGAAACTATTGGGTACACCTTCTACCACAGATCTGAAGGCAAGATCTTTGTTGCCAAGAATGGGTCCTTTCTAGAGAAGGAGTTTCTCTTGAAAGAAGTGAGTGGGAGGAAAGTAGAACTTGATGAGGTAATTGTACCTTCTCTCGAATTGGAAAGTAGCACATCAGAGAAAACCGTTCCCGTGATGCCTACACCAACTAGAGAGGAAGCTAATGATAATGATCATGAAACTTCGGATCAAGTTACTACAGAACCTCGTAGGTCGACCAGAACACGTTTCGCACCAGAGTGGTACGGTAATCCTGTCCTGGAGGTCATGTTGTTAGACAACGGCGAACCTACGAACTACGAAGAAGCTATGATGAGCCCAGATTCCGATAAATGGCTTGAGGCCATGAAATTTGAGATAGGATCCATGTATGAGAACAAAGTATGGACTTTGGTGGACTTGCCCGATGATCGGCAGGCCATTGAAAATAAATGGATCTTTCAAGAAGAAGACAGACGCTGATGGTAATGTCACTATCTACAAAGCTCGACTTGTCGCAAAAGGTTTTCGACAAGTTCAAGGGGTTGACTACGATGAGACTTTCTCACCCGTAGCGATGCTTAAGTCAGGCCGAATCATGTTAGCAATTGCCACATTTTATAATTATGAAATCTGGCAAATGGACGTCAAAAATGCATTCCTTAATGGATTTCTTAAAGAAGAGTTGTATATGATGCAACCAGAAGGTTTTGTTGATTCTATAGGTGCTAACAAAGTGTGCAAGCTCCAGCGATCCATCTATGGACTGGTGCAAGCATCTCGGAGTTGGAATATACGCTTTAATGAGGTGATAAAAGCATATGGTTTTATACAGACTTATGGTGAAGCCTGTATTTACAAGAAAGTGAGTGGGAGCTCTGTAGCATTTTTTATATTATATGTGGATGACATATTGTTGATTGGAAATGATATAGAATTTCTGGATAGCATAAAAGGATACTTGAATAAGAATTTTTCAATGAAAGACTTCGGTGAAGCTGCTTATATATTGGGCATCAAGATCTATAGGGATAGATCAAGACGCTTAATTGGACTTTCACAAAGCACATACCTTGACAAAGTTTTGAACAAGTTCAAAATGGATCGGTCAAAGAAAGGGTTCTTGCCTGTGTTACAAGGTGTGAAATTGAGTCAGTCTCAAAGCCCGACCACTGCAGAAGATAGAGAGAAAATGAAAGTCATTCCCTATGCCTCGGCCATAGGTTCTATCATGTATGCTATGCTATGTACCAGACCTGATGTGTGCCTTGCCATAAGTTTGGCAGGGAGGTACCAAAGTAATCCAGGAGTGGATCACTGGACAGCGGTCAAGAACATCCTAAAGTACCTGAAAAGGACCAAGGATATGTTTCTCGTTTATGGAGGTGACGAAGAGCTCGTCGTAAATGGTTACGTCGATGCTAGCTTTGACACTGATCTGGATGACTCTAAGTCACAAACCGGATATGTATTTATATTGAATGGTGGAGCTGTCAGTTGGTGCAGTTCCAAGCAGAGCGTCGTGGCGGGATCTACGTGTGAAGCGGAGTACATAGCTGCTTCGGAAGCAGCGCATGAAGGAGTCTAGATGAAGGAGTTCATATCCGATCTGGGTGTAATACCCAGTGCATCGAGTCCAATGAAAATCTTTTGTGACAACACTGGAGCAATTGCCTTAGCGAAGGAATCCAGGTTTCACAAGAGAACGAAACACATCAAGAGATGCTTTAACTCCATTCGTGAAAAGGTCAAGGATGGAGACATAGATATTTGCAAAATGCATACGGATCTAAATGTGGCAGACCCGTGGACTACGCCTCTTCCGCGAGCAAAACATGATCAGCACCAAGACTCCATGGGTGTTAGATTCATTACAATGTAATCTAGATTATTGACTCTAGTGTTGGGGAACATGCAATTTCAAAAAAATTCCTACGCCCACGCAAGAACTATCTAGGAGATGCATAGCAACAAGAGGGGGAGAGTGTGTCCACGTACCCTCGTAGACCGAAAGCGGAAGCGTTAGCTTAACGCGGTTGATGTAGTCGAACGTCTTCGCGATCCAACCGATCAAGCACCAAACGTACGGCACCTCCGAGTTCAGCACACATTCAGCTCGATGACGTCCCTCAAACTCTTGATCCAGCAGAAGGTCGAGGGATCAGCACGACGGCGTGGTGACGGTGTTGGTGATGTGATCCGCGCAGGGCTTTGCCTAAGCACTACGACGCTATGACCGGAGGAGTAAACTGTGGAGGGGGGCACCGCACACGGCTAAGAGAATATCTGTTGTCTTTGGGGTGCCCCCCGCTGTAACGCCCCAAAAATTTAATCATATTTTTATCGAGTAAAATTTGGCCAGAAATTAAAATTTTGATTTATAATAAGTCCTTAAATAATTTTAGAGCCCTATTCTGTTTCTGACTTTCAAAATTATTCCCTCCATATAGAAATTTTTGGTAACAATATTTTGGCTTTGGTAGTTCTCTTAAAACATTTCAATTATAGTTTAATAATAGTAAGAATTATTTTCATAATAAAATTTGCCCCAAAACTATTCTTTTAATAGCATTTTCAAATTCTGAAATGCCTTTGTTGCACTACAACTATTTTAAATAATTATTTTAAAATTCCACAAAAATTATGGGAGGTCATGTGTTGCCTATGGATCACTTCTATGCAAAAAACCCAACTTGGTGTTTTGAAAAATTTGAGCACAACTTCCTCTTTTCAATTCTGTCCATTTTCTAGGTTATAACTACAACCCCAATTTTCCTTGCCCCAAAAATCCTGAAATTTTTCCCACTTAAAGTTCTTCCAACCAAACCCTTAAGTCCAAAATTTTAGCTCCATAGGAATCATTTTAGTTCACCAAATATTCCACTGAACTTTCTGTCCATAAATGAATATCAGTAAAACTAGCACTGGCTAGTTTCTCTTTTTGCCAAACAAACTCCACCATCATCTATAACCACTAATGAGACATCAAGCTGCCTATTCTCACACCCAACAAAACTCCCTAGGTAGCCCTAGCATTACATCAAACACCCTGTGAGCATGACAGAATTTGGCAACCTCTTTAAACTACATTAGGATCTTACTCCTCTGGCCAAAGTAGCATGTCTAACAGTCTTTCCATCTCCAGGAGCATTAACCTGCCAAATATCATCTTGTATGGATCACTGTGGATGCTATTAGCAAAACATCGAACACGTTTCGTGCATGTCCAGAGCGCGCTCGGAGCGCCATAACTGCAGGCGTCGGCACCGCCGCGTGCTGCCCTCCCTGCTGCCCAACCGCTCATCCAAATCCTCCCCCTGTATCAGCAAGCCACCCCTGAGCCTCGCCGACATCTCTCCTTGGCCTCTAGCACGGTCCTCCGCCGACCACCGCCGCCACAGTCGCCGCCCGATGAATTTCCCTCTGCCACTTCTCTGCCCTCTTAATGACTAACTACCCGAGCTCATCCGCGGGCGGCCACCAACTGCACTGACCCCGCCGTCCACGCTGACTCGCCATCGCCCCCCCCAACGGCCTCAACGGCCACCTCCTACTGCCATTAATGGCCGCCGCCATCGTAACTTCTCTGGGAAGCCACGGGAACCGACGTTCCCCGCTTATAAGAAGGGCCCGAGCTCGCTCCTACCCCCACGGCCACTCCACCATCCATCCTAGACCCCCGGAAATGACCAAAACGACCGTAGATGGTCACCTGCTCTGTCTCTGGTGAAACTGCCGCCGCCGTCGTTCGGCCAAATTCGAGCCAACCAACCTTTACCTCCCCAATTATCCTGCACCAGTCGATTCACCAAGCCGCTACCTCCCGATTCCCCTCGTCAAAATGTTCCGAGGAGCACCACAGAGGAAAGCCCTCTTCGAGCCTCCGCCGGAGTTCGTCGGGTTAGCTCATCGCCGGCGATTCCGCTCCTCCCTCCGACCGTAGAGGGTATCGGGAGGACCGCCGTGATCTACTGAGCTCGTAGATGGCTTCAGTTCCTCGAAAGATGACGCCTACCTCCGGCAATCGCCGCCGGCGTGCGCTCTGTGCACACACGCGCGGGAGGAAGGCGACGAGGACCGGTCAAACCTGACAGTGGGGCCGCGGGACCCACTGTCAGTGACCCAGCGCCTCGCTGAGTAATCGGCTGGGTCGGCCCAACAGCCCACGCGGCTATACCGCGCTCAGGGCGCGCTTCTGTCCTCTGCTTGTTTTCTTTTTCTTTTTCCAGCAGCTCTCAATTAATTTCCATAGACACCATTTATAGAGCAAATTTTATGATTCAAATTTCTGTAGGTTCCTAAAATCATGATCTATTATTTCAGCCTAGGTGAACATTTTTACTACACACTGTTTCTGCTGGATATTTTAAATAGTCCATTTATTTACTGTTTTCAACTTAGAAACTCTCTAGAAAATCCATATTAACTCCAAACAAATTGATTCTTTTTTTGTTATTTCTAATTTTTCATCTAGTTTATTTTAGTATTTATTTCAAAAATATTTGAAACACTGTTTGGCACTGTTTTTACTATATGTGGTAATTCAAATATTTTTGGAAAATAGGAAATGAAGGGGGGATAAATTCTCAAACTTTTGGAGTGCACCCAACACCTTTGCATGCTCAAGGCAAGCATCTTGAACACTTGATATGGTGGATTGCATAGTTAATATTTGCACCATGATTAAGTTGAGTTCATATAAAGTTGGCATATTGATAGTTATGCATGCATGACCCCATGAAATATTTTACCTTCATTTAGGCTTGAAGTGAGAGTAAGCATGGCTATTTTTTCTTATGTCACATATGCCTGTGCCGGTCCGGACTAAACTGCAGGAAAGAATCAGTCATGAGTAAAGTGACCGTGAGACTCAAATTTCTTGTGGTGACGAGAATGATCAGTAAGGGCATGTCGGGACATGTCGGGTGGTGATGCTGTTGGGTATCACCAAGGAATATATTGTGCTAACCACTACAGGAAAACTTAACCTCCTGAGTCAACCGTAGATCGAGTCTTGTTCCGGTAACCCCCATACTTGATTCGTGCTGCCACTTGTCCCTGCCACAGGTGGGGTATGGTTCAGTAAGTTGTTAACCCCTTTCCGTGCACACACCACATAGAGGGCTATGATGAGGGTTTCCATGTTGGTGGACTAAATCCTGTCATCGGGTCAGGGGGCATGGGTGTTTCCAGTTGTGACTGAGAGGGGGGCACCCCTTGTAATCTGCGCGTGTTAATAGTGATCCCATGCAGGACGTTGGTCTCTCGGTCTTAAAGTTTTACTTGAATGATGCTTTGGGTGATTCCTGGCATCCGGAAAGTTAATCTGGTGTGTGCTGGTCAGGTGTGTTTTCAACCCAAAGACCGTAATGGGAATTAGTCAGTATCACGGTACTGACTAAAGAAATCCTTTACTTGTGGGTAAAGAGTACACCCTCTGCAGAGTATAAACCTATTCGAATAGCCGTGTCCGTGGTTAAGGACTACAGTCTGGGTTGGTCAAGTGTCGGTCTTAGTGTCGGTCTCCGGAGGAAAATAATTATGACATGCCTGAAATATTTTGCAAGATAAATATTGTCACCCTGTTGCTACCATGAATATTTTATGCTTGTTAAATATTATTATGGTTATGCATAATATTGAGGACTAACCCGTATCTCTTATTTTGAATTTTTCCTCAGTGTCTCAGGGGCTGCCTAGACTACCCCGGGCACTCAACTTTATTTTCAAGACCTCTCGTGGCGTCTCTCAAGTTAACAGGCGGTTTATCCCGCCACTACTCTTGTGGACACCCGATTGGCATTTCTCTTCAAGTCCGACCGTGGCATCACTTGACACCCGACTGGCATTTCTTTTCAAGACCTCTCGTGGTGTCGCCTGAGTTCTCAGATGGTCCTGTCTCGTCCGATTTCTCTTTTAGACACCCATTTGGCATTTCTCTTTAAGACCTACCGTGATGTCATTTTAGACATCCGACCGGCATTTCCTTTATTTTATTTTCCTTTAACTTTCCTTGTTTATCACTAATATTTTTATAGATCCAGTTATTTGCACATGCTAATATTTTATCATGCCATAATTTAATTCCTGACAGCATGCCTTTAAGTCCATCATGAGCATACGCATATAGTGTGGTTCATCATGATCATATAATTTAATTGTTGCATTCGATATATCTTTTGTTCATGATGTTTGCGAGTACATTCAAACGTACTCACAGGCTTGTCCCTTGTTATTTACTTGGCTAGGTCAGGATTTCTTTGAGGAGTACCACAGCGACGACCGTGCGGAGCCTAGGATAGCAGCCACGCGGATAGGAATAATCCGGGTCAGCTGTTCCTGTGGGAATGGATCCCCATCGACGCCGGAGTACCACGAGTCGTTTCCGTCATCCACCACCGGAGTCACTATTGTATCATTAGACCTTTATGGTCTTGTATCCAATTCTTGTAATTGCTTGGTAATCTGTAACAAGGATGTGTCCACCAGTAACGGTAATCCTGGGCTGGTGATGACACAAGGGGTTAATTTTTGGGATATCGTGTCCCGGCCCCGACAGCCTTGGTATCAGAGCCAGGCTGATCATTGGCTAATCCTATCTTAGCCTGGTCACTATCCCTAGGTTTCCACACCACCCACATCTTTTCCTACCCACCGTCAAGCCCATCCCATCCGTTAAGCCTGCACAGTGGCTAGCCGACATCTTTGGATAGTCGGTGCCCAACCTATCAACCTAGCCCGTAGGCTGTGTGCCTGTGGCTGACACCTGAGTTGTCCCATCCGCAAGCGTGCGATGGAAGACTCCGCTGGCTTATAAGGGAAGCCTTGCCCCAACCCAGCACATCACAGCCTCACTCTCAGTTCAATAATCCAACCACCAAGATGCCAGGCCCCATCGTGCACAACGAGACCACCGCAGCCGAGCTTGAAGGCTTTGTAGTCATCCTTGCCAATCTCACCCGTCGTGCTCTCGGCATCGAAGAGCCGCCGGAGTATGTCGTGTACCAAGAGCACGCGAGTGATGCCATCCACCACTTCTGGGCCACGGTGCACATCTACGGGAGGGGCATCACCGCAGAGCGCCCTTACCGGTTCACCGGGAGGACGACCTCCGACAAGCCCCAAGCCATTCAACTTGCAGCCCGAGAAGCTGTAGTTCAACTCCGGCACCTGTCGGCGAGGGTTAACTGCCACTCCTTCTACTACTACCCTAGTCGTGAAGACTATGGTAGGCCGACCCAAGTCGCCAATGGAGATCATGAGACGGATCCTGCCCTGGTGCATCTGGTGCGCTACCTGAGAGCGCAAGAGGCACTATTCGATCAGGTCACCAATGATCTGATTGAGACCCGCAGGACGCTTGCTCTCTTGACCCCGGTGAGAAGTGAAGCTGCACCTGCCACTGACAACCCAATAGTACTGTTCGGGAGACCAATCGAGCCTGCGAGGTCTGCCCCTGTTACCCACCCGGGCAATGCATTCGTTACCCCGGATGAACTCCGTCGTCTCTTTGGGATTTCCTCCAACGGGACTGTAGCCACTACACCCCGCGTGGGTCATCATTGCTACCCCAATCCTGCAGCTCCTCATAACACTCCAGCCAACTCCGACGTTGAAGCCCCCGGAGAAGCCTCGACGTCCGCGAGACACGCCCGTCTGGATGTCGACGAAGTGGACTGAGTCCACCAAAGTAGTTGTCGAGTCCCTAGTTACCCTGTTGCCATATCGATTCCACCGTCATGCCGTAGACGATCATGTATATGCTTCTAGCAGTGTAGAGTTTGATTGAATGATGTGCTTGTGTGTTATTGCCTTGTGCATGATTGCTTGTCTGTTGTGATTTGCATTTAGTTCCTCCGCCCATAACAAATCTCGAGGACGAGATTTTCTTAAGGGGGGTAGAGTTTGTAATGCCCCAAAAATTTAATCATATTTTTATCGAGTAAAATTTGGCCAGAAATTAAAATTTTGATTTATAATAAGTCCTTAAATAATTTTAGAGCCCTATTCTGTTTCTGACTTTCAAAATTATTCCCTCCATATAGAAATTTTTGGTAACAATATTTTGGCTTTGGTAGTTCTCTTAAAACATTTCAATTATAGTTTAATAATAGTAAGAATTATTTTCATAATAAAATTTGCCCCAAAACTATTCTTTTAATAGCATTTTCAAATTCTGAAATGCCTTTGTTGCACTACAACTATTTTAAATAATTATTTTAAAATTCCACAAAAATTATGGGAGGTCATGTGTTGTCTATGGATCACTTCTATGCAAAAACCCCAACTTGGTGTTTTGAAAATTTTGAGCACAACTTCCTCTTTTCAATTTTGTCCATTTTCTAGGTTATAACTACAACCCCAATTTTCCTTGCCCCAAAAATCCTGAAATTTTTCCCACTTAAAGTTCTTCCAACCAAACCCTTAAGTCCAAAATTTTAGCTCCATAGGAATCATTTTAGTTCACCAAATATTCCACTGAACTTTCTGTCCATAAATGAATATCAGTAAAACTAGCACTGGCTAGTTTCTCTTTTTGCCAAACAAACTCCACCATCATCTATAACCACTAATGAGACATCAAGCTGCCAATTCTCACACCCAACAAAACTCCCTAGGTAGCCCTAGCATTACATCAACACCCTGTGCGCATGACAGAATTTGGCAACCTCTTTAAACTACATTAGGATCTTACTCCTCTGGCCAAAGTAGCATGTCTAATAGTCTTTCCATCTCCAGGAGCATTAACCTGCCAAATATCATCTTGTATGGATCACTGTGGATGCTATTAGCAAAACGTCGAACAAGTTTCGTGCATGTCCAGAGCGCGCTCGGAGCGCCATAACTGCAGGCGTCAGCACCGCCGCGTGCTGCCCTCCCTGCTGCCCAACTGCTCATCCAAATCCTCCCCCTGGATCAGCAAGCCACCCCTGAGCCTCGCCGACATCTCTCCTTGGCCTCTAGCGCCGTCCTCCGCCGACCACCGCCACCACAGTCGCCGCCCGATGAATTTCCCTCTGCCACGTCTCTGCCCTCTTAATGACTAACTACCCGAGCTCATCCGCGGGCGGCCACCGACTGCACTGACCCCGCCGTCCACGCTGACTTGCCACCGCCCCCCCCACCGGCCTCAACGGCCACCTCCTACTGCCATTAATGGCCGCCGCCATTGTAACTTCTCTAGGAAGCCATGGGAACCGACGTTCCCCGCTTATAAGAAGGGCCCGAGCTCGCTCCTACCCCCACGGCCACTCCACCATCCATCCTAGACCCCCGAAAATGACCAAAATGACTGTAGGTGGTCACCTGCTCTATCTCTGGTGAAACCACCGCCGCCGTCGTTCGGCCAAATTCGAGCCAACCAACCTTTCCCTCCCCAATTATCCTGCACCAGTCGATTCACCAAGCCGCTACCTCCCGATTCCCCTCGTCAAAATGTTCCGAGGAGCACCACAGAGGAAAGCCCTCTTCGAGCCTCCGCCGGAGTTCGTCGGGTTAGCTCATCACCGGCGATTCCGCTCCTCCCTCCGACCGTAGCGGGTACCGGGAGGACCGTCGTGATCTACTGAGCTCGTAGATGGCTTCAGTTCCTCGAAAGGTGACGCCTACCTCCGGCAATCACCGCCGGCGTGCGCTCTGTGCACACACGCGCGGGAGGAAGGCGACGAGGACCGGTCAAACCTGACAGTGGGGCCGCGGAACCCACTGTCAGTGACCCAGCGCCTCGCTGAGTAATCGGCTGGGTCGGCCCAATAGCCCACGCGGCTATACCGCGCTCAGGGCGCGCCTCTGTCCTCTGCTTGTTTTCTTTTTCTTTTTCCAGCAGCTCTCAATTAATTTCCATAGACACCATTTATAGACCAAATTTGATGATTCAAATTTCTGTAGGTTCCTAAAATCATGATCTATTATTTCAGCCTAGGTGAACATTTTTACTACACACTGCTTCTGCTCGATATTTTAAATAGTCCATTTCTTTACTGTTTTCAACTTAGAAACTCTCTAAAAAATCCATATTAACTCCAAACAAATTGATTCTTTTTCTGTTATTTCTAATTTTTCATCTAGTTTATTTTAGTATTTATTTCAAAAATATTTGAAACACTTTTTGGCACTGTTTTTACTATATGTGGTAATTCAAATATTTTTGGAAAATAGGAAATGAAGGAGGGATAAATTCTCAAACTTTTGGAGTGCACCCAACACCTTTGCATGCTCAAGGCAAGCATCTTGAACACTTGATATGGTGGATTGCATAGTTAATATTTGCACCATGATTAAGTTGAGTTCATATAAAGTTGGCATATTGATAGTTATGCATGCATGACCCCATGAAATATTTTACCTTCATTTAGGCTTGAAGTAAGAGTAAGCATGGCTATTTTTTCTTATGTCACATATGCCTGTGCCGGTCCGGACTAAACTGCAGGAAAGAATCAGTCACGAGTAAAGTGACCGTGAGACTGAAATTTCTCGTGGTGACGAGAATGATTAGTAAGGGCATGTCGGGACATGCCGGGTGGTGATGCTGTTGGGTATCACCAAGGAATATATTGTGCTAACCACTGCAGGAAAACTTAACCTCCTGAGTCGACCGTAGATCGAGTCTTGTTTCGGTAACCCCCATACTTGATTCGTGCTGCCACTTGTCCCTGCCACAGGTGGGGTATGGTTCAGTAAGTTGTTAACCCCTTTCCGTGCACACACCACATAGAGGGCTACGATGAGGGTTTCCATGTTGGTGGACTAAATCATGTCATCGGGTCAGGGGGCATGGGTGTTTCCAGTTGTGACTGAGAGGGGGGCACCCCTTGTAATCTGCGCGTATTAATAGTGATCCCATGCAAGACGTTGGTCTCTCCGTCTTAAAGTTTTACTTGAACGATGCTTTGGGTGATTCCTGGCATCCGAAAAGTTAATCTGTTGTGTGCTGGTCAGGTGTGTTTTCAACCCAAAGACCGTAATGGGAATTAGTCAGTATCACGGTACTGACTAAAGAAATCATTTACTTGTGGGTAAAGAGTACACCCTCTGTAGAGTATAAACCTATTCGAATAGCCGTGTCCGTGGTTAAGTACTACAGTGTGGGTTGGTCAAGTGTCGGTCTTAGTGTCGGTCTCCGGAGGAAAATAATTATGACATGCCTGAAATATTTTGCAAGATAAATATTGTCACCCTGTTGCTACCATGAATATTTTATGCTTGTTAAATATTATTATGGTTATGCATAATATTGAGGACTAACCCGTATCTCTTATTTTGAATTTTTCCTCAGTGTCTCAGGGGCTGCCTAGACTACCCCGGGCACTCAACTTTATTTTCAAGACCTCTCGTGGCGTCTCTCGAGTTAACAGGCGGTTTATCCCGCCACTACTCTTGTGGACACCCGATTGGCATTTCTCTTCAAGTCCGACCGTGGCGTCACTTGACACCCGACTGGCATTTCTTTTCAAGACCTCTCGTGGCGTCGCCTGAGTTCTCGGATGGTCCTGTCTCGTCCGATTTCTCTTTTAGACATCCGTTTGGCATTTCTCTTCAAGACCTACCGTGATGTCATTTTAGACATCCGACCGGCATTTCCTTTATTTTATTTTCCTTTAACTTTCCTTGTTTATCACTAATATTTTTATAGATCCAGTTATTTGCACATGCTAATATTTTATCATGCCATAATTTAATTCCTGACAGCATGCCTTTAAGTCCATCATGAGCATACGCATATAGTGTGGTTCATCATGATCATATAATTTAGTTGTTGCATTCGATATATCTTTTGTTCATGATGTTTGCGAGTACATTCAAACATACTCACAGGCTTGTCCCTTGCTATTTACTTCGCCAGGTCAGGATTTCTTTGAGGAGTACCACAGCGACGACCATGCGGAGCCTAGGATAGCAGCCACGCGGATAGGAATTATCCGGGTCAGCTGTTCCTGTGGGAATGGAGCCCCATCGACGCCGGAGTACCACGAGTCGTTTCCGTCATCCACCACCGGAGTCACTATTGTATCATTAGACCTTTATGGTCTTGTATCCAATTCTTGTAATTGCTTGGTAATCTGTAACAAGGATGTGTCCACCAGTAACGGTAATCCTGGGCTGGTGATGACACAAGGGGTTAATTTCTGGGATATCGTGTCCCGGCCCCGACACCCGCCCCCGTATATAAAGAAGGGGAGGAGGAGGCCGGCCCCCTTGGGGCGCGCCAAGTGTGGGGAGTCCTACTAGGACTCCCAAGTCCTAGTAGGATTCCCCTTTCCTTTCCGGAGTGGGAAAGAGGGAAAGGGAGAGGGAGTAGGAAAGGGTAAGGGGGGCGTCGTGCCCTCCCCTAGTCCAATTCGGACTCCATGGGGGGGGGCGCCACCACCCCTTGGTCTGCCTCCTCTTCTCCCCTATGGCCCAATAAGGCCCATTACTTCCCCGGGGGGTTTCGGTAACCCCTCGGTACTCCGAAAAATATCCAAATAACTCCGGAACCATTCCGGCGTCTGAATATAACCTTCCAATATATCGATCTTTACCTCTCGACCATTTCGAGACTCCTCGTCATGTCCGTGATATCATTCGGGACTCCGAACAAACTTCGGTCACCAAAACACACAACTCATAATACAAATCGTCATCGAACGTTAAGCGTGCAGACTCTTCGGGTTCGAGAACTATGTAGACATGACCGAGACACATCTCCGGTCAATAACCAATAGCGGAACCTGGATGCTCATATTGGCTCCTATATATTCTACGAAGATCTTTATCGGTCAAACCGCATAACAACATACGTCATTCCCTTTGTCATCGGTATGTTACTTGCCCGAGATCCGATCGTCGGTATCATCATACCTAGTTCAATCTCGTTACCGGCAAGTCTCTTTACTCGTTCTGTAATGCATCATCCCATAAGTAACTCATTACTCACATTGCTTGCAAGGCTTCATATGATGTGCATTACCGAGAGGGCCCAGAGATACCTCTCCGATACTCGGAGTGACAAATCCTAATCTTGATCTATGCCAACCCAACAAACACCTTCGGAGACACCTGTAGAGCATCTTTATAATCACCCAGTTACGTTGTGACGTTTGATAGCACACAAGGTGTTCCTCCGGTATTCGGGAGTTGCATAATCTCATAGTCAGAGGAATATGTATAAGTCATGAAGAAAGCAATAGCAATAAAACTTAACGATCATTATGCTAAGCTAACGGATGGGTCTTGTCCATCACATCATTCTCCTAATGATGTGATCCCGTTCATCAAATTACAACACATGTCTATGGTCAAGAAACTTAACCATCTTTGATTAACGAGCTAGTCAAGTAGAGGCATACTAGGGACACTTTGTTTTGTCTATGTATTCACACATGTATCAAGTTTTCGGTTAATACAATTCTAGCATGAATAATAAACATTTATCATGATATAAGGAAATATAAATAACAACTTTATTATTGCCTCTAGGGCATATTTCCTTCAGTCTCCCACTTGCACTAGAGTCAATAATCTAGATTACATAGTAATGATTCTAACACCCATGGAGTCTTGGTGCTGATCATGTTTTGCTCGTGGAAGAGGCTTAGTCAATGGGTCTGCAACATTCAGATCCGTATGTATTTTGCAAATCTCTATGTCTCCCTCCTTGACTTGATCGCGGATGGAGTTGAAGCGTCTCTTGATGTGTTTGGTTCTCTTGTGAAATCTGGATTCCTTCGCCAAGGCAATTGCTCCAGTATTGTCACAAAAGATTTTCATTGGACCCGATGCACTAGGTATTACACCTAGATCGGATATGAACTCCTTGATCCAGACTCCTTCAGTTGCTGCTTCTGAAGCAGCTATGTACTCCGCTTCACACGTAGATCCCGCCACGACGCTCTGCTTGGAACTGCACCAACTGACAGCTCCACTATTCAATATAAATACGTATCCGGTTTGTGACTTAGAGTCATCCAGATCAGTGTCAAAGCTTGCATCGACGTAACCATTTACGACAAGCTCTTTGTCACCTCCATAAACGAGAAACATATCCTTAGTCCTTTTTAGGTATTTTAGGATGTTCTTGACCGCTGTCCAGTGATCCACTCCTGGATTACTTTGGTACCTCCCTGCTAAACTTATAGCAAGGCACACATCAGGTCTGGTACACAGCATTGCATACATGATAGAACCTATGGCTGAAGCATAGGGAATGACTTTCATTTTCTCTCTATCTTCTGCAGTGGTCGGACATTGAGTCTTACTCAACTTCACACCTTGTAATACAGGCAAGAAACCTTTCTTTGACTGATCCATTTTGAACTTCTTCAAAACTTTATCAAGGTATGTGCTTTGTGAAAGTCCAATTAAGCGTCTTGATCTATCTCTATAGATCTTGATGCCCAATATATAAGCAGCTTCATCGAGGTCTTTCATTGAAAAATTCTTATTCAAGTATCCTTTTATGCTATCCAGAAATTCTATATCATTTCCAATCAACAATATGTCATCCACATATAATATCAGAAATGCTACAGAGCTCCCACTCACTTTCTTGTAAATACAGGCTTCTCCAAAAGTCTGTATAAAACCATATGATTTGATCACTTCATCAAAGCGTATATTCCAACTCCGAGATGCTTGCACCAGTCCATAAATGGATCGCTGGAGCTTGCACACTTTGTTAGCACCTTTAGGATCGACAAAACCTTCTGGTTGCATCATATACAACTCTTCTTTAAGAAATCCCTTAAGGAATGCAGTATTGATATCCATTTGCCAAATTTCATAATCATAAAATGCGGCAATTGCTAACATGATTCGGACATACTTAAGCATCGCTACGGGTGAGAAGGTCTCATCGTAGTCAACTCCTTGAACTTGTCGAAAACCTTTCGCAACAAGTCGAGCTTTGTAGACAGTAACATTACCGTCAGCGTCAGTCTTCTTCTTGAAGATCCATTTATTCTCTATGGCTTGCCTATCATCGGGCAAGTCAACCAAAGTCCACACTTTGTTCTCATACATGGATCGCATCTCAGATTTCATGGCCTCAAGCCATTTCACGGAATCTGGGCTCATCATCGCTTCCTCATAGTTCGTAGGTTCGTCATGGTCTAGTAACATGACTTCCAGAACAGGATTACCGTACCACTCTGGTGCGGAACATACTCTGGTTGACCTACGAGGTTCGGTAGTAACTTGATCCGAAGTTTCATGATCATCATCATTAACTTCCTCACTAATTGTGTAGGTATCACTGGAACTGATTTCTGTGATGAATTACTTTCCAATTCGGGAGAAGGTACAATTACCTCATCAAGTTCTACTTTCCTCCCACTCACTTCTTTCGAGAGAAACTCCTTCTCTAGAAAGGATCCATTCTAAGCAACGAATATCTTGCCTTCGGATCTGTGATAGAAGGTGTACCCAACAGTCTCCTTTGGGTATCCTATGAAGACGCATTTCTCCGATTTGGGTTCGAGCTTATCAGGTTGAAGCTTTTTCACATAAGCATCACAGCCCCAAACTTTAAGAAACGACAGCTTAGGTTTCTTGCCAAACCACAGTTCATATGGTGTCGTCTCAACGGATTTAGATGGCGCCCTATTTAACGTGAATGCAGCCGTCACTAAAGCATAACCCCAAAACGATAGTGGTAAATCGGTAAGAGACATCATAGATCGCACCATATCTAATAAAGTACGGTTACGACGTTCGGACACACCATTACACTGTGGTGTTCCAGGTGGCGTGAGTTGCGAAACTATTCCACATTGTTTCAAATGAAGACCAAACTCATAACTCAAATATTCACCTCCACGATCAGATCGTAGAAATTTTATTTTCTTGTTACGGTGATTTTCCACTTCACTCTGAAATTCTTTGAACTTTTCAAATGTTTCAGACTTATGTTTCATTAAGTAGATATACCCATATCTGCTCAAATCATCTGTGAAGGTCAAAAAATAACGATACCCGCCGCGAGCCTCAACACTCATCGGACCGCATACATCAGTATGTATTATTTCCAATAAGTCAGTTGCTCGCTCCATTGTTCCGGAGAACGGAGTCTTAGTCATCTTGCCCATGAGGCATGGTTCGCAAGTATCAAGTGATTCATAATCAAGTGATTCCAAAAGCCCATCAGTATGGAGTTTCTTCATGCACTTTACACCAATATGACCTAAACGGCAGTGCCACAAATAAGTTGCACTATCATTATTAACTTTGCATCTTTTGGCTTCAATATTATGAATATGTGTATCACTATAATTGAGATTCAACAAAAATAGACCACTCCTCAAGGGTGCATGACCATAAAAGATATTACTCATATAAATAGAACAACCATTATTCTCTGATTAAATGAATAACCGTCTCGCATCAAACAAGATCCAGATATAATGTTCATGCTCAACGCTGGCACCAAATAACAATTATTCAGGTCTAAAACTAATACCGAAGGTAGATGTAGAGGTAGCGTGCCGACGGCGATCACATCGACTTTGGAACCATTTCCCACGCGCATCGTCACCTCGTCCTTAGCCAATCTTCATTTAATCCGTAGCCCCTGTTTCGAGTTGCAAATATGAGCAACAGAACCAGTATCAAATACCCAGGTGCTACTACGAGCATTAGTAAGGTACACATTAATATATTGTATATCAAATATACCTTTCACTTTGCCATCCTTCTTATCCGCCAAATACTTGGGGCAGTTCCGCTTCCAGTGACCAGTTCCTTTGCAGTAGAAGCACATAGTTTCAGGCTTAGGTCCAGACTTGGGCTTCTTCCCAGGAGTAGCAACTTGCTTGCTATTCTTCTTGAAGTTCCCCTTCTTCCCTTTGTCCTTTTTCTTGAAACTAGTGGTCTTGTTAACCATCAACACTTGATGCTCCTTCTTGATTTCTACCTCCGCAGCCTTTAGCATTGCGAAGAGCTAGAGAATTGTCTTTTCCATCCCTTGCATATTATAGTTCATTATGAAGCCTTTATAGCTTGGTGGCAGTGATTGAAGAACTATGTCAATGACACTATCATCAGGAAGATTAACTCCCAGCTGAGTCAAGTGGTTATGGTACCCAGACATTCTGAGTATATGTTCACTGACAGAACTATTCTCCTCCATCTTGCAGCTATAGAACTTGTTGGAGACTTCATATCTCTCAACTCGGGCATTTGCTTGAAATATTAACTTCAACTCTTGGAACATCTCATATGCTCCATGACGTTCAAAACGTCTTTGAAGTCCCGATTCTAAGCCGTAAAGCATGGCACACTGAACTATCGAGTAGTCATCAGCTTTGCTCTGCCAGACGTTCATAACATCCGGAGTTGCTCCTGCAGCGGGTCTTGCACCTAGCGGTGCTTCCAGGACGTAATTCTTCTATGCAGCAATGAGGATAATCCTCAAGTTACGGACCCAGTCCGTGTAGTTGCTACCATCATCTTTCAACTTAGCTTTCTCTAGGAACGCATTAAAATTCAAGGGAACAGTAGCACGGGCCATTGATCTACAACAACATAGACATGCAAAAACTATCAGGTACTAAGTTCATGATAAATTAAAGTTCAATTAATCATATTACTTAAGAACTCCCACTTAGATAGACATCCCTCTAGTCATCTAAATGATCACATGATCCATATCAACTAAACCATGTCCGATCATCACGTGAGATGGAGTAGTTTTCAATGGTGAACATCTCTATGTTGATCATATCTACTATATGATTCACGTTCGACCTTTCGGTCTCAGTGTTCCGAGGCCATATCTGCATATGCTAGGCTCGTCAAGTTTAACCCGAGTATTCTGCACGTGCAAAACTGGCTTGCACCCGTTGTATGTGAACGTAGAGCTTATCACACCCGATCATCACGTGGTGTCTCGGCACGACGAACTGTCGCAATCGTGCATACTCAGGGAGAACACTTACACCTTGAAATTTAGTGAGGGATCATCTTATAATGCTACCGTCGTACTAAGCAAAATAAGATGCATAAAAGATAAACATCACATGCAATCAAAATATGTGACATGATATGGCCATCATCATCTTGTGCCTTTGATCTCCATCTCCAAAGCACCGTCATGATCTCCATCGTCACCGGCTTGACACCTTGATCTCCATCGTAGCGTCGTTGTCGTCTCGCCAACTATTGCTTCTACGACTATCGCTACCGCATAGTGATAAAGTAAAGCAATTACATGGCAATTGCATTTCATACAATAAAGCGACAACCATAAGGCTCCTGCCAGTTGCCGATAACTTTTACAAAACATGATCATCTCATACAATAACGTATATCACATCATGTCTTGACCATATCACATCACAGCATGCCCTGCAAAAACAAGTTAGACGTCCTCTACTTTGTTGTTGCAAGTTTTACGTGGCTGCTACGGGCTTCTAGCAAGAACCGTTCTTACCTACGCATCAAAACCATAACGATTTTTCGTCAAGTGTGCTGTTTTAACCTTCAACAAGGACCGGCCGTAGTCAAACTCGATTCAACTAAAGTTGGAGAAAAAGACACCCGCCAGCCACCTGTGTGCAAAGCACGTCGGTAGAACCAGTCTCATGAACGCGGTCATGTAATGTCGGTCCGGGCCGCTTCATCTAACAATACCGCCGAATCAAAGTAAGATGTTGGTGGTAAGCAGTATGACTATTATCGCCCACAACTCTTTGTGTTCTACTCGTGCATATCATCTACGCATAGACCTGGCTCGGATGCCACTATTGGGGAACGTGCAATTTCAAAAAAAATTCTACGCTCACGCAAGATCTATCTAAGAGATGCATAGCAACGAGAGGGGGAGAGTGTGTCCACATACCCTCGTAGACCGAAAGCGGAAGCGTTAGCTTAACGCGGTTGATGTAGTCGAACATCTTCGTGATCCAACCGATCAAGCACCGAACGTACGGCACCTCCGAGTTCAGCACATGTTCAGCTCGATGACGTCCCTCGAACTCTTGATCCAGCAGAAGGTCGAGGGAGAGTTCCGTCAGCACGACGACGTGGTGACGGTGTTGGTGATGTGATCCGCGCAGGGCTTCGCCTAAGCACTACGACGCTATGACCGGAGGAGTAAACTATGGAGGGGGGCACCGCACACGGCTAAGAGAATATCTGTTGTCTTTGGGGTGCCCCCCGCCCCCGTATATAAAGGAGGGGAGGAGGAGGCCAGCCCCCTGGGGGCGCGCCAAGTGTGGGGAGTCCTACTAGGACTCCCAAGTCCTAGTAGGATTCCCCTTTCCTTTCCGGAGTGGGAAAGAGGGAAAGAGAGAGGGAGTAGGAAAGGGCAAGGGGGGCGCCGCCCCCTCCCCTAGTCCAATTCGGACTCCATGGGGGGGGCGCCACCACCCATTGGTCTGCCTCCTCTTCTCCCCTATGGCCCAATAAGGCCCATTACTTCCCTGGGGGGTTCCGGTAACCCCTCGGTACTCCGAAAAATATCCAAATCACTCCGGAACCATTCCGGTGTCCGAATATAACCTTCCAATATATTGATCTTTACCTCTCGACCATTTCGAGACTCCTCATCATGTCTGTGATCTCATCCGGGACTCCGAACAAACTTCGGTCACCAAAACACACAACTCATAATACAAATCGTCATCGAACGTTAAGCGTGCGGACCCTACGGGTTCGAAAACTATGTAGACATGACCGAGACACATCTCCGGTCAATAACCAATAGCGGAACCTGGATGCTCATATTGGCTCCTATATATTCTACGAAGATCTTTATCGGTCAAACCGCATAACAACATACGTCATTCCCTTTGTCATCGGTATGTTACTTGCCCGAGATCCGATCGTCTGTATCATCATACCTAGTTCAATCTCGTTACCGTCAAGTCTCTTTACTCGTGCCGTAATGCATCATCCCGTAACTAACTCATTAGTCACATTGCTTGCAAGGCTTCATATGATGTGCATTACCGAGAGGGCCCAGAGATACCTCTCCGATACTCGGAGTGACAAATCCTAATCTCGATCTATGCCAACCCAACAAACACCTTCGGAGACACCTGTAGATCATCTTTATAATCACCCAGTTACGTTGTGACGTTTTATAGCACAAAAGGTGTTCCTCCGGTATTCGGGAGTTGCATAATCTCATAGTCAGAGGAATATGTATAAGTCATGAAGAAAGCAATAGCAATAAAACTTAACGATCATTATGCTAAGCTAACGAATGGGTCTTGTGCATCACATCATTCTCCGAATGATGTGATCTCGTTCATCAAATGACAACACATGTCTATGGTCAGGAAACTTAACCATCTTTGATTAACGAGCTAGTCAAGTAGAGGCATACTAGGGACACTTTGTTTTGTCTATGTATTCACACATGTATCAAGTTTCCGGTTAATACAATTCTAGCATGAATAATAAACATTTATCATGATATAAGGAAATATAAATAACAACTTTATTATTGCCTCTAGGGCATATTTCCTTCATCTAGTGCAAGTGGGAGACTGATGGAAATATGCCCTAGAGGCAATAATAAAGTTGTTATTATTATATTTCCTTATTCATGATAATGGTTTATTATTCATGCTAGAATTGTATTGATCGGAAACTTAAATACATGTGTGGATACATAAACAAATACCGTGTCCCTAGTAAGCCTCTACTAGACTAGCTCGTTGATCAAAGATGGTTAAGGTTTCCTAACCATAGACATGTGTTGTCACTTGATAACGGGATCACATCATTAGGAGAATGATATGATGGACAAGACCCATCCGTTAGCTTAGCATATGATCGTTCAGTTTATTGCTATTGCTTTCTTAATGTCAAATACATATTCCTTCGACTATGAGATCATGCAAATCCCGGATACCGGAGGAATACCTTGTGTGCTATCAAACGTCACAACGTAACTGGGTGATCATAAAGATGCTCTACAGGTATCTCCAAAGGTGTCTGTTGAGTTGGCATGGATCGAGATTAGGATTTGTCACTCCGTGTATCAGAGAGGTATCTCTGGGCCCTCTCGGTAATACACATCACAAGAAGCTTGCAAGCAAAGTGACTAAGGAGTTAGTTACGAGATGATGTATTACGGAACGAGTAAAAAGACTTGCTGGTAACGAGATTGAACTAGGTATGAAGATACCGACGATCGAATCTCGGGCAAGTAACATACCGATAGACAAAGGGAATTACGTATGTTGTCATAAGGTTCGACCGATAAAGATCTTCGTAGAATATGTAGGAACCAATATGGGCATCCAGGTTCTGCTATTGGTTATTGACCGAAGAGGTGTCTCGGTCATGTCTACATAGTTCTCGAACCCGTAGGGTCCGCACGCTTAACGTTCGTTGACGATATAGTGTTATATGAGTTATGTGATTTGGTGACCGAATGTTGTTCGGAGTCCCGGATGAGATCACAGACATGACGAGGAGTTTCAGAATGGTCCGGGGGTAAAGATTGATATATAGGACGATGCTATTTGGACACCGGAAAGGTTTCGGGTTGTACCGGGTAACCATCGGATCACCGGAAGGGGTTTCGGGAGGCCCCAGGAGGCCCCAGGAGGTCTATGGGCCTAATAGGCCAAGGGGAGGCACACACCAGCCCACAAGGGGGCTGGCGCGCCCTCTCCCTGGCCACCGGCCCTAGGGGAAGGAAAGGGGGAGGGTTGGGCCCTCCTGCCTTTCCCTCCTCATGAGAGAAAGGAAAGGGGGGGCACCTTCCCCTGCCTTCCTCCCATGCGCCAACAAGGAAGGGGGGGCGCGGCCAGGGCAGGAGCCCAAGGGGGATTCGGCCACCCTTGGGGCGCCTCCTGGCTGCCTCCCCTCCCCCCCCCCCCCCCCCCCCCGCACCCCCAACCCAACCCCCCCACCCCACCTATATATATATATATATATATATATATATATATGTGGGAGGAGGCGCCACACAAAGACACGACAATCTCTTAGCCGTGTGCGGCGCCCCTCTCCACAGTTTCATCCCTCAGTCATATTTTCGGAGTGATTAGGCGAAGCCCTGCGGAGATAGCATCACCACCACCGTCACCTCACCGTCGTACTGCCGGAATTCATCTACTACTTCGCCCGTCTTGCTGGATCAAGATGGCGAGGACGTTACCGAGCTGAGCGTGTGCTGAACACGGAGGTGCCGTACATTCGGTACTTGATCGGTTGGATCGCGAAGAAATTCGACTACATCAACCGCGTTAATAAACGCTTCCGTTTACGGTCTACGAGGGTACGTAGACACACTCTCCCCTCTCGTTGCTATGCATCTCCATGGATAGATCTTGCATGTGCGTAGAAATTTTTTTGTTTTCCATGCAACGTTCCCCAACAGATTTTGTGGGGTCAGGTTGGCCCAAAGGTGGGCCGCGCAGATGTGGTGGACGCGCCTGGACCGCCTCATATCCGCGCTACATTTAGGCTGGATATGAGAGGCGCCGGTCAGTCCCGGCGTTTCAGGGCGGTTTGATGCGTCTGGTTGGGTTTTTTTTTGTGACCGGTTCACCCACCCGAGTGTTTGAGACGGGTTTGAAACGCTCGACTGTCATAGATCTACTTCTTTTAGTGGATCTTAGATGTACTAGCATACATGTTTTGTGCGTCAAGTTATGACTTAGGAAGGGAAGCTTCTAAGTCAGCGTCTTTGGAGACAAGTTAGGGGTTCCGGCACCCACGTTGCCGCAGTCTTGGGCCGGCCCAAAACAAGGGCGTGCTCAAAAGGAAAATAAGGCAAAAAAATGGGGCGCTCGGAGAGAATCGAACCAGCGACCTCATGCGTTCGCGGTACACTGCGCTAACCACTCGATCACTTAGGCAGATATGATAGGTTACATCTTTTAACAAATTTTCTTGTTTCTTCTTTCCTTTTTTCTTTCTTCCGTTTTTCTTTTTCAGTTTTTCCCTTTTTTTCTACCTTATTAGATGCTTTTTTTTCAAATTCATGAAATCTTTTCAAATCAACGAACTTTTTTCATTTTTTGATGAACTTTTCTCAAATCCGATGAAAAAGAAAGTTCATCGGATTTGAGAAAAGTTCACAAATTTGAAAAAAAAATCATCGGATTTGAAAAATGTTAATTGGATTTGAAAACAAGTTTATCACATTTGAAAAAAGTTCATCAATTTTGAATAATAGTTCGTCAAACTTGAAAAAAGTTCATCGATTTTTTTTTTAATATCGAATTTGAAAAAAGTCATCCAATTATAAAAATAGTTCATCAAATTTAGAAAAAAGTTCATCAAATTAGAAAAAACTTCGTCAAATTTGAAAAAAGTTCATCGATTTTGAAGAAAATTTCATAAATTTGAAAAAATTTCATTGTTTTTTAGAAAAAATGCAAAAATGAAAATTCATCCATTTTTAAAAACATGAATTTAGAAAAAGAACAGAAAGAAAGAAAATAAAAATAAAACCACCCTAGAAATGAACATGAACCGAGAAAAAAACGGTTTCGGAAGCTTCTGGAAGCTTCCCAAAACCGGAGGATTCCCGCGACTGAAGAGAGCAAATAAGGAAAAGCAAGTTATAAATCACTAGTTCTTTGATAGTGTAGTGGTTAATGTCCTTGGCGATGAAGGAAGTGATCGCGAGTTCAACTTCGGCCGTGCACCTTTTTTTGAATGTTTTTGAGAAATAAATAGAACATACATGGGCCGGCCCAACTCGACAGTGAAGGGGGTGCGCTTTAAGCGTCCGTTTGCGAAAACAACTACAACGGGCGCCTAAAGCGCCAAATAGAAATTGCCCTTAGGAACGGAAAATTCTATTGGCCACTCACTGCGGCAAACTGTCGGCGCTTCGCACAGGGGCGAGCGCCGAGTGATGCTTTTAGGCCGGCCCACTTACGAACTGCGCACTCCGGTTTTGTGAACCTTCTAGAAGGTTCCATGAACCGATTTTTTTCCTTTTATTGGTTGTCCACTTTTTTCACTTTTCTGTTTATTTTTCTTTTCTTTTTTTCATTTTTTGTTTCTTTTTCTTTTTTTCTTTTTTGTTTCCTTTTATTTTTCAAGTTTATTTTTCTTTTTCAGAACATGTTCGCAGTTTTACAAAATGTTTAGGATTTTCTTTTTTATTTCCTTTTCTTTTCTTCTCTTTTTTTTAAAAAAACGAAAATTTTAAATTTTGTTTGTGTCTCCAAAAAATGTTCAGTTTTTTAAAAAATGTTCTCAAAATTCAAAATTTGTCTTGTTACACAAAAAAGTTCAAAACTTTCGAAATTCAGAAAATGTACCGGATTTCAATTTTTTGTTCACATATTCAAAAATTGTTCGCGCTTCCAAATTTGTTCGGGATTTTTTAGAATTGTTCTCCCTTTCAAAAAAAATTCTCAAGATTCAAAAAATGTTCGCGCTTCCAAATTTGTTCGGGATTTTTCAAAATTGTTCTCCATTTCATTCTCAAGATTCAAAAAATGTTCGTGCTTTAAAAAATAGTTCGCGCTTCCAAATTTGTTCTCAAGATTCAAAAATCATTCGTGCTTTAAAAAATTGTTCACAAATTCCAAAAATGTTCATGTTTTCGAAAAATGTTTGGGAAATTCAAAATTTGTTCGTTTTCATAGAATTTGTTTGCATTTTTTGAAGAAAAAAAACGTACGTTCAGAAAATTACTCAAATTTTGGAAAACAATTTGGGATTTTGTCAAACTGTGTTCGCAATTTTAAATAATGTTAATACTTTACGCTGCTTCATGTTCAAATACCTTTGGTAGCTCAACCGGTAGGAGCGCATGATCTCTTTCGTGAGATCCTGTGTTTGATCCCATCGGAGGGCGCCTTTCTTTTTTATGCTTGCTGCCGATTTGTTTCCTTCATGGGCCGGCCCATTCAGAGAAACAGCAAAACGCGCGCGTCGCGGCCCAGAAAGCCCGCCAATCAGCTGCTCTGTGCGAAGCCGCACCTACTTGACGCAGAATGCGTCACATAGGACGTCCCTTTAGGAACCGCCATTCCGGAGGGAGCCGTACCGGCATGGCAAGGGGCCTATGCCACGCCACGGCCTGCTGAGCCCCCAAGGCCCCCGCGGTACGTGTAGCATCAACCAAGTCTGTGAAAAAAGAAAAAAACCAAGTGTGTCTCATTGAACCTGGGCTGTAGCCTTTAGATTCTGCAGATGGTTTCCAAGCAAGCAGGTGGAGATGTAGATATATGGGCAGTAGTTCTCAAAGTTGATATGGTTGCATACCATCTGCATGGCGAAAAAACATGACATGGCGACCCCAAATCTAAATGATAAAAACAGCGTGTTTTTCTTGAAACCTCCGAAATCTGCATACTAAGGGCATTTCTAACCGATCCCCTCAAAATAGTGAAGGATCCGGCGGAGTAAACCCTTAGTTGAGTATATTTACTTCACTAAATTTTGCTTGAACCTAGCCGATAATTTTTTGTTTTTTCTAAACTTAAGCAATTCTATTATACATTTTATATACACACATATAGAATCTAAACATAAATGTGAATGTTCAAGAAAATCACGAATAAAGTTTACAAATCGAATTCAAATTTAAACACATCGAATGGTCCAAATGTAGCAAATAAACATGTAATAGAACAACTAGGAAGCGCTAAAACGTTGCCAGTGATGCTCAATAAGTTCTTCTTGGAGCTGAGCATGAACTTGTCAGTTCTCGATCTTGCGATGCTCTTCAAGGAATGCCAGGATTCTATTCGTATCATACTCTGGCTCAACCGGAGTCCCGTTGGTGATGTACCAAAAGTTCTCAGGCATATCCCTCTTGTCTTCATTGATCATGTTACGCAATATGATGCAACAAGTCATGTTCTGCCATTGAACCTTGGAGCTTCAGTACTCGGCAGGGCCACGAACAATTGCGAAGCGCTTCTAAAGCACACCGAAGACTAACTCCACATTTTTCCTAGCACCTTCTTGACATTGGGCAAATTGAATATTTTTGCTACCTTTCGAACGCGTAATATGGCCCATGATGGACAGATGCCATCCGCAAGGTAGTAACCCATCGAGTAGTTGTGCCCATTGACCGAGTAGTTGCAAGCACGAGCATCTCCTGTAATAAGCCTAGAAAATAGTGGTGATCTTGAGAGCACATTCAAGTCACTGTGTGAGCCAGGCAAACCAAAGAATGAATGACATATCCGAAGATCCTTCGTTACAACTGCCTCAAAAATGATTGTTTGATCGTTGCAGTGGCCTTTGTACTGACTCTTCCACCCTGCAGGGCAATTCTTCCATGTCCAGTGCATACAGTCAGTGATCCAAGCATCTCTGGCCATCCTCTTGCTTCACTCTCTGTCACCAACCTCTGGGTGTCTTCCTCGGTGGGTGCTCTCAAGTACTCAGGTCCAAAAACAATGATCACAAATTTAGTAAACCTCCGAACGGCCTCCAAAATTGTGTCTTCACCAATGTGGACAGAGTCGTCAACGGCATGGTCGGTCACCCATATGCCAAGACTCGAACAGCCGCAATGAATTTCATCAGTGAGCTTGCACTTATCTCTTCACATGCATTTCTCCGGAGCTTGAACCAGTCATCATACCTCTCAACGGTTTTTGCAATGGTCAGAAAAAGACTTGTATGCATCCGAAAGCATCAGCGAAAGTACTTCTCCTGATAGGTTGGCTTTGGATAAAAGTAGCCTCTCATGATCTTGGCATGACCCTCCACTCTATCACAGTTGATGTGTATGCGGCCAAACTGCGATCCTCTCCTAGGCCGCCGAACATCATCATTGAAAATCATGCCTAAAACGGTTTCAAAGTCATCGTCGCCTTATTCCTCTTCGGATGACGACGAGTCCTCAAAGACTATCTCCCTCAACCTCTTCATTGGCTTGGTCCAAAAAACGAACAAAAAAATCACCTAGGCAAACCGTCGAACACTTACAGTACGGTGGTGGTGCACCAGACGGCCGGTGTCGTTTAGACCAAACCAGCGGGCGGCAACGCGTGTGAATGACCTGCATGCATCGGTGTGCAAGCAAGGTCAGATGCGGCGGCCAACAGAAAATGAAGAAAATTCGAAGCAATCCGACGAATCAGCTATGACGACGGGGGCCGAACGAGCTCGGCGTCGGGCAGAAGGGTAGCAGGGGCCAAGGAAGGCAACGAGTTAGCAGCGGGGCCGGCAGGCGGTCGCCGGGAGGTGCGCTGATGAGAGGCAGTGGCAGCGGTGAGGGAGAGGCAGTGGCTTTTACTCCACGCCCGAGCTGCCGAGTATATTTAGAAAGGAGAGGCGTCGGAGGATAATTTTTACTCCACTAACCGTTTTGGGGGATCGGTTAGATGCGCGTTAGAGTAAAACCGACTTTTTACTCCTCTTAACACCGAATAGGGGATCAGTTAGAAATGCCCTAACTGCTCACATCACAGCTACTCTGCTCAAAATCAAGCTTAAAGCTCTGGAGCGCTTGCAGCATCCTTACATATACTAGATGGAAAGTGCGGCTTGCCGCACCCCTGGTCGCCGCACCCCTGGTCATATCAAACCTGGTAGGAAATGCGGCTTACCACACAACTGCCGGGTGCAGCCATATCCAACCTGATAACAAAGAGACTTAGCATTGTATATAATATAGAACATAGCAAGATATAGATTACACAAAAGCATTATCCATGAACCGATCCAAAAAAATTTAGACATCTATAATGCCTCATTTTCTATGGGACCTTAACCAAAAGAGGTATAGCAATTAAAGATGTAGTAGATGTCCTAACATACGGTATTACTCAAAAGAATTGAAGATATAGATAGTAATAGCAGTACCAATACGTCACTGCTTATTACATGTCTCTAGTGCATTTGTTCAATGCTTATTACATGTCACTGGTGCATTTGTTCAAAAATATAACATGAGATACGAAAGCATGGAGATTTGGTCCGATGTACCAAAAACAGGCAATAGTAGTGGTAGTCCTAGATAACTTACTTACACTTCCTTCATACGGCATAGTAATAAACTACAGTTGACTATTAGATCGATAGCTTTGTCCAACGGCCTTGTCATCCAATTTGCTTGGTGTTGCAATGTATGGATCTGCTGCAGTGTAGAGAAAGTTCATCGGCTGACATCACCAAAAGGAGGAGCTCCGATGAGCGTTGGAACTTTTCAGCGTCACTATGGAAGTCTTGGAGCACTCCGAGCAATGTGTCACTTTTGCTTTTTATTCTGCAAGCACGGCCACACCCCTCCTCCCTAAGGAGCTGCAAAAAGGAAACCAACATGCCCGTGTGCATATACAAATAATTGTAATTTTCTTTTGAAGATAATGTCGCATACACAATAAATTGCTCCCTTCCTATGCATATCCTCATCTTAGATGGGATCATATCTTTTAGTAGTGCATAACACAACATAACAAACCAAGGTAAATAAATTGCCTTCTCAAAATTTGAAGATTAAAGCATAACTGAATGTAGATATCCTAATGTGGATAATATCAGATTTGACAAAAATACCAATAGGCTTCATACTCAACCAATTTCTGAAATAGAAAAAAATACTACAGTGGAAAGCAACCACTGAACTAACAGCATGATGATCTTTAATAGGCACATAACACCAAGCAATTGCATAATCCTACTTATATACCTATAAAGGGCAAGTACTCTTACCCATGAGAGAAAATCCATGGTCTCAGAAAGATGAAGCAGAAATGCGAGAAACTAAGGGGAGAGGGAAAACCTTGCAAGATCAAGCTATCTAAAGATAGGCTTGTGCTATAGATGCAATCGATGGACGGAGCAGTAGCTGCAGCAAGACAAAAAAGTTACACATCAAACTGAGGCGAAGTGCACGACCAGGATGCAGCATGAGAGCAACCAGGAAGGTAGGTTAGGGGGGGACGCCATGTCATGTGAGGCACAGTGAGTTATCAATTCCTATAAAAATGTTGTTCAATCCTATATACTCCCAAAGAATCTCTAACGATTAGACCAAATGGAACAGAATTGCTGAATCAGAGTAAACTGTGTAATTGAGTAAATTAGTCAGCACTCGCCAACCATATAACCGAGATAGTTCATACAATATGACATTTGCTCTTTCTACAATATTATAGAAAAGTGAAGCAATAAATAATAGAGGACACCATAATTTAACCAGGCTTCTTGTTTTCATATCTCTGCACTTGCAAAAATGGATAAACATTCATAACAATTAACAATGAGGGATACTAATGAGGGAACTCTAAAAATGGATAAAGTACCTCACATAATCTTTACTTGTGTTCTCTATACAAAACATTTTGTAATTATTTGTTAAAGGCCTTCGTAATACAGTCCATTTCATGTTATGCAGAGTATACCGACAGCAGGAAAATGTACTGACAATCAGGGTGGAATTGCCCAAGATACATATGATTGTTGGAAATCTCACAATAAGCTTGTGATTTCAAGATGTAAGATTTACTTAGGTACATCCTGGGCTCGGGGTATTTGACTCATGGTGATGGTGATGTAGGCTTCTTGTTTTCATATCTCTGCACTTGCAAGAAGAAGCGGTTATAATCATTATAACACAAACCCAAATAGTGAAAGATAGTTCACAAGGTTGAATCTTATACTTACAGCAGGGGATAATCTTTAGCACTGGTTTGTCACCACCCCACGACTTCAGAGCACGATCTTGTTGTACATCATGTAAGGCATCGATGTTGAGGTAGATGTTCACCATGCACACGCAGCAGAAGCCCTTCAGTCCACAACACCCACTCGTCCTGGTAGACCAGGTTGTATGGCGCAAGCTAAACTGACTGGTATAAACACATCATGTCCCCAATACACCTAGAAACAGTTGGCATAAACACAAATGTATTTAGTTTAATGACTGATTACTACAAACCCAACTGGACAGAATAAACCACATTTGCCTAAACAAATAGAAAGGGCAATCAATCCACCACTTAGGTAGTCAACTGCATCAATTTTGTAAATATCATCAAGGAAAATACACGCTATTACCAAGGGCTATATATAAACCTGAAGCATTCGACAATGCATAAACCAGTCAAGGAAAATACAGTCGCATGGCATAGGATTATTAGCTATTTGTGGAACACAAATAATTGAAGACACAACTGCCAAAAAAATCATACCAAATAAATAGGCAACGAATATGGGAAACCATAAAAAAGATAACAGTTCTTTCTATCAGAATTTTCACCTCTTTTCCCTCCGACAAAAATACAGAGAAACATTAGTAGTGGATACAGTAAGCAATGCCTCATTTCAAGAAACAGAAGCTCACCGCCACCTACGATGCATCTGTAGATCCGCTGCTCCTCTTCCTCTCCCTTCCTCAAGCTCCCGCATACTCAAAAAATGGCAGGATTTGATCTTCGATTAGTTGCACGTAGATAATCAAACTTAAGAAGTAACTAAAAATTGAAAAGAATCGATCTCTGAGTTGTTCCACGGAGTCAAGATGGAAATCTGTACCTACAGCCTAGAAATTGGTTCCTCCTGCTCGAGGACGCAGGGCAGCACGGCCGGGCCATCACGCAACAGGGACTCCCCACCGGCGGCGGACTTGGACAAGAGCTGCCGTGTGTTGAACGGCGGGGGCGCGAGAGCCGTCCCGGCGACCTGATGACGCCGAGCAGCATGTGGATGCAGACCGGCCTGATGGCAGCGGCGGCACCCTCCTCGTCGACCTTCTACAGAAGCATCTTTACCTGGCCACACAGGAGCGCCTCGCCAGAGCCGGAGGTGCAGCGGGGCCTGGGACGGTTCTTGGCGCTGGATCGATCCACTGAAGCGCGTTGGTGGCGTCAAGCCACTGGAGTACTCATGCCGTGTTGAATCCATCAAAATAATCTGTATCCTAAGAATGTGAAATGGAAAGTATGATAAGAATACAGAGGCAAAAGAGTCATGTTGAATCATCACATATATAAATAAACAGCAGGGTGAGTATAGCATAGACATGTTAATTGGTAAGTACTCATGAGAATTATCCAGTGATGCAAATTACGGTTCAATATACTACTCCTTCAGAACAATATACTAATTATTCGAAAACACTTGATCCAAATTGAAACGAAAAAGTCGCAAACTCTGCTCTTGGGATTTAAGTCAACCATATGCCCAAGATCATTGGCTTATCCCTGACTTGTGAAAAGATTAAAAATTACTTTCCCTATAAAACGACAAATTCATCTGATATAGAAGAGAACAAAAAATCTTGATCTAATAGTACCAAGGCCAACTTTATTTTTTAGAGATGTCGCCACAAGAGTGCTCTTTCTACAGGAATAGCAATGAACTGAAATAGAAGAGCTAAGATTTCCTTCGGATAAACCTTGATGGCCTCCTAGAATCCCTTTCACTACTATTTCAGGCTAAGCTGGTGAACTGCAGATTCTCTACATGTACTCTTATAACTTTTCAAGAATGAATACCCTAAAAGAAAATTATGTAGCAGATGATAACACTAATATGTCATCACGGGAAAGCATAATTCAATGAAAGAAAAGAAAGCTTTATAAGTAGTTGATTAGAGCCACCATTGGTTACTGTAACACCACAGCACCAACACAAAATGCAGCATGCCCTTACAGATCAAATACATAAGCAATTCCACCAGAAAGTCATTTTTTCTTCGAGTACAGTAGAACTAAATAAAAAAACAATGTTTTACCAATGCCGCATAGGAGATGGCTATGTATGAAATTGAGCCACAAAGATAAGAGTAGGGTAGTGGCTGTGAATGAAATCGAGCTGCAAAGATAAGAGCAGGCTAGTAGCTGGTGGCATAGGGAATCTCCGGCGAGAAAACCATAAGATCCAGTTAAGCCCACTGCATAAAGGTGGAGACATGGCAGGAGGGTCCAGATTCGCACAATGAATTTTGTTCAAATCCTTTAAAGCATCTAGTTGCTGAAATATATAAAGAGCAAAATAGCCAAATTAGCTCACCCGCTGACCCAAAAGAAGAAATGAAGAAATAAAAACCATTAGCTATTGACTGATCTCAGAAAATGAAGAGATCGCAAACGGTGATAATAGCTTTTGAGTTCATCTACAATATTTAAAGAATATATAACTACTGCATTTCCGAAGAATACATGGGGGGTCCTGTAATCATGTAAAAATACTTTGTATTATTATATCATCATAAAAGGAAGATGCACATGTACATCGTCAAAAGTTAGGATGCCAGTACAACTTAAGAATAACACTGGAGTCGGAAATTATTTTGCCAATTGTGTTAGGAGTATAAGATTCTTATATGGAGAATAAGTTCAGTTGTATAGAATAGCACCAAGAGAAAAAATAATGGTACACATAATATAAGCACACCTATATATTTGTGTGATGACATATTAGTGTTATCATCTGCTAGCTAATTTTCCATATAAGATTAGTGTGATGAACATAATATAAGCACACCTATTGACTTTTTACATCACAAAGGGGCAAAAATAATGCTCCAATAGGTGCCCTATATGAAAAAAAAAAACTTCAAATTTGCAACACCACTAAAATAGGGCACCAAGTGTTGCAAATATACAACAACCGGGGCAGCTGGAATAAAACAAATTTCCCACCATGCAACACCCAACTGAATAAGCTTCCAAGAAGGTTTCCCGTTTCTTAGCTTACAATTAGTGCAGCTACAGTCTCTAGCTAGCTTTGTAATGAAACGTAATTACATGTGTAGATTAATAAGTGTCTTGTCTAAGGTGAGCTTCTAAAAGATGCCACTAAATTAATTTTCCCGTTCTCATAGTCTTACAACAAGTATGAGAAACCAATATCAGAACTGACCTCCTGGGCAGCTTTACATAGACCCTTATGTGTGTCTTTGTAGTTCAGTGGGTCTATATCATTCATGTCTCTGCAGCTCAGTGGGCCATTATCATTTGTATCATCCTGCATAAGATAGTGAAGTTACTCCCTTTAATTCAACATATATAATTGTGCAGATAAAAAATTACCCCAAATCATAAAAGGAAATCAATGAGAAAATCATGAAAGGCAGCAAAAACTTTGATAAGAAAATACTGTTGTACATCATATTTGAGTTTTAACCTTTATATGGCTAATTATCGCTCATACTGACCTTTTCAACAGTCCTTGTATCATTCTCTTGCTCATGAACCTCTCCGCCATTGTCTTTACTTGGAGGGCTGATCTTCCCTGCAGCAACATCGTCCTGAAAGTCGCAACCAAATCAGATCATAACCAAGCAACAGTATCATAATCGATCAGTGATCATTTATGTTGTAGACCTTTGCTGCATTCCCATCACTCAAGGGGGCATCATTCATTATACTATCAACATCATCCTGCAATCAACAACCAAATTAGACAAACAGTGATCTCGCCAGTGATCAATAAACACTTGCCAACTTTGCACGCCATCGTTTACCTTCTTGTGATCATTCAAGGAGCCATTTTTCTCCAAACCAACATCCCCCTGAGATCAATAACCAAACCAGATTAACTAACCAGAAATCTCACCAACCATCAATAACCACAATTTTCACACCTTCACTGCATCTGCGCCGTTGTTATCCACAGTATCAACATTCCCCTGCAATCAATAATTAAACCAGATTAAGTACTACTCCGGCGGTCTCGTTGGTGGGCGACCTACAGCAGCGAAAAGCCTGAGAACCTTTGCCTCCTGAGCGGTGGCAGCGGCGGCACCCTCGCCCTCCCCAACGAGGAGGGCCTGTCCGAGCGTGCCGCGGGGTCGATGACGATGCTGGGCAGCCGCTTGATGTCCCAGCCAAGCATGCGGCAGACAACAGACCCAACACGCTCAGAGACAAAGAACAGAGGGAGGAGGAAGAGAGCAATGAGGAGGCACCTGAGGTGAGGCGAAGACGGTGATGGCGACGACGACGACACCCAGACCTCAATCCAGTCGCAAGAAACCCCGATCCACCAGCGCCTTGTGCTTCCCCGTGGATGACGACGGTTACGGCACGAGCTCGACAGAGGCACGCAGTGGCGGCAATCCCATCCTATGGCGCGAAGAAAGGCGGCAACGACGATGTGGACGTCCGTCTGAGCGGCCCGCGCTCGCGGTGCTTCCCGGCGGGCAGAGGATCGCGTCAGCGAGCTGGATCCCGGCCGCCACGGCTGGATCTCGGAGCCTCGACTCACCCGGGACACGTGTGAGGGACAGGAGGAGGAGGAGGAGGCTGAAGCGAGTCGGCGACTGAGAAGAATACGTGGGGCGGGGAAGGTGGTCGACGGGAGAGGAGGAGGCAGGGGTGGCGGCGCGAGCGACAGGAGGAAGAGAGAGAGGGGGGGTTAGGGTTCTCACCAATCGGGAACCCTCCTCACCTTGTCCGTCCCCTAGCCATCCACGACAAGCCACACAAGACCAACCTTGTGAAATCCCTGAACTACCCTCGGCGGGCAACGGAAATTACAGGCGGTGGCACGCCTCCCGCGCCCATAAGAACCAGCACTGGTTACGCCCGCCTCCACTGTCGCTGACAACTATGGCCCACCCTGACTTGGCCCCGCCTGTCATGGAGAGTGAGGGTGACAGAACGGAGGCAAAATTTCTGGCACTATTCATTGCTAGTCACGTCAGTTCGATCCAACGGCCAGGATTGATCCATCAAAAAATCCGACGACTGAAAGTCTTTTCGACACTCAATCTGACGGTCCACATTGCAAGTGCCCTGAGAAGGCTCCATACTTGCTCACAATGTAACAATGGGATGCGATAATGAACCACATATGGAGTACAAGAATGTAAGACCTCTGTAGTTGCATGGATAGAAAAAATGGATCTGGCAAATTATGTACTTAATTCATGGATTTGAATTCCTTCTCTTATCCATCAAGGAAGAAAATGGATCTCATTTGGGCAACTTCATTTATTATGACACAACTTCATTTATTATGACATACAGAAATGATGGGCAAATACAATAAAACACTCTAAAATTTCCTGTCAGGATGAAGATCCAATTTGAACTAGGAATTAGTACAGCAATAGAGCAATTAGCAATTAATTTAGTTTACACTAAGTAAGCAGATTATATTTTCCCCAGTGGACATTTTTATATTGTCTATACTGCATAACAGCTGCAAACCACAGTGAAAGTTTGCAATAACTTATCAAGCATCATCTCAATAGCTTTTTGTTTTGCCTTCTGAGACCCACATGGCTGCCCAAATTTCATCCAATTGCAGAATACAGAGAGATTTCTTCAGCTACATTTCACCACTGACCCCATGGGCAACTAGCTGATGAAGACCGTGAGCACCTGCCACTTAAACCGATCGTGCTGTTAATTCTCCCATTTTGGGCTGGAATATTGAATAGGAGAAATTGTTATATAAAGAGGTGAAGCCTGATTTTTTTTTGGACAAAAGGTGAAGCCTGATCACACATGCAAAATAAGGTCCACTTGGGCATCATAAAACAACACAGACTCTGATGCATACCTTCCGAGAGTAGACTGCTCCATAAAAGATGATAGCCTTCAAGTAACATGGGAAAACCACCTAGTGTAAACTAATTCCATACTTTCAGGGCTGTGCACCCCATACCATTTGAAGATGCTACCATTCTATCATCTTTCTCTTCTGAGTTTACTTCTGCATCTGGAATAATCTGTGGAAACAAGTGATCAACAGTCCTCTAGTAAATTCTTCTGATATGGGATCCTGAATTCCACCATAGCAGAACAACTGACCATGCCATCTTACATTTGTTCCAGAAAAGTAACATGAATTAACAAGGGATAAAGTACCGGCAAGTAGTTTTCTCCTGCATGTCCCTCCCGCTTCTCAGGCCATGCACTAGCCAGAGCAACTGCATGGCCCACATTTCTGTACTGTTTTCCACAGTGTAATGGTCCAGGATGTTGATGTTTTAATTGATGAAAGCTCCAATAATTTGTTGTGTTGAGTCTCTTGGTGACAGATATTTACAGCATGACATCTTAATAAAAATAATCAACTAGAAGACCCTCGAAATCTCATTCTTCTCCCTGGCAATTTTCCCCAAATTAACTGCTCACAAGCCAAACAACAATCATGGCAGCATGAAACATCAATTATCAGCTTCATGACTAACCATCGATTTCCATATGATCATATCCCTCATGAACATCCCATAATCCTCCCGTTCGAAATTCAAACTTGCGTAGCTTCATCCATCCTGGACCGAGCATTATGAGGTCATACAGGCTGATTCCATTGCAATTCTTGAGTACAAGTTCTTCCAACGATCCATTCAAGCCTAGATACTCCAGCCACTCGGTACTGCCTACTTTCTCACAGTTGATAAGGTGGAGGGAAGACAGACTCTTGCAACCAACTGCGACCGAGAGAAGTCCACTAGAAGTTATTTCAGTTGCAGAGCTCAGCCTGAGGGAAGTCAATTTCTCGCTGTAGCATAGATAACCAAGACCGGTGTCATCGATTTGTGAACAGAAACTTAGTGTGAGATCGGTTAGAGAGGGACAGCAAGATATAATCACAAAGAGGTCATGGTTGTCCAACTGATCCCCGTGGGAAGGTGTCCAGCCAGCGTAATCGATCTCTACTTTCCACAAATTGGGGAACCGGGAGAAGAGTGACACCAAAGCTTCAGTGGCAAGGCAAAGGCCACAACCAACCCGGATGGACCCCTTTTGCTCAGCCTGGATGGCGAAGAGACGCTTCGAGACAAGGGAAAGAGAATTCAAGTCACTTCTTTTGGTAACCCTCTTGATGATCTCTGCCAGCAGTGCCTCCGGGAGATCCTCCATCGAGTGCTAGTTGGGATTGGGTATCCAGAATGCTGGACTAAAACATAAACTATAATGAGATCAAAATGAAGCATATGAAGATAATCTACCCACATTAGAGATAATTTTGAACCCTCTTCAGTATCAATTGATAATTGGTGTGTTCATCAGATTGCTGAGCAAAGAAAGAATCTACTAAACGCATCATCAACAATAAGCTGAATTCAGTACTTGCTGACTTCGCAGCTTGTATAGCAATTATAATGAGATCAAAATGAAGCATATGGAGATAACCTAATCACATTAGAGATAATTCATATGATGATGAAAACCTAAACCTTCTTCAGTATCAGTCGATGAAAACCTAAACCTTCTTCGGCAAACAAGAAAGAAGCTACCGGACGCATCATCAACAATAAGCTAAATTCAGTGGTACTTGCTTACTTCACAGCTTGCACATCCGATTTACGACATTAACGGAACAACAATGTCACTGGAGGGTCGAATTAACCTAGCTACTGATAACACCGGTTTCCTTGTCGCCTGTATCGATCAAGAACCGAACCGGAAAGGGAGGGCACGCTAGAAACGCAGGCAGGGTGAGGCAGAAACGAAATCAAATCCGTACGTACCACGAACCAACCAGCGCAAATATGCCGATTGAGAAGAACGGGACAGAAATGGTGGCCGCCGTGGATGGGCCGGGGGAGGAGGGCTCCGTCTCCGGTCGAATTTGAAGGGCAAGTCCCAGACTGAATCCGATTGAGGAGAACCCTGAAACCCTAGCCTTCCCGAGCGACCGCAAGGGGACGAGATATTTTGCAGAGGGTGAAGAACGCAGGAGGCAGTGTTCTTCGCGATGGAGAGATCTGTGTGCTTCTGTGTAATTTCGTTTTCTTTGCATTGCAGGGTCCGGAGGGCGCTGGTGCCGGCCGACCGGCCAGGATCCAGAACGGTGCTCTCTTGAGCCGTTCGATCTGGTCTCTCACAGCCGTCAGATCAGCATCTGACATCTCCCGCATGCAAAACGCAACGCCCTCCTTCTCCCTTGCAGCAATTGTCCCAGGGCGCCGTCTGCTCGTCGCCCCCGCGGCCTCCCACCACCCCCCGCTTGCATCACCATGTGTTACTGGCTGGAAAGGATTAGCCCCATGATGGTAACATTCTTGCTAACAGCATGGCTCGACATGATGGGATAATTATTCCTAATGGTAAGTTATAACTAGGAGATGTTGGATATGCATGCCAGCCTAGTGTTCTTTCATCCTTCAAGAAAAATAGGTACCATCTCAACGAGGAATTATCCTAGGACTGACGCCAAATTGTTCTGAAGAATAGATTTAAGATCCTGGATAAGAGGACAGTCCACCATTTCCCCACCCAAGTTAAGTTTGCTCTTGCATGTTGTATTCTCCATAAATGAATCTTAGAATGGCGTGCCGGAGAAGGAGGATGTGACGACTGATTATGCTGATGACTCTGGCCATGGTGTGGAAGCACATGACACTGAAGTTTGGAAGAACAGAGGTTGAAGTTGGTTGATGCCATGTGGGCTAACAGAGGTAACACAAGGATCTGAAGACAAAGAAGACGAGGATGATGAACTTTCCCCTTAGTTCGGCATTGATGAACCTTTCACTATTGAGCCATATGACTATTATTTTGATTGTCATTTGTTAGTAGTTAGTACAAACTATCATTTTTTTAGTAGTAGTTAGGACTGAAACGATGTTAATTGGGTACTGCCTATGTAGTCTATTGGTATCAAATGTCATGTTTTGCGCCTTCACAGCCATAACCCTCAACAGATGCGAACCAAACGTCGTGCATCAAACGATCTCGTGATGCAATGCGGACAACCAAACCATGTGTAGAACACGATTTATAGCTTGTATTCACTCGGCCAGGTTAGGCCGAGCCACATTGCAAATGTTGGGGAACGTTGCATGGGAAACAAAAAATTTCCTACGCTCACCAAGATCCAATCTAGGAGATGACCATCTACGAGAGGAGAGATTAGATCTACATACCCTTGTAGATCGCTAAGCGGAAGCGTTAAGAAACGCGGTTGATGTAGTCGAACGTCTTCGCGATCCAATCAAGATCCGTCCCGCGAACTCCCGATCCAAGTGCAGAACAGACGGTACCTCCACGTTCAACACACGTACGGCTTGATGACGCCTTCACCTCATCGATCCAGCGAGCTATGGTGAAGTAGTAGCTCGAGTCCTCCGGCAGCACGACGGCGTGGTGGCGGTGGTGGTGGCGGAATCTCAGCAGAGCTTCGCTAAGCACTACGGAGAGGAAGAGGGATGCGAGGGAGAGGAGAGGCAGCGCCGTGGCGTAGAGATGTGCTCTAGGGGGTGCGGCTGCCCTCTCTCTACCTCTCTATATATAGGGGGAAGGGAGGAGGAGGGGGGCGCCCTAGATCCCATCTAGGGGGCGGCGGCCATAGGGGGAAACCCTAGATGGGTTTTGGGCGCCTCTCTCCCCCCCCCCCCGGGGAGCCTTGGCCCCCAAGGAAAGGGGGTGGCTGCCCTAGGAGAATGCCCCCACCCCTTCTGGTTATGTGGGATGGGGTGAGGGGGCGCACAGCCCCTTAGTGGGCTGTTTTGCCCCCTCCCCTTGACCCATGAGGCCCCCCAACACTTGTCGGGACCCCCCGAAACCCCTTTCGGTCATGCTGGTCATCACCCGGTACCCCCGGAACAATTCCGGACTCCAATACCCTTCGTCCAATATATCAATCTTCACCTCCGGACCATTCCGGAGTTTCTCGTCATGTCCGGGATCTCATCCGGGACTCCGAACAACCTTCGGTAACCACCATAATGACTCAACTATACTTATATCGTCACCAAACGTTAAGTGTGTAGACCCTGCGGGTTCGAGAACTATGCAGACATGACCAAGACACCTCTACGGTCAATAACCAATAGCGGGACCTGGATGCCCGTATTGGCTCCCACATATTCTACGAAGATCTTATCGGTCGAACCTCGATGTCAAGGATTCAGCTAATCCCGTATGCAGTTCCCTTTGTCTATCGGTATGTTACTTGCCCGAGATTCGATCGTCGGTATCACCATACCTAGTTCAATCTCGTTACCGGCAAGTCTCTTTACTCATTCCGTAATACAAGATCCCGTGACTAACTCATTGGTCACATTGCTTGCAAGCTCATTGTGATGCTGTATTACCGAGTGGGCCCTGAGATACCTCTTCGTCATACGGAGTGACAAATCCCAGTCTTATTCCATGCCAACTCAACAGACACCCCCGGAGATACCTGTAGAGCACCTTTATAGTCACCCAGTTACGTTGCGACGTTTGGTACACACAAGGTACTCCTCCGGTGTCAGTGAGTTGCATGATCTCATGGTCATAGGAACATATACTTGACATGCAGAAAATAATAGCAATAAACTTGACACGATCATATGCTACGTTCATAGTTTGGGTCTTGTCCATCACATCATTCTCCTAATGTGATCCCGTTATCAAATGACAACTCATGTCCATGGCTAGGAAACCATAGCCATCTTTGATCAACGAGATAGTCCGGTAGAGGCTCACTAGGGACATGTTGTCTATGTATCCACACATGTATTTGAGTTTCCGATCAATACAATTCTACCATGGATAATAAACGATTATCATGAACAGGGAAATATGATAATAACTAATTTATTATTGCCTCTAGGGCATATTTCCAACAGTCTCCCACTTGCACTAGAGTCAATAATCTAGTTCACATCACCATGTGATTAACACCCAATTAGTTCTGGGGTTTGATCATGTTTTGCGAGAGGTTTTAGTCAACGGGTCTGCAACATTCAGATCCGCATGTACTTCGCAATTTTTTATGTCATACTGTAGATGCTGCTACCATGCTCCACTTGGAGCTGTTCCAAACGGTTGTTCCACTATACGTATTCAGTTTGCTACTCAGAGTCATTCGGATTGGTGTTAAAACTTGCATCGACGTAACCCACTCTTTATCACCTCCATAACCGAGAAACTCTACTCAGAGTCATCCGGATAGGTGTTAAAGCTTGCATCGACGTAACCCTTTATGCCGAACTCTTTATCACCTCCATAACCGAGAGACATTTCCTTATTCCTTTAAGGATAATTTTGACCGCTGTCCAGTAATCCACTCCTAGATCACTCTTGTACCCCCTTGCCAGACGCATGGCAAGGCACACATCAGGTGTGGTACACAGCATGGCATATCATATAGAGCCTATGCTAAGGCATAGGGGATGACCTTTGTCCTTTCTCTTTCTTCTGCCGTGGTCGAGCTTTGAGTCTTACTCAACTTCACACCTTACAACTCAGGCAAGAACCCCTTCTTGGACTGATCCATTTTGAACTTCTTCAAAAACATGTCAAGGTATGTGCTTTGTGAAAGTCTTATCAGGCGTCTTGATCTATCTCTATAGATCTTGATGCCCAATATGTAAGCAGCTTTACCCAGGTCTTCCTTTGAAAAACTCCTTTCAAACAACCCTTTATGCTTTCCAGAAATCTACATCATCCCCGATCAACAATATGTCATTCACATATACTTATCAGAAATGTTGTAGTGCTCCCACTCACTTTCTTGTAAATACAAGTTTCTTGCAAACTTTGTATAAACCCAAAAGCTTTGATCACCTCATCAAAGCGTATATTCCAACTCCGAGATGCTTGCTCCAGTCCATAGAAGGATCGCTGGAGCTTGCATACCTTTTAGCATCCTTAGGATCAACAAAACTTTCTGGTTGTATCACATATGACCTTACCTCACGGAAACCGTCAAGGAAATTTTGTTTTGACATCCATCTGCCAGATTTCGTAATCTGAAAATGCAGCAACTGCTAACATAATCTCAACAGACTTTAGCATCGCTACGAGTGAGAAAGTCTCATCATAGTCAACTCCTTGAACTTGTCGAAAACCCTTTGCGACAAGTCGAGCTTCATAAATGGTGACATTACCATCAGCGTCTGTCTTCTTAAAGATCCATTTATTCTCAATGGCTTGCCGATCATCAGGCAAGTCCACCAAAGTCCATACTTTGTTCTCATACATGGATCCTATCTCGGATTTCATGGCTCCTAGCCATTTGTTGGAATCCGGGCCCACCATCGCTTCTTCATAGTTCGTAGGTTCACTGTTGTCTAACAACATGACCTCCAAGACAGGATTACCGTACCACTCAGGAGTAGTACGTATCCTTGTCGACCTACGAGGTTCGATAGTAACTTGATCTGAAACTTCATGATCACTATCATTAGCTTCCTCTTCAACTGACGTAGGTGTCATAGAAACATCTTTCTGCACTGCACTACATACTGGTTCAAGTAAAGGTTCATCAACCTCATCAAGTTCTATCTTCCTCCCACTCAATTCTTTCGAGAGAAACTCTTGTTGGAAATATGTCCTAGAGCCAATAATAAAATGGTTATTATTATATTTCCTTGTTCATGATAATTGTCTATTGTTCATGCTATAATTGTATTAATCGGAAACCGTAATACATGTGTGAATACATAGACCACATCATGTCCCTAGTGAGCCTCAAGTTGACTAGCTCATTGATCAATGGATGGTTGTGGTTTCCTGACCATGGACATTGGATGTCGTTGATAACGGGATCACATCATTAGGAGAATGATGTGATGGACAAGACCAAATCCTAAGCATAGCACAAGATCGTGTAGTTCGTTTGCTAGAGCTTTTCTAATGTCAAGTATCATTTCCTTAGACCATGAGATTGTGCAACTCCCGGATACCGTAGGAATGCTTTGGGTGTATCAAATGTCACAACGTAACTGGGTGACCATAAAGGTGCACTACAGGTATCTCCGAAAGTGTCTGTTGTGTTGGCACGAATCGAGACTGGGATTTGTCACTCCGTATGACGGAGAGGTATCTCTGGGCCCACTCGGTAATGCATCATCATAATGAGCTCAATGTGACTAAGGAGTTAGCCACGGGATCATGCATTACGGAACGAGTAAAGAGACTTGCCGGTAATGAGATTGAACAAGGTATAGGGATACCGACGATCGATTCTCGGGCAAGTAACATACCGATGGACAAAGGGAATTGTATACGGGATTGATTGAATCCCCGACATCGTGGTTCATCTGATGAGATCATCGTGGAACATGTGGGAGCCAATATGGGTATCCAGATCCCGCTATTGGTTATTGGCCGAAGAGGTGTCTCGGTCATGTCTGCATGGTTCCCGAACCCGTAGGGTCTACACACTCAAGGTTCCGTGACGCTAGAGTTGTTATGGGAAATTGTATGTGGTTACCGAAAGTTGTTCGGAGTCTCGGATGAGATCCCGGACGTCACGAGGAGTTCCGGAATGGTCCGGAGGTAAAGATTTATATATGGGAAGTCCTATTTTGGCCACCGAAAAATATTCGGGATTTTTCGGTATTGTACCGGGAAGGTTCTAGAAGGTTCCGGAGTGGGGCCCACCTGCATGGGGGGACCCACATGAACGTGGGTAGTGGGGGCAAGGCCCCACACCCCTGGTCAAGGCGCACCAAGATCCCCCCTTAGAAGGAATAAGATCATATCCCAAAGGGATAAGATCAAGATCCCTAAAAAGGGGGGATAACAATCGGTGGGGAAGGGAAAGGATGGGATTTCTTTCCTCCCACCTTTGCCAACGCCCCAATGGACTTGGAGGGCAAGAAACCAGCCCCCTCCACCCCTATATATAGTGGGGAGGTGTATGGGAGCTGCAACCCTTGCCCCTGGCGCAGCCCTTCCCCCTCCTATTCCTCCTCCTCCGTAGTGCTTAGCGAAGCTCTGCCGGAGAACCACGAGCTTCACCGCCACCACGTCGTCGTGCTGCCGGAGCTCTCCCTCAACTTCTCCTCTCCCCTTGCTGGATCAAGAAGGAGGAGACGTCCCCGGGCTGTACGTGTGTTGAACGCGGAGGCGCCGTCCGTTCGGCGCTTGAATCGGATCTTCCGCGATTTGAATTGCCGCGAGTACGACTCCATCAACCGCGTTCTTGTAACGCTTCCGCTTAGCGATCTTCAAGGGTATGAAGATGCACTCCCTCTCACTTGTTGCTAGCATCTCCTAGATTGATCTTGGTGACACGTAGGAAATTTTTGAATTATTACTACGTTCCCCAACAGTGGCATCATGAGCTAGGTCTATGCGTAGATTCTATGCACGAGTAGAACACAAGTAGTTGTGGGCGATGATTTGTTCAATTTGCTTACCGTTACTAGTCCTATCTTGATTCGGCGGCATTGTGGGATGAAGCGGACCGGACCGACCTTACACGTACGCTTACGTGAGACAGGTTCCACCGACTAACATGCACTTGTTGCATAAGGTGGCTAGCGGGTGTCTGTCTCTCTCACTTTAGTCGGATCGGATTCGATGGAGAGGGTCCTTATGAAGGGTAAATAGCAATTGGCATATCACCGTTGTGGCTTTTGCGTAGGTAAGAAACTTTCTTGCTAGAAACCCATAGCAGCCACGTAAAACATGCAATAACAATTAGAGGACGTCTAACTTGTTTTTGTAGGGTATGCTATGTGATGTGATATGGCCAAAAGGATGTGATGAATTATATATGTGATGTATGAGATTGATCATGTTCTTGTAATAGGAATCACGACTTGCATATCGATGAGTATGACAACCGGCAGGAGCCATAGGAGTTGTCTTAATTTATTGTATGACCTGCGTGTCAATGAAAACGCCATGTAATTACTTTACTTTATTGCTAACCGTTAGCCGTAGTAGTAGAAGTAATAGTTGACGAGACGACTTCATGAAGACACGATGATGGAGATCATGGTGTCATGCCGGTGACGATGGTGATCATGCCGCGCCTCGAAGATGGAGATCAAAAGCGCAAGATGATATTGGCCATATCATGTCACTTTATGATTTGCATGTGATGTTTATCATGTTTACATCTTATTTGCTTAGAACGACGGTAGCATAAATAAGATGATCCCTCACTAAAAATTTCAAGAAATGTGTTCCCCCTAAGTGTGCACCGTTGCGAAGGTTCGTTGTTTCGAAGCACCACGTGATGATGGGGTGTGATAGATTCTAACATTCGCATACAACGGGTGTAAGGCAGATTTACACATGCGAAACACTTAGGTTGACTTGACGAGCCTAGCATGTACAGACATGGCCTCGGAACACGAGAGACCGAAAGGTCGAACATGAGTCGTATAGTAGATGCGATCAACATGGAGATGTTCACCGATGATGACTAGTCCGTCTCACGTGATGATCGGACACGACCTAGTCGATTCGGATCATGTATCACTTAGATGACTAGAGGGATGTCTATCTGAGTGGGAGTTCATTAAATAATTTGATCAGATGAACTTAATTATCATGAAATTAATCTAAAATTGTCTTTACAATCTATCTTGTAGATCCAATGGCCCACGCTAATGTTGCCCTCAACTTCAACGCGTTCCTAGAGAAAACCAAGCTGAAAGATGATGGTAGCAACTATACGGACTGGGTTCGTAACTTGAGGATCATCCTCATAGCTGCCAAGAAAGCATATGTCCTTGAAGCACCGCTAGGTGACGCACCCATTTTCCCAGCAACTCAAGACGTTATGAACGCCTGGCAGTCGCGTAGTGATGATTACTCCCTGGTTCAGTGCGGCATGCTTTACAGCTTAGAACCGGGGATCCAAAAGCGTTTTGAGCAACACGGAGCATATGAGATGTTCCAAGAGCTGAAAATGGTTTTCCAAGCTCATGCCCGGGTCGAGAGATATGAAGTCTCCGACAAGTTCTATAGTTGTAAGATGGAGGAAAATAGCTCTGTCAGCGAGCATATACTCAAAATGTCTGGGTTGCACAACCGCTTGTCTCAGCTGGGAGTTAATCTTCCAGATGACCCGTCATTGACAAGATCCTCCAGTCGCTTCCATCTAGCTACAAGAGCTTTGTGATGAACTACAATATGCAAGGGATGGAGAAGTCCATTCCTGAGTTATATTCAATGCTGAAATCAGCGGAGGTGGAGATCAAAAAGGAACATCAAGTGTTGATGGTGAATAAGACCACTAGTTTCAAGAAAGGCAAGGGTAAGAAGAACTTCAAGAAGGACGGCAAGGGAGTTGCCGCGCCCGGTAAGTCAGTTGTCGGGAAGAAGCCAAAGAATGGACCCAAGCCTGAGACTGAGTGCTTTTATTGCAAGGGAAATGGTCACTGGAAGTGGAACTGCCCCAAGTACTTAGCGGATAAGAAGGCCGGCAACGCCAAAGGTATATATGATATACATGCTATTGATGTGTACCTTACCAGCGCTCGTAGTAGCTCCTGGGTATTTGATACCAGTGCGGTTGCTCACATTTGTAACTCAAAACAGGAGCTGCGGAATAAGCGGAGATTGGCGAAGGACGAGGTGACGATGCGCGTCGGGAATGGTTCCAAGGTCGATGTGATCGCCGTCGGCACGCTACCTCTACATTTACCTTCGGGATTAGTTTTAAACCTCAATAATTGTTATTTAGTGCCAGCTTTGAGGATGAACATTGTATCTGGATCTCGTTTAATGCGAGATGGCTACTCATTTAAATCCGAGAATAATGGTTGTTCTATTTATATGAGAGATATGTTTTATGGTCATGCCCCGCTGGTCAATGGTTTATTTTTATTGAATCTCGAACGTGATGTTACACATATTCATAGTGTGAATGCCAAAAGATGTAAGGTTGATAATGATAGTCCCACATACTTGTGGCACTGTCGCCTTGGTCACATTGGTGTCAAACGCATGAAGAAACTCCATGCAGATGGACTTTTGGAGTCTCTTGATTATGAATCATTTTACATGTGCGAACCATGCCTCATGGGCAAAATGACCAAGACTCCGTTCTCCGGAACAATGGAGCGAGCAACCAACTTGTTGGAAATAATACATACTGATGTATGCGGTCCAATGAGCATTGAGGCTCGCGGTGGCTATCGTTATGTTCTCACCCTCACTGATGACTTAAGTAGATATGGGTATGTCTACTTAATGAAACACAAGTCTGAGACCTTTGAAAAGTCCAAGGAATTTCAGAGCAAGGTAGAGAATCAACGTGACAGGAAAATAAAGTTCTTACGATCAGATCGTGGAGGAGAATACTTGAGTCACGAGTTTGGCACGCACTTAAGGAAATGTGGAATTGTTTCACAACTCACGCCGCCTGGAACACCTCAGCGTAATGGTGTGTCCGAACGTCGTAATCGCACTCTATTGGATATGGTGCGATCTATGATGTCTCTTACCGATCTACCGCTATCATTTTGGGGTTATGCTTTAGAGACTGGCGCATTCACTTTAAATAGGGCACCGTCTAAATCCGTTGAGACGACACCGTATGAATTATGGTTTGGGAAGAAACCTAAGCTGCCGTTTCTGAAAGTTTGGGGATGCGATGCTTATGTCAAGAAACTTCAACCTGAAAAGCTCGAACCCAAATCGGAAAAATGCGTCTTCATAGGATACCCTAAGGAAACTATTGGGTATACCTTCTACCTCAGATCCGAAGGCAAGATCTTTGTTGCCAAGAATGGATCCTTTCTGGAGAAAGAGTTTCTCTCGAAAGAAGTAAGTGGGAGGAAAGTAGAACTTGACGAGGTAACCCCTCTTGAACCGGAGAGTAGCGCAGCTCAGGAAGATGTTTCTGTGGTGCCTGCACCGACTAGAGAGGAAGTTAATGATGATGATCATGAAACTTCAGGTCAAGTTGCTACTGAACTTCGTAGGCCCACGAGGACACGTTCCGCACCAGAGTGGTACGGCAACCCTGTCCTAGAAATCATGTTGTTAGACAACGGTGAACCTTCGAACTATGAAGAAGCGATGGCGGGCCCGGATTCCAACAAATGGCTTGAAGCCATGAAATCCGAGATAGGATCCATGTATGAAAACAAAGTATGGACTTTGACGGACTTGCCCGATGATCGGCAAGCCATAGAGAATAAGTGGATCTTTAAGAAGAAGACTGGCGCGGATGGTAATGTGACCGTCTATAAGGCTCGGCTTGTCGCTAAGGGTTATCGACAAGTTCAAGGGGTTGACTACGATGAGACCTTCTCACCCGTAGCGAAGCTGAAGTCCGTCCGAATCATGTTAGCAATTGCCGCATTCTATGATTATGAGATCTGGCAAATGGACGTCAAAACGGCATTCCTTAATGGTTTCCTTAAGGAAGAATTGTATATGATGCAGCCGAAAGGTTTTGTCGATCCTAAGAATGCTGACAAAGTATGCAAGCTCCAGTGCTCCATCTATGGGCTGGTGCAAGCATCTCGGAGTTGGAACATTCGCTTTGATGAAATGATCAAAGCGTTTGGGTTTATACAGACTTATGGAGAAGCCTGTATTTACAAGAAAGTGAGTGGGAGCTCTGTAGCATTTCTCATATTATATGTGGATGACATACTGTTGATGGGAAATGATATAGAACTTTTGGAAAGCATAAAGGCCTACTTGAATAAGTGTTTTTCAATGAAGGACCTTGGAGAAGTTGCTTACATATTAGGCATCAAGATCTACAGAGATAGATTGAGACGCCTCATTGGTCTTTCACAAAGCACATACCTTGACAAGATATTGAAGAAGTTCAATATGGATCAGTCCAAGAAGGGGTTCTTGCCTGTATTGCAAGGTGTGAGATTGAGCGCAGCTCAACGCACGACCTCGGCAGAAGAAAGAGAAAAGATGAGTGTCATCCCCTATGCCTCAGCCATAGGCTATATTATGTATGCCATGATGTGTACCAGACCTGATGTGAACCTTGCCATAAGTTTGGTAGGGAGGTACCAAAGTGATCCCGGAATGGAACACTGGACAGCGGTCAAGAATATCCTGAAGTACCTGAAAAGGACTAAGGATATGTTTCTCGTTTATGGAGGTGCCGAAGAGCTCGTCGTAAAGGATTACGTCGATGCTAGTTTTGACACAGATCTGGATGACTCCAAGTCACAAACCGGATATGTGTACATTTTGAATGGTGGGGCAGTTAGCTGGTGCAGTTGCAAGCAAAGCGTCATGGCGGGATCTACATGTGAAGCGGAGTACATAGCTGCTTCGGAAGCAGCTCAGGAAGGAGTCTGGATGAAGGAGTTTATCACCGACCTAGGAGTGATTCCCAATGCGTCGGGCCCGATGACTCTCTTCTGTGACAACACTGGAGCTATTGCCATTGCCAAGTGTGACACCCTGATTTTGGCAATTCTTTCTTTTCAAACTTTTCTTGGCTTTATTTGAAATTTGAATGGTTTTTTAACTCTTTTTATTTGGTTTTGGGCATTTTTGAACTCCTTCCAAGTGATCCAAAGCCTCATCACCTTGCCAAAACCCTGCCAAGTACTCCAAGAACCCAAATCCCAATTTAAATCATTTTCAATAACCCATTTTCTTTTATTTGAGAATTTAGGGCATTACTATGGGCTGTGAAGCAACCTATAGCTATGATGCTCAGAAAATTCCCAAATAATTCCCTAAAATACTTTGGATCATATCTTGCCCCAATATCCAAAAATACTCCATAACCTAGTTCAATTATTTTGCAAAATAATTCAAATTTGCTTCTGGTTAGACTGGACCTTTGTGAAGGAAGTACATGCTAGGTTTATCCAAATGCTCTCAAATTTTTGTGGCATGAGGACACCTACAAATGACTTCCCTACACCAAGTTTTAGCATCTGAAGATCTTCCATGTGAGCAGTACTTCAACATCTTGATTCTGGACCAGTTTTGTAGGTTACACATGAACTACCCTCAAAACTTATCTAAACCACCTCAAACTTGACCAGTTTTGAGTCCTTCCAACCTAGATCATCCTGGACATCTCCATTGGCTTCATTCTCAGCTCACCACCTCTCTGGATCTCTCCCAAGTTCTCTGTCAGAAACTACAGTTGATGCTAACCTTCGAGCCAGCTTGTATCTAGCCAAGATAGAGGTGCAGAGGCACTAGATGATCAAAGGAGAAGCTCCCAGACATGTTGCGCTGGACCTGCAAGGCCTCCACACACCGGGCACCGTGGTGAGCACGGTGCTGGCATGCCAGTGCGCGCTCTGTAGCTCGCCCGCGTCTGGAGTTGTCACACTGGCCGTCCCGCGTTGCCAAACGGTGTCCTGGGGTGCCGACCTCGTCGATGCCGTCCACGTAACCCACTCCCATACCTTCCCCTCGCCGGGATCCTCATCGGCGGCCGCCACGTTCCCGTGCATTGCGCCGCCCTTGGCTGCGCCGCTCTTCTGTAGCTCGTCTTCTTCCTCCGCTGAGCTCCACCGCGCATTAAATCTCCTCTGCCCTCTCCCGTCCCGTCGCCCGCAAGCAGCCAGCCAGCAAGGCATCCTGGCGCCGGCGACGTGGCCTGCATCGCGCCGCTTCGGGAGAGCTTGGCCGAGCTCTGCTCCGGCCTATAAAAGGGCATAGCCAGGCTCTCCTCTCCTCACCACTCACTACAACATCCCACAGCCACCTCCAGAGCGCCCAAGGAGGGCCGGGAGCTCGTCTCCCTCAGCTCCGGCAGAAGCTCCGCCGCCCGATCCCCTTTCAACACCAGCACTCCCCAGTCACCCCCAGCTCTGCCTGATTGCACCCATGAGCTCAGTGCATTCCACTAGTGCTCCTCGACCTCTTGCCCGAGCGAATCGCTGCCGGATCGTCGACGAGTCCTGTAGCTGTCACCCGCCGGAGAGGAAGGGAGCAACGCCGTCCGGCCATCTTCGGCTAAGCTGCGGGTACAGGGAGGCTCATCTCCTCACGCCCGACCCATCTCCGTCGACTCCCAGCTCCGCCGCCGCCCCTATCGCCGGTGAGCGTCGCCGGTGAGCCACCACACTCTGTTTCTCTCTCTCCCCTCTCTGTTTAAACCGAGCCGGCCCCACCCGTCAGCCACTGTGGGCGCGCGCGCGAAGGGGTAAGTGGAGGCGCACTCTCCCTTTACGCCTTCGACATGGCGTTCTATTAATTTTTCTATTTTTCATTTTAATTCCAACTTTGACCAGCTATAACTTTTTAACCCTAAGTCCAAATCCATTGATTCTTTTTGCATTTGGTGGGTATTGATCTCCTTTAGTTGTTGGTAAAGTTAGGTATTTTTCCAGCACTCACAGATTTTCTGGTGATGAAAACAGTGCTATGTGTTATTTTAAATTACTATTTTGATTCATTTTCAGAGGGAAACTTTGGCAACTTTGAAGACCAGGAGTTTTCAGGCAACCCAACAGAGAAAGGCAAGCCAAGACATCCATATTATGAAGCATTTCATAGCATTGCATAATTCATATTCATTTCTTGCATTTAATTTATCATTGATAATTCAAGTAAATTATTCAAATGCCTTATGTTGATAACTCAAATTGATATGATGATTAACCTTGCTTGCTAAGTGAAACTTAGTTGGTTGATCAAGAGTCACCTGTCCGGGCTTACCCGTGCAGCCACATTTGCCGGTATGGGACGGCCTTGACTTGGTCTGGCTCGGTGCTCTTTCACCAGTACCTCCAAAGAGGGAGGGTTATGCGTGCGTGCTGCCCTGATCAGGTAGACGGCGATAACCCTGTGAGCCCAGTTGAGTTGTTTGCCGGCGTCCCCGTTTGGGACAGTTTAGTTAGGCCACGACGGTGGCAGGTGTCACGAGGTGACGCGGGGCCACCCAAGGCTTGACTCCGGGGGAGTGTGATTGCCGGGGGTACGATGAAAGAGTCACGGGTCAGGCAGGTTTCATTGGAGCAATGCTGGTCCATCCGAATGGGATCACGAGGTCAGGTGTTCCATAGTGTGGGTAAAGTGCGCAACCTCTGCAGAGTGTAAAATCTATTCGAATAGCCGCGTCCACGGAATTGGACAGCCCGTCCAGACCTCTCTAGGTGATCACCATATTAACCATAGTAATGATGAAATAACTTGCCTTATAAGCAGAAATACTCGTCGAGGTCGAGTATTCTGAGGGTTGTGAGACAACCCAGGTATGAGTAAATTGGTGACAGTAAGTGAATCACTTAAGTTTTAACATGCTCAATGCCATGCTATTATTTGCTGCATATTTGGTTGTCATGTGCTTGCGAGTACATTCAAAGTACTCACCTGGCGTGTCATGCCAGATGCAGGAGAAGACTGAGACGGAGGTCTCGATGTCCGTGTTGCAATGCCTAGGATGTTTCCTCGGCAGTGTCCCTGTGGATGGAGTTACTTTCATGTTCCGCTATGCAGTAGTCTTCCGCTGTAGTATTCCGTAGTAATACCGAGGCCCTGATATGTTAAATAAATAATGTAGATACCGTCATAGCACTAGATGTGCCTTTGGCCTCGATGATCATGTAATATATGAGCTTGTACTCAACTACCATCAATAAAAGTTCAGCTTTGTTCTATTCCAAGTTGTTGTGTGTTTCCAGAAGACATGATCTCTGGGTTGGAAACACTGGTAAACCGGTTCTCTGAGCCGGGGTGCCACAACGCTTGGTATCAGAGCCGTGCTGACTGTAGGACACCCTAGGTAACCCGCGCTAGGACTGCGATTAGGATAGGACTTTGAGTGTGCATCCTGCTTGTTGCATTTGATTGTCGCATGCCATGTCTCATGCTTCATAATTCATTATGTTACTAACCTTTGGCATTGTGAGTGTAGATGGCACCAGTTCCATATCACTTCCATCATGAGCCAGAACCCCACACTTTTCCAGATCTGCTTCGCAGTGTCTGGCTTCGGCTGTATTCCAATGGTGATGACCCGGTGTACCAGGTGTTCTGGGAACAGTTGGGCGAGTCAGTATATGAGTACCATGCAGTGGCTTACCTGACCGCGACTTCGGATATTGGAAGTTCTTCTCGCTCTTCCAAGGGCAGGGTGGCCTCTACTCCGGAGCTGGCGATCCAGTTTGCTGCCATGGAGGCTATTACTGACTTGCGCTTCCACGAGGCTGAGATGCAGACCCATCCAGGTTTCTTCCACTATCCCACTCTGTCGCCTACGACAGGGCGAGTCCTTTTCTCACCTGTTGACCCGGTGTGTGATCATGCGGCTGGTGTTTTGTCTCGCTACCTGAACGCCAGTTACCGTATGATCATTTCCTTGGCTGAGGAGCTGTGTCATGTTTAGGGGGCACTTGCAGCAGTGACTCCAGCACCTCCTCCTGTAGTTCCACCTAGTTATCCACCACCAGTTCCACCTCCGCATGTGCTTGATACCCCTTCTGGTTTTTCTGGGCCATCAAGCTTATTGTCTGGTAGTCGACTTGAGACCCCAGCTGAGTGGGCCTCACTTCTAGCTACTCCTGCTCCGCCGATGCTGAGGCGACGTGCTCTTTCTTCCGCAGAAGGAGAGCCGTCTCAGCAGCGACGTCGCGTCTCCTTTGACCCGGTGACTCATATCATCAGTTCTGATTCCGACTCAGGATCTGACGACGAGGACTCTTCAGATGGGCAGTGTTCGTGTCACCGATGCACTAGACTAGAGTTTGAGTAGTAATGCATGCATCCTTGCATATGCCGACTGTCGTATGAGCAGTCTAGCCATAATATTCCCCTACTAGCTTGCCATGTATGATGTTGGGTTATCTTGTATAATTATGTTGTTTTTGTTATTCGCCTTTTTATGAATTTCCTTTTTGGTGTCATATTACTGTATTTCTCCTTACGGATGTTGCTCGTCGATTTGGTGTTTGCCATGGGAACAAAATTAGGATGAAGAGAGGAAGTAGCAGTCAAGGCGGCGATGGAAACCCCGTCCGTCGATCCGCCAGGCAGGCAGGGCAACCGCCCGAAGACTTACCACCACCACCACCTCAAGCACCAACCACAGATCAGATAATGAGAATGTTTGAGGAAAAGAGAAACCAAGACCTCATGGAATTTCTCAAGAGTATGCAGACAATAGTAGGTCAGAATAATGGCAATGGGGTGCATTCCAAACTGTCTGATTTCCAGCGCACAAAACCACCCAACTTTGGTCAGGCCGTGGATCCTATTGAGGCTGATGACTGGTTAAGGACCATGGAGAAGAAATTGGACATCGCTCGTTGTGAAGAAGCAGATAAGGTCCCATTTGTCACCCATTATCTCGAAGGCCCGGCAGCCATATGGTGGGACAACACCAAGTTAATGTGGCCTACTGAAGAGATTTCCTGGGAGAAATTCAAAGAGCTGTTCCGCAAGTATCATATTCCCACGGGTATAATGAAGGTGAAGCAGAGGGAATTCCTGGCCCTCACACAAGGAAACATGTCTGTGGGAGAATATTTAAACAAGTTCAACAATTTGGCCCAGTACTCTCCTTATGATGTGGCTACCGAAGAAAGGAAAATAGACCGGTTCCTCGGAGGACTTAATCACGCCCTCCGATGTCAGCTATGTATGTTGGATTTCCCCGATTTCCAGACCTTGGTGGATAAGGCCTTCATAGCCGAATGAGAACACAAGTCTGGTAATGAAGATCGTAAGAGGAAGTTCGAGCCCAAGAAGGACAACAGGGAGCCATATGCACAAAAGCTGCGTAGTTGGCAGTCAGGGCCATCTGAGAACAAACCTGTGTGGAACAATGGTGGCAACAATAGCAAGCCAGGCAACCAGAGCAAGACCTTCGGCAAGCAGCCAGTCATAGAAGACAACACCTGTTTCACTTGTGGCTAGAGTGGACACTACGCCAAGCAGTGCCCTACTAATAACGGGAAGCAATCAGCTGATCACAAGCCACAAGTCAATCACCTTGGACGCCGCCCCAACCGCAACTTCAGCCACGGATATGTCCACCACATTTCTGCCGAAGAAGTCTGCGAAGCTCCAGATATTTTCCTTGGTATGTTTTCTATCAATAACATACCTGCCGTAATTTTATTTGATTCTGGGGCTTCCCACTCGTTTATTTCTCGAAGTTTTGCCACCTTGCACAAACTTTCTCCTTCGCTTTTGGACAAAATTATGGTGGTACAATCCCCTGGCTCTATGCTCAGAACAAATATAATATACAAGGGGCTGGAAATCTCGATCCATGGAGTCAAATTCCCAGCTACCCTGGTTGCTATTGAATCCCCAGGACTGGACATAATACTAGGAATGGACTGGTTGGCATCGCACCAAGTGTGTATCAACTGCGCCACCAGAACGGTGACATTGGTGAACCCCGCCGGACAGACCGTTCAATTTCTGGCCAGCAGAATGATAACAAAGAAGGGCACGGCATATCAGACTACTGTTACAGATATGAATCTGATTCCGGTAGTGGGTGAATTTCCGGATGTGTTTCCTGAGGAATTACCAGGAATGCCGCCCGAACGAGAGTTGGAGTTCGCCATTGAAGTAATTCTTGGTACAACTCCAATATACAAGAAATATTACCGTATGCCAGGCCCAGAGCTGGCAGAATTAAAGAAGCAGTTGGACGAGTTGCTACAAAAAGGATACATTCATCCAAGCATCTCGCCATGGGGGTCACCAGTATTATTTGTCAAGAAAAAGGATGGAAGTCTACGAATGTGCGTAGACTATCGCCAGCTTAATGAGGTCACTATTAAGAACAAATACCCGCTCCCTCGAATTGATGACTTATTCGACCAGTTGAATGGAGCACGGGTATTCTCTAAGATCGACCTCAGAACGGGATATCATCAACTGAAAATCCGAAAGGAGGATATCCCCAAGACAGCATTCACCACTCGATATGGACTGTATGAATTTATAGTTATGGCATTTGGATTTACCAACGCTCCAGCCTATTTCATGAGTATGATGAACAAAGTTTTCATGGACTTTCTAGACAAGTTCGTAGTGGTGTTCATTGATGACATCCTGATATACTCTAAGGGTGAAGAAGAACATAAGCAACATCTCAGAGCTGTCTTGGAAAGGTTGAGAACCCATCACTTATATGCCAAGTTCAGTAAGTGCGAATTTTGGCTAAAAGAGGTGAGATTCCTCGGACATATCCTGTAAGAGAAAGGGATAACTGTTGATCCTAGTAAGGTTACTGTGGTCTTGAATTGGAAGACACCAGCTACGGTGACAGAAGTCCGTAGTTTCCTGGGATTGGCAGGCTACTACCGTCGCTTCATTGAAGGCTTTTCTAAGATAGCCAAGCCACTGACGGAATTGTTGAAAAAGAACCAAAGATTTATCTGGACAGACGAGTGCGACAGCAGCTTCCAGGAATTAAAGACGAGGCTAACCACAACCCCTGTCCTAGTCCTTCCAGACATTCACAAGAGTTTCGACATATATTGCGATGCATCCAGGCGTGGGATCGGATGCGTGCTGATGCAAGAAGGAAAGGTTGTAGCGTATGCATCACGACAGCTACGACCTCATGAAGAAAACTATCCCACACATGATTTGGAGCTAGCTGCCGTGGTTCATGCCCTGAAGATCTGGAGGCATTACCTTATCGGACAGCGATGTGAAATATACACAGACCACAAGAGTCTCAAGTATATTTTCACTCAACCGGACTTGAATCTCAGGCAATGAAGATGGCTTGAGCTAGTCAAGGATTATGATGTTGGAATAAACTATCATCCAGGGAAAGCGAATGTGGTCGCTGACGCCCTGAGCAGGGAACAAGCTGCTGTGAATGCTCTAGTTGAGGGTATGCATCCGAGCTTACAAGAGGAGTTTGTTAAGCTCAATATGATGCTATGCGGCCCAATGACCCCGGATACATTGGAAATTACTCCAACCCTCATAGAGAAAATCAAGGAAGCACAAAAGTCAGATGAAGAAACTCGGAAGATCAAAGAGTTAATTCAGCAAGGGAAGGCCAAGTCCTTCCGTGAAGATGAACAAGGTACCGTGTGGTTCGAGAAACGAATTTGTGTGCCGGATCAGAACAACTTGAGGCAACAAGTACTCAAGGAAGCACATGAGTTCGCATATTCGATCCATCCGGGAGGTACCAAGATGTATCCTGACTTGAGGGAAACTTTTTGGTGGTCTGGGATGCGGAAAGACATAGCATACTATGTCGCCTGCTGTGACATCTGCAATAAAGTCAAAGCAGAGCATCAGAAACCCGCTGGGCTACTACAGCCTTTACCAGTACCCCAGTGGAAGTGGGATGACATATGTATGGATTTTATTGTGGGACTGCCCAAGTCCACAAGAGGCAATGATGCTATTTGGGTCATTGTAGACATACTCACAAACGTGGCTCACTTTATTCCAGTAAAAACCACTTTCAACGCAAATCAGCTGGCACAACTTTATATGTCCTGGATAGTCAGTCTGCATGGAGTACCCAAGTCTATCACCTCAGATAGGGGTTCCCTATTCACCTCAGCATTCTGGCTATGGCTACATCAAGCTTTGGGAACCATGCTAAAACACAGCACAGCGTACCATCCGCAGACAGATGGACAGACCGAGCGAGTGAACCAAATATTAGAGGATATGCTTCGGTCATGCGCTCTTTCCCATGGACCCAAATGGGAGGATAGTTTGCCGTACGCTGAATTCTCCTACAACAACAGCTATCAGGCAAGTCTCAAGATGTCGCCTTTTGAGGCGTTGTACGGACGGAAGTGCCGCACACCACTAAACTGGTCCCAGACAGGAGATAGTCGCATTTTTGGTATAGACTTGATGCTCGAAGCTGAAAAGCAAGTCAAGGATATTCAAGAACGACTACGAGCAGCCAAGTCCTGACAAAAGAGCTATTACGACCCAAAGCACCGGGAAGTAACTTTTGAGCCCGGAGACTATGCTTATTTATGGGTAACTCCTATGAAGGGAGTAAAGAGGTTTGGCACCCGAGGAAAACTAGCCCCAAGATACATCGGTCCCTTTCCAGTGATTGCCAGGAAGGGCAGAGTCGCATATCAGTTGGAATTGCCATCAGTACTGTCTGACGTGCATGATGTCTTTCACATCTCACAGTTGAGGAAATGCATTGCACCCCCAGCCAAGCAAGCGGATATGAGTGAATTAGAATTGGCTAAGGACCTGACCTACGAAGAAAAACCTGTCAGGATCCTGGAGGAGATGGAAAGAACAACAAGGAGTAAGGTGATAAGATTTTACAAGGTGCCGTGGGAGCACCACACCGAGGAAGAGGCCACTTGGGAAAGAGAAGATTTTCTAAGATCCGCTTACCCATATTTGTTCCCTGAGCAACCGAATCTCGAGGACGAGCTTCATCCTAAGGGGGGTAGGTTTGTGACACCCTGATTTTGGCAATTCGTTCTTTTCAAACTTTTCTTGGCTTTATTTGAAATTTCAATGGTTTTTGAACTCTTTTTATTTGGTTTTGGACATTTTTGAACTCCTTCCAAGTGATCCAAAGCCTCATCACCTTGCCAAAACCCTACCAAGTACTCCAAGAACCCAAATCCCAATTTAAATCATTTTCAATAACCCCTTTTCTTTTATTTGAGAATTTAGGGCATTACTATGGGTTGTGAAGCAACCTATAGCTATGATGCTCAGAAAATTCCCAAATAATTCCCTAAAATACTTTGGATCATATCTTGCCCCAATATCCAAAAATACTCCATAACCTAGTTCAATTATTTTGCAAAATAATTCAGTTTTGCTTCTGGTCAGACTGGACCTTTGTGAAGGAAGTACATGCTAGGTTTATCATAAATGCTCTCAAATTTTTGTGGCATGAGGACACCTACAAATGACTTCCCTACACCAAGTTTCAGCATCTGAAGATCTTCCATGTGAGCAGTACTTCAACATCTTGATTCTGGACCAGTTTTGTAGGTTACACATGAACTACCCTCAAAACTTATCCAAACCACCTCAAACTTGACCAATTTTGAGTCCTTCCAACCTAGATCATCCTGGACATCTCCATTGGCTTCATTCTCAGCACACCACCTCTCTGGATCTCTCCCAAGTTCTCTGTCAGAAACTACAGTTGATGCTACCCTTCGAGCCAGCTTGTATCTAGCCAAGATAGAGGTGCAGAGGCACTAGATGATCAAAGGAGAAGCTCCCAGACATGTTGCGCTGGACCTGCAAGGCCTCCACGCACCGGGCACCATGGTGAGCGTGGTGCTGGCATGCCAGTGCGTGCTCTGTAGCTCGCCCGCGTCTGGAGTTGTCACACCGGCCGTCCCGCGTTGCCAAATGGTGTCCTGGGGTGCCGACCTCGTCGATGCCGTCCACGTAACCCACTCCCGTACCTTCTCCTCGCCGGGATCCTCATCGGCGGCCGCCACGTTCCCGTGCACTGTGCCGCCCATGGCTGCGCCGCTCTTCTGTAGCTCGTCTTCTTCCTCCGCTGAGCTCCACCGCGCATTAAATCTCCTCTGCCCTCTCCCGTCCCGTCGCCCGCAAGCAGCCAGCCAGCAAGGCATCCTGGCGCCGGCGACGTGGCCTGCATCGCGCCGCTTCGGGAGAGCTCGGCCGAGCTCTGCTCCGGCCTATAAAAGGGCACAGCCAGGCTCTCCTCTCCTCACCACCTCACTACAACATCCCACAGCCACCTCCAGAGCGCCCAAGGAGGGCCGGGAGCTCGTCTCCCTCAGCTCCAACAGAAGCTCCGCCGCCCGATCCCCTTTCAACACCAGCACTCCCCAGTCACCCCCAGCTCTGCCTGATTGCACCCACGAGCTCAGTGCATTCCACTGGAGCTCCTTGACCTCTTGCCCGAGCGAATCGCTGCCGGAATCACCACCGCCGACGAGTCCCATAGCTGTCACCCACAGGAGAGGAAGGGAGCAACGCCGTCCGGCCGTCTTCAGCTAAGCTGCGGGTACAGGGAGGCTCGTCTCCTCACGCCCGACCCATCTCCGTCGACTCCCAGCTCCGCCGCCGCCCCTATCGCCGGTGAGCGTCGCCGGTGAGCCGCCACACTCTGTTTCTCTCTCTTCCCTCTCCGTTTAAACCGAGCCGGCCCCACCCGTCAGCCACTGTGGGCGCGCGTGCGAAGGGGTAAGTGGAGGCACACTCTCTCTTTACGCCTTCGACGTGGCGTTCTGTTAATTTTTCTATTTTTCATTTTAATTCCAACTTTGACCAGAAACTTTGACCAGCTATAACTTTTTAACCCTAAGTCCAAATCCATTGATTCTTTTTGCATTTGGTGCGTATTGATCTCCTTTAGTTGCTGGTAAAGTTTGGTATTTTTCCAGCACTCACAGATTTTCTGGTGATGAAAACAGTGCTATGTGTTATTTTAAATTACTATTTTGATTCATTTTCAGAGGGAAACTTTGGCAACTTTGAAGACCAGGAGTTTTCAGGCAACCCAACAGAGAAAGGCAAGCCAAGACATCCATATTATGAAGCATTTCATGGCATTGCATAATTCATATTCATTTCTTGCATTTAATTTATCATTGATAATTCAAGTAAACTATTCAAATGCCTTATGTTGATAACTCAAATTGATATGATGATTAACCTTGCTTGCTAAGTGAAACTTAGTTGGTTGATCAAGAGTCACCTGTCCGGGCTTACCCGTGCAGCCACATTTGCCGGTATGGGATGGCCTTGACTTGGTCTGGGTCGGTGCTCTTTCACCGGTACCTCCAAAGAGGGAGGGTTATGCGTGCGTGCGTGCTGCCCTGATCAGGTAGACGGCGATAACCCTGTGAGCCCAGTTGAGTTGTTTGCCGGCGTCCCCGTTTGGGACAGTTTAGTTAGGCCACGACGGTGGCAGGTGTCATGAGGTGACACGGGGCCACCCAAGGCTTGACTCCGGGGGAGTGTGATTGTCGGGGGTACGATGAAAGAGTCACGGGTCAGGCATGTTTCGTTGGAGCAATGCTGGTCCATCCGAATGGGATCACGAGGTTAGGTGCTCCATAGTGTGGGTAAAGTGCGCAACCTCTGCAGAGTGTAAAATCTATTCGAATAGCCGCGTCCACGGAATGGACAGCCCGTCTAGACCTCTCTAGGTGATCAACCATAATAACCATAGTAATGATGAAAGAACTTGCCTTATAAGCAGAAATACTCGTCGAGGTCGAGTATTCTGAGGGTTGTGAGACAACCCAGGTATGAGTAAGTTGGTGACAGTAAGTGAATCACTTAAGTTTTAACATGCTCAATGCCATGCTATTATTTGCTACATATTTGGTTGTCATGTGCTTGCGAGTACATTCAAAGTACTCACCTGGCGTGTCATGCCAGATGCAGGAGAAGACTGAGACGGAGGTCTCGATGTCCGTGTTGCGATGCCTAGGATGTGTCCTCGGCAGTGTCCCTGTGGATGGAGTTACTTTCATGTTCCGCTACGCAGTAGTCTTCCGCTGTAGTATTCCGTAGTAATACCGAGGCCCTGATATGTTAAATAAATAATGTAGATACTGTCATAGCACTAGATGTGCCTTTGGCCTCGATGATCATGTAATATATGAGCTTGTACTCAACTACCATCAATAAAAGTTCATCTTTGTTCTGTTCCAAGTTGTTGTGTGTTTCCAGAAGACATGATCTCTGGGTTGGAAACACTGGTAAACCGGTTCTCTGAGCCGGGGTCCCACACCAATGTAACACCCCCTTGTAATGGCCACAGTGATCAGCTGTTAATAATGCCATGTCATCATCATTTGCCGTGCCAAATCATTTGGGTTAATAATCCAATTCAAATTCAAAATCTGGAAATCAAATTAAATTCCAAAGTGCAAATTGAAGTTGATCAAACTCTGCTGGAGAAATGTTATTTAATTAGCAAATAATCCAGTGGTCATGGCAAAATCATAATCATTATTTTTGGAGTTAGCTAAGTGAGTGAAACAACCTGAAACAGCACTCAAAACAGACTATTTACATCTATTAAATTAATATCAAACTCAAATGGAATCCAAATTTGTCCAAACCACTTTTTGGTGAGAGATAATATTGCATTGCAATATTTGGGCCAACTCCCACATTTTTCAAAAGTGCACAAGTGCCCTAAACATTTTGAAACAGAAAAGGATAAAAGAAAATGGAGAAGCTAAAACAGAAAAACAAAAGCGGGACACTGTGCACTGGGCCTTAGTGCACAGTGCCCCGAGTCGCGGCCCAACTGGCCCAGCTTCTCCTCCCTCCTCCCCGTGTCGGCCGCGCCATGGTCGCGCGCGCGCGCGCCAGCCGGGCGACGACACGGCGACGGCACCGACGCCACCGACAGCCGCGAGGAGATAAGGGAGAGGCCGTGCGTCTCCCCTGGCTCTCCTCGCCACTTTCCCCTCTCCTCTCTCTCGCTCCGCCCGTCTTCCCCCTCAGATCCGGGAGCAACCGGACGCGGCCGCCGCCGCTCGACGCCGTGCTCGCGGCTACCGGCCTCGCATCGCCTCGTCGAGATGTCCCTCGCCTCCGCCGTGGTCGACCGCGTCGCCTGAAGCTCTCTGGTGGAGCAGGGGAGCTCCACAGGCGTCGTTTTTCTCCGCCCCCTTTGCTTCGGTCGCCGGCGCCTCTCCGTCGATTCCCGGCGCAGCAGCTACTAAACCCCTCGCCGGGCCTACGTGTGAGCCTGCACGGTGAGCTTCTCCCCTCCTCTCTCTCGCTGCGCCATAGGAACCGCCGTAGCTAGCCGCCACCGTGGTCGTGCTTTGGCCGCCGCCGACGAGCTCGTGCTCGTGGCCATGGCCGCTTCCGTGCTTGGCTAAGCACCGCGCTGTGCTCCTGGCAACCCCGGGAGTCGAACGCGCACTCGCACGTACCCCCTCGAGCCGCGCAGCCGCGATCCCGTCCAGACCCCGAACTCCGGCGCCGCCCGCGAGCTCACCGTCGACGGTTCCGGTAGATTCCGGCGACGAGCCCACTCCCACGCGACGGGCGAGTCCCCTGGCTTTCGAACGCACCCAAGCCCGGCTCGAACCGAGCCCTATAGCTCGATTCCGGCCAACTCCGGCGACGCGCCGCCGTGCGATTTGGTCGCCGGCGACCAGCCGCCGGCCCCGCTGACGTGGCACAGGCGGGGCCCACCCCTGGGTCACTGACCCGTGGGCCCCAGGGGCCCGACCGGCCAGCTGACCGGTCAGCCCTGCTGACTGGACCGGCCCAGGCGCTGACACGTGGGCCCCACCTCCCTGATTAATTAGTTAAAACAAATTAGAAATAAAAATAAACTAATTAACCTAATGTCTCACTGACATGTGGGGTCCACCCCCTAATTAATCCTGGTAATTAAACTGAATCACTGATTAAAGAAATAGAGGCTGACATGTGGGTCCCACTGGACCCACATGTCAGGTTTGACTGGTCAACCGTCCTGTTGACTTGCTGACATCAGCAGCGCGTCATGCTGACGTCATAATTCATTTTCTGTTAAATAAAATAATTCCAGAAATTCAAATAATCTTTAAAAATTAATAACTTTTAAACCGTAGCTCGGATCGAAAAAGTTAAAACATGAAAGTTGCTCAGAACGACGAGACGAGTCTGATCGTGCCGTCTGTTTCTCCATCGGAACCTCCTACGTAGAAGAACTCGTAACTCCGGACCCGAATCCGGTAGATGAATAGTGCACACACGTCGGATATTAAATCCCAGAATAATTCTAAAAATAACTAAAATGACTTAGATGCATAATTAGGCAACCCTGCACTGCATCATAGCATCACACGCACCGTATTGCATTTGTTTGCATTATGTTTACCTGTTTCTTCCCCCTCTTCTCTCTCGATAGACCCCGACGTTGACGTAGCTCCCGAGGCAGACGCCGCACAGGAGTACGACTACGTCCCCGACGATACTACTGAAGACCTTGCCCTTGCCCCCGAGCAAACAGGCAAGCACCCCCATTTTGAGCATGCCTATATCGCCTATTCCCTTCTCTCTTATGCTTGCATTAGAACTGCTACTGCTACTGTTTTCCTATATCTGCTGCATAGCCTGATTATTGTACCCCGCTTTGTTACCTTACTGGTTATCCTAGACTGATTATTATAGGCTGGGTAGAGACACGACAGAGACCTTGTAACACCCCCTAGTAATAAGCTCTATGACACTCTGTTAAAACTGCCAAGTCATGATCATTCGCAGTGCCAAATCATTTGGGTTAATAATCCAATTCAAATTCAAAATCTGAAAATCAAATTAAATTCCAAAGTGCAAATTGAAGTTGATCAAACTCTGCTGGAGAAATGTTATTTAATTAGCAAATAATCCAGTGGTCATGGCAAAATCATAATCATTATTTTTGGAGTTAGCTAAGTGAGTGAAACAACCTGAAACAGCACTCAAAACAGACTATTTACATCTATTAAATTAATATCAAACTCAAATGGAATCCAAATTTGTCCAAACCACTTTTTGGTGAGAGATAATATTGCATTGCAATATTTGGGCCAACTCCCACATTTTTCAAAAGTGCACAAGTGCCCTAAACATTTTGAAACAGAAAAGGATAAAAGAAAATGGAGAAGCTAAAACAGAAAATCAAAAGCGGGACACTGTGCACTGGGCCTTAGTGCACAGTGCCCCGAGTCGCGGCCCAGCAGGCCCACCTCGTCTCCCTCCTCCCCGTGTCGTCCCCGCCGTGGCCGCGCGCGCGCGCGCCAGTCGGCCGGCGACACCGCGGCGCCACCGACGCTACAGGGAGGAGGAGGAGATAAGGCCGGAGCCACTCGACCCCCCTGGCTTCCCCTGGCATTCCCTATCTCTCTCCCTCGCTCGCTCCGCCCGTCTTCCCCCTCAGATCCGGGAGCAGCCAGACGCGGCCGCCGCCGCTCGACGCCGTGCTCGCGGCTACCGGCCTCGCATCGCCTCGTCGAGATGTCCCTCGCCTCCGCCGTGGTCGACCGCGTCGCCTGAAGCTCTCTGGTGGAGCAGGGGAGCTCCACAGGCGTCGTTTTTCTCCGCCCCCTTTGCTTCGGTCGCCGGCGCCTCTCCGTCGATTCCCGGCGCAGCAGCTACTAAACCACTCGCCGGGCCTACGTGTGAGCCTGCACGGTGAGCTTCTCCCCTCCTCTCTCTCGCTGCGCCATAGGAACCGCCGTAGCTAGCCGCCACCGTGGTCGTGCTTTGGCCGCCGCCGACGAGCTCGTGCTCGTGGCCATGGCCGCTTCCGTGCTTGGCTAAGCACCGCGCTGTGCTCCTGGCAACCCCGGGAGTCGAACGCGCACTCGCACGTACCCCCTCGAGCCGCGCAGCCGCGATCCCGTCCAGACCCCGAACTCCGGCGCCGCCCGCGAGCTCACCGTCGACGGCTCCGGTAGATTCCGGCGACGAGACCACTCCCACGCGACGGGCGAGTCCCCTGGCTTTCGAACGCACCCAAGCCCGACTCGAACCGAGCCCTATAGCTCGATTCCGGCCAACTCCGGCGACGCGCCGCCGTGCGATCTGGTCGCCGGCGACCAGCCGCCGGCCCCGCTGACGTGGCACAGGCGGGGCCCACCCCTGGGTCACTGACCCGTGGGCCCCAGGGGCCCGACCGGCCAGCTGACCGGTCAGCCCTGCTGACTGGACCGGCCCAGTCGCTGACACATGGGCCCCACCTCCCTGATTAATTAGTTAAAACAAATTAGAAATAAAAATAAACTAATTAACCTAATGTCTCACTGACATGTGGGGTCCACCCCCTAATTAATCCTGGTAATTAAACTGAATCACTGATTAAAGAAATAGAGGCTGACATGTGGGTCCCACTGGACCCACATGTCAGGTTTGACTGGTCAACCGTCCTGTTGACTTGCTGACGTCAGCAGCACGCCATGCTGACGTCATAATTCATTTTCTGTTAAATAAAATAATTCCAGAAATTCAAATAATCTTTAAAAATTAATAACTTTTAAACCGTAGCTCGGATCGAAAAAGTTAAAACATGAAAGTTGCTCAGAACGACGAGACGAGTCTGATCGTGCCGTCTGTTTCTCCATCGGAACCTCCTACGTAGAAGAACTCAAAACTCCGGACCCGAATCCGACAGATGAATAGTGCACACACGTCGGATATTAAATCCCAGAATAATTCTAAAAATAACTAAAATGACTTAGATGCATATTCAGGCAACCCTACACTGCATCATAGCATAGCACGCACTGTGTGGCATATGATTGCATATTGTTTACCTATTTCCTCCCCCTCTTCTCTCTCGATAGACCCCGACGCAGACGTAGCTCCAGACGCAGACGCAGCTCCGGAGTACGACTACGTTCCCGGCGACACCCCTGAAGACCTTGCCCTTGCCCCAGAGCAAACAGGCAAGCACCCCCATTTTGAGCATGCCTATATCGCCTACTCTCTTCTCTCTTATGCTTGCATTAGAACTGCTACTGCTACTGTTTTCCTATATCTGCTGCATAGCCTGATTATTGTACCCTGCTTTGTTACCTTACTGGTTATCCTAGACTGATTATTATAGGCTGGGTAGAGACACGACAGAGACCTCCACTTGATCCCGACTGCCCTGCTGGACATCAGAAGACCCGATCATCGGGATTGAAGACTAGACCATGGCACCGCACATCACTTCCCCTTAGTTGCCGACACTGCTGGGTTATCATCGAGTGCCGAGGGTGATACCTCGTCAGCACTTCTGATGTTAACCTTGTAGGTTAGTTACTCGGTCGTGGTAAGCGAGGGTGATTCCTTCTACACCACCCCCGATCACGACGTCGTCGCGCAACTCCTCAAGGTGGACCTCGAGGGTGATTCCTCCTTCGTTCACCTTGATGATAACATCGAGCGGGAATTCCATCGAGGGTGATTCCTCAGGGTTCCCTTCGGTGTCAGACACACAGTTACCTTGGATATTATGACTTGCACTAAACTATGATACTAAAGACGGGTCGGCCCTGAGGGGTACCCGCGCGAGCTTAACGCGAAGTGATGTGGAGTCGGGTTGACCTGGATGGTGCCCGCGAGATAACTACGAGGCGTGGCCGGGCATTCTTAGCCCTTGCCGCAAGTCCTCGAGACGGGGCGACGGGGTCACATCGATCGTGAGTCTCTGCTCGTTTCCGCGCGCTCCTAATCCACTACGGTTTGGATATTTGATCCGAGGGGCCTCTGGCCCGATAGCACTAACCATCACGTGGGCATAGTATGGGCGTTCTGCGTCGTACACATCAGCCGAAGTTTGTTTGACGTCAGTAAGGAGCGGCGCACGCCGAGTTGGACTGGTAATGCAACCGCGCTTGTATAAGGGGTTGCTAGGTCTGCTCTCGGTGGCCCCGTAACGTGCAGGAGTTCCCGGGGCGATGGCCCAAGACCCCTGGGGGCATAGGTTTAGTCCGGCGTGCTGACCTCTCTTATAAGCCTAGGTCGGGTTGCGGCGTGTTGCTTAGCCGAGGCCGGGCATGACCCAGAAAAGTGTGTCCGGCCAGAGTTAAGTGAGCGTGGTGGGTAAGTTGGTGCACCCCTGCAGGGAAGAAACTTCTATCGATAGCCTGTCCTACGGTAACGGACACTCGGAGTTGTATCCCGATCGGTACAACTAGAACATGTGGTGAGAACTGGATAGTACGGCTCTGGGATTGCTTTCTCGCAGGGAGTCGAGAAAGGATCTCAGGTCGAGGTTGATAATATTACTACTACTACTTTACATTATGTTCATCTGCTCTCTCCTGATGCTGCAAGACTGTCGAAGATTGTTGAAGATGCTAGTCTTCAATAGGACTAGGCTTTCCCCCTCTACTCTGGCATTTCTGCAGCCCAGTCCACATATACAGCCATTCCTTTGACAATGATGCATATGTAGTGTAGATCCTTGCTTGCTGAGTACTTCGGATGAGTACTCACGTTTGCTTTATTTTCTTTTTCCCCCATTTTCCATTTGATGCCACCAGACGACGGAGCCCCTAAGCCAGAAGCCCCAGCCGACGACCAGTACTACTATCCGCCTGGCGAGTACTACTACTACGAAGAGCCGTTCGACGACCAGGAGTAGGATCGGAGGGTCCAGGGCAGGAGGCCTACGCCTTTCGATCGTAGTTTTTATTTTTACCCCGCCTCTGTGAAGGCTTATCTCTCTCTCTGTAATATATCTGTACTCAGATATCTAATGCTTCCGCTGACGCTTGTATGCCATCGAGCTTGTATTCGAGCCCTCGAGGCCCTGGCTTGTAATATTAAGCTTGTATGACTTTATTTTTATGTTTTAGAGTTGTGTTGTGATATCTTCAAGTGAGTCCTTAGGCTTGATCGTGCGCATTTGCGTGTATGATTAGTGCACGATTAAGCCGGGGTCGTCACAGACCTCCACTTGATCCCGACTGCCCTGCTGCATATCAGAAGACCCGATCATCGGGATTGAGGACCAGACCCTGGCACCGCACATCACTACCCCTTAGTTGCCGACACTGCTGGGTTACCGTCGAGTGCCGAGGGTGATACCTCGTTAGCACTTCTGATGTTAACCTTGTAGGTTAGTTACTCGGTCGTGGTAAGCGAGGGTGATTCCTCCTACACCACCCCCGATAACGACATCGTCGCGCAACCTCTCAAGTGTGGACCTCGAGGGTGATTCCTCCTTCGTTCACCTTGATGATAACATCGAGCGGGAACTCCATCGAGGGTGATTCCTCATGGTTCCCTTCGGTGTCAAACACACAGTTACCTTGGATATTATGACTTGACTATGAACCACGATACTAAAGACGGGTCGGCCCTGAGGGGTACCCGCGCGAGCTTAACGCGAAGTGATGTGGAGTCGGGTTGACCTGGATGGTGCCCGCGAGATAACTACGAGGCGTGGCCGGGCATTCTTAGCCCTTGCCACAAGTCCTCGAGACGGGGCGACGGGGTCACATCGATCGTGAGTCTCTGCTCGTTTCCGCGCGCTCCTAATCCACTACGGTTTGGATATTTGATCCGAGGGGCCTCTGGCCCGATAGCACTAACCATCACGTGGGCATAGTATGGGCGTTCTGCGTCGTACACATCAGCCGAAGCTTGTTTGACGTCAGTAAGGAGCGGCGCACGCCGAGTTGGACTGGTAATGCAACCGCGCTTGTATAAGGGGTTGCTAGGTCTGCTCTCGGTGGCCCCGTAACGTGCAGGAGTTCCCGGGGCGATGGCCCAAGACCCCTGGGGGCATAGGTTTAGTCCGGCGTGCTGACCTCTCTTATAAGCCAAGGTCGGGTTGCGGCGTGTTGCTTAGCCGAGGCCGGGCATGACCCAGAAAAGTGTGTCCGGCCAGAGTTAAGTGAGCGTGGTGGGTAAGTTGGTGCACCCCTGCAGGGAAGAAACTTCTATCGATAGCCTGTCCTACGGTAACGGACACTCGGAGTTGTATCCCGATCGGTACAACTAGAACATATGGTGAGAACTGGATAGTACGGCTCTGGGATTGCTTTCTCGCAGGGAGTCGAGAAAGGATCTCAGGTCGAGGTTGATGATATTACTACTACTACTTTACATTATGTTCATCTGCTCTCTCCTGATGCTGCAAGACTGTCGAAGATTGTTGAAGATGCTAGTCTTCGATAGGACTAGGCTTTCCCCCTCTACTCTGGCATTTCTGCAGCCCAGTCCACATATACAGCCATTCCTTTGACAATGATGCATATGTAGTGTAGATCCTTGCTTGCTGAGTACTTCGGATGAGTACTCACGTTTGCTTTATTTTCTTTTTCCCCCATTTTCCATTTGATGCCACCAGACGACGGAGCCCCTGAGCTAGAAGCCCCAGCCGACGACCAGTACTACTATCCGCCTGGCGAGTACTACTACTACGAGGAGCCGTTCGACGACCAGGAGTAGGATCGGAGGGTCCAGGGCAGGAGGCCTACGCCTTTCGATCGTAGTTTTTATTTTTACCCCGCCTCTGTGAAGGCTTATCTCTCTCTCTGTAATATATCTGTACTCAGATATCTAATGCTTCCGCTGACGCTTGTATGCCAACGAGCTTGTATTCGAGCCCTCGAGGCCCTGGCTTGTAATATTAAGCTTGTATGACTTTATTTTATGTTTTAGAGTTGTGTTGTGATATCTTCAAGTGAGTCCTTAGGCTTGATCGTGCGCATTTGCGTGTATGATTAGTGCACGATTAAGCCGGGGTCGTCACAACCAAGGAGCCCAGGTTTCACAGGAAGACCAAGCACATCAAGCGCCGCTTCAACTCCATTCGTGAATATATTCAAGATGGAGACATAGATATTTGTAAAGTACATATGGATCTGAATGTCGCAGATCCGTTGACTAAACCTCTTCCACGAACAAAACATGATCAGCACCAGAACTCTATGGGTGTTCGATTCATCACAATGTAACTAGATTATTAACTCTAGTGCAAGTGGGAGACTGTTAGAAATACGCCCTAGAGGCAATAATAAAATGGTTATTATTATATTTCCTTGTTCATGATAATTGTCTATTGTTCATGCTATAATTGTATTAACCGGAAACCGTAATACATGTGTGAATACATAGACCACATCATGTCCCTAGTGAGCCTCTAGTTGACTAGCTCGTTGATCAATAGATGGTTGTGGTTTCCTGACCATGGACATTGGATGTCGTTGATAACGAGATCACATCATTAGGAGAATGATGTGATGGACAAGACCCAATCCTAAGCATAGGACAAGATCGTGTAGTTCGTTTGCTAGAGCTTTTCTAATGTCAAGTATCATTTCCTTAGACCATGAGATTGTGCAACTCCCGGATACCGTAGGAATGCTTTGGGTGTATCAAATGTCACAACGTAACTGGGTGACCATAAAGGTGCACTACAGGTATCTCCGAAAGTGTCTGTTGGGTTGGCACGAATCGAGACTGGGATTTGTCATTCCGTATGACAGAGAGGTATCCCTGGGCCCACTCAGTAATGCATCATCATAATGAGCTCAATGTGACTAAGGAGTTAGCCACGGGATCATGCGTTACGGAACGAGTAAAGAGACTTGCCGGTAACAAGATTGAACAAGGTATAGGGATACCGACGATCGAATCTCGGGCAAGTAACATACCGATGGACAAAGGGAATTGTATACGAGATTGATTGAATCCCCGACATCGTGGTTCATCCGATGAGATCATCGTGGAACATGTGGGAGCCAATATGGGTATCCAGATCCTGCTATTGGTTATTGGCCGGAGAGGTGTCTCGGTCATGTCTGCATGGTTCCCGAACCCGTAGGGTCTACACACTTAAGGTTCCGTGACGCTAGAGTTGTTATGGGAAATTGTATGTGGTTACTGAAAGTTGTTCGGAGTCTCGGATGAGATCCCGGACGTCACGAGGAGTTCTGGAATGGTCCGGAGGTAAAGATTTATATATGGGAAGTCCTATTTTGGCCACCGGAAAATGTTCGGGATTTTTCGGTATTGTACCGGGAAGGTTCTAGAAGGTTCTGGAGTGGGGCCCACCTGCATGAGGGGACCCACATGAACGTGGGTAGTGGGGGCAAGGCCCCACACCCCTGGTCAAGGCGCACCAAGATCCCCCCTTAGAAGGAATAAGATCATATCCCAAAGGGATAAGATCAAGATCCCTAAAAAGGGGGGATAACAATCGGTGGGGAAGGGAAAGGACGGGATTTCTTTCCTCCCACCTTTGCCAACGTCCCAATGGACTTGGAGGGCAAGAAACCAGCCCCCTACACCCCTATATATAGTGGGGAGGTGCATGGGAGCTGCAACCCTTGCCCCTGGTGCAGCCCTTCCCCCACCTACTCCTCCTCCTCCGTAGTGCTTAGCGAAGCTCTGCCGGAGAACCACGAGCTTCACAGCCACCACGCCGTCATGCTGCCGGAGCTCTCCCTCAACTTCTCCTCTCTCCTTGCTGGATCAAGAAGGAGGAGACGTCCCCGGGCTGTACGTGTGTTGAACGCGGAGGCACCGTCCGTTCGGCGCTTGAATCGGATCTTCCGCGATTTGAATCGCCACGAGTACGACTCCATCAACCGCGTTCTTGTAACGCTTTCGCTTAGCGATCTTCAAGGGTATGAAGATGCAATCCCTCTCACTTGTTGCTAGCATCTCCTAGATTGATCTTGGTGACACATAGGAAATTTTTGAATTATTACTACGTTCCCCAACAACTCTTTCTCGAGAAAGGACCCGTTCTTAGCGACAAACACTTTGCCCTCGGATCTGAGATAGAAGGCATACCCAATCGTCTCCTTTGGGTATCCTATGAAGACGCATTTATCCGCTTTGGGTTCGAGCTTTTCCGGCTGAAGCCTTTTGACATAAGCATCGCAACCCCAAACCTTAAGGAACGACAACTTAGGTTTCTTGCCAAACCACATTTTATACGGTGTCGTCTCTATGGACTTAGATGGTGCCCTAATTAAAGTGAATGCAGTTGTCTCTAATTCATAACCCCAAAACGATAGTGGCAGATCGGCAAGAGACATCATAGAACGCACCATATTCAATAAGGTACGATTACGACGTTCAAACACACCATTACGCCGTGGTGTTCCAGGTGGCGTCAACTGTGAAACGATTCCACATTGTCTTAAGTGATTGCCAAACTCATAACTCAGATATTCTCCCCCTCGATCGGATCGTAGGAATTTAATCTTCTTGTTACGATGATTCTCAACTTCACTCTGAAATTGCTTGAACTTTTCAAATGTTTCAGACTTATGCTTCATTAAGTAAATATACCCATATCTACTCAAGTCATTGGTGAAGGTGAGAAAGTAACGATATCCACCGCACGCGTCAACGCTCATCGGACCGCACACATCAGTATGTATGATTTCCAACAAGTCACTTGCCCGTTCCATTGTACCGGAAAACGGGGTCTTAGTCATCTTGCCCATGAGGCATGGTTCGCATGTGTCAAGTGATTCAAAATCAAGTGACTCCAAAAGTCCATCAGCATGGAGTTTCTTCATGCGCTTTACACCAATATGACCTAAGCGCAGTGCCACAAGAAAGTGGTACTATCATTATCAACTCTACATATTTTGGCCTCAATGTTATGAACATGTGTATCACTACGATCGAGATTCAATAAACCATTCACATTGGGTGCATGACCATAGAAGGTATTATTCATGTAAACAGAATAACCATTATTCTCTGATTTAAATGAACAACCGTATTGCAATAAACACGATCTAATCATGTTCATGCTCAACGCAGACACCAAATAACATTTATCTAGGTTCAACACTAATCCCGAAGGTAGAGGGAGCGTGCGATGGTGATCAAATCAACCTTGGAAACACTTCCAACACACATCGTCACCTCGCCCTTAGCTAGTCTCTGTTTATTCCGTAGCTTTTGTTTCGAGTTACCAATATCAGCAACTGAACCGGTATCTAATACCCAGGTGCTACTAGGAGTACTAGCAAGGTACACATCAATAACATGTATATCAAATATACTTTTGTTGAAGTTTACAGCCTTCTCATCTATTGGGGTAGTTCCGCTACCAGTGACCGTCCCCCTTACAATAGAAGCACTTAGTCTCAGGTTTGGGTTCAACCTTGGGTTTCTTCACTGAAGCGGCAACTGGCTTGCCATTCATGAAGTTTCCCTTCTTGCCCTTGCCCTTCTTGAAACCAGTGGTCTTGTTAACCATCAACACTTGATGCTCCTTCTTGATTTCTACCTTCACGGCCTTAAGCACCGCGAACAGCTCCGGGATCATCTCCATCCCTTGCATGTTATAGTTCATCACGAAGCTCTAGTAGCTTGGTGATAGTTACTGGAGAACTCTGTCAATCACTCTCTTATCTGGAAGATTAACTCCCACTTGATTCAAGAGATTGTAGCACTCAGACATTCTGAGCACATGCTCACTGGCTGAGCTATTCTTCTCCATCTTGTAGGCAAAGAACTTGTCAGAGGTCTCATACTTCTCAACATGGGCATGAGCCTGAAATACCAATTTCAGCTCTTAGAACATCTCATATGTTCTATGGCGTTCAAAACGCCTTTGGAGCCCCGATTCTAAGCCGTAAAGTATGGCGCACTAAACTATCAAGTAGTCATCTGAACGTGTTTGCCAGATGTTCACAACATCCACAGACGACGCTAGAGGGGTTGGCAGACCGAGCGGTGCATCAAGGACATAAGCCTTCTGTGCAGTAGTGAGGACAATCCTCAGACTACGGCCCTAGTCCGCATAATTTCTTACAATATCTTTCAACTTAGTCTTTCTCTAGGAACGTATTGAAACAGGGAGCTACAACGCGAGCCATTGATCTACAACATAAAATTGCAAAGGTAACTTAGACTATTGTTCATGATAAATGAGTTCAATTAATCATATTACCTAAGAACTCCCACTCAAATCAACATCCCTCTGGTTGTCCGAGTGTAACACGATCCAAATTCACCAACCCAAGTCCGATCATCACGTGAGATGAGGTGGTTTCAATGGTGAACATCTCCATGTTGATCATATCTACTATATGACTCGTGTTCGACCTTTCGGTCTCTTGTGTTCTGACGCCATGTCTGTACATGCTAGGCTCGTCAAGTTTAACCCAAGTGTTCCGCATGTGCAACACTGGCTTGCACCCGTTGTATGTGAACATAGAGTTTATCACACCCGATCATCACGTGGTGCTTCGAAACGACGAACTTTCGCAACAGTGCACACTTGGGGAGAACACAATTTTATCTTGAAATTTTAGTGAGGGATCACCTTATAATGCTACCGTCGTCCTAAGCAAAATAAGATGCACAAAAGGATTAACATCACATGCAAATCATAAGTGACATGATATGGCCATCAACTTGTGCTTTTGATCTCCATCTCCAAAGCACTGGCATGATCTCCATCGTCACCGGCATGACACCATGATCTCCATCATCGTGTCGCTATCGGGGTTGTCACGCCAACCATACTTCTACTACTATTGCTACCGCTTAGCGATAAAGTAAAGCATTATATAGCGCTTAATGATTGACACGCAGGTCATACAATAATTAAAGACAACCCCATGGCTCCTGCCGGTTGCCGTATGCATCGACATGCAAGTCGATATAAACTATTACAAACATGATCATCTCATACATAAAATATATTTTATCATGTCTTTGGCCATATCATATCACAACATACCCTGCCAAAACAAGTTAGACGTCCTCTATTTGTTGTTGCATGTTTTGCGTGGCTGCTATGGGTATCTAACAAGAACGATTCTTACCTACGCAAAGCCACAACGGTGATATGCAAGTTGCTATTTAACCTTCTACAAGGACCGCCTTTGTCGAATCTGATTCAACTAAGGTGGGAGAGACAGACACCCACCAGCCATCTTTATGCAACAAAGTCACATGTCTGTCGATGGAACCGGTCTCATGTATGTGGACATGTAAAGTTGGTCCGGACCGCTTCATCCCACAATACCGTTGAATCAAGAAAGACCAAGGAAGGAAGCAATCTGAATATCAACGCTCACAAACTCCTTTGTGTTCTACTCGTGATGTCATCTACGCATAGACCTAGCTCTGATACCACTATTGGGGAACGTTGCATGGGAAACAAAATTTTTCCTACGCTCACCAAGATCCAATCTAGGAGATGACCATCTATGAGAGGAGAGATTGGATCTACATACCCTTGTAGATCGCTAAGCGGAAGTGTTAAGAAACGCGGTTGATGTAGTCGAACATCTTCGCGATCCAATCACGATCCGTCCCGCGAACTCCCAATCCAAGTGCCGAAAGGACGACACCTCCGCGTTCAACACACGTACGGCTTGATGACGCCTTCACCTCCTCGATCCAGCGAGCTATGGTGAAGTAGTAGCTTGAGTCCTCCGGCAGCACGACGGCGTGGTGGCGATGGTGGTGGCGGAATCTCAGCAGAGCTTCGCTAAGCACTACGGAGAGGAAGAGGGATGCAAGGGACAGGAGAGGCAGTGCCGTGGCGTAGAGATGTGCTCTAGGGGGTGCGGCTGCCCTCTCTCTACCTCTCTATATATAGGGGGAAGGGAGGAGGAGGGGGGCGCCCTAGATCCCATCTAGGGGGCGGCGGCCATAGGGGGAAACCCTAGATGGGTTTTAGGCGCCTCTCCCCCTCGGGAGCCTTGGCTCCCAAGGCAAAGGGGGTGGCTGCCCTAGGGGAACGCCCCCACCCCTTCTGGTTACGTGGGATGGGGTGAGTGGGGTGCACAGCCCCTTAGTGGGCTAGTTTGCCCCCTCCCCTTGGCCCATGAGGCCCCCCAACACTTGCCGGGACCCCCTGAAACCCCTTTCGGTCATGCTAGTCATCACCCGGTACCCCCGGAACAATTCTGGACTCCAATACTCTTCGTCCAATATATCAATCTTCACCTCCGAACCATTCCGGAGTTCCTCGTCATGTCCGGGATCTCATCCGGGACTCCGAACAACCTTCGGTAACCACCATAATGACTCAACTATACTTATATCGTCACCAAACGTTAAGTGTGTAGACCCTGCGGGTTCGAGAACTATGCAGACATGACCGAGACACCTCTACGGTCAATAACCAATAGCAGGACCTGGATGCCCATATTGGTTCCCACATATTCTACGAAGATCTTATCGGTCGAACCTCGATGTCAAGGATTCAGCTAATCCCTTATGCAGTTCCCTTTGTCTATCGATATATTACTTGCCCGAGATTCGATCGTCGGTATCACCATACCTAGTTCAAACTCGTTACCGGCAAGTCTCTTTACTCATTCCGTAATACAAGATCCCGTGACTAACTCATTGGTCACATTGCTTACAAGCTCATTGTGATGTTGTATTACCGAGTGGGTCCTGAGATATCTCTTCGTCATACGGAGTGACAAATCCCAGTCTTGATCCATGCCAACTCAGCAGACACCCTCGGAGATACCTGTAGAGCACCTTTATAGTCACCCAGTTACATTGCGACGTTTGGTACACACAAGGTACTCCTCCAGTGTCAGTGAGTTGTATGATCTCATGGTCATAGGAACATATACTTGACATGCAGAAAACAATAGCAATAAACTTGACACGATCATATGCTACGTTCATAGTTTGGGTCTTGTCCATCACATCATTCTCCTAATGATGTGATCCCGTTATCAAATGACAACTCATGTCCATGGCTAGGAAACCATAGCCATCTTTGATCAACGAGATAGTCCGGTAGAGGCTCACTAGGGACATGTTGTTGTCTATGTATCCACACATGTATTTGAGTTTCCGATCAATACAATTCTAGCATGGATAATAAATGATTATCATGAACAGGGAAATATGATAATAACTAATTTATTATTGCCTCTAGGGCATATTTCCAACAGCAAATAGGCCAAAATTGATGCAGTGAACCACTCCAAGTGTCCACGCACACTATATATATATCAGCATGCGTGTATTTGCCAAGTGTCTGCATATAGTATCGTCGACTCTTCCTTGCTAACCTTTGAAAACCTTGCTATGCAGCTATTATCATCAACGATGTCAAATATTATTTTGTTGTTGTAGCTAACTGGAACAAGGCAGATCAAACGTCCAGAACTTCAGTAGTTTGTAGTACATTCGTCGCATACAAAATGCCATAAGAATAATAGCTGCGAGCGTCTTCAGAAATGCATACACATTATTACAGTTTTCGCCATGGCAAGTTGGCTCCTGATCTTGTTGTGGGGGTCTGTGTGGTGGCGTGGTGAGGCGCTCGTGGCTGGTGCCGGTGCTTCTCGGCGTTTGTTCAGGAGTTCTTGGTGGTCTTCGGAGTTGTGTTGTCAATGGTGTGGTGATGTGAAGACCGTTCATCCTTTCTCTCCGTCGTGCTGGTCTTCTAAGACTGAGGTTGAAGACTTCCCGTCCGCAATCAATCCGGCTGCAGATTCTAAGGTCACGCCGGCTCTGGGAGAGAGCGGCGGCACGCCGGCAGACCATGGCAGATGGAGGTGTTGGTTGGTTCCCCAAGGACCTGTTTGCTTTTTTCTGTTATATGTTGGGGTGTTTTGTATCACTACTGGGTGACAATAATTCTGGGCTATTTCACAAAAAAACCCGATAAACATCCAAATAAGTATGTTGAACACCAAATAAGTATGTTGAACACCATGTGGATCTTATTAAATGCTAGATACTAGGCGGATTTACGTGAATATTATTAAATGCTAACATAGAGGAAACTAAGCAAAAAGTAGCAACGATGCATAGTAAGAAACACTTTGATCACCCCCGCTGAGGATTTTGAATTCAAAATATTTGCAGGCCACTTCATCTGTAGGTTCATATGTGCATTCTTTTTAGCTCGCCGGGGCTTGCGGACTCAACGGAGTATCGGACCGATGTGCCAGCCCCCAGCACAGCTTGCTCAGAGACCCGACGACAGCCTTCAATGATCAGAGATTCCAACTTCTGTGAATGTACCAGCTCGGCTACTCCAACATCAGTCACACGTTTACACAGCCGGAGCGTGAGATTAATCAGTTATGCCCCTGCAATTGACAAGCTCGAGTGTGTCTAGTAATAAAGCAGAAGAAAGGGCCATCATCAAAGAAATTAGGACCATTTAGCACGAGAACACGAATCAGGCAGGACTAACTGAGCACCACGAGGCCCTTCTATGTGAAGCCTATTTCATGAACAGGAGGGATCACAACCTGCAAACCTGAGTTCAACAGCCTCAAGCATAGGACAATTGAGTGCTAGAGCCTTAAGGCTGTTGTCAGTAAATGCGGTCCTAAAACCAGTATGATAGCTCATAGGTTTGAGCCAGAGCAAGATGCTTTTAAGGTGGCAGGCCCTGCTGCTAGGGCAAGCCACCACAAGTGGAGATGATGGCGACAACCAACTCCCCTTCTCCCTTCTGAACGTCACACGCTCACCGCAGCCGTGAACGATAGTGTGCTGGAACCGAACGAGCCCGGTGATGCAACCATCGTCGGCTTTTGCTATGCCCCGCGAGGATTTTTGCTACAACCATTCATGGGTTAGCTGCGACCCACGACGACGGCGGCGGCGAAGATTTTGCTGCAACCATCGCCGGCTTCTGCTACAGTCGGCGATGATTTTTGTTGCAACTATTCATGGTTTAGCTACGACCCGCAACGACGACAACAACGATTTGCTGCAACCGTTGTCGGCCTTTTCTACTACCGACAAGGATTTTGGCTAAAACCATTCAATGGCGATGACTGGTGGTCGCTGTTTCACAGAAACCCGTGCAGCGAGCGTCGACGACGAGCAATCAAAATCGACGAGCAGCGGGGTGTTCATCGGTGAGCAGCGGATGGTAGCGCTGCGAGGCGTCGGGGCGCGAGCTGCCGGAGGCTCTTGGCCTCGCTGGAGCCGCGCACGGGGCAGAGTCGCGTGTGTGGCAGAGGCGAGGGTATTTTTCCATGCGTATGGTCGTCTTGAAGGTGAAGCTCGCTTGTGGATTCGTGGAGGAAGAGCGAATCAGACAACTTCCGCGTAATCGATCAGATGGATGCTAGGTGGCTGGCCGAAAGTTGGACCGGTCGGCCGGCGTCCAACGTCGCCCCAATTTAAAACCGATTTAAAATTGTTATTTTTTGGCACTTTCATTTTTTGCATTTTTTTTGGCCCAAAACAGTCAGTGTAACACAAAACGATCTAATCGGACAGGATTCTCTAGAAAATCAATCAAATAAGAGTGAGTGCCTTGATAATCCTTGATCAATAAAGCGTGACATTCTCTCCAAAAAGAAAATCAATCAAACCAGTGAATTTGTCTTTTCTCATCACCTGGATTCTTCCATCTGAATTTATTGATTGCTACCCTGATTCCCTGAACCAAAAAGTACACAGGCCAAGTTACAACTGCTTCAATCGGACGCACAAACACACAAGGACACTTCACTTTCGCTGCTCCGGCACACACTGCAGACTTCACAGTGGACTGAAAGAAGTAAGGAGAAAGAGGCCAATTTTGGTGCGGATGGGTGGGCGAGCTAGCTAGGCGTTGCTCCGGAAGGAGCCATAGCCCCTGGCGCTTGCCCGGAGGATGGTCTGATGGTAGAGCGCTGCGATCGCCGCGCCGATGAACGGCCCCACCCAGAAGATCCACTGCGTCACAGATGAACCACAATGCACTGTCAGTTCAGGCAAGTTCGATCGACACTAAAATTCTTGCGCGATTCCATAATTTCCTAGAGTTGGCACCAAGCATTTACCTGATCGCTCCAGGCTTTGTCGCCGTTGAAGATGACGGCGGCGCCGAGACTCCTCGCCGGGTTGATCCCCGTCCCGGTGATCGGTGTTAAAACATAATATGTTGGGAACTGCTCGACACCCTAAACGGGGTGTGACTCTCTCATTATATAGAGGTACCCAGGGGGTACAATACAATGTTACAATATATGTATACAGAAGAGGCTACGTATATACAGTCTAACACCCTCTCTCAATCTTAACTGTGGCCTGAAGTACAAAGCAAGTTAAGATTGCGCCTACAGCCTACAAACTGTGGTTGTGGAAGAGGCTTCGTGAAGATGTCAGCAAGTTGATCCTTTGAAGAGATGAACTTGATACATAGTAGCTTTTGTGCAACACGTTCCCGAACAAAATGATAGTCAACCTCAATGTGTTTTGTTCGAGCATGAAACACCGGGTTAGATGACAGATAAGTAGCACCGATGTTGTCACACCACAAAACTGGAGGCTGAGCCGGAGAGACACGCAACTCTCTCAATAGAGACTGTACCCATATGATCTCAGCAGTTGCATCAGCAACAGCTTTATACTCAGCTTCAGTACTACTGCGAGAGACTGTGGCCTGCTTACGAGCATTCCAGACGATCAAGTTAGAACCAAGGAATACCGCATATCCCCCGGTGGATCGCCTGTCATCAGGACTATCAGCCCAGTCTGCATCAGAGAAAGCTGAGAGCTCACACGACGGTGCAGGCTGAAGAAGCAAACCATAGGAGGCAGTAAGACAGACATAGCACAAAATACGCTTCACAGCTGGCCAATGAGATGTCCTGGGGGCATGCAGAAATTGACACACACGGTTGACTGCATAAGAGATATCAGGCCTGGTAATAGTAAGGTATTGCAGACCACCAACAAAACTGCGATACTCAGTAGCATCATCAGACGAGAGAGAGTCTCCATCAAGGGCAGACAACCGATCAGTGGCAGACATCGGAGTGACAGCATGTTTGCACTGGAGCATTCCAGCACGCCGCAACAAGTCCAAGGAGTACTTTTTCTGAGTAAGAGTCAGCCCAGCAGAAGAGCGGGAAACCTCCAGACCAAGGAAGAAATGCAGAGCACCTAAATCCTTGACAGCAAAGTTATCACTGAGAGCAGTCACAAGACGATCAGCAGCAGCATCAGAGGAACTGATGAGAATGATGTCATCAACATAAACCAGGAGATACATCGTAACCTCAGGACGCTGTAGGAGAAACAATGACGTATCAACAGTGGAGGGAGTAAACCCAAGAGCCCGAAGAACAGATCCAAGGCGAGCATGCCATGCTCGAGGGGCCTGCTTGAGTCCATATAGCGCCTTAACTAGTCGACAGAGATGATGAGGACGTGCCGGATCAACAAAATCAGGCGGCTGACGCATATAAACCTCCTCCTCTAGAATGCCATGGAGAAAAGCGTTCTGCACATCAAGCTGACGAAGGAACCATCGACGAGTAACAGCAAGAGACAGCAATAATCGAATGGTAGTAGGCTTGATGACTGGACTGAACGTGTCTTCATAATCAAAACCATACCTCTGTTTGAAACCCTTGGCGACTAGCCGTGCCTTGTATCGCTCGATGGAACCATTAGCATGTCTCTTGACTTTAAATACCCACTTAGAATCAATGACATTGACACCAGGTACGGGAGGAACAAGACGCCAAGTGTCATTCTTGTGAAGAGCCTGAACTTCCTGTTCCATGGCAGCACGCCAGTGAGGGATACTCAGTGCCGCCTGAAAGTGACGAGGCTCTGCAGTGGGATCGGCAGCAGTATGGGCCATGCACGCAACAAGCCACGCTACCGTACCATCCGTGCGTTCCTTCGGACGAAAAATGCCGTGTTGGCTCCGTGTTCGAGGACGAAGAGCAACCGCAGGCTGCGGCGACGAGGCCGGCGTGGGACCAGGCGAGTCCGACTCGGAGGAGGCCGAGACAGAGCCTGTCGGCAAACTGGAGATCGAAGCAGGGCTGGTCGGGGCAGGTGACAGCACTGCCGGGCCAGTCGAGGCAGCCAGTCCAGGCGACACCAGTCCAGGTGAGGCGGCGGGCGGTGAGCCCAGCACCAACCCAGGCGAGACAGAGGCCCGCGAGCCGGGCGAGGCCAGAGCCGGCCCAGGCGAGCCAGGCGAGGCGGGCACACGTGGGTCGGGCGAGGCCAGCGCCGGTCCAGGCGAGACGGCGACCCGCGAGTCAGGCGCGGGCGCACGTGGATCAGGCGAGCCGGGCACCCGCGAGGCAGCCTCCACAGGTGAGGCGGTAGCGGGTTGGCGGGTGCCACCCGTCATGCATGGCGCATGCACGTCCGGAGCGCGAGTCACGTCCATGACCTGTTCATCAAGAAGCTCGAGACGGGCGCCGCGTCCAATACCTGCAGCATGATTAGGAAGCAATGCAGGGGCATATGCAACATCCACAAATTGATCAGGCGAAGGTATAGACACAGGCACTGATGATATAGGAGTGGTAGAGTGAGTCGGAAGTGCACGAAAGGGGAACACATTTTCATCAAACACAACGTCACGAGAAATGTAGACGCGGGTTGTTGGAACATGTAGGCACTTGTACCCTTTGTGGAGGGAACTATACCCGAGAAAAACACACTTCTTAGACCGAAACTCTAGCTTACGCTTGTTATATGGACGGAGGTGAGGCCAACATGCACACCCAAACACTTTGAAGAACGTGTAGTCTGGGATTTCATTGAGCAAGAGTTCAAGCGGGGTTTGCATTTTCAGAAGTCGTGAGGGAAGCCTATTAATAAGAAAACAGGCTGTGGAGAAAGCACCACTCCAGAACCGAAACGGAACGGATGCATGAGCTAGTAAGGTTAGGCTAGTTTCAACGAGGTGACGATGCTTACGTTCGGCAGTTCCATTCTGCTGATGTGTGTGAGGACATGACACGCGATGCGAAATCCTGAGTTTGTTAAAAAACGAGTTGAGGTTGTGATATTCACCACCCCAGTCGGATTGAACATGGATGATTTTCTGTTTAAGGAGACGCTCAACGTGTGCTTGAAACTGAATAAAAACATCGAACACATCAGACTTGCGCTTAATAAGATATAGCCAAGTAAACCGACTGTAAGCATCAATAAAACTGACATAATAATTGTGACCACTAACGGATGTCTGGGCATGACCCCAGACATCAGAAAACACAAGCTCAAGAGGATGTTTCACAACACGACTAGACTCTGAAAACGGAAGTTGGTGACTCTTGCCCTGCTGACAGGCATCACAGACAGTTTCAGCAGTTTTATTGGACACAACTGGTAGCTCATAACGATGCAACACATGACGAACTATGGGAGCTGCAAGATGACCAAGGCGCGCATGCCAGTGAGTGGGCGACACACGAACACCACTGAACGCCTGAGGAGAAGACTGCATGGAGGGTGTGCGCGGCGCATCAAGTGCGTACAAGCCATGGCGAAGACGACCGCTAAGCAGAACGGCCCTCGTGTCCCGATCCTTGATAAAGAAACGAAAAGGGTGAAACTCAGCAAGGACATTATTATCACGTGTAAGTTGAGGAATAGACAACAAACTACGCGTAGCAGAGGGAACACGAAGGACATTGGAAAGATGTAGTTTGCGAAAATTGTGTGCAAGGAGAGAAGCCTGACCAACATGAGAGATGCGCATACCTGCTCCACTGGCGGTGTGCATCTGGTCATGACCACGATATGGCTCCTGAGTAGAGAGCTTGCCCATCTCGCCGGTGAGGTGGTTAGTAGCTCTGGTGTCCATATACCATGTCGGATCAATGGAGTAGGACGGAGTGCGACCATGATCATGGCTCGTCACGGCGACGATGGCCTGCTTGTCGTTCCCTTTACCATTGTTGCCGAGGCCCAGAAAATCTTGCTTGTAGCGACGATGACAGCGAGAGGCGATGTGGCGCTCAAGGCCACATAGCTGGCAGGCCTGCGGGGCACCGCAGGAGGAGCAGCAAGCAACCGGCCGGTTGCCACCCATGATGGATGGCGCATTGCCACGCGAGGCCGGCTGTGAAGACGGTGCCGGCTTGCCACCTGAAGATGATGACCGCGGAGGTTTGCTACGAGTCGCGGCATTGGCGGAGGCGAAGCCCGGTGAGACATGGCGCGCCTTGATGCGCTGTTCACGGCCAAGGAGGCGGGCATAAAGCTCGCGAGGTGGAAGCGGATCATCACGGCCATGAACGTTCTCAACGAGATTGTCATAATCATCAACAAGCCCGTTAAGCACGAAGGTGGTGAACTCCTCGTCCTGCAGAGACTGGCCAACTGAGGCCAATGTGTCGGCGAGACCCCGCATCTTGTTGAAGTAGTCCGTGATGCTGAGGTCACCAAGCTTGGTCTCACCGAGCTCGGTGCGTATAGAGTGAGCACGCGCCTGAGACTGCGAGGCGAAGCTAGTGTGAAGCGCCGCCCACGCCTCCCGGGACGTGGCAGCGAAGATGACCAGCGACGAGACGCTCGGAGTGAGCGAGGACTGGATGGCGGAGAGGATGGCCTGATCCTGGGCCACCCATGTGTGATACGCCGGGTGATAAGGGGGCGGACACGGGATGGATCCGTCAACATAGCCCTCCAGATAGCGGCTGCGCAGAAGAGGCAACACCTGGGCACGCCAGGACAAATAGTTATCCGGCGCGAGCTTCACCGGCAGCAGGTGCGAGAAGTAGAACGGTGACGGCGCCGTGGCCTGAGCAGCGTGCGCATGCATCGGTGGTGCGTAGAGACCCATCGACGGGGCTGTCTCGGGATGAGACGCACCCGCCGAGTAGATGCCGGGAGGACCAGAGACGAGGGCATCGGCACCGCAGTTCGCCGCGGCCCCGTAGGACAGTTGCGGCGGAGCGGCCGCGAACCCGGATGGCGCGGGGTAGGGCTGGCGCGGCAACGCCGCGTAGGGTTGCTGCGGCGGTGCCAGGTAGGGCTGCTGCGGTGGCAACGCCGAGTAGTTCTGCGCCGGCGGCAGCCCGTAATGATGTTGTGAGGGGGCCGCATATGGTTGATGATGAGGCGGCGCCGCGTACGACGCCACTGGCCAGGAGGACGGCGGCGGCTGCAGCGATCCCTGGGCAACCGACGACGCACCATACGAGGCAGGGGCGACGCCAACGGGCGGCTGCATGACGACGCCGTAGGGCGGCTGCGTGGCAACACCAGGAGGCGGCGGCGCAGCGAACTCGATCGAAGCAGAAGGATCCGCCGAGGGGTCCGATCCAATCGAGGATCCGGTCGGCGGCAGGGCTCCATAGGCCGCCGCGAGGGGCCGAGAGGCGAGGAACGGCGACATAGGAGCGAGGACCGGCGCGGCGACGGAAGTCGGCGCACCGGCGGCGGCGGTGGCGGCGGCAGCGGAAGACATCGAAACCCTACTCTGATACCATGTTAAAACATAATATGTTGGGAACTGCTCGACACCCTAAACGGGGTGTGGCTCTCAATACAACGTTACAATATATGTATACAGAAAAGGCTACGTATATACAGTCTAACCATCGCGATAGTGGCCAGGTGCACCGTGAACACCGCGAACCCGATTGGCAGCGGCGCCAACACCTTCATTCATCAATCAACATATATCAAAAGGAGTGTGCCAAGGCGATAGAAGAAAGGGTTCATCACAGACGGGGTTTGTGAGGTTACCGGGACGTGGGAGTCACGAGCGTTGCGCTTGGAATCGGTGGCGGAGAAGACAGTGTAGACGAGCACGAAGGTGCCGACGATCTCCGCGGCGAGCCCCGTGCCGACCGAGTACCCGGCGCCGACCTCGTTCTCGCCGCCGCCGTGGCGCGCGTACAGCCCGCTCTGGAACCCCTTGACGAGCCCGACGCCGCAGATGGCGCCGAGGCACTGCGCGGCCATGTAGAGGAGCGCGCGCACCAGGGACACCCTGCGCGCCAGGAAGAGGCCGAACGTCACGGCCGGGTTGATGTGGCCGCCGGAGATGCCGGCGGTGCAGTAGACGAGGACGAAGATCATGCCCCCGAACGCCCACGCGATGCCGAGGATGCCCACCCCGCCGCACGCCGCGTCGGGGCCCGAGGCCGACGCGTCCGTCTGGTGCTTGTACCCGATGACGGTGGACACCGTGATGTAGAGGAAGAGCAGCGTGGCCACGAACTCGGCGATCACCGCGCGGTACAGGGACCACTTGCCAAGCTCATCGACGTCCACCAGCGGCGCCGGTGGAGGGTCGGAGTAGTCCCGGGCGCCGCCGGCCTCGAGGGCACCCACGTCGACCTCTTTGCCCATTTTAACCTAATCTGTGGTTTTCTTGGAACTCTAGGATGGAAGCAAGAGGCTACTTGACAGGTAATTCTTGTGTTTGTGTTGTGGTCTCTTGTGGTTATGACCGGCGGTATTTATAGGGGTTTAAGCCTATTGGGGACAAGAGGAAGGTTTAAGTTGGTCTACATTTCCTTAATTTTGAAAAGTTTTGTTTTTGAAATGCTTAATTTTGGAAAGTTGACGTGACCTAGCATGTATACATAGAGGGTGTTTCCTTTTGAGAAAAGTATACTTTTCGTCCCTCAACTCTTCGCTGAGTTTAGTTTTCGTCCCTCAACTCTAAAACCGGACAGAGTGCACCCCGAACTTTCGAAACCGGTCATTTTTCGTCCCTGCGACTGAGTCAACCCGGTTTTGACCATGCGTGAACAGTAAATTCGATGAACAGTAAATTCGAAAAAAATAGCAAAAAAAATCTGAAATTTTATGACATCGAAGATACTCAGGTGCGACACGCGCGTGCAAATTTTCGTCATGTTTGGAAGTTCGAGGAGCTCGCAGCAAAAAAAGAAAAAGTAAATCTACTCTGAAGTGAACAATAAATTTAAAAATAGCAAAAAAAATCAAAAAAATCTGAATTTTTTTGGTATCGAAGATGCTCGGGTGTGCTAGGTGCGTACATATTTTCGTGGTCAAATGACATCCGAGAAGGTCGTGCCAATAAAAACAAAATAGCGTACGTGTGCGTGCCGCTTCGGGTGGTTTCCAAATCCTCGGATCTTATTTTACTACGAAAATTTGCACGCACCTTTGCCACCCGAGCATCTTCGATGCCAAAAAATTTCAAATTTTTTTGACTTGTTTTCTATTTTTTTTTGAATTTACTGTTCACTTCAGAGTAGTTTTACTTTTGCTTTTTTGCTGCGAGCTCCTCGAACTTCCAAACATGACAAATTTTTGCACGCACATGGCGTACCTGAGTATCTTCGATGTCATAAAATTTCAGAATTTTTTTATTCTTTTTGCTATTTTTTTTTTGAATTTACTATTCATCAAATGTACTGTTCACACGTGGTCAAAACCGGGTTGACTCAGTCGCAGGTACGAAAAATGACCGGTTTCGAGAGTTCGGAGTGCACTCTGTCCGGTTTTAGAGTTGAGGGACGAAAACTAAACTCAGCGAAGAGTTGAGGGACGAAAAATATACTTTTCTCTTACCTTTTCTGGCGTTGACGCGTGTTCACACTTCAATATTCTGTTCTGGCCTTAGCTAGATCTAGATGGGCATCGTCCAGTCAATTTCCAACATTTTTTTACGCTGAATAATCATATTTATTTGTTTATTACGAATTTACAGCTAGCCATCCTTTAAAGTTTTAACCTTCACAGAGCCGCAACAATTTTAGCCCTCCAATTTCATATCCCGGACGATTCTGGCTGCCAGATTTTTGTGTTTTCTCATGATGTCTCGTTTTTTTTCTTTTTGAGGGCATTTCTTGTAGCTGCCAGCCAAACGTTAAATTTGATACGACTATCGAAACTTATGACCAATCATCTACTTTCCCTTGTCGCCTAAACCCCATTGGATATCCTCACTTCCCCATTGATTGTCATCATAATAAGATGAACCCACATATCATGGTACTTAATCAGAATGTTGATGATCAAATCGATAACATAACCCAAAACTCAAACAAAGCTAATGTTCATAGTTGGCTCCCGCCTTTTGCGGCCCAACAACCAAGAAAATCCATCCTTACACAATGGGTTGATGGATAACTTGTTTAAAAATCATTACCCGTGCTCCATTGAGGCGACTTGACCTATTTAAAAAGCATCGTTGTATCACTCCCGTTGAATGTACGATCACATTCGCAGTAAGGCCGTCATACACACCCTCGCTAATTTATTTACCCGCTACTAAGAATACCACCTAGTTGAAACTTGAAAGTTATTACCATAACAACAAAACAGCTCTAGAGCAAAGAGCGGTGTGGCACAATGTGCTTGCTAGAATCTCAGTTGGATTTAGCAAAATATGTTGGGGTTCATGTTGCAACCGTTGATTAACGGTGTGTGGGTTTTAAAATATTGCACACTAGGTTTTCAAAGTTTATCATCATAAATTTTGTTGACTAGTGATGTGGCAATGCGATGTTTCTATTTTAGAATATCCAATACCTTATTATTTTGTGGAACAAAGAGATTGGGTGGGGGGGATACAAATGATTGTAAATCATACAAGTTTAACTATGTACTATCATATGTTTCAGTTGTCTTGTTACATTTTATGGGTTCCATCATGCCAGTTTAATAATAATATTTCATGAAGTTCTAGTAGCTCAAGATTTACGTTTGTTATTATGAGATGCTATTATGTTACTTTGGTTGGCACTCCAATACTGCATTTGGACATCTGATAGGCGCATGAGGAGAGGTTTGCAGGACTAACATACTCCTGCTAGCATTAGGATACTACTGACCATATTTGATGCAGTGTGTTTATGCTCGGCAAGTTTGGCATCATTACTTTGAGGCAATTCATGTCACTAGAGATGTTCCTATCCCAAATTGTGAAGACGCTCTTTTTTTTAACCTAGAAACAGTAGGAGAGGCTCCTACTGTGATATATTAAAACATAGTAGAGTTACATATTTGTACATGGACTTGAGGGAGGGCCCTAAAAAATAAACAAAATCCAAAAGAGTTGTAAGAGAAACTAGTCTAAAAGAAGTGTGTCTGATAGGAGATCAGTGGAGAAACAACAATTATTAAAGAGAGGGCAAACAAAGTGATGTGGTCCCAATAAGCTTTGTCCACTCCGAATTTGAGCCAAAGAAGATCTGATTTGGTTCTATCTCTCCAAGCTGCCAGAGATGGGTTTATAAGTGTAACACCCCTATGTAATAAGCACTGTGTTCCTCTGCTAAACTTGCCATGTCATCTCCATTTGCAATGCTTCATCATAGTGCTTAAACACCTCATGTCAAATTTCTCTCTGAAAATCAACTCAAATTCAAAAGTGCAAAATAAAGTTGCTCAAAACTTGTGGAAAAAATGCTCACCTTTTGACAAATAATTCAAAACCATTTACTGTTAATGAACACAACATCATCATCAGCTCTAAATGGGTCTATGCCTTTTAACAGAGCTAAAACAACATTTTAACTGCCATATTCAATTTTTGAAAAATACCAAATGAATTCAAAAACTCACCAAACTTTTTGAGGCAGTGCCAGCCATTGCCTAGTAATTTATTTGGCAAGTCCCATATTTTACAAAATACAATTGCTAGCTAAAAGAAAAGGCAATAGAAAAGAATAATCGAAAACAGAAAACAAAATAGAAAAGGCCACTGTGCACTGGTCTAAGTGCACAGTGCCAGAACCCCCAGCCCACCAGGCCCATCTCCCTCTCTCTCCTTCATCGTGTCGCCACTGCCGTGGCTGCACGCGCGCGCGCCGGTCGAACGGCGACGGCCACCGACGCAGGGAAGGATAAGGACCCCCCCCTCCGTCCATCTCCCATGGCCTCTCTCCTCCACTCGCCTCACTCTCCCCTCTCCTCCCACGCTCGTGCACCCTCTCTCTCTCTCTCTGCTCGCGATTGACCGAGCGCAAGCATCGCCGCAGTTTGTCACCGCCGCGGCGACCGCCGTCCTCGTTCCGCTCCAGCGTGTCAGGCGGCTCCGCCGGGTTCGTCCACGTCTTCTGCGCCACCACATCGAGCTCGGGAAGCCCTACCCCGACCGCATCGAGCTTCCCCCTTCCTCTGCATCTCCGACGCAACTCCGGCGAGCTCGAGCCGTCTGCAGCTACTAAACCACCCGCCGGGCCTCCTTGAGCCTACACGGTGAGCCTCGCCTCTTCCCCCTCCGTCTTCCCGCCGTTTCCGCAAACGTAGCCGTCGTTTCCATCGCGCCCGAGCTCGCTGCCGCACGAGCTCGTCGCCGGCATCGTTCCGGTGACCCCACGGCCGCGTGGTGTTGTCCAACGAGTTCGCCTGCTCCCGTAGATCACTCCTGCACCTCTCGCTCTAGCCGTAGCGCACGACATCGCCGTTTCCATAGCCACCCGAAAGGCTCCGCCGCTGACCTCGTCGCCGGCAGCGATTCCGGCCTCCCCGGGACCAACCATCCCCACCGTTCGACGCGGTTCGGTGTGGCTGCTAGAAAGAACCCACCCACGCGCGTTTTGGCTCCCTGTGGCCGATTTCCGATCGACTCCGGCGAAGATCCGCCGCGGTAGAGGTCGCCGGCGCAACTCCGGCGCCGTGCTGACCTGGCGTGGCCTGGGGCCCGCCCAGGGTCGCTGACGAGTGGGCCCCGCCGCGTGTTTGACCAGGTTCACCGAGTCAACGCTGGTTACTGTTCACACACTGCGAATGACATGTGGGGCCCCTCTGTTAGTTAGGCTAATTACATGTTTTTTATAAATAAAATTGGTTAATTAACCTGTCCACTCACTGACATATGGGGCCCACACCCTAATTAGTTTCTATTAGATTAGTTTAAACTACTGTTAGAATAACAGAGGCTGACAGGTGGGTCCCACTGGACCCACAGGTCAGGTATGACCTGCTCAGACAACCAGTTGACCTGCTGATGTCATCCACACGCCATGCTGACTTCATATCTCTTTTCTGGATAATTCTGTTAATTTAAAATAATTTCAAAAAAGGCAATAATCTTTTAAAATTCATAATAAATAAACCGTAACTCTGATCAAAAAACTTTCTACATGAAAGTTGCTCAGAACGACGAGACGAATCTGATCGTGTCGTCTGTTTTCATGTCGGAACCCCCTACGTAGGAGAACCCGTAATTTTTAGCCTGATTCTGGTATATGAATAGTGCATATTCACCGGTTAATAAATTCCACGTTAATCCTGAAATAACTAAAATGACTTCGATGCATCTTTAGGCAACCCTGCACTGCACCGTGGGCATAACATGCTCTGTGTTGCATCATTTGCTGTATATTTATTGTTTCCTCCCCCTCTTTCTTTCTCGATAGACGCCGAGTCCAACGCCGTTGCAGCTGGGTACGACTACGCCCCGGACGAGCAGCCTTCCGACGACCCTTCCTTCTTGCCAGAGCAACCAGGCAAGCCCCCCCCCCCTTGAGCATCCCGATATCGCCCATTCTATTCTCTCCTGCTTGCATTAGATTTTGCTACTGTTACTGTTATCCTATTTCTGCTGCATAGCATGTTTATTGTAACCTGCTGTTGATACCTTCTTGTTCATCCTAAAACTGTTTAGAATAGACTGGGTAGAGCCCCATCAGTGACCCCCACTTGTCCCGACTGCCCCGCTGGATTCTCAGAAGACCCGATCAACGGGATCGAAGACCAGGCCCCGGCATCGCACCTCCCTTCCCCCTTAGTTGCTCGACACCCTGTGTTACTATCGAGTGCCGAGGGTGATACCTCGTCAGCACTTCTGATGATAACCTTGTAGGTTAGTTAATCGGTCGTGGTAAGCGAGGGTGATTCCTCCTACACCACCCCCGATAACGACGAAGTCCTGCAACACCTCAAGTGTGGACCTCGAGGGTGATTCCTCCTTCGTTCACCTTGACGATAACATCAGGTGGAATTCCATCGAGGGTGATTCCTCAGGGTTCCCCTTGGTGTTAGACACACAGTTACTGTGGTTACTATGGCTTTACACTAAACCATGATACTATAGGCGGGTCGACCCTGAGGGGTACCCGCGAATGATGGATAGCCACCCGTGAGTTATTTTACGAGGCGCGGCCGGGCATTCTTAGCCCTTGCAGCAAGTCCTCGAGACGGGGCGACGGGGTCACATCGATCGTGAGTCTCTGCTCGTTACTGCAAGCCCTTAATCCACTAACGATTTGGATATTTGATCCGAGGGGCCTCTGGCCCGATAGCACTAACCATCATGTGGGCATAGTATGGGCGTTCTGCGTCATATACATCAGCCGAAGCTTAATAGACGTCAGCATGGAGCGGCGCACACTGGATTGGACTGGAACGCAACCGCGCTTGTATAAGGGGTTGCTAGGTCTGCTTTCGGCCGCCCACGCAACGTGCAGGAGATCCCGGCGCGATGGCCCAAGACCCCTGGGGCATAGGTTTAGTCCGGCATGCTGACCTCTCCATTAAGCCTAGGTCGGGTTGCGGCGTGTCGTTTGGCCGAGGCCGGGCATGACCCAGAAAAGTGTGTCCGGCCGGAGTTAAGCGAGCATGATGGGTAAGTTGGTGCACCCCTGCAGGGAAGAAACAATCTATCGATAGTCTGTCCTACGGTAACGGACACTCGGAGTTGTATCCCGATCGATACAACTAGAACTTGGGATGGTACCTAGATACGTGGCTCCGGGATCACTTTCTCGCAGGGAGTCGAGAAAGGATCTCTGGGCGAGACTGTTACTTGATACTACTACTACTTTACTTTATGCTAATCTGCGCTCTTCTAATGCTGCAAGACCGATGAAGTGGCTGAAGATGCTAGTCTGCGATAGGACTAGGCTTTCCCTCTATTCTGGCATTTCTGCAGCCCAGTCCACATATACAGCCTTCCTTTGATAATGTTGCATATGTAGTGTAGATCCTTGCTTGCTGAGTACTTCGGATGAGTACTCACGGTTGCTTTACTTTCTTTTTTTCCCCATATCCATTTGATGCAACCAGTTGACGGAGCCCCTGAGACCGCTGCCCCGGTTGACGACTTCATCTACCACTTCTACCCCGAGGGTGGCTACTACTACGAGCTGGCCGACAACCAGGAGTAGGATCGGAGGGTCCAAGGCAGGAGGCCTGCGCCTTATGATTGTAGCATTTTCTTTTGCCCCGCCTCCTTGAAGGCTTATTCTATCTTTCTTTTTATATTTGTACTCAGATATCTGATGCTTCCGCTGACGCTTGTATGCGAGCTTATATATTCGAGCCCTCGAGGCCCCTGGCTTGTAATATAATGCTTGTATGACTTTATTTATGTTTTAGAGTTGTGTTGTGATATCTTCAAGTGAGTCCTTAGGCTTGATTGTGTGCATTTGCGTGTATGATTAGTGCACGATTAAGCCGGGGGCATCACAATAAGCCTGAAAATATAGTTGCTCCGTTCTTTCCAAATATTCCAGGCAACAATACCCACCAACTCAAAAAAGAGGTCTCTAGAAAAGGTCCTTCTAGCAGCTTGCATGGCTTCAATCCGGGAATGGTTCAGATTCCAAGAAATGCCCACCTTCATCCAACAAGACACACTAAATGGGCATAAGAAAATTAAATGATCAATAGTTTCTTCAACGCTTGAGTCGCAAAGGACACAATTAAAGCCATCATTGATGTTAAAATGTCTCCGTTTCAGCATGTTTTGGGTATTCAATCTACCAGCCAGCAAGAACCACATAAAAACTTTAAGTTTCTTGTGAAGTTTTGATTTCCAGATCCACGCAAACGGAGGTGGTGCCACGATATCTTTATGACAGTGCTCATAATTTTTTTTAGAAGAGTAAGCATGCCCCCATTCGTAAGCCCATGAGTCCACTGCACCCGTGTGATTGAGCGTATCCGGTTCAAGGGATCTTACTGTCTGAAGCTCAGCGAACGCTTCAGGAGAGAGGGGTACATTAAACATGTTGGATCAGTCTGTGGTTGCATAGAAATCCGCAACTGAGCAATCCTCATTGATGACGTATGAGAAGAGACATGCAAAGCGTGTGGAGAAAGGAGCACCATGCCACTTGTCATGCCAAATGGCGATGTCATGTCCGTTACCTACCACCGGTGAAGATATACCTCTGAAAATCGGCATGAGTTTGCAGATTTGTTTCCACCAAAAGGAACCACAAATCGGGGATGCATGTGGAATAGACGTCGGGTAATAAGAATTCCAAATGAGATGTACCCTACGGAGGTCAGCCCTGTTGTAAAACTTATCAAGAAATTTGAGCAGAAGGCCTTGGTTTTGAACTTTCAAATTGATGACACCAAGACCCCCATGTGCCTTGGGACAGCACACTCTCTTCCAAGCTACCAAAGAAATGTAGGACTCCCCTTGTTCTGATTTTTTAGTCCAAACAAATCTTCTTCTTACCTTGTCAAAGTACTGAATGAATTTTGGATTCAACTGCAAAGTGCACATTGCATAGTTAATCATAGATGTAGCAAGAGAATTAACCAAGGTGATCCTGGAAGCATGGCAGAGAAGAGAACATGTACTGGAGAGCCTTCTCTCAACTCTGTCCACAAAGTGGCAAGAGATCTGTCATTGAGGGTTTGGTAGTGCCGAGAGGAAGGCCTAAATATGTGAACGTCATTTTTCCCACTTCACATCCAAACACAGAAGCAAGATCATTCGCTTTTGTTGGGTTCACATTTATGGGCACCAATATAGACTTCTGAAAGTTTATTTTCAGTCCCAATGATATGGCAAAATCTTGTAAAACCCTTTTGAGATGCAAAAGTTGTGTACTGCAAGCTGGAAGGATAATAACCGTGTCATCGGCGTATTGAATTATGGGAAAATTACCGTGTCTCGGGATAGGTAAACTCAAATTTTCTTTATCAAATTTATTATTGATCACATATTGAAGTAGTTCAACCGCAAGGACAAACAGCAACGGCGACATGGGATCACCCTGCCGTACGCCTCGTTTGCACTGGAAGGATTTACCCGGTATAGTGTTTAACAGGACCGAGGAATGACCAGATTCCAACAAAATTTTGATCCAATGTATCCATTTGCTATCAAACCCCAACTTTTCCATCACAGAAAAAATGAGCTCATGCTCTACCAGATCGAAAGCTTTTTCAAAGTCTAGCTTAAGGAGAACAATTTCGCTGCCAGAATGCTCGCATTGGTGAATGTACTCGAAAGCCCAAGCCAGGCGGTCCTGAATGGGTCTGCCCTTGATAAACCCATATTGGTTCTCATGAATAATCTTTAGGATTACTTTCTGTAAGCGATCAGCTAGAAGCTTTGTCAACAGTTTTAGACAACAATTGAGCAGTGAAGACGCTCTTGATGATTGGTGGATCAGATCTCGGGGTTTTCTTCCTAAAGTAAGGAGGAAGGGTTTTGATTCACCTGTTATGTTGTTGGAATTGATGGAAACAACGCAATGCGAGGGTTTTTGCCAATACCAGCCAACAGAGGAATGTTGATGATCTCAGCTCTCTAATCATCCAAGAGCTTAAGTTGTGGAAACTGGCATGAGGTTTTGGAGTTACCATTTCAGCGAGTAATTCCTTTAGGTAGGGTGTGGAGTGTGTTGATGTTTGTGCTTCATTGAGCAATGTCCTTGTAAATTGAATTATTTCTTCTTCTATAAACATATGACATACAATACGTACTCTCCGGGGAAAAAAGCAGACCATTGAACATACATGTTCATATTCCCCTTAGCTGCTTTGTACATCTCCTAGAATAGTAAAGAAACTCATCGTGTTGTGTAATGTTAATATAGGTAGATATTAAAAGTGAGAATATGGTCATATGTGTACTGTAAAAAATAAAATATATATTAAATTCTGCAACAAAGAGGTGCTTTATCTTTTTTTCTTTCTAATTCACTTCATGTACCAGATAGTAAATTCCAGTTGCTAAAATATTTGGTTGAAAAGGAACATTAATTTAATGCAGAACTAAAAAATTCAAATTGATACATGATAAGCGGGCTTTAGATGTCAGGGTGGTTAGGTTTCTAATGGTGGAACCAGCTCACCCAATTTTAAGTCTTAGAGTTGCATGTGTGCTCACATTTTTCTGGATATATTCCAGGCTTTTTGGTGATGTTGATTCAATGGGGGGTGTCCTTGTTGACTAAGATGCGCATGTGGTGACTTCGTCAATCTTAAGATTTCTCGGCTCAATCTTTTGAAGGTACTCATAAAAGTAGGGTGTATACACGTTCATAGTGGTGAAATTCGTGTGTATATGTGAGCATCTATGTTTGGACTGTGTTTCTGAAAGAAAAATAAAAAAACTAAAATCATGTTTTTATGTATGTCTCGAATTGTGGATAGCAATACTTTTAAGGGCCCATTAATGGCATGTGTACAGTGCAAGGTGCTTAGAGATGTGCTTGTAAAAAGATATTCTTTTTTCTCAAGCACTGACGATTATCTGGCATGTGCTTAAGCGAAAGTTAGTTTACCTTTGTATGGTGATGTAACTGGAGTTGGAGCTCCAAATAATATTCAAATAAACGCTCGTTGCACGTAGCATTAGCGATACAAAAATTTGTGATATCAGGTGTGGTGTTACTGAAATATATGATATCTAAGAATGTAGCATAGAGATCCTCCTTCCTCATTACTATAGTTGGTCGGGCCGGTGTTGCTAATCTCGGTTGCTCCTCTTCCTCTCTCCTCCACTGGTGCTACCGAGCGGAGTGGAGGAGGAAAGAGGGTGTGTCCGCCATGGTCTTTCTTGTTTGTTGTCTCCCTTTTTCTTTTATCAGTGTGAAGTGTGTACCTCGCGGTTGCAATCCCCTCGTTAGAGGTTCTCCGAGGGATAGGACCAGATACAGAGGGATTCTTCGACAACTCTTCCCCTTCAATAAGCTCGCCCGATTCCCGAATCTCCAGGAGGACCCCCCCCTCCCCCCCTCCTCATTTTTTTTCTTGTGAGATTGGCGCGAAGGTGGGCAAGTAGCACAGGAAAGGCGAAGCTCTGGTTGTTGTTGATCGGGAAGGAGCTCATGATCGATGCATTTCACAAAGGAGCTACAACACCCACTGTGGTGGTCGACGGCCACCTGTCTCCGTCGGCCCATCTGATTTTCTTGCTAAAGGTGGGCGATTGATCTTCCACCTCCTAGCGTACAAACTCTATGGCGTGGTGCTATGACGACGAGATTACACTCTATGTAATAGTCAGGGACTGTTGTGTTATTTCTCTTTTACTAGGGGTCCAGTGTAGGATGCTCTCTGAATAACGTGGCATCTGGCCCTTTGAGATCAAGCTTTTGCTAAAAAAAGAGCTCATTTGCTTCATTTATAAATTCCATGGTGGAAGTTATGTGAATGATTGCCCTGTAATTGGTTGGTTCGGAGGGCCGTCCAGCACCGACTTTGATCCAAATTCATAAGAATCCATCTTGCTCCCTGGCCCACCAGCGGCGTCATTTCGTCTCGTCCTGTGGCCGAACACGAGCTAACAACACCCGGATCAGTTTAACAAAGACAAGAAAAGTTGGTCCTAGGGGTCACGCTGAGCCGGAGGTGCAATTCCGTCCACAAACAGAGTTAGGAAAAGCGACCACCGTCAGCCGGTGCACGCAAGCACGCATGCGCCGACCAGGAGAACTTAAAAGGAGAATCTGAGGCGGAGAAAGGCTGCGATGCGACGTGAGGAGGGTTTCTTGGATCATACCAGCCCATGGTTTTTCCGGTTCTCATGCAGTTCCCGCCAATGGAGCAGTTTGATTGAGGTGCATGCATGAACGTGATGGCTGACTCGGACTCTTGTGCGCTTCCTCTTGGCCTTTGATTGCTTGTCACTTCTTATGGATCGTTCCACACTTACGCTGCACCGGAGCGGCTCTAGTTGGCATTCAAACTTTTTTTTTAGAGAAAAGGCATCAGCCGAGCTCGAGATGGGGCTCGAGCCTAGCCCGACTTTGAATTAACAAAGCCATCAACCGGCCAGGATTACAAGCATACGCCCTCAGGCAAAAGAAGGAAAGAACAACACGACGGTAAGATACATAGACGATGAACAACACCAAACTACTCCTCACACGCTACGGCAAGTGCAGAATATCAACTGTGAGCGAAGCTGAAGACGCCAAGGTCCTCCTCCGAGGATGCTGCACCAGGAACAATAACACACTGGCTCAAAGGAGAGAGGGGCCGACACCAGCGGGGCATGCCGTCACCATGCACCTATGGGCCCCGGCACGGCACATCCGAAACACCATCTTCGAAGAAGGCCACTACCTCCTCGCCTGGATCGAAGGCGCCGCACCGTCGCAAAATGGGATGGATGTCGCCGGAAGATGGCCACATAGAGAGGGTCAGCGCATCCCCAACGAGACGCCGGAGGCTCGCCTTGAGCAGAACATCGCCGGTGCACACATCCAACACCGAAGGAGGGGAGTTCACGCTAGGACAGGAGGGCCACACCGCCGCCGCCGCCCACCACCCACAAGCGTCACCTGACCACAAGGCTCCCAAAGCGGCGCCTTCAAGAAGGGAATGGCGCCGAGAGCGCCGCCGCCGCCGCCCAACAAAGTTTGGACTTTCGCCCGGGAGACCTAGGGGAGGGGGGACTGGGAGAATCGGCCCATACCGACACCTCCAAGAAGGGGAACGGCACCAACGGGTGTCGCCGTCGGCGCGGCCGGCCAGGGATTTCGCCCGGAGCAGATCCCCACCACCACCACCAGCACCTCCTGACCGAGAGCCGGCGACCCAGGGTAGCACGGCTCGACCAGGAAGGCCCACACGCCGAACAGGGAAGGAGGGGGCGCCAGATCTCGCGCATCGACAACCGTCGCAGAAGCCACTTCCGCCGCCCTCGACCACCGGAATCCCGCCGCCCACGCGGCCAGGACACCGGATCCATTGTCCGCGCCGCCGCTCGCCACAAAGCCGGCGGTGCCTTGCCAAGGGAGCGGCTGCCTGTATCCAACAAATATTCAAACGCACGAGCTATATGTAAGTCATGTATCCAACAAATATTCAAACGCACGAGCTATATGTAAGTCATCTGATTTTTTTCTCAAATCAATTTCCTGTGGGAAGGAAGGAGACCTGGCCGACGGGCAGAGGCGAGGAAGCATGTTGACATATGGCTCACCGGACAAAATCTAATCACCGGGTAGTCTTTAGAGAGGTGATCAAGGGTGTCAGCAGCGCAACGGTGAGGGGAGAGCGGGGCGGTGAGGCAGCGCAAGAGCAGCAGCAACCGCAGGTGGTGGATCGGTCGGTGGTTGTTGGTTGTTCAGGAGGAGGAAGGACGCTAGAGGTAGAAGATGACGCAGAAGCCGTTCGATGAAGATCCAACGACCGAAAAAAAAAACAAATGCATTTTTGTTTCAAATACTCAGACTTCGCTGTTAAGTACCGTATTGCCCTTTTTATTGCAAGAAGTCACAGTCCTAGACAGAGAAACTGTCTTTATTTTACCAAACTTGGCAATCTCCCTGAACAAACTTGTGATTCGAGTCCATGCATGTTCCCCACAAAATTCATGCGAAATCAGCACCTTTGAAACTTTTCATGAACACATAGCAAATGCAAGATCGAGATTCAAATGTTCAATTCCATGCAACACACCGGCAAAATCAAGCAGGAGATACTTCATTCAATTCGAAAGCAGTTCATAAATGTTTCTGCCTTGCAGATTTCTGAGATTTCAGGGCCTACCTATTAAGTTGCAAATATTCAAGGACAAAGCATCCATGCGGCCATGTCAGTATGCAAGATTTTTGACAATTGCTTTGTCATCTGCTGGAGAACATGAAGAATTCGTTTCGGTACTTCCTTACCAAGGAGAGGCCAAGTGAAGTATATATATGGGTAGGGCACAGTTTGAAACAAGTATTTCTTTGTATAGTATTGTTGCCCTGTATCCAAATCCAGCTTAACACAGACGAACAAGACGCCATGCAAAGGCTGCAGATCAGTCGATTTTCCTACCCTTCACTGCTGCAAAAACTTGTTCAATGCAGTTGTGTCCAATGCTGAAAATTCACTCGCAGCAGCAAGCACTGCAAGTCCGAGCTTCATGGCGTCATTCTTGCTTTGTGCCTGCATGCACATGTGACATGACGGTCAATTTTTTAAAAAGAATGGTGCTTCCTAAGGTTTGACAGTTGAAGAAAAAATGAAGAAAGGACAACCTCAATATTAAGGGGAAGAACCGGATCATGGAGGGATAGCCTCAACAGAAACCAACCACCATATCCAGAAACTCTGACCTGCGTAGCATAGTAATGCAGCATGAAATATTAATCAGTAAAGAACTGAAGATGTACACACCAGCTTCCGGAAACAAGCAAAGATGATCTACGTACGCCTTCATGATTCTTCGGGGCTTTGTGAAGATTTGGGTCTTTGCTGATTACACTCTCCAAATGGTTCAAGATTGATTCTCCATAGTCACGGAAGGACCTGCAAAAAAGAATAAATTCAACCCATGAACTTCATCTGTATTTGATATAAAGTACTCCCTCTGTAAAGAAATATAAGAGCGTACTGAGGGAGTACTTAAATACATCCCTGTAGTCAAGCTTGACTGCCCTTTGTTGTGACAGCATGCAAACTAAATGGGATAACTGGGTAACCCTATTTTCACATGGCTAATTATTCTCCTTCAAATGTGAAACTCTTATAACATAAAACAATCTAAATCAGAGCTTTCCATGGATGTCCTGCAGATGAACTCATAATATTAACACACTGAGACATGCGCTTATGCACAATAGAAGCATGTGACAACTAGAACTCTCAAAGTTAAGCAACAGTTCAATCAATTTTGCCGTGGCAAGTTCAACTGAGGTTCATGCATGCTTCCTATTATAATTATTGCTCCATTTCCATCTAATCTTGGGCTAGTCTTCCATGATACCCCACCTTAACTGACTACTGAATGAAAGTGTGTTTATTTCAGCCAGTAGTCAAGGCCATGGGTAGCATCATTTTCCTGAAAATGGACCGAATGCTGCCGGTTAGAACTTAACATACCCTCCTTTCAAATCTGCATGATTTTGATCAATCTTCAACCTTATCTCCACTGTCACGGCAGCCTCCTCAAGGCCCTCGACCAAATCAGTCAAAACTTTACTACCGATGTTTGGGTTCAATGTTCTGGCACCAGCAAGTTTATTCAGAAGTTTAACCTAAGGCAAAAAATAAAATAAGAGAAGATAAGTATGGAAGCGTGTGCCAGTAAAGAGAGATGGCACTTAAACGTGTCCTCAGGAATATGATATTCCAGTTTTCTTTCCAGGTCAAATGAAATACAGCACGTCCGGAACTACAATGCTATATACTGTTGGAATTAGTCTAGTAAGGAGGAACTATCTAAGAACAGAGGGATACAAATAGCAATGCTTCTGAAGTTGTAGCTATAAGAGATTCAGCTATAACATGCCATAAAGATTCAAAGAGATCTTTTCAAACCAACCAATGTTAAGCATAAAATGCCAACATTTTCATCTGATTCCCATATAATTGCATGGTTCATAAAGTTTCAAGGAATGTAGCAGAACAAACACCCTTACCATCATATATGCTCCATCATCGAGCCAGTGATTCTCTTTCAGTGCTCCATGACCACTTGTTTCCATTGCCAAATGTGATTCCTCACCAGTAGAATTCTAAAATATTCATAATTTGCATTTCATACTACTAGGTATCATGGGACAAATTACAGGGTGATCTGAATCATGAAGAAAGAGCAAACTAACCAGACGAATAGCCTCATCTATTACATTCTTGTATCCTCGCTTGAATCGATGGTGTTTCCCTCCTTGAGCATAAAATAGATAAGAAAATGATCATTTAAGCAAATAAGCACCAAGCTGTAACTAGCACAATACCAAGTTTTCAGTTCAAAAAAAGTATCTACCAAGTTTCTTCTCAATAAATACAGTCAGTCCATCTGATGTCACGCTATCAGTCACAACAGTGGTTCCTGGATGCTAGTAGCAGATCAATGAATTAGTTAAGACACAAGCAACAGAGTAATACGAAACAAAACTGCAGCTCCACAAAATCTTACCTCCTCAAGAACTATGGCAGACATCAAAGCAATTAATCGGTTGCGGTTCAACTCACGTCCACTGGAATCAACAGCAGCTGACCTGCAAAAATCAAGATTTTTAGCATTGATGTTATTACGCATATGCAGAATCTCAGTGGTTATTTTTGCACCTGTCAACATCAGTATCAAATATGATGCCCAAGTCTGCCTTATTATTAAGCACTGCTTGTGTAATGGCTTCCATTGCAGCTTTGTCCTCAGGATTCGGAATATGATTGGGAAACAAGCCTAAATATGTAGTTCATAATGAGAGAAAGGCCACAAAGAGATTAATGGAATGAAGAAAAGATCCAGCTATTACCATCAGGCTCCAGGAATTGGCTCCCATCAGTAACAGCTCCTAATGGTTTTAGTACCTTGTCCTGGTCCAATAACCACAGCAATTCCAGATCCAAATCAAAGGCAATATTAGATAATTTCAGCAGCCCATTTTAAGTATTCAATCGGCATTTTGGCACCAATGCATAAACCCAAGTACGCCGGCGCGGGGGGGGGGGGGGGGGTAGGTAGTTAAGGGGGGGGGTAGGGTAGGGGGGGGGGTGGGTAAACGGGGGGATTAAACAAAAAAAAAAAGAGGAGTGCGTGCAGTTGTGTAAGTTCAAATATGCAATGGACCAATGTACCAACACCTTAGTTAAAGAGATTATAGTGATTCTAAGCATCAACAAATTCTGTCCAATGGGTTATCCATTTCTAGGACAAGTATTTCCGGACGGAGGGAGTAGTATTTTATCATTATTATATGACTTCCTATGTAGTATCTACTGGTCAAGTTCATTTGTATGTATATTCCTAGCCCTGCCCAAAACAACCCATATTTCATTATACTGGAAATGCAAAACAAATAAAAAAAACTTGCAAAACACACAGATGATGATGGCCTTCAATCATGGGAAAATATCAGGTGCTACCGCCCCTTAAATGCTCACGTGCTCCCAACTTTCAAAAAATATATTTAAATGTTCCAAAAAATTCTGATTTTTGTGTGAATGTTTTCAAGACATGTGCCTACAATCTGTAAAAAATTCAAATCCAATGTACACATGGAGAAACAAAAAGGACACTATTCACATATGGATTTGTCCTTTTTGTTTCTCCATGTGTATTTCGAATTTGGATTTGAAATTTTTAGGAGATCAACTTCAGGCTATTGTGTGTTTGTGGGAGGAAATTTGATTGAAGAGAAGCTTGTCCGACATCGTCTGAGATGGTTTGGGCATATTCAACGCAGGCCTCCAGAACCTCCAGTGCATAGCAGACAGCTAAAGCGTGCTGATAATGTCAAGAGAGGTCGGGTAGACCAAACTTGACATGGGAGGAGTCCGTAAAGAGAGATCTGAAGGACTGGAGTATCAGCAAAGAACAAGCCATGGACAGGGGTGCGTGGAAGCTAGCTATCCATGTGCCAGAACCATGAGTTGATTGCGAGATCTTATGGGTTTCAGCTCTAGCCTAACCCAAAAGACAGTTGTGTCTAGATCAACAGCAGAAGCTGAGTATAGAACATCATTATCTCAAGGATTGAGTGAGATGCTCTGGGTGAAGAACCTACTGGGCGAGTTGAAACTTTTGAGGAAGGGACCGTTGAGAGTGTGGTGTGGCAATGAGTCAGCTATAAGCATTGTCAATAACCCAGTTCAACATGATAGGACAGGACAGAACATGCAGAAATTGATCGCTTCTTCATTAAGGAGAAACTTGATGCTGGGTTCTTCAGCCTTACTCATGTCAGCTCTGGGCAGCAGATTGCAGATTGCTTGACAAAGGGACTGGAAACAAAGGATTGTAACTTGGCATGTGACAAGATGGGGTTGATAGATATCTACCACCCATCTTGAGGGGAAGTGTTGAACCGGTATGGGCCTGGCCCATCACCTCTTAGGCCCAAGTGGACTCTCTAGTATAAGCATCCAGGAGGGCTCTCTCCCAGCCACGAGACCTAGCCGCCAGCGCCGACACACACGAATGAGAGCAGAACAGGTATGCTCCATCTCGTACTCAACATGTTTTCTTCCCCCTATGTGCAAGGATTGGGTTGAAACAAAAATAAACTCACAGGCCAACATGTGGCCTTGACCTCTATAGGACACTGTCCGAACACTCAATGACAATTGTGGTATGAATATGTTGTGAACCTCGATTCACAATGGGATAACTACCGTGCTGAAGATAAGCAGACGACGTGGCTGTGAGGGATTGGGTAGACATAGGTTGGTACGAGAGAATAACTAGGAGAGATCAAATTGACTGTTCTTGCTTGCCTCAACCCAAGATACATGGTAATGGTATGCTTATATAGTACTGTAGATGCTTAACCTTGACCTTCCTAATACAATGGGACTCCTTATAGACCTATGCTAATACGAACTCCCATCTCAACACCTAGCCTACCAAATCTGCTAGCGCACTCCTCTCTGTTTGGACTCCCACCTGGACCTGGTAGTCCACAACAAAATTAGTCTGTTATTACTACATACCACAGCAAACCCAAACTCATGCAGATAGATTTATCGAAATCAAAAATTTATGTTCACTGAGTCAGCCATAAGCACATATTCTAATAATTTGAAGTAACAACCTAATATTTCACCAGGGCTCATATTCGCCCTGGGAAAAAAATCCGGTTTCTGCTGGCAACCAGATTGAGTGGATATGACTACAAATTCAAAACCAGACAATCTTTTTTTTAATGCTAAGTTCAAATTCAGAAAACTTAATGTTTTGGATAATCTGTTGTCTTATATGGGAGTAACAATTAAGTTGAAATAACTAAACTTCTGTTTCTATTAGAATAATGTGTCTATAATATTGCATAAGAAAACTGAGAAAATATTCAATAGACTTGTCGATCAGTTGGCCGAAGGTAAGGATAGAATGCACAACACAAAAACCCGGACTGAAAAAACATACTGCTACAGAACAAGTAGGAGTAAACACATTACCACAAAAAAGCCACCTGCTCCATTCCCTGCATCAACAACTATGTGCAGTCCCTCCAATGGTTTCTCTAAGACCAAATGGACAAAAATATAAGCATAGAAAAAGTCATTTTCCTTCATATTTATCTTTTTTATATTCAATCATTTCACAGTTTGCTATCAGATTAATCTTCCACATAGGCAATAGTCACATATTTGAATACAAATAGAATGTGAGATACATGAACCAGTAGCTTTCTAATGAGCAGATAAAAAGGTATATGAATAGTAGAAATTGACATGTGTAATGCATCCGAGAAATGTGGATTGTAAAATAACAATAATACTTATGCCCCCTTCATTTTTATATACACCGCATAGGGGTGCAGAGCGGTGTCCCGCAAAGACCCGCCAAAGAGCCAAATAGTATAAATTAGTATAACACACTCTACTTCAGCTGGAACTATTTTTTCTAATTTTGCATATGAAGCGGGCCGGGTTCAGGCGCCTAACTCCGCATGTTAGCTTTAACTGAAGTAAACTTTATAAAGTTTGACCAAGTTTATGGAAAATAATATGAACATTTACAATAACAGATCTATATGATGTGAAAATATATTCAGTGTTGAATCCAATGGTATTGATTTGGTATTGTGTACTCCCTCTGTTCCTAAATATAAGTCTTTGTAAAGATTTCACTATGGACCAGATACGAAGCAAAATGAGTGAATCTACACTCTAAAATGCATCTATATACATCTGTATTTGGTCCATAGTGAAATCGCTACAAAGACTTATATTTAGGAACGGAGGGAGTATGTTTTATAGTTTTTCCTATAAACTTGGCCCAAGTTTATACAAAAGCCAATATGCGGAGAAAATAAAAACGGAGGGAGTATAAGATAGAATAAAGCATATAATATTAATAATTAATATCACAGCAACTAGGACCAAGCAAAATATAAATAGAATGTGAAATTCATCAGCAAAATAATTTATTTATTGAGCGCATGAAATTTATATACGTAATGACAATGAGAAATCAATCAATGGCGGAAATAAAAACATCAGATATGCAAAGCAAAGGCAAGAAATCAAATGTGATCGAGCATAAATTGCCTAATGAATCAAAATGCAGTACAAAATAAGCATATGATGAACACCTTTGTTTCCAGCAGATTTACGAACTGCTTGCACTAGATCGGAAGCATAAAGTGACATGTAGTCCACATGAGTCACAACACCGGTCTGTTCTTGTTTGCCACAATGCGCAGATTCCTCGTATATTCTAGAAGCCCGCTCCAATATATCTTTAATATCAGTCTTATTTAGACCACCATCACTAGTAAAAAACTTGAAACCATTCCGATTGTAGGGTAAATGGCTCGCTGTACAGAACCAGTGAAAAAATTAGTGAGCCTATATTTAACAAAACTTTAAGAAATGAAGTACAAATGATCTATAAACTAGTGCAGAGTTGCAAAACGTTGCTGTCAGAATGAGGACACATGCACATAAGATATATAAGGCCTCTTGCAGTGGGTAGTATCGTAACGCAAAATACCACTTTAGTTACTACCTTCCCATTGCATGGCATCATAGTGCTACATTGTTTATTCATTTGTAGAATCTAAATGTGAAATTGTGACTGTACAATATCTATTTGCCATTAAATTTCCTTCTTCTGTGTGATATGATACTACTATCACCTCTCATCTTCAACTGTAGTGCCACATCATCTTAATGATTACATGGCACTGCATGATACTTGTGTATGGGTTCCTGTCCCATTTCTTTTTCTTAATATAATGATAAGCAGATCTCCTGCGTGTTAAAAAAAATGCAGTGGGGGAGGCCTAATCAGAAATTCAGAATACATAGGTTCCAGTGAAGAATAAGACAATCACGTAAACGATTTTCTGCGCAACCATCTAGTGAGAACACCATCTAAACAATATATTTATCAGTCTTTTCTTTTCACTCTCTTGTTTAACCCATAATACCATTAGCATCAAATTCGTATATATGACACAACACTAATATGTCAGATTTGAGTTTAGTAGATCTGTTTGTACCACAATAGAAATACTGAAGATCCTGGTAATCAATGGCTAAAGGTTCTACAGGAATCACCACTGTTGGTAGGCAGCCAATGGCTAGAGGTTTACAGGAATCACCACATGTTGTGGTACTACCATACTGTTGTCAGACGCATGGTATTTCATACTTTTAATCTCTTTGGATTCCAGATCTAAGCCAAGTATAATAACATCAACAGTGTAATTTGCATTATTTTTGCCACCTTCTACGATAGTGTTGAGGGGTAAGATTGTTGCAGTGCGAGCAAGTGTCGTCATTGACAATAGTTAAGATAGGTGTATAAGGCAGCCGTGGGACAGGTCACCGTATACTTGCGAGAATCAGAACGATGTTTGGCCATGACTCCCAATCGAGCAAGACATAATCCCATAGAAGGGTGTGACCTCTAGTACAAATCCGTCGACAGGGTAAGCTTTCCTTGTGAAGTTACCGTCCGAGCCTAGTGCTCGGAGAAAATTTCATTCGACCCAGATCGCCTGAATGGATCGCCTCGAAGAAGCTTTAGATGAGGGCACTTTGCTTCATACATGCAAGGAATGAGTTACAAGTGACCTCCAATGCATTTGGTCGGGAGGGAAAAGTAGGGGGTTGAGTGAACTTTGCCCTCTAGGTTGTTGCCGAGGTTGGGAGCCCTGGTTGAGGAGAAGCAATGTGCGTTCATCACCAAACGCTACATACATGATAACTTCATGTTGGTTCAGCAGACGGCAAGATATCTGTGTTAAGGAGTATTAGTATTGGTCTAGATGTCCGTATTAATCTAGATTTCGTTCTTTGTACCCCAAGTCTACTGTACCATATATTTGCCCCATGAGTTATGCAATACATCCAAGTTGCTCCTCTAACATGTTATCATTAGCCCAGATTTAGGGTTTTCTCATGTCGCAACTCACGCCTCGATCGATGTTTTCTGGTCTCCACCTCTCCCGATCGATTGTGTTCAATTTCCCATCAACTCTTCGTCGATTTTCTTCGGTCTCTACATCAAATCATCACCTAATCGATCTCCACCACCTATTTAGATCAATCATTGTCGCTTACTCTTCTCATGAATCCACCGGCCCGAACGATCAAGGCATCCCCATCGTCTGATTGAAGGCGGGAGATCGAGCACCTCCTCCCTGATTAGTTTGGGCCCCGACTGAATTGGGTTTGAACTGAATAGGCCCCAATTGGATCTGGATTTCGTCGCCACCCTCACTTCGGCCTTCCACGAGCGCTTCCTACACTCGTCCATCTGCAACCGAGTCACCTCCAACCAACCAGCCGCGCACAGATGTCTCCTTCGGGGAGTCACGTCATCAGACGCGTGCCGACCAACTATACATTGTATATATATACTGGCCTTTGGCCCCAGAAAATACAAGTTGCATATTTCCTAACATGGCATTTGAGCCCTAGGTTATTTTTTCACACACGCATCAAATCACACGCCGTCGCCATTGACTTTCCGGCCACCGCTGCTTCTTCCCTCGCCGTTGCCGTACCTCCAGCTGCTGCTCCACCCCGCCACCTCCGATCCACGCGTCATTGCCCGATCCACCTCCAATTCACGCCCGATCCTGCTCTGCTGCTGCCCTCCGCCACCCGCGCCCGCCTCCTGCCACTGTGATGCGACCTGGCCGTCGTCCACCCTGATCACCCGCCCTAGTCAATCCGCCCGTCCATGCAGGCGTCACTCTGCCCGCCGCCTTGCCCGTCTGCGCCGGCTTGTCCCTCCCTTTCCATGGCTGGACCGCTCCGGGACGGCTGCTCCCGTAACAGGCGCATGTGTCCTTCCGTGGCATGCGACAGCGTGCTATCCACACCATCTGCTGGCCTTGTGTTCGGCTTCTTCTCTGTTGGCTTCCTAAGACATGTGCAAGGCTGCACTCGGTTGTCTCCTGATTCAGATTCGAGCCAACTTGTTTGTTTCTCCTGTAAGCTTTGCTAGCGTTGCTGATTGGTGACGTCCTCTTTTGTGCTGTTAGCCTTCTCTGTCCAGCCCGTGATTCTTTCTACCTGGTTCCAAAAAAAAGTCTTCGTCCACGGGTACTCATCTTCCTCGCCGCTGACTTTTGATTTTTGATGGTGTTCCTTGGTGCTTGGTGCCCGTCAGCCAGTGACATCGTCCCCTCCGACGTCTTCCGCAGGCTGTGCTGGTCGCTTTATAGCGACTCTTCTCTCATGACTTCCACCAGTGATGATGGTCACTCTACACCATCTTTGAGGGTCATGGTGGTCGCTCTTCTTCGACACCTCTCGCGATCCCCACACAGTGATTGTCGCTCTACATCGATTCCTCTCATGAGTTTCACCAACAGTGCCGGTGCATATCGCTCCATGGACTACGCCTCGCACACGCACCTTCCCTTGACCTCGTCTACCCCATCAGCTTCTGCAGAACCTGTTGATGGAGAACCAGAAAAGACTCCTTCACTGAGCAGGAGATTGCGCGACCTCGATGCCTGCTAGCGGTGCCAGCGGCGTCTTCTGGTTCTCCATCAACAGGTTCTACTACCGACTCTTCTGGCATCGTGACACCACCCTCTACATAGGCTTGTACATCTGTGGATTCCTGATACTGTAGCATCTTTTCATATGACTCATGATTCATCCACTATGTCCTCCATTCAACCTCGATTCTCCTACTCATTTTCTTACCGCTGATGGCACCACATGTTATGGATGCAACTTATCTCTATTGCATAGCCCACAGAGCATATGACTCACGGCACAAGGAAACATAGCCTAATAAGGACTCCTAGACTAATACTAATACTCCTTAAAAGAACCTCAAATGCAAAGCGTATGCAAAGTAGCATTGCATTTGAAGTGTAACACCAGAAAAAAAATGATAATACAAAATCAGCGTCTTGAGAGTGTCGTCGTAGCACGAAGACTTCAAGATCTATCGAGTCAAGACAAAGAGGATAACAAAGAAGATGGCGCATCAGAGGAAGACACCGCTTCAATAGAAGATACAAGAGAAGTATCGAGAGAAGATGGGTTGTCAAAAAAGATGGCACATCAAGAGAATGAAGCATTGCGCAAAAAAACCATAGCCCAAGAAGGGCGGTGAAAGAAGCTTGGCGGCAAGAGAATGGGTGTAGATCAACAATGCAAAGAGGGCCACAAAAATCCTATAGAAAGGACAATGACCAGAAAAAGGCTGAAGGACAAAGGTATGATGGACTCGCATGACATGAGAAACACAATATATCAACGGATTTGGTGTACGCAGTGGAAATAAGAGAAAACTACAAAGCACATACTAGACTAGATGCGATGGCAACAGAAGAAAATCATGGTGCCTGTTAAGCTTCATGCACTAGCCAACGCAACCAAAAGTCCGAACTAATGAAAAGGGCTAGGCAATCCACATAGCTTAAGAGGCCTGTACGTGGACACAAAGGGGGGCAGCAGCAATTTTTAGATAAATTGCGAAAGCCAGGACTTGAACTCAAGACCTTAGCTCGGATACCATGTTAAGCTTCATGCACTAGCCAACGCAACCAAAAGTCCGAGCTTCATGCACTAGCCAACGCAACCAAAAGTCCGAACTGATGGAAAGGGCTAGTGCAATCCACATATACTGTAACACCCCCTCTCACGTGTGACGGGGAAGATAAGTCACCGGAAGAGAGCGACGGCGCGCGAAACTCACGTATGACTCAAGAGGCCTATACGAGGGCACAAAGGGGGGAGTAGCAATTTTTGGATAAACTGCGAAAGCCAGGACTTGAACTCAAGACCTTGGACTCTAATACCATGTTAAGCTTCATGCACTAGCCAACGCAACCAAAAGTCCGAACTAATGGAAAGGGCTAGTGCAATCCACATATACTATAACAGTGCCGAGGGCCAATACCAAGCAGAGTTGTCGTGTTGTGCTGCAACTCATGTCTGGCGGCTAGATTGTTGACTCTGGTTATAGGGTCATTCTCAAATTTGACTCTTGTTTCATAAAGGGTCGTCATACGGGTGCTGGCCCCCACCGCCGTAACTCTCAAGGCCTCTGGGAGCTTGACTGGCTTCACCTTCCCTCCGCTGCCAGCACCACCAGTCTCCCCGCCTCTGTTGCCTCATCTACCGACTCTTTTCGGCAGTGGCATCATGTCTTGGTCACTTATGTCGCTCTCATCTCTCATCCTTAGTTCGACATGGTCTTCTTGGATACGTCTTCGGTGGTGTGTCTTTAGACTGTTAGGGTTGTCGGCTTGGCAAACAAGTTCAACTACCTTATCCTCATAGCGACATTGTGTCTCTATGTCCCTTCGATCTTGTTCACTCTAATGTTTGGGTCCAACTCCCTTTGCCTCGAAAGGAGGCCATCGCTACTATATTATCTCTATAGATGATTTCTCTCAATGCACCTGGATATATTTTATGTCTTCTTGTAGTGGGATCTTATCTATCTATAAGAATTTGCCGCCATGGTTCATACTCGTTTTTTCACACCTATTCGTGTCTTTCATGCAAATTCTGTTGCTGAGTATATCTCTCGTTTGCTGCACGGATTCTTTGCTGAGCAGGGCACACTTGCTCAGTTCTCTTGTCCTGGTGCTCATGCTCAGAATGGTGTTACTGAGCACAAGCAACCCTTCTAGAGACAGCTCGTGTGCTAATGATTGTCACCTTTTTTTGCCTCACTTCAGCGCTGAGGTTGTTTCCACTTCAACCTCTCATCAACATTCAGCCATCCTCTGCTCTACATGGTGGCATTCCCTTTTCAGTGTTTTTTTACCATTCACCTGACTATTCAGCACTTCACTTGTTTGGTTGTGTTTGTTATGTTCTTCTTGCCCCCCTCCCCCCCCCCCTCTCGAACGCCCCCCCTTGAACGCACCAAACTGACCGATGTCTATCAAATGTGTCTTCTTAGGATACAGTGATGAGCATAAGGGCTATCGTTGTTGGGATTGTCGGTCGTCGGATGCATATTTCTCAGGATGTGACTTTTGACGAGTCTCGTCCCTTCTACCCGTGTCCATCCTCCTCGACCTTTTCAGTGGTGAGACTTTCCTCACTTTTCCCGACACACCTATCACTGTTGTTGAGCCCTTGTCCACCCATCCCACTGCTCCTACTTCTCCGACTATCGTAGAACTGACGCCGCCATCTCCTATGGTTTCCTCACCTCGCTCGTCACGGGATTCTGCACCTTCATCCCCGGTGGCTCCTCGTCCCCATCACCTGAGTCTATCCAGGTGATTCCTACTCATTCTTCCCTCTTTTCCTCACCTATTATACTTGTCGCCCGCGTGTTGTGGATGAGTCTACTGATGAGCCATCTACTTCCGATGCGCCCATCTTCCTCGTCTCAGCCTACTTATGGCTTACGCCATCACCCGCTTCCGCTTGTTGACCGCTATGGTTTTTCTAGCACTGATATTCTTGAGCCGACTTCTTATCGTGATTTTGTTGTTCAACCCGAATGGCAGCTTGCGATGCCAGAGGATATTGCTTCTCTTGAGCGTACCGGCACGTGGGGTCTTGTTTCGCTTCCCCCCGTGTCTATCCCATCACTTGGTCTACAAGGTTGAGTCACTCCGATGGTTCTCTTAACCGATGCAAAGCTCATCTTGTGGCTTGTGGCTTGTGGCTTTCAACAGGAGCATGGTCATAATTATTTGTACACTTCCTGATGTGGCCTCTTTTCGCCATTCGTCCATGTCTCAGCTTGATGTTAAGAATGCATTTCTGAATGGTGAATGGTGAGTTGCGTGAGGAGGTTTACATGCAACCATCACCTGGGTATTATGTTCCTGATGACATGGTCTGCCGTCTTCGCTGCTCTCTCTCTATGGCCTTAGGCAAGCCCTTGTGCCTGGTTTGATAGTTTCGCCTCCGTGGTGACTGTCGTTGGTTTTTCGGCGAGTGCTCATGATCCTACGTTGTTAGTCCACCTTTTTGCTTGTGGTCAGACTCTTCTTCTATATGTTGATGACATGATCAGCACTGGCGACGACTCTTAAGTACATCACCTTTGTGAAAGCACGTCTTAGTGCGCAGTTTCTTATGTCTGATCTTGGTCCTCGCCGCTACTTTCTTGGGGTTGAGGTTTCTTCTACCTCTGATGGCTTCTTTATTTCCCAACAAAAGTATATCCGGGATTTCCTTGCTCGTGCTGCTCTTATTGATGGGCGCACTGTTGAGACTCCCAAGGAGCTCAATGTCCACCTCTGTGCTTCCGATGGTAACCCCTTGTCTGATCCGACGCATTATCACCATCTTGTTGGGAGTCTTGTCTATCTAGTTGTCACTCGTCTGGATATCTCCTATCATGTCCATATTTTGAGTCAGTTTGTTTCTGCTCCCACTTCGGTTCACAATAGTCACCTTCTCCGTGTTCTCCGATATCTTCGTGGCACAATCTTTCACCGTCTTTTCTTTCCCCGCTAAAGTTCATTACATCTTTAGGCCCATTCGGATGCTACGTGGATTAGTGATCCTTTGGATCACTGTTCACTTTCTGCTTACTGCGTATTTTTTGGTGGTTCTCTCATTGCCTGGAAGACAAAGAAACAGACTGCAGTTTCCCGTTCGAGTGCAGAGGCTGAGTTGTGAGCTATGGCTCTTTTGATGGCAGAGATGACTTGGTTACGGTGGTTACTTCAGGAGTTTGGTGTTTTTGTCACTACACCTGTGCTGCCCTTGTCAGACAGTACAGGTGGTGCTATTAGTATTGCACGCGACATGAGCTCACCAAGCATATTGGTGTTGATGCTTCTTTTGTGCATGCTGGTGTGCAGGATCAGGCTACTCTATAGTATGTGCCTTCCGAGTTACAGTTGGCAGATTTCTTTACGAAGGCCCACATTAGCGCGACATGGATTTTATCTCTCCAAACTCAGTGTTGTGGATCCACCCTGAGTTTGAGGGGGGTGTTAAGAGTTATGTTATGTTTCCATGTAGCCTGTATAGTTTCCCCGTAGTATAAGGGGTGTTAAGAAATGCCGTTTGGCCCCCCAGGAAATACATGTTGCATATTTCCTAACAGTATGCCCTGAAAGAACGAAGTGTTTGTGTGTGATTTCGTTGTGGTAATGGACAGTGGCACTAGGAGAGATCCCAGGGTGAAGTCGTGCCGTGTTTACACTGTTAGTAGTGTTAGGGAAAAAATCTGGTAGAAACCAATGGGCCAGATAAAAGTTGTGACTGCATGAATATGCACTTGCTGAGATGGGTAAATTTCAAATAAATAAAGAGCAATAAAAATAGTCAAATAGTGTCAGCAGGCAACAATACATATAATTGGTAGAGGAACTGATTACTGATATATACAAATGCTTGATTGTGATGGAGCATACTAAACTGGGAATAGTACCTGTTATCATTATGCCTCCATCTGCTGGGCCATGATGTATCGCATCTTCGGTAAGTGTGCTGTTGAACATTGCCGGTGTTGAAGCCAATCTATATATAACACATTGTCAGAACTGAATACTGAGAAGGATATTGCTCATCTACTTAACATATTTTCAAATATTATTAATTATTTTTCATCACAGTTAGCTTGCCGTCGGAGGGCTGCTCTTAAGTCATGCCGGTATGGGTTTCTTATGTGCTTGTCTCTGGAAAAGGATTTGTCTCTAGTGTCCATTTTGCTAGGGTCATCCGCTGCTTCAACTGGGATCATGCCGGGTATGGGTTTCTTATGTGCTTGTCTCTGGAAAAGGATTTGTCTTGTGCAATTTATAAGGCACGGATGCCACATGAATCATATTGTTCATTCTTTTGCAGAACATGCCATCAGAGAAGATTTAATATTATTTTGTTGACACTTTAGTAGATGCATAGACATAGTAGCATAGACCTGAATAACTGTAGCTGAATGCATAACCAAGAGTAGACATGCACACATACATACATGGAATGCTGGATCAACTGGATGGCATATTCTCGGCTCACCACTTTACATACGGGCAATATGGACGTTCTCTTGATTTAACACCCTTGGACGGCAAGTTAACAGCGATAGCAAACAATGAACGCTATTTGAAAATGGATTGCATGGAATGAATAAGGAGTTATTCTGGTGGTATCTGACAGGATAGGGTTTTATATACTGGTAAATAAGCAATTTTGTCTTGGATATTTGACTGATTTGTTGGCATGACAGAGTAGAGAGGTCACATTTATGGAGAGCTCAAACGAGCAAACCCCTTGGAACAGTTAAAAGTGAGTTTATAGCTTCCCAAGAACGGATGTATGAAAGTGAGTTTCTAGATTCCCAATAATGGATGTCTACCCTTGCAATAGAAAAAGGATGTGTGCAGATTCTAAGTACAAAAAGATCTCACATGACAAAAAAAATCAGATTGTCTCTGTGTTTTTGGTCCCTGCTAGAGTTTATACAACACAGAAGATCTCATATCTTGAATGTAAGCAAAAAGAAGTTTGAACTCACCCAAACTGTAGAACATCATGTCCGACAGCAGTGATTCCATGAGTAACTGCATTCTGAAAACAATTACTATTCAATATTCAATAGTCAAATAATTATCCAAATGATACTTATGAACTTTGTTTGGGTGGGGAGGGTAGCGAAATTCCAAATGAAATTGTTGATCAGTTTAAGCATCAGAATGCAGGTGATACTTATGAACTTTGTTTGGGTGGGGAGGGTAGCGAAATTCCAAATAAAATTGTTGATCAGTTTAAGCATCAGAACGCAGGTGATACTTATGAACTTTATAGGCACAAAGGATATCAAAACAGCAGCAACCAACATGACCATCATAAATTTGTATCATTCAAAAATCCTGCAAGCAGAGAAGGCAGACCTAGACCTGTCCTGAAGCTGTTGAGGAAATGTAGCTGCAATCTAATCACACTTTTAACACTTCCCTTACTTCCTCTGATGTCTAGGCTCCATCAGGCCTATCCATCTATGGTGTATACTTAAATGTGTGCCGTGCATGATTATTTGTCTTAAAATTGCGATAGACATGTTCCGAACTCTGGACCTATTGGCTCTGCTATCATAGTTCATCCAGAACCTTAAGCTTTTAAGGAAATGTGAGCGATCTACTCAAACTTAACAACTAAGGATGTAAGTATTTAAGCATGCACATCTACAAATAGGGTTCTACTCAGATTTCAAACTTTAAGCTTTTTTTAGAGGGAGTGTGCGCGTAGGGTGGTACTACCAATTCCCAATTAATTCCCAGAGCTCGAACATGTGATGAGAATTCCACCTCCAACACAATAACAGCATGCCAGCTACCCAATGAGCTGAAGATAAAAATCGGTCACCATATGTTATCAAATTCGACAGAAATTACCCTAGTTTCTCGGCTAACTCTTGAAATGACCGGAAAGTCCAAACCATGACTTGGTGGAACATGGTTTTGGTCTAATAATGGCTTAAGTAAGAATACATAAATAGAAATAATAAATTTGACAAAAATGCACACAGGACCTTGTGGGTCCTTTTTTTAAATGCGTAGAAATCAGGCACCTGCAATTTATGAGCAGAAATTCGTGAATCATGTCCAACAGAGATTCTTAAACGTCTCAAGCCATCCGCTTTCTTCTTGTTTAATAACCATGCAGCAAATGCAGCAGCTATAGCTTCGGCGACCAGCTCCGTGAGATTGACAGGCTCACCTTCAACCCCAGCAATAGCAACACCACGAATATCACTGTAAAACAAAATAGTCTGTATAAAAGAAGTTGATTTTTCTTTGTAACATATCATACATATGAACACCCATATCTAGAACATCTTTGAAACTGTCCATCAAATGCCTCTTCAGGTTTCTTAACGAACGTGAATAATACACTAGTTTCAACAAATTAGACGACTCTAAAAAGCTAATTTCAAATGGGAGTCGACTTTGTACTGCCATATTTTGCATTATGCGAGTACAATATTAATTCACAAGAATCATATCATCCAATCACAAAGAAATCACTGGAAGCAATATAATATTTCAAAGAGTTTATCCAACACAACCATTGATGCATGATAACGGCATTATACCTGAGAAATGCTTGATGAAAATAAAGTTATGGAAAGCTGCAAGACATATGCACCCATTCGACGGAGCAGTAAAGACTTTGGGTGTCGAATGTCACAATCATTGTTTGTGACGCAGTTCATGCCAAAGAAGGAAACCACTGCTAAGGATGACATGCTAAACCTCACATATACCACACAAGTTGGCAATATGGTGTACTGTTCTGCTAACTGATGACAAGTTGACCCGCTGATCAAGCAGGAACTATGCACTGATGCATGATTATATGTATGGGTTAAAACATGGTTGGACACCCACAGACACTTGCATCCCCTTCCCACTTTTTTGGGTTATTAGGGGTTTTATTCCGACATATCGTGCATGCCACCTCTCTGTAAAATAAAGTATCCCTTGCATTTGGCAGCGAAAGTATCAATGAGTACTCTTGCTTTGGCAAACACTACTTTTCCATAGTAATTTTGAAAATTAGATTTCACATATCTGCTATTTAATGTGATATATGACTGTACTAATATATCTCTGAATATTGCAACATATATGTAGATGTAGCTGTTTTCCATTGTGTACTCATATCTTTGCTGGGTCAATATGTGCAGAATACTTTTTAAGAAAAATGTGTATGGAAAGTTGCTTACTGCTAAAAGGCGAACTAACAGAAACAGTCCGACAAGCATCGATTCTCACCCAAGGATTGGGATACAGAATCTTGTCTACATAATAGATGGCCTAAACACAGCAGAGTAGACAAGCAAATGTAGATATCAACAATACTTAATTGGCCATTTCTGTGAATTACCAAAGCAACTAAATTAAATATTCAATAAGAAAAAAAAGGGATTGAAAAGCTTATGCACGCCATTGTCTATTGACAAACATATTTCATTGCTTTTGGAAAAACACCAAGGAAATAAAGTACATGTTTTGTTACCATGCATACAGCAAAAAAGAAAAATATACAGTCTCCCTATAAGAATTAAGAGCATGCAACGTCAAGGAGAGCATCATACAAAGTAGAAACCTTGTTATACCTGCCATTTTGGAGCTTGAGAAGATCAACCTTGTCAATGGACAAGACATCACTGGCACCTTGAGTAGCTGTAATGAAAGTTATGTAAGAAAGTTTTCAGAATTTCGCATGAGCATACATGGCACAGCAGAAACTATCTAAAACCAGTAACCAAGCTATGATCTGACATAAAATAATTGAAAAATAAGCCAATATTTGACAGACACACCATATTGAGCGGGTAAAAAAAACCTACGTAAACTAATAACGATCAGTGAGAGCCTAGAACAGACCATTGCAGCTAATATTTGCTTGTTTCCCGAAGCTAATCCATGCTGTTGATGTGGTATTTAACCACTTGGCTGAAGTATCAGCTAATGATAATCTACACCCCTGGACGGAATGCATGCTGCGGGTATTGAGGGCACAAAAATCAGAGGTATATCTTGTGTTGTGCCTAGTCCGTGGACCATCTTGTGCCAAGAATGCATTTTGTATGGCCTTCGCTGATAATGCTGCACAAATGTCCAAATCTATCAGCTTCTTCTATTCTTATGACAGTGCACAAGATAATTGCTTATTTGGGTCATTTATAGCATAGTTTTGTTCCACAAAATATACAGAAATATTTGTACTCTCTCATTTCTCAAATATATGGTACAAGAATATAGGCATGTGTGAAACCATACCCTATATATTACTCCAGAACCTATTTGGCAACTAATTAAAGAAGGGATGCACGGGCTAAGAATTGAGGAAATCTCCTTTGAAAGATAAAATGCTTATATCTAGGAATAAGATTAGAATGATAGAATACTTAGATTAAGGAACAATCAAACTGTGTATTTTTCTTGAAGCCAACATTCAGTTTAAAACTGGAAGTGGAATTTCATTCACAGCAAACTAGAAACATCTTCAAATAAAAACAATATTGGCTAAAAAGCAAGTTTAGACATTAGGGGAACGAACTATCAAGACTCATTGATGAAACACACTCCATCTTTGGACAATATCTTTTATGTTTTCCATCTTTTCTATTTCAACCATACCCACAACAACTGAATATTATTTGGTGAGATGAAACATCATAACATATTGACAGCTCACATGAACCACTAGCTGAATCTCGAAATATAATGCTTAACAACAACTATCATAACACCACGAAATATGGTCCATATGGATCTTTTTCTGGGCCCAAAGGTACCCACAGAGAGCTGCCAGCAAAAAGAAAGGCCCTAAATTTTGCTGTTAGTCTTCATCCACGGTGGTTTTCCATGAAAACAATGAATTTCACCAGTCGTTCAAGTTTCTTATTTTCTTTTTTTGACAAGCAGTGATTGAATCAGTTTAAAAGTTCAGTTAGGTATAACTTTGACTGCCGAAAGTTAGTCCTTCAGTCGAAGAGGCAAGCAGATAAAACCAACAATTCTTACATTCATCAACCCAAGGAAATTTTGCCATGCCCCTAATCCCACTAATCTATTCTCTCCTACACATTGGGCTGACGTGGATATCCACCCGTTCCATCGGTCTAAATAAACCCTTCTACGGTTGGAAAATAGAAGCGGTGGCCAATCGGAAACTTCACTTGGCTCCCTTCTATTCCGAATACGCCCCCGAATCCCCCACACGGCGCGGGACAACGAACGGCAATCCTTTCTACGGCCATGGATTCCGCCCGCGCTTCCCTGGCTCTACGCTTCTGCCCTTCACGGACCGGTCGGGGCTTGCGGCAACGGATTCGAATACGGGATACGGTTCAATTCGATCGGGCAGATCAACGAGAGTAGGTGTTGTACGTACTGCAGGGTGTAAGGAGGAGGATGCGAATCACTGACCGGCCATGGATGTGAGGAGGAAGAGCTCGCGGGAAGCCGGCTTTGCTGTGCGTATGCGCGGACGGCGTGCACGAGGAGTGGAGGCCAGCGAGGAGGGTTTTTTTCTGCGGGGAGGGGGGCAGGGCTGGGAGTTGGGTTGTTGGATACTTGGATCAGATCGAACATCTCAAGGTGCGCGGCACCGTCGATATAAGATCCACAACCTGGTTGTTTTATTTTTTCTCTTTTTAGAAGCCACGCCGCAACTTGATACGCCTCTGTCGTATCTACTAAAACATCATATATTTAAGGACGGAGGAAGTACATTTTATATAATCAAAAAAATAAGAGGAGAGAAATATAAGATCCACAATCTGAGACCTCGATTGATGGTTTTTTTTTTCATACAAAAGACGGATCTAGCATAAATATTCATAAAAAATACAAAGCGCCATAAACATAATAAAAATTAAAGTAAAACAATTGTTTGTCCTTAGCATAATTAAGGATTGGGCCACTTGATGCACAATTGCACTTTTGTCACTATTTGGAGCATTTTTTCACTATTTGAAACTTTTTACAGTGAAATGTTACTGATTTCCACCAATTAATTCCTTCTGCTCCTTTTTTTTTACGAAAAAGCAGTAGATTGCTGATTTTCATTGATGTAGTGGTAGAAGAGAACAGTTACAGTGGCTGAGCGGGAATGAAAAAGGAAGAAGGAAAAAAAAAGCGGCCTAGCGAGGCGCCAGCAGCCTCGCGTAAATACACTGGCCTCTACCAGGATTCATGGTGGTTCGAAGAAGGTGGTCATTGGGGCTAAGCCCGCTTGTACTCACGTTCTGGCCTCGTCTATGATTCTGGAGTGTACATGGGCCGCCGTGCTAGCTTTAGCATTGAAGATCCGCTTGTTTCTCTCCTTCCAAATGCACCAGGATAGCAGGCAAGTGGCTCGCCATGTAGCCCGGCTTGCACGCGGCAGCGATCGTGTCTGATTGCGGAACCGCGATCGGAGGCGGTTACCCGTGAGCGTAGGCATGTTGGAAAAGGGGCTTCCCAACGATTGAGTCGTTTTGTGCCAGACTTGTGCAGAGAAAGGGCAGGTCGCGACAAGGTGGTGCGCTGTCTCCGATGCCCCGCGGCAAAGCGCGCAAATCGGGTCGTGAGGTATTTGCCGGTGTTGAAGATTGTCCGCCATGAGGCATTTGCCCCGCAGCAGGATCCATGCAAAACATTTGGCTCGTGGCACCGCCTTGGCCGACCATATGATTTCCTTGTCGTTGGTTGGGATGGCCCCTTGGAACATCATCCGGTATGCCGAGGCGGCGGAGTATTTTCCATCTGCCGTCCACTTCCAGCGCAAGGAATCCGATGAACCCTCCTGCGAAGTGATGCCCGCCGCCACCTCCCAGAGCTCGCATAGCTGGTGCAGCACTGTCGCGCTGGGGTTTGGCTTGACATAGGTCAGCCAGGCATTGCCCTCGAGTGTCGTCCTGAGGGTTAGTCGCCGTCCGTTGCAGTGCGCGAAGAGCTCAAGCCATCTATCAGCCGGCCTGCACCCTTGTGCCCAGTGTGCGCCCCAGAAGTTTGTTCTCCGCCCGTCGCCAATGATGATCTCCGTGGAGGCTCTGAATATGGATTCGGCAGTCGGATCATGTGGCATGACCAAATCCCGCCAGGGTCTGGCGTCATCAGTCCAACATAACCATTGCCATCGGGCCCGCAGTGCAGCCCCTTAGCATTGCAGGTCATGCACCCCGAGGCCACCGAGCTCGCGAGGTCTGCACACCTCCTTCCAATTTACCAGACACTTGCCGGCCGGAGCGGCCTCATCCGCAGCCCAGAGGAAGCCACGCCGCAACTTGATACGTCTCCATTGTATCTACTTTTCCAAACTCTTTTGCCCTTGTTTTGGACTCTAATTTGCATGATTTGAATGAAACTAACCCGGACTGACGCTGTTTTCAGCAGAATTGCCTTGGTGTTATTTTTGTGCAGAAATAAAAGTTCTCGGAATGACCTGAAACTTCACGGAGAATATTTTTGGAATAAATAAAAAATATTGGCGAAAGAATCAACAGAGGGGGATCCACCTGCTGTCCACAAGGGTGCAGGGTGCGCCCACCCCCCTAGGGCGCGCCCCCTGCCTTGTGGGTCCCCTGGACCTCCACCGACCTCAACTCCAACTCCATATATTCACATTCAGGGCGGAAAAAAATCAGAGAGAAGGATTCATCGCGTTTTACGATACGGAGCCACCGTCACCTCCTGTTCTTCATCGGGAGCCAGATATGGAGTCCGTTCGGGGCTCTGGAAAGGGGAAATCATCGCCATCATCATCACCAACCTTCCTCCATCACCAATTTCATGATGCTCATCGCCGTGCGTGAGTAATTCTATCGTAGGCTTGCTGGACGGTGATGGGTTGGATGGGATTTATCATATAATCGAGTTAGTTTTGTTAGGGTTTGATCCCTAGTATCCACTATGTTCTAAGATTGATGTTGCTATGACTTTGCTATGCCTAATGCTTGTCACTAGGGCCCGAGTGCCATGATTTCAGATCTGAACCTATTATGTTTTCATGAATATATATATGTTCTTGATCCTATCTTGCAAGTTATAGTCACCTACTACGCGTATGATCCGGTAACCCCAGAGTGACAATAGTCGGAACACTTCTCGGTGATTACCGTAGTTTGAGAAGTTCATGTATTTACTAAGTGCTAATGCTTTGGTCCGGTTCTCTATTAAAAGGAGGCCTTAATATCCCTTAGTTTCCATTAGGACCCCGCTGCCACGGGAGGGTAGGACAAAAGATGTCATGCAAGTTCTTTTCCATAAGCACGTATGACTATATACGGAATACATGCCTACATTATATTGATGAATTGGAGCTAGTTCTGTGTCACCCTGGGTTATAACTGTTGCATGATGAATGCCATCCGACATAATTATCCATCATTGATCCATTGCCTACGAGCTTTTCACATATTGATCTTTGCTACGTTACTTTTCCGTTGCCACTGTTACAATTGCTACAAAACTGTTACTGTTACTTTTGCCACTGTTACCGTTACTTCCATACTACTTTGCTACTAAATACTCTGTTGCAGATATTAAGTCTTTCAGGTGTAGTTGAATTGACAACTCAGCTGCTAATACTTGAGAATATTCTTTGGCTCCCCTTGTGTCGAATCAATAAATTTTGGTTGAATACTCTACCCTCGAAAACTGTTGCGATCCCCTATACTTGTGGGTTATCAATACCTTTTTCTGGCGCCGTTGCCGGGGAGCATAGCTCTGTTCTCTGAGTCACTTGGGATTTATATCTGTTGATCACTATGAGGAATTTTAAAGATACTAGAACCAAGATTTTTCCCTCTACTACGAGGGGAGGTAAGGAACTGCCATCTAGCTCTGCACTTGATTCACCTTCTATTTTGAGTAAGCTTGCGACACCTACACCTGCTATTGATTCTGATATGTCGCATGTTATTGATGATGCTACTTCTACTATGAATGATGCTTATGATGCTACTACTTTGCTTGATAAAACTGTGCCACTGGGTGAATTACTTGATGAACATCTTGCTAGAGTTAGAACTATTGACTATGCTGAAGATGATGATATTTCTAAAACTGATGAAATTATTGAAACTGAACACTTTGAAACACCTGATAAGACTAGCTCTCCTAGGTATGAACTTTCTGTTGTACCTGAGGGTTATATTATGGATGAAGAAACTGCTAGAGACTTTTTTGCTTGTAATGATAGAGATGATCTTAAGAAACTGTTAGCTAAGCTGAAAGAAAAGTCTTTGAATGCTAGAATGCAATATGATCCTAAGTTTGCTACTTCACCTATCTTTGTTACTGATAAGGATTATGAATTCTCTGTCGATCCTGAGTTAATTACTTTGGTTGAATCTGATCCTTTCTATGGTTATGAATCTGAAACTGTTGTGGCATATCTTACTAAATTGAATGATATAGCCACCCTATTTACTCATGAGGAAAAAATTCGCTATTACTATATTCTTAAGTTGTTTCCTTTCTCGTTAAAGGGTGATGCTAAGTTATGGTTTAATTCTCTTGCTCCTGGTTGTGTGCGTAGTCCCCAGGATATGATTTACTACTTCTCTGAAAAATATTTCCCTGCTCATAAGAAACAAGCTGCTTTAAAGGAAATGTTTAACTTTGTGCAAATTGAAGAAGAGAGTCTCCCACAAGCTCGGGGGAGGCTTCTCCAATTACTTAATGCTTTGCCTGATCATCCTCTCAAGAAAAATGAAATACTTGATATCTTTTATAATGGACTAACCAATGCTTCTAGGGACCACCTAGATAGTTGTGCTGGTTGTGTTTTCAATGAACGAACTGTTGAGCAAGCTGAATTGCTATTGAATAATATATTGAGTAATGATAATGATTGGACACTTCCTGGACCAACTCCTAAGCCAACTACGAAGAAAAGAGGTATTCTATTCCCCAGTCCTGAAGATATGCAAGAGGCAAAGAAATCTATGAAAGAAAAAGGTATTAAAGCTGAAGATGTTAAGAATCTACCACCTATTGAAGAAATACATGGTCTTGATAACCCGACACAGGTAGTAGAGGTAAATTCTCTCTATAGATTTGATGAAGGTGATATTCCTCATAATAAGTCTGCTAGTCAATGCTTGGATGAGTTTGATAATTTTATTGTTAAACAAGAAAATTTCAATGCTTATGTTAGTAGACAATTGAAACATAATGCTCACATGCTTGACTGCTTGGGTGATTATATGAGTAGAACTGTTAATGATCTTAAGCTTATTAGTAAGCATGCTTCCATGGTTAAAACTCAAGTAGAACAAGTACTTAAGGCACAAGATGATTTGCTTAATGAGTTGAATAGTAAGAACAATGATAATGTAGTTAGGGTTATGACTAGAGGTGGTAAAATGACTCAGGAACCTTTGTATCCTGAGGGCCATCCTAAGAGAATTGAGCAAGATTCTCAGAGAATTAATACTGATGCACCTAGTCCTAGTAATAAAAATAAAAAGAAAACCGATAGGACTTTGCATGCTTCTATTGAACCTGTTATAGACACACCTGAGAATCCAAATGATATTTCTTGGTAGACCCTGATGAGGACATCAATACCATTGTTACACCCACAACACCTACTGCTACATACACTGGACCAATTACTAGAGCTCGCGCACGCCAATTAAATTATCAGGTACTTTCGTTTCTTGGTAATGATTCTAATGTTCATGAGAATATGATGCTGCCTAAATTGGATACATTTGTCTTACTTACAAATGAAGGGCCTGGCATGGATAAGAGGGATGAACACTGGAGCAAGACCAGGCATGGAGATGATGGCATGCGCAAGGGGAACAAGAACGGAGTTACAAGTGATGATTTCAGGACATTGAAGCCACCTTAATGCGTGCATGAAGCCTTGGACGAAATATACAAGATGCCACTTCATAAATTTCGTCCAGAGGCTATTATAGGTGCTGCGTCACCTTATTATTGTGCCAGGCCCATGTAATTTCGAAATACTTAAGTATAGGCAGGTTTTAGAGTCCGTATGTGTGGGAAAACAAGAGTTAGGGTTGGTTTCGGATCCCTCCTCCAAGGGCCACGAAATTCCCCCTTCTTCCTCCATATATACAGCCCTTAGGGCGTCGTTTAGACTTGGGTTTTGTTTAGATTAAAAGTTCGCCATAGCTGCAACTTCGCGTACTTCGTTTGTGTTCAACGACCAGACCAAGACGTCACAGAACCCCACCTTGATCAATAAAGCTTTCATCTTATATTCGCAATATCCAGATTGCAAATCTTAGTTTCTTGCTTGTTCTTTGTTTGCTTGCAGGAGATAGACCCTTGTGGTCACGTTGATTGTGCTCCGGCGTGGTCAATAACCTCTCGGAGTTGGTTTAGCGATTGCTAAGGCGCGACGTCCTCGCACATTCGTAGTCGGATCGTCAAAGTCTACTCCACCAAAAACGATAGCTATCATCTCATCGAAAGATCGGGACACCCTCGCCTCTATCAAGTGGTATCAGATTTTCAGGTTGCTCGGTGAGATTTTACAGTTTTTCGTAGTTTAGATCGAGTATGTTCTTCATACCTACAGTCCACGAAAAAGTCAAAAAAAAATTAGGGTTAGTTCATCATATCCGAACCAATCTGAGCCTTTGCATAATCTTTTTAGGGTTTTTGCTTTGTCGAATTTGCGGTTGCATCGTCGTGTCTAGTTGCTGGTCTTAGCGTCTAGTCCTTTAGAGTTTCGAGTTCTGGTCATAAGTTGTCACGCCGCCGCCGCACCATCATCATCGCCCCTGCCATCTACCACCACCGCTTATCCGTCATGGATCTGTATCCATATACCACCACCGATCCGTATCCATATACCACCACCGCTACCATATACCACCACCATATATCCACCACCAATCCGAGTTCTTTTCATATTAGGTTTGTTTTCGAGATCCATCTAGTTTTCGATTCGTGTTTCCTTGCCGGAGTAGGTTTCGAAAAAAAAAAAGAGTCTGGAGACCCCCGGGCAGTTTTTAGGCCAAAATTTTGGCAGTCAAAAATATTTTTTCCCTATCCTATTTTTAGGTCCCAGGGAGCGTTTTGAGACACTTGCCATCATAGTGATTTTTTGTCGCACTTTTTTGTCGTCGCTGCCCTGATTTCCGAAAAAAAAAATTGTCAAAAAAAATTTCGTGCCAATCCTGTTAGTTTGACTTGGGAAGAGTTTTGAGACACTCGCCATTATAGTGATTTTTTGCAAAAAAAAAAGGAGCGAAAAAAAAACGAATTTTTTTTAGAGTGTGCTCTTCCCTTGTTTACCTGCCGCGCCGTGATTTTGTTAGTGTTCTAGGCTCGCGTCTCTAGTACGGTCTAGCCTAGGACCAGCACAGTACCGTCGTTGAGCGTTTATTCAACTTTGCATCTCTGAATTGATTATTGCTGACATTTTTGCTACCATATCATAAGCCTTCCCAGCACCACATACATCTACGTCGTACGTTTGACACCACCTGGCAATCGCTCTGTCCAATCTTTAAGAGTTTTGACTACAACGGTTGCCGATCACCACCTGCTGCTCGGTAAGAACTGGTAAGCATTTGAGATTCGCTTGACGGATTTGTGATACACCACCACCACCACTTCCTAGTAGTCTGTAGGATCATATTCTTGTGTGTTTCTATTGCTGCTAACCATGGCAGGATCACAAGCCGATGAGACTGATTGGGAGAACATGACGAACAAACAGCTACATGATAAATTTCAGCAAATGATGAGTGGACAGGTGCAAGATGTGCTAAACAGATTTGAAGAGGCCATGGAGAAGATAGATGGAATTGAGAAGACGTTCGAAACAAAGCTCGATAACAAGTTTAATGAATTGCTCGCGCGTCTTCCACAACCACCGCCGGCTGCACCTGTCGCACCTCTACAACAACAACAACGTCGCCTTCCAAATCAAGTGGGACGAGCACAGCGCGTTCCCCTTGAGCCTGGTCAAACTTCTGGTGCCGCTGCACCTACTGTTGATGCTTCTATGGCTCCTGCTGCCGCTGAGGAGGACGATTATGCGGGCGATTACGAGGATGAGGTTGATCAAAATCAAAACTACGTACCAGCACCAGGTCGTCCACATGCAAATAATCGCAATGGTAGGGCTACATTCCCAGCTCAGGTACGAGATCATGACCATCTTCCTAAACTGAAATTGAATATTCCACCATTTGAGGGTAGATATGTTCCTGATATATATCTTACTTGGGAGTTAGAAACTGAACAACGTTTTACATGTTTACAATACCCCGAGGAGAGACGTGTTGCTGCTGCTGTTTGTGCTTTTACTAGTTTTGCATGTGTATGGTGGTCTGAACATTGTAGATTATATCCTATTCCAACTACTTGGGCTGCTTTGAAAACTGCTATGCATACTCGTTGGGTTCCACCATATTATCAACGTGAATTACTTCAAAAATTGCAGCGCTTAAGACAAGGAAAAAATTCTGTAGAAGAATATTATCAGGAATTACAAACTGGCATGATTAGATGTGGTATTGTTGAGGAGAATGAAGCTATGCTTGCACGTTTTATGGGTGGATTAAATAGAGAGATTCAGACCATTCTAGAGTATAAGGAGTATAATAATATCACTCGTTTATTCCATCTTGCTTGTAAAGCTGAACGTGAAGTGCAGGATCGACAGGCATTGGCGCGGACTAACTTTTCTGCAGGTCGACCTTCATCATGGACACCGCGTGCATCCTCTACTTCCACACATTCTATTGCACCGACACCTCCATCAGCTGCCACCTCCAGCCGTGATACAAGGAAGCAGGCACAACCACCACTATCTGCCAAGAGCACACCTACCGGGCCTGCACAGAGTTCTTCTTCTTCCATGGCATCAACAGGGCATACAAGTGATATTATTTGTCGTCGTTGTAAGGGAAGAGGTCATTATGCGAGAGAATGCAAATCTCAGCGTGTGATGATTGCTACCGAGGATGGTGGGTATGAGTCCGCTAGTGACTATGATGAGGAGACTTTGGCTCTCATTACACGTGAAGAACACGGTGGAGATGATTCTGAACAAGAGACGCAATACATGGATCCTGAAGATGCTGACAGGTATGAATGTTTAGTTGCTCAACGTGTTTTGAGTGTGCAGGTCACAAAAGCTGAGCAAAATCAGAGGCATAATTTGTTCCTTACAAAGGGAGTTGTGAAGGAACGTTCTGTTCGCGTCATCATAGATGGAGGGAGCTGCAACAACTTGGCTAGCATGGAGATGGTGGAGAAGCTCTCTCTCACCACAAGACCACATCCACATCCTTACTATATCCAATGGTTCAACAACAGCGGCAAGGTTAAGGTAACACGTACTGTTCGTGTGCATTTTAGTATCTCTACGTATGCTGATTTTGTTGATTGTGATGTGGTACCCATGCAAGCATGTTCCTTATTACTTGGTAGACCATGGCAATTTGATAAAAGTTCTGTACACCATGGTAGAAACAATCAGTATACTCTTGTTCATAAGGATAAACATATTACTTTGCTTCCTATGTCTCCTGATTCTATTTTGAAAGATAATATTAATAGAGCTAGTAAGGCAAAACAGGAGCAAAATAAGAATGAAAATCAGATTGTGGCAAAAGAATTTGAGCAACAAATGAATCCTAATAATAAACCATCTAGTGTTGCTTCTGAAATTAAATTGAAAAGTGCATGTTTACTTGCCACCAAATCTGATATTGATGATCTAGATTTTAGCAAATCTGTTTGCTATGCTTTTGTGTGCAAAGAGGCATTATTTTCATTCGAGGACATGCCTTCCTCTTTGCTTCCTGCTGTTACTAACATTTTGCAGGAGTTCGCCGACGTCTTTCCACAAGATGTGCCTCCGGGATTACCACCTATTCGAGGGATTGAGCATCAGATTGACTTAATTCCCGGTGCATCGCTACCCAACCGTGCACCATACCGTACTAATCCAGAGGAGACGAAGGAGATTATGCGTCAAGTCCAGGAGTTGCTCGACAAAGGTTATATACGCGAATCCCTTAGTCCTTGTGCTGTTCCTATTATTCTAGTGCCGAAAAAGGATGGTACATCGCGTATGTGTGTTGATTGTAGAGGCATTAATAATATTACTATTCATTATCGTCATCCTATTCCTAGACTAGATGATATGCTTGATGAATTGAGTGGCTCTACAATATTCTCCAAAGTTGATTTGCGTAGTGGATACCATCAAATTCGTATGAAATTCGTACTTTCATGAGATTAATGAACGAAGTTTTACGTGCTTTCATTGGACGATTTGTGGTAGTCTATTTTGATGATATACTGATTTATAACAGATCTTTGGAGGAACATTTGGAACATTTACGTGCTGTTTTTATTGCTTTACATGATGCACGTTTGTTTGGTAACCTTGGGAAGTGCACCTTTTGCACCGACCGAGTATCTTTTCTTGGCTATGTTGTTACTCCACAGGGAATTGAAGTTGATAAAGCCAAGATTGAAGCTATTGAGAGTTCGCCACAGCCCAAAACGGTCACACAAGTGAGGAGTTTTCTTGGACTCGCTGGTTTCTATAGGCGTTTTATGAGAGATTTCAGCACCATTGCTGCACCTCTCAATGAGCTTACAAAGAAGGATGTGCCTTTTGTTTGGGGTACCTCACAGGAAGAAGCCTTCACGGTATTGAAAGATAAGTTGACACATGCTCCTTTACTCCAACTTCCTGATTTTAATAAGACTTTTGAGCTTGAATGTGATGCTAGTGGAATTGGATTAGGAGGTGTTTTATTACAAGATGGCAAACCTGTTGCATACTTTTCTGAAAAATTGAGTGGGCCTAGTCTGAACTATTCTACTTATGATAAAGAATTATATGCTCTTGTTCGGACCTTAGAAACATGGCAACATTATTTATGGCCCAAAGAATTTGTTATACATTCTGATCATGAATCTTTGAAACACACTAAAAGTCAAGCAAAACTGAACCGTAGACATGCTAAATGGGTTGAATTTATTGAGACTTTCCCTTATGTCATTAAACACAAGAAGGGTAAAGAAAATGTTATTGCTGATGCATTGTCTCGTCATTATACTATGCTTTCACAACTTGACTTTAAAATATTTGGTTTGGAGACCATCAAAGATCAATATGTGCATGATGCTGAATTTAAAGATGTATTGCAGAATTGTAAGGAAGGGAGAACATGGAACAAGTTCGTCGTTAACGATGGATTTGTGTTTCGTGAGAACAAGCTATGCATTCCAGCTAGCTCTGTTCGTCTTTTGTTGTTGCAGGAGGCGCATGGAGGAGGATTAATGGGACACTTTGGCGTGAAGAAGACGGAGGATATACTTGCTACACATTTCTTTTGGCCAAAGATGAGACAGGATGTTGAGCGTTTTGTTGCTCGCTGCACTACATGTCAAAAAGCTAAGTCACGACTCAATCCTCATGGTTTATATATGCCTTTGCCTGTACCTAGTGTTCCTTGGGAGGATATATCTATGGACTTTGTTTTAGGTTTACCTCGAACAAAGAAGGGGAGGGATAGCATATTTGTTGTCGTGGATAGGTTCTCGAAAATGGCACACTTTATACCATGTCATAAAAGCGATGATGCTGTTAATGTTGCTGATTTGTTCTTTCGTGAAATTATACGCTTGCATGGTGTGCCAAATACTATTGTTTCAGATCGTGATACTAAATTTCTTAGCCACTTTTGGAGATGTTTATGGGCTAAGTTGCGGACTAAACTGCTTTTTAGTACTACATGTCACCCCCAAACTGATGGACAAACTGAAGTAGTCAATAGAACATTGTCTACTATGCTTAGGGCTGTTTTGAAGAATAACAAGAAAATGTGGGAAGAATGCTTGCCTCATATTGAATTTGCTTATAATCGTTCATTGCATTCTACTACTAAGATGTGTCCTTTTGAAATTGTGTACGGTTTCCTTCCTCGTGCACCTATTGATTTGTTGCCTCTTCCATCTTCGGAGAAGGTTAATTTTGATGCTAAACAACGTGCTGAATTGATCTTAAAAATGCATGAGTTAACTAAGGAGAACATTGAGTGTATGAATGCTAAATATAAACTTGCTGGAGATAAGGGTAGAAAACGTGTTGTCTTTGCACCTGGAGATCTTGTTTGGTTACATTTGCGTAAGGATAGATTTCCTGATTTGCGCAAATCAAAGCTAATGCCACGTGCTGATGGTCCATTTAAGGTGTTAGAGAAAATAAATGATAATGCATATAAACTTGAGCTGCCTGCAGATTATGGGGTTAGTCCCACTTTTAATATTGCAGATTTGAAGCCTTATTTGGGTGAGGAAGATGAGCTTCCGTCGAGGACGACTTCATTTCAAGAAGGGGAGGATGATGAGGACATCAATACCATTGTTACACCCACAGCACCTACTGCTACATACACTGGACCAATTACTAGAGCTCGCGCACGCCAATTAAATTATCAGGTACTTTCGTTTCTTGGTAATGATTCTAATGTTCATGAGAATATGATGCTGCCTAAATTGGATACATTTGTCTTACTTACAAATGAAGGGCCTGGCATGGATAAGAGGGATGAACACTGGAGCAAGACCAGGCATGGAGATGATGGCATGCGCAAGGGGAACAAGAACGGAGTTACAAGTGATGATTTCAGGACATTGAAGCCACCTTAATGCGTGCATGAAGCCTTGGACGAAATATACAAGATGCCACTTCATAAATTTCGTCCAGAGGCTATTATAGGTGCTGCGTCACCTTATTATTGGGCCAGGCCCATGTAATTTCGAAATACTTAAGTATAGGCAGGTTTTAGAGTCCGTATGTGTGGGAAAACAAGAGTTAGGGTTGGTTTCGGATCCCTCCTCCAAGGGCCACGAAATTCCCCCTTCTTCCTCCATATATACAGCCCTTAGGGCGTCGTTTAGACTTGGGTTTTGTTTAGCTTAAAAGTTCGCCATAGTTGCAACTTCGCGTACTTCGTTTGTGTTCAACGACCAGACCAAGACGTCACAGAACCCCACCTTGATCAATAAAGCTTTCATCTTATATTCGCAATATCCAGATTGCAAATCTTAGTTTCTTGCTTGTTCTTCATTTGCTTGCAGGAGATAGACCCTCGTGGTCAGGTTGATTGTGCTCCGGCGTGGTCAATAACCTCTCGGAGTTGGTTTAGCGATTGCTAAGGCGCGACGTCCTCGCACGTTCGTAGTCGGATCGTCAAAGTCTACTCCACCAAAAACGATAGCTATCATCTCATCGAAAGATCAGGACACCCTCGCCTCTATCAGACCCTTTTTGAATACTGCAGGGGCTGTTATTGATTGCAACAAAGGCAATGTCACTTTTCATGTTAATGGTAATGAGCATACGGTAAACTTTCCGAAGAAACAATCTCAAGTTCATAGTATCAATTCTATTGGAAAATTTTCAACTATTACTATCGAAGGTTTTGAATTTCCTCTCCCTACTGTCAAAAAAAATATGATATTCTTATTGTTGGGGATATGCATATCCCCGTTGAGGTAACCTAGTGTTATTCAAAAATTCTCCGGTTTCATGTTATTCGAAAGAGGTTTGTTAATAAGACTTGATCAACCTTGTTAATGGATTCCTTTTGATGAGCATGAGATGGATGAATTTATAAAGCACAACTTTCTGTACTTACTTTTTACTTTTTGTTATTTAGAATAAATAAAGCAAAAATAGTATTATCTGTCTGTTTTCTGAATTATCCGTGCAATAAAAATATCCCGAAAATAAAAGTTCTCCAAATGCCCTGAAAATTTAGTATGATTTTTTATAGAATATTTTAGAATTCCTGGCACTGAGATTGCACCAGGGGGCTGCACCAATGGACCACAAGGGTGGAGGGCGCGCCCTACCCCCCTGGGCGCGCCCCCTGCCTTGTAGGTCCCACGTAGGCCCCCCTCACTTATTCCAGCACCCATCCACTTCGTCTTCCTCCAGAAAAAATCATCCCAGTGCTCAAACCCGTGTTCTAGCTCATCTTGCTGCCATTTTCGATCTCCTTGTGTAAAGTTCCATTTGCAAAACTGTTTTGGGGGATTGTTCTTCGGTATGTGACTCCTCCAATGGTCCAATTAGTTTTTGTTCTAGTGCTTTATTTATTGCAAATTTTTGCTACTGTGGAGACCTTGTTCTTGAGCTTGCATGTCAAATTTTTATGGTCCAAAGTAGTTTTGATGCATGATATAGCCTCTAGACACTTGTAGGAGTAGTTGCTATCAATCTTGTTGAGTTTGGTTCACTTTTATTTTGAGTCACTAAAAATTTCAGAAATTTTTCAGAGGAAGAAAAATGTTGAGGAAAATGTACCAAGGTGGTTCCTCGAGGAAGCAAGCAGCGAGGCTCGCGATACGTGAACCGGACCTTGAACCACCAAGGGAAGCTCAAGTGCGGCCTTGTGAATGGCCGTCAGATGAATTCATGGTTCGTGCAGGTTTCAAGGATGAGTTTGATGCGTACGTGCAAAATGCTGAACTGGGGGACTTCTTGTCAGATAAGTGTCCCCAATACTATCAACCCACTGATTCATTTGTGAGAAGGTTTAAATTTACATCTCAGCACAATACTCATACTGTCCTATTTGATCTTTATGATGAATCATATACCATGGACCTTGAAGATTTTAATACTGCTTGCAAAATCCCATAATGGGGCATTCATAGCGAGCCTCATAAAACTGAGTGCAATGATTTCCTTGCTAGCATTACTGTGGGAGAAACTAGACATATTACACAAGCCTCCATGGGGAGTATTCATTTTCCTGCCATACATTATTTTGCTCTCTTCATAGGTAGATGCATTAATGGTAAACATGATCATAGCCACCTTTGCGCATCGGATCTTAGTGTCCTTAAGTGTGCAGTGTTGGGTGATAAACGATATAACTTGGGGGCCATTATTGCGAGGAGGTTACATCTTAATGCTAAAGATGGAGATTTATTTGGTGGGATTTATGCAACCCATTTAGCTAATTATCTTGGAGTACCCATAAGGGGGAATGACATTGAGTTACCACCTGCTTTTCTTGATTATAATGCTTTGGTTCGCTACCAGTTTCTTGTGAGGAACAAACAGTCCCTTCTGTACCAACTAATCTTTGACCGACAGCACGCTGTCCATATTACTCTTCCTGCTCCTGCCTTCTTTAACTTTCAGGTCAGAGGGAGATATTTTATAACTAGAGAGGAGGCAAACGAGTATGAGAGAGAGGTTGAGGCCACTCGCCTCCATGCTGCAGCCCTTCAGGTAGTAGCTGCCGCATCACAGTACAACCCCGACTACAACTTTGGATATCCGCCGGGCCAGCCATGGCCCTAGACCAACTTAGGCCAAAAGCCTAAGCTTGGGGGAGTACGTATTTCTCACCGACATTATATTCATGTTCACACACTCATTCCAGTTGTTGGTGTTCATACTTTTTCATTGTATTATCCATGTTAGTTTATTTCTTTTTTCTCGCTTTCTTCTTGTGTGTTTGAAAAACTTTGAGAAAATCCAAAAAAAATTAGTTGTATTATTAAAAGAAAACCCAAAAAGATTTCCCGTTCCTCTTTTGCTTGTTGGGAGTTTTTCCCGTTCTTGTTTTACTTTCTTCAGAAAAACAAAAACTCCAAAAACATTTCAATGTGTTTCTTTGAAATTCTTTTCCTTTCTTTGGGTCGTAAGGAGAAGACCACGATGAAAATGTTGAGTGGCTCTCATATGCATTATTGTTGATCTAACAAAGAGCCCATATTACCTTGTCTTCTCCTTTGAATAAATGTTTGCAGATTCCAGCTTAGTCCAATGCGCGTGCACTATTATTATTATCCACATCGTTTGGTCATGCAAGTGAAAGGCAATAATGACGATATATGATGAAATGATTGAGATGAAGAAAAGTTGGTATGAACTCGGCCTATCTTGTTTTTGTAAATATGATTAGTTCATCGTTCTTGATTCAGCCTACTATGAATGAAACATGTTTGCAATGACAATTAGAGATTATAGTTACTCATGCTATGCTTAATTAGCTAGGAGTTTATAATGGTTTACCTTGCGTGCCAACATGCTTTTAAAATGGTTGTGATGTAGTATGATAGGATGGTATCCTCCTTTGAATGATTCGAGTGGCTTGACTTGGCACATGTTCACACATGTAGTTGAAACAAAATCAACATAGTCTCCATGATATTTATGTTCATGGTGATTTATATCCTACTCATGCTTGCACTCAATGTTGGTTAATCTCAATGCATGTTTATGGTTGTTGTCGCTCTCTAGTTGGTCGCTCCTCAATCTTTTGCTAGCCTTCACTTGTACTAAGCGGGAATACTGCTTGTGCATCCACTTCCATAAACCCAAAGTTGTTCCATATGAGTCCACTATACCTACCTATATGCGGTATTTACCTGCCGTTCCAAGTAAATTTGCATGTGCCAAACTCTAAACCTTCAAATAATAATCTGTTTTGTATGCCCGAATCGCTCATGTAGCGACTGAGGGCTGTCAGTATCTTCCATGCTAGGTGGGTTATTCTCACGATGAGTGGACTCCGCTCGTCATTCACAAGAAAATGGCTGGTAATCGGGACACCCAGTCCCATGCTCAAATCAAATCAGATTATAATTGCAAACAAAACTCCCCCAGGATTGTTGTTAGTTGGACGGTACCGGTTGTTTCGGACCAGCCGTGGAATGTGCTTGTTGGTGGTGGGGAAGTATAAACTTTACCATTCTGTTTGGGAACCGCCTATAATATATGTAGCATGGAAGATACCGAGATCTCTTAGTCGTTATGTTGACAATGAAAGCATACCGCTCAAAATTATATTCATCTCTGTTTCAAAACGCTCGAGCTCTGGCACCTCTGCAAATCCCTGCTTCCCTCTGTGAAGGGCCTATCTATTTACTTTTATGCTGAGTCATCATCCTCTTATAAAAAGCACCAGTTAGAGAGCACCACTGTCATTTGTATGCGTTGTTATCAATTGATATTGAGTATGACTGTGACTGGATCTATTTTGCCATGAATTACAATGTCTAGTCAGTCCTTGATCTTCAGGGGTGCTCTGCATTTATGTTTTGCGGTCTCAGAAAGGGCTAGCGAGATACCATTCTGTTATATCATATCATGATTGTTTTGAAAAAGTGTTGTCATCCGAGATTTATTATTATTGCTCGTTAGTTGATTATGCCATTGGTATGAGTAAATGTGAGACCTAAATGTTATTGTGAATATGGTTAGTTTATAATCTTTGCTGAAAACTTGAATGCTGGCTTTACATATTTGCAACAACAAGATCAAACAGAGTTTGTAAAAAAATTCTTTATCACTTTCAGTTTATCAACTGAATTGCTTCAGGACAAGCAATGGGTTAAGCTTGGGGGAGTTGATACGTCTCCGTCGTATCTACTTTTCCAAACTCTTTTGCCCTTGTTTTGGACTCTAATTTGCATGATTTGAATGGAACTAACCCGGACTGACGCTGTTTTCAGTAGAATTGCCTTGGTGTTATTTTTGTGCAGAATAAAAGTTCTCGGAATGACCTGAAACTTCACGGAGAATATTTTTGGAATAAATAAAAAATATTGGCGAAAGAATCAATAGAGGGGGACCCACCTGCTGTCCACAAGGGTGCAGGGCGCGCCCACCCCCCTAGGGCATGCCCCCTGCCTTGTGGGCCCCCTGGACCTCCACCGACCTCAACTCCAACTCCATATATTCACGTTCGGAGAGAAAAAAATCAGAGAGAGGGATTCATCGCGTTTTACGATACGGAGCCACCGTAACCTCCTATTCTTCATCAGGAGGCCAGATCTGGAGTCCGTTCGGGGCTCCGGAGAGGGGAAATCGTCGCCATCATCATCACCAACCTTCCTCCATCACCAATTTCATGATGCTCACCGCCGTGCATGAGTAATTCCATCATAGGCTTGCTGGACGGTGATGGGTTGGATGAGATTTATCATGTAATCGAGTTAGTTTTGTTAGGGGTTGATCCCTAGTATCCACTATGTTCTAAGATTGATGTTGCTATGACTTTGCTATGCCTAATGCTTGTCACTAGGGCCCGAGTGCCATGATTTCAGATCTGAACCTATTATGTTTTCATGAATATATCTGTGTTCTTGATCCTATCTTGCAAGTTATAGTCACCTACTACGCGTTATGATCCGGCAACCCCGGAGTGACAATAGTCGGGACACTTCCCAGTGATTACTGTAGTTTGAGGAGTTCATGTATTCACTAAGTGCTAATGCTTTGGTCCGGTTCTCTATTAAAAGGAGGCCTTAATATCCCTTAGTTTCCATTAGGACCCCGCTGCCACGGGAGGGTAGGACAAAAGATGTCATGCAAGTTCTTTTCCATAAGCACGTATGACTATATACGGAATACATGCCTACATTATATTGATGAATTGGAGCTAGTTCTGTGTCACCCTAGGTTATAATTGTAGCATGATGAATGCCATCTGACATAATTATCCATCATTGATCCATTGCCTACGAGCTTTTCACATATTGATCTTTGCTATGTTAATTTTCCGTTGCCACTGTTTCAATTGCTACAAAACTGTTACTGTTACTTTTGCCACTGTTACCGTTACTTCCATACTACTTTGCTACTAAATACTCGATTGCAGATATTAAGTCTTTTAGGTGTGGTTGAATTGACAACTCAGCTGCTAATACTTGAGAATATTCTTTGGCTCCCCTTGTGTCGGATCAATAAATTTGGGTTGAATACTCTATCCTCGAAAACTGTTGCGATCCCCTATACTTGTGGGTTATCACAACTTATCGGCCATCTTGAGGAACCAGACCGGTGGTGCTATGGCCATGATCCGGTAGATGGCCATCGCCGAGAGCACGGTTCTGACCAGCTCGATCCTGCCAGGGAGCGCGATTAGTCTGGTCTTCCACCCCCACAGCCTCTTTGCCAGGCAGTCTATAACAGGTTGCAGGTCGTCTCTACGGAGCCTTGCATCAGAGAGAGGCAGGCCGAGGTATATGATCAGAAGGATCTTGGTGAGGCACTTCGTTTCCACAACCGCCTCTTCAACCAGCCCCATCGTGTAAGTGATTGGAGTAACCACGCTCTTTGTCCAGTTCATGCGCAGGCCAGAAGCCGATTGGAAGAGGTCAAGCAGAGTGACGGCGGCGTGCATCTCGGATCTTGAGGGGTTGATGAACAGCACGACGTCATCCGTGTACATGGATATTCTGAACGGCATCTTGATCTTGCCAATACTTTGCAGGACCTGGGTGCGGCTGGTGGCTTCCATGAGGGCAGCCAGGGAGATCCATGATAATGACGAAGAGGAGCGGTGAAAGGGGATCGCCTTGCCAGAGGCCTCGGTGGTGGTCAACTGTGTTGGACAGATCACCGTTGATGTTGATCTTAGTAGACGCGGTTGCAAGTAGCCCAGCTATCCACTTAGTCCATCGACGGCCGAAACCTCTCGCCGGCAGAAGATCGAGAAGGAACTCCCAGGAAACTGTGTCGAAGGCTTTGGCAATATCTATTTTCAGTAATATAGCCGGTGTTTTCCTCACCATTAGGGTCTTGATCATGGCCTGGACGTACATGAAATTGTAAAGGATGGATCTTCGCTTGATGAACGCACTTTGACAGGGGGCAACCAGCCCATCGATCATAGTCTGCAGCCGTTTAGCAAGGATCTTGGCGATCAGTTTGGCTACACTATGGATCAAGCTTATAGGTCTGAATTCTGTGAGTTGCGAGGCCCCTTCGATCTTGGTGTTGGGGAACGTAGTAATAATTCAAAATTTTCTACGTGTCACCAAGATCAATCTAGGAGATGCTAGCAACGAGAGAGAGGGAGTGCATCTTCATACCCTTGAAGGTCGCTAAGCGGAAGCGTTACAAGAACGCGGTTGATGGAGTCGTACTCGCGGCGATTCAAATCGCGGAAGATCCGATCCAAGCGCCGAACGGACGGCGCCTCTGCGTTCAACACACATACAGCCCGGGGACGTCTCCTCCTTCTTGATCTAGCAAGGGGAGAGGAGAAGTTGAGGGAGAACTCCAGCAACACGACGGCGTGGTGGTGGAGCTCGTGGTTCTCCGGCAGGGCTTCGCCAAGCACTACGGAGGAGGAGGAGGTGTAGGAGGAGGGAGGGCTGCGCCAGGGGAAGGGTTGTTGCAGCCCTCTCTATCCGTCACTATATATAGGGAAATGGGGGAGGAGGAGGCGCCCTAGGGTTTCCCTAGGGGAGGGGCGGCGGCCACAGGGGAAACCCTAGATGGGTTTGGGCGCCCCCACCCCTAGGAAACTTGCCCCCCAAGCCGGGAGGGGCGGCTGCCCTAGGGGAGGCACCCCCACCTCTCTAGGTTATGTAAGATGGGGTGGGAGGGGCGCACAGCCCCTAGTGGGCTGGTGTGCCCCCTCCCCTTGGCCCATAAGGCCCCCCAATGCTTGTCGGGGCCTCCGAAACTCCTTTCGGTCACGCTGGTCGTCACCCGGTACTCCTAGAACAATTCCAGACTCCAATACCCTTCGTCCAATATATTGATCTTCACCTCCGGACCATTTCAGAGTTCCTCGTCATGTCCGGGATCTCATCCGGGACTCCGAACAACCTTCGGTAACCACATACTATTCCCATTACAACTCTAGCGTCACCGAACCTTAAGTGTGTAGACCCTACGGGTTCGGGAACCTTGCAGACATGACCGAGACACCTCTCTGGCCAATAACCAATAGCGGGATCTGGATACCCATACTGGCTCCCACATGTTCCACGATGATCTTATCGGATGAACCACGATGTCGGGGATTCAATCAATCCCGTATACAATTCCCTTTGTCCATCGGTATGTTACTTGCCCGAGATTCGATCGTCGGTATCCCCGTACCTCGTTCAATCTCGTTACCGGCAAGTCTCTTTACTCATTCCGTAACGCATGATCCCGTGGCTAACTCTTTAGTCACATTGAGCTCATTATGATGATGCATTACCGAGTGGGCCCAGAGATACCTCTTCGTCATACGGAGTGACAAATCCCAGTCTCGATTCGTGCCAACCCAACAGACACTTTTGGAGATACCTGTAGTGCACCTTTATGGTCACCCAGTTACGTTGTGACGTTTGATACACCCAAAGCATTCCTACGGTATCCAGGAGTTGCACAATCTCATGGTCTAAGGAAATGATACTTGACATTAGAAAAGCTTTAGCAAACGAACTACACGATCTTGTGCTATGCTTAGGATTGGGTCTTGTCCATCACATCATTCTCCTAATGATGTGATCCCGTTATCAACGACATCCAATGTCCATGGTCAGGAAACCACAACCATCTATTGATCAACGAGCTAGTCAACTAGAGGCTCACTAGGGACATATTGTGGTCTATGTATTCACACATGTATTACGGTTTCCGGTTAATACAATTATAGCATGAACAATAGACAATTATCATGAACAAGGAAATATAATAATAAACATTTTACTATTGCCTCTAGGGCATATTTCCAACAATCTCCCACTTGCACTAGAGTCAATAATCTAGTTACATTGTGATGAATCAAACACCCATAGTGTTCTGGTGCTGATCATGTTTTGCTCGTGGAAGATGTTTAGTCAATGGGTCTGCAATATTCAGATCCGTATGTACTTCGCAAATCTCTAGGTCATGTTGTAGATGCTGCTTCCATGCTCCACTTGGAGCTATCCCAAATGGTTGCTCCACTATACGTATCCGGTTTGCTACTCAGAGTCATCCGGATAGGTGTTAAAGCTTGCATCGACGTAACCCTTTGTGCCGAACTCTTTATCACCTCCATAACCGAGAAACATTTCCTTATTCCTCTAAGGACAATTTTGACCGTTGTCCAATGATCCACTCCTGGATCACTCTTGTACCCCCTTGCCAGACACGTGGCAAGGCACATATCAGGTGCGGTACATAGCATGGCATATCGTATAGAGCCTATGGCTAAGGCATAGGGGACGACCTTCGTCCTTTCTCTTTCTTCTGCCGTGGTCGAGCTTTAAGTCTTAACTTCACACCTTACAACTCAGGAAAGAACTCCTTCTTTGACTGATCTATTTTGAACTCCTTCAAAATCATGTCAAGTTATGTACTCTGTGAAAGTCTTATCAGGCATCTTGATCTATCTCTATAGATCTTGATACCCAACATGTAAGCAGTTTTACCCAGGTCTTCCTTTGAAAAACTCCATTCAAACAACCATTTATGCTTTCCAGAAATTCTACATCATTTCCGATCAACAATATGTCATTCACATATACTTATCAGAAATGTCATAGTGCTCCCACTCACTTTCTTGTAAATACAAGTTTCTTGCAAACTTTGTATAAACCCAAAAACTTTGATCACCTCATCAAAGTGTATGTTCCAACTCCGAGATGCTTGATCCAGTTCATAGAAGGATTGCTGGAGCTTGCATACCTTTTAGCATCCTTAGGATCGACAAAACCTTCTGGTTGTATCACATACAGCCTTTCGTCAAGGAAACTTTGTTTTGACATCCATCTGCCATATTTCGTAAATGAAAATGCAGCAACTGCTAACATAATTCTAACAGACTTTAGCATCGCTATGATTGAGAGAGTCTCATCATAGTCAACTCCTTGAACTTGTCGGAAACTTCTTTGAGACAAGTCGAGCTTCATAAATGGTGACATTACCATCAGCGTCTGTCTTCTTCTTAAAGATCCATTTATTCTCAATGGCTTGCCGATCATCGAGCAAGTCCACCAAAGTCCATACTTTGTTCTCAAACATGGATCCTATCTCGGATTTCATGGCTCCTAGCCATTTGTTGGAATCCGGGCCCACCATCGCTTCTCCATAGCTCGTAGGTTCACCGTTGTTCAACAACATGACCTTTAAGACAGGGTTACCACTCAGAAGTTGTACGCACCCTTGTCGACCTACGTGGTTCGATAGTAACTTGATCTGAAGCTTCATGATCATCATCATTAGCTTTCTCTTCAAATGATGTAGGTGCCACAGAAACATCTTTCTGTGCTGCGCTACTCTCTGGTTGAAGTAAAGGTTCAACAACCTCATCAAGTTCTATCTTCCTCCCACTCAATTCTTTCGAGAGAAACTCTTTCTCGAGAAAGGACCTGTTCTTAGCGACAAACACTTTGCCCTCAGATCTGAGATAGAAGGTATACCCAATAGTCTTCTTTGGGTATTCTATGAAGACACAATTATCTGCTTTGGGTTCGAGCTTTTCTGGCTGAAGCCTATCGACATAAGCATCGCAGCCCCAAACCTTAAGAAACGACAACTTAGGTTTCTTGCCAAACCATAGTTCATGCGATGTCGTCTCCACGGACTTAGATGATGCCCTATTTAAAGTGAATGTAGTTGTTTCTAATGCATAGCCCCAAAACGATAGCGGTAGATCAGTAAGAGACATCATAGATCGCACCATATCCAATAGAGTGCGATTACGATGTTCGGACACACCATTACGCTATGGTGTTCCAGGTGGCGTCAACTGTGAAATGATTCCACCTTGTCTTAAGTGATTGCCAAACTCACAACTCAGATACTCTCCCCTTGATCATATCGTAGGAACTTGATCTTCTTGTTACGATGATTCTCAACTTCACTCTGAAATTGCTTGAACTTTTCAAACGTTTCAGACTTATGCTTCATTAAGTAAACATACCCATATCTACTCAATTCATCGGTGAAGGTGAGAAAATAACGATATCCACCGCACGCGTCAACACTCATCGGACCGCACACATCAGCATGTATGATTTCCAAGAAGTCACTTGCCCGTTCCATTGTTCCAAAAAAACGGGGTTTTAGTCATCTTGCCAATGAGGCATGGTTCGCATGTGTCAAGTGATTCAAAATCAAGTGACTCCAAAAGTCCATCGGCATGGAGGTTCTTCATGCGCTTTACACCAATATGACCTAAGTGGCAGTGCCACAAGAAAGTGGTACTATCATTATCAAGTCTACATCTTTTGGCATCAATGTTATGAACATGTGTATCACTACGACCGAGATTCAATAAACCATTCACATTGGGTGCATGACCATATAAGGTGTTATTCATGTAAACAGAATAACCATTATTCTCTGACTTAAATGAATAACCATATTGCAATAAACATGATCTAATCATGTTCATGCTCAACGCAGACACCAATGCAAACAACATTTATTTAGGTTCAACACTAATCCCGAAGGTAGAGGGAGCGTGCGATGGTGATCACATCAACCTTGGAAACACTTCCAACCCACATCGTTACCTCGCCCTTACCTAGTCTCTGTTTATTCCGTAGCTTTTGTTTCGAGTTACCAATATTAGCAACTGAACCGGTATCTAATACCCAGGTGCTACTAGGAGTACTAGTAAGGTACACATCAATAACACATATATCAAATATACTTTTGTTGAATTTGCCAGCCTTCTTATCTACCAAGTATTTGAGGCAGTTCCGCTACCAGTGACCGTTCCCCTAATAGAAGCACTTCATCTCGGGTTTGGGTTCTTGGGTTTCCTCACTGGAGCGGCAACTAGTTTGCCATTCATGAAGTTTCCCTTCTTGCCCTTGCCCTTCTTGAAACCAGTGGTCTTGTTAACCATCAACACTTGATGCTCCTTCTTGATTTCTACCTTTACGGCCTTAAGCACGACGAACAGCTCCAGGATCATCTTCCCTTGCATGTTATAGTTCATCACGAAGCTCTAGTAGCTTGGTGATAGTGACTGGAGAACTCTGTCAATCACTCTCTTATCTGGAAGATTAACTCCCACTTGATTCAAGCGATTGAAGTACCCAGACATTCTGAGCACATGCTCACTGGCTGAGTTATTCTCCTCCATCTTGTAGGCAAAGATCTTGTCAGAGGTCTCAAACCTCTCAACATGGACATGAGCCTGAAATACCAATTTCAGCTCTTGGAACATCTCATATGTTCCATGGCATTCAAAAACGCCTTTGGAGCCCCGATTCTAAGCCGTAAGCATGGCGCACTAAACTATCAAGTAGTCATCAGAACATGTCTGCCAGATGTTCGCAACATCCACAGACGACGCTAGAGGGGTTGGCACATGGAGCGGTGCATCAAGGACAGAAGCCTTCTGTGTAGCAGTGAGGACAATCCTCAGACTACGGCCCTAGTATTGGGGAACGTAGTAGTAAATCAAAAAATTTCTACGCATCACCAAGATCAATCTATGGAGAGACTAGCAACGAGAGAGAGAGGAGTGTATCTTCATACCCTTGAAGATCGCGATGCGGAAGCGTTGCAAGAACGCGGTTGGAGGAGTCGTACACGTAGCGATTCAGATCGCGGTCGATTCCGATCTAAGCATCGAACAACGGCGCCTCCGCGTTCAACACACGTGCAGCCCGATGACGTCTCCCGCGCCTTGATCCAGCAAGGAGGAGGGAGAGGTTGGGGAAGACAGCTCCAGCAGCATGACGGCGTGGTGGTGGAACTTACAGTTCTCCGGCAGGGCTTCGCTAAGCTCAAACGGAGGAGGAGGAGGTGTTGGAGAGGGGGAGGGCTGCGCCAGGGGGGGAGGAGTGCCTCCCAAGTCAAGTGGAGGCCCTCCCCCTTTAGGGTTTCCCCTCTCCCATGCGCATGGGCCTTAGGGGGGCTGGTTCCCCTAGCCCATTAAGGCTAGGGCGCCCCCTTACAGCCCATGCTGCTGTATTGGACGTGGTGGAACACTTTCCGGACTTCCAGACCCCTCCGGAATCCTCCGGAACCTTTCGAAAGCTTCCCGGTACAATACCGAAAAAACCGAAACTTTTTCCGGAACCCCAATAACAACTTCCCATATATAAATCTTTACCTCCGGACCATTCCGGAACTCCTCGTGACGTCCGGGATCTCATCCGGGACTCCGAACAACATTCGGTATTCACATACTATTTCCCATAACAACCCTAGAGTCACCGAACCTTAAGTGTGTAGACCCTACGGGTTCGGGAACCATGCAGACATGACCGAGACATCTCTCCGGCCAATAACCAACAGCGGGATCTGGATACCCATGTTGGCTCCCACATGTTCCACGATGATCTCATTGAATGAACCACGATGTCGAGGATTCAATCAATCCCGTATACAATTCCCTTTGTCTACCGGTATGATACTTGCCCGAGATTCGATCGTCGGTATCCCTATACCTTGTTCAATCTCGTTACCGGCAAGTCTCTTTACTCGTTTCGTAACGCATGATCCCGTGGCTAACTCTTTAGTCACATTGAGCTCATTATGATGATGCATTATCGAGTGGGCCCAGAGATACCTCTCCGTCATACGGAGTGACAAATCCCAGTCTCGATTCGTGCCAACCCAACAGACACTTTCGGAGATACCTGTAGTGCACCTTTATGGTCACCCAGTTACGTTGTGACGTTTGATACACCCAAAGCATTCCTACGGTATCCGGGAGTTGCACAATCTCATGGTCTAAGGAAATGATACTTGACATTAGAAAAGCTTTAGCAGACGAACTACACGATCTAGTGCTATGCTTAGGATTGGGTCTTATCCATCACATCATTCTCCTAATGATGTGATCCCGTTATCAACGACATCCAATGTCCATGGTCAGGAAACCGTAACCATCTATTGATCAACGAGCTAGTCAACTAGAGGCTCACTAGGGACATGTTGTGGTCTATGTATTCACACATGCATTACGATTTCCGGATAACACAATTATAGCATGAACAATAGACAATTATCATGAACAAGGAAATATAATAATAACCACTTTATTATTGCCTCTAGGGCATATTTCCAACAGTCTCCCACTTGCACTAGAGTCAATAATCTAGTTACATTGTGATGAATCGAACACCCATAGAGTTCTGGTGTTGATCATGTTTTGCTCGTGGAAGAGGTTTAGTCAATGGATCTGCGACATTCAGATCTGTATGCACTTTACAAATATCTATGTCTCCATCTTGAACATGTTCACGAATGGAGTTGAAGCGACGCTTGATATGCCTGGTCTTCTTGTGAAACCTGGGCTCCTTGGCAAGGGCAATAGCTCCAGTGTTGTCACAGAAGAGAGTCATTGGGCCCGATGCATTGGGAATAACTCCTAGGTCGGTGATGAACTCCTTCATCCAGACTGCTTCCTGTGCTGCCTCCGAGGCTGCCATGTACTCCGCTTCACATGTAGATCCCGCCACGACGCTTTGCTTGCAACTGCACCAGCTGACTGCCCCACCATTCAAAATATACACGTATCCGGTTTGTGACTTAGAGTCATCCAGATCTGTGTCGAAGCTAGCATCGACGTAACCCTTTACGACGAGCTCTTCGTCACCTCCATAATCGAGAAACATATCCTTAGTCCTTTTCAGGTACTTCAGGATGTTCTTGACCGCTGTCTAGTGTTCCATGCCGGGATTACTTTGGTACCTTCCTACCAAACTTACGACGAGGTTCACATCAGGTCTGGTACACAGCATGGCATACATAATAGACCCTATGGCTGAGGCATAGGGGATGACACTCATCTTTTCTCTATCTTCTGCCGAGGTCGAGCATTGAGCCGTGCTCAATCTCACACCTTGTAATACAGGCAAGAACCCCTTCTTGGACTGATCCATATTGAACTTCTTCAATATCTTGTCAAGGTATGTGCTTTGAGAAAGACCAATGAGGCGTCTCGATCTATCTCTATAGATCTTGATGCCTAATATGTAAGCAGCTTCTCCAAGGTCCTTCATTGAAAAACACTTATTCAAGTAGGCCTTTATGCTTTCCAAGAATTCTATATCATTTCCCATTAATAGTATGTCATCCACATATAATATGAGAAATGCTACAGAGCTCCCACTCACTTTCTTGTAAACACAGGCTTCTCCATAAGTCTGTGTAAACCCAAACGCTTTGATCATCTCATCAAAGCGAATGTTCCAACTCCGAGATGCTTGCACCAGCCCATAGATTGAGCGCTGGAGCTTGCATACCTTGTCAGCATTATTAGGATCGACAAAACCTTCCGGCTGCATCATATACAACTCTTCCTTAAGGAAACCATTAAGGAATGCCGTTTTGACGTCCATTTGCCATATCTCATAATCATAGTATGCGGCAATTGCTAACATGATTCTGACGGACTTCAGCTTCGCTACGGGTGAGAAGGTCTCATCGTAGTCAACCCCTTGAACTTGTCGATAACCCTTAGCGACAAGTCGAGCCTTATAGATGGTCACATTACCATCCGCGTCTATCTTCTTCTTAAAGATCCATTTGTTCTCTATGGCTTGCCGATCAACGGGCAAGTCTGTCAAAGTCCATACTTCGTTTTCATACATGGATCCTATCTCAGATTTCATGGCTTCTAGCCATTTGTTGGAATCCGGGCCCGCCATCGCTTCTTCATAGTTCGAAGGTTCACCGTTGTCTAACAACATGACTTCCAAGACAGGGTTGCCGTACCACTCTGGTGCGGAACGTGTCCTCGTGGACCTACGAAGTTCAGTAGCAACTTGATCCGAAGTTTCATGATCATCATCATTAACTTCCTCTCTAGTCGGTGCAGGCACCACAGAAACATCTTCCTGAGCTGCGCTACTCTCCGGTTCAAGAGGGGGTACCTCACCAAGTTCTACTTTCCTCCCACTTACTTCTTTCGAGAGAAACTCTTTCTCCAGAAAGGATCCATTCTTGGCAACAAAGATCTTGCCTTCGGATCTAAGGTAGAAGGTATACCCAATAGTTTCTTTAGGGTATCCTATGAAGACGCATTTTTTCGATTTGGGTTCGAGCTTTTCAGGTTGAAGTTTCTTGACATAAGCTTCGCATCCCCAAACTTTCAGAAACGACAGCTTAGGTTTCTTCCCAAACCATAATTCATACGGTGTCGTCTCAACGGATTTCGACGGAGCCCTATTTAAAGTGAATGCGGCAGTCTCTAAAGCATAACCCCAAAATGATAGCGGTAGATCGGTAAGAGACATCATAGATCGCACCATATCCAATAGAGTGCGATTACGACGTTCGGACACACCATTACGCTGAGGTGTTCCAGGCGGCGTGAGTTGTGAAACAATTCCACATTTCCTTAAGTGCGTGCCAAACTCGTGACTCAAATATTCCCCTCCACGATCTGATCGTAAGAACTTTATTTTCCTGTCACGTTGATTCTCAACCTCACTCTGAAATTCCTTGAACTTTTCAAAGGTCTCAGACTTGTGTTTCATTAAGTAGACATACCCATATTTACTTAAGTCATCAGTGAGGGTGGGAACATAACGATAACCACCGCGAGCCTCAACGCTCATTGGACCGCACACATCAGTATGTATGATTTCCAATAAGTTGGTTGCTCGCTCCATTGTTCCGGAGAACGGAGTCTTGGTCATCTTGCCCATGAGGCATGGTTCGCACGTGTCAAATGATTCATAATCAAGAGACTCCAAAAGTCCATCTACATGGAGTTTCTTCATGCATTTGACACCAATGTGACCAAGGCGGCAGTGCCACAAGTATGTGGGACTATCATTATCAACCTTACATCTTTTGGCATTCACACTATGAATATGTGTAACATCACGTTCGAGATTCAATAAAAATAAACCATTGACCAGCGGGGCATGACCATAAAGCATATCTCTCATATAAATAGAACAACCATTATTCTCGGATTTAAATGAGTAGCCATCTCGCATCAAACGAGATCCTGATACAATGTTCATGCTTAAAGCTGGTACTAAATAACAATTATTGAGGTTTAAAACTAATCCCGAAGGTAGATGTAGAGGTAGCGTGCCGACGGCGATCACATCGACCTTGGAACCATTCCCGACGCGCATCGTCACCTCGTCCTTCGCCAGTCTCCGCTTATTCTGCAGCTCCTGTTTTGAGTTACAAATATGAGCAACCACACCGGTATCAAATACCCAGGAGCTACTACGAGCGCTGGTAAGGTACACATCAATAACATGTATATCACATATACCTTTGGTATTGCCGGCCTTCTTATCCGCTAAGTACTTGGGGCAGTTCCGCTTCCAGTGACCGTTTCCCTTGCAATAAAAGCATTCAGTCTCAGGCTTGGGTCCATTCTTTGGCTTCTTCCCGGTAGCTTGCTTACCGGGCGCGGCAACTCCCTTGCCGTCCTTCTTGAAGTTCTTTTTACCCTTGCCTTTCTTGAACTTAGTTGTTTTATTCACCATCAACACTTGATGTTCCTTTTTGATCTCCACCTCCGCTGATTTCAGCATTGAATATACCTCAGGAATGGTTTTATCCATCCCCTGCATATTGAAGTTCATCACAAAGCTCTTGTAGCTAGGTGGAAGCGACTGAAGGATTCTGTCAACGACCGCGTCATCCGGGAGATTAACTCCCAGCTGAGACAAGCGGTTGTGCAACCCAGACATTTTGAGTATATGCTCGCTGACAGAACTATTCTCCTCCATCTTACAACTGTAGAACTTGTCGGAGACTTCATATCTCTCGACCCGGGCATGAGCTTGGAAAACCATTTTCAGCTCTTGGAACATCTCATATGCTCCGTGTTGCTCAAAACGCTTTTGGAGCCCCGGTTCTAAGCTGTAAAGCATGCCGCACTGAACCAGGGAGTAATCATCACTACGCGACTGCCAGGCGTTCATAACGTCTTGAGTTGCTGGGAAAACAGGTGCGTCACCTAGCGGTGCTTCAAGGACATAAGCTCTCTTGGTAGCTATGAGGATGATCCTCATGTTACGGACCCAGTCCGTGTAGTTGCTACCATCGTCTTTCAGCTTGGTTTTCTCTAGGAACGCGTTGAAGTTGAGGGCAACATTAGCGTGGGCCATTTGATCTACAAGACATATTGTAAAGATTTTAGACTAAGTTCATGATAATTAAGTTCATCTAATCAAATTATTCAATGAACTCCCACTCAGATAGACATCCCTCTAGTCATCTAAGTGATACATGATCCGAATCGACTAGGCCGTGTCCGATCATCACGTGAGACGGACTAGTCATCAACGGTGAACATCTCCATGTTGATCGTATCTTCTATACGACTCATGTTCGACCTTTCGGTCTTCCGTGTTCCGAGGCCATGTCTGTACATGCTAGGCTCGTCAAGTCAACCTAAGTGTTTTGCATGTGTAAATCTGGCTTACACCCGTTGTATTCGAACGTTAGAATCTATCACACCCGATCATCACGTGGTGCTTCGAAACAACGAACCTTCGCAACGGTGCACAGTTAGGGGAAACACTTTCTTGAAATTTTAGCGAGGGATCATCTTATTTATGCTACCGTCGTTCTAAGCAAATAAGATGTAAACAGATGATAAACATCACATGCAATCAAATAGTGACATGATATGGCTAATATCATTTTGCTCCTTTTGATCTCCATCTTCGGGGCACCATGATCATCATCGTCACCGGCATGACACCATGATCTCCATCATCATGATCTCCATCATCGTGTCTTCATGAAGTTGCCTCGCCAACTATTACTTCTACTACTATGGCTAACGGTTAGCAATAAAGTAAAGTAATTACATGGCGTTTTTCATTGACACGCAGGTCATACAATAAATTAAGACAACTCCTATGGCTCCTGCCGGTTGTCATACTCATCGACATGCAAGTCGTGATTCCTATTACAAGAACATGATCAATCTCATACATCACATATATCATTCATCACATCCTTTTGGCCATATCACATCACACGGCATATGCTGCAAGAACAAGTTAGACGTCCTCTAATTGTTGTTGCAAAATATTTTTACGTGGCTGCTATAGGTTTCTAGCAAGAACGTTTCTTACCTACGCCACAACCACAACGTGATATGCCAATTTCTATTTACCCTTCATAAGGACCCTTTTCATCGAATCCGATCCGACTAAAGTGGGAGAGACAGACACCCGCTAGCCACCTTATGCAACTAGTGCATGTCAGTCGGTGGAACCTGTCTCACGTAAGCGTACGTGTAAGGTCGGTCCGGGCCGCTTCATCCCACGATGCCGCCGAATCAAGATAAGACTAGTAACGGCAAGAAAATTGACAAAATTGACGCCCACAACAACTTGTGTTCTACTCGTGCAAGAAACTACGCATAGACCTGGCTCATGATGCCACTATTGGGGAACGTAGTAGTAAATCAAAAAATTTCTACGCATCACCAAGATCAATCTATGGAGAGACTAGCAACGAGAGAGAGAGGAGTGTATCTTCATACCCTTGAAGATCGCGATGCAGAAGCGTTGCAAGAACGCGGTTGGAGGAGTCGTACACGTAGCGATTCAGATCGCGGTCGATTCCGATCTAAGCACCGAACAACGGTGCCTCCGCGTTCAACACACGTGCAGCCCGGTGACGTCTCCCGCGCCTTGATCCAGCAAGGAGGAGGTAGAGGTTGGGGAAGACAGCTCCAGCAGCACGACGGTGTGGTGGTGGAACTTACAGTTCTCCGGCAGGGCTTCGCTAAGCTCAAACGGAGGAGGATGAGGTGTTGGAGAGGGGGAGGGCTACGCCAGGGGGGGAGGAGTGCCTCCCAAGTCAAGTGGAGGCCCTCCCCCTTTAGGGTTTCCCCTCTCCCATGCGCATGGGCCTTAGGGGGGCTGGTTCCCCTAGCCCATTAAGGCTAGGGCGCCCCCTTACAGCCCATGCTGCTGTATTGGACGTGGTGATACACTTTCCGGACTTCCGGACCCCTCCGGAATCCTCCAGAACCTTTCGAAAGCTTCCCGGTACAATACCGAAAAAACCGAAACTTTTTCTGGAACCCCAATAACAACTTCCCATATATAAATCTTTACCTCCGGACCATTCCGGAACTCCTCGTGACGTCCGGGATCTCATCCGGGACTCCGAACAACATTCGGTATTCACATACTATTTCCCATAACAACCCTAGAGTCACCGAACCTTAAGTGTGTAGACCCTACGGGTTCGGGAACCATGCAGACATGACCGAGACATCTCTCCAGCCAATAACCAACAGCGGGATCTGGATACCCATGTTGGCTCCCACATGTTCCATGATGATCTCATCGGATGAACCACGATGTCGAGGATTCAATCAATCTCGTATACAATTCCCTTTGTCTACCGGTATGATACTTGCCCGAGATTCGATCGTCGGTATCCCTATACCTTGTTCAATCTCATTACCGACAAGTCTCTTTACTCGTTCCGTAACGCATGATCCCGTGGCTAACTCTTTAGTCACATTGAGCTCATTATGATGATGCATTACCGAGTGGGCCCAGAGATACCTCTCCGTCATACGGAGTGACAAATCCCAGTCTCGATTCGTGCCAACCCAACAGACACTTTCGGAGATACCTGTAGTGCACCTTTATGGTCACCCAGTTACGTTGTGACGTTTGATACACCCAAAGCATTCCTACGGTATCCGGGAGTTGCACAATCTCATGGTCTAAGGAAATGATACTTGACATTAGAAAAGCTTTAGCAGACGAACTACACGATCTAGTGCTATGCTTAGGATTGGGTCTTGTCCATCACATCATTCTCCTAATGATGTGATCCCGTTATCAACGACATCCAATGTCCATGGTCAGGAAACCGTAACCATCTATTGATCAACGAGCTAGTCAACTAGAGGCTCACTAGGGACATGTTGTGGTCTATGTATTCACACATGCATTACGATTTCCGGATAACACAATTATAGCATGAACAATAGACAATTATCATGAACAAGGAAATATAATAATAACCACTTTATTATTGCCTCTAGGGCATATTTACAACACCTAGTCTGCACAATTGCTCACAATATCTTTCAACTTAGTCTTTCTCTAGGAACGTATTAAAACAGGGAGCTAAAGCGCGAGCTATTGATCTACAACATAATTTGCAAAGACAATTTAGACTATGTTCATGATAATGAGTTCAACTAATCAAATTGTTTAATGAACTCCCACTCAGATAGACATCCCTCTAGTCATCTAAGTGATACATGATCCGAATCTACTAGGCCGTGTCCGATCATCACGTGAGACGGACTAGTCATCAACGGTGAACATCTCCATGTTGATCGCATCTACCATACGACTCATGTTCGACCTTTCGGTCTCTCGTGTTCTGAGGCCATGTCTGTACATGCTAGGCTCGTCAAGTCAACCTAAGTGTTTCGCATGTGTAAATCTGGCTTACACCCGTTGTATGCGAACGTTAGAATCTATCACACCCGATCATCACGTGGTGCTTCGAAACAACGAACCTTTGCAACGGTGCACAGTTAGGGGGAACACATTTCTTGAAATTTTAGTGAGGGATCATCTTATTTATGCTACCGTCGTTCTAAGCAAATAAGATGTAAACATGATAAACATCACATGCAAATCATAAAGTGACATGATATGGCAATATCATTTTGCGCCTTTGATCTCCATCTTCGAGGCGCGGCATGATCACCTTCGTCACCGGCATGACACCATGATCTCCATCATCGTGTCTTCATGAAGTTGTCTCGCCAACTATTACTTCTACTACTATGGCTAACGGTTAGCAATAAAGTAAAGTAATTACATGGCGTTTATATTGACTCGCAGGTCATACAATAAATTAAGACAACTCCTATGGCTCCTGCCGGTTGTCATACTCATCGACATGCAAGTCGTGATTCCTATTACAAGAACATGATCAATCTCATACATCACATATATAATTCATCACATTCTTTTGGCCATATCATATCACATAGCATACCCTGCAAAAACAAGTTAGACGTCCTCTAATTGTTGTTGCATGTTTTTCGTGGCTGCTATGGGTTTCTAGCAAGAACGTTTCTTACCTACGCAAAAGCCACAACGGTGATATGCCAATTGCTATTTACCCTTCATAAGGACACTCTTCATCGAATCCGATCCGACTAAAGTGGGAAAGACAGACACCCGCTAGCCACCTTATGCATCAAGTGCATGTCAGTCGGTGGAACCTGTCTCACGTAAGCGTACGTGTAAGGTCGGTTCGGGCCGCTTCATCCCACAATGCCGCCGAATCAAGATAAGACTAGTAACGGTAAGCAAATTGACCAAATCATCGCCCACAACTACTTTGTGTTCTACTCGTGCATAGAATCTACGCATAGACCTAGCTCATGATGCCACTGATGGGGAACGTAGTAATAATTCAAAATTTTCCTACGTGTCACCAAGATCAATCTAGGAGATGCTAGCAACGAGAGAGAGGGAGTGCATCTTCATACCCTTGAAGATCGCTAAGCGGAAGCGTTACAAGAACGCGGTTGATGGAGTCGTACTCGCGGCGATTCAAATCGCGGAAGATCCGATCCAAGCGCCGAACGGACGGCGCCTCCGCATTCAACACACATACAGCCCGGGGACGTCTCCTCCTTCTTGATCCAGCAAGGGGAGAGGAGAAGTTGAGGGAGAACTCCAGCAGCACGACGGCGTGGTGGTGGAGCTCGTGGTTCTCCGGCAGGGCTTCGCCAAGCACTACGGAGGAGGAGGAGGTGTAGGAGGAGGGAGGGCTGCGCCAGGGGAAGGGTTGTTGCAGCCCTCTCTATCCCTCACTATATATAGGGAAAGGAGGGGAGGAGGAGGCGCCCTAGGGTTTCCCTAGGGGAGGGGCGGCGGCCACAGGGGAAACCCTAGATGGGTTTGGGCGCCCCCACCCCTAGGAAACTTGCCCCCCAAGCCGGGAGGGGCGGCTGCCCTAGGGGAGGCGCCCCCACCTCTCTAGGTTACGTGAGATGGGGTGGGAGGGGCGCACAACCCCTTAGTGGGCTGGTGTACCCCCTCCCCTTGGCCCATAAGGTCCCCCAATGCTTGCCGGGGCCTCCGAAACTCCTTTCGGTCACGCTGGTCGTCACCCGGTACTCCCAGAACAATTCCAGACTCCAATACCCTTCATCCAATATATCGATCTTCACCTCCGGACCATTCCGGAGTTCCTCGTCATGTCTGGGATCTCATCCGGGACTCCGAACAACCTTCGGTAACCACATACTATTCCCATTACAACTCTAGCGTCACGTCACCGAACCTTAAGTGTGTAGACCCTACGGGTTCAGGAACCATGCAGACATGACCGAGACACCTCTCTGGCCAATAACCAATAGCGGGATCTGGATACCCATACTGGCTCCCACATGTTCCACGATGATCTTATCGGATGAACCACGATGTCGGGGATTCAATCAATCCCGTATACAATTCCCTTTGTCCATCGGTATGTTACTTGCCCGAGATTCGATCGTCGGTATCCCTGTGCCTCATTCAATCTCGTTACCGGCAAGTCTCTTTACTCGTTCCGTAATGCATGATCCCGTGGGTAACTCCTTAGTCACATTGAGCTCATTATGATGATGCATTACCGAGTGGGCCCAGAGATACCTCTCCGTCATACGGAGTGACAAATCCCAGATTCGATTCGTGCCAACCCAACAGACACTTTCGGAGATACCTGTAGTGCACCTTTATAGTCACCCAGTTACGTTGTGACGTTTGATACACCCAAAGCATTCCTACGGTATCCGGGAGTTGCACAATCTCATGGTCTAAGGAAATGATACTTGACATTAGAAAAGCTTTAGCAAACGAACTACACGATCTTGTGCTATGCTTAGGATTGGGTCTTGTCCATCACATCATTCTCCTAATGATGTGATCCCGTTATCAACGACATCCAATGTCCATGGTCAGGAAACCACAACCATCTATTGATCAACGAGCTAGTCAACTAGAGGCTCACTAGGGACATATTGTGGTCTATGTATTCACACATGTATTATGGTTTCCGGTTAATACAATTATAGCATGAACAATAGACAATTATCATGAACAAGGAAATATAATAATAAACATTTTACTATTGCCTCAAGGGCATATTTCCAACACTTGGGTAGCAGGATCATAATAGCGTGTTTAGTGCCTATAAGTTTGTGGCGTTGCATGCAGCGAACTTGGCGATCGCGTTCATCAGGTCTACCTTAATTATGTGCCAGCATCGTTGGTAGAATAAGCCCGTAAAGCCGTCTAGCCCGGGCGCCTTTTCTGTATTGACCTCATTGATGGCTTCGAGAACCTCCTGCTCCTTAATGTGAGTGTCCAGATGTTGTAGCAGATCATTGTTCGGCAAGTACCCAAGGGCCGCAAAGTTGAGGGATGCAGATCGTGGCGCCGGCTGCCCAAGCAAATCTGAGAAGAAGTTGCCGGCGAGTCTAAGTTTGTCATCCTGGCCGGAGAAGTTTTGTCCCAGATGCGTGAGAGATTGTATATGATTCTTCCTCCTTCTCGACGAGGCCTTCATGTGGAAGAATTTTGTGCAGGCATCCCCTTCTCTGATCCAAAGGACCCTCGCCCGCTGCCTCCAGAAGGAGCATTGCAAGGCGCTGATGCCAAGCAGGCGCATCTTCAGGTTGTTGCGGAATCGGTGTTCATCGGGGGTCAGGTCTCTGGTGTCTCTTGCTTTGTCCAATCTATAAATCAGCTCGTTGATCACATCCAAGGAGTGGTTCATCTGATTCAGCTTCCTGTTGTGCCATGCCTTGAGCGCTCGGGCTACTCTACCCAGTTTGATGTTCAGGACCACGTATGCGTCCGACGTGGCAACCGGCCGTTGCGACCACCTCATCGAAACCTTCAATGTGGACCCAATAGTTCTTGAAGCGGAATCATCTGTTATGCTTGAATTCGGTGTCACAGGAGAGCAAAAGCGGGCAATGGTCGCTGACGGTCGAGGAGAGGCCTTGCAGGAGGCAGGAAGGGAAGAGATCATGCTATCCCTCGTTGAACAGAACCCTATCAAGCTTAACCTTTGTTGCATGCTGCTGCTCGTTGCTACTTCTTGAGCTTGCGTTGGTTTTCCCTTGAAGAGGAAAGGGTGATGCAGCAAAGTAGAGATAAGTATTTCCCTCAGTTTGAGAACCAAGGTATCAATCCAGTAGGAGGTACACGCAAGTCTCCAATCTATGCACCTGCACAAACAATCAAACACTTGCACCCTACGCGATAAAGGGGTTGTCAATCCCTTCACGGTCACTTGCAAGGATGAGATCTGATAGAGATAGATATAAAAGATTACTAAAACGTAAAACAAAATAAAAACAAATAAATTGCAGCAAGGTATTTTTGGTTTTTTTGGTTTATAGATCTGAAAATATATGATGGAAAATAGACCCGGGGGCCATAGGTTTCACTAGAGGCTTCTCTCTTGAAAGAAAATAATACGGTGGGTGAACAAATTACTGTCGAGCAATTGATAGAAAAGCGCAAAGTTATGACTATATCCAAGGCAATGATTATGAATATAGGCATCACGTCCATGTCAAGTAGACCGACTCCTGCCTGCATGTACTACTATTACTCCACACATCGACCGCTATCCAGCATGCATCTAGAGTATTAAGTTCAAAAGAACGGAGTAACACCTTAAGTAAGATGACATGATGTAGAGGGCTAAACTCAAGCAATATGATGAAAACCCCATCTTTTTACCCTTGATGGTAACAATACAATACGTGCCTCGCTACCCCTACTTTGTCACTGGGTGAGGACACCGCAAGATTGAACCCAAAACTAAGCACCTCTCCCATTGCAAGAAGAACCAATCTAGTTGGCCAAACCAAACCGATAATTCGAAGAGAAATACAAAGATATCAAATCATGCATATAAGAATTCAGAGAAGATTCAAATAATATTCATAGATAATCTGATCATAAATCCACAATTCATCGGATCTCGACAAACACACCGCAAAGAATATTACATCGGATAGATCTCCAAGAACATCAAGGAGAACATTGTATTGAAGATCAAAGAGAGAGAAGAAGCCATCTAGCTACTAGCTATGGACCCGTAGGTCTGTGGTAAACTACTCACGCTTCATTGGAAGGGCAATAGAGTTGATGTAGAAGCCCTCCGTGATCAAATCCCCCTCCGACAGGGTGCCGGAAAAGGCCCTAAGATGGGATCTCACGGTACAGAAGGTTGCGGCGGCGGAAAAGTATTTTGGTGGATGCTTCTAGTCGTTTGGGAATATTTGTGAATTTATAGGCCAAGAATTAGGGTTGGAGGAACTCCGAGGGGCCCACAAGCCCTCAGGGCGCCCCCCTGAGGCTTGTGGCCGCCTCGGGACTCCTCTGACTTCATCTCCAAGTCCTACATGTGTCTTCTAGTCCAAGAAAAATCATCACGAAAGTTTTATTCCGTTTGGACTCCGTTTGATATTCCTTTTCTGTAAAACTCAAAAACAAGGAAAAAAATAGAAATTGGCACTGGGCTCTAGGTTAATAAGTTAGTCCCAAAAATAATATAAAATAGCATATTAATGCATATAAAACATCCAAAATAGTTAACATAATAGCATGGACAATAAAAAATTATAGATACGTTGGAGACGTATCAAGCATCCCCAAGCTTAATTCCTGCTCGTCCTCGAGTAGGTAAATGATAAAAACAGAATTTTTGATGTGGAATGCTACCTAACATATTTATCCATGTAATTTTCTTTATTGTGGCATGAATATTCAGATCCATAAGATTCAAAACAAAAGTTTAATATTGACATAAAAACAATAATACTTCAAGCATACTAATAAAGCAATCGTGTCTTCTCAAAATAACATGGCCAAAGAAAGTTGTCCCTACAAAATCATATAGTCTGGCTATGCTCCATCTTCATCACACAAAGTACTAAATCATGCACAACCCCAATGACAAGCCAAACAATTGTTTCATACTTTTGATGTTCCCAAACTTTTTCAACTTTCACGCAATACATGAGCGTGAGCCATGGATATAACACTATAGGTGGAATAGAATATGGTGGTTGTGGAGAAGACAAAAAGAAGGAGAAAGTCTCACATCAACTAGGCGTATTAACGGGCTATGGAGATGCCCATCAATAGATATCAATGTGAGTGAGTAGGGATTGCCATGCAACGGATGCACTAGAGCTATAAGTGTATGAAAGCTCAAAAAGAAACTAAGTGGGTGTGCATCCAACTCGCTTGCTCACGAAGACCTAGGGCAATTTGAGGAAGCCCATAACTGGAATATACAAGCCAAGTTCTATAATGAAAAATTCCCACTAGTATATGAAAGTGACAACATAGGAGACTCTCTATAATGAAGATCATGGTGCTACTTTGAAGCACAAGTGTGGTAAAAGGATAGTAGCATTGCCCCTTCTCTCTTTTCTCTCTTTTTTTGTTTGGGCTTCTTTTGGCCTCTTTTATTTTTTTGCAAAGTCCAGAGACTCATCCCAACTTGTGAGGAAATCATAGCTTCCATCATCCTTTCCTCACATGGGACAATACTCTAATAATGATGATCATCACACTTTTATTTACTTACAACTCAATTCTAGAACAAAATATGACTCTATATGAATGCCTCCGGTGGTGTACCGGGATGTGCAATGATCAAGAGTGGCATGTATAAAAAATATGAATGGTGGCCTTGCCACAAATACTATGTCAACTACATGATCATGCAAAGCAATATGACAATGATGAAGTGTGTTATAATAAATGGAACGGTGGAAGTTGCATGGCAATATATCTCGGAATGGCTATGGAAATGCCATAATAGGTAGGTATGGTGGCTGTTTTGAGGAAGGGTATATGGTGGGTTTAATGCACCGGCGAAAATAGCGTGGTACTAGAGAGGCTAGCAATGGTGGAAGGGTGAGAGTGCGTATAATCCATGGACTCAACATTACTCATAAAGAACTCACATACTTATTGCAAAAGTCTATTAGCTATCGAAACAAAGTACTACACGCATGCTCCTAGGGGGATAGATTGGTAGGAAAAGCCATCGCTCGTCCCCGATCGCCACTCATAAGGAAGACAATCAATAAATAAATCATGCTCCGACTTCATCACATAATGGTTCACCATACGTGCATGCTACGAGAATCACAAACTTTAACACAAATATTTCTACCAATCCACAATTACTCACTAGCATGACTCTAATATCACCATCTTTATATCTCAAAACAAATGCAAGGAATCAAACTTCTCATAGTATTCAACGCTCTTTATATGAAAGTTTTTATTATATCCCTCTTGGATGCCCATCATATTAGGACTAAATTCATAACCTAAGCAAATTACCATACTGTTTGGAGACTCTCAAAATAATATAAGTGAAGCATGATAGTTCAACAATTTCTATAAAATAAAGCCATCGCCGTGCTCTAAAAAGATATAAGTGAAGCACTAGAGCAAATTGCCTAGCTCAAAAGATATAAGTGAAGCACATAGAGTATTCTAATAAATTCACGACTCATGCGTGTCCCTCTCAAAAGGTGTGCATAGCAAGGATGATTGTGGCAAACTAAAAAGCAAAGACTCATATCATACAAGATGCTCCAAGCAAAACACATATCATGTGGTGAATAAAAATATAGGCTCAAGTAAATTTACCGATGGATTGAAGACGAAAGAGGGGATGCCATCCGGGGCATCCCCAAGCTTAGATGCTTGGTTGTCCTTGAATATTACCTTGGGGTGCCTTGGTGTGATGCCCCCGATTCAATCGTACACTAATCATACGATCAAGATCAGGGACTCACGGGAAGATATCTCAACACAACTCTAAACACAAATAAAAGATACAAGCTTCATATTACAAGCCAGGGGGCTCGAATACAACAGCTCGAACACAACAGAGTCAGCGGAAGCAACAATATCTGAGTACAGACATAAGTTAAACAAGTTTTGCCTGAAGTAGGCTAGCACAAACATCAACGATCGAAGAGGCAAGGCCTCCTGCCTGGGACCTCCTAACTACTCCTGGTCGTCGGCAGTCTCCGCGTAGTAGTAGGCACCCTCGGGGTAGTAGTAGTAGTCGAAGGGGGAAACATATGGCTCCTGGGATCCACCAACTGGTTGCAACAACCGGAAAGAAGAAGGAAGGGGGAAAAGGGGTAGCAAAGCAACCATGAGTACTCATCCAAAGTACTCGCAAGCATCAGATCTATACTAAGTATGCATTGGTATCAAATGGAAGGGTTGTATCTGTGGACTATACTGCAGAATGCCAGAATAGAAGGGGAAAGCCTAGCCTATCGAAGACTAGCATCTTCAAGCATCTTGCAGCATTCAGAAGAGTACATAATAGCATTTTAATTAACAAGCATGTTGTAGTATTAACGCCCAGAGATCCTTCCTCGACTCCCTGCGAGAAAGCAATCTCGGAGCCACATATCCATCACATATCTCAAGTATCCATTTCTAGTTGTAATAGATCAGGATACAAGTCTGAACGTCCGTTACCGTGGACACGGCTATTCGAATAGATAATCTTCCCTGCAGGGGTGCACCACATTACCCAACACGCTTGATTACTTCGGTCGGACACACTTTTCTGGGTCAATGCCCGGCCTCGGAAGAGCAACACGTCGCAGCCCTACTTAGGCTCAGCAGAGAGGTCCCCGCCGGTCTACATCCTAAGAACTCTGGGGTCTTGGGCCCATTGTCCATTGCACTCCGGGTCGTTGTGTGCAGGGTGAATACCAGCGCCACCTCGGATGGTCGGCACGATCCGACCATGCCACAATGCTGAACTGGACGTCTAACAAAGCTTCAGCTGATACTACGACGCCGAGTGCCCATAATTGTTCCCGCATGGTGGTTAGTGCGTATAGGCCAGTGGCCAACTCAGAACAAATACCCAAACCTGTTAGTGCATTATTAAATGAAGTGACAGCTGTCGGGACAAGTCCGGAGCTACCACCCCCTCCTGGGTGATACCGCTAAATAGCCAGCCACCACCGTAGCATCTTTGCGGGTGCTCTCCGGGCCCGCTCGACTTTCACAAAGGTCTCAAGTAATGTCAAGGTAACCGTGTGTCCAAACATCACGGGGAAACCCCAAGGAATCACCCTCGGTGGATTCCACTCGATGTAATCATCAAGGTGAACGTAGGAGGAATCACCCTCGAGGTTCACACTTGAGGGGCTGCACGACATAGTCGTATCGGGAGTGGTGAAGGAGGAATCACCCTCGATGACCATGACCGAATAGCTACACTACAGAGTTATCATCAGGAGTGCGTTACGAGGTATCACCCTCGGCACTCGATAGTAGCTCTGCAGAATCGAGCAACAAAAGAAGCGTGATGTGATGTGAGGTTTCGGGCTCTGGTCATCGATCACGTTGATCGAGTCATCAATGATGAAGCAGGGGCAACAAGGACAAGGTGGGGTCACTTATGGATCACTAACCAACCTATACTAAGCAGTTTAGGATAAGCAGGTAAGGTACAATGTGGAGGTTACAAAAGCGGGCTATGCATCAGAATAGGAGCAAACAATAACAGTAGCAAAATCTAATGCAAGCATGAGAGAGAATGGAATGTGCAATATCGGAGTGATCAAGGGGGGAGGCTTGCCTGGAAGCTCTGCTGAAACGGAAGGAGGGTCATCGTCGACGTCGTCGATCACAGGGGCATTAGCAGCGGTCTCGGGGTCTACCGGAGAAGAAGAGGGGGAGGAAACAGTAAATACAAAGCACACAGATGCATTACTAAGCATGACATGACGATATGCGGTGCTAGGGGTGTTCTAACGCAGTGCTACACGATGCCGGCGAAGGGGGATAACATCCGGGAATGTTTTCCCGAAGTTTGGCATTTTCGGACAGATGAAACAGAGGGGGACGGTTGCATGTTCGCAATGCTAGGGATGTGTGGCAGACGAACGGACTGCGTATTCGGATTCGTCATATTTTTCTGAGCAACTTTCATGTATAAAACTTTTTCATCCGAGTTACGGATTAATTTATATGATTTTTCAGAGTTTAAAAGAATTTCTGGATTTATTTTTAATTCGAAATTAAATGCTAAAATGCTAAGAGCACCCAGCACAGTGTACACTAATACGTCTCCAACGTATCTATAATTTTTGATTGTTCCATGCTGTTATATTATCATTCTTGGATGTTTTACAATCATTTTATAATCATTTTATATCATTTTTTGGTACTAACCTATTGACATAGTGCCCAGTGCCAGTTGTTGTTTTCTGCATGTTTTTTACATCGCAGGAAATCAATACCAAACAGAGTCCAAACGCAGCAAAACTTTTTGGAGATTTTTTTTGGACCAGAAGACATCCAGTGGGCCAAAGAAGTACCGAAGAGGGGGCCCGAGGTGAGCACAAGACACCGGGGCGCGTCTGGGCCCCCAGGCGCCCCCTGGTGGGTTGTTCCCATCTCGGAGACCTCCCGCACCGCCTCTTTGCTCTATAAATACCCCAATATTCTAGAAACCCTAGGGAAGTCGACGAAAATCAATTCCAGCCGCCGCAAGTTCCAGAAACCACAGATCCAATCTAGACACCATCACGGAGGGGTTCATCATCCTCATTGGTGCCTCTCCGATGATACGTGAGTAGTTCATTATAGACCTACGGGTCTATAGTTAGTAGCTAGATGGCTTTCTCTCTCTCGTTTGATTCTCAATACAATGGTCTCTTGGAGATCCATATGATGTAACTCTTTTTACGGTGTGTTTGTTGGGATCCGATGAACTTTGAGTTTATGATCAGATCTATGTTTTTATCCATGAAAGTTATTTGAGTCTTCTTTGATCTCTTATATGCATGGTTGCTTATAGCCTCGTATTTCTTCTCCGATATTTGGGTTTTGTTTGGCCAACTTGATCTATTTATCTTGCAATGGGAAGAGGTGCTTTGTGATGGGTTCGATCTTACGGTGCTTGATCCCAGTGACAGAAGGGGAAACGACACGTATGTATCATTGCTATTAAGGATAACAAGATGGGGTCTACTTCTACATAAATAGATCTTGTCTACATCATGTCATCGTTCTTATTGCATTACTCCATTTTTCCATGAACTTAATACACTAGATGCATGATGGATAGCGGTCGATGTGTGGAGTAATAGTAGTAGATGTAGGCAGGAGTCGGTCTACGAATCTTGGACGTGATGCCTATATAATGATCATTGCCTGGATATCGTCATGAGTATTTGAAGTTCTATCAATTGCCCAACAGTAATTTTTTTACCCACCGTTTGCTATTTTTCTCGAGAGAAGCCACTAGTGAAAACTACGGCCCCCGGGTCTCTTCTATAGTATATTTGCCTTCAAGATATATTTTGCTATTCGCTCTTTTATTTATTTGCAACTTTTATTTTCAGATCTATTAATCCAAAAATACAAAAATACCTTGCTGCAATTTTTACTTATTTATTTTATCGCGCGTTCCCGCGAGATCTATTTATCCAATCTACTACAATTTTACCTATCCTTTTACCCGTGAGGGATTGACAACCCCTCTCTTACGTCGGGTTGCAAGTATTTGTGCTTTGTGTGCAGGAGCTATTTACGTAGTGTTGCGTGGTTCTCCTACTGGTTCGATAACCTTGGTCTCATCACTGAGAGAAATACCTACCGTTGCTGTGCTGCATCATCCCTTCCTCTTTGGGGAAATACCGACGTAGTTCAAGCAAGCATCAAAAGGAATTTCTGGCGCTGTTGCCGGGGAGACATCATCAACATCAACCAGGTTCCTAATCACAAATCTCATCTCCTTGCAATTTACATTATTTGCCATTCGCCTCTCGTTTTCCTCTCCCCCACTTCACTAAAATTTGCCGTTTTATTCGCCCTCTTTTTCGTTCGCCGTTTTTTCGTCAGATCTATTTTTGAGTGCAATCTTGTTGCGTAGTCACAATGACTCAAGAGAACACCAAGTTGTGTGATTTCTCAAATACCAACAACAATGATTTTATTATCACTCCGATTGCTCCTCCCGCCACTAGCGCGGAGTCTTGTGATATTAATGCCGCTTTGTTGAATCTTGTTATGAAAGATCAATTTTTCGGTACTCCTAATGAGGATGCCGCGTCCCATCTTAACACATTCGTGGATTTATGCGATATGCAAAAGAAAAAAGATGTGGACAATGATATTGTGAAGTTGAAATTATTTCTGTTTTCTTTGCGAGATCGCGTAAAAATTTGGTTTTTTTCTTTGCCTCGCAATAGTATCAATTCTTGGAATAAGTGCAAAGATGCTTTTATCACTAAGTATTTTCCGCCCGCAAAAATTATTTCCCTTAGAAGCCAGATTATGAATTTCAAGCAACTTGAGCATGAGCATGTTGCACAATCTTGGGAAAGGATGAAAATGATGCTAAGGAATTGCCCAACTCATTGGTTAAATCTTTGGATAATCATACAAATTTTTTATGCGGGATTGAATTTTGTTTCTCGTAATCTTCTAGATTCCGCCGCGGGGGGTACTTTTATGGAAATTACTTTGGGTGATTCCACCAAATTGCTTGATAATATCATGGCGAATTATTCGCAATGGCATACCAAAAGAGCTCCTACTAGTAAAAAAGTCAATTCGGTAGAAGAAATAAATTCTTTGAGTGAAAAAGTTGATGCTCTTATGAAGTTGGTTGCTAATAAAAATGCTCCTATTGATTTTAATGATATGCCTTTGTCTACTTTGATTGAGCAAAATAGTGATGCCATAGATGTGAACTTTATTTCGCGAAACAATTTTAATAATAATGCTTATAGAGGTAATTTTAATCCTAGGCCTTTTCCTAGTAATTCCTCTAATAATTATGGTAATCCCTATGGTAATCCTTCTTATAATAATAATAGGAACACCTCTGATCTTGAGAATAGTATTAAAGAATTTATCAATACTCAAAAGGTTTTCAATGCTGCAATAGAAGAAAAGCTGAATAAGTTTGATGATATGTCTAGAAGTATTGATAGAATTTCTCATGATGTGGAAAATCTCAAAATGAAAATTTTTGTGCCTAAGGTTGAGGAATCAATTAAAGCTTTATATGTTTCTATGGATGAAAGTAAGAAAAGAACCACTATGCTTAGAGCTAGACGAGAATTTTTAGAAAAAGCGTTTTCTAGTGGTTGCTTTCATAAAAGTGATGCAAATCTTAAAATGATTGGTGTTTCTTCTATTGATTCCTTGTTTAGTAAAGTTAAGATTGATGAAAAAGGGACTGGAGAAGAGTCAACTTTAGCTAGAAGGCGTCCCAATAATTTGGAGGGTGAAAATCTTGTTGAAAATTTTGATAAAGTGGGTTTGAAGAGGTCAAGACTTTAACTAGTGATGTGCCCACTATTTTGGATTACAAAGACTTTAATTATGATAGTTGCTCTTTGGTTGATTGTATTTCTTTGCTGCAATCCATGATAAATTCACCCCATGCTTATGAACAAAATAAAGCTTTTACTAAACATATTGTTGATGCTATGATGAAAGCTTTTGAAGAAAAATTGGAATTAGAAGTTTCAATTCCTAGAAAATTACATGATGAATGGGAACCTACTATCAAAGTCAAGATTAAAAATTATGAGTGTTTCGCTTTATGTGACTTGGGTGCTAGTGTTTCTACAATTCTGAAATCTTTATGTGATGTGCTTGGTCTTACTGATATTGAAGAATGCTCTTTAAATTTGCACTTGGCGGATTCTACTATTAAAAAGCCTATGGGAAGAATTAATGATGTTCTTATTCTTGCAAATAGGAATTATGTGCCCATAGATTTTATTGTTCTTGATATTGATTGCAATACGTCTTGTCCAATTATACTTGGTAGACCATTTTTACGTACTATTGGTGCCGTGATTGATATGAAAGAAGGCAATATTAAATTTCAATTTCCACTAAGGAAGGTCATGGAACACTTCCCTAGAACTAGAATTAAGCCACCATATGAATCAATCATGAGGGCATCTTATGGATCTAGAACCAAAGATGACAATACTTAGATCCTTTGGTTTATGCCTAGCTAGGGGCGTAAAACGATAGCGCTCGTTGGGAGGCAACCCAACTTGTATCTTTTTGTTTTTTTAGTTTTCTTGCTGTTTTCAATAAAATACCCAATTATGCCTCTGATTAGATGTGTTTTTGTGGTTTAAATTAGTGTTTGTGCCAAGCAGAGCCTTTGGGATGTTTTGGGTGATAGTTGATTTGATCTTGCTGAAAAACAGAAACTTTTGTGCTCAGGAAAACAATTCTTATTTTTAACAGAAGAGTGATTTTGATTTGATTATTTTTGCATAAGATTAATAAGAACATTTCTCACGTTTTCCTAATTTTTCAGAATTTTTGGAATTACAGAAGTATTCGAAGTTTTCAGATTACTACAGACTATTCTGTTTTTGACAGATTCTGTTTTCTTTGCGTCGTGTGATTGTTTTGATGATTCTATGGTTTCTTTTAAAGAGTTTTTGCCATAGAAAAGTTGGAATACAGTAGATATAATGCAAAAATAAAATATGAATGGGTTTGCAACAGTACTTATAGTAGTGATTTGCTTTCTTATACTAACGGATCTCACGAAGGTTTTGTTGAGTTTTGTGTGATTGAAGTTTTCAAGTTTTGGGTGATATTACGATGGATGAAGGAATAAGGATTAGCAAAAGGCTAAGCTTGGGGATGCCCAAGGCACCCCAAGATAATATTCAAGAAGTATCAAGCAACTAAGCTTGGGGATGCCCCCGAGTGGCATCCCCTCTTTCTTCTAACGACCATCGGTATTTTACTTGGAGCTATATTTTTATTCGTCACATATTATGAGTTTTTCTTGGAGCGTCTTGTATGATATGAGTCTTTTCTTGTTTTGCTTTTTATTTTAAGTCTTTAATCCTTGCTGGACACACCTTTTTGGGAGAGCCAAAAACATGCTATGCTTGCTCCTATGCTTCACTTAAATTTTTATGAGCTATGGAATTGCTCTAGTGCTTCACTTATATCTTTTTGAGCACGGTGTGCTTTGTTATTTTTGAAGAAATGCTCTCATGCTTCACTTAGATTTATTTGGGAGTTAGTAAAATTTTGAAGAAATTCTCTCTTGCTTCACTTAAATTAATTTGAGAGAAAGAAATATGATGCTCATGATCTTCACTTATATTTGTTTGAGCTTATTAAAAGCAACATATGAAACTAGTCCCAAAGTGATAGATATCCAAGAAGGATATAATAAAAACTTTCATGAAGATCATTGGACAAAATAAACTTGATTCTAAATAATAGTTTTGAGATATGATGATAGTGATATGTGAGTCATGTTGATGAGTAATTATGCTTTAGTAAGAATATTGGTGTTAAGGTTCGTGATTCCCTATGCAAGCACAAAAGTCAATAGTTATGCAATGAAATTATATCCTACTTGTGGTGCATTATTCTGTGTTAGTTATGCTTAATGCTTGCTTACGAGATTTTTCGTTTCTTGGTTGGGCGCTTCTCAATCTTTTTGCTAGCCTTCATTTGCACTAAGTATGATCACTACTTGTGCATCCAAAACCCTTTAAACCAATTTTGCCATATGAGTCCACTATACCTACCTATATGCGGTATTTCCATGCCGTTCTAAGCAAATTTGTATGTGCCATCTCTAATTTTCAAAATAAATTTCTCTTTTGTGTGCACGTAACGCTCGCGAGGCGGTGAGGGGTGGCCGATATTTTCCATGCTAGATGTGTTATTCTCACGACGAGTGTTTATCCACTTGTCATTGCACGAGAGTACGACAAAGGTATTAGGGATGCCCAGTCCCGAAATGAAAAATGAATTTACTTTATGTTGTCAAATAATAAATTCCTTGGAAAGTGTTGGCATGGAGGGCACCCGTGGATACGGCTAGCCATGGAAAGTGAAAGAAATGGTGGACAAAGGAATAAACTTTAATTTCTGTTTGGGAACCGTCTATGATATATCTAGCATGGAAAGTGTTGGGAACTCTAAGTCGTTTTCGTTGGTGAGAAAAGTATGCCTCTCAAAATGTTTTTATCTCTCAATTTAAGCTTTGAGCTCTGGCACCTCTACAAATCTCTACTTCCCTCCGCGAAGGGCCTCTCTTTTACTTTATGCAATTTTTATTTTTACTTGAGTCTCCATCTTCTCTTATAAAGCACCAACTAAGGGGCACTATGATCGTACTTGAGCATTGGGTGTAGCTAATATTCGAGTGTGTTTCATGAATGGATCAATGATTGAGCATAATGGGCTAGGGATAACTTGCTTTAGTATTGATATTTTGAAAGACATGGTTGCTTGTTGATATGCTTGAGTATTAAAGTCTTCATGTCAAAACTAGACTATTGCTTTGAACCATATAAAAGTCCAAATGTCCATGCTACAAAGAAAAGAATATGTGATGAACATGTTAGGCAGCATTACACATCAAAAATTCTGTTTTTATCATTTACCTACTCGAGGATGAGCAGGAATTAAGCTTGGGGATGCTGATACTTCTCCAACGTATCTATAATTTTTTATTGTTCCATGTTGTTATATTATCATTCTTGGATGTTTTACAATCATTTTATATCATTTTTTGGTACTAACCTATTGACATAGTGCCCAGTGCCAGTTGCTGTTTTCTGCATGTTTTTTACAACCCAGGAAATCAATACCAAACGGAGTCCAAACGCAGCGAAACTTTTTGGAGATTTTTTTTGGACCAGAAGACATCCAGTGGGCTAAAGAAGTACCGAAGAGGGGGCCCGAGGTGAGCACAAGACACCGGGGCATGCCTGGGCCCCCAGGCGCGCCCTGGTGGGTTGTGCCCATATCGGAGACCTCCCGCACCGCCTCTTTGCTCTATAAATACCCCAATATTCCAGAAACCCTAGGGGAGTCGACGAAAATCAATTCCAGCCGCCGCAAGTTCCAGAAACCACAGATCCAATCTAGACACCATCACGGAGGGGTTCATCATCCTCATTGGTGCCTCTCCGATGATGCGTGAGTAGTTCATTGTAGACCTACGGGTCCGTAGTTAGTAGCTAGATGGCTTTCTCTCTCTCGTTTGATTCTCAATACAATGGTCTCTTGGAGATCCATATGATGTAAATCTTTTTGCGGTGTGTTTGTTGGGATCCGATGAACTTTGAGTTTATGATCAGATCTATGTTTTTATCCATGAAAGTTATTTGAGTCTTCTTTGATCTCTTATATGCATGATTGCTTATAGCCTCATATTTCTTCTTCGATATTTGGGTTTTGTTTGGCCAACTTGATCTATTTATCTTGCAATGGGAAGAGGTGCTTTGTGATGGGTTCGATCTTACGGTGCTTGATCCCAGTGACAGAAGGGGAAACGACACGTATGTATCATTGCTATTAAGGATAACAAGATGGGGTCTACTTCTACATAAATAGATCTTGTCTACATCATGTCATCGTTCTTATTGCATTACTCCATTTTTCCATGAACTTAATACACTAGATGCATGATGGATAGCGGTCGATGTGTGGAGTAATAGTAGTAGATGCAGGCAGGAGTCGGTCTACTAATCTTGGACTTGATGCCTATATAATGATCATTGTCTGGATATCGTCATGAGTATTTGAAGTTCTATCAATTGCCCAACAGTAATTTGTTTACCCACCGTTTGCTATTTTTCTCGAGAGAAGCCACTAGTGAAAACTACGGCCCCCGGGTCTCTTCTTTAATATATTTGCCTTCAAGATCTATTTTGCTATTCGCTCTTTTATTTATTTGCAACTTTTATTTTCAGATCTATTAATCCAAAAATACAAAATTACCTTGCTGCAATTTTTACTTATTTTATCTCACGTTCCCGCGAGATCTATTTATCCAATCTACTACAATTTTACCTATCCTTTTACCCATGAGGGATTGACAACCCCTCTCTTATGTTGGTTGCAAGTATTTGTTCTTTGTGTGCAGGAGTTGTTTACGTGGTGTTGCGTGGTTCTCCTGCTGGTTCGATAACCTTGGTCTCATCACTGAGGGAAATACCTACCGTTGCTGTGCTGCATCATCCATTCCTCTTTGGGGAAATACCGACGTAGTTCAAGCAAGCATCATACACAAAGTGTACACAGTGACTGACAGGTGGGCCAGGGGGACCCAGTTGACCAGTCAACGTTTGACTGGTCAACAGGGGGTGGGGCCCCCAGTCATAGGCACATTCGCTAATTAATAGTTAATTAGGTAGTTAACTAAGCTAATTATGTTAATTAATTTACTTACTTACTAATTAATTAAATATTTATTTATTTATTTTATTTCTTTTTTTAAAACACTTTTTTAATTCATTTTGGGGGTGGGTCCCCCGTGTCATAGGCCCAGGGGGCATATCGGGCGCCTGGGCAATTGATGCGGGCATGGGCGCCCGACTACGCAGGCAGGGGTGGTGTCGGGCGCGGAGGCCGCGGCCACGGCGAGGCGGCGGGGCGGGGCCAGGGCGCACGGGGAGGTGGCCGGAGCAACGGTGGCCAGGGGGCGGTCGAGGACGCGGCGAGGGCGTCGCGAGGGCCACGGCGGCGGCCAGGAGGCGAGCGGGGCGAAGGCCAGAGGGAAGGGGCGGCCACGGGCACAGAGCAGATGGCGCGGCGCGTGCAGCGGCGAGGCATGCGGTCGACGAGGCGGAGGAGAAGCGGCACTCATAGGGGAGGGGAAGCAGCGGCAGGGGCGGCATGAGCAGGCCACAGCGGCGAGCTCGCGAGGGCAGGGGCGGCTGTGGCGGGTCGGCGGGAGCAGAGGCGCAACAGCGGCAAGCCGAACGCGACACTGGTAGGAGCGGGCCGGCACGGCTGCAGCGCAGTAGCAGAGCGGCGGCGGAGGCGGGGCCTGGCGGGCGACAGCAGGGTTCCGGCGTGTGGACGAGACAGGGCGCGAGCAACGCGTTGGTGAGGCATCAGCAGACGCGCGCGCGGCGGCCAGGCATTAGTAATACAGCGGCAGCAGCGGTAAAGCTTCAGCGGCGGCAGCAGCACGGGAGCCAAGCAAGGCACAGCGGCAGCGGAGGACGTGGCGGGCAGCGGCGGGCATAGGGAGCAGGGCGGCGAGCAGTGGAGTCAGGAGCGCCGCGAGAGCTGACCGGCAGCAGAAGCGCCTAGCAGCAGCAACAGGAGGGAAACGTGAGGGGAGGGGCTGCGTGCATCGAAGGCGAGGAGTGCGCAGTCGGGGCGTGTATGGGGCGCGGCGAGCGCTGCTACGGGAAGGACGGCGCGGTGACTGAATGGAGGAGGAGAAGGGGGCAGAGGGGAGGGGCCTCATGGTCGCTTGCAGGAGCACGGGGGCGTCGAGGCTCGGCGGAGCCGTCAGGGAAGCGGTCGGAGAGACGAGGCGACGGCGGACGGTGACGGGGACGAGCGCGGTGGCCTTGGCGTCCACGGGCACGGCGACGTCAACGAGGGAGAGCGGACGGGGGCACGAGGAGGGAGGAAGTGGAGAGGGGCAAGGGTTCGGGGGCGCCCGGGGGGGCTTTGTAGGCGGGGGCAGGGGGCGGATGGCCGCCACGCACGGCCATCGCCGGCGGATGGCCGCCATGGCCCCCCTGTCCCCTGTAGCGAGAGGAACAGGACAAGTCGGGGTGGGCTGGGCCTGGCTATTTTTGCTAGATGGGCCAAGGTGCACAGTGCCACTAGAGCCCACTAACACAGTAGTAGTTAGGCCTTTTCCTTTTATACTTTTATGTTTCTTATTTTCTTTACTGTTTTGCATTCTTTTATAACCTAAATGAATTTAGTTGAGTATGAAATTTGGCACACATATATTAGGCAGTGCACTGAGTTAGACCGCCAAGTTACAATTTATTTGGAATACTTTAAATATTTGTTTAATTCAAATTGGTTCAAATAAATGTTGCTGGTCCAATTTTAATTAGGTTAAGGGCATTTTAAACATTCAAATAATGTTGGTTCTTACATGAAAATTAGTCAGTGAATATTTCCAAGCCAACAAACATTTTTATTTTACGTTTGACAAAATTGAATTTTGACTTTAACTTAAATTTGAATTTGAACCGGATTGAATCAAAGGGGGATTTAGCAACAGTGAAAATGATGACATGGCACTATTAACATGGGATTACTGTAGCTTAATTATCCGGGCGTTACAATTCTCCTCCACTACAAGAAATCTTGTCCCGAGATTTAGGAGGTAGACGGGAACAAAGCGGGGTATTCATCACAAAGACGATCCTCGCGTTCCCAAGTGGCTTCATCTTCAGAATGATTTGACCACTGGACTTTTAGAAATTTGATAGCCTTCTAACGGGTGCGATGTTCGGCTTGATCGAGAACGCGGACCGGACAGATACTTCGGACTTCGATGTAGCATTTTCAATTCTCACAAAAGGAGAAGCGTTTAACGCATTCAAGGAATAAATCCGTGCTTCGGCATTTCAAACAAGAAGAGCATGGTAGCTTACTATCTCATTTGAAGGATGTAGTAGATGGACGGTTTTAGTGGCGCAAATGATAGAAGCGGTATGTGTTTCCAACCATTACATTCCCAGAATGAGGTCAATATTGGACTACTTCAAAACAATGGGGGGAACATGGAATTCCAGTCCTTCAAGTTCAACGGGGACGTTGTGACTAACCATGGTGGTTCGACATTGGCCCGCGGAATGCAGCTTGGAATTCCGACCAAGTGATGGCGGTTCCAACAGGTAAGGAACGACTATGGCTATCGCACCATTGAGTAGCGGGACCCTTCATGTAATAAGCCACGAAGGTGACATAGTTGGCAGGGGCTACATCAGCAGACTCCATCTCGAAAGTGATGTCACGGAGCCAGTCATCAGCATCAAGGGGCTGAGTTGAGCTGCGGTAGATGACAGGGTTGAGACGTGCAAAGTCATGAAGTGTTAATGGGGGTGGCTGCTGATTCATATTGGGACATGGAAACTGAGCCATGACCCCTTACATAACTGGCGATTCAGCTCAACCGCTGTATCATTCCGGCCATGTATTCGGGCGGTGGTGGATTGCCGCCACCATGGCCAAGACCAGCAGGTCTAACCATCCTGCTTAGATGCAACAGGGGGTAGTTTAGCAAGGGGTGGAGCAAGTGTATGGAGTCATTCATGATGTAATCAGAACAATGAGCAAAGGCGCAGTATGTACAAAGCAATAGTCATTGAAGACATACAGATACATATACGGGGCTAATTACACGCTGTTCGTAGGAGTTCGGACAAGAGAAACATCGTAAACATACCAGGCGGCACGCATGCATGCGATGGAAGGATACAACAACGGGACATAGCAAAGGCTACACCAACGTCGAAGAAAAACCACTAGAGCGAGGGATTTGCAAGTGACGACGTAGGGTGCCCTCAATAAGAGGATCATGCGGTTAGTGAATATTGTGAAGCAGATCTTGGCCCTCAATTCAAGAAAGGCGTAATACAAATCTCTGGGTGGATGTGATCACGAGATCCTAATGTTTAGAGTTAGCAAAATCATTTAACCCGAATAGGAGAGAGATCAGAGTCCCAGAGTATAGACGAGGAGTAAAAGATCCTAATACCACCCAATGGCGACGTGGGACCGTAAGCCACACAACCATGTTAGAAAAACAGTTTTTCAAAGACTAGACTCAACTTCGGCCAAGGAGTTGGAAGGGGGGTTCCTACAGGAAGTCGGCTCTAATACCAACTTGTGACGCCCCCGATTCAATCGTACACTAATCATACACGCAAACGTGTACGATCAAGATCAGGGACTCACGCGAAGATATCACAACACAACTCTAAACACAAATAAAAGATACAAGCTTCATATTACAAGCCAGGGGCCTCGAGGGCTCGAATACAACAGCTCGAACACAACAGAGTCAGTGGAAGCAACAATATCTGTGTACAGACATAAGTTAAACAAGTTTTGCCTTAAGAAGGCTAGCACAAACATCAACGATCGAAGAGGCAAGGCCTCCTGCCTGGGACCTCCTAACTACTCCTGGTCGTCGGCAGTCTCTGCGTAGTAGTAGGCACCCTCTGGTAGTAGTGGTAGTTGACGGGGGCAACATCTGGCTCCTGGGATCCACCAACTGGTTGCAACAACTGAAAAGAAGAAAGAAGGGGGGAAAGGGGTAGCAAAGCAACCGTGAGTACTCATCCAAACTACTCGCAAGCATCAGATCTATACTAAGTATGCATTGGTATCAAATGGAAGGGTTGTATCTATGGACTATACTGCGGAATGCCAGAATAGAAGGGGAAAGCCTAGCCTATCGAAGACTAGCGTCTTCAAGCATCTTGCAGCTTTCAGAAGAGTACATAATAGCATTTTGATTAACAAGCATGTTGTAGTATTAACGCCCAGAGATTCTTCCTCGACTCCCTGCGAGAAAGCAATCTCGGAGCCACATATCCATCACATATCTCAAGTATCCATTTCTAGTTGTAATAGATTAGGATACAAGTCTGAACGTCCGTTACCGTGGACATGGCTATTCGAATAGATAATCTTCCCTGCAGGGGTGCACCACATTACCCAACACGCTTGATTACTCCGGCCGGACACACTTTTCTGGGTCAATGCCCGGCCTAGGAAGATCAACACGTCGTAGCCCTACCTAGGCTCAGCAGAGAGGTCCCCGCCGGTCTACATCCTAAGCACTCCGGGGTCTTGGGCCCATCGCCCGTTGCACTCCGGGTCGTTGTGTGCAGGGTGAATACCAGCGCCACCTCGGATGGTCAGCATGATCCAACCATGCCACAATGCTGAACTGGACGTGTGACAAAGCTTCGGCAGATACTACGACGCCGAGTGCCCATAATTGTTCCCGCGTGGTGGTTAGTGCGTATAGGCCAGTGGCCAACTCAGAACAAATACCCAAACCTGTTTGTGCATTATTAAATGAAGTGACGGCTGTCGGGACAAGTCCGGAGCTACCACCCCCTCCTGGGTGATACTGCTAAACAGCCAGCCGCCACCGTAGCATCTTGCGGGTGCTCTCCGGGCCCGCCCGACTTTCACAAAGGTCTCAAGTAATGTAAAGGTAACCGTGTGTCCAAACATCACGGGGAAACCCCGAGGAATCACCCTCGGTGGATTCCACTCGATGTAATCATCAAGGTGAACGTAGGAGGAATCACCCTCGAGGTTCACACTTGAGGGGCTACACGACAGAGTCGTATCGGGAGTGGTGAAGGAGGAATCACCCTTGATGACCACGACCGAATAACTACACTACAGAGTTATCATCAGGAGTGCGTTACGAGGTATCACCCTTGGCACTCGATAGTAGCTCTGCAGAATTGAGCAACAAAAGGGGCGTGATGTGATGTGAGGTGTCGGGCTCTGGTCGTCGATCACGTTGGTCAAGTCATCGATGATGAAGCAGGGGCAACAAGGACAAGGTGGGGTCACTGATGGATCACTAACCAACCTATACTAAGCAGTTTAGGATAAGTAGGTAAGGTACAATGAGCAGGTTACAAAAGCAGGCTATGCATCAGAATAGGAGCAAACAATAATAGTAGCAAAATCTAATGCAAGCATGAGAGAGAATGGAATGGGCGATATCGGATTGATCAAGGGGGGGCTTGCCTGGAAGCTCTGTTGAAACAGAAGGACGGTCGTCGTCAACGTCGTCGATCACAGGGGCATCAGCAGCGGTCTCGGGGTCTACCGGAGAAGAAGAGGGGGAAGAAACAGTAAATACAAAGCACACAGATGCATTACTAAGCATGACATGACGATATGCGGTGCTAGGGGTGTTCTAACGCAGTGCTACACGATACCGGCGAAGGGGGATAACATCCGGGAATGTTTTCCCGAAGTTTGGCATATTCGAACAAATGAAACGGAGGGGGACAGTTGCATGTTCGCAATGCTAGGGATGTGTGGTAGACGAACGAACTGCGTATTCGGATTCGCCATATTTTCCTGAGCAACTTTCATATATAAAACTTTTTCATCCGAGTTACGGATTAATTTATATGATTTTTCAAAGTTAAAATGAATTTCTGGATTTATTTTTAAGTCGAAATTAAATGCTAAAATGCTAAGAGCACCCAACATAGTGTACACAAAGTGTACACAGTGACTGACAGGTGGGCCAGGGGGACCCGATTGACCAGCCAACGTTTGCCTGGTCAACAGGGGGTGGGGCCCCCTGTCATAGGCACATTTGCTAATTAACAATTAATTAGGTAGTAAACTAAGCTAATTATGTTAATTAATTTACTTACTAATTAATTAATTAATTAATTAATTATTTTATTTCTTTTTTAAAAACATTTTTTAATACGTTTTGGGGGCGGGTCCCCCGTGTCATAGCCCCAGGGGGCCATGTCAGGCACCTGGGCAATGGATTCTGGCGTGGGCGCCCGACGACGCAGGCAGGGGTGGTGCCGGGCGTGGAGGCCGCGGCCACGACGAGGCAGCGGGGCGGGGCCAGGGTGCATGGGGAGGTGGCCGAAGCAGCGGTGGCCAGGGGGCGGCCGAGGACGCGACGAGGGCGTCACGAGGGCCACGGCGGCGGCCAGGAGGCGAGCGGGGCGAAAGCCAGAGGGGAGGGGCGGCCATGAGCGCGGAGCAGACTGCGCAGCGCGTGCAGCGGCGAGGCAGGCGGTCGACGAGGCGGAGGAGAAGCAGCACTCGTAGGGGAGGGAAAGCAGCGGCAGAGGCGGTGGGTAGCAGGCCGCAGCCGCGAGCTCGCGCGGGCAGGGGCGGCTGTGGCTAGTCGGCAGGAGCAGAGGCGCAACAGCGGCAGGCCGGATGCGGCGCTGGTAGGAGCGGGCCGGCGCGGCTGCAGGGTTCCGCGCGTGGGGACGAGACAGGGCGCGGGCAGCGCGTTGGCGAGGCATCAGCAGACGCGCGCGCGGCGGCCAGGCAGTAGTAATACAGCGGCAGCAGCGACAAAGCTTCAGCGGCTAGGCAGTAGCAGGTAACAGCGCGGCGGCGGCAGCACGGGAGCCAAGCGAGGCACGGCGGCAGCAGCACGGGAGCCAAGCGAGGCACGGCGGCAGCGGAGGAAGTGGCGGGCAGCGGCGGGCATAGGGAGCAGGGCGGCGAGCAGTGGAGTCCGGGGCGCCGCGAGCGCTGACCGGCAGCAGAAGCGCCTAGCAGCAACAACAGGAGGGGAACGCGAGGGGAGGGGCTGCGCGCATCGAAGGCGAGGAGTGCGCTATCGGGGCGTGTATGGGGCGTGGCGAGCGCTGCTACGGGGAGGACGGCGCAGTGCCCGGACGGAGGAGGAGAAGGGGGCAGAGGGGAGGGGCACGGGGGCGTCGAGGCTCGACGGAGCCGTCGGGGAAGCCGTCGGAGAGACAAGGCGACGGCGGACGGCGACGGGGACGAGCGCGGTGGCCTTGGCGTCCACGGGCACGACGACGTAGATGAGGGAGAGTGGACGGGGGCGCGAGGAGGGAGGAAGTGGAGAGGGGCTAGGGTTTGGGGGCGTCCCCGGGGGGGGGGGGGGCTTGTAGGCGGGGGCAGGGGGCGGACGGCCGCCACGCATGGCCATCGCCGGCGGATGGCCGCCACGGCCCCACTGTCCCCTGTAGCGAGAGGAACAAGACAAGTGGGGGTCGGCTGGGCCTAGCTATTTTTGCTAGATGGGCCAAGGTGCACAGTGCCACTAGAGCCCACTAACACAGTAGTAGTTAGGCCTTTTCCTTTTATACTTTTCTGTTTCTTATTTTCTTTACTGTTTTGCATTCTTTTATAACCTAAATGAATTTAGTTGAGTATGAAATTTGGCACACATATATTAGGTAGTGCGCTGAGTTAGACCGCCAAGTTACAATTTATTTGGAATATTTAAATATTTGTTTAATTCAAATTGGTTCAAATAAATGTTGCTGGTCCAATTTTAATTAGGTTAACGGCATTTTAAACATTCAAATAATGTTGGTTCTTACATGAAAATTAGTCAGTGAATATTTCCAAGCCAACAAACATTTTTATTTTACGTTTGACAAAATTGAATTTTGACTTTAACTTAAATTTGAATTTTTAACCGGATTGAATCAAAGGGGGATTTAGCAACAATGAAAATGATGACATGGAACCATTAACATGGGATTACTGTAGCTTAATTATCCGTCCGTTACAATTCTCCTCCACTACAAGAAATCTCATCCCGAGATTTAGGAGGTACACGGGAACAAAGCGGGGTATTCATCACAAAGACGATCCTCGTGTTCCCAAGTGGCTTCATCTTCAGAATGATTTGACCACTGGACTTTTAGAAATTTGATAGCCTTCTAACGGGTGCGACGTTCGGCTTGATCGAGAATGCGGACCAGACAGATACTTTGGACTTCGATGTAGTTTTTTCAATTCTCACAAAAGAAGAAGCGTTTAACGCATTCAAGGAATAAATCCATGCTTCGGCATTTCAAACAAGAAGAGCATGGTAGCTTACTATCTCATTTGAAGGATGTAGTAGATGGACGGTTTTAGTGGCGCAAATGATAGAAGCGGTATGTGTTTCCAACAATTACATTCCCAGAATGAGGTCAATATTGGACTACTTCAAAACAATGGGGGGAACATGGAATTCCAGTCCTTCAAGTTCAACGGGGATGTTGTGACTAACCATGGTGGTTCGACATTGGCCCGCGGAATGCAGCTTGGAATTCTGACCAAGTGATGGCGGTTCCAACAGGTAAGGAATGACTGTGGCTATCCCACCATTGAGTAGCGGGACCCTTCATGTAATAAGCCGCGAAGGTGACATAGTTGGCAGGGGCTACATCAGCAGACTCCATCTCGAAAGTGATGTCACGGAGCCGGTTATCAGCATCAAGGGGCTGAGTTGAGCTACGGTAGATGACAGGGTTGAGACGTGCAAAGTCATGAAGTGTTAATGGGGGTGGCTGCTGATTCATATTGGGACGTGGAAACTGAGCCATGACCCCTTACATAACTGGCGATTCTGCTCAACCGCTGTATCATTCCGGCCATGTATTCGGGCGGTGGTGGATTGCCGCCACCATGGCCACGGCCAGCGGTCTAACCATCCTGCTTAGATGCAACAGGGGGTAGTTTAGCAAGGGGTGGAGCAAGTGTATGGAGTCATTCATGATGTAATCAGAACAATGAGCAAAGGCGCAGTATGTACAAAGCAATAGTCATTGAAGACATACAGATACATATACGGGGCTAATTACACGCTGTTCATAGGAGTTCGGACAAGAGAAACATCCTAAACATACCAGGCGGCACGCATGCAAGCGATGGAAGGATACAACAACGGGACATAGCAAAGGCTACATCAACGTCGAAGAAAAAACCACTGGAGCAAGGGATTTGCAAGTGACAACGTAGGGTGCCCTCGATAAGAGGATCCTGCGGTCAGTGAATATTGTGAAGCAGATCTTGGCCCTCAATTCAAGAAAGGCGTAATACAAATCTCCAGGTGGATGTGATCACGAGATCCTAATGTTTAGAGTTAGCAAAATCATTTAACCCGAATAGGAGAGAGATCAGAGTCCCAGAGTATAGACGAGGAGTAAAAGATCCTAATACCACCCAATGGCGACGTGGGACCGTAAGCCACACAACCATGTTAGAAAAACAGTTTTTCAAAGACTAGACTCAACTTCGGCCAAGGAGTTGGAAGGGGGGTTCCTATAGGCAGTCGGCTCTAATACCAACTTGTGACGCCCCCGATTCAACCGTACACTAATCATACACGCTAATGTGTACGATCAAGATCAGGGACTCACGCGAAGATATCACAACACAACTCTAAACACAAATAAAAGATACAAGCTTCATATTACAAGCCAGGGGCCTCGAGGGGTCGAATACAACAGCTCGAACACAACATAGTCATCGGAAGCAACAATATCTGAGTACAGACATAAGTTAAACAAGTTTTGCCTTAAGAAGGCTAGCACAAACATCAACGATCGAAGAGGCAAGGCCTCCTGCCTGGGACCTCCTAACTACTCCTGGTCGTCGGCAGTCTCCGCGTAGTAGTAGGGACCCTCGGGTAGTATGTTGGAAATATGCCCTAGAGGCAATAATAAAATGGTTATTATTATATTTCCTTGTTCATGATAATTGTCTGTTATTCATGCTATAATTGTGTTATCCGGAAATCGTAATACATGTGTGAATACATAGACCACAACATGTCCCTAGTAAGCCTCTAGTTGACTAGCTCGTTGATCAATAGATGGTTGCGGTTTCCTGACCATGGACATTGGATGTCATTGATAACGGGATCACATCATTAGGAGAATGATGTGATGGACAAGACCCAATCCTAAGCCTAGCACTAGATCGTGTAGTTCGTTTGCTAAAGCTTTTCCAATGTCAAGTAACTTTTCCTTAGACCATGAGATTGTGCAACTCCCGGATACCGTAGGAGTGCTTTGGGTGCACCAAACGTCACAACGTAACTGGGTGGCTATAAAGGTGCACTACGGGTATCTCCGAAAGTATCTGTTGGGTTGGCACGAATCGAGACTGGGATTTGTCACTCCATGTAACGGAGAGGTACCTCTGGGCCCACTCAGTAGGACATCATCATAATGAGCTCAATGTGATCAAGGAGTTGTTCACGGGATGATGTGTTATGGAAACGAGTAAAGAGACTTGCCGGTAACGAGATTGAACAAGGTATCAAGATACCGACGATCGAATCTCGGGCAAGTATCGTACCGATAGACAAAGGGAATTGCGTACGGGATTGATTGAATCCTCGACATCGTGGTTCATCCGATGAGATCATCGAGGAGCATGTGGGAGCCAACATGGGTATCCAGATCCCGCTGTTGGTTATTGACCGGAGAGTCGTCTCGGTCATGTCTGCGTGTCTCCCGAACCCGTAGGGTCTACACACTTAAGGTTCGGTGACGCTAGGGTTATAGAGATATTAGTATGCGGTAACCCAAAGGATGTTCGGAGTCTCGGATGAGATCCTGGACGTCACGAGGAGTTCCGGAATGGTCCGGAGGTAAAGATTTATATATGGGAAGTCCTATTTTGGCCACCGGAAAATGTTCGGGATTTTTCGGTATTGTACCGAGAAGGTTCTAGAAGGTTCCGGAGTGGGGCCCACCTGCATGGGGGGACCCACATGAACGTGGGTAGTGGGGGCAAGGCCCCACACCCCTAGTCAAGGCGCACCAAGATTCCCCCTTAGAAGGAATAAGATCATATCCCGAAGGGATAAGATCAAGATCCCTAAAAAAGGGGGATAACAATCGGTGGGGAAGGGAAAGGATGGGATTTCTTTCCTTCCACCTTTGCCAACGCCCCAATGGACTTGGAGGGCAAGAAACCAGCCCCCTCCACCCCTATATATAGTGGGGAGGTGCATGGGAGCAACAGCTCAGCCCCTGGCGCCTCCCTCTCCCTCCCGTGACACCTCTTCCTCCTCCAGTAGCGCTTGGCGAAGCCCTGCTGAAATCCCGCTGCTTCCACCACCACACCGTCGTGCTGCTGGATCTCCATCAACCTCTCCTCCCCCCTTGCTGGATCAAGAAGGAGGAGACGTCTCTGCTCCGTACGTGTGTTGAACGCGGAGGTGCCGTCCGTTCGGCGCTCGGTCATCGGTGATTTGGATCACGACGAGTACGACTCCATCAACCCCGTTCTCTTGAACGCTTCCGCTCGCGATCTACAAGGGTATGTAGATACACTCCCCTCTCACTCGTTGCTAGATGACTCCATAGATTGATCTTGGTGATGCGTAGAAAATTTTAAAATTCTGCTACGTTCCCCAACAGTGGTATCAACACCAGTACTCTATGGGTGTTCGATTCATCACAATGTAACTAGATTATTGACTCTAGTGCAAGTGGGAGACTGTTGGAAATATGCCCTAGAGGCAATAATAAAATGGTTATTATTATATTTCCTTGTTCATGATAATTGTCTGTTATTCATGCTATAATTGTGTTATCCGGAAATCGTAATACATGTGTGAATACATAGACCACAACATGTCCCTAGTAAGCCTCTAGTTGACTAGCTCGTTGATCAATAGATGGTTACGGTTTCCTGACCATGGACATTGGATGTCATTGATAACGGGATCACATCATTAGGAGAATGATGTGATGGACAAGACCCAATCCTAAGCCTAGCACTAGATCGTGTAGTTCGTTTGCTAAAGCTTTTCCAATGTCAAGTAACTTTTCCTTAGACCATGAGATTGTGCAGCTCCCGGATACCGTAGGAGTGCTTTGGGTGCACCAAACGTCACAACGTAACTGGGTGGCTATAAAGGTGCACTACGGGTATCTCCGAAAGTATCTGTTGGGTTGGCACGAATCGAGACTGGGATTTGTCACTCCATGTAACGGAGAGGTACCTCTGGGCCCACTCGGTAGGACATCATCATAATGAGCTCAATGTGATCAAGGAGTTGTTCACGGGATGATGTGTTACGGAAACGAGTAAAGAGACTTGCCGGTAACGAGATTGAACAAGGTGTCGAGATACCGACGATCGAATCTCGGGCAAGTATCGTACCGATAGACAAAGGGAATTGCGTACGGGATTGATTGAATCCTCGACATCGTGGTTCATCCGATGAGATCATCGAGGAGCATGTGGGAGCCAACATGGGTATCCAGATCCCGCTGTTGGTTATTGACCGGAGAGTCGTCTCGGTCATGTCTGCGTGTCTCCCGAACCCGTAGGGTCTACACACTTAAGGTTCGGTGACGCTAGGGTTGTAGAGATATTAGTATGCGGTAACCCGAAAGTTGTTCGGAGTCCCGGATGAGATCCCGGACGTCATGAGGAGTTCCGGAATGGTCCGGAGGTAAAGAATTGTATATAGGAAGTCCAGTTTCGGCCACCGGGAAGGTTTCGGGGGTAATCGGTATTGTACCGGGACCACCGGAAGGGTCCCGGGGGTCCACCGGGTGGGGCCACCTATCCCGAAGGGCCCCATGGGCTGAAGTGGGAAGGGAACCAGCCCCTGGTGGGCTGGTGCGCCCCCCTATGGGCCTCCCCTGCGCCTAGGGTTGGGAACCCTAGGGGTGGGGGGCGCCTCCACCTGGCTTGGGGGGCAAGCCACCCCCTTGGCCGCCGCCCCTCCCCTCAGATTGGATCTGAGGGGGCCGGCCCCCTCTCCCCTTCCCCCTATAAATAGTGGAGGGGTGGGAGGGAGGACACACCCCAGCCCCTGGCGCCCCCCTCTCCTCCCGTGACACCTCTCCCTCTCGTTGGTGCTTGGTGAAGCCCTGCCGAGATCCCGCTGCTTCCACCACCACGCCGTCGTGCTGCTGGATCCTCATCAACCTCTCCTTCCCCCTTGCTGGATCAAGAAGGAGGAGACGTCTCTCCCAACCGTACGTGTGTTGAACACGGAGGTGCCGTCCGTTCGGCGCTCGGTCATCGGTGATTTGGATCACGACGAGTACGACTCCATCAACCCCGTTCTCTTGAACGCTTCCGCTCGCGATCTACAAGGGTATGTAGATGCACTCCCCTCTCTCTCGTTGCTAGATGACTCCATAGATTGATCTTGGTGATGCGTAGAAAATTTTAAAATTCTGCTACGATCCCCAACAGTACTGTTGGAAATATGCCCTAGAGGCAATAATAAAATGGTTATTATTATATTTCCTTGTTCATGATAATTGTCTGTTATTCATGCTATAATTGTGTTATCCGGAAATCGTAATACATGTGTGAATACATAGACCACAACATGTCCCTAGTAAGCCTCTAGTTGACTAGCTCGTTGATCAATAGATGGTTACGGTTTCCTGACCATGGACATTGGATGTCATTGATAACGGGATCACATCATTAGGAGAATGATGTGATGGACAAGACCCAATCCTAAGCCTAGCACTAGATCGTGTAGTTCGTTTGCTAAAGCTTTTCCAATGTCAAGTAACTTTTCCTTAGACCATGAGATTGTGCAACTCCCGGATACCGTAGGAGTGCTTTGGGTGCACCAAACGTCACAACGTAACTGGGTGGCTATAAAGGTGCACTACGGGTATCTCCGAAAGTATGTGTTGGGTTGGCACGAATCGAGACTGGGATTTGTCACTCCATGTAACGGAGAGGTACCTCTGGGCCCACTCGGTAGGACATCATCATAATGAGCTCAATGTGATCAAGGAGTTGTTCACGGGATGATGTGTTACGGAAACGAGTAAAGAGACTTGCCGGTAACGAGATTGAACAAGGTATCGAGATACCGACGATCGAATCTCGGGCAAGTATCGTACCGATAGACAAAGGGAATTGCGTACGGGATTGATTGAATCCTCGACATCGTGGTTCATCCGATGAGATCATCGAGGAGCATGTGGGAGCCAACATGGGTATCCAGATCCCGCTGTTGGTTATTGACCGGAGAGTCGTCTCGGTCATGTCTGCGTGTCTCCCGAACCCGTAGGGTCTACACACTTAAGGTTCGGTGACGCTAGGGTTATAGAGATATTAGTATGCGGTAACCCGAAGGTTGTTCGGAGGCTCGGATGAGATCCTGGACGTCACGAGGAGTTCCGGAATGGTCCGGAGGTAAAGATTTATATATGGGAAGTCCTATTTTGGCCACCGGAAAATGTTCGGGATTTTTCGGTATTGTACCGAGAAGGTTCTAGAAGGTTCCGGAGTGGGGCCCACCTGCATGGGGGGACCCACATGAACGTGGGTAGTGGGGGCAAGGCCCCACACCCCTAGTCAAGGCGCACCAAGATTCCCCCTTAGAAGGAATAAGATCATATCCCGAAGGGATAAGATCAAGATCCCTAAAAAAGGGGGATAACAATCGGTGGGGAAGGGAAAGGATTGGATTTCTTTCCTTCCACCTTTGCCAACGCCCCAATGGACTTGGAGGGCAAGAAACCAGCCCCCTCCACCCCTATATATAGTGGGGAGGTGCATGGGAGAAACAGCTCAGCCCCTGGCGCCTCCCTCTCCCTCCCGTGACACCTCTTCCTCCTCCAGTAGCGCTTGGCGAAGCCCTGCTGAAATCCCGCTGCTTCCACCACCACACCGTCGTGCTGCTGGATCTCCATCAACCTCTCCTCCCCCCTTGCTGGATCAAGAAGGAGGAGACGTCTCTGCTCCGTACGTGTGTTGAACGCGGAGGTGCCGTCCGTTCGGCGCTCGGTCATCGGTGATTTGGATCACGACGAGTACGACTCCATCAACCCCGTTCTCTTGAACGCTTCCGCTCGCGATCTACAAGGGTATGTAGATACACTCCCCTCTCACTCGTTGCTAGATGACTCCATAGATTGATCTTGGTGATGCGTAGAAAATTTTAAAATTCTGCTACGTTCCCCAACATAGTAGTAGTAGTCGACGGGGGCAACATCTGGCTCCTGGGATCCACCAACTGGTTGTAACAACCGAAAAGAAGAAAGAAGGGGGGAAAGGGGTAGCAAAGCAACCGTGAGTACTCATCCAAAGTACTCGCAAGCATCAGATGTATACTAAGTATGCATTGGTATCAAATGGAACTATACTGCAGAATGCCAGAATAGAAGTGGAAAGCCTAGCCTATCGAAGACTAGCATCTTCAAGCGTCTTCAAGCATCTTGCAGCATTCAGAAGAGTACATAATAGCATTTTGATTAACAAGCATGTTGTAGTATTAACGCCAGAGATCCTTCCTCGACTCCCTGCGAGAAAGCAATCTCGGAGCCACATATCCATCACATATCTCAAGTATCCATTTCTAGTTGTAATAGATCAGGATACAAGTCTGAACGTCCGTTATCGTGGACATGGCTATTCGAATAGATAATCTTCCCTGCAGGGCTGCACCACATTACCCAACACGCTTGATTACTTCGGCCGGACACAGTTTTCTGGGTCAATGCCCGGCCTCGGAAGATCAACACGTCGTAGCCCTACCTAGGCTCAGCAGAGAGGTCCCCGCCGGTCTACATCCTAAGCACTCCGGGGTCTTGGACCCATCGCCCATTGCACTCCGGGTCATTGTGTGCAGGGTGAATACCAGCGCCACCTCGGATGGTCGGCACGATCCGACCGTGCCACAATGCTGAACTGGACGTGTGACAAAGCTTCGGCAGATACTACGACGGCGAGTGCCCATAACTGTTCCCGCGTGGTGGTTAGTGCGTATATGCCAGTGGCCAACTCAGAACAAATACCCAAACCTGTTAGTGCATTATTAAATGAAGTGACGGCATTCGGGACAAGTTCGGAGCTACCACCCCCTCCTGGGTGATACCGCTAAACAGCCAGCCGCCACCGTAGCATCTTGCGGGTGCTCTCCGGGCCCGCCTGACTTTCACAAAGGTCTCAAGTAATGTCAAGGTAACCGTGTGTCCAAACATCACGGGGAAACCCCGAGGAATCACCATCAGTGGATTCCACATGATGTAATCATCAAGGTGAACGTAGGAGGAATCACCCTCGAGGTTCACACTTGAGGGGCTGCACGACAGAGTCGTATCGGGAGTGGTGAAGGAGGAATCACCCTCGATGACCACGACCGAATAGCTACACTACAGAGTTATCATCAGGAGTGCGTTACGAGGTATCACCCTCGGCACTCGATAGTAGCTCTGCAGAATCGAGCAACAAAAGGGGCGTGATGTGATGTGAGGTGTCGGGCTCTGGTCGTCAATCACGTTGATCAAGTCATCGATGATGAAGCAAGGGCAATAAGGACAAGGTAGGGTCACTGATGGATCACTAACCAACCTATACTAAGCAGTTTAGGATAAGCAGGTAAGGTACAATGAGCAGGTTACAAAAGCAGGCTATGCGTCAGAATAGGAGCAAAATCTAATGCAAGCATGAGAGAGAATGGAATGGGCGATATCGGAGTGATCAAGGGGGGGAGGGCTTGCCTGGAAGCTCTGCTGAAACGGAAGGAGCATCGTCGTCGACGTCCTCGATCGCAGGGGCATCAGCAGCGGTCTCAGGGCCTACCGGAGAAGAAGAGGGGGAAGAAACAGTAAATACAAAGCACACAGATGCATTACTAAGCATGACATGACGATATGCGGTGCTAGGGATATTCTAACGCAGTGCTACACGATACCGGCGAAGGGGGATAATATCCGGGAATGTTTTCCCGAAGTTTGGCATTTTCGGACAGTTGAAACGGAGGGGGATGGTTGCATGTTCGCAATGCTAGGGATGTGTGGCAGTCGAACGGACTGCGTATTCGGATTCATCATATTTTCCTGAGCAACTTTCATGTATAAAACTTTTTCATCCGAGTTACGGATTAATTTATATGATTTTTCAAAGTTTAAATGAATTTCTGGATTTATTTTTAATTCGAAATTAAATGCTAAAATTCTAAGAGCACCCAGCATAGTGTACACAAAGTGTACACAGTGACTGACAGGTGGGCCAAGGTTGACTGGTCAACAGGGGGTGGGGCCCCCTGTCATAGGCACATTTGCTAATTAACAATTAATTAAGTAGTAAACTAAGCTAATTATGTTAATTAATTTACTTACTTACTAATTAATTAAATAATTATTTATTTATTTTATTTCTTTTTTTTAACATTTTTTAATTCGTTTTAGGGGCGGGTCCCCCGTCTCATAGGCCCAGGGGGCCATGTCAGGCGCCTGGGCAATGGATGCGGGCGTGGGCGCCCGACGACACAGGCAGGGGTGGTGCCGGGCGCGGAGGCCGCGGCCACGACGAGACGGCGGGGCGAGGCCAGGGCGCACGGGGAGGTGGCCGGAGCAGCGGTGGCCAGGGGGGCGGCCGAGGACGCGACGAGGGCGTCACGAGGGCCACGGCGGCTGCCAGGAGGCGAGCGGGGCGAAAGCCAGGGGGAAGGGGCGGCCACAGGCGCGGAGCAGACGGGGTGGCGCGTGCAGCGGCGAGGCAGGCGGTCGACGAGGCGGAGGAGAAGCAGCACTCGCAGGGGAGGGGAAGCAGCGGCAGGGGCGGCGGGTAGCAGGCCGCAGCGGCGAGCTCGCGCGGGCAGGGGCGGCTGTGGCTGGTCGGCAGGAGCAGAGGCGCAACAGCAGCAGGCTGGATGCGGCGCTGGTAGGAGCGGGCCGGCGCGGCTGCAGCGCAGCAGCAGAGCGGCGGCGGAGGCGGGGCCCGGTGGGCGACAGCAGGGTTCCGCGCGTGGGGACGAGACAGGGCGCGGGCAGCGCGTTGGCGAGGCATCAGCAGACGCGCGCGCGGCGGCCAGGCAGTAGTAATACAGCGGCAGCAGCGGCAAAGCTTCAGCGGCTAGGCAGTAGCAGGTAACAGCGCGGCGGCGGCAGCACGGGAGCCAAGTGAGGCACGGCGGCAGCGGAGGAAGTGGCGGGCAGCGCGGCGGCAGCAGCACGGGAGCCAAGCAAGGCACGGCGGCAGCGGAGGAAGTGGCGGGCAGCGGCGGGCATAGGGAGCAGGGCGGCGAGCAGTGGATTCAGGGGCACCGCGAGCGCTGACCGGCAGCAGAAGCGCCTAGCAGCAACAACAGGAGGGGAACGCGAGGGAAGGGGCTGCGTGCATCGAAGGCGAGGAGTGCGCTATCGGGGCGTGTATGGGGCGCGGCGAGCGCTGCTACGGGGAGGACGGCGCAGTGACCGGACGGAGGAGGAGAAGGGGGCAGAGGGGAGGGGCCTCATGGTCGCTTGCAGGGGCACGGGGGCGTCGAGGCTCGGCGGAGCCATCGGGGAAGCCGTCGGAGAGACGAGGTGACGGCGGACGGCGACGGGGACGAGCGCGGTGGCCTTGGCGTCCACGGGCACGATGACGTCAACGAGGGAGAGCGGACGGGGGCGCGAGGAGGGAGGAAGTGGTGAGGGGCTAGGGTTTGGGGGCGCCCCCGGGGGGGGGGGGGCTTTGTAGGCGGGGCCAGGGGGCGGATGGCCGCCACGCACGGCCATCGCCGGCGGATGGCCGCCACGGCCCCCCTGTCCCCTGTAGCGAGAGGAACAGGGCAAGTGGGGGTGGGCTGGGCCTGGCTATTTTTGCTAGATGGGCCAAGGTGCACAGTGCCACTAGAGCCCACTAACACAGTAGTAGTTAGGCCTTTTCCTTTTATAGTTTTCTGTTTCTTATTTTCTTTACTGTTTTGCATTCTTTTATAACCTAAATGAATTTAGTTGAGTATGAAATTTGGCACACATATATTAGGTAGTGCGCTGAGTTAGACCGCCAAGTTACAATTTATTTGGAATATTTAAATATTTGTTTAATTCAAATTGGTTCAAATAAATGCTGCTGGTCCAATTTTAATTAGGTTAACGGCATTTCAAACATTCAAATAATGTTGGTTCTTACATGAAAATTAGTCAGTGAATATTTGTAACACCCCCGGTGATTAGCAACAGTAATCACTTTTGATAATGACATGTCAGCGAGATTAACACTGCATAATCATCATTAGCATCATATTGCATTTCAACTCCTAAGTCAAATTCAAATTTAAATGAAAGTGAAATATGAAAGTTGTCCAACATAAAAACTAAAATGTTCGATAAATAAAAAATATTGCAGAGGCCATTCTAAAATTGTAACCAATAAATAATAAAATAATTAGGTGGCTCTAACATAATTAAAACAGCGAGGATTAATGCATTTTCATTATTATAAAAATTTGTGGGAGCTCCAATTGTCTCCAAACTAATTTTTGGTAGTGGTGGATAATACCTAGTATTTGTTGGAGCAATTGTTGTGTTTTACAAAAACCATTAGGAGGCCTAGCTATTTACTAAACAGAGTAAAGGAAATAAAGAAAAGAGAAAAGAAAAGAGAAAAAGAAATCCCCCTCTCCCCTGGGCCAGGTGGCCCAACTAGCCAACAGCCGGCCAGCCCACCAACCGGCCGGCCCAAACCCCCCCTTCATATCCCCACTGTGGGAAACCCAAACCCTAACCGACACCCCCACTCCCACCCTCCCCACTCGTTCGCCCCCCCCCCCGATCAGAAACTGGATCGGCCGACGCGGACGCCGCCCCGCTCCCGCGCCGATCGGCCAGCGCCGACGCCGCCCCGTCCTCACCTCTTCCCCGACCAGCCGCCTAGCGCTCGGCGCCCCCCCACCCCGTCGCCGCTCGACGCCGCCACCGGATCGCCCTCGCTGCCGTTCGCCGGGTCGCACGCCACCTCGCCGGCGCCGCCTCCCCGCCGGACTGCGTCGTCCTCGTCCCCTCCTCGAGCCGCTTCTCCGAGCCACGCCGCCCGTTCCCCTGCTGCGTGGGTGAGGAACCCTCTCGACCCGCCCCCTTCTCCGCCTGGTCACCGCGGCCGAGCCACGCTCACCCATCCCTGGAGCACGCGCGCACGCACTCGGCCACGCCGGGCCTCGCACACGCGCGCGCGTGCCCTGCCTCGCTACTGCCCGCGGACCTTGCCCCGCTTCGCCCCGCCGTGCCCGCTGTGCCGCGCCGCCTCTCGCTGCTGCTCCGGCCACCCCGCTGCCGCTGTTACTCTGCTCCGCCGCGCTCCGGCCCCGGCCGCGCCCAGCGCCCGCTCGCCCCCTGCCACGCTCACCGCGCCCGCCTGGGCCGCTCGCCCGTGCCCCGGGTTCGCCCGACGGGGCGCCGCGCCCGCACGCCTGTGGCCCCTGGGCCACTGCCCAGTGGGGCCCGAACCCCCCTGTGACGCTGACGAATGGGGCCCACCCCCCTAAAAACGATTTAAAAGAAATAGAAAATAAAAATAAATAATTAAATTAATTAAATTAATTAAATAATTAATTAGTTAATTAATTAGTTAATTAATCCTGATTAGGTTAATCTAATTAACTAATTAGTGTTAATTAAACAGTAATTAGTAATTAACTTAATTAACCGCTGACATCAGCATGAGGTCATGCTGATGTCATCATCAGCACTGTTTCGGATAATGTTGAATTAAATAATTAATTAAATTTCAGAAATTAATAAAAACTTTAGAAAATCATATTAAATAAACCGTAACTCCGATGAAAATATTTTATACATGAAACTTGCTCAGAACGACGATACGAACCCGAATACGTCCTCCGTATTCCCGTCAGACACCCGCAGCTATAAGAACATTGAACTTTTAGACCGATTTCAGTAAATGAATAGTGCCCAACTTTAATTAAATAAATCCAAATAAATTCCTAAATTAACTAAATCGTTTAGTTAGGCAGTAGAACACCCCGGCATATCATTTAGGCATGTCATACATATTGTTTGCATTATTGCCGTGAATTTATTGTTTCTCTCCCCCTCCTTCTCTCTCTCGATAGACGCTGAGACCGACGGCGCTGCACCAGGATACGACTACTCTACCGACGAGCAGCCCGTTGACGACCTTCCACTCTTGCCAGAGCAACCAGGCAAGCCCCCCCCCTTGAGCATTCCAGATATCGCCCATTCTATTCTCCTGCTTGCATTAGATTTCGCTACTGTTAATGTATGCTCCTATTCTGATGCATAGCCTGCTGTTGTAACCTGTTCATTGCTACCTTACCTGCCTATGATAAACTGATTAGTATAGGTTGGTAGTGAACCATCAGTGACCCCACCACCTTACCCTTGTTGCCCCTGCTTGATCATCGACGACTCGATCAACGTGATCGTCGACCAGAGACCGACACCTCACTTCACACCCCCTTAGTTGTACGACTCTGCGTAGTAACTATCGAGTGCCGAGGGTGATACCTCGTAACGCACTCCCGATGAATACTCTGCAGTGTAGCTGTTCGGTCGTGGTCATCGAGGGTGATTCCTCCTTCTCCACTTCCGATACGACTCTGTCGTGCAACCCTTAGTGTGAACCTCGAGGGTGATACCTCATACGTTCACCCTGATGATTTGACCACACGGCTACTTGACCTTTGTTACAGGCGGGTCCACCCTGGTGGGTACCCGCTGGGGATCTATGATTTCGGGTGTGCCGGAAGGGCACTCGAGTGTGACATTGTGGCGGAGCATCAGAGACTCTGATTGTCTCCGCTTGATACTAATTGAGCCTATTGGATTTGGGTGTGTGATCTGAGTGGGTCGACGTGCCCTATACGCACTACCACCACGCGGGATAATGGTTATGGGACCCTCTGCAAAGTACGTTTCTCCGAAAGCTCGTCTGACGTCACGATTCACCATGCGGGCTGATTGTCGGGATTGGGTTGGATACTTCACTGACGAGTTCAGTGTCGCGCCTGCACCCCGGCCAGTCTCGCAACGCGCAGGGTGCCCAGGGCGATGGCCCGAGACCTCTGGGTGCATAGGTTAGTCCGGCGTGCTGACCTCTCTGCCGAGCCTAGGTAGGGCGCTGCTTTGTGTTGATCTTCCGAGGACGGGCATTACCCAGCAAGTGTGTCCGGCCAGAGTTGATCGAGATTGTTGGGTAACAGTAGTGCACCCCTGCAGGGATGAATCTTCTATCGATAGCCGGTCCTACGGTAAAGGACGCTCAGTTTGTGTATCCCGATCTACTACTTAAACTGGATACTTGTTACTTAATTGAAGCTTAGGGATCGCTTTCTCGCTTGGGAGTCGAGGAAGGATCTTTAAGCTGTACTTCAACATGTTTGCTAAATAAAATGCTATTCTACTCTCTTCTACTGCTGCAAGATGATGGCCTTGTGAAGATGTTTGAAGATGCTAGTCTTCGATAGGACTAGGCCTTCTCTCTATTCTGGCATTTCTGCAGCCCAGTCCAAATATACAGCCTTTCTCCATTGATAATGTTGCATATGTAGTATAGATCCTTGCTTGCTGAGTACTTTGGATGAGTACTCACGGTTGCTTTACTTTCTCTTTTCCCCATATACCCCACATTGATGATACATCAGACGATGGAGTCCTGGAGCTAGATGCCACCACCGGAGCTTACTACCAGGAGGGTCCAGAGGGTACTTACTACTGGATCGAGCCAGATGACCAGGAGTAGGATCGGAGGCTCCCAGGCAGGAGGCCAACGCCTTTCGATCCAGTGTCGCTGTTTGTGCTAGCCTTCTTAAGGCAAAACTTGTCTAACTATGTCTGTACTCAGATAATATTTGTATGACTGACTTATGTATTCGGATCTTCGGATCCCTGGTTTGTAATATTGTGGACCTCCGTTTAAATTGTGTTAGAGTTGTGTTGTGATATCTTCCCGTGAGTCCCTGTGCTTGATCGTACACGTTTGCGTGTATGATTAGTGTACGATTGAGTCGGGGGCGCCACAATATTTCCAAGCCAACAAACATTTTTATTTTATGTTTGACAAAATTGAATTTTAACTTTAACTTAAATTTGAATTTGAACCGGATTGAATCAAAGGGGGATTTAGCAACAGTGAAAATGATGACATGGCACCATTAACATGGGATTACTGTAGCTTAATTATCCGGGCGTTACAATTCTCCTCCACTACAAGAAATCTCGTCCCGAGATTTAGGAGGTACACGGGAACAAAGCGGGGTATTCATCACAAAGACGATCCTCGCGTTCCCAAGTGGCTTCATCTTCAGAATGATTTGACCACTGGACTTTTAGAAATTTGACAGCCTTCTAACGGGTGCGACGTTCGGCTTGATCGAGAACGCAGACCGGACTATTTTGGACTTTGATGTAGCATTTTCAATTCTCACAAAAGGAGAAGCATTTAACGCATTCAAGGAATAAATCCGTGCTTCGGCATTTCAAACAAGAAGAGCATGGTAGCTTACTATCTCATTTGAAGGATGTAGTAGATGGATGGTTTTAGTGGCGCAAATGATAGAAGCGGTATGTGTTTCCAACAATTACATTCCCAGAATGAGGTCAATATTGGACTACTTCAAAACAATGGGGGGAACATGGAATTCTAGTCCTTCAAGTTCAACGGGGATGTTGTGACTAACCATGGTGGTTCGACATTGGCTCGCGGAATGCAGCTTGGAATTCCGACCAAGTGATGGCGGTTCCAACAGGTAAGGAACGACTGTGGCTATCCCACCATTGAGTTGTGGGACCCTTCATATAATAAGCCGCGAAGGTGACAGAGTTGGCAGGGGCTACATCAGCAGATTCCATCTCAAAAGTGATGTCACAGAGCCGGTCATCAGCATCAAGGGGCTGAGTTGAGCTGTGGTAGATGACAGGGTTGAGACATGCAAAGTCATGAAGTGTTAAAGGGGGTGGCTGCTGATTCATATTGGGACGTGGAAACTGAGCCATGACCCCTTACATAACTGGCGATTCAGCTCAACCGCTGTATCATTCCGGCCATGTATTCGGGCGGTGGTGGATTGCCGCCACCATGGCCACGACCAGCGGTCTAACTATCCTGCTTAGATGCAACAGGGGGTAGTTTAGCAAGGGGTGGATCAAGTGTATGGAGTCATTCATGATGTAATCAGAACAATGAGCAAAGGCGCAATATGTACAAAGCAGTAGTCATTGAAGACAAACAAATACATATACGGGGCTAATTACACGCTGTTCGTAGGAGTTCAGACAAGAGAAACATCCTAAACATACCAGGCGGCACGCATGCATGCGATGGAAGGATACAACAACGGGACATAGCAAAGGCTACATCAACGTCGAAGAAAAACCACTAGAGCGAGGGATTTGCAAGTGACGACGTAGGGTGCCCTCGATAAGAGGATCCTGCGGTCAGTGAATATTGTGAAGCAGATCTTGGCCCTAATTCAAGAAAGGCGTAATACAAATCTCCGGATGGATGTGATCACAAGATCCTAATGTTTAGAGTTAGCAAAATCATTTAACCCGAATAGGAGAGAGATCAGAGTCCCAGAGTATAGACGAAGAGTAAAAGATCCTAATACCACCCAATGCGACGTGGGACCGTAAGCCACACAACCATGTTAGAAAAACAGTTTTTCAAAGACTAGACTCAACTTCGGCCAAGGAGTTGGAAGGGGGGTTCCTACAGGCAGTCGGCTCTGATACCAACTTGTGACGCCCCCGATTCAATCGTACACTAATCATACACGCAAACATGTACGATCAAGATCAGGGACTCACGCGAAGATATTACAACACAACTCTAAACACAAATAAAAGATACGAGCTTCATATTACAAGCCAGGGGCCTCGAGGGGTTGAATACAATAGCTCGAACACAACAGAGTCAGCGGAAGCAACAATATCTGAGTACAGACATAAGTTAAACAAGTTTTGCCTTAAGAAGGCTAGCACAACCATCAACGATCGAAGAGGCAAGGCCTCCTGCCTGGGACCTCCTAACTACTCCTGGTCGTCGGCAGTCTCCGCGTAGTAGTAGGGACCCTCGGGTAGTAGTAGTAGTAGTCGACGGGGGCAACATCTGGCTCCTGGGATCCACCAACTGGTTGCAACAACCGAAAAGAAGAAAGAAGGAGGGAAAGGGGTAGCAAAACAACCGTGAGTACTCATCCAAAGTACTCGCAAGCATCAGATCTATACTAAGTATGCATTGGTATCAAATAGAACTATACTGCAGAATGCCAGAATAGAAGGGGAAAGCCTAGCCTATCGAAGACTAGCATCTTCAAGCGTCTTCAAGCATCTTGCAACATTCAAAAGAGTACATAATAGCATTTTGATTAACAAGCATGTTGTAGTATTAACGCCCAGAGATCCTTCCTCGACTCCCTGCGAGAAAGCAATCTCGGAGCCACATATCCATCACATATCTCAAGTATCCATTTCTAGTTGTAATAGATCAGGATACAAGTCTGAACGTCCGTTACCGTGGACACGGCTATTCGAATAGATAATCTTCCCTGCAGGGGTGCACCACATTACCCAACACGCTTGATTACTCCAGCCGGACACAGTTTTCTGGGTCAATGCCCGGCCTCGGAAGATCAACACGTCGTAGCCCTACCTAGGCTCAGCAGAGAGGTCCCCGCCGGTCTACATCCTAAGCACTCCGGGGTCTTGGACCCATCGCCTGTTGCACTCCGGGTCATTGTCTGCAGGGTGAATACCAGCGCCACCTCGGATGGTCGGCACGATCCGACCGTGCCACAATGCTGAACTGGACGTGTGACAAAGCTTCGGCAGATACTATGACGCCGAGTGCCCATAACTGTTCCCGCATGGTGGTTAGTGCGTATATGCCAGTGGCCAACTCAGAACAAATACCCAAACCTGTTAGTGCATTATTAAATGAAGTGACGGCATTCGGGACAAGTCCGGAGCTACCACCCCCTCCTGGGTGATACCGCTAAACAGCCAGCCGCCACCGTAGCATCTTGCGGGTGCTCTCCGGGCCCGCCCGACTTTCACAAAGGTCTCAAGTAATGTCAAGGTAACCGTGTGTCCAAACATCACGGGGAAACCCCGAGGAATCACCATCAGTGGATTCCACTCGATGTAATCATCAAGGTGAACGTAGGAGGAATCACCCTCGAGGTTCATACTTGAGGGGCTGCACGACAGAGTCGTATCGAGAGTGGTGAAGGAGGAATCACCCTCGATGACCACGACCGAATAGCTACACTACAGAGTTATCATCAGGAGTGCGTTACAAGGTATCACCCTCGGCACTCGATAGTAGCTCTGCAGAATCGAGCAACAAAAGGGGCGTGATGTGCTGTGAGGTGTCGAGCTCTGGTCGTTGATCACGTTGATCAAGTCATCGATGATGAAGCAGGGGAAACAAGGACAAGGTAGGGTCACTGATGGATCACTAACCAACCTATACTAAGCAGTTTAGGATAAGCAGGTAAGGTACAATGAGCAGGTTACAAAAGCAGGCTATGCGTCAGAATAGGAGCAAACAATAACAGTAGCAAAATCTAATGCAAGCATGAGAGAGAATGGAATGGGCGAGATCGGATTGATCAAGGGGGGGGGGCTTGCCTGGAAGCTCTGTTGAAACAGAAGGAGGGTCGTCGTCGACGTCGTCGATCACAGGGGCATCAGCAGCGGTCTCGAGGCCTACCGGAGAAGAAGAGGGGGAAGAAACAGTAAATACAAAGCACACAGATGCATTAATAAGCATGACATGACGATATGCGGTGCTAGGGGTGTTCTAACGCAGTGCTACACGATACCGGCGAAGGGGGATAACATCCGGGAATGTTTTCCCGAAGTTTGGCATTTTCGGACAGATGAAACGGAGGGGGATGGTTGCATGTTCACAATGCTAGGGATGTGTGGTAGACGAACGGACTGCGTATTCGGATTCGTCATATTTTCCTGAGCAACTTTCATGTATAAAACTTTTTCATCCGAGTTGCGGATTAATTTATATGATTTTTCAAAGTTTAAATGAATTTCTGGATTTATTTTTAATTTGAAATTAAATGCTAAAATGCTAAGAGCACCCAGCATAGTGTACACAAAGTGTACACAGTGACTGACACGTGGGCCAGGGTTGACTGGTCAACAGGGGGTGGGCCCCCCTGTCATAGGCACATTTGCTAATTAACAATTAATTAAGTAGTAAACTAAGCTAATTATGTTAATTAATTAATTTACTTACTAATTAATTATATAATTAATTAATTATTTTATTTATTTTTTAAACATTTTTTTAATTCGTTTTAGGGGCGGGTCCCCCGTGTCATAGGCCCAGGGGGCCATGTCAGGCACCTGGGCAATGGATGCGGGCGTGGGCGCCCGACGACACTTGCAGGGGTGGTGCCGGGCATGGAGGCCACGGCCACGACGAGGCGGCGGGGCGAGGCCAGGGCGCACGGGGAGGTGGCCGGAGCAGCGGTGGCCAGGGGGGCGGCCGAGGACGCAATGTGGGCGTCACGAGGGCCACGGCGGCTGCCAGAAGGCGAGCGGGGCAAAAGCCAGGGGAAGGGGCGGCCACAGGCGCGGAGCAGACGGAGCGGCGCGTGCAGCGGCGAGGCAGGCGGTCGACGAGGCGGAGGAGAAGCAGCACTCACAGGGGAGGGGAAGCAGCGGCAGGGACGGCGGGTAGCAGGCCGCAGCGGCAAGCTCGCGCGGGCAGGGGCGGCTATGGTGGGTCGGCGGGAGCAGAGGCGCAACAGCGGCAGGCCGGATCCGGCGCTGGTAGGAGCGGGCCGGCGCGGTTGCAGCGCAGCAGCAGAGCGGCGGCGGAGGCGGGGCCCGGCAGGCGACAGCAGTGTTCCGACGTGTGGACGAGACAGGGCGCGGGCAGCGCGTTGGCGAGGCATCAGCAGACGCGCGCGCGGTGGCCAGGCAGTAGTAATACAGCGACAGCAGCGACAAAGGTTCAGCGGATAGGCAGCAACAGGTAACAGCACGGCGGCAGCAGCACGGGAGCCAAGCGAGGCACGGCGGCAGCGGAGGAAGTGGCGGGCAGCGGCGGGCATAGGGAGCAGGGCGGCGAGCAGTGGAGTCAGAGGCGCCGCGAGCGCTGACCGGCAGCAGATGCGCCTAGCAGCAACAACAGGAGGGGAACGCGAGGGGAGGGGCTGCGTGCATCGAAGGCGAGGAGTGCGCTATCGGGGCGTGTATGGTGCGCGGCGAGCGCTGCTACGGGGAGGACGACGCGGTGACTGGACGGAGGAGGAGCAGGGGGCAGAGGGGAGGGGCCTCATGGTCGCTTGCAGGGGCACGGGGGCGTCGAGGCTCGGCGGAGCCGTCTGGGAAGCGGTCGGAGAGACGAGGCGACGGCGGACGGCGACGGGGACGAGCGCAGTGGCCTTGGCGTCCATGGGCACGGCGACGTCGACGAGGGAGAGCGGACGGGGGCGCGAGGAGGGAGGAAGTGGAGAGGGGCTAGGGTTTGGGGGCGCCGGGGGGCTTTTTAGGCGGGGGCAGGGGCGGATGGCGAGGCATCAGCAGGCTCGCGCGCGGTGGCCAGGCAGTAGTAATACAGGGACAGCAGCGATAATGCTTCAGCGGATAGGCAGCAGCAGGTAACAGCACGGCGGCAGCAGCACGGGAGCCAAGCGAGGCACGGCGGCAGCGGAGGAAGTGGCGGGCAGCGGCGGGCATAGGGAGCAGGGCGGCGAGCAGTGGAGTCCGGGGCGCCACGAGCGCTGACCGGCAGCAGAAGCGCCTTGCAGCAACAACATGAGGGGAACGCGAGGGGAGGGGCTGCGTGCATCGAAGGCGAGGAGTGCGCTATCGGGGCGTGTATGGGGCACGGCGAGCGCTGCTACGGGGAGGACGGCGTAGTGACCGGACGGAGGAGGAGAAGGGGGCAGAGGGGAGGGGCCTCATGGTCGCTTGCAGGGGCACGGGGGCGTCGAGGCTCGGCGGAGCCGTCTGGGAAGCGGTCGGAGAGACGAGGCGACGGCAGACGGCGACGGGGACGAGCGCGGTGGCCTTGGCGTACATGGGCACGGCGACGTCGACGAGGGAGAGCGGACGGGGGCGCGAGGAGGGAGGAAGTGGAGAGGGGCTAGGGTTTGGGGGCGCCCGAGGGGGCTTTCTAGGCGGGGGCAGGGCGGATGGCGAGGCATCAGCAGACGCGCGCGCGGTGGCCAGGCAGTAGTAATACAGGGACAGCAGCGACAAAGCTTCAGCGGATAGGCAGCAGCAGGTAACAGCACGGCGGCAGCAGCACGGGAGCCAAGCGAGGCACGGCAGCAGCGGAGGAAGTGGCGGGCAGCGGCGGGCATAGGGAGCAGGGCGGCGAGCAGTGGAGTCCGGGGCGCCGCGAGCGCTGACCGGCAGCAGAAGCGCCTAGTAGCAACAATAGGAGGGGAACGCGAGGGGAGGGGCTGCGTGCATCGAAGGCGAGGAGTGCGCTATCGGGGCGTGTATGGGGCGTGGCGAGCGCTGCTACGGGGAGGACAGCGCGGTGACCGGACGGAGGAGGAGAAGGGGGCAGAGGGGAGGGGCCTCATGGTCGTTTGCAGGGGCATGGGGGCGTCGAGGCTCGGCGGAGCCGTCGGGGAGACGAGGCGACGACGGATGGTGACGGGGACGAGCGCGGTGGCCTTGGCGTCCATGGGCACGACGACGTCGACGAGGGAGAGCGGACGGGGGCGCGAGGAGGGAGGAAGTGGAGAGGGGCTAGGGTTTGGGGGCGCCCCGGGGGGGGGGCTTTGTAGGCGGGGGCAGGGGGCGGATGGCCGCCACGACCCCCTGTCCCCTGTAGCGAGAGGAACATGACAAGTGGGGGTGGGCTGGGCCTGGCTATTTTTGCTAGATGGGCCAAGGTGCACAGTGCCACTAGAGCCCACTAACACAGTAGTAGTTAGGCCTTTTCCTTTTATACTTTTCTGTTTCTTATTTTCTTTACTGTTTTGCATTCTTTTATAACCTAAATGAATTTAGTTGAGTATGAAATTTGGCACACATATATTAGGTAGTGCGCTGAGTTAGACCGCCAAGTTACAATTTATTTGGAATACTTTAAATATTTGTTTAATTCAAATTGGTTCAAATAAATGCTGCTGGTCCAATTTTAATTAGATTAAGGGCATTTTGAACATTCAAATAATGTTGGTTCTTACATGAAAATTAGTCAGTGAATATTTCCAAGCCAACAAACATTTTTATTTTATGTTTGACAAAATTGAATTTTGACTTTAACTTAAATTTGAATTTGAACCGGATTGAATCAAAGGGGGATCTAGCAACAGTGAAAATGATGACATGGAACCATTAACATGGGATTACTGTAGCTTAATTATCTGGGCGTTACACATGGGCATCCCCAAGCTTAGGCTCTTGCCACTCCTTATTACATAGTCCATCAATCTCTACCCAAAACTTGAAAACTTCACAACACAAAACTCAACAGAAAACTCATGAGATCCGTTAGTATAAGAAAATAAATCACCACCTTTTGGTACTGTTGTGAACTCATTATTTATTTATATTGGTGTAATATCTACTGTTTTCCAACTTTTCCATGGTTCATACCCCCGATACTACCCATAGAATCCTCAAAATAGGCAAACAACACATAGAAAACAGAATCTGTAAAAAACAGAACAGTCTGCGAAGATCTGAATTGTTCTCATACTTCTCTAACTCCAAAATTCTGAAAAATTAGGAAAACAGAGACAATTTGTATATAAATCTTGTGTAAAACATTCAGAGTTTTTACACCCTCCAGTGAATTTAAACAATTCTGTTACTGGACGCAAAAGTTTCTGTTTTTCAGCAAGATCAAATCAACTATCACCGTAAGCCATCCCAAAGGTCTTACTTGGCTCAAACACTAATTAAAACACAATTACTACAGAGGTAATAATGTGTATACTCATAAAAACAGAAAAGAAAAAATATTGGGTTGTCTCCCAACAAGCGCGTTTCTTTAAAACCTTTTAGCTAGGCGTTGATAATTTTAATGATGCTCACATGAAAGATAATAGTTGAAACACAAAGAGAGCATCATGAAGCATGTGAAAAACACATCTAAGTCTAACATACTTCCTATGCATAGGCATTTTATAGGCAAACAAATTATCAAGACAAGAAAAAACTAGCATATGCAAAGAAGAAGAAAGAAACAATAGCAATCTCAACATAACGAGAGGTAATTTAGTAACATGAAAATTTCTACAACCATATTTTCCTCTCTCATAATAATTACATGTAGGATCATAATCAAATTCAACAATATAACTATCACATAGAATTTTCTCTTCATGATCCACATGCATGCAAAGTTGTCACTCTTCCAAAATAGTGGGATTAACATAGAATAAAGTCATTACTTCTCCAAGCCCACTTTTATCAAAAATTTCATAAGATTGATCAAACTCCAAAGTAGTGGGATTATTATTTCCTAAAGTTGACACTCTTCCAAACCCACTTTCAATATTATTGCAAACATTATTATCATGAGGCTTAAATAAATTTTCAAGATCATAAGAAGAATCACCCCAATCATGATCATTGCAATAGGTAGTGGACATATCAAAATTAGCATCCCCAAGCTTGGGTTTTTGCATATTATTAGCACAATTGACATTAATAGGATTTACAGTAACATCATTGCAGTCATGCTTTTTATTCAAGGAGCTATCGTGAATCACTTCATAAACTTCATCACAATTTTCAGATTCACGAATTTCAAGCAAAACTTCATAAAGATAATCTAGTGCACGCAACTCACTAGCAATTGGTTCATCATAATTGGATCTCTTAAAAAGATTAGCAAGTGCCGCACCCGTGCCCTCCTGAGGCCCCTCCGTCAGCGTGAGCGCGCCCGAGCGGCTGATATGTCTCCAACGTATCTATAATTTTTGCTTGTTCCATGCTGTTATATTATCATTCTTGGATGTTTTACAATCATTTTATAACAACTTTATATCATTTTTTGGGACTAACCTATTGACATAGTGCCCAGTGCCAGTTGCTGTTTTTTGCTTGTTTTTTACTTTGCAGAATATCAGTACCAAACGGAGTCCAAACGCAGCGAAACTTTTTGGAGAATTTTTTTGGACCAGAAAACACAAGATGGGCCAAAGAAGTACCAGAGGGGAGGCCCGAGGGGAGCACAACCCCCCAGGGCGCGCCCAGGAGCCCAGGCGCACCCAGGTGGGTTGTGCCCACTTCGGTGGCATCCCGCACCGCCTCTTCGCACTATAAATACCCAAATATTCCAAAAACCATAGGGGAGTCGACGAAACACAATTCCAGCCGCCGCAAGTTCCAGAACCACGAGATCCAATCTAGACACCATCACGGAGGGGTTCCTCATCCTCATTGGTGCCTCTCCGATGATGCGTGAGTAGTTCATCATAGACCTACGGGTCCGTAGGCAGTAGCTAGATGGCTTCCTCTCTCTCTTTTGATTCCCAATACAATGGTCTCTTGGAGATCTATTTGATGTAACTCTTTTTTTACGGTGTGTTTGCTGGGATCCGATGAACTTTGAGTTTATGATCAGATCTATATCCATGAATATTATTTGAGTCTTTTTTGATCTCTTATATGCATGATTATTTATAGCCTCGTATTTCTTCTTCGAATCTTTGGTTTAGTTAGGCCAACTAGATCGATTTTTCTTGCCATGGGAAGAGGTGCTTTGTGATGTGTTCGATCGTGCGGTGTTCTTTCCCAGTGATAGAAGGGGCAGCAAGACACGCATGTATCGTTGCTATTAAGGATAATAAGATGAGGGCTATTCCTACATGAATAGATCTCGTCTACATCATGTCATCGTTCTTATTGCATTACTCCGTTTCTCCATGAACTTAATACACTAGATGCATGCTGGATAATGGTCGATGTGTGGAGTAATAGTAGTAGATGCAGGCAGGAGTCGGTCTATAATCTTGGAAGTGATGCCTATATATTGATCATTGCCTTGGATATAGTCATAATTATTTGATCTTCTATCAATTTCCAAACAGTAATTTGTTTACCCACCGTGTGCTATTTTCTTGAGAGAAGCAACTAGTGAAATCTACGGCCCCCGGGTCTATTCTTTATCATATTTGCTTTGAGATCTATTTTTATTTGCTTTTATTTTCAGATCTGTTATTCCAAAAAACCCCAAAAATACCTTGCTACACTTTTTTGTTATTTATTTTATTTCGCGTTTTATCGAGATCTATTTATCCAATCTGTACAAATTTTATCCCGTCAACTTGACAATTTCTGGCACCGTTACCCGTAGAGGGATTGACAACCCCTCATAAGCGTCGGGTTGCAAGTATTTGTTCTTTGTGTGCAGATACCATTTACATAGTGTTGCTTGGTTCTCCTACTGGATTGATACCTTGGTTTCATAACTGAGGGAAATACCTACCGTAGCTGTGTTGCATCATCCCTTCCTCTTTGGGGAAATACCGACGTAGTTCAAGCGACATCAAAATAAATTTCTGGCGCCGTTGCCGGGGAGACATCATCAACATCTATCAGGTTCCTAATCACAAATCTCATCTCCTTGCAATTTACATTATTTGCCATTTGCCTCTCGTTTTCATCTCCCCCACTTCACAAAAATTTGCCGTTTTATTCGCCCCCTTTTTCGTTCGCTTTTTCTCGTCAGATCTGTTTTTGTGTGCAATCTTGTTTGCGTAGTCACGATGACTCAAGAAAACACCAAGTTGTGTGATTTTTCCGATACCAATAATTATGATTTTATTAGCACTCCGATTGCTCCTCCCACCACTAGTGCGGAATCTTGTGATATTAATGTCGCTTTGTTGAATCTTGTTATGAAAGATCAGTCTTCCGGTACTCCTAATGAGGATGCCGCGTCCCATCTAAACACATTAGTAGAATTATGCGATATGCAAAAGAAAAAAGATGTGGACAATGATACTGTGAAGTTGAAATTATTTCCTTTCTCTTTGAGGGATCGTGCAAAAATTTGGTTTTCTTCTTTGCCTCGCAATAGTATCCATTCTTGGGATAAGTGCAAAGATGCTTTTATTACTAAGTATTTTCCGCCCGCGAAAATTATTTCCCTTAGAACTCAAATCATGAATTTTAAGAAACTTGAGCATGAACATGTTGCACAATCTTGGGAAAGAATGCAGTTGATGCTAAGAAATTGTCCTACTCATGGTTTAAATATTTGGATGATCATACAAAATTTTTATGCAGGGTTGAACTTTGTTTCTAGAAATCTTTAAATTCCGCCGCAGGTGGTACTTTTATGGAAATTACTTTGGGTGAAGCTACTAAATTTCTTGATAATATTATGGCAAATTATTCACAATGGCATACTGAAAGAGCACCTACTAGTAAAAAGGTTAATTCGGTTGAAGAAATTAGTACGTTGAGTGAAAAAGTTGATGCTCTTATGAAATTGGTTGCTAATAAAAGTGCTCCTCTTGATCTTAATGATGTGCCTTTGTCTACTTTGATCAAAATAGTGATCCCATAGATGTGAATTTTGTCTCACGAAACAATTTTAATAACAATGCTTATAGAGGTAATTTTAATCCTAGGCCTTTTCCTGGAAATTCCTCTAATAATTATGGTAATTCCTATGGTAATCCTTCTTACAATAATAATAGGAACACCTATGATCTTGAGAATAATATTAAATAATTTATCAATGCTCAAAATTTTTTCAATACTACGATAGAAGAAAAGTTGAATAATATTGATGATATGTCTAGAAGCATTGATAGAATTTCTCATGATGTAGAAAATCTCAAGTTGGAAATTTGTGTACCCAAAGTTGATGAATCAATTAAAGCTTTATATGTTTCTATGGATGAAAGTAAGAAAAGAACCGCTATGCTTAGAGCTAAACGAGAATTTTTAGAAAGAGCGTTTTCTAGTGATTGCTTTCATAAAAATGATGAAGATCTTAAAGTGATTGTTGTTTTTTCTATTGATTCCTTGTTTAGTAAAATTAAAATTGATGATAAAGGGACCGAAGAAGAGTCAACTTTAGTTAGAAGGCGTCCCGACAATTCGGAGGGTGAAAATCTTGATGATTTTTTTTGATAAAAGTGGGTTTGGAGAGGTCAAAACTTTAACTAGTGATGTGCCCACTCTTTTGGATTACAAAGACTTTTATTATGATAATTGCTCTTTGGTTGATTGTATTTCTTTGTTGCAATACATGATAAATTCACCCCATGCTTATGAACAAAATAAAGCGTTCACTAAACATATTGTTGATGCTATGATGAAAGCTTTGGAAGAAAAAATGGAATTAGAGATTTCAATTCCTAGAAAATTGCATGATGAATGGGAACCTACTATCAAAGTAAAGATTAAAAATTATGACTGTTTTGCTTTATGTGATTTGGGTGCTAGTATTTCCATAATTCCGAAATCTCTATGTGATGTGCTTGGTCTTACCGATATTGAAGAATGTTCTCTTAATTTGCACTTGACAGATTCTACTATTAAAAAACCTTTGGGAAGAATTAATGATGTTCTTATTCTTGCAAATAGGAATTATGTGCTCATAGATTTTATTGTTCTTGATATTGATTGCAATCCGTCTTGTCCAATTATACTTGGTAGACCATCTTTACGTACTATTGGTGCCGTGATTGATATGAAAGAAGGCAATATTAAATTTCAGTTTCCACTAAGAAAGGGTATGTAACACTTCCCAAGAACAAGAATTAAGCCACCATATGAATCAATCATGAGGGCATCCTATGGATCTAGAACTAAAGATGACAATACTTGAATCTTTGCTTTATGCCTAGCTAGGGGCGTAAAACGATATCGCTTGTTGGGAGGTAACCCAATGAATAAAATTTATTTTTGCCTTTTTCTTTCCGTTCTTGAGTGTTTGCACAATTATGCCTCTGTTATGATTGTGTTTTTTATGTTTTAGTTAGTGTTTGTGCCAAGTAAAACCTTTGGGATAGCTTTGGTGATAGTTGATTTGATCCTGTTGAAAAACAGAAACTTTGGCATCCAGTAAAATAATTGTCTAGATTTACCGAAGGGACGAAAAATTCTGAATTTTTTACACAAGATTGATATACAAATTGCCTATGTTGTCCTAATGTTTGGAGTTACAGAAGTATGAGAACAATTCGCATCTTTACATACTGTTCTGTTTTTGACAGATTCTGTTTTCTTTGCATTGTGTGTTTATTTTGATGATTCTATGGATTGTATCGGGGGGTATAAGCCATGGCAAAGTTAGAATACAGTAGATATAATGAAATAAAAAAAATTGAATGGGTTTTCTACAGTACTTAAAATAAAGATTGGTTTTCTTATACTAGCGGATCTCACGAAGGTTTTGTTAAGTTTTGTGTGATTGAAGTTTTCAAGTTTTAGGTGAGATCACGATGGATGAAGGAATAAGGAGTAAGAAGAGCCTAAGCTTGGGGATGCCCACAGCACCCCAAGGTAATATTCAAGGAGAAACAATCAACTAAGCTTGGGGATGCCCCATAAGGCATCCCCTCTTTCTTCTAACGACCATCGGTATTTTACTTGGAGCTATATTTTTATTCGTCACATATCCTAAGTTTTGCTTGGAGCGTCTTGTATTATATGAGTCTTTGCTTGTTTTGCTTTTTATTTTTTCACAAGTATCCTTGCTGGACACACCTATTTGAGAGAGCCAAAATTATGCTATGATTTGTTAGAATTGCTCTATATGCTTCACTTAAATTTTTTGAGCTATGGAATTGCTCTAGTGCTTCACTTATATCTTTTTGAGCACGGTGTGCTTTATTATTTTTGAAGAAATGCTCTCATGCTTCACTTAGATTTATTTGAGAGTTAGTAAATTTTTGAAGAAATTCTCTCATGCTTCACTTAGATTGATTTGAGAGTTAGTAAATTTTTGAAGAAATTCTCTCATGCTTCACTTATATTATTTTGAGAGACGAAAAATTTTACGCTCATGTTCTTCACTTAAATTTGTTTGAGATTGTCAAAAGCAAATGCAACATATGAAACTAGTCCCAAAGTGATAGATATTCAAGAGGGATATAATAAAAAAATTCATGAAGATCATTGGACAAAATAAACTTGATTCTTTGTAATAATTTTGAGATATGATGATAGTGATATGTGAGTCATGTTGGTGAGTAATTATACTTTAGTAAGAATATTGGTTTTAAGGTTTGTGATTTCATATGCAAGCACGAAAGTCAATAGTTATGCAATGAAATTACATCCTACTTGAGGTGCATTATTCGATGTTAGTTATGCTTAATGCTCGCTCATGTGATTTTTGTTTCTTGGTTGGTTTTTTCTCAATCTTTTTGCTAGCCTCCACTTATACTAAGTAGAAATACTACTTGTGCATCCAAAATCCTTAAACCCAGTTTTGCCATATGAGTACACCATACCTACCTATATGCGGTATTTTCATGTAGTTCTAAGCAAATTTGTATGTGCCATCTCTAATTTTCAAAATAAATTTCCTTTTTGTGTGCCCGTACTGCTCATGAAGCGGCAGGGGGTGGCCAATATTCTCCATGCTAGATGTGTTATTCTCAAGATGAGTGTTTATTCACTTGTGATTGCACGAGAGTGCAACGGTAATAGGGATGCCCAGTCCTGAAATGAAAAGAAATTTACTTTATGTTGTCAAATAATAAATTTCTTGGAAAGTGTTGGTATGGACGGTACCCGTGGATACGGCTAGCCGTGGAATGTGAAAGAATGGTGGAAAAAGGAATAAACTTTATTTTCTGTTTGGGAACCGCCTATGATATATCTAGCATGGAAAGTGTTGGGAATTACTCGGTCGTTTTCGTTGACGGGAAAAGTATGCCTCTCAAAAATTTTTATCTCTCAATTTAAGCTTTGAGCTCTGGCACCTCTGGAAATCCCTACTTCCCTCTGCGAAGGGCCTATCTATTTATTTTATGCAAATTTTATTTTTATTTGAGTCTCCATCTTCTCTTATAAAGCACCAACTAAGGGGCACTATGATCGTACTTGAGCATTGGGTATAGCTAATATGCGAGTCCGTTTCATGATGGGCTAGTGATAACTTTCTTTAGTATTGATATTTTGAAAGACATGGTTGCTTGTTGATATGCTTGAGTATTGAAATATTCATGTCAAAACTAGACTATTGCTTTGAACCATATAGAAGTCCAAATGTCCATGCTACAAAAGAAAAGAATATGTGATGAATATGTTAGGCAAAATTCCACATCAAAAATTCTGTTTTTATCATTTACCTACTCGAGGACGAGTAGGAATTAAGCTTGGGGATGCTGATACGTCTCCAACGTATCTATAATTTTTTCTTGTTCCATGCTGTTATATTATCATTCTTGAATGTTTTACAATCATTTTATAGCAACTTTATATCATTTTTTGGGACTAACCTATTGACATAGTGCCTAGTGCCAGTTGCTGTTTTTTGCTTGTTTTTTACTTCGCAGAATATCAGTACCAAACGGAGTCCAAACGTACCAAACGGAGACCAGAAGACACAAGATGGGCCAAAGAAGTACCAGAGGGGAGGCCCGAGGGGAGCACAACCCCCCCAGGGCGCGCCCAGGAGCCCAAGCGCGCCCTGGTGGGTCGATGTTGCGGCGCGGCTCGTGCGTGCCGAGCTCCACCCAGCGCGGCAGCTTATCTGATGTCTCTATCCACGCGTACCGCACGAAGAATGAGGTTTCGGTCTCATGGAGCGACTCGACCTCGACGGCATCGATCCGAACCATTGGCAGCATCTTGGCGACCGCTCCGAGCGACCAGGACTACAGCGGCACACCTTCGAGGAAGAGGCGTGCCCGGAAGCGCAGCGTCTTGAGCTCGGAGCGCGTGCGCCGCGACCAGTCCTGGACCGCGAACAGTGAGCCCTGGTTGTCGTGGAAGACGGTGTCGCGCCATAGGGGGTCGGTGAAGCGGTCGATGAAGGAGTCGAAGTAGTAGGAGACGAACACCACCGCCGGAGGCAGCTCAGGGAACTCCGCCATGATGGCCTCCTTCACCCTGGCCGGGAACATCCCCTTAGCCACCACCGAGATGAGCAGAGTGGTGACGCGCAGGTGGACCTCCCTATCGGCCATCTCCTGGGTGAAGTCAAGGAGGACCGAGGAACCGAGCGGACGCCTCTCCGGGGCGCCCGGGGACTGCTCCGCCTGAGCCAGGGACGAGGGAGCGGGGAGGGAGGAGGCCATGGCTACCGGGGTGTCGGGGAAGACCAGGTGTTGGTGGACTGGTGGTCGAGCAGCAGGCGGAGGCCCACCGGAAGCACGTGGCGGGGGAGGGGGCCGGGCGGGACGGAGGCCGTGTAGCGGTGGGAGCGGCTGGCGGGCGAGGTGCTTGAAGTGGCAGTTCTTGCGCAGGTGGCCGAGGCGGGCGCAATGGATGCAGCGGACGCGGCTGGAGCAGCGAACAGTGGGATGGGCGGGTTCGAGGCACCTGTGGCAACGACCGGTGAGGTCGGCTTTATAGGAGTAGTGGAAGTGGTGCGGCGTCGCGGCTCTAATCGGTGGGGGTGTTGCCTGGCTCCGTCTCCGAGAGACCAGCTGCCAGGCTGCTCCCCCATCAATGGCCCAGCTGGGTGGTAGGTCAGAGTGGCTAGACCGTGGCCCAGCAATAACCACGGTGGCAGCAGGCGAGGACCCGGAGGCATGGGGCCCCGGCGTGGCGTCCGCAGCCGGAAACGCGGGCTCGCCCATGCCGAGCCGGACGACCGAGGCATAGGACCGCGGTGTCGAAGGCAAGTCGGCCCCCTCAGATCCACTGCCCGAGAGGCAAAGGCGGGCCTCCGAGCCAGGCGTGCCCGGATGACGCGGCGAAGCCAGCAGCGAAGGGCCAGCCATGCGGCCGCGAGACCGGCTGACGAAGGGAAGCGCGCCGGGGTTCACCGTGGCCGAGATGGCCACAGGCGGGAAGGGGCGAAGCGAAGCGGAGCCCTAGCCTAGCGGAGCCAAGCTTGGCGCTCAACCCTTGCAGATCGCTTCGTTGAAAATGCTCCTTGTTGGATTCGACACTCTTTCTTATTGAAAATGCTATGATAGATCCCCGCACTTGTGGGTTATTAGTAAAACAACCCAACAGTTAAACAAAACATCTACATTGACTATGTTCACTGAGTGCTCTAGTGTTTGACATAATGCAATTGCAGATTTTCCATGTTTTCTTGCCCTTACAAGTAATCCTCAAGTCAACCAGAGGCTCGGGGGCTACACCCTGCACTATCGTGCCTCAGTGTCTACAAAGAAGAAATTGTGACACTTCGTGCTTCACTCAAATCACCATTTCGGAAGTTGGTTTTCTATGAACTAGATGTCCCCAACAACAAAGAAGAAAGGGAGGTCGGACACCTTGTTCGTCAGGCACGGTTGTCTTCGACCTCCTAGGGCCCACAAACCCTACAGGTTGTGTTATCTTCAACCTCTTCAAGGCGAGCCGACACAAGATCAATTATTATCTCAAGTATACTCAGGTGCCCCTCAAGAACTCGCCATGAAATTCTAGACGGCGCTCTCGGATCCATATCAACCCTGACGCAACAATTGAGCTCATGAAGGACTCAGGGGCTATTGATGATACAACATACCTAGGGTATCCGACCTCTGATGAAGTCGGTCAAGACGTCAATCAATAAAGTCAAACATGCAGGATGTAGGGTATTACCGCCACCACGAGGACCTGAACCCGTGTAAGTGTTTGATTTGATCTAACCCACGAGGGCCTGAACCCGTGTAAGTGTTTGATTTGATCTAACCTTTGAGTGCGTGTTTGATTTGATCAACCTTTAGTATGGTGGGCTGCAATTTAATTGCGTCAGCCAAGTCTTGAACTCAAGACCAGTTGACTCCGATACCATGTAAAACTGCGGGCACCAGCCAGTTTACTCAAAAGCTCAAGCTGACGGGGAAAGATGGGCTATGCATTTATACATCAACAGAGAGAGGATATTCTGAAACAACGCATATTCGTCTCGGACATGATTCCAGATGCTTCAACTCCAAGCTATGGAATGGGTGAACGAAGGAAGACGTAGAGTGACGACCCATTGAAATACCTCTTGCCAGACTAAGACCCACAATTGTATTTTTATATTTGATCTTTTTTCATCCCCTTCTCTTCATTTATAACATTTACTCCTACTAATCGCAATGAAAAGCAGCAACGATGCATTTTCGTCAAAGAAGAAGTCAACCTCGATAGATGCTCACCCGAAAGTCAAAGAAAAAGTCAACCTCGATAGATGCTCACCCGCAAAAAAAAACTCCTCGATAGTCATGTTTTATGATATTGTCTTTTATCTGGCTTTCCGTATTTGGATTCTTAGGAGATGAGGCAAAACTTTTGCCTCCGTATTTGGAACATATGAACACTGCGTCTATTGCATGGTTGCAGCATGCATGTATCTGGAGTCAATCTTTTGTAATTGCGAGTAAACTCACACATATCCTTGCAAATTGCCCTTGCCCAGCCTACAAAAAGGTCTTCTTTTTTCATTTAAAACCAGCTAGGCCTTCAAACCCTTTGCTAACTTAAACAAAACAGACTATGGACGCAGGCCAGATATTCGAATCATCGATGCTTCAAGCTTTCTAGGTACCGTACATATGCACGTCAGAAAAAAAAGGGTCGAGAGAGAGCATGCTACAACCATACTCAAAACTGTTTCCACAATATTACAGGTTGCAGAAGTACAGCGAAAGCAAACAGCCAAATAATTATGTTGAACACCGCATGCAGAATCAAGCTGCACTGTTACGATCTGCAAGTTCACAACCTGAACTACCGAATCTTGGGCAGAATAAGTGAATTTTGTCAAGTGCAAACACAGAGAAATACGCAAAGTAGTACTCCCTCCGTCACATAATATAAGATGTTACTACAACAAATGTGAGTATATTGGTTGTAATAATGTAGAGCAACACACTAGTGGTGCACCGTCTGAAGTCGTCCGAAGTCCAGCATGAACCCAGCAGATGGTTTTAAACTCAACAGCATTAGTAGCGAATTCTTTTTAATTCGCTGGGGCTTGCAGACTCGGCGGAGTACTGAACCGATCTTTTTTTGGAAGTGTGGCAGCCTTCTTAGAGACCCGGTCGCAGCCTTCAATGATCAGAGACTCTAACTTCTGTGCATGTACTAGCATGGCCACTCCAGCATCAGTCACTTGTGCACAGATCCGGAGTCTGAGATTGATCAAGCATGGGGCACGCGCAATGAAACGCATCCCAGCATCTGTTATCGCTCTGCAGCACACAAGCTTGAGTGTCTCCAGTAATGGAGCAGATGAGAGGGCCTTCATCCCCTTGTCTGCAAAAAAGTTGGTACCCTTAGCACAAGAACACGAATCGGACAAGACTGAATGAGCATGATAAGGCCATCCCGTGTGAAGCCTATTTCTGATGGATATAAGGGCTCACAACCATCAAATGTGAGTTCAATAGACTCAAGCATAGGACAGCTGACAGCTAGAGATTTCAGGCTGTCATCAGTAAATGCCGTCCAGAAATTGCCACCATAGAACTGTGGCAGGAGCCAAAGTGAGATGCTTCTAAGGTTTTTGCAGCACTTGGATAGTGTAATCATGTCACTGTCATTTAGGCCATTGATATACTCCAGACGCAGTTTCTCCATGTTTGACACGAAAAAGGAAGAAACAAGACTCATACAAAAAGATAGAGATTTCGTATAAGCGCCTCCCTTGCACCGGGGAACAAGATGTTGCGGGCGTGCAAGTGTACATAGTACACGAATACAAAGAAAATGAAAAGAAAAAGACCTGCTGGTGCGGCCAAGGGATCAAGCGATCATGGTCTCCTGGTTCCCGGGGGCCTTGGAAAGCCCCCGGTTAATTACTCCCGCGGATAGTACCACGGGACACCTCCGATTAAGCTGCGCAGTTGTCGTCTTCGGTCTTCGCTTCGCGTTCCTCATGCATGGTGGTGGTGGTGTGTGTGGCGGCGGCAGAGTCCGTGTACGGAGTGGTACACGCGCCGTCGAAAACGTGGCCTTTGCTCCGGCCACGCCCGCCTACGCCGTCTTGCCTCGTCGGTCTCGAGCGGCGTCGATGTTGTTGGAGTTGGGTAGCATGCATGCTTGGGCTTGGCTTGGACGTTGTCGATGGCTTTCTAGCTTCACCGGATGTGCGAGGGGTATGCCCCGCGGAGTAGAAATTGAAAGGAGAAAAAGGGACGGATGGACGTGCGGCACATGGAGTGCACACATCCGTCGATGACCGCATACACCGCCGCCAATAGTGGAGGAAGTCGCCACCTTGCACCGCTCGGCACGGCCGGCGATGGCACAAGAGCCGTACGCCAATGGGCGCGCGTCGCTGACACGGAGTGCCGACGGTGATGCCGAGTCCGCCTCCACGGCAGATGCATCCGGACCGGGAGCCGCTAGACATGAGCGGACCCGGGCATGTGTGGCACGTGTTTGTGCTGAAGAAGAGGGAGGCCGCGAGATACGCCTAAGCATGTCCCGGCTCCAACCGGACAATGTCTCCGCCGCCATAGTTACGACGAGTCGTCATGACTCATCGAGTGTCGTGCCGCCGCCATCGTTACGACGAGTCGTCGTGACTCGTCGAGCGCCGCGCCACCGCCAGCGCGTCGAACGGACAGTGTCGCCGAGTCCCAGCCAGCCCATGGCGCCTCCATGGACCGGCGAGACGGCGGCGAGAGATACCTCGCGGTGCGACGGAGCCTCGCCCAGGCACCACCGGTAGTGTAGGTAGAAGGGGTGGCGCATTAGATGGCGCCGAGTCGAACGATGCGTGTCGGCAAGTCCCGGCCAGCCCATGGCGCCTCCATGGACTGGTGAGACGGGGGCGAGTAAGGCCTCGCGATGCGGCAGAGCCTTGCCAGGCGCCGCCGATGTTGTAGGTAGAAGGAGGGCGCACTAGAGTGCGCCGAGTCCCGGCACGATGTTGTTACCGGCGGACTGGACAGCGGAGGGTGCGCCAAGGACCGCGCGCGGTCGACGGCCCCGGTACGTCGTCGTCGCGAGCGGCGGGCACGCCGGAGGCCGCGCACACACGGCGGTCTCGGCTCGTCGTCGCCGGTGGAGAGTGCACCGAGGGCGCACAGCCCCGGCACATCGTCGTCGTGAGCGGCGGGCACGCCGGAGGGCAACCCCGACGCGTCGTCACCGTTGGTGAGTCCGGAACGATGGTGTTGTTGATGGACTAGGCGCTGCGGGGTGCACCGGGGACCGTGCATGGACGGTAGCCCCGGTACGTCGTCGTCTTGCGTGAAGGGTGCGCCGGGGTCGCGCATGGGCGGCAGCCCCGACACGTTGTCGCCGTCTTCGCGGTAGTTGTCGTGGGAATGCGCCGAGGGCGCCCAGCCCCGGCACGTCATCGTCATGAGTGGCGGGCGCGCTGGAGGCCGCGCAAACACGACGGTCCCGGCTCGTCGTAGTCGGTGGAGAGTGCGCCGGCCGGGGATCGCATAGGCGGCAGCCCCAAGGCCGCGTCGTCGTCCTCAATGAGATGAGATGGAGCCGACGGCCCGCCTCGACTCCGGCCGTCCGGACGCAACTCCGGTCACCGCCATCGAGAGAGATGCAGAGAGAAGGAAGAGATGGGACAAGAGGGAGAGATTAGTTCCGGTCCTCACCTTGGGAGAAGACGATCGGCATGCTCGCCTCGTCGCTGGTGCACGCGCTCCTCGCGTACGTACGTCGCCGGCTGGACTGCCTTCCTCCCGGCCGTCCGCACCAGAGGACAGCCGAGCTTGCTCGTCGGTTGCCCGCCGGATCGATCTGATTGATCTCCCGGCTGGATGGCTGCGTATTGGATGGATGGCTGTGTTGCGTGATGGATGGGTCTGCTCCGTGCCTCCTGCGTGCGTGAGTTCCCTTTGGCCGTGCGTGCCCACGTATTTATAGGCGGATGGAGATGGTTGGGCGCTGGGCCGTTGCCGTTCCGATTTTCTTGGACTTTAAGGATCACCGTGCGTTTATCTCCTTCGGTGTTCTTGATGCACAAGCCTAGCTGCGTGGCTGCACGCTGGCCTGGAGTGCTTCCGCTCGATGCATGATCTTCGTGGTATTTGAGTACGTATAAACACGGGCTGGCCGGTATTCCGTTACTCTAGATATACGTACGTACCAGCGAGGCGGACACGTATTCTGATACGCGCATATCTCTACTTCTAATGGAGAAGTTCGTACGTCGTTCGTTCGTTTGTACCCGTGCCCTCACATCGATCGAAGCCCACCTTTCCCACGTTTTCCCACCTTCCACACCGTTTTTTTTTTGTCCAAACCGATATATCGGGCAATTGGCCTGTGGCAATCCCACCTCCGATTTTCCTGCCATAATGTACGCACAGAAATCCCGAAAACCCAGCCTACACCAGTTCTTCCTCCTTTCCTATGACCGCACGCACGATCTTGTTAGCGATAAAACACATGCTCTGCCGCGGCCGCCCCTGTCCTCCTCTCCCCCGTCGCTCCTTCTGCTAGCAGCAGTAGCCCGGGAGGGCCGCACGAAGCAGCAACAGAGGATGAAGGCGGCTAGAAATCGGGGGCAGCGGGTTGCCTGATGGAGGTCGCAGACTCATAGGTATGTCTCCCGTACGAGTCATCCTCGTTGGTGTCGCTTCTCCTATAGGGTCCACCTTAGCCCCACGATCTAGGGCGATCCTGAAGCACGCCGCCGCCATTGCGGACATCCAGGTCATCGCTGCCACTTGCGCTAAACCCTAGGGCAGGGCGATCGTGAAGCATGCCGCGACGTGCACTAAACCCCAAGGCAGGCGATCTAGGTCGATCCTGAAGCATGCCGCCGCCGCCGACCTCCGAGAGGAGCCGCCACTGCCTTCATTGCGGACCTCCAGATCATCGTCGGACCACGCCGCCGCCATCTGCGCTAAAGCCCAGGGCAGGGCGGGTAGCGACGAGCGGCGCAAGGAGGCCGTGCTGCTCGTGCCCTACGCCAAGTAGGAACTCTGGTACAGGAACACAGGTATTTGGGTTGTACCCTGATACATTGATGTACACCGAGGGTTCCAATAGTACCTGAATAGATCGAGGGGGGTACTATAGCTACGTCTGTTAAGATCCCTATAGTACGTGAATGTTCAAATAGTTCAATAGTTTAATGTTATAACTACATCTGGAATTAATACAGTTTTGGCTAAATGTTGTGTCACTGGTTGGGCGTTGTTGTGCTCCCTATACCATAGACAACAGAGATCGATCCCCATCATTGCCTCTTCAGAACATGTCGAGGACACCGTGCCTTTTGTTAAAGCACAACAGGGTGAATGCCACAAACCTGCTCAATCAGTGACGTTGGACCTCCTGGCTAATGTGTCACCCCCCCCCCCCCCTTTTCATATGTCATTTCTTCCTAATGTGTCGTCCCCCTCCATATGTCGTTTCTCCACTTGATTCATGCTCAATCTGATAAGTCTACAAAATGTTCAGACCAATGACATTGTATCAGGAAAGAGCTGCATAAACTGAATCCCAAGCACTCTAATAAATAGCATAATGTCTGTTGGGAGTTTAAGTTGTAACAAATAACTTTTTGTTTTTTTCTTAAGAGTCTGTTTCATATATCATTCAGTCCCTCCTATTGATCTTTATTCCAATCCATGAGGATCCAACTTTCTGTTCAAAAAGAAGCAAAATTCCATTGCTTCAGTTGCTTGTCATTGTTAGGACACTAGACTGAAGTATAATTCAGAAAGCTAATCGAGAGTAAGAGTAGTTTTGCTGGTGCCCTGCCTGCCGAGTCCTCGCACCTGAACGCTGATGCCCTTTCTCGCACACAGGGATCATACTTCAAGGTAAATCATTGAAATTTACAGAACACTATTGATTCAATTTCTGTCAAGAACTAATAACTGTAGACAATCTTCTTGTTATGATCGATTACTAATAACCTCTATAGGTAGTGCTTATTCAGATTTAATTTTCTGGTCGAAAACTAATAACATGTATCCATGGTGCTTATTCGGTTAGCATTTTCTGGTCGAGAACCAACAACCTGTAGACAGGGTGCCTATTCGGTTAAGCAAGCTCTATGGGAGATTTTTTTTTTGGGAAGGAGGTAGGTAATATAACCTGTAGAGACTTGAAACAAATAAGCCTTGAGACAATCATCTTCCTCTGTTAAGCAGACTATCTATGGGAGAACATCTTCTGGGATGGAGGTAAAATTGATAGAAATGGCAACATCAAAGTCATAATTGGGCAACCCATCTTGGGCGAATCTATGGGAGCTTGTTGTATCTTATAAGAGTTCGATCTTCCAGCTTACGATGGAATCAGTAGTAAGTGGTATTGTTGTTTGTCAGTCATAAATAATATTGTAGTTTCTTGTTTGACAACTTTAAGTTCCTACAAATTGTGTTTGCATGGATAACGAAGATCACCAGTTCATGTCAAATGCTGACGCCAACATCTCCAAGACCTACCCACGGCAGGATCGCACCATCTGCAAGATCGGCTACTTCATCGTCATGAGCAACCCCTGTAAGGTAACCAATCAGTCCCCCACATGCTTGCTTGATGTCTCCGGTTTAGATCCCTATATTGTTGTTGTAGTTCTCATAGATCCGTGGGTTCTTCCCATCATCTCAGATTGTTGTTGCATGTATACATGCAATCTTCTATATTTTCATGTGAGCTTTGATCATCTTGGATGAAACATCTCAATCTGCATGACAATTGTGTGTTATATACATTTCTTCTCCTCTTTTGTTCTTATGAGTAATATGAGATGTTGCTGTGAAATGTTCTACTTGTTAATTACCTGAATATATTATGTAAAATTTGATTGGCCATACCGGTGTCGGAGTTCAATTGCCTCCATGTCCATAGTGGTCCATGTACTTTAGTTGGTTTGTAACATTTGTTGATGTATCACCCTATTTTATTTGTTGGATGGCATGATTGCAAAGTTGCCTACATTTTATTTTGGTATCTGCTTCTTGCTACCTCCCAATGTATTATCACCGATACACAGTTCATGGCAGCCATCTCTCCCCTCTCTCTCTCTCTCTCTCTCTCTCTCTCTCTCTGTGTGTGTCTGTGAGCGACGGCGGCGGTGCGGCCGGCTATCCGGGAGGTAATGGAGGGAGGCCTCTCTGACCGTATTCGGATGGTAGAATTGGCGTGGTCGCGCCTCCGCACTGCCGACAGTGCTGCTTCTCTACCGGAGGTGCACCCATATCAACCTCCGTCGGCGCTGTCGAGCCTGGACTACAAGGTCAGTGAGAACCTATGCCTACCTGGAGGAGCTGGTACGCATCACATTTTGCTGGACCTTTTGCTTGTGGCGTGCTTTCCTCCTGCCATAGTATGTCTCCTGCTCTAGGTTTCAGCGCCCTGTTCGTGTTAGATGAGTTCTTGGGTGCTTGCAGGCTCAAACGAGCATGTTCTACTTGCCCTACTATATCATTTTCGAGTGGTTCATCCGGGCCATCACATCATTTCTCGCCGCCATCGCGGCGGTGCTGTCTGGCAATCAGGTAATCTCCCGTTCACGCTCCTTCCTAATCTGTTTTGCTCCCATAGAAAAGCAAGTCCTCGCGAATTTTGACAATTTTTTTGGGCAACTACTCAGTGGCGGAGCTTCGGCAAGGTTGAGTGGGCCGTGGCCCGCCCAGGTCTGGAGCAAAAATATAATTTTTATATGAAGCACATCCCATGACGATGGATAGTGGAACAAAAATATATGAGCCATCGCGGCATCAGCCTCACACAGTCGCATGCATAGCACTGTTCCTCAAATAAAAACACGCATCGGAGCGGAGGTGCTCAGGAGCAGACGTCGGTAATGGACACACACACACACACATATATGGTACTCTCCAGCCTGCCCAACAATTATTTTGTAGCTCCGCCACTGCAACTACTAATAATGTTTGCATTGCTTTAGGGGACCAACAATTTTGAACATGATGTGCAGTAGCAAAGGTACCATTTTCCATATGTTGTTTTCTACCTGACATTTTATTAGCTGTATGAAACCCTTTTGCAATGATATTAGTTGGTGGCTTTTCCAAATGCAATCATGCCTGTTCTTTCTCCAGAAAATGCAAGGATTTCTGTCACTTTCATCGATGCCCGTGGGGAAGAGGTGTGGCAACTGTAAGTAATCAAATGTATCTCCTGAATATGAAGAAGATATGAGCAAAAAGACTCATTGATCCATGGCATCCGATGTAAATTTCCTTGACTTCAAATCATATGTATTGCGATTTGCGAATTGGCTATATTAATTGTTGTTCTCAGATGATTCATTTTACCTTAAATAAACCATTTGCCTTAAGATGCAACATCTTCTGCACTATTACAAAAGCATGATTGTTTATGTGTGTAGTAGTTTTCAAGTGGATCTCCCATTCTGTTAGTGTCACTTGCTCGATAGCATAATGTTTTGTCACTTTCTTTTCTTCTGACTTCCTTAGACATTACAACAGTACATTATAGGCCCAAGCACTGTCCTCAAACTGGCTAATAATAGAATTTTGTCTGGTAATGGAAAACTAGAGGTGCTGGCTGCGGTTGTGAAAGAGGAAGGAATCGAGAGGAAGACATGCTTTAATATATGACACGCGTTTAATTTCAAGGCATGTATGAACTGGTTCAAGGCATGATTTGTTTGAGTTGCTCAGTATGAAGTGGTTGATTACAGGCATGAGTACAATAGAGAACTACACTATATGAACTTTGGGATGACCATCAACGATTTCAAGAGCTTGTCACAGAAGATCTAATGTGTGTAGCCCCCCTTTTTTTATGTAGTTATTTTCAGTTTATCAATCAAAATGTAGAACCGTTACATGTGTAGTTATTTTGGTTGGATTGACCAAGGATTATGCTTTTTCTTTTGAACAGGCTATTGTCTGCCCTATGGCAAATGATGTGCAGGATGCATCCGGGAAGAAAGTCATCAGTCTTTAGTGAGTTGATTGTGCCCGTGAGAGGTTGTCGTGACATTAGACATTTAGACTTGGTGTAACATGTCACATGTCACCAGGATATCTATTCTGCCACTATCTTCGAATATGTAATAGTGGAAATTGTCATACTGAAATATTGCTTACTTGGCACAAAGGAGAGGGCGTCACGGGATTTGTGAGCGAGAGCGAAAGTATGAGGGAGGTCGTCGGTGTGGTCAGGAGAGGGAATCATGGGGGATTTGGGGATATCGGCGCCAGAGTGATGTCCTAAACCATGAGAATGAGAGAGACGATGGATACGAGGGGATCCGCGTCGAGGAAGAAGATGAGAAGGAGCAGTGATAAGCGGTGTGCGCGTCACACAACCAATGGACCTGCGGAGGACGCGTGGTCTGTTGGATCAAGTCAGATCGAACAACCAGCCAACCAGCATGCGATCTGCGTGCGGCTTCGGCCGGTCGGCCAGATAGCATCATTTACCTTTAGGTTTTTATATCATGGGTAACCTAGACTGTCTAGACGCTTGAATTTTGGGAAACCTGTATGAGGAAGAAATGAGCTTCGACTTTGAAGCCTGTAGCAACGCACGGACGTTCTACTAGTTAGCATTACGTGAGACCCTGGCCAGTACGTGGGTCTTTTCATGCATGTAATGCTAGGGTAATCACCCGATCAACCGGTGCGCTCGTGTACAATCGATGGGCACTTGAACTGCTCCATGTACGTACCCCCTTCTCAAACTTGCATGGCCATGCAGTGCAGTTGCACCCACGTACACAGTGAGCTAGCTTAATATACTGTTAATCAATTAACCGGCCATTCGCCTATTAAAATTTCTTTTAGCCAACAGTTTTCAATGTTACATGCGTGCACGTGTATGACACGCATGCAATATCCGTGGGCACTTCTTGCTCCACATAAAATATTGGTACAAAATAATTTCGTACTATTTATAGTACAAATGCTCATCGAACACTCCAATGCTTTGCACTTCCCCAAGAGAAAACGAAGTCCTATTCCTGGCTTAGTAGCAATGTGTGCCAATGACAAATCCGTCAAACTCTCGCAACAAAAATCGTATTTATATGGGTAGTGAGCCACATACGAGAGATCATCACTACCATATATATTCCAGGAACAACTCATGGGGTCAGGGTCAAATTTAAACCTCAGGAGCTTCATCCATCCCGGTCCAAACTTTAAGAGGTCATACTGGCTGATTCCTTTGCAGTTCTCCACAACAAGCTCTTCCAATGATCCCTCACAACCAAGGTTCTCCAGCCAGCCTTCGCTCCCGATTTTCTCACAGTCAATAAGGTGGAGAGCAGATAGAGTCTTGCAACCAACTACCACCGAGAGGATCCCACCTGAAGTTATTTTTTGGACGGAGTTCAGCCTCAGAGACATCAATTTCTTGCAATTAACGAGATATCCAAGACCAGAATCCTTGATGCGTGAACAGAAGCTTAAGGTTAGATCAGTTAGCGAGGGGCAGCATGACGAGATAACAAGGAGGCCTTTATTGCCCAACTGATTCCCATGGCCACTGGTCCAACCAGAGTAATCAATTTCCACTTTCCACAAATTCGGGAACCGGGAACACAGTGATGCCAAGGCTTTTCTAGCAGGGTGAAGGCCAGAGCCGACACGGATGGCACCCGTTTGTGATGCCTCAATGGAGTAGAGCTGCTTTGACACAAGGGAAAACGAATTCAGATCACTTGTCTTGGCAACCTTCTTGACAATCTCTGCTAGCAGTGGCTCTGGGAGATCCTCCATCGAGGAAAGCAGTTGTGCTGATGGGTAATCTTGACGTTCAGCAGGTATACATCATACTGCACTGAAATTAGAGACATTAGAACGAAGCATAAGAAGATTATTAGGTTACAGTACCAAAGGACATCAAGAAGCATATGTATAACCTTTCCCTGTTGACACACATACATAAAGAAAAGCAAATATGCGTCCGCAAGATTACACTTATCTGTTGAACAGACATAATAGGAAGTGTTTAACTGAGCACTGTGAAAACCACAACATGTACCATTCAAAAAAAACCACAACATGTAATGAGGACTGAGTTGTCAGTGCTACTTAGACCTGGGAATGCACGCATCAATAGAACCAAAGCTATTAACTATATCATGCATGCTCTGAGATTTCTAGGTTTGCTTCATGACACTTACAGAATCAAGGTCAAAAAAGGATCGAATTTTTGAAGCATATAGGATAATCAGACAGTAGCGAGAACTGATCTCATGAATTTTGACATATTTTACTGTAAACTTTGGAAATGCTGGTGCCTAGCTTCAGAAAGAACATTAAGTAAAGCATCTGGCATATCTTGCAGAGAACGAAGAACATTGATTCCGGCCTCTGTAAAGCAAACAGTACAAGTAAGCTAAAAGCAACAAGATCAAACAAAATCACAACCCTAGGCATCTGGATTGATGGAACAATGCAAGAGAAAACGCCTTCACGAACAACAGGACTAGAATTATTGCAAGCTTACAAGATAGTATAACGCCAGTCTGCTGAAATTAAAATTGTAGGGGCCCTAAGTAGCTTACAAAATAGTATAGGGTGGCGCCTTCAGCCCGGCCGGGAGAGAAGAAAGGGACAAGATGACGGCTCGTCGGTCGCGGTCGCGGTCGTGAATTGGGCGGCGGCGGCTGAGAAGGAGTAGGCAAGAGGAGAACTCCGCTCTAATCTCGGGAGAAGGACCGATTTTTTTTTTTTGAGCAAATGGGGAAGGACCGAATGAGTTTGGCGATGGTCGTCAGCGCAGAAGAAACCTGGCCACAGCCATAAAAAGGCCTTGCAAGACACGGCCCGTGTAGGTCCGTTTATAAAAGGGCCGTGCCGTGTCGGCCCGAAAGCTTACGCACGTGGATCGGCCTGGCACGCCAACTAAAAGGCCGGTCGATTCTAAAAAAAAAACTAAAAGGCTGGCACGCCTATGGGCCGACCTTCGTCTACTTCCGGCCTTCTGGCCCGTTTCGGTGAGCTGGTACAGGCCACGATTACTATAAATTGGCTCGAGCCCTCTTTTACGAAATCACTAGTACCCTCCCTTTGCTAAAAAAAATAGTACCACTCCCACCTTTTCTTAGCCGCATTGCACGTGCCCCACTTATAGCAATGAGTTTTTCATTTTTCTATATTTTCTTTAACATTTTATCTCTTCAACCGTGCGTCTAAATCTTAAACCTTTTTCATCGTTGGACTTCTCGCATCGAGACCTTTGAAACTAGTAGATCTCATGTTAATAGGTTTCGACTAACTTTTTGTCACGAAAAACTAAAAGAATAGAAAAAACAGAGCCGGAAGCATGTTTTTTTTAGTTTTCACAAAGCACATATTTATGCCTCCACGAGATGAAAAATTGTGCTTCTAATGCAAGCACACATAAAAACACAAAAAAATCCCTTTCTGAAGAAGCGCAACTTTCTTCTCGCGGAAGCAAATCTCTGCCTCCACGAGAAGGAAATATGTGTGCTTCTCGTCGAAGAAAAAAATTGCGCAAAACAGAATGATTTCGTGATATGTTTTCTTTTTTGAGATGTTCTTCTCACGGAAGCAAATATGTGCCTCCACAAGAAGCAAATATGTGCTTCTCATCGAAGCAAAAAAAAGTACAAAAAAGGATTTCACTATTTTTTTCCTTTTTCGAGAAATATAGTGGGGTTTCTCGTGGAAGAAAATTTGTGCCTCGACGAGAAGCAGATATGTCCTTTACGTGAAAGCAAAAAAATCACACATAAAAATTCATGAACATTTTTCCTTTTTCGAGAAGCATAGTTATGCTTCTGTGAGCAAATACTTCTCGTAGAAGCTAAAAAGAATTGCGCAAAAGAAATCATGATTTTTTTTTCTTTTTTGAAGAAGCACAGCCTTGCTTCTCGCGAAAAGCAAATCTGTGCCTCCACGATAAGCAAATATGTGTTTCTAGTTGAAGCAAATAAAATGCGCAAAGAAAGATTTTGTGAGTTTTCCCCCTTTTCGAGAATTAGTGCTTCTCGTAGAAGCAAATTTGTGCCTCCATGAGAGTTGCGCGGAAGCAAAAAAAATCACGCAAAAAAATCATGAACTTCTTTCATTGTTTGAGAAGCACGGAAGAAATTTTGTGCCTCCATGCGAAGCAAATCTGTGCTTCTTGTGGAAGCAAAAAACATCATGATTTTCCCCCTTTCCAAGAAGCATAATTGTGCTTCTCACGGAAACAAATCTGTGTCTGCTTCTTGTGAAAGCAGAAAAAGCACGCAAAAAATCATGATTTTTGTCCTTTCCGAAAAGCACAGCTATGCTTCTCACGGAAGTAAATCTCTGCCTCCATGGAAAATAAATTTGTGCTTCTCATGGAAGCACAACTTTTTCACAAAAAATAATCGTATTTTTTCTCCAAATCTTGATGAAACCAGGCATAAACAGAAAAGCCAAAATAAAAAAAACATTTAAAACCAAAAACTTGTATAAAAAGTAAAAAATAATAAAATCCAGAGGGAGCGTCCAACACACGACACGTGACACCGGCTGGACGCATCACTTGACGCGCTCTCAGCCCATAAAAGTGACCCTTGCAGGGTACCACTTGACTTGTTGCTCTCTTTTGACACAAAATGTAGTGCAACCTATTGGCTACGCATACACGTTCGAGCGCTAGATGCATGGCTAGAGCTCACTATGTAATAATTTGATAAATACAATATGAAATGAAGATACGATTCAGTTTCAGTATATACCAAATTATTTCTGTATGGTTTCAGTATATACCATAAAAACCAAAGTTAACACGAATTTGAAAATAACGTATAATAATTTATAAATTTATGACTCGAAACACATACCTTCTAATACAAAGAGTATATAACTATATACAAGTGTATATGAATGCATGGATTCGATGGTCATGGACGTGCTTAGCATTCTTTTGAAGAGAAACATGACTGTGTTACACGAAAAATGGATGTGCTTAAGAGGAAATCTGGCTCCAGCACAAAAAATGACTACTTGTATGACTGTTTGCCTCGAGATATATATATATATTTTACTTCGGTTGCATGAAAAGTTGATACTATACCATAAACCATGGATGTCGTAAAATTGTTTCGATTTAGTTTATTTTTGTTATGGTTTTTAGTTCGGTTTTAAAATGCACAAAATGAGCTTGAGTCCAAAGCGAGGCATTTTTGCCCTCGGTTTATTTTAGTCCAGGTTTATTTTAGGAAATAGTCCAGGGTTATATAATTTATAAAAAAATAGCATGCATTTTAAAAGGGCCGTGTCGGCCGGAACGGATCGAGTGCTTTTCCCATATCATTTATAATTCTTTTGTCGTATTCGAAGCGAAGCGGATAGTGACCGGATGTGGATTCGAATGAGGATTATATCGGACTACGGATTCAGAGCGTTATCGGAGCAAAATCAGACCGAAAATGGACAAAACAAATCGCATCATACGTGCCAAGAGACATGATTTTATTTCTACTATGAAAACAATATTAACATGATTGTTTATCCAACGACATAACACTAGAGAGTGGAAGTACTTAATGTCATAAATCACACCAATAAGACAACAATAAGCAATATTGATAAAGTGATGATAGCAGTATACACAGAGTCCAAAATGATAGCATTACACACAGAATACCAATATTGAACGTACAGTCTTGCTACGATGCTACTAAGGTTAGGGTAATGCTCTATTTACTACTCCCTTGTCCCATAATATAGGACGTTTTTTACATTAGTGTAGTGTCAAAAAACATCTTACATTATGGGACGGAGGGAGTAGATCATTAGTGGCACATATTTGTCGTGCCAATCCATTTTGTCAATAGAATGTCGGAATGTGTAAATGTATGTGGTATTTGGCCATTAATTTACTTATAAGCTCGTAAATTAAACATCAATGTATTTTAGAACTCACTTTGACCAGTTTATAGATCAATACCAAACTATTGGATATGACCAACTAGCAGATTTAATTTACATTTACAATAAGCAAAGAACCTTCAAGTGCTTGAAACAAATTTCATACCTATATGACAATCTAACCTTAAAATCAGTTCTTTGGGACGAAAGGCGTGAAAATACAACACCAATAAGAGACAAGAGCATGTGCTGATGTGTTGCAGGCCGTAGGAAGCTGTTTGGACGTCCAAGCATCGGTGGTGCATCATGACCCAGCATGGATGCTTTCGGTGTATGCACAACAATATCCTCATTCATGCCAATAAGAATTTGGTTATATATATGAACACGAAACATGAAAGTGAAGTTTACATATTCCTTAGTGATTGAAGAGGTGATTCTGAGAATTTTGTGGAATAATTAGATAAAAGAATATTTGAAAAAATTAAGAATAAATCAAATTGCCTTACCTCGATTTAGATGGCATGTGAGGTACATTTGCTCAAAGCTTTAGGTGTTGGATCATAAAAATCAACATGCTGGTGTGACACCATCCAAATCATCGTTGAGCATAGCATTGACCAAAAGCAATGGAACCAAGTTGTTTTTGTATAATTGCTACCAGCCATATGGTTTCATGTGATGTGATGAATATACACTACAATATGTTGCGAACAATTCCCTGAAAAATCAAATATGCAGTAACACAATCGAATATACCCTCTTCATCTTTGAAGCCGCTTGCTTTTTTTCTATCCAATTTTATCGGTTTTGTTCATTTTTAATTTTTATTTCTGGATTTGTTTTTTTCTTTTTCTGTCCATTTTGCCCAGTTTTTGTTCTTTTAAAATTATTTTTTCACTTTATTTTTCATGAATCTTTCTTTTACAAATTCATGCACTTTTTCCTAATTTGTGAACTTTGTTTCAAGTTCATGATTTTTTTTCAAATTCATGAATAATTTTTATATTCCTGAATATTTTTCAAATTTTTGAACTTTTTCTAGTTCGTGAGTTTTTTCAAATTTGTGAATATATTTTATAGTTTTTCCAATTTTTCAGGAATGTTTTTTTATTTGTGAACTTTTCCAAATTTATGAGATCTTTCTCCAAATCTTTTTAAATTTGTGATTTTTTTTCAATTCATGAATATGTTTTTGTATCCACGAACATTTTTCTAATTCATTATTTAAAAAAAATTCAAACCTTTTTAAAATTCACAAACTTTTTCGAAATTCATGGATTTTCTAAAATGTGTGTTTTTTTTCAAGTCTGTAAACTTCTTTTAGTTTTGTGAGCTTTCTCAAATTCGTGAACTTTTTTCAAAATCATGACCTTTTTTCAAATGCATGTAATTTTTAAAGAAAATTGTGATATTTTTGCAAATTCGTAAATATTTTTTGTATTCTCGAAAATTATACAAATTTATTATTTTTTAAAATATCTGAACCTTGTACAAATTTGCAGACTTTTTCATGAACTTTTTAAAATATGTTAACTTTTTCCAAATTATTGGAACTTTTTTTTCCAAATTCTTGGACTTCGTTAAAATCATAAGAGTTTTGTATTCATGAATATATTTTTCTAATTCTCGTACCTTTTTCAAGTTCATGAACTTTTTCAAAATTTGCAAACTTCTTTAAATTCATGGAAAAAAAATCAAACTCATGAGTACTTTTCCAAATTTGTGTTTTTAAATTTCATGATTTTTTTAGAAAATAAAATAGTACTCACTCGGTACCATAATATAAAACATTTGTTGACACCGTAGTGTCAAAAAAAGGTGAAACAGATGGAATACTTTTTAAAAATACACTATACATATTGGCTATTAGATTGGCTATAAATGACGTGTCAATTTCATATAACGGGTTATTGGCTATACTATTAATCATGCTCTAAGTGTTTGGCTATCAAAGCACCGTGGACAAAGAATCTGACAAAGTAACGGCGCCCAAACGGACACGCTCTCTTCAATCGGTTGGAACTTGCAGCGTAATACTACGAGTGGCTGAACAGGTCTTGATATTGAGTCAAATTCCCACACCAGATCAGATTGTAGATGCAAGACGACTCTTCTCACGGACGGGCCTGGTCGTCAATGGATTGATAGAATATGTTCCATTCGACTGTGACCAGAATACCAACAATAATGTACAGTAACGACTCTTCTCACGTATGCACTACAAAGTTTGCTTGTTAGTACTGAACTGGCAGGTATACGTGTGTATTCATTCGGTTTTTCTTACCCAGGAGCCCGTATCTATGGGTAACTTGCCGGAATCTGTCAAAGAGGGGCATATGCAGATTGGTTGCGATGTCACCGTATGTCCTTCTCAAGGCTACTATTAAAACATGGCTTTAGTTCAGGAATCGGGATCAAATCTGATTAGCGATCTAATGATTTTGTCAAAGGTTGGTGGCTCGCCGGTTGTCGGCTTCCATGAGGAGGGAGGGGGTTGTCACTGTCGCAGCAGGCCAGAATGAAGGGAGGCAGGTTTCAGGCGGGAAGGGGCCTGCAAGTTGCACGCCCACTTGCGCGGAAGGGAGCAGGAACATACCAGACGGGGCCAGTTGACCACTTGTAGCCGCCCCACTGCATGCCGGTGCTTACTGGAGCTTGGATTTATGTGCTTTTCAGTTGTTTATAGATCATGAGTTCACTGTACATGCCTCGAGACGCTTGAGATGGATCAACGGCCGAGTCGTCCTAGGGTTAGGGTTTGCCCGGCTAAAAACTAGAGCGGGCGGTGCTTATAAAATAAGCTAGAGGATATCCCATGAGTTGCTGTGAGAATTGATTGACGAAAACTTAGGTTAAGAATATTTTCTAGAATACGCACTAGCGTGCGTATCATGCATTAAAGAAGGAGAGGGGGGAAAGAGCCCCATCAACAACACCACCACCACCATGCCCCACAAGGGCGGCCAAAAGAACTACCTAACTACTCGCGCTAGCCCACCTAGCAAGCGCCGACAGGAAGTTTGCCGTGTCGTGCCTAAACATCCCTGCCCGCTTCCATGCTCTACCCTCGGCCTCAATGCGAGCAACCACCGTCGCCGTTGAGGGTGAGGCGCCCTCGAAGACGATCTTGTTCCTGTGCTTCCACATCTCCCAAAAACACAATGAGATCATGGTGATGACGTCCCTCTGCCGGATCACCGTGGACGAGCAAGTCGTGAACCACTCCACAATGGTGTCCTCCTGGCATGGTGCCCATTCTGGTTCGTCCAATGCCGCAAGCACCGCGCTCCACACCGATCGGGCAAAGACACATGTTAGCAGAATGTGATTAATCGTCTCCTCCGCCTGATCGCAGAAAGGGCAGGCAGCCTGGTGGGGAAGCCCTCGCCGCGCCAACCTGTCCGATGTCCAGCATCTATCTCGGGCCACTAACCAGTTGAAGAAGCGACATTGCAGAGGGGCTTTGGACTTCCAGGCTAGATCCGCATAAGTCGCCCTCTCGAGGCCCCAGAAGTTCGCCGCGTAAGCCGATCCGGCAGAGTAGTGACCGTTGTCTTCCCAAGCCCATCTAACGGTGTCCCGCGAGTCCGGCGCGAGCTGTATCACAGCGGTCGCCGACCAAAGGGCCAGATCTCACGAAGGGTGGCCCCGTCCACGTCTGGGCCAACGCTCATAGCCCAGCTACCATCCGTCAGAGCCTGCGCGACGGTCATAATCCTCCTAGTTCGGCGAGGCACACGCTAATACAGGTTCGGCACGATCTCTTGCGCCCTGTACCCGTTGATCCACCTGTCCTCCCAGAAGATCGCTCGATGGCCATCGCCGACCGTGGTGAATGTAGCAGCTTGAAATAATCTCATGGCATCGGTCGAAACCCTGATATCCATCCCTTTCCACGGCCTGCAGGCATCTGTTTTCTGCAGCCATGTCCACCTAGTCTGGAGCGCGACATTGAGCCATTGCAAGTCAGGAACACCAAGCCCACCTGCCCACTTAGGAGTGCATACAAACTTCCAAGCCACCCTACACTGACCACCGTTAGCCTCCGCCGTGCCCGCCCAAAGGAATCCGTGACAGATCTTATTTTATAGCCTTGATTGTCTTAGGTGGTAACTGAAGGGCGAGCATGGCGTGAACTGGAATGGCGCATAGGGCCGCTTTAACCAGCACCAACCTACTGCTCCTGGGCAGCGAGGCCCCTCTCCATGAAGGCAGCTTTCGAGCTACCTGGGCCACCAGGTCGTCGAGCTGCGCCGTCGTTAACTTCCGTAGGCTAAGCAGCAGTCCAAGGTAGCGGTAGGGGAGCACTCCCACAACACAACCGCGAGTGGCAGTAATCCTGGCGATGTGCGCCTCGGAGCACCTGATGGGCATCGCACATGTCTTTGCCCTGTTCACCTGCAGCCCCGACGCACCCGCTAATGAGCTGAGGATGGCATTGTAGAGGTCCAGATCCTGGGCCTCCGGTTGCAGGAATAGCATGACGTTGTCCGCGAATATCGAAATCCATTGGTTGGGCCCCCATGCTAACGGTGAGAGAAGACCCTGCCTATCCGCGAGAGCAAATAACCGCTGCAGTGGTTCCATCATCATGATGAACATCATAGGGGACAGTGGGTGGCCTTGCCTGAACCCCTTCCTATTCCTTATTGGTGCACCCGGCGCGCCGTTGACGAGGATCTGAGTTGATGCGGTCGAGAACAATCCGGCTATCCATGCAATCCATCTCCTACCAAAGCCAATGGCCTGCAGAACTTCCAGGACGAACGACCACTGTATAGAGTCAAAGGCTTTGGAAATATCAAGCTTAATCATGACCACCGGGTTCTTGAGGGAATGAAGTTTCTTGGCCGTGCCCTGAACCATCATAAAGTTGTCATGAATTGACCGCCCTCTGATGAAGGCGCTCTGGTGCACTCCAACAAGGCTTGGGAGGTCGTCAGTAACTCCCAAAGATAAGACTTTGTCGAAGATCTTCACTGCCCCATGGACCAGGCTAACCGGTTGAAAATCCTTCAGCTCATCCGCACCATCAACCTTAGGCAGCAGTGTTACCAGGGCTTTGTTGACCGCGTGAAGCCCTCTCGTGTCCCCCCAATAGAAGCGATCCATGGCCCGCATAAAATCAGCTTTAATGATGCCCCAGCAGCATGCATAGAACCGCGTGGTGAAACCATCCGGGCCCGGTGCCTTATCTAGCGGCATCGCCTTGATTGCTCTATGGATTTCGTCCTCCGAAAATGGCACCTCCAAGTGTTCTAAGTTGAGGCGGGGAAGTTCTAGGGCCTCCAGATTGAGCCGAAAGTCCCTGGCCGGCGCATCCCCAAGGATCTGCTGATAATAATTGTCCACTGCAGCCGCAATTTCCTCCTGGCTCGCCAGGATGTTTCCGTCCACACGCAGGCCCATGATCACGTTCTTCCTCCTCTGGTGGTTCGCATGCTGGAAGAAGAATCCTGAAGTGGCGTCGCCCTCACGCAGCCACAACATCCTCGAGTGCTGACATGCAATAGACCTCTCTAGCGAGCACAACCCAAGCAACTTGCGTTTGAACACCCTTCGGAGGCCTATCTCGGCTGATGATAACTCTCTCCCGTCCATAGCACTGATGTCTACTATGCAACCTTCTTCTTGTAGACGTTGTTGGGCCTCCAAGTGCAGAGGTTTGTAGGACAGTAGCAAATTTCCCTCAAGTGGATGACCTAAGGTTTATCAATCCGTGGGAGGTGTAGGATGAAGATGGTCTCTCTCAAACAACCCTGCAACCAAATAACAAAGAGTCTCTTGTGTCCCCAACACACCCAATACAATGGTAAATTGTATAGGTGCACTAGTTCGGCGAAGAGATGGTGATACAAGTGCAATATGGATAGTAGATATAGGTTTTTGTAATCTAAAAATATAAAAACAGCAAGGTAGCAAGCGATAAAAGTGAGCGAAAACAGTATTGCAATGCTTCGAAACAAGGCCTAGGGTTCATACTTTCACTAGTGCAAGTTCTCTCAACAATGATAACATAATTAGATCATATAAAAATCCCTCAACATGCAACAAAGAGTCACTCCAAAGTCACTAATAGCGGAGAACAAACGAAGAGATTATTGTAGGGTACGAAACCACCTCAAAGTTATTCTTTCTGATCGATCTATTGGGCTATTCCTATAAGTGCCACAAACAACCCTAGAGTTCATACTAAAATAACACCTTAAGATACACATCAACCAAAACCCTAATGTCACCTAGATACTCCAATGTCACCACAAGTATCCGCGGGTTTGATTATACGATATGCATCACACAATCTCAGATTCATCTATTCAAACCAACACAAAGAACTTCAAAGAGTGCCCCAAAGTTTCTACCGGAGAGTCAAGACGAAAACGTGTGCCAACCCCTATGCATAAGTTCACAAGGTCACAGAACCCGCAAGTTGATCACCAAAACATACATCAAGTAGATCACGTGAATAGCCCATTGTCACCACAGATAAGCACATGCAAGACATACATCAAGTGTTCTCAAATCCTTAAAGACTCAATCCGATAAGATAACTTCAAAGGGAAAACTCAATCCATTACAAGAGAGTAGAGGGGGAGAAACATCATAAGATCCAACTATAATAGCAAAGCTCGCGGTACATCAAGATCGTGCCAAATCAAGAACACGAGAGAGAGAGAGAGAGAGAGAGAGAGAGAGATCAAACACATAGCTACTGGTACATACCCTCAGCCCCAAGGGTGAACTACTCCCTCCTCGTCATGGAGACCGCCGGGATGATGAAGATGGCCACCGGTGATGATTTCCCCCTCCGGCAGGGTGCCGAAACGGGGTCTAGATTGGTTTTTGGTGGCTACAGAGGCTTGCGGCGGCGGAACTCCCGATTAGGTTTCTTTCTGGGGGTTTCTGTATTTATAGGAATTTTTGGCGTCGTTCACGTCAGGGGGGGGGGGGGTCTCCGAGTCATCCACGAGATAGGGGGGCGCGCCCAGGGGGGTAGGGCGTGCCTCCACCCTCGTGGATGTCGGGACTCTTCTGGCCCAACTCTTTTACTCCGGGGGCTTCTTTTGGTCCATAAAAAATCATCAAAAATTGGCAAGTCATTTGGATCCGTTTGGTATTCCTTTTCTGTAAAACTCAAAAACAAGGAGAAAAACAGAAACTGCGCACTGGCTCTAGGTTAATAGGTTAGTCCCAAAAATCATATAAAACAGCATATAAATGCATATAAACATCAAGATGGATAATATAATAGCATGGAACAATAAAAAATTATAGATACGTTGGAGACGTATCAAGCATCCCCAAGCTTAATTCCTGCTCGTCCTCGAGTAGGTAATGATAAAAACAGAATTTTTGATGTGGAATGCTAGCAAGTGCACAAGTTTGATCAATGATGATTTCAATCACTTTTTCTAGCATCATTATGCATCATAACAGTAGCTCATATCATAAAGCTTCTCATGATCAAGTAGCAAGCTATTCACATGTTTAAAGCATAGATCATAAACTTTCTTGAAACTAACAAACTATGTTCTCAGTCATCAAACAATTGCAATTCATCTTATTTTCAGGAAGGGTCTATGTAAGAGCTTTGATTTAGCAAATCGCACATACTCAACTATCATATAGTCTTCCATGATTGCTACCACTCAAAGCATATTTTTAGAACAAATAGCATCCATCGAACACAGAGAAAGATAGGGGCTTAATGTTTCGCCTCCCAACTTATTTATATATAGATAATTGTCAACAATAATAATCCATGATCAAATATATTTGAATGGCCAATATGCTTAGATCTTTCCCCATCACATGATGTTGCCAACTAAAGAGTAGGTTGGATGAGAAGGAATACTACGACTCTTGCATAAAAGTAAAAGATAGGCCCTTCGCAGAGGGAAGCAGGGATTTGCAGAGGTGCCAGAGCTCGAAGGTTTAAAACAGAGATGAAAATAATTTTGAGAGGTATGCTTTCATTGTCAACATAACGACCGAAGAGTTCTCACTATCTTCCATGTTAGACACATTATAGGCGGTTCCCAAACAGAATGGTAAAGTTTTTCTCCCCCTCCACCAACAATCACACTCCACGGCTAGCCGAATTCACGGGTGCCGTCCATACCAACAACTTTCCTGGGGGAGTTTTGTTTAATTATTTGAAATTTTGTTTTTGATCTTTTGATCATAGGATTGGGCATCCCAATTACCAGCCACTCTCTTGTGAATGATAAGCGGAGTCCACTCATCTTGAGAATAACCCACCTAGCATGGAAGATACTGACAGCCCCTAGTCGCTACATGAGCGATTCGGGCAAACAAAACAGATTATTATTTGAAGGTTTAGAGTTTGGCACATGCAAATTTACTTGGAACGGTAGGTAAATACCGCATATAGGTAGATATGGTGGACACTCATGGAAGAAACTTGGTTCAAGGAATTTGGATGTACAAGCAGTATTCCCGCTTAGTACAGAGATTTGGGCTAGCAAAAGATTCTAAATAGCAAGCACCACATGTTGGAGGATCCATAACAATATAACTTCTATACAAATATACCCAAGCATAACTCATTATGTTGTCTTCCTTGTCCAACTTCAACTAATTTGATCAAGTTTGAAAATAATTAATGGGGCTCACAATCATAGAAGATGTCCAAGATAGTATATTTATATGTGAAATCTCTCTTCTTTCACTATTCTTTCATGAATTGTTCAAGTGACCAATACTATGTTTGCTAACTTTCAATAAATTTACCACCTCCACTTCTTATATGTGAAGTCATTACTCTCCATGGTATAAACATATGAAGCATATATAAATTCAGATTTATGATATTCAATTCATTCAACCATTTACTCATAGGATATAAGTGAAGCACGTGAGTAAATGACAAACTACTCCAAAAAGATATAAATGAAGATCAATGAGTAGTTGAATAATTATGTAGCTATGTGAAGACTCTCTCTCATAAATAAAATTTCAGATCTTAAGTACTTTATTCAAACAGCAAGCAAAACAAAATAAAATGACATTCTAAAAATAGCACACATCGTGTGAAGGAGCAAAAACTTAGGCTCAACCGATACTAACCGATAATTCTTGACGAAGAAAGGTGGGATGCCTACCGGGGCATCCCCAAGCTTAGATGCTTGAGACTTCTTGATATATTATATTGGGATGCCTTGGGCATCCCCAAGCTTGAGCTTTTGTGTCTCCTTAATTCCTTTTATATGATGGTTTCCCGGAATCTTAAAAACTTCATGCACACAAAACTCAACAAGAACTCGTGAGAAAAGTTAGTATAAATCAAATGCAAAACCTTATCATTCTCTACTGTAGCAAATCACTAAAATTATTATTTAACATTGCATACTAAATTCCTCTGCATATTTAATACTCCTATCCTCAAATAGAATCATTAAACACGCAAACATATGCAAACAATGCAAATATAACAGCAATCTGTCTAAACAGGACAGTCTGTAAAGAGTGCAATTGTACTGATACTTCCATAACTCAAAAAATTCTAAAAAATTACCACACTGTATAAAATTTGTTGTTACTCATTGTGTAAAAATTTCAAGGTTTTATCACGTTCTGAATTTCCAGAAGAATTCAGAAAATGATAGAAAACTTTCTGTTTTCAAAACAGCAACATATAGACATGTAAAATAAGCATGGTAAAGGCTATACTTGACCTTTTATTGAACTAAAAGATACAAAACATTACTCTAAATAACTGCAAGCAAATACTAATAAAATAAAATGACGCTCCAAGCAAAACTCATATCATGTGACAAATAAAAATATAGCTCCAAGCAAGGTTACCGATAATGTTGGAGATGAATGAGGGGATGCCATCCGGGGCATCCCCAAGCTTAGTTGCTTGGATCTTTCTTGAATATTACCTTGGGGTGCCTTGGGCATCCCCAAGCTTAGGGTCTTGTCACTCCTTATTCTCCTCATATCGATATCTCACCCAAAACTTGAAAACTTCAATCACACAAAACTTAACAAAACCTTCGTGAGATCCGTTAGTATAATAAAACAAATCATTCACTTTGGTACTGTCAAGACAAGATTCAAAACTTTTCTCACATGATGCCTACTGTACCCTATCATTTCTACAATTTATATTAAGCAATATAAGCCATAGAAACTAGAAAACAAGCAAACTATGCATCGAAAACAGAATCTGTAAAAAACAGAACAGTCTGTAAAGATCTGAATTAAGCTCATACTTCTGTTACTCCAAATATTCTGAAAAATTAGGAAAACGTATAAAATTTGTATAACAATCAAATGTAAGAAAATTAAGAATATTTCCACGTTCCAGTGAAAGATAGGAATTTCTGTACTGGACGCAAAAGTTTCTGTTTTTGCACAGAATAAAGTCAAATATCAACCACACTATCCCAAAGGCTTTACTTGGCACTTTATTCAAACAAAAGCTATAAAACATGATTACTACAGTAGCTTAATCATGTGAACACACAAAAACAGTAGGGGTAGATATTGGGTTGTCTCCCAACAAGCGCTTTTCTTTAATGCCTTTTAAGCTAGGCATGATGATTTCAATGGTGCTCACATAAAAGATAAGGATTGAAACACAATGGGAGCATCATGAAGCATATGACTAGCACATTTAAGTCTAACCCACTTCCTATGCATAGGGATTTTGTGAGCAAACAATTTATGGGAACAAGAATCAACTAGCATAGGAAGGTAAAACAAGCAAAACTTCAAGATTTTAAGCACATAGAGAGGAAACTTAATATTATTGCAATTCCTACAAGCATATATTCCTCCCTCATAATAATTTTCAGTAGCATCATGAATGAATTCAACAATAAAACTATCACATAAAGCATTCTTTTCATGATCCACAAGCATAGAAATTTTATTACTCTCCACATAAGCAAATTTATTCTCATGAATAGTAGTGGGAGCAAACTCAACAAAATAACTATCATGTGAGGCATAATCCAATTGAAAATTAAAATCATGATGACAAGTTTCATGGTTATCATTATTCTTTATAGCATACATGTCATCACAATAATCATCATAGATAGCAACTTTGTTCTCATAATCAATTGGAACCTCTTCCGAAATAGTGGATTCATCACTAAATAAAGTCATGACCTCTCCAAATCCACTTTTATCAATATTGTGAAAAGATTCAACACCCTCCAAAATAGTGGGATCAATACTACCTAGAGTTGACACTCTTCCAAACTCACTTTCATCAATATAATCATCATAAATAGGAGGCATGCTATCATCATAATAAATATTCTCATCAAAACTTGGGGGACTAAAAATATCATATTCATCAAACATAGCATCCCCAAGCTTGTAGCTTTACATATCATTAGCATCATGGATATTCAAAGAATTCATACTAACAACATTGCAATCATGCTCATCATTCAAAAATTTAGTGCTAAAAATTTTATAGACTTCTTCTTCTAACACTTGAGCACAAATTTCGGAATCCTTATTTTCACGAAAGACATTAAAAAGATGAAGCATATGAGGCAACCTCAATTCCATTTTTTTTGTAGTTTTCTTTTATAGACTAAACTAGTGATAAACAAGAAACTAAAAGATTCAATTGCAAGATCTAAAGATATACCTTCAAGCACTAACCTCTGTCGGTGTACTAAGTATTGGGACTTTAGTACCCCATACTTGTGCACGGGCAGTCGTAGCCAAGCCCGCGGCAAGGCTTGCCGGGGGAGTAATTGGATATTAGTGCAAGATCGTCGAGGGGACACTCAGACCGAGAATCAAAGGATCAGGAGTTAATAAGATCTAAAGACCGAAGACCAGGCCCCCGGCAAGATCTTGCCGGGGTAGCTCACAAAACACGGCAAGATTTGGGCCCGGCAAGATTTGCACCCCGGCAAGATTCTATCACTGTTCCGCCGCTTCAGCACATCAACAAGCCTGACATTCTGGGTCCTTCTCTGGATGCGTGGCAACACGCTAGTGGAGGAGAGCTTAAGCGGTGCTAATGGGATGGCCCCTTTTTCCATCCCCAAGAAAGTGAGGACACCTAAACAGACACCTCGCGGTGCATTAAATGCATTCGTCCTAATCCGTCAGTGGTTAGGTATGATAACCCTGTAGCTACTTTACACCTCAATGTATGTACATTTTGCCACTGTGGTAACCCCTTTGAGCGTATAAAAGGAGGCCCAAGGCAACTGCTACAAAAAGGAGGATCTTCTGGCCCATTCTGCATGCGTAGCTGCTCTTTGAACGTACTGTTCATTGCAAGCGCTCCTGGAGCCTGGGCTCAAGAACACCCATAATAAAACAAGACAGGAGTAGGGTTTTACGCTGATTAGCGGCCCGAACCTGGGTAAAATCGCCCCGCGTCGATTGTTGGTTCTGCTCTTTGTGCATATCTCTCTCCCTGCCGAACCGTAAAGGGGTCCCTTGGGATCCCATAGGTGTCGTACGCCGACATCTTTGGCGCGCCAGGTAGGGGGATCAAGGTTGTGCGAACCTGATCCAGTGATCGGCGCCAAAGTTTCTTCATCATCTTCATCATCATGCCACCCAAGAAGAAGAGCGCCGCAATGGCGCAACCATCCACGTCCGTTTTGCCTGTGCCCTCACGTACGGGTGATGGCGCGGATGCGGAAGGAAGAGGTTTAGAGCCTCCACGATGTTCCGGTGATCCAAGCCAGGCGAGTGGCATCGTTCGCAGCGGCAGCGGCAACCCACACGCCGCTGGATCCAGAGATGGAGCTGTGTTGCCTACGGGCGGCGCAATGAACTCCAGAGATCGGAGGACGCCTTCTGGGGCTCCCGCGCCGGCGCAAGCGTCACGGCCTTCCCAGGTCGTGTACGATGAGCAACGTCATGGCGCTGGTGGTTCAGGGCGTCCCCATGAAAAGACTTCTGCGCATCGATCCCAAGGTGCGCAGGCCCAGCATGCACGCCAAACTGCTGGCGGAAGTGGCGCGCGGTCGCGTGATCATGACGGTGCTCCTTCTAACATTATTAGGAGTCAGAGCACCTCACGTACCTCGCACCTGTCGCCACCGCCTACGCCAGCGAAAGCTTTGGCACGTGCGCAGCTGCTCCTCGATTTCCCTCCTGCTCCGAAGAAGATGGAGGAGTGGCGAACTACTATCCAGAGCCTCATTGGCTTCGCCAACAAAGATGGGCCGCAGGAGGCAGGGCCCTCGCAGCGGCGGTCCATCGATCCGGCGCGAGCCGATGTGGAGAAAACCGGAGGTGGTGCAACCACGGTGCTCTCTCCTCCATGACACCAGCGGCGGTCGACAACCCGGCGAACTGATGGCCGTGATGATGATTCCACGGCATCGTCCGATCCACAGATGCGCCGCGACCAGCGTCAAGTTCTCCAGGAACGTAGCAAAGAGGACACTCGAACCACCATCGAGCGGCGACGGGAAGCGCGCTATCAATCTGATAAGCGCACAGGGCCCGCTGTCGATGAGCCTGCGCCAGGGAACGCAGGCGACTTGCCTTACGAGGTAGGTACTCCAGCATTTACCCGTGAGCTGCGACAAGTCCAGTGGCCCAATTCCCGAACCTTCAAGCCAGAGGTCCCGGAGAAATATGACGGCAAGACTCACCCCTCGGAGTTCCTGAGCATCTACACCATTGCGGTGCAGGCCGTCGGGGGCCGAGACGACAAGATACTTGCCAACTACTTCCCGTTGGTGCTCAAACCCAACGTCGGGTCGTGGTTGATGCATCTGCCGGAGAATTCTATTTCTTCTTGGTCAGATCTGTGCCATCAGTTTGTTGGCGCCTTTGTTGGAGGCCACCAAGCTCCTGGCCAAGAGAGTGATTTGCATATCATCCCTCAGAAGGAGGGCGAATCCCTGCGCAAGTTTATCCAGAGATTTAGCCGGGTGCAGTACAATATTCCTGATGTTCACCCTGCCGCTGTCGTTAGCGCGTTTCATCAGAACGTGCATAACCGCAAAATGCGCGAAGAGCTGGCGATGAACAAAGTCAGGAGTATTGCCGAGCTTTACGCTTTGGCCGACAAGTGCGCTCGGCCTAAAGAAGGGAGGAAACTCCCTGGTGAGGCTGTTGGCGCAGGGGGCGAATATGAAGATGAAGACGCTGCAATCCCGTCAAGGAAAGGCCGGCGGCGGAACAAAAAGCGCAGAGGCAAGGCCGTGCTTGCTGTCGAGGAATCTGGCAACCCCGGCGCCGCCAAGAAGGCCAAGGTTGATGACCCCAGCAAGGAACTTGCCGGGTGCGCCTCCTGCCAGGCCTTGGCGGCTGCCGACAGGCCGAAAAGCTCCGGCAAGCAGTATTGCAAGATCCATCGCACCAAGGGCCACGATCTCCAAAACTGCCGGCAAGTTGAGCAGCTTGTCGAGAAGCAGAGAGCTGAGTATGAAAAGCGGGACAAGGAGAAGGCCCAAGACGGTGCTGAGGGGTCCGGCAAGAAGCGCGGTGGCCGAGGAGGTCGCCGCTGCAAGGCCAAGCAACAGAGGGAGAGGCCCGCTCGAGGCCGTGACAAAGAAGAAGGTGATGATGATGATGGAGAAGTGATGAGTCCAGTGAGCAAGAATTTCAGAAAGCTACAGAGGCCATGTGTATCGATGGAGGCGCCTCGTTGAATTCTTCCCACCATCGACTTAAACAGTGGGTGCGAGAAGTTAATGCAACAGAGCCATCGTTCGATGCATGTAAGCCCCTGAAGTGGTCCAACACGCCTATCATTTTCGACGCCGAGGATCACCCTGATCGCACAACCGCGGTCGGGTGCTTGCCATTGTTGGTTTCACCAACAATCCGCAACCTCAAGGTGACGAAAATGCTAGTTGACGGTGGGGCCAAACTAAACCTAATCTCGCCGGACGTGCTCAAGAGGCTCCAAATTCCTGATGAAGATCTCGAGGAAACGGGCACGTTTCAAGGGGTCAATCCAGGAAGGACCCAACCAAAAGGCAAGATTACGCTACCGGTAACGTTTGGTAGCGAGCTCAACTACAGGACAGAGAAGGTGGTGTTTGATGTCGCCAAGATTCCTATGTCATACAATGGGATCCTTGGCCGCCTCGCGCTGGCTAAGTTTATGGCGGCATCACACTACGCGTATAATGTGTTAAAGATGCCCGGGCCATTGAGTGTCATCACTATCCACTCCGACAAAAAGGATGCGCTCATCTGTGCCGACCAACTCTACCGGGAAGCAGTTGCAGCACCTGCCGTCAAGGCATCTGCTCCTGCCACTGGAACTCCCCTGGGGAAGAAGAAGACCGGCAAGAATCTTGGCGCGATCTCCAACAAGCGCACCTCCTCGGAGTGCTGCGCTTCCGTTGAGGACGCACCAGAGAGTTCCACCGGCAAGAACAAGAAATCCAAGGCTGCTCCACCAGAGACCAAGAAGGTGCCCGTCAGGGAGGACGGAACGGGAGGAACTTTCACCATAAGTTCCACCCTAGATGACAAATAGGAAAGCGCGCTCATTGCCTTCCTGCGGGCGAATGCCGACGTGTTTGCATGGCAACCGTCTGACATCCCCAGTGTTCCCAGGGAGGTAATTGAGCACCACCTTGCTGTCTGTCCTCACGCGTGGCCCGTCAAGCAGAGGGTCAGGAAGCAAGCCTTGGAGCGGCAAGAATTCATTGCTGAAGAAATCAGGAAACTGGAAGCGGCAGGATTGGTCAGAGGAGTGCTTCACCCAACCTGGTTGGCCAATCCGGTTGTAGTGCGCAAGGCGAATGGGAAATGGAGGCTGTGTATTGATTATACAGATATCAATAAAGCCTGTCCAAAAGATCCTTTTCCCTTGCCGCGCATCGATCAGATTGTGGACTCCACTGCTGGTTGTGATCTACTGTCGTTCCTTGATGCCTACTCGGGGTATCATCAGATCTTCATGGCAAAAGAAGACGAATAAAAGACCGCATTTATCACCCCATGTGGTACGTATTGTTTTATACGAATGCCTTTCGGGTTGAAAAGTGCTGGTTCTACATTTGCGGGAGCGGTCCAAATTGGTTTTGAGCCTCAGCCCCATAGAAATATGGAGGCATACATGGATGACAAATTGGTCAAAACCAAGGACAAGACGACGCTCATATATGATCTAGAAGAAACATTTGCAAATCTGCGCAAGATCAACTTAAAGCTCAATCCTAAGAAGTGCGCGTTTGGTGTTCCTTTGGGCAAACTTCTTGGATTCTTTGTATCTCAACGGGGGATCGAAGCGAATCCCGACAACATCAAAGCTATTGAGCAGATTGAAGCGCCGAGACGCGTCAAGGATGTCTGTCGTCTTGCCGGCTGTGTTGCTGCCCTAAGCAGGTTTATTTCCAAATCTGCTGAGCGCGCCCTACCCTTTTTCAAAATTTTGAAGAGGGCAGGTCCAATGAAATGGACTCCGGAAGCGGAGGCTGCGCTGCAAGATTTGAAGAAATACCTTTCTTCTCCGCCGACACTAGTCGCACCTAAACCACAAGAGCCGTTGCTGCTGTATCTGGCAGCGACAAATCAAGTGGTTAGTGCTGCGTTAGTGGCGCAGAGAGAAGCTGATGAGGAGGCAACACGAGCGGCAGGACCGCCAAGCGACATGGCGGGATCTTCCCCGGCAAGGGGTGATCCCGGCAAGACAGGATCTACGCAGTTACAAGAACCAGTGCAGAAGAAAAAGGTGGTGCAGCGCCCAGTTTATTTTGTTAGCTCTCTTTTGCAAGGGGCTAGGTCAAGATATTCTGGCGTGCAGAAGTTGCTCTTCGGCCTCCTTATGGCCTCGAGGAAGCTGCGCCATTATTTTCAAGCACATGAAATCACCGTCGTCACTCGCTTTCCGTTGCAACGGATCTTGCGAAATCCAGAAGCAACCGGCAGGATTGTGGAGTGGGTGTTGGAGTTGTCGAGCTTTGGTCTCAAGTTTGAAAGCACTTCGACAATTCAGAGCAGGGCCTTGGCAGAGTTCATTGCAGAATGGACCCCAACGCCAGACGAAGAGGTTCGAGAAACGACTCTCCCCGGCAAGGAAATTGATCAAGAATGGGTTATGTACTTTGACGGGGCTTTTTCGCTGCAAGGCGCCGGTGTTGGCGTGCTGCTTGTCGAACCCACCGGGGAGCACCTCAAGTATGTAATCTAGATGCATTTTCCCCGGGAGAGTTCGACAAACAACACTGCAGAGTACGAGGGCCTGCTTGCCGGTCTCAGGATCGCGGCAGACCTTGGTATCAAGAAGCTCGTCATCAGAGGCGATTCGCAGCTTGTTGTCAGGCAAGTTAACAAGAATTATCAGAGTCCATTGATGCAAGCTTACGTGGATGAAGTGAGAAAAATGGAAGAGTACTTTGACGGTCTGCAAATGAAGCACATTCCTCGTGCCGAAAACAGTATTGCTGACGACCTGTCAAAGCGCGCTGCCCTCAAGTTGCCTGTGGAACCAGGAACTTTTGTGCTCCATTTGACTCAACCATCTGTGGCGCCATTGATGCGGCAAGAAAAGAGAAGAAAGTTGAATTCTGGACAGTACTTTCCGGCAGAGCTCCCTGGAGCCGCCAGCAAGGAACTTGCCGGGATCAACGACAAGCCTGCCGGGGAACGACAGGCTCCGGTGGAACCTCATGCTTTTGCTGTCGAGACAAATGTTCCCCTGGCGGAGGAGATGCCTTTAGTCCTAGCTGTCGAGCCCCAGGCTTCAGCATGGGCGCAGCACATTGTCCATTTCCTTCAGACAGGAGAACTCCCTGAGGAACAGGAAGAGGCGGAAAAAGTAGCCCGTCGGTCTGTTATGTACAAGTTCGTCGATGACGTCCTGTACAGAAAGAGACCAAACGGTGTGAAATTGAAGTGTATTCCTCGGGAGGATGGACTAGAGCTGTTGGCAGAGATACATGGAGGCGTATGTGGCTCTCACATAGGATCAAGAGCACTTGTCGGGAAAGCATTCCGGCAAGGTTTCTTTTGGCCCACCGCTCTCCAGGATGCAACTGCACTAGTAACCAAGTGTGAAGCGTGCCAGCTTCATTCGAAGAAATCACATCAGCTAGCTCAAGCTCTTCAGACGATCCCTCTCTCCTGGCCATTTTCGGTCTGGGGGCTCGACATACTGGGCCCCTTCCCCCGTGCTACCGGGGGCTTTGAGTACTTGTACGTTGCGATCGACAAGTTCACAAAGTGGCCGAAGGTGGAAGCAGTGAGGAAGGTGACAGCACAATCAGCCGTCAAGTTCTTTAAAGGGATAGTCTGCCGTTTCGGTGTGCCCAACAAGATCATCACCGACAACGGCACACAATTCACAAGTCGCACCTTCATGTAGTACGTCCAAGACCTTGGCGGCAAAATTTATTTTGCCTCTGTTGCTCACCCGAGAAGCAACGGCGAAGCAGAGAGGGCTAATGCTAAAGTGCTGCACGGTCTCAGGACCATAACCTTTGACAGGCTGAGAAAGTGCGGAAGACGCTGGATTGATGAGTTGCTGGCGGTTCTTTGGTCAATCAGAACGACACCAAATCGAGCTACCGGCCAGACACCCTTCGCTCTGGTCTACGGAGCGGAAGCAGTTCTCCCCACGGAACTCATATACGGATCACCTCGAGTGCTCGCTTTATGATGAGCTTGAGCAAGAGCAACTGCACCAAGATGACGCTATGCTCCTTGAGGAGAATCGTCTTCAGGCTGCTGTGCGAGCTGCACGCTACCAGCAAGCTTTGCGCCGCTACCATAGCCGCAAAGTTCATGCCCGAAGCCTTGAGGAAGGCGACCTTGTTCTTCGACGGATTCAGTCCGCCAAGAATTCAAACAAGTTGACGCTGAAGTGAAAAGGCCCTTATCGGGTAGTACGAGTCACCAAGCCTGGCGCTGTCCGCCTGGAGACCGAAGATGGCGTTCCAGTGAGCAACTCCTGGAATATCGAACATCTTCGCAAGTTCTACCCATAAGGCACGGTTGCCGGGGGCCCCTGGCAACCACCTTTTTTATACAAGTCTTGCCGGCAAGGCATGTAATCCTTTGTACAAAGCCAGGCGCAGACCCTGAGCCCAGATGAATAAGTTTAAGTGTTGTGCATTTCCTTATCGATTTCCATGTTCATATATATATATATATGCATGTTTGTCTAAGATGTTGTATGACACTTGTTCCCGGTAAGTTTTAACGAACCGCCAAGGTTCCATATCTTTATTTTCTCTTCTTTCTTTTTCTCAAAAGACAGAAGGATTCCTCGCGTGCATGTTTGCCGGGGGGGAAGGAAGATATGAGTACCAGTTGGCGACGTTCAGAATTGCCACCTTACCGGAGGAAGAACAGCGACAGAAAGCTAAGTTCTAAAACTTAGAGCAAGTCTCTTTTATTACGAAGTTATTTTCCTTAGATGATTTTGACTTTTGTATGGAAAACCTGCACGCGAAGGAACCCTTGTCGTAATCGGTTGCGCCCTTATTTTGTTTCGAGTCCGCTCAACAATTCAAGTGGCTGCACTGAGAACGCCAAGGTGCTTTGCCGGCCGCTGCACCTCCAGCAGGCTGCTGAAGTCCCGCACCCAGCGCTCGCGGCAGGTTGCGCGCCGGCAAGTTTTTCAGTAAGCGTAGGGTGAACTCCATACATAAAGGAATCAGACAAGGGAAATAGCATGCATGTATCCAAACATAAGCAAGTTATATTACATTAATAAGTTGCCGCAGTTCTAACTTAAGACTTAATTGTCTTTGGCATGGAATGACGACGGCAAGAAGAGGTGGAGCAGCTAATTTCTGCGCTGGCCTTCGACCCTTTTGATTGAATCCACCTTCTCAAGGATAGGCGCGACAAGCTCCTCAAGTGCCTTGAGATTTGTCCTTTGGCAGGCGGCCGATCACATTGGTGAGGTCGATACCAGGATTATTATGCACCACCTTGATGAGTACCTTGCGGAGGACGGCCCGGCAAAGCTGGCGGGATTCGTTGGCCAGTTGGGTCGCCCGGTTAGACTGAAGCAGCTTCAGAGCATCAATGATGCTTTCGAAGAACATGGTCAACCTGGCGCTCGAAGATATTCTTTCTTCGGAGGAATACTTGAAGTTTGGCAGGCCCATGGTTGACAGTTGTGCCGTGAGCTTCTCCGCAGCGTCGACGAGGCGTTCAGTCCAGATTTCCACCCCCTTTTCGTAGTCAACTTGGGCGGTGGCACTCTTGAGCAGGTTCTTCTCGTCTTGGAGATCCTTGCTCAGGGCCTTCTCACGGGCCCTGCTGTCCTCAAGTGACTTCTCCAGCGTGGTCAATTTCAGCCTCAGATCGGCAATAGCATCATTAGCTGAAGAGAGCTGCTTGGTCTTGTCAGACATGGCGACTTGCATCTCCGCCAGGGTGTGGAGGGTTTTTTCCCTGTCACCTTTGAGCGTCGAGAGCTCCTTGCCGTGTTCTTCAAGATCCACTTCCAGTTTCTTCACTCTGTCGCTCAGCTCATTTTTGGCGGCCTCTGCAGCCTCGGTAGCATCGACGGCCTCCTTGAGCTTGCCGGCGTGATCTACAGTTAGAGCTTCGAGCGCCTCCTTGTGCTTCTGCTCCAGCTCCTGGGTCCGCCGCGCAACAAGCTTCTCGATTTCTTCATCCTTGCTGCGAAGCTTGGCGGTGAGCGCCTGCTCACGTGCAGCAAGGTCTTCCTCGTGAGCATCAAGCGCAATGCGATGCTCCGTCAGGAGGGCATCTTCAGCAGCAATTCTTTGCGTAGCTTCCTCTTGCGCCTTCTCCATGTCAGATTGCTTCAAGAGGAGCTCCGTCCAGCTTTGGCTCACTTGTTCCTGATTGACAGTCAGCTCTTGATAGGCCTCGGCGTACCAGATTTGCGTTTGCTCAACGTGCTTTTGGAAATCTGTTTCAGCCGCTTCAACAATTGCAGCTCTGGAATCTACCTTCTCTTTTTGGGCACGGTGGAGTGCTTGGAGCTTGTGGAAGTTATCGCCCATGGCCTGAAGGAGTTGATCTTCCTCAGATTTGCTGCTACTGACACTTGGTTCGTTGACGATCTCGAGCCCAGCAGCAGTGATGATTTCTTCATCAAAAGTTTTTCCTTCGGTCGGTGCCTCAATGCTTGCCGTCCCCGGCAAGTTGACAAACAGGTTCTCGCCAACTTTGAGATATTTGCTTGATGAGGGGACTTTGGATGTTGACGGTTGATCCTCAGCAACCGCCTCACCAGTAGCTGGGGGATCCATGGCCGGCGTAGCGCCTGGCGCTCCTGCGGCAGGAATGCCGTCAGTACGGTCACCAGCCTCCTTGCCGTCCTCTTCAGCAGATTCCTTGGCGGGTTCCTCCTGTGTAGTCTTGGCGGCCTCATCGGCAAAGGCACCGCCGGCCTCGACGGTGGCATCCATGGCGGCCTCGCTGGCAGCGATTTTGTCGGCCTCGGCGGCAACATCCCTGGTGGTCTCCTCGATGACAGCGTCGATGTCCATGTGTTCCATCACAGGGAATTCTAAAGGACAAAGGAGAGAAACAGAATGAGATCAAGATTGAAGTTCAAGAAGACAAAAGAAAGAGAGATAAAGGAAAGAATTGCAAGCGCTCTGAGGCAATTGGTTACCTGCATCGAGCTGTTGAGAGGTGGCCTCGCCCCTCCCGGCAACCTCGGTTGCCGGGGGTAGGATGCCAGTACCCATGGTTGTCAGCTCCTCCTCAACCAAGATAAGCTCGTCGGTGTGATCTCTTGCCGGGGATGCGCTTGTGGGCGGCGTGGTTGACGGAGGTGGCACGACGGGGGTATCTCCCAATAACTCCCCTTGTTGCTGTCCTTCTCCTGCAAGCCCAAAGATATCAGCGGCAAGGATAGAAACCTCAGCATTCGCCAACGGAAAAAGAGTAATGAACTCACGCTGGGGGCTGTGCTGGGGGCTGCGTCGAGGGCTAAGCTCCGGGATGATGGTAATAGTTTCCGGTGCGCTTGTGAAGCCTGCCGGGGGCTCGTCGCTCGTGGAAGTCTTTGCCCTCTTTGCCATCCTTTCCGCCAAGGTTTCTGCATCACTGCAGAGACAAAATAAGCAAGTCAATAAGATTGATCCAGAATTTGGAAGATAAAGGCAATGACAGGAAACTTACTCTTCCTCTTCTCGCTCCGGACTGAAGCCGAAGATGTCGAAATCGACCTCCGTTGCAGTGTCTGTGTGGGGAGGCGGAGGAGGGGTCCTGGGTCGCTTGGCTGTAGCAGGCACAGGGGGTTGGCGTGATTCCGCCACTTCAGCCTCCGGTGCGGTCGTGTGAGACGCCCCTGCCGCCTCGGCAGTTGCCGCTGGTGCGGGTCACGCGCGCCGCGCAGGTTGCTGTCGAACTCCTTGCCGCGGCGCAGCCTTGCCGGCCGCCTTCTTGCCGGGAGCCTCGCTGCTCGAAGAAGGTTGGCTTGCCGGGATGCCAGATGCAGCCTTTCGAAGAACACGCTTTGTCTTCTTCGGGGCTGGGAGCTCTTCTTGCGGTTCTTCTTCAGCCGCGTCTTTGTCGGACGAGCTCTCAGCGGCTGTGCCACTCTGTTCCCCGGCAGCCTTGTCCTCCCCGGCAGGATTTTCTTCCACCACTACCTCTGCATCACTGGTTTCCCATTCTGTGAAGCCGACGCTACCAGCCTTCGCGGAAAGATTCGCCTCCTCCGCCCTAGTGGCGATGTATGCCACTTCTTCGTCGGTGGTGGGTCGGATGAGGTCTGCTTCTTCCCGGACGGCTCTCTCTGTCAAGTTATCAAAGGACTTTTGTGCCTCTTCCTCGGATGGCTCGACCCAAGTTGCATCAAGACCGTGGGTGTTGAACAGTGGCATGGTGGCGATAATCGACCCCAGGGCAGAGTTGTTGCACAGAGGGACAATTCTTGCCGGCAACCGATGCTTGTTGTCGCGCTGGAATAGCCTTTGACGGAGAGCGCCAAGCTGCATAGCAGTCAAATTGTTGTTCAATCCAGGGCGCAGCCTCTTGATGTCCGCTGCGTTCCGGTACTCCCAAGCTGGTCTTCCCCTGCTCTGTAGAGGGGCGATGTGGCGACGGAGGAAATCTAAGCCGATCATCTCCATTGTAAGCCCGACCGCTTTCAGGCGAAGGATCCTGGTGGTGGCGATTGTGAGCTTCTCGTCCTCCGCGGCAAGGTTGCTCCAATCACTGCCGCGGACCACCTTCTGCCGTCGAGGCGAACAGAACAGATGGGGATCTGCTTCCTTGATCCAGCACCACTCAAACCGCCATTCATCCCACTTCTCGCGGTAAACCGCTTCTGGGTATATTTCCTTGTTCCAAGCCCTTGGAATCCAGGCGATAGACCCAGAGAGGGCCTCCCCTTTTTGGATACAGGGAATAAAGTAATGGCGAAGAGGGCAGTATTGGGAACCACTCCGGCAAAATTTTCACAAAGGTGAGCAAAGATGGACATACACAGTATAGCATTCGGCGTTAAATCAAGAAGATGGAAGCCGTATGTGTACATAATGTCGTTGAAGAAGTTAGAGAATGGAGGACAGAGCCCGCAATAAAAATAAGCAACGAAGAAGGGATATCTGTCTGATCCGCTTTTGGAATAAGAACTTGGAATCATGCGAGTAGCGGGGTGAGCTTGCGTCTCCCTCGCCCACATACACTGGTACCGGCTCTTCAGAGCTTTCGCATCAAGCGACGGGGCGAAGATGACGTACTTCTTCCGCATCTTCACCAGCTCGCTCTCCGGGACATCGGCTTTCATCTCCTTGCCCTTGCCTTTGCTAGTCTTGGGCGGCATGGCGACTGCAGGGGCGGAAGCCGGGGATGGAGCGGGTGTGGAGGCGACGAGCGGATGAGGGAAAGCTTTGCTCTGAGCTCAAGAGAAGGAAGGCAATGGCGGATTTCAGATTGAGAAGAAAAAAAAAGAAGGGATAAATAGGCAGCGCCTCTGCAGTTTCCTTTTTATGGGGAAGGAGCGAGGCCGCCCCTTTTACTGCCCAATGTGAATACGCCTCTACAAGCGCGCTGTGGCCGCGGCCGTTCAGCGCACGCGCCCCACGTCGCGCATTCAATGCGCGTAGTGGGGGGATGCAGTAAGCGAAATCATCACAAGCAGTTAGTCCCCTGCCACGCATGCCCGTGCACTGTTTGGGCCTAGCCCAACAATGCCTCGCATTCGTGTATGGCCTAGGCCCGGGGGCTCCTGTCGGTGTACTAAGTATTGGGACTTTAGTACCCCATACTTGTGCACGGCCAGTCGTAGCCAAGCCCGCGGCAAGGCTTGCCGGGGGAGTAATTGGAGATTAGTGCAAGATCGTCGAGGGGACACTCAGACCAAGAATCAAAGGATCAGGAGTTAATAAGATCTGAAGGCCGAAGACTAGGCCCCCGGCAAGATCTTGCCGGGGTGGCGACACAAAACCCGGCAAGATTTGGGCCCGGCAAGATTTGCACCCCGGCAAGATTCTATCACTGTTCTGCCGCTTCAGCACAGCAACAAGCCTGACATTCTGGGTCCGTCTCTGGATGCGTGGCAACGCGCTAGTGGAGGAGAGCTTAAGCGGTGCTGATGGGATGGCCCCCTTTTCCATCCCCAAGAAAGTGAGGACACCTAAACGGACACCTCGCGGTGCATTAAATGCATTCGTCCTAATCTGTCAGTGGTTAGGTATGATAACCCTGTAGCTACTTTTCACCTCAATGTATGTACATTTTGCCACTGTGGTAACCCCTTTGAGTGTATAAAAGGAGGCCCAAGGCAACTGCTACAAAAAGGAGGATCTTCTGGCCCATTCTGCATGCGTAGCTGCTCTTTGAACGTACTGTTCATTGCAAGCGCTCCTGGAGCCTGGGCTCAAGAACACCCATAATAAAACAAGGCAGGAATAGGGTTTTACGCTGATTAGCGGCCCGAACCTGGGTAAAATCGCCCCGCGTCGATTGTTGGTTCTGCTCTTTGTGCATATCTCTCTCCCTGCCGAACCGTAAAGGGGTCCCTTGGGATCCCATAGGTGTCATACACCGACAACCTCCCCGGCAACGATGCCAGAAAAGAGCTTGATGTCTACTACGTAACCTTCTTCTTGTAGACGTTGTTGGGCCTCCAAGTGTAGAGGTTTTTAGGACAGTAGCAAATTTCCCTCAAGTGGATGACCTAAGGTTTATCAATCCGTGGGAGGTGTAGGATGAAGATGGTCTCTCTCAAACAACCCTGCAACCAAATAACAAAGAGTCTCTTGTGTCCCCAACACACCCAATACAATGGTAAATTGTATAGGTGCACTAGTTCGGTGAAGAGATGGTGATACAAGTGCAATATGGATAGTAGATATAGGTTTTTGTAATCTGAAAATATAAAAACAGCAAGGTAGCAAGCGATAAAAGTGAGCGAAAACAGTATTGCAATGCTTCGAAACAAGGCCTAGGGTTCATACTTTCACTAGTGCAAGTTCTCTCAACAATGATAACATAATTAGATCATATAAAAATCCCTCAACATGCAACAAAGAGTCACTCCAAAGTCACTAATAGCGGAGAACAAACGAAGAGATTATTGTAGGGTACGAAACCACCTCAAAGTTATTCTTTCTGATCGATCTATTGGGCTATTCCTATAAGTGCCACAAACAGCCCTAGAGTTCGTACTAAAATAACACCTTAAGATACACATCAACCAAAACCCTAATGTCACCTAGATACTCCAATGTCACCACAAGTATCCGCGGGTTTGATTATACGATATGCATCACACAATCTCAGATTCATCTATTCAAACCAACACAAAGAACTTCAAAGAGTGCCCCAAAGTTTCTACCGGAGAGTCAAGACGAAAACGTGTGCCAACCCCTATGCATAAGTTCACAAGGTCACAGAACCCGCAAGTTGATCACCAAAACATACATCAAGTAGATCACGTGAATATCCCATTGTCACCACAGATAAGCACATGCAAGACATACATCAAGTGTTCTCAAATCCTTAAAGACTCAATTCGATAAGATAACTTCAAAGGGAAAACTCAATCCATTACAAGAGAGTAGAGGGGGAGAAACATCATAAGATCCAACTATAATAGCAAAGCTCGCGGTACATCAAGATCGTGCCAAATCAATAACACGAGAGAGAGAGAGAGAGAGATCAAACACATAGCTACTGGTACATACCCTCAGCCCCAAGGGTGAACTACTCCCTCCTCGTCATGGAGACCACCGGGATGATGAAGATGGCCACCGGTGATGATTTCCCCCTCCGGCAGGGTGCTAGAATGGGGTCTAGATTGGTTTTTGGTGGCTACAGAGGCTTGCGGCGGTGGAACTCCCGATCTAGGTTTCTTTCTGGGGGTTTCTGTATTTATAGGAATTTTTGGCGTCAGTCTCACGTCAGGGGGGGTCTCCGAGTCATCCACAAGATAGGGGGGGGCGCCCAGGGGGGTAGGGCGTGCCCTCCACCCTCGTGGATGGCTCGGGACTCTTCTGGCCCAACTCTTTTACTCCGGGGGCTTCTTTTGGTCCATAAAAAATCATCAAAAATTGGCAAGTCATTTGGACTCCGTTTGGTATTACTTTTCTGTAAAACTCAAAAACAAGGAAAAAATAGAAACTGGCACTGGGCTCTAGGTTAATAGGTTAGTCCCAAAAATCATATAAAACAGCATATAAATGCATATAAAACATCCAAGATGGATAATATAATAGCATGGAACAATAAAAAATTATAGATACGTTGGAGACGTATCAAGCACCATCGAGCTGTTTGATGATCTCCAGGGCGGTTGCAATCTGAATTTTGATATTCCCGATCCACCGGACGCTCCAACTCTATAGTTTCCTAGCGGTCACGCGCAAATTATTGTCCAAAACCACAAAGGGGTTGCCGTCCGATGGCACCGACTCCCATGCCTCTGCCATAACATCATAGAAGCCTTTTGCCCTTGTCCAGAAGGACTCAAAACGGAACCTTGTCCCGGCGTGAAAATCTTCATGCAGGTTGTCGGGGTACGACACCTATGGGATCCTAAAGGACCCCTTTACGATTCGGTGGGGGGAGAGGTATGCGCAAAGAGCAGAACCAACAATCGACGCGGGAAGATTTTACCCAGGTTCGGGCCGCTAATCAGCGTAAAACCCTACTCCTGCCTTGTTTTATTATCAATGTCTTGAGCCCAGGCTCCAGGAGCGCTCGCAGTGAACAGTACGTTCAAAGAGCAGCTATGCATGCAGAATGGGCCAGAAGATCTCCTCCTCTGTAGCAGTTGCCGTGGGCCTCCTTTTATACTACCAAGGGGTCACCACAGTGGCAAAATGTACATACATTGAGGTGTAAAGTAGCTACAGGGTTACCATACCTAACCCCTGACGGACTAGGACGAACGCATTTAATGCACCATGAGGTGTCCGTTTAGGTGTCCTTACTTTCTTGGGGATGGAAAAAGGGGCCATCCCATCAGCACCGCTTAAGCTCTCCTCCACTGGCGCGTCGCCACGCATCCAAAGAAGGATCCAGAATGTCGGGATTGTTGCTGTGCTAGAGCGGTGGCACAGCAACAAAAACCTTGCCGGGCGCCGAAGCTTGCTGGGCGCCAAGCCTTGCCGGGCGCCGATCCTTGCCGGACTCCGCAGGCCATCCCGGCAAGATCTTGTTGGGGAAACTGGCCTTCGGATTCCAGCTCTCCTTATCTGCTGATCCTCAGATCTCTGACTTGAAGATTTCTTTGGTGGCCTGAGCCAACTTTGAACTGTTCCCCGACAAGCCTTGCCGCGAGTATGGCTACAACTGCCCGTGCACAAGTACGGGGTACTAATGGCCCAATACTTAGTACACCGACAGGAGCCCCCGGGCCTAGGCCATACACGAGTGCGAGGCGTTGTTGGGCTAGGCCCAAACATGGCACGGGCACACGTGGCAGGGGATTAACTGCTCGTAAATACCCCGTTTACTGTGCCCCCCACTACGCGCGCCGAACACGCGACGTGGGAAGCGTGCCTCAAAAGCTGCAACTGCAACGCGCCTGCAGAGGCGCATTCACATTGGGGAGTAAAAGAGGCGGCCCCGCTCCTTCCCCATAAAAAGGAGAAGTCGCAGAGGCACAAGCCTATTTACCCCCCTTTTCTTCTCAATCTGGCCGTCGCCATTGCCTTCCTTCTCTCGAGCTCAGAGCAAAGTTTTCCTTCTTCCGCCCGTCGCCTCCACGCTCGCTTCATCCCCGGCTTCCGCCCTCACAGCCGCCATGCCGCCCAGGGCCAGCAAAGGCAAAAGCAAGGAGGCGAAAGCCGACGTCCCGGAGAGCGAACTGGTGAAGATGCGGAAGAAGTATGTCGTCTTCGCCCCGTCGCTCGATTCGGAAGCCTTGAAGAGGCGGTACCAGTGCATGTGGGCGAAGGAGACGCAGGCTCACCCCGCCACACGCGTGATTCCAGGTTCTTGCTCCAAAAGTGGGTCAGACAGATACCCCTTTTTCACCGCATATTTCTATTGCGGGCTCTGCCCTCCGTTTTCCGACTTCTTCAATGACATCATGTACACATATGGCTTTCAACTTCTCGATTTCACGCCGAATGCGGTACTGTGCATGTCCATCTTTGCCCACCTTTGTGAGAATTTTGCCGGAGTGGTTCCCAACACTACCCTTTTCCGCCACTACTTCTTCCCTCGTATCCAAAAAGGAGAGGCCCTCTCTGGTTCTATTGCCTGGATTCCAAGGGCTTGGAATAAGGAAATATACCCAGAAGGAGTTTACCGAGAGAAGTGGGACGAATGGCGGGCTGAATGGTGCTGGATCAAGGAAGCAGATCCCCATCCATTTTGTCTGCCCCGGCAACAGAAAGCGGTCCGCGGCAGTGGCTGGAGCAGTCTTGCCGCTGACGACGAAAAGCTCACAATCGCCACCACCAGGATTCTTCGCCTGAAAGCTGCCGGGCTAACAATGGAGATGATTGGCTTCGACTTTCTCCGCCGCCGTATTGCCCCCTTGCAGAATAGAGGAAGGCCAGCTTGGGAATACCAAAACGCAGCAGATATCATGAGATTGCGCCCCTGGTTGAATAACAATCTGACTGCTATGCAACTTGGCGCTCTCCATCAAAAGCTGTTCCAGCGCGATGACAAGCATCGGTTGCCGGCAAGGATTGTCCCTCTGTGCAACAACTCTGCTTTGGGGTCAATCATCGCCTTTATGCCGATGTTCAACGCCCATGGTCTTGACGCGACTTGGGTCGAGCCAGCCGAGGAGGAAGCACAAAAGTTTTTTTGACAACTTGACAGAGAGGGCCGTCCGAGAAGAAGCAAACTTCATCCGAGCCACCACCAACCAAGAAGTGGCATACATCGCCACTAGGGTGGAGGAGGCAAATCTTGCCGCGGAGGCCGGCAGCGCTGGCTTCACAGAATGGGAAACTAGCGATGCAGAGGTAGTGGTAGAAGTAAAACCTGCTGGGAAGGACAAAGCTGCCAGGGAACAGAGCAGCACAGCCGCTGAGAGCTCGTCCGACGAGGACACGACTGAAGAAGAACCGCAAGAAGAGTTCCCAGCCCCGAAGAAGATGAAGCGTGTTCTTCGAAAGGCTGTGTCTGGCATCCCGGCAAGCCAGCCTTCTTCGAGCGGTGAGGCTCCCGGCAAGAAAGTGGCCGGCAAGACTGCACCGCGGCAAGGGGTTCGTCAGCAACCTGCGCGGCGCGCGAGACCCACACCAGCGGCCACTGCTGGGGCGGCGGGGGTGTCTCGCACTACCGCACCGGAAGCTGAGGCGACGGAAGCACGTCAACCCCCCGGCGCCTGCCACAGCCAAGCGACCGAGGACCCCTCCTCCGCCTCCTCACTCAGACATCGCAACGGAGGCCGATTTTGACATCTCCGGCTTTAGTCCGGAGCGAGAAGAAGAAGAGTGAGCGCTTTGCCACAGCCTTTATTTTCCAATCTCGGATCAATCTTACTGACTTGCTCGTATTGTCTCTGCAGTGATGCAGAAACCTTGATGGAGATGATGGTGAAGAGGACAAAGACTTCCACGGGCGACGGGCCCCCGGCAGGCTCCACGAGCGTGCCAGAAACTGTCGTCGTGAGCCCGGAGCCCAGTCCTCAATGCAGCCCCCAGCGCAGCCCCCAGCGTAAGTTCACTGTTCTTTTTCCGCTGGCGGGTGCTGAGGCTTCCATTCTTGCCGTTGATATCTTTGGGCTTGCAGGAGAAGAACGGCAACAAGGAGAGTTGTCGGAAGACGTCCCCGTCGTGCCACCTCCATCGACCACGCCGCCCACAAGCACATCCCCGGCAAGAGATCCTACCGACGAGCCCATCTTAACTGAGGAGGAGCCGACAAGTATGGACACCGGCAACCCTCCCCCGGCAACCGAAGTTGCCGGGAGGGGCGAGGCCACCTCTCAACAGCTCGACGCAGGTAATCGATTGCCTCAGAATGCTTGCTACTCTTTCCCTTATCTCTCTGTCTTTGGTCCCTTCGAACTTCAACCTTGATCTTATTCTGTTACCCTCCTTCGTCCTCTAGAGTTCCCTGTGATGGAACACATGGACATCGACATTGTCATCGAGGAGACCACCAGGGACGCCGCTGCCGAAGCAGACAGGATCGCCGCCAGCGAGGCCGCCAAAGATGCCACTATCGAGGCCGGTGGTGCTCTTGGCGAGGAGGCCGCCAAGACCGCACAGGAGGAACCCGCCAAGGAGTCTACTGAAGGGGGCGGCAGGGAGGCTGATGACCGTACTGACGGCTTTCCTGCCGTAGGAGCGCCAGGCGCTGCACCGGCCACGGAGCCCCCGCCACTGGTGAGGCGGTTGCTGAAGACCAACCGTCAACATCTGAAGGCCCCTCATCCAGCAAATATCTCAAGGTTGGCGAGAACTTATTTGTCAACTTGCCGGGGACGACAAGCATTGGGGCACCAGCCGAAGGAGAAGTCTTTGATGAAGAAATCATCGCTGCTGCCGGGCTCGAGGTTGTTGACGATCCCAGCGCTAGCAGCGGCAAATCTGAAGAGGATCAGCTCCTTCAGGCCATGGGCGAGAATTTCCGCAAGCTCCAGGCTCTCCACCGCGCCCGGAAAGAGAAAGTGGATTCTAGAATGGCAGTTGTCGAGGCAGCCGAAGCAGATTTTCAGAGGCGCGTCGAACAAATGCAAGTCTGGTACGCTGAGGCCCTCCGAGAGTTGACCGCCGGCCGGGAACATGTGAGCCAACAGTGGACAGAAATCCTCTTGAAGCAATCTGATATGGAGAAGGCACAGGATGAAGCTACTCAAAGAATTGCTGCTGAAGATGCCCTCCTGACAGGGCGCCGTGTCACACTTGATGCTCACGAGTAAGATCTCACCGCACGTGAGCAGGCGCTCGCCGCCAAGCTTCACAGCAAAGATGAGGATGTCGAGAAGCTTGTCGCGCGGCGGACCCAGGAGCTGGAGCAGAAACACAAAGAGGCGCTCAAAGCTCTAACTGCAGATCATGCCGGCAAGCTCAAGGAGGCCGTCGAGGCTGCCGAGGCTACAGAGGCCGCCAAGAACGAGCTGAGCAACAAAGTAAAGAACCTGGAAGTGGATCTCGAAGAACACGGCAAGGAGCTCTCGACGCTCAAAGGTGATAGGGAAAAAACCCTCCACACCTTGGCGGAGATGCAAGTTGCCATGTCTAACAAGACCAAGCAGCTCTCCTCAGCAAATGTCGAGGCACTCGAAGAACGTATCGCGCCTATCCTTGAGAAGGTGGATTCCATCAAAAGGATCGAAGGCCAGCGCAGAGATTGACTGCCCCACCTCTTCTTGCCGCCGTCATTCCATGTCAAAAGACAATTAAGTCTTAAGTTAGAACTGCAGCAACTCATTAATGTAATATAACTTGCCTATGTTTGGGTATATGCATGCTATTTCTCTTGTCTGATTCCTTTATGAATGGAGTTCACCCTACGCTTACTGAAAAACTTGCCGGCGCGCAACCTGCTGCGAGCGCTGGGTGCGGGACTTCAGCAGCCTGCTGGAGGCGCAGCGGCCGGCAAGACTCCTTGGCGTTCTCAGTGCAGCCACTTAAATCGTTGAGCGGGCTCGAAACAAAATAAGGGCGCGACCGATTACGGCAAGGGTTCCTTCGCGTGCAGATTTTCCATACAAAGGTCGGAATCGTCCAAGGAAATAATTTTGCAATAAAGGAAACTTGTTCCAAGTTAGAGAACTTAGCTTTCTGTCGCTGTCTTTTCTCCGGCAAGAGTCGATTCTTAACGTCGCCAACTGGTACTCATATCTCCCTTCCCCCCCGGCAAATGTGCACGCGAGGAATCCTTCTGTCTTTTACGAAAAGGAAAGAAGAGAAAATAAAGATATGAAACCTTGGCGGTTCGTTAGAACTTACCGGGAGTAGGTGTCATACAACATCTTAGACAATCATGCATATATAAATATGAACATGGAAATTAATAAGGAAATGCACAACACTCAAATTTATTCATCTGTGCTCAGGGTCTGCGCCTGGCTTTGTACAAAGGATCATATGCCTTGCCGGCAAGACTTGTACAAAAGGGTGGTTGCCGAGGGGCCCCGGCAACCGCGCCTTACGGGTAGAACTTACGAAGATGTTCGATATTCCAGGAGTTACTCACTGGAACACCATCTTCGGTCTCCAGGCGGACAGCGCCGGGCCTGGTGACTCGCACTACCCGATAAGGGCCTTCCCACTTTGGCGTCAACTTGTTTGAATTCTTGGCGGACTGAATCCGCCGAAGAACAAGGTCGCCTTCCTCAAGGCTTCGGGCGTGAACTTTGCGGCTATGGTAGCGGCGCAAAGCTTGCTGGTAGCGTGCAGCTCGCACAGCAGCCTGAAGACGACTCTCCTCAAGGAGCAGAGCGTCATCTTGCCGCAGTTGCTCTTGCTCAAGCTCATCATAAGCGAGCACTCTAGGTGATCCGTATGTGAGTTCCGTGGGGAGAACTGCTTCCGCTCCGTAGACCAGAGCGAAGGGTGTCTGGCCGGTGGCTCGATTTGGTGTCGTTCTGATTGACCAAAGAACCGCCGGCAACTCATCAATCCAGCGTCTTCCGCACCTTTTCAGCCTGTCAAAAGTTCTGGTCCTGAGACCGCGCAGCACTTCAGCATTGGCCCTCTCCGCTTGGCCGTTGCTTCTCGGGTGAGCAACAGAGGCAAAACAAATTTTGCCGCCAAGGTCTTGGACGTACTGCATGAAGGTGCGACTTGTGAATTGCGTGCCGTTGTCGGTGATGATCCTGTTGGGCACACCGAAATGGCAAACTATCCCTTTAAAGAACTTGACGGCTGATTGTGCTGTCACCTTCCTCACTGCTTTCACCTCCGGCCACTTTGTGAACTTGTCGATAGCGATGTACAAGTACTCAAAGCCCCCGGTAGCACGAGGAAAAGGGCCCAGTATGTCGAGCCCCCAGACTGAAAATGGCCAGGAGTGAGGGATTGTCTGAAGAGCCTGAGCTGGTTGATGTGATTTCTTCGAATGAAACTGGCACGCTTCACACTTAGTTACTAGTGCAGTTGCATCCTGGAGAGCGGTGGGCCAAAAGAAACCTTGCCGGAATGCCTTCCCGACAAGTGCTCTTGATCCTATGTGGGAGCCACATATGCCTCCATGTATTTCTACCAACAGCTCTAGTCCATCCTCCCGAGGAATGCACTTCAATTTCACACCGTTTGGTCTCTTTCTGTACAGGACGTCATCGACGAACTTGTACATAACAGACCGACGGGCTACTCTTTCCGCCTCTTCCTGTTCCTCCGGGAGCTCTCCTGTTTGAAGGAAATGGACAATGTGCTGCGCCCATGCTGGAGCCTGGGGCTCGACAGCTAGGACTAAAGGCATCTCCTCTGCCGGGAGAACGTTTGTCTCGACGGCAAGGGCTTGAGCCCCTGCCGGAGCCTGTTGTTCCCCGGCAGGCATGTCATTGATCCCGGCAACTTCCTTGCCGGCGGCTCCCGGGAGCTCTGCCGGGAAGTACTGACGAAAATTCAATATTCTCCTCTTCTCTTGCCGCATTGATGGCGCCACGGATGGTTGAGTCAAATGGAGCACAAAAGTTCCTGGTTCCACAGGCAACTTGAGGGCAGCACGCTTTGATAGGTCGTCAGCAACACTGTTTTCAGCACGAGGAACGTGCTCCATTTGCAGACCGTCAAAGTGCTCTTCCATTTTTCTCACTTCATCTATGTAGGCTTGCATCAATGGACTCTGATAACTCTTATTAACTTGTCTGACGACAAGCTGTGAATCGCCTCTGATGATGAGCTTCTTGATACCAAGGTCTGCCGCGATCCTGAGACCGGCAAGCAAACCCTCGTATTCTGCAGTGTTGTTCGTCGAACTTTCCCGGAGAAAATGCATTTGGACTATGTACTTGAGGTGCTCTCCGGTGGGTGCGACAAGCAGCACGCTAGCACCGGCGCCTTGCAGCGAAAAAGCCCCGTCAAAGTACATAACCCATTGCTGATCAATTTCCTTGCCGGGGAGAATTGTTTCTTGAACCTCTTCGTCTGGTATTGGGGTCCATTCCGCAACGAACTCCGCCAAGGCCCTGCTCTGGATTGTCGAAGTGCTTTCAAACTTGAGACCAAAGCTTGACAACTCCAACGCCCACTCCACGATCCTGCCGGTCGCTTCTGGATTTCGCAAAATCCGTTGCAACGGGAAGCGAGTGACGACGGTGATTTCATGTGCTTGAAAATAATGGCGCAGCTTCCTCGAGGCCATAAGAAGGCCGAAAAGCAACTTCTGCACGCCAGAATATCTTGACCTAGTTCCTTGTAAAAGAGAGCTAACAAAATAAACTGGGCGCTGCACCACCTTTTTCTTCTGCAATGGTCCTTCTGACTGCACAGATCGTGTCTTGCCGAGATCAATCCTTGCCGGGGCAGATCCTGCCACGTCATTTGACGGTCCAACCGCTGGTGTCGCTTCCTCATCAGCTTCTCTCTGCGCCACTAGCGCAGCACTAACCACTTGATTTGTTGCTGCCAGATACAGCAGCAACGGCTCTTGTGGTTTAGGCGCGACTAGCGTCGGCGGAGAAGAAAGGTATTTCTTCAAATCTTGCAGCGCAGCCTCCGCCTCCGGAGTCCATTTCATTGGACCTGCCTTCTTTAAAATTTTGAAAAAGGGTAGGGCGCGCTCAGCAAATTTGGAAATAAACCTGCTTAGAGCAGCAACACAGCCGGCAAGACGACACACATCCTTGACGCGTCTCGGCGCTTCAATTTGCTCAATGGCTTTGATCTTGTCGGGGTTCGCTTCGATTCCCCGACAAGATACAAAGAACCCGAGGAGCTTGCCGGAAGGAACACCGAACACGCACTTCTCAGGATTGAGCTTTAAGTTGATCTTGCGCAGATTTGCAAATGTTTCTTCTAAATCTTGTATGAGCGTTGATTTGTCCTTGGTTTTGACCACTATGTCATCCATGTAAGCCTCCATATTTCTATGGAGTTGAGGCTCAAAACCAATTTGGACCGCTCTCGCAAAGGTAGAACCAGCACTTTTCAACCCGAAAGGCATTCGTATAAAACAATACGTACCACATGGGGTGATAAATGCGGTCTTTTATTCATCTTCCTTGGCCATGAAGATCTGATGATACCCTGAGTAGGCATCAAGGAAGGATAGGAGGTCACAACCAGCGGTGGAATCCACAATCTGGTCGATGCGCGGCAAGGGAAAGGGATCTTTTGGACAAGCTTTATTGATATCTGTATAGTCGATACAAAGCCTCCATTTCCCATTCGCTTTTCGCACTACAACCGGATTGGCCAGCCAGGTTGGATGAAGCACTCCTCTGACCAATCCTGCCGCCTCCAGCTTTCTGATTTCCTCGGCAATGAATTCTTGCCGCTCCAAGGCTTGCCTCCTGACCCTCTGCTTGACGGGCCACGCGTGAGGACAGACAGCAAGGTGGTGCTCAATTACCTCCCTGGGAACACCGGGGATGTCAGACGGTTGCCATGCAAACACGTCGACATTCGCCCGCTGGAAGGCAATGAGCGCGCTTTCCTATTTGTCATCTAGGGTGGAACTTATGGTGAAAGTTCCCCCTGTTCCGTCCTCCCTGACGGGCACCTTCTTGGTCTCCGGTGGAGCAGCCTTGGATTTCTTGTTCTTGCCGGTGGAACTCTCTGGTGCATCCTCGACGAAAGCGCAGCACTCCGAGGAGGCGCGCTTACCGGAGTTCGCGCCAAGGTTCTCACCAGTCTTCTTCTTCTTCCCCTCGGGAGTTCCAACGGCAGGAGCAGATGCCTCGATGGCAGGTGCTGCAACTGCTTCCCGGTAGAGTTGGTCGGCATAGATGAGCGCATCCTTCTTATCGGAATGGATAGTAATGACACTCAACGGCCCAGGCATCTTCAAAACATTATAGGCGTAGTGTGATGCCGCCATGAACTTAGCCAGCGCTGGCCGGCCAAGGATCCCACTGTATGACATGGGGATCTTGGCGACATCAAACACTACCTTCTCGGTCCTGTAGTTTAGCTCGCTACCGAATCTTACCGGTAGTGTGATCTTGCCCTTTGGCTGGGTACTTCCTGGATTGACCCCTTGAAACGTGCCCGTTTCTTCGAGGTCTTCATCAGGAATTTGCAGCCTTTTGAGCACATCCGGTGAGATTAGGTTTAGGCCGGCCCCACCGTCAACTAGCATTTTCGTCACCCTCAGGTTGCGAATTGTTGGCGAAACCAACAATGGCAAACACCCGACCGCGGTTATGCGATCAGGGTGATCCTCGGCGTAAAAAATGATAGGCGTGTTGGACCATTTCAGGGGCCTACATGCATCTGGTGACGGCTCTGTTGCATTGACCTCCCGCACCCACTGTTTGAGTCGACGGTGGGAAGAATGCAGCGAGGCACCCCCATCGATACACATAGCCTCTGTAGCTTTCTGGAATTCTTGCTCACTGGACTCATCATCTTCTTCCTTGTCTCGGCCTCGAGCGGGCCTCTCCTTTTGTTGCTTGGCCTTGCCGCGGCGACCCCCTCGGCCACCGTGCTTCTTGCCGGACCCCTCAGCACCATCATGGGCCTTCTCCTTATCCCGCCTTTCATACTCAGCCCTCTGTTTCTCGGCAAGCTGTTCAACTTGCCGGCAGTTTTAGAGATCGTGGCCCTTGGTGCGATGGATCTTGCAATATTGCTTGCCGGAATCCTCCGACTTGTCGGCTGCCGCCAAGGCCTGACAGGAAGGGCACCCGGCAAGATCCTTGCCGGGGTCACCAACCTTGGCCTTCTTGGCGGTGCCGGGGTTGCCGGATTCCTCGACAGCAAGCATGGCCTTGCCTCCGCGTTTCCTGTTCCGCCGCCGGCCTTTCCTTGACGGGGTCGCGGCGTCTTCATCTTCGGATTCGCCTGCCGCGCCAACAGCCTCGCCAGGGAGTTTCCTCCCTTCTTCAGCTCGAGCGCATTTGTCGGCCAAAGCGTAAAGCTCGGCAATACTCCTGACTTTGTTCGTCGCCAGCTCCTCCCGCATCCTGCGGTTGCGCACGTTCTGATGAAACGCGCTAATGACAGCGGCAGGATGAACGTCAGGAATATTGTACTGCACCCGGCTAAATCTCTGCATAAACTTGCGCAGGGATTCGCCCTCCTTCTGAGGGATGATATGCAAATCACTCTCTTGGCCAGGAGCTTGATGGCCTCCAACAAAGGCGCCAACAAACTGATGGCACAGATCTGACCAAGAAGAAATAGAATTCTCCGGCAGATGCATCAACCACGACCTGACGTTGGGCTTGAGCACCAACGGGAAGTAGTTGGCAAGTATCTTGTCATCTCGGCCCCCGGCAGCCTGCACCGCAATGGTGTAGATGCTCAGGAACTTCGAGGGGTGAGTCTTGCCGTCATATTTCTCCGGGACTTCCGGCTTGAAGGTTCGGGAATTGGGCCACTGGACTTGCCGCAGCTCACGGGTAAATGCTAGAGTCCCTACCTCGTAAGGCAAGTCTCCTACGTCCCCTGGCGCAGGCTCGTCGACAGCCGGCCCTGCGCGCTTATCAGACTGATAGCGCGCTTCCCGTCGTCGCTCGATGGTAGTTCGAGCGTCCTCCTTGCCTCGTTCCTGGAGAACCTGACGCTGGCACGGCGCATCCGTGGATCAGATGACGCCGTGGAAACTTCTTCACGGCGGTCGACCTGCTGGGTTGTTGGCCGCCGCTGGTGTCGCGGAGGGGAGTGCACCGTGGTTGCACCACCCCCGGTTTTCTCCACATCGGCTCGCGCCGGATCGATGGGCCTTCGCTGTGAGGGCCCTGCCTCTTGTGGTCCATCTTTGTTGGCGAAGCCAATAAGGCTCTGGATAGTAGCTCCCCACTCCTCCATCTTCTCCGGAGCAGGAGGGAAATCTAGGAGCAGATGCGCACGTGCCAAGGCTTCCGCTGGCGTAGGCGGCGGCGACAGGTGCGAGGTACGTGAGGTGCTCTAACTCCTAGCCATGTTAGAAGGAGCACCGTCACGGTCACGCGACCACGCGCCACCTCCGCCAGCAGCTCGGTGTGCCTGCTGGGCCCGCGCATCTTGGGATCGATGCGCAGAAATCTTTTCATGGGGGCGCCCTGAACCACCAGCGCCATGACGTTGCTCGTCGTGCATGACCTGGGTAGGCCGTGACGCTTGCGCCGGCGCGGGAGTTCCAACAGGCGTCCTCCGTTCTCTGGAATTCGTTGTGCCACCCGTAGGCAACACAGCTCCGTCTCTGGATCCAGCGGCGTGTGGGTTGCCGCCGCCACTGCGAACGACGCCGCTCGCCTGGCTTGGATCGCCGGAACGCCGTGGAGGCTCTAGTCCTCTTCCTTCTGCACCCACGCCATCGCCCGTATGCGAAGGCACGGGCAAAACGGACGTGGATGGTTGCGCCGTCGCAGCGCTCTTCTTCTTGGGTGGCATGATGATGATGAAGAAACTAAGGCGCCGATCACTAGATCAGGTTCACACAACCTTCAATCCCCCTACCTGGCGTGCCAAAGATGTCGAGGTACGACACCTATGGGATCCTAAAGGACCCCTTTACGATTCGGTGGGGGGAGAGGTATGCGCAAAGAGCAGAACCAACGATCGACGCGGGAAGATTTTACCCAGGTTCGGGCCGCTAATCAGCGTAAAACCCTACTCCTGCCTTGTTTTATTATCGATGTCTTGATCCCAGGCTCCAGGAGCGCTCGCAGTGAACAGTACGTTCAAAGAGCAGCTACGCATGCAGAATGGGCCAGAAGATCTCCTCCTCTGTAGCAGTTGCCGTGGGCCTCCTTTTATACTACCAAGGGGTCACCACAGTGGCAAAATGTACATACATTGAGGTGTAAAGTAGCTACAGGGTTACCATACCTAACCCCTGACGGACTAGGACGAACGCATTTAATGCACTGTGAGGTGTTCGTTTAGGTGTCCTTACTTTCTTGGGGATGGAAAAAGGGGCCATCCCATCAGCACCGCTTAAGCTCTCCTCCACTGGCGCGTCGCCACGCATCCAAAGAAGGATCCAGAATGTCGGGCTTGTTGCTGTGCTAGAGCGGTGGCACAGCAACAAAAACCTTGCCGGGCGCCGAAGCTTGCCGGGCGCCAAGCCTTGCCGGGCACCGATCCTTGCCGGACTCCGTAGGCCATCCCGGCAAGATCTTGCCGGGGAAACTAGCCTTCGGATTCCAACTCTCCTTATCTGCTGATCCTCAGATCTCTGACTTGAAGATTTCTTTGGTGGCCTGAGCCAACTTTGAACTGTTCCCCGACAAGCCTTGCCGCGAGTATGGCTACAACTGCCCATGCACAAGTACGGGGTACTAATGGCCCAATACTTAGTACACCGACACAGGTCCAGCAGCAATGGGCACTGATCTAACACCGCCGTTCCTAAGGCCGACAGGAGACAAGACGGGTACAGTGCCTCCCAGTCCACGGTGACGAAGACGTGGGCTATCCTTTCCCATGTTGCATGCCCGCGCTCATTAGACCATGTGTAACGTCTCCCATTGAGATATATCTCTTTTAGTTCTAGCTGGTTCAGCTTGGAGCGGAAACGGGACATCATTCTTCTATTGATCGCACTGTTGTTCTTATCCTCATGGTTGACGATTAGGTTAAAATCGCCAACCACCGCCCACGGCCCCGCATGCAGCTCTCTAATGTCCAACAACTCCTAGAGGAACTCCACTTTATGGGCATCCAAATGCGGCCCGTACACCCCCGTAACCCACCACTGCCCTGCCGAGCCCAAGGGCTTAACTAGCGCCGTCACCGTGTTGTCGGTGTAGTGCGGGTTGGAGAGTTGCACCGCCACCGAGTCCCATGCCAACAAGATACCGCCCCGTGTGCTGTTAGCCGGAAGGTAGTAAAACTTTTCAAATTTATTCCCCAATCATTGCGCTACAATATCCGCCGTCATACACTCTAATTTAGTTTCTTGGAGGCACACGACACTAGGATTAGCCGCGTTCACCACTTGGTATACCGCGTGCCGCCGCGCCGGCGCATTCAAACCGCACACATTCCACACCATCGTCTTGATCGGTTGTGTTGCCATGATGATGGGCCCACAGACCGCCAACCCAACAAGGTGCTCAGGAGGCACTCGCCACCTCCTGTGGCAGCTCCACCAACGGCAGTGCCGAGGCCTCCCATCCGAACAGAGCCAGAATAGCCGCAATGTGCTCATCTGAGAGCGGCGACTTGAAGAGCTGCACGTACATCTGCAGTGCGTCGTCCCCAATCATGTCCCCCTCATGTGCTAGGCAAAGCTTGCGGATTATGATTTGTTGCTGCTTGGTGGCCGAAGATGGCCGTCTTGTCTTAGAGATTCTCACACTCCTCCTGGGAGAGCCAACCGCCTAGTACTTCCTCCTTGGGCGTCGTGCATTGGAAGCCACCGCAATCATCGTGGGCGCCGGTAGCAACGGGTCTACTCCTCGTTGGATGCCTTCACAAAAAGCTGCTGCCACCTCACAAGGCGAGGGGGGGAGCTACTTTGGGGGCTAAGAATATGAGGATCAAAATGTAATATACATATGATTTATTATACTCCCTCCGTTCCTAAATATAAGTCTTTTTAGGAATTCCAATATGAATTACAGACGGAGCAAAATGAGTGAATTTACACTCTAAAATATGTCTATATACATCCCTATGTAGTCCATATTGAAATCTCTAAAAAGACTTATATTTAGGAACATATGGAGTATTTGATTATGTATAGTTGTAACAATATTTCTTAAATATAAGTAAAATAATTGAATCGGAAACATTTTTCATGCATGGTTGACCTTTTTGTGGTGGGTCTTTTCTCCTATATGATTGCGTTTTGACGTGAGTCTTATCTCATTCATTATTGTATGATGAGATGACATGCTTATGTTTAGTTAAATAAGTTTGTGGAGACGACTCTTAGGTATATAGCAATTGTTTCATTTCTTCGGAAGGAAGGTCGAGGCCCGGCCATGATGTCCACAACCATCATCATTCATGGAAGTCATGGCATAAAAACAAAATCGATGCTCCGAAGATGCTACTTTCAAAACCATTTTGGAGCACTGATTTTATGTTTTTTGCCACGACTTCCACGAATGTGACTTCATGCTGAAAATTTGTAAGCACTCAAAACATTCCTTAATGTTTGCCACAAAAAATCAGATTTTTTTTTAAAAAATTCAATATTTTTTTATTTTAATATTTATGCAAGAGCATTTGAGCTCGAGCTCAGAGTAAGACTTCCGCTAACAAATGGACTAGATAGCATATAAAACAACAACCGAATCATTTACCATGTGACACATGTGGTAAGCAATTCAAACTATTTATGAACAAACAAACAAAAAAACAACTGAATCATTTCAAGATATGAAATTTATAAACCTATGGCTAAGTCAACTTCTTCAGTAACCTTCAAGAAGGATAAAAGCCTTGACGCCCGCGTCGCCACGTCTGGGCGGAGACAACTAGTGTACGCATCCAAGGAGACAGGGTCCACGAGATCCGCTAAAATGGTCCAACCCCGGCGCTGCACCATCCCAAAAAGTGTGAGTCTCCTAGTGTGTTTGGAGCCCGGGATGATTTCGTGCCTCCCAAACACGCTTCCAGGCACCCCCGATCATCAACACCAGCTAGTCGGCCCCCCTCCCACAGGAGGGATGTACGGTCTATCTTCAAGCCTCGATTCCCAGAATAGGAACTCACAGAGTCGTTTGGTGTGACCATTGAAGGGCCTGCCCCTCTAAAGCGGCCCTTGTCGCGTGGGGTCATCATGACTGACATGTGATGGCTGGTGATGCCTCATTTATCGGACATGTTGTCTTTCGGGTCCTTTTGGCTTCTACCACTCTTAAGGACGATGTGACGGTTCCCGCTCATCCTCGGTGATGATCGGATTTGATGGAACAGTCTGAGGCATGGCATTACATCGCTACAGGACGGTGGTGATACGTCTCAAAACGTATCTACTTTTCAAACACTTTTGCTGTCATTTTGGCCTCTAAGTTGCATGATCTGAATAAAACTAAGTCGGACTGACACTATTTTGAGCAGAACTACCATGGTGTTATTTTGTGCAGAAATAAAAGTGCCTGAAATTGGACGGGAATTTTGGAGAATGATTTTAGAATATTAAGGATTTGTTGAACAAAGATGGACCACCGGGGGGCACCTAGCCCTCTCACGGCCAGGTGGCGCGTCCACCCCCTTGGCCGCGCCATGTGAAGGTGTGGGGCCCCTGGCCACCGCCTTACTATGATTACACTGCCATAAATTCATATATATATATATATATATATATATATATATATATATATATATATATATATATATATATATATATATATATACTAGAAGAAATCCATAAAAATCATCGACGCGTTTTGTGATACGAGCCGCCGCCACCTCCTGTACTTCCTCTAGATATCTGATCTGGAGTCTGTTTCTGGCTCTGGATGGGGGGGATTCATCATCGTTGTCATCGCCAACCCTTCTCCATCAACAATTCATGATGCTCATATCCATGTGTGAATAATTCTTCAGTAGGCACATGGAGGTAGATGGGAATTGAATTAGAATTCTTATGTAATCGATGTCAGATTTGTTAGGGCTTGATGCCTAGTATCCACTATGTTGTGAGATTGATATTGCTATGACTTTGCTATGCTTAATGCTTGTCACTAGGGTCCGAGTGCCATGATTTCAGATCTGAACCCTCTATATTTTTATGAATGCATTTGTGTTCTTGATGATATCTGCAAGTTGTTTGCACCTGTTATCGTTCTGAACCCTAGCCCCGGAAGTGACAATAATTGGGATATCGACGGGGATGACTTTACCATGAGGATTGCATGTATTCACCATATGTTAATGCTTTGTTCTGTTTCTCTATTAGAAGGAGCACCTTAATTACCCTTAATTTCCAATAGGATCCTACTGTCATGGGAGGATAGGACAAACATCTTGTGCGACTTCTTATCGCAAGCGCGTGCAAGTATTTATGAAATGCATGCCTACATTTGATTGATGAATTGGAGTTAGTTTGTTGTCGCTCTATGTTATGACTATTGCATATTGAACCTCATCCAAACAAAACCTACTACCTACTTCCATGTCTATGTTTTCTATTATTATTGCTCTCATTACAATTACTATTGTTGCATTCTGCTAGTACTCTGGGATACTGGTATTGTTACCGCTACTATCATTTTATCACTACTGCTATCAAACTACAGTGTTACTACTAAATTGTTGCAAGCAAGATATCTATCCAGGTGTGGTTGAACTGACAACTCAACTTCTAAGGCTTATAAATATTCTTTGGCTCCCCTTGTGTTGAATTAATAAATTTGGGTTGAAATACTTCCCTCGAAGACTGTCACGATCCCTGATAACCCACAAGTATAGGGGATCATTTGTAGCCTTTTTCGATAAGTAAGAGTGTCGAACCTAACAAGGAGCTAAAGTAGAATTAATATTCTCTTCAAACGAATTCCTGCTCGTCCTAGAGTAGGTAAATGATAAAACAAAGATATTTTTTGATGTGGAATGCTACCTAGCACAATCTAGAGCAAAAAGTATAATCATGGCATGAATATTAGGATACAAGTGATTCAAGGCAATAGACTATCATTTGACATAAAGACATCAATACTCAGGCATACTAACAAACAATCATGCCCTTCAAAATAAAGAATGCTATCTCTACAAAATCATATAGCTTAGCATGCTTAGTCTTCCTAGCATAAAGTATAAATCATGAGCACCCCAGTGCCAAACCAAGCAATTGTATCATACTTTTTCTCGCTTCAGCTTTTTCAATTTCACTCAATACATGAGCATGAGCCATGGACTTGGCACTTTGGATGGCAAAGAGAATGATGATTGGGGTTTATAAGGGAAGACAAAAGTGGAGAAAGTCTCACACCGATGCAGCTGATCGTTAGGCAATGGAGAGGCCTTACAATCGATGTCAATGTGAGGAGTAGGGATTGCCATGCAACGGACGCACTAGAGCTATAAGTGTATGAAAGATCACTACTGAAATAAGTGGGTGTGCATCCAACATACTTGCTCATGAAAACCTCGGGCATTTGAGGAAGCCCGTCATCAGAATTTGCAAGTCAAGTTCTATAATGTAGAAATTCCCACCAGTATATAAAAGTGACAACTCATGGAGACTCTCTATATGAAGAACATGGTGCTACTTTGAAGCACAAGTGTTGTAAAAGGATAGTAGCATGCCCCTTCTCTCTTTTTCTCTCAATTTTTTAAATTTTTTTGTGCGGGCTCTTTTTGGCCTCTTTTTTAGAACAGTCTCATGGACCTCATCCCCACTTTTTCGAGGACTCATAAGTCTCCAGCATTCTTTTCCTCACTGGGGCATGCTACTTGTGAGCTGCATTGGGATTTCCTCGAAGAGGAGAGGATGAAGCAGTACAGTAGAGATAAGTATTTCCCTCAGTTAAGAACCAAGGTTATCAATCCAGTAGGAGAACCACACTATTGGTGCAATGATAGGCCCCTTGTGTTTTGGAGTTTGTTGATATAAACAGTTTGGGACTTATGTGTTTGCTAGTGCACACAGAGTAATAGGTCCCTGATGTATCAAGGAGTTTGATGCAAACGACGAAGATAAACTTCCTGCGCAGCAGTGAAGGTTATCACCGAAGATAAAGCTATCAAGAGTGACCCCTAAAAATTGCTGAAGTTCAAGCAATTGGTTCGGTGCATGTTCGAAGCAAATGAATGCGCTCGAGGAAGACGAAGTGAAGACATATCATTTATTTCGTCGTTCTTCTTCTTTCATTGAGTCATAGGACCACCGTACTATTAAGAGGGGTATAGCGTTTGAAGCTTTGATTCTCTGATGCTAAACCCAAATCCTATGAAAGCTGTGAGAGAAATCTCTTTGTGCTCCAAGCAAATACTTGCCAGCAAGAGACTGTGATCTTCTTCGCTGCGAGAGATTTGCCTCGGACCGAGGAGTTAGCATTACTTGTTCCTCAAGTAATGTTACCGTTGCTCCAAAATCCGACCGTTGTGAACGTGTCGGTTGGCCATTGGCTGGACCTCATGTCCAAAATGGTCATTTCCCATCTGGGAAGGTTGCGGCTATAAATAGCCACCCCACGCCGGCTTTGTTCGGTGGTTGCTCCGTTTGATTCTGAGAAGATTGTTGAGCAACCCACTCTCCAAGCGATTTGAGTTTAAAATCCACCGAGAGAAAAACCCTAGAGCCGAAGAATTAGATAGTGGTTCAGCATCATTGGAATCTAAGTTTAGTATGCTCTGCCTATTACTCTTGAGAGCTGCAAACTCTCTAGACGGTTAGATGTCAATTTCTTCAGAGAGCAAGAGTGATTGTGGTTCTCGAAGAAGAAGTCTGTAAAGGTTCGAAGATCGCCTTCAAGTATCTACCACAAGTGATCGGCATCGGTTGACGAATCGATTGTCGAGGAGAATAGGGTGAAGAGAGTTTATCTTCCGTGTTAAGTCACAACCCCTCCAACCAGACGTAGTCCTTGTGCAGAAGGACGAACTGGTCGAACAAATTCCGTGTCACCATCGAGCACCTTCGGTTACCTCTGTCACTTATCTTTACTTTCGGTTCATTTCATTCATGTGATTTACTTCGATGCATGCCCTAGTTTCCCTTCAGCTCTCTGTAGTAGTTCTTCGTAGTCTATTTTTCATTTATTCCGCTGCTGGGTTCTGAGAGATTTAAGTTTTTCGAAGAAAATTTAAAACTCCCATTCACCCCCTCTGGTAGACATACTTCGTTCCTACAATTGGTATTAGAGCAAGGTACTCCTTGACTCTGCTCATTTTAGTCTAACGACTTTGGAGTTTAAGTATGTCTTCAGTGAACTACAAGTCGCATCTCAAGATTCCCATATTCGATGGGATGGACTATCCCTTCTGGAAGGAGAAGATGAAAATCCGTCTTCGAGCAATAGATGATGATATGTGGAACTTGGTGTATATCGGGTTCACAGTTGTTATTCCTCAAGTTCCTACCGATGAAGAAAGGAAGCTCATTCAACTGGATGCTCAAGCTAAAGATGAAATTGGTGGCCATCTCTCTCGTGCACAATTCCTTCGGTATCGCCAGTGTGAAACTACAAAGGAGCTATGGGACATCCTGGAGAAGATCAATGAAGGAGTTTCAACTCCGCAAGAAGCTCGAATTGATACTCTTCGAGCGAAGTTCAATCACTTCAAGCGCATTGGAAACGAGAGCTGTCAGCAAACCTTCGACCGCCTCAGTGACATAGCAAATGAACTTCAAGGACTCGGCGCCAAATATATCACTGACCATGAAGTTGTGAAGAAACTTCTTCGATCTCTTGACACCTCATTTGACATGCTTGTTCTGTTGATTTGAGAGCGTCCTGATTTCAAAAGCCTCAACTCTACTGATGTCATGGAAAGGCTGAACACTCACGAGGAACAAGAAGAAGAGAAAAGAGATCTGTATGGCTCAACTCAACACAAAAATCATGCTCTCAAGGCTGTGGCTGATTCCTCCTCAGATGGAAATGCCGAAGAAGATTCAGATGATCTAGAATGACTCAGTAAAGATCTCGCACTGACCACGAAATGATTCCAGCGTTCCACAAGAAAAGCCAGTTCCAGAAAAGAAGTTCAAGCAACTTTGGGGGTTCAAAATCCTCAAAACCTGTCGGAGAATACACCTGTTTCAAGTGCAAAAAGCCTGGACACTTCATTTCGGACTGCCCTCTCTGGGAAGCTGAAATCCGTGCTAGTGGGAGATATGATTCGAGCAACTATTGAAGCAAAGGCAAGAGCAAGAACTACGACTCCGATGATGAGAAGAAAACAAAGAAGTTCTTCAAGAAGAAGGATAGCTCCACCTCAAAATCTTCGTCAAGACCTTCCTCAAAGAATCCATCCAAGTCCGCCTCCAACCGTAAAAATACTTCTCGCAAGGCCAAGGCATACATTAGCAAGGAAATGGATTCTGAAGAAGAAGAATCATCAGGTTTCGGAGAAGAAGAAGAATCCGATGAAGATTCCGACTCCGGCATGGCGGGCATAGCATGTGCCTCCTCTGCTACAACAAATTTCTTCGGGAATCCCTCAAGCAACGACGAATCTCCTACATACTGCTTCATGGCCAAGGCTTCGAAAGAGAAGGTATCCTCGAAACATCATAAGGTTCACTCCAGTGATCAATATTCTTCTGATGAGGATGACCATGCTAAGTTGATCAAAAATGCAAATATTCAACAAAATTCTCTTGAGAAAATTGAGAAAACCCTTAGAAAATCTGAAGGGTTGTTGGTTGAGGAGATGGAGAAAAACCAGTCACTGACTGAAGAGTATTCTACTCTCAAGTCACGAATGGATGAACTCTCAACTCGTCATGATTTTCTCTCAGCAGACCATGAAAGATTGACCTATGATTACCTGAAAAGGAAACAGGAACTCGAGGCGCTGAGAGAAGCTCATGAGGATTTGATGAAAGAAAATTCTCTTCTCACCCAACAACTTAAAGAGAAACCTGATGTGTTTGAGCCACCATGTTTAAAATGCATTGAACGAACTAATGCTGAATCAAATGTTGAATCATCTGTGAAGGCTAACCCCTCTATCGAGGAAAATGGTTCTGTTTCTGATGAAAATGCTAGGTTAAAGGATCTTCTTCAGACTGGAATGTCCAAATCTCTCAAAGGGCATCAAACCCTATGTGATGTTTTGAAGAAGTCTATCCTTCACAAAAATCCCAGAAAGGAAGGTATTGGTTTCGAAAGGAAACTGAATGAAGATGGTTCTTACTGGGAACCACATCCATATCCTCAAACTGTGTGGGTTCCTGCAAAGAGCAAAATGCTCGATCCAACATTACTTTCGGGATACAACGCTCCTATTCCTGAATATCCTGATGATGATTCCCTGGACAACTATAAGTTGTTCAAGAATCAACATGGTGAAACTATTGCTCGCTATGTTGGTCCAAATAGCAGAAGTGGCCCCCTGTCGGTGTACTAAGTATTGGGCCTTTAGTACCCCATACTTGTGCACGGGCAGTTGTAGCCATGCCTGCGGCAAGGCTTGTCAGGGAAAACAATAGGGGATTAGTTCAAGGTTGTCAAAGGGACACTCAAACCAAGAATCAGAGGATTAGGAGATAATAAGAGCTGAAGACCAAAGATTAAGCCCCCGGCAAGATCTTGCCGGGATGGCTTGCGGAGCCCGGCAAGATTTGTGCCCGGCAAGATTTGTGTCCGGCAAGATTTGCGCCCGGCAAGGTTCTATCATCGTACCACCGCTTCAGCATAGCAACCAACCTGGCATTCTGGGCCCCTCTCTGAATGCATGGCAAGGCACCAATGGAGGAGAGCTTAAGCGGTGCTGATGGGATGGCCCCTTTTTCCATCCCCAAGAAAATGAGGACACCTCACGGTGCATTAAATGCATTTGTCCTAAACCGTCAGTGATTAGGTATGATAACCCTGTAGCTACTTTACACCTCAATGTATGTACATTTTGCCACTGTGGTGACCCCTTTGAACATATAAAAGGAGGCCCAAGGCAACTGCTACAGGGGGAGAGACTCTCGGCCCATTCTGCATGTGTAGCTGCTCTTTGAACGCACTGTTCATTACAAGCGCTCCTGGAGCCTGGGCACAAGAACATTCTTAATAAATCAAGGCAGGAGTAGGGTTTTACGCTGATTAGCGGCCCGAACCTGGGTAAAATCCCCTCGCGTCGATCGTTGGTTCTGCTCTTTGTGCTTACCTCTCTCCCTGCCGAATCGTAGAAGGGATCCACGCGGTCCCATAGGTGTCGTACGCCGACACCCCCCAAAGAAAGCCATTTGGGTGCCAAAGAAAACTGTTGATGCTTTGCCTATTTCTGCTCGTCTAACCATGCAGGCACAAATGATTCGACAGAATGAATATATGCATACAGGATATAGTCATTATGCTCATTCATCTGGAAAGAATTTCAATGCTTACTCTTTCAATTATACTCGCTGCTCATCGAGTAACAACTATGCTTACCAAAAGAAAACATATCCTGCTCGTTCATTTGTTTCGAAACCACCTGCAAAGATGTGGGTGGTTAAGAAAGCCTAATTCTTCTGCAGGACTATTTCTCCAAGTGCACTGAATGGATTATGGACAGTGGATGCACTAGTCATATGACCGGAGACAAGTCGTTGTTTGTCGACCCCAACTTAACTGCTTCTCGTCTAAAGTATATCACTTTTGGCGGCAACAACAAAGGAAAGGTAATTGGGATAGGTAAAATTGCTATTTCCAAGGACAAGTCTATTGATGATGTGTTGCTTGTTCAATCCCTTGGATTCAATCTTATGTCAGTTGGCAAGTTATGTGATTTAGGCATGCTTGTCTTATTCTCTATTTCCAAATGCATTGTCTTCATGGCCTCTGACCATTCCTTCATCTTTGAGGGAACTAGAAAGGGTGATCTTTATATTGTGGATTTCTCTAAGGGTCCCTCAGTCCAAACTTGTTTGCTTGCAAAAGCAACCGAAGGATGGCTATGCCACCGTAGACTTGGTCATGCAGGTATGAGAAATTTGCAGACCCTGGTGAAGAAAAATCATCTCCGTGGCATTCCTGATGTAAAATTTGACAAGAATGGTCTCTGTGCTGCTTATGAAGCTGGTAAGCTGGCTAAGAAGCATCATTCATCAAAGACAGTCATGACCACAACAAGACCACTGGAAATTATTCATATGGATTTATTCGGTCCTCAAAATTATGCAAGCTTCAGTGGCAGTCACTATGGTCTGGTTATTGTTGATGATTTCTCTCGATACACTTGGGTATTCTTTCTCAAAGACAAGACCTGTACTCAAGATATCTTCAAAAGCTTCGCCAAGAAGGCCCCGAATGAATATGATGTGCGAATCAAGCACGTCAGAAGTGACAATGGAACTGAGTTCAAAAATACTCATATTGCTGAATTCCTCGATGAGCATGGTATTACTCATGAGTTCTCTGCTGCATACACTCCCCAACAAAATGGAGTTGTGGAATGAAAGAAGAGAACTCTCATTGAAATGGCAAGAACTATGCTCAGTGAGTATAAAACTCCCATTCGCTTCTGGTCTGATGCTATTAACACTGCTTCTCATGTTATCAATCGTGTTTATCTTCACAAGTTCCTTAAGAAAACTTCATATGAGCTTATCATTGGCAAGAAACCAAATGTTTCTTATCTACGCATTTTTGGTGCACCTTGTTACATTCTTGATATGAATCATTCCTCCAAGTTTGCACCTAAAGCACATGAAGGTTTTCTTCTCGGTTATGGCTCAAACTTGCATACGTATCGAGTCTATAACTCTCACCACATGAAAGTTATGGAAATGGTAAATGTGAGGTTTGATGAATCTAACAGCTCCCAAAAGGTGCACCTGCCAAATGTGATAGATGAACCATTGATATCGGATGCTATTCTGCAAATGGCCATTGGGAGCATCAAGCCTATTGAAGGAAATGCACCTGAGTCATCTGATGATGATGCTCCTATGACTCGAAGCAGAACTTGTCAAGCCACTGCCGAAGCAAATGCTCCTCCGGATGGAAATGGGAATCAAGATCCAAATGCCGATCAAAATGGCAATCCTCAAGGAAATGATGACACAAATGCTGATGCTGATGATAATGACCATCACGAAGAAAATGCTCATCCTCGTGTGGCAAATCGAGTTGATCCCTCATTAATTATTGATGAAATTGAGAATCCAGGTTATCAACCCACAACTCATTCTCGCACTCGTGTGGAAGTTTCTCCTTTGTTTCATTGGCAGAACCTACCAAGTATGAAGAAGCCATGAATGATCCAGACTGGATGGACGCCATGCAAGAGGAGTTGGTGCAATTCGAATTAAATGATGTATGGGAACTGGTTGACAAGCCGAATCCTAAGAAGCACAATATCATTGGCACAAAATGGATTTTTCGCAATAAACAAGATGAAAATGGTATTGTGGTGAGAAACAAATCACGACTTGTTGCTCAAGGGTACACACAGGTAGAAGGTATTGATTTCGGTGAAACATATGCTCCTGTTGCACGCCTTGAGGCAATTCGCATTCTTCTCGCTTATGCAAATTACAATGATATCTTGCTATATCAAATGGATGTGAAAAGTGCTTTCCTCAATGGTGAAATTGATGACGAAGTGTATGTTAGACAACCACCTAGCTTTGAACACCCTGGGTATCCTAACAAAGTTTTCAGGTTGAAGAAAGCTTTATATGGGCTAAAGCAAGCCTCTCGAGCTTGGTATGACACCCTGAAGAAGTTTTTGCTCGACAAAGGGTTCAAACCAGGATCCACATACCCCACACTTTTCACTCATGCTGTTGACAATGATTTATTCATTTGTCAAATCTATGTGGATGATATTATCTTCGGCTGTACTAACAATGCTTGCAGCTTAGAATTCGGAAAAATGATGTCCGATAAATATCAAATGTCCATGATGGGTGAACTCAAATTCTTTCTCGGACTGCAAATACGTCAACAAGCAAATGGTATCTTCATTTCTCAGGAGAAATATCTAAAGGAGTGCATGAAGAAGTTCAAAATGCAAGATTCCAAAATGAAGGGCTATAAAACTCCAATGCCCACGAATGGTAAGCTAGATGCAGATGTGTATGGTAAGGATTATGATCAGAAAGCCTATCGTTCGATGATTGGATCTCTTCTTTACCTATGTGAATCTAGACATGACATTATGTTGAGTGTTTGCATGTGTGCCCGCTATAAAGCTACACCGAAAGAATCGCATCACCAAGCGGTCAAGCACATTCTGAGATATTTGGCTCACACCCCCACCTTAGGTTAATGGTATCCTAAGGGAGCACAGTCTGATCTTGTTGGGTATGCCTTGTGTGTACCAAACATCACAACATAACTGGGTGACTATAAAGGTGCTCTACAGGTATCTCCGAGGGTGTCTGTTGAGTTGGCATGGATCAAGACTGGGATTTGTCACTCCGTATGATGGAGAGGTATCTCTGGGCCCTCTCGGTAATACATCATCACAATGAGCTTGCAAGAAATGTGACTAATGGGTTAGCCACGAGATCTTGTATTACAGAACGAGTAAAGAGACTTGCCGGTAACGATATTGAACTAGGTATGGAGATACCGACGATCGAACTCGGGCAAGTAACATACTGATAGACAAAGGGAACTGTATACGGGATTAGTTGAATCCTTGACATCGAGGTTTGACCGATAAGATCTTCGTAGAATATGTAGGAACCAATATGGGCATCCAGGTACCGCTATTGGTTATTGACCGTAGAGGTGTCTCGGTCATGTCTGCATAGTTCTCAAACCCGCAGGGTCTACACACTTAATGTTTGGTGACGATATAAGTATAGTTGAGTCATTATGGTGGTTACCGAAGATTTTTTGGAGTCCCGGATGAGACCCCGAACATGACGAGGAACTCTGGAATGGTCTGGAGGTGAAGATTGATATATTGGACGAAGGGTATTGGAGTTCAAAATTATTCCGGGGGTACCGGGTGATGACCAGCATGACCGAAAGTGGTTTCGGGGGGCCCCGGCAAGTGTTGGGGGGCCTCATGGGCCAAGGGGAGGGGGTAAACCAGCCCACTAAGGGGTTGTGCGCCCCCCTCACCCCATCTCACATAACCAAGAGAGGTGGGGCGCCCCCTCTAGGGTTCCCTGCACCTGGCTTGGGGGCAAACAACCCTAGGTTTCCCTAGGGGGCACCCCCATCTGCCTTGTGGCCACCGCCCCCTTAGATGGGATCTAGGGCGCCCCTCCTCCCCCTTCCCCCTATATATAGAGAGGTAGAGAGAGGGCAGCCGCACCCTTGAGCACATCTATACGCCACGGCGCTGCCCCTCCTCTCCCTCGTAGCCTTCTTCCTCTCTGTAGTGCTTAGCGAAGCTCTGCTGAGATTCCGCCACCACCACCACCACCACGCCATCGTGCTGCTGGAGGACTGAAGCTACTACTTCACCATCGCTCGCTGGATCAAGGAGGTGAAGGCGTCATCAAGCCGTACGTGTGTTGAACGTGGAGGTGCCATTCGTTCGGCACTTGGATCGGAGTTCGCGGGACGGATCGTGATTGGATCACGAAGACGTTCGACTACATCAACTGCGTTTCTTAACGCTTCCGCTTAGTGATCTACAAGGGTATGTAGATCCAATCTCTCCTCTCGTAGATGGTCATCTCCTAGATTGGATCTTGGTGAGCGTAGGATTTTTTTTGTTTCCCATGCAACGTTCCCCAACAGTGGTATCATGAGCTAGGTCTATGCGTAGATGACATCACGAGTAGAACACAAATGAGTTTGTGGGCGTTGATATTCAGATTTCTTCCTTCCTTGGTCTTTTCTTGATTCGGTGGTATTGTGGGATGAAGCGACCCGAACCAACTTTACATGTCCACGTACATGAGATCGGTTTCATCGACAGACATGTGACTTTGTTGCATAAAGATGGCTGGCGGGTGTCTGTCTCTCCCACCTTAGTTGAATCGGATTCGACAAAGGCGGTCCTTGTAGAAGGTTAAATAGCAACTTGCATATCACCGTTGTGGCTTTGCGTAGGTAAGAATCGTTCTTGCTAGATACCCATAACAGCCACGTAAAACACGCAACAACAATTAGAGGACGTCTAACTTGTTTTTGCAGGGTATGTTGTGATATGGTATGGCCAAAGACATGATGAAATATATTTGATGTATGAGATGATCATGTTTGTAATAGTTTATATCAACTTGCATGTCGATGCATACGGCAACCGGCAGGAGCCATAGGGTTGTCTTTAGTTATTGTATGACCTGCGTGTCAATCATTAAATGCTATGTAATGCTTTACTTTATCGCTAAGCGGTAGCAATAGTAGTAGAAGTATGGTTGGCGTGACAACCCCGATGGTGACACGATGATGGAGATCATGGTGTCGTGTTGGTGACGATGGAGATCAAAAGCACAGGTTGATGGCCATATCATGTCACTTATGATTTGCATGTGATGTTAATCCTTTTATGCATCTTATTTTGCTTAGGACAACGGTAGCATTATAAGGTGATCCCTCACTAAAATTTCAAGATAAAATTGTGTTCTCCCCAAGTGTGCACCGTTGCGAAAGTTCATCGTTTCGAAGCACCACATGATGATCGGGTGTGATAGACTCTATGTTCGCATACAACGGGTGCAAGCCAGTTTTGCACATGCGGAACACTTGGGTTAAACTCAACGAGCCTAGCATGTATAGACATGGCCTCAGAACACAAGAGACCGAAAGGTCGAACATGAGTCATATAGTAGATATGATCAACATGGAGATGTTCACCATTGAAACCACCTCATCTCACGTGATGATCGGACTTGGGTTGGTGAATTTGGATCATGCTACACTCGGACGACCGGAGGGATGTCGATTTGAGTGGGAGTTCTTAAGTAATATGATTAATTGAACTCATTATCGTGAACAATAGTCTAAAGTTGCCTTTGCAAATTTATGTTGTAGATCAATGGCTCGCGCAGTAGCTCCCCAGAATTTCAATGCATTCCTAGAGAAAGTTAAGCTAAAAGATGATGGAAGTAACTTTGCGGACTGGGCCCGTAATATGAGGATTATCCTCATGGCTGCCCAAAAGGCTTATGTCCTTGATGCACCGTTTGGTGTGCCACCCCCTCTAGTGATTGTGGACGTTGTGAACACCTGGCAGTCGCGTGTTGATGACTACTCAATAGTTCAGTGTGCCATGCTGTATAGCTTAGAGCCGGGACTTCAAAGGCGTTTTGAACATCATGGAGCATATGAGATGTTCCAGGAGTTGAATTTTATCTTTGAGAAGAATGCCCAGATCGAGAGGTATGAGACCTCTGATAAGTTCTATGCCTGCAAGATGGAAGAGAATGGGTCTGTCAGTGAGCACATACTCAGAATGTCTGGGTACTACAACCGTCTGGCTGAGTTGGGAGTTAAGCTCTCGCCAGAGGCTGTCACTGACAGAGTTCTTCAATCGCTACCACCTAGCTACAAGAGCTTTATGTTAAACTATAACATGCAAGGGATGAACAAGTCAGTCTCCGAGCTGTTCGCGATGTTGAAAGTCGCTGAGTCAGACATCTAGAAGGAGCATCAAGTGTTGATGGTGAATGAAACCACTAGTTTCAAGAAAGGCAAGGGAAAGAAGGGAAACTTCAAGAAAGGTGGAAAAGCAGTTGCTCCTCCTGTGAAGAAACCCATGGCTGGACCCAAGCCGGAGACTGACTGCTTCTATTGCAAGGGAACTGGCCACTGGAAGCGGAACTGCCCCAAGTATCTGGCCGACAAGAAGGGGACCAACATCAACAAAGGTATATATGATATACATGTTATTGATGTGTACCTTACGAACTCTCGTTGTAGTGCATGGGTAGGTATTTGATACCGGTTCGGTTGCTCACATTTGCAACTCAAAGTAGGAACTACGGAATAGATGGAGGCTGGCGAAGGACGAAGTGATGATGCCCGTGGGAAATGGTTCCAAGGTTGATGTGATCGCCACCGGCACGCTTGCTCTTCGATTGCCATCGGGATTAGTGATGAACCTGAATAATTGTTATTTAGTGCTTGCATTGAGCATGAACATTATATCTGGATCTTGTTTAATGCGAGACAGTTACTCATTTAAATCAGAGAATAATGGTTGTTCTATTTATATGGGTAATATCTTTTATGGTCATGCACCCATTGTGAGGGGTTTATTCTTATTGAATCTCGATAGTGATGATACACAAGTTCATAACATTGATGCCAAAAGATGTAGAATTGATAATGATGGTACCACTTTCTTGTGGCACTGCCGCTTAGGTCATATTGGTGTTAAGCGCATGAAGAAACTCCATGCTGATGGGCTTTTTGAGTCACTTGATTTTGAATCACTTAACACATGCGAACCATGCCTCATGGGCAAGATGACTAAGACCCCGTTTTCTGGAACAATGGAACGGGCAAGTGACTTGTTGGAAATCATACATACTGATGTGTGTGGTCCGATGAGCATTGACGCACGTGGTGGATATCGTTACTTTCTCACCTTCACTGATGATTTGAGTAGATATGGGTATATTTACTTAATGAAGCACAAGTCTGAGACGTTTGAAAAGTTCAAGCAATTTCAGAGTGAAGTTGAGAATCATCGTAACAAGAAGATCAAATTCCTACGATCTGATCGAGGAGGAGAGTATCCGAGTTATGAGTTTGGCAATCACTTAAGACAATGTGGAATTGTTTCACAGTTGACGCCACCTGGAACACCATAGCGTAATGGTGTGTCCGAACACCGTAATCGTACCTTATTAGATATGGTGCATTCTATGATGTCTCTTGCCGATCTGCCACTATCGTTTTGGGGTTATGCATTAGAGACAGCTGCATTCACTTTAAATAGGGCACCATCTAAGTCCATGGAGACGACGCCGTATGAACTGTGGTTTGGCAAGAAACCTAAGTTGTCGTTTCTTAAGGTTTGGGGCTGCGATGCTTATGTCAAAAGGCTTCAGCCGGAAAAGCTCGAACCCAAAGCGGACAAATGCGTCTTCATAGGATACCCAAAAGAGACGGTTGGGTATACCTTCTATCTCAGATCCGAAGGCAAAGTGTTTGTCGCTAAGAACGGGTCCTTTCTCGAGAAAGAGTTTCTCTCGAAAGAATTGAGTGGGAGGAAGATATAACTTGATGAGGTTGTTGAACCTTTACTTCAACCAGAGAGTAGCGCAGCGCAGAAAGATGTTTCTGTGGCACCTACGTCAGTTGAAGAGGAAGCTAATGATGATGATCATGAAGCTTCGGATCAAGTTACTATCGAACCTCGTAGGTCGACAAGGGTACATACAGCTCCTGAGTGGTACGATAACCCAGTCTTAGAGGTCATGTTGTTGGACAACGGTGAACCTACGAGCTATGGAGAAGCGATGGTGGGCCTGGATTCTGACAAATGGTTAGAGGCCATGAAATCCGAGATGGGATCCATGTATGAAAACAAAGTATGGACTTTGGAAGTATTACCTGAAGGGCGAAAGGCCATTCAGAATAAATGGATCTTCAAGAAGAAGACGGACGCGGACGATAATGTCACCGTCTATAAAGCTCGACTTGTGGCAAATGGGTTTTCACAAGTTCAAGGAGTTGACTACAATGAGACTTTCTTACCCGTAGTGATGCTTAAGTCCGTCAGAATCATGTTAGCAATAGCTACATTTTTCGATTATGAAATCTGGCAGATGGATGTCAAAACAACGTTCCTTAACGGTTTCCTTAAGGAAGAGTTGTATATGATGCAACCGGAAGGTTTTGTCGATCCAGAGAATGCTGACAAAGTGTGCAAACTCCAGCGATCCATTTATGGACTGGTGCAAGCATCTCGGAGTTGGAATCTTCTCTTTGATTAGGTGATCAAAGCGTTTGGGTTTATACAAGTTTTTGGAGAATCTTGTATTTTCAAGAAAGTGAGTGGGAGCTCTATAGCATTTCTAATATTATATGTGGATGACATATTGCTGATTGGAAACAATATAGATCCTTTGGAAAACATGAAGGGATATTTGAACAAGAGTTTTTCAATGAAGGACCTAGGAGAAGCTGCTTTCATATTAGGCATCAAGATCTATAGAGATAGATCGAGACGCTTGATAGGACTTTCACAAAGCACATACCTTGATAAGATTTTGAAAAAGTTCAGAATGGATCAGTCCAAGAAGGGGTTCTTGCCTATTTTACAAGGTGTGAAGTTGAGTCAGACTCAATGCCCAGCGACTACAGAGGATAGAGAAAAGATGAGTGTCATCCCCTATGTTTCTGTCATAGGCTCTATCATGTATGCGGTGCTGTGCACAAGACTGGATGTCAGCCTTGCCATAAGTATGGCCGGAAGGTTTCAAAGTAATCCAAGAATGGATCACTGGACAGCGGTGAAGAATATCCTTAAGTACCTGAAAAGGACTAAGGAAATATTTCTCGTTTATGGAGGTGATCAAGAGCTCGTCGTAAAGGCTTACGTCGATGCAAGCTTTGACACTGATCTGGATGACTCTAAGTCTCAAACTGGATACGTATATATTCTAAATGGGGGAGCAGTAAGATGGTGCAGTTCCAAGCAAAGCGTGGTAGCTGATTCTACATGCGAAGCGGAGTACATAGCTGCCTCGGAGGCAGCAAAGGAAGGTGTCTGGATGAAGCAGTTCATGACAGATCTTGGAGTTGTGCCTAGTGCACTGGACCCAATGAATCTGCTCTGTGACAACACTGGTTCCATTGCTCTGGCCAAAGAACCAAGGTTTCACAAGAGGACCAGACACATAAAGCGACGCTTCAATTCCATCCGCGACTGGGTCAAGGAGGAGGACATAAAAATTTGCAAAGTACATACGGATCTGAATGTTGCAGATCCGTTGACTAAACCTCTTCCACGGGCAAAACATGATCAACACTAGAAGTCTATGGGTGTTAGATTCATTACCATGTAATACTAGATTATTGACTCTAGTGCAAGTGGGAGACTATTGGAAATGTGCCCTAGAGGCAATAAGAAAGTGGTTATTATTATTATTATATTTCCTTGTTCATGATAATCGTTTATTATCCATGCTATAATTGTATTGATCGGAAACTCAAATGCATGTGTGGATACATAGACAACAACATGTCCCTAGTAAGCCTCTACTTGACTAGCTCATTGATCAAAGATGGCTATGGTTTCCTAGTCATAGACATGAGTTGTCATTTGATAACGAGATCACATCATTAGGAGAATGATGTGATGGACAAGACCCAAACTATGAATGTAGCATATGATCGTGTCAAGTTTATTGCTATCGTTTTTTGCATGTCAAGTATATGTTCCTATGACCATGAGATCATGCAACTCACTGACACCGGAGGAATGCCTTGTGTGTACCAAACGTCGCAACGTAACTGGGTGACTATAAAGGTGCTCTACAGGTATCTCCGAGGGTGTCTGTTGAGTTGGCATGGATCGAGACTGGGATTTGTCACTCCGTATGACGGAGAGGTATCTCTGGGCCCTCTCGGTAATACAGCATCACAATGAGCTTGCAAGCAATGTGACTAATGGGTTAGCCACGAGATCTTGTATTACGGAACGAGTAAAGAGACTTGCCGGTAACGAGATTGAACTAGAAATGGAGATACCGACGATCGAATCTCGGGCAAGTAACATACCGATAGACAAAGGGAACTGCATATGGGATTAGCTGAATCCTTGACATCGAGGTTCGACTGATAAGATCTTCGTAGAATATGTAGGAACCAATATGGGCATCTATGTACCGCTATTGGTTATTGACCATAGAGGTGTCTCGGTCATGTCTGCATAGTTCTCCAACCCGCAGGGTCTACACACTTAACATTTGGTGATGATATAAGTATAGTTGAGTCATTATGGTGGTTACCGAAGGTTGTTTGGAGTCCCGGATGAGACCCCGGATGTGACGAGGAACTCCGAAATGGTCCGGAGGTGAAGATTGATATATTGGATGAAGGGTATTGGAGTCCAGAATTGTTCCGAGGGTACCGAGTGATGACCAGCATGACCGAAAGGGGTTTCAGGGGGCCCCGACAAGTGTTGGGGGGCCTCATGGGCCAAGGGGAGGGGGCAAACCAGCCCACTAAGGGGCTGTGTGCCCCCCTCACCCTATCTCACGTAACTTGGAGAGGTGAGGCACCCCCTCTAGGGTTCCCTGCACCTGGCTTGGGGGGCAACCCACCCTAGGGTTTCCCAAGGGGGCGCCCCCATCTGCCTTGTGGCCGCCGCCCCCTTAGATGGGATCTAGGGCGCCCCCTCCTCCCCCTTCCCCCTATATATAGAGAGGTAGAGAGAGGGCAGCCGCACCCTTGAGCACATCTATACGCCATGGTGCTGCCCCTCCTCTCCCTCGTAGCCTTCTTCCTCTCTATAGCGCTTAGCGAAGCTCTGCTGAGATTCCGCCACCACCACCGCCACCACGCCGTCGTGCTGCCGGAGGACTCGAGCTACTACTTCACCATCGCTTTCTGGATCGAGGAGGTGAAGGCATCATCAAGCCGTACATATGTTCAACACGGAGGTGCCGTCCGTTCGGCACTTGGATCGGAGTTCGCGGGACGGATCGTGATTGGATCGCGAAGACGTTCGACTACATCAATCGCATTTCTTAACGCTTCCGCTTAGCGATATACAAGGGTATGTAGATCCAATCTCTCCTCTTGTAGATGGTCATCTCCTAGATTGGATCTTGGTGAGCGTAGGATTTTTTTGTTTCCCATGCAATGTTCCCCAACACCTCGATAGATCATTGGTCTGTTGGTCATCAGGGAAGCAGAATTGTGTATCTCTCTCTATGGCTGAAGCCGAATATATTGCTGTTGGCGCTTGTTGCACTTAGTTACTGTGGATGAAGCAGACATTGAAAGATTATGGCATCAAGGTCAAGCACATTCCTCTATATTGTGATAATGAGAGTGCCATAAAAATTGCACACAATCCTGTGCAACATTCTCGCATGAAGCACATTGCCATTAGACATCATTTTATTCGCAATCATGTGGCTCGAGAGGATATTGTCATCAATCACGTCAACATCGAAGACAATCTCGCTGATATTTTCACCAAGCCTCTCGACGAGAAAAGATTCTGTGCATTACGGTGTGAGCTAAATATCCTGGACTTTGCAAACATGCAGTAAGTTGGACTCGACACCCGTGCTAACACTTTCACATCATTGAAGGAATGGGTGCATAACACTCGAAGAGTTTGAAATTTTCGACAAAGTGAAATTTTCTTTCTTAGAGTGAATACATTAATGAAGAACTAGACTAATCGGGTGCCACGATAATTGTGCGACGCTCGGGGTCATACAGTTCTTATTGCATTTCTCTCATAGCTATTTGCTTGTGTGCTTGTGTTTTCTTCTGAGTGAAATGCCTAGGACCCTATTTTCCCTCTAATCTATCTCTTCCAATCTATGTTGTTCCGTTGCAAATGCTCAATTTTATCTGGAACGAAACTCATCTGGTGTCCTTGACCATGATTAGGATTCGGTCCGAACATTAATCTGCTTTGGCGAAAGCCGTCCAAAATTTGGGGTTTCCCGCCCAAGTCAGGACCACGATCTTTGATGGTTGCCATGTGCCACACATCAACTGCCAATTCATCCTATCCGTTGAATTGCAATCATCTCTGCCTAGAGACCATCCGATCAAAAAACCTCGGCATGCGGTTATTTTTCTTTCGCCTATATAAACCGCGCCGCTCCCTTCTTCCTCCTTTACCTTCTTTCTCCTCACTCTCTCTCTCCACCGGAACCCTTGCCGCAGTACTCCACCTTGAGCTCGATGCCGATGACCCCTTCGCCGCTTAGCTGCTGGAAAGAGGTCACCGGAGTCATTCCATGCCGCCGCGGGACATCTTCTTCCTCGCGCCGTCGTAGTTGCTGCACGTCACCGAGCTAGGGTACTTGTAGTTTGTACTCGGACTTCCATCCTTCATGTTTCGAGTTCATCCGCGGTTAATTTTCTCCAATTTTACCGCATATCTTAGATCTAGGTTTTTACCTCTCTAGTGCGGATGTGGTTTGTAGTTATTCCTCGCATCCGAATCCATCAGATCTAGGGTTTGTGTTATGCTTTGTTCGAATGAAATGCCTAGCTCGCGATCTAGTATTCTTCTTCAGACCTACTAGCTCGATCTATATGTTTCATTCTTTCGAAACATCTCTCAAAGTCTGTATTTAGTTCTTCCTCGAAATGTTTTTGTTCGATGAAACTTTCACCGTGAGCATTTGTGACCCTGTCCCCATTTTCCCTCGTACCTATTCTCTTCACAGGTGAATGCAGTCTGTTGCAGATTCTGCTAAGCCACACAGTATAGCTGATGACGAAGAGGCATTCATGGGCACAATGGATGAATCAAAAGCACCAAATGCAAAGGGCCCAACGGTAGGCCCGTCAACCAGCAAGAGAAAAAGATCCGAACCAAATGCAGATGAACAAGAGGCAGATGCTCCGAAGAAGAGGCGAGGTGGCAGGCAACCTCTCAAAAATACAGCTGAGCTTGTCTCTCATGATGAGTATAACATAGTTCTAGGAGAAGATTCAACTCAGAGAAAAGGACATGTGCAAAAGATTCAGCATCACTGGGTAAGGAAGTGGTTTAACTACAAGATGGTTCAGCCTCGGTGTGCCAAGAACTTTGCTTTCCATCCTCCATGGGGTAACTGTCGCGAAATTGGGCTCATACGGGCAGGTGAACCCCAACAAAGGCCTCCACCACCTCCTGATAACCCACAAGTATAGGGGATCGTTTGTAGCCTTCTTCGATAAATAAGAGTGTCAAACCCAACGAGGAGCTAAAGGCAGAACAAATATTCCCTCAAGTTCTATCGATCACCGATACAACTCTACGCACACTTGATGTTTGCTTTACCTAAAACAAGTATGAAACTATTTTGCAAGAATAAAACTATGGGTACTTTTTGAGAATAAAACTACGAATAAATTGAAAGGTAATAGAAGTAGATAGCTTTTGTCAACAAGAAAGTCATTTGTCCCTAGGCAATCGATAACAAGTACCGGTAATCATTCTTGTAATTTTATATGAGGGAGAGGCATGAGCTAACATACTTTCTTTACTTGGATCATATGCACTTATGATTGGACCCCTAGCAAGCATCCGCAACTACTAAAGATCATTAAGGTCGTGAAACCCAACCATAGCATTAAGTATCAAGTCCTCTTTACTACCATACGCCATAACCAACTTATCCGCGTTTAGTCTGCTGTCACCCCCGCAACACTGACAATAAGCAAACCATGAACATATTGCAACACCCTACAGCGGGGCCCCTCTGTTTGCATGACACGGAGGGCACCATAGGACGGCACCATAAATAAAATATACAATCATACCAACCAAGATCACGATTAACCCAAAGGACAAAACGGATCTACTCAAACATCATAGGATAGCCAAATATCATTGGGAAATGATATATGGAGTTGAGCACCATGTTTAAATAGAGATTACAGCGGGGAGAAGGGAGGTTACACCGCTGCATAGAGGGGGAGAGAGTTGGTGTTGACGGTAGCAAGATTGTTGATGTAGATCGCTGTCACGATCCTTGCCCCAGCGGCTCTCCGGCGCCACCGGGAGAGAGGGGGAGAGAGCCCCCCTCTTTCTTATTCTTCCTTGGCCTCCCCCCTAGATGGAAGGAGAGTTCCCCCTCTGGTCCATGGCCTCCATGGTGGCAGAGGGGCGGGAGCCCCTCCGAGATTGGATCTCCCTCTCTGTTCTCTTCTGTTTCGCGTTCCCCAGATCTAGCCCTTCACCGTTTCTTAAATTCCCGGAGATCCGTAACTCCGATTGCGCTGAAATTTTTACATGATTTTTTCCATAAATTATCTTTCTTGTGCCAGAAGAAGGGCTCCAACCGACGTTCGAGGAGGGCACAAGATACCTGGGCGTGCCATGGGGTGCCCGGCGCGCCCTGTTGGGTTGTGGTCACTGTGGGCCCCCGTTTGCGTTGATTCCACCTCCCAAAAATCATAAATATTCCAAAATAATTCTCCGTAAATTTTTATCGTGTTTGGACTTCGTTTGATATGGATTTTCTGTGAAACAAAAAGCAAGCAACAAACAGGAACTGGCACTGGGCACTGAATCAATAGGTTAGTCCAATAAATCATATAAAAAGTTGCCAAAAATATGTGAAAGTTGTATAATATTGGCATGAAACAATCAAAAATTATAGATACGACAGAGACGTACCAGCATCCCCAAGCTTAATTCCTGCTCATCCTCGAGTAGGTAAATGATAAAAAATAATTTTTGATATGGAATGCTACCTAGCATAAACTTGATCATATATCTAATCATGGCATGAATATTAAGACATAAGTGATTCAAAGCAATAGTCTATAATTTGACATAAAGACATCAATACTCAGGCATCCCAACAAACAATCATGTCTTTCAAAATATCGACGCTAAAGAAAGCTATCCATACAAAATCATATAATCTTGTCATGCTTTGTGTTCTTAACACAAAGTATTTATCATGCACAACGCCAATGACAAGCCGAGCAATTGGTTCATACTTTTTAACAGGCCAAGGAAGAAGAAAACCGTCATCTCATGAAATCAGACATCGAGAAGAAGAAGGCAGAAGGAAAAGCAGAACGCCGAACGAAAAATAAACATGATCCAAAATCAGCTGCTTTGAAGAAAAAGAGTGCACCGAGGAAAAGGCCTGCTAAGCCAGTTGAACAAGTGATTCTTCTTATCAAGATGATCCTCCGATCACCCAAGAAGAAATTGAAGCTACTCTCTCCGAACAAGTGAATGTCACCACATCCACTATTCTGCCTGACCTTCGTGCAAGTGCAGTACCCATTGCACCTCCAAAGAAGAACCCATTGAAGAGAAAGACCCCTGCAACCACTGTCACAATGGTTGACAAAGTGAACACAGAACCTCATGCTGATGCAATAAACTTGCAAGATTTGGTGGTTGAAGCCCCTGTTGGCTCAGCTAAGCCAGGAGAACAGCTGCCGAAGCAAAAGATGAAGTAGATCAAAGGCCCTGCTGCCAAGCAAAAAGTCCCAAGCACTGATGTTGTGAAAGAAAAGGCTGCACAATTTGCTCCGGAACTGACTCAACCTTTGGCTTCTATGCCTCCATCCGAGAAAAATGTGGCACAGACTGCTCCCTCTGCTCAGGCTGCTGCACAGACTCAAGATATCTCTGCTGCCCCACATTCTTTCGATCATACGTTCATTATGGAGCAGCTGGACACACTACAAAAAAAGACACATCCGTGATATTTTGGGCCGAAAGATTTTTTTTTCTGTCATGCTTATGACACTTCTATGACGATAATTGTGACAAAACCTGGTATCATCATAGATGTGGTGGGCTCCTACTTCTATGACAAAAAATCATGATAGAAAATGGGCTTTTCATCCTGGGCGGGCCGGAGATGCAGCTGCATTACATTCTTTGGGCCGTCCATGATGGAAAAAATCATGGTAGAAGCGAGGGCGAGGAAAATATCGGGGAGTTCCCGGTTACGGTGGGTGGTCGGGGCCAAGCGATGCACTGTGGTTTGCGTGTTTCTCTTGTGTACGCACATGTGTGCGAGGCGTTGGGCTCTAACTGAACCCGAGCGATCGCACTGCTAGCTATGTTACTGAACCCGAGCGATCGATCTCTTGGCTGTAACTGAACCCGAGTGATTCATTCGCTGCTGACTAAACCCGAGCGATTCCTTCGCTGTTGTTGCTAACTGAACCGAGCAATCGATCACTGCTGCTGCTTACTGAAGCCGATCGAGCCCCCGTGCGAGACATAGCTAGCCAGTGTTGGTTGCCTCTCGATGGACAATGACCGTTACTACCGTGCGTGTGGTACGTAGAACGAGTTGAGATGTGGTGAGTCGAGCCAGTTGGTTGGCTGTGGATGAACAGTTCCCGGTGGGGGTTGGATGAATAGGACCTTGTGGTAGTAGGCCGTTGCCGCTGGATGAACAGGACCCTGAGGAGGAGGCCGCACCCCAGCCGGTTGGGGGTGGATGAACAGGACCCCGTGGAGGCTCTATGAACAGTAGCCGGTGGAGGCTGGATGAACAGTAGCCCGTGGATGAACAGTATCTGGTGGAGGCTGGAGGAGGTCGACGGTGGATGAATAATAGCCCGTGGAGGCTGGAGCGAGGCAGTAGATGGTGGATGAACAGGACCCCGTTTCAACCATAGGCACTCCAACAGAAGTCCGTTTCCTCCGTTTTGCGGTACGCCACACCCCTCCCGATAAACACACTACAAAAAAAATACACTTCCATGATGATACGTGTTTGTCACAGTAGGTCACATTTTCTGTCATGCATGTACATCCATGATGATTTTATGACAGAATCAAGATAGTCATACCTGTGTTGTCGTAGAAGTGTTCCATGACATTACCAAAATTATCATCACGGAAGTGTCCATTTCCATGACGATAAATCGCGTGTCATGAAAGTGTTTTCGTCAAGGGTAACCGACATGTGGCATCCACCGTAACGGGTCGCCGTTAAGCTATCGGGTTTCGGTCTGGATCCGATAACCCATTAACAGCCCTGACCAGTGGGGATTTTCCATGTGTAAAATTCTCATTCGCCGGAGTATCCACGTGTCAGCTCAGTGCTGGGACAGATGTCATCCAGCGAATGGACGGGACGCGCCTATGATACATCGACACGTGGCATGGCCCAACAGTGGCCCATTCAGGTCAAAAGGCCGGCCCGTTTGACTTAGTCAAAAGGTAGCGGGCCCACCCACCGAAGGCCTATCAACGGCCTGTTCGCATATAGCCCATTTATAGCCCGCAAACTCACGGCCCGTTATAGCCTATCCGAATTAGTCCCAGTAGCGCCATATGGGCCGTCCAATATGATTCCAGCTCGTTGTAACTTTCGGCCCATTTATGGCCCATGACGTCTTTCAGCCCATATGTGGCCCTTTCTAAATCTTGGCCCATAAAAGGCCCGTGGTGAAACTGGCCCATAATGAACAGTATATAACTTTATACCCATTAACGACCCATTATTCCATTGGGCCGTTTCAGCCCGTGTTATCTTTCGGCCTTCTAAGGGCCCATTTATTATTGGGCTCATTTCCGGTATTCGATTACTTACGGTCCTTTACTGGCCTGTTCCGCTTGTGGGCTAAATTCAGCCCGTGGTTAAAGTCGGCCCGTCTGTGGCCCTTTAATCCGTTGGGCCGTTTTCATGGCGTTATCAAATATGGCCCATTAATGACCCATTATGCTTGCCGTTGGAATTAAGCCCGTTGTACACATGGGCCGTTAACGGCCTGTAAACAGACGATTCCCATTATAGCCCGTTTACGGCCCATATTGCGGTCCGTTAATAGTCCACGAAAGTACGGCCCATGTTTGGCCAATCGATCATACAACCCGTAGAAGTCCCATTGAATCTACGGTCCGTAGAAGGCCCATGGATCATACGGACCTTAGGAGGCCCACTACAGCAGGCATCCGGACCATGGTTACAACGGTCAGTATGTTGCCCATGTTTACTGTGGCCTAGTTCTAAATAAAAAGGTTACCGCGGAAAAAGAACTGCAGCGACTACCAGCAAAAAAATAAACAAGACAATAAGGAAATAAATAAGCAAGCAACTTACGCTAGGCTATTACGGCTATTACAAATATTACATCCACTGGGCATCAAAGTTCACCACCAGTGCAAATATAGTGAACAAAGCATCATATTACATACACTGGGCGTCTAAATTGGCCACCAGTGAAAAAAAACGCGGCAGCAAAATAAGTCCAGAACTGAAACCACTTCAGAAGAGCTCAAGAAACGATATCCTAGATACCCACCATGCTGGCAAGAAGCTTAGCAAGCTTATTAGTTTTCTCTTGTTTGGCGCTAAAATCGTCCAGCGCTTGCTGTTGCACCAGAAAGTATGCATCTAAATTATGCAGGGATCCTCAGTCCTTCGGCTTCTTGCCACAGCATAGCTGACTGATGCCTTTCAGCTTGTAGCTGAGACTGAAGAAGCCGAAGTGATTCAGGCAGCGAGTTCAAAGAGCTTGTGCCAGCGGTAGTGGCCAGTAACTCGAACACTACATCAACGCAGGACTTTGGGGTTGTCTCACTGTCTACAAGATAGTTTTTATCACCTTTCTTGGAGACCAACAGGGTTGTCTCACTATCTTGAACCTTATCTGCATTACTTTCTCTAACATTGCATAATGGGGTGCTCTTCTCCAATATTCTGTTCGCATTCTACAAGAGAAACAAGCAGACACATCACAGGCTTAGCATGTAGTATATGAAACTCATTTTGATAAACCGGTTCAGTAGTAAGGTGGACAGGATAACAACATGAAACAAACATATATCTATGTACTATGGTCACTGTATTGTCCATATCATTCTAGTTTATGTTGCCAAATCAAGATAGAGACACAGTTCAAATCATATATTTTTAAGACACAGCAGCATAGACAGAATATAAGTGTGGGAAACTACACAGCACTGGCAACACTTGTAATGTGCATGACATGAGAACACAACTGTTTATACAACTGAAACTAAAATCAACATAGAGCAAGAAGTTAGAACAGCAATCCAGTTAAAGAAATAGGTTTAAAACATACCTGTTGCGCCATTGGAGTTTCAATTGGATCCTTCAAATTCGAAATTAGTTGGTATGAGTAAATACAATGATGCAAGAGAAAAGGAGTATAGACCATAGCTACGGAATCTGACCTGAGAACAGTTGCTCTTCTGCTTTAAATGTGGAGTTTGGGTTTGCTGTGGTGGTCTTCGTGCTTTGGGCACTGCAGTTGCTTTACAAACTGCTCATGTGGGGGTACTCTGTGGTGGACATGGTGCTGTGTCAACTAGAAGTGAGTTACTATCCGCTGGGGTTGGGGTTAGATGGGGTGTAGCTGGTTCTCTGTCCAACGGTCTAAGTGTACAATCTGGAAGAGTCTCGATTATGTGTGGTGGGGCTAGTTCATGGGCCAGTACAACCATGGTTCTATCTGCATCGACGGGTAGCACCGTCTTTTGTGAAGAACGGGTTTTTACTCCCGTAGATACTGCCATCACCCCCTCCAATTCAAATGGCTGATAAACAAGAAAAGAAATTGAAAGTACAGACATTGTATGATAGACAGATGTGGTAATTCACATATATGTTGTCTAACCAAACATGACAGCATGAGACAATTTCACATATATGATGGCTAACTAAACATGATAGCATGCCATAGTTTCAGATATATGATGGATAACTTAACAGGATATAATGGCATACTTCAACATATGATGAGTATCTAAACATGATGACATGACAAAACTATATGATGTCTTTCTAAAATAGGTTGGGATGAAATAATTTACAGACATGTTGTCTAAGTATACAGGATGACATGATATAATTCACATAATTGATTCATATACTAAGCAGCTGGCACTCGCATGTATGATCTCTAAACTAAGCAGATGGCATTGAATATTGTGTATATGATGTCTAAACTAAGCAATGCAAGACACCATATGCATGATATGACAAATATAAACATTGCAAGTTAGAGCATACACCTCAGGTGGGATATAGGACTGGTCATCTGTCTCTGAATCCTCCTCTGAGGAGCTACCTGTAACCATCGAGATATTTGCTTCAACAGGTACCATTGCCTGCTCTGAAGACATTGTTTTCACTCCAGATTTTTCCATAACCGGCTCAAATGGCTGATACACATGAAGAGTAGTTCAATATACATAGATTGTCGACAAATGGAATACGTAATGAAAAAAAGGATGGCATGAGATAATTCACATATATGATGCCTGGCTACATGGTGGTGCATAATTCACATATATGATAACTGGCTGAAAAACATGGCATTGCATAATTCACATATCTGATATAGAAAGCAAACAGGAGGCATTCACACAAAGATGTCTAATCTAAGCAGGTGGCATGGCAATGCAAGACACCATATGCATGATATGAGCAATATAACCCTGCCAAGTTAGAGCATATACCTCGGGGGGGGGGGGGGTGATGCTTGCTTGAACTACGTCGGTATTTCCCCAAAGAGGAAGGGATGATGCAGCATAGCAACGGTAGGTATTTCCCTCAGTGATGAGACCAAGGTTATTGAACCAGTAGGAGAACCACGCAACACCACGTAAATAGCTCCTACACACAAAGAACAAATACTTGCAACCCGACATAAGAGAGGGGTTGTCAATCCCTCACGAGTAAAAGGATAGGTAAAATTGTAGTAGATTGGATAAATAGATCTCGCGGGAACGCGAGATAAAATAAGTAAAAATTGTAGCAAGGTATTTTTGTGTTTTTGGATTAATAGATCTGAAAATAAAAGCAAATAAAAATAGATCTCGAAGGCAAATATATTAAAGAAGAGACCCCGGGGCCGTAGTTTTCACTAGTGGCTTCTCTCGAGAAAAATAGCAAACGGTGGGTAAACAAATTACTGTTGAGCAATTGATAGAACTTCAAATAATCATGACGATATCCAGGCAATGATCATTATATAGGCATCACGTCCAAGATTAGTAGACCGACTCCTGCCTGCATCTACTACTATTACTCCACACATCGACCGCTATCCAGCATGCATCTAGTGTATTAAGTTCATGGAAAAACGAAGTACTGCAATAAGAACGATGACATGATGTAGACAAGATCTATTTATGTAGAAATAGACCCCATCTTGTTATCCTTAATAGCAATGATACATACGTGTCGTTTCCCCCTCTGTCACTGGGATCAAGCACCGTAAGATCGAACCCATCACAAAGCACCTCTTCTCATTGCAAGATAAATAGATCAAGTTGGCCAAACAAAAACCAAATATCAGAGAAGAAATACGAGGCTATAAGAAATCATGCATATAAGAGATCAAAGAAGACTCAAATAACTTTCATGGATAAAAACATAGATCTGATCATAAACTCAAAGTTCATCGGATCCCAACAAACAAACCGCAAAAAGAGTTACATCAAATAGATCTCCAAGAGACCATTGTATTGAGAATCAAACGAGAGAGAGAAAGCCATCTAGCTACTAACTACGGACCCGTAGGTCTACAATGAACTACTCACGCATCATCGGAGAGGCACCAATGAGGATGATGAACCCCTCCGTGATGGTGTCTAGATTGGATCTGTGGTTTCTGGAACTTGCGGTGGCTGGAATTGATTTTCGTAGACTCCCCTAGGGTTTCTGGAATATTGGGATATTTATAGAGCAAAGAGGCGGTGCAGGAGGTCTCCGAGATGGGCACAACCCACCAGGGCGCGCCTGGGGGCCCAGGTGCGCCCCGGTGTCTTGTGCTCACCTCGGGCCCCCTCTTCGGTACTTCTTTGGCCCAATGGGTGTCTTCTGGTCCAAAAAAAATCTCCAAAAAGTTTCGCTGCGTTTGGACTCCGTTTGGTATTGATTTCCTGCGATGTAAAAAACATGTAGAAAACAGCAACTGGCATTGGGCACTATGTCAATAGGTTAGTACTAAAAAATGATATAAAATGATTGTAAAACATCCAAGAATGATAATATAACAGCATGGAACAATCAAAAATTATAGATATGTTGGAGACGTATCAGCATCCCCAAGCTTAATTCCTGCTCGTCCTCGAGTAGGTAAATGATAAAAACAGAATTTTTGATGTGGAATGCTGCCTAACATGTTCATCACATATTCTTTTATTTGTAGCATGGACATTTGGACATTCATATGGTTCAAAGCAATAGTCTAGTTTTGACATGAGGACTTTAATACTCAAGCATATCAACAAGCAACCATGTCTTTCAAAATATCACCACTAAAGCAAGCTATCCCTAGCCCATTATGCTCAATCATTGATCCATTCATGAAACACACTCGAATATTAGCTACACCCAATGCTCAAGTACGATCATAGTGCCCCTTAGTTGGTGCTTTATAAGAGAAGATGGAGACTCAAGTAAAAATAAAAATTGCATAAAGTAAAAGAAAGGCCCTTCGCGGAGGGAAGTAGGGATTTGTAGAGGTGCCAGAGCTCAAAGCTTATATTGAGAGATAAAAACATTTTGAGAGGTATACTTTTCTCACCAACAAAAATGACTTAGAGTTCCCAACACTTTCCATGCTAGATATATCATAGGTGGTTCCCAAACAGAAAATAAAGTTTATTCCTTTTTCCACCATTTCTTTCACTTTCCATGGCTAGCCGTATCCACGGGTGCCCTCCATACCAACACTTTCCAAGGAATTTATTATTTGACAACATAAAGTAAATTCATTTTTTCATTTTGGGACTAGGCATCCCTAATACCTTTGCCATACTCTCGTGCAATGACAAGTGAATAAACACTCATCGCGAGCGGTACGAGCACACAAAAGAGAAATTTATTTTGAAAATTAGAGATGGCACATACAAATTTGCTTAGAACGGCATGGAAATACCGCATATAGGTAGGTAAAGTGGACTCATATGGCAAAACTGGTTTAAAGGGTTTTGGATGCACAAGTAGTGATCATACTTAGTGCAAATGAAGGCTAGCAAAAAGATTGAGAAGCGCCCAACCAAGAAATGAAAAATCTCGTAAGCAAGCATTAAGCATAATTAACACCGAATAATGCACCACAAGTAGGATATAATTTCATTGCATAACTATTGACTTTCATGCTTGCATAGGGAATCATGAACCTTAATACCAATATTCTTACTAAAGCATAATTACTCATCAACATGACTCACATATCACTATCATCATATCTCAAAACTATTACTAAGAATCAAGTTTATTTTGTCCAATGATCTTCATGAAAGTTTTTATTATATCCTTCTTGGATATCTATCACTTTGGGACTAGTTTCATATGTTGCTTTCAATAAGCTCAAACAAATATAAGTGAAGAACATGAGCATAATATTTCTTTCTCTCAAATTAATCTAAGTGAAGCAAGAGAGAAGTTCTTTAAAATTTTACTAACTCCAAAATAAATCTAAGTGAAGCATGAGAGCATTTATTCAAAAATAACAAAGCACACCGTGCTCAAAAAGATATAAGTGAAGCACTAGAGCAATTCCATAGCTCATAAAAATTTAAGTGAAGCATAGGAGCAAGCATAGCATAGTTTTTGGCTCTCCCAAAAAGGTGTGTCCAGCAAGGATTCAAGACTTAAAATAAAAAGAAAAAAAAGCAAAGACTCATAGCATACAAGATGCTCCAAGCAAAACTCATAATATGTGACGAATAAAAATATAGCTCCAAGTAAAATACCGATGGTCATTAGAAGAAAGAGGGGATGCCACTCGGGGGCATCCCCAAGCTTAGTTGCTTGATACTTATTGAATATTATCTTGGGGTGCCTTGGTAATCCCCAAGCTTAGCCTTTTGCTAATCCTTATTCCTTCATCCATCGTAATATCACCCAAAACTTGAAAACTTCAATCACACAAAACTCAACAAAGCCTTCGTGAGATCCGTCAGTATATGAAAGCAAATCACTAATATAAGTACTGTTGAAAACCCATTCATATTTTATTTTTGCATTATATCTACTGTATTCCAACTTTTGTATGGCAAAAACTCTTCAAAGGAAACCATAGAATCATCAAAACAAGCACACAACGCAAAGAAAACAGAATCTGTCAAAAACAGAACAGTCTGTAGCAATCTGAAAACTTCGAATACTTATTTAACTCAAAAAATTCTGAAAAATTAGGACAACGTGATCAATTTGTTTATTAATCTTTTGTAAAAAGAATAAAATCAAAATCACTCCTCTGTTAAAAATAATAATTGTTTTCCTGAGCGCAAAAGTTTCTGTTTTTCAGCAAGATCAAATCGACTATCACCCAAATCATCCCAAAGGCTTTGCTTGGCACAAACACTAATTTAAACCACAAAAACACATCTAATCAGAGGAATAATTGGGTATTTTATTCAAAACAGTAAGAAAACCAAAAAGCAAAAAGATACAAGTTGGGTTGCCTCCCAAAGAGCGCTATCGTTTTACGCCCCTAGCTAGGCATAACTCAAAGGATCTAAGTATTGTCATCTGTAGTCTTTGCCACTTTAGTAAGGGTCTTTTCAAATCCGGGAGGCTCTTTGCGCCTCCCTAATTTTTTTGGGAAAGAAACCATCTTGAGATCTAAATTATCCAACCATTTATTGCAAAGGGTAATCAAAGTGTTCAAACGATTGATACTACCATTAAGATGTTTGAGGGGTTCATTATATTTTTGCAATTCAACCATATGCTTATGCAAATCACCAAGTTTGTCCAAAATTTGAACTCCCTCTGGGGTGAAAGAAAACCCTTTCTTTTGTGGTGGAACCCCCAAAATTCCTTCTAAGATTTTATAGGCAGCATTGACATCCAGCTCAATAAAATTCCCTTTTGTGGCAAAATCTAAGAGTTGTCTATGATGCAAAGCCAATCCTATATAAAAATTTCGAAGCAAAATTTTTGCATCTCCTTTTAGGTTGCAAACACGATAGGATTCCATTAGCCTATACCAAGCATCTTTCAAATTTTCTCCTTGTCTTTGTTTGAAGTATAAAACTTCAAAATCTGGTAACAAAGGAGGAGTGGTCAAACCAGCCATTGTGACTAGAAAGCAAGAACGCGAATAGATCTGACGAGAAAATGGCGAACGAAAAAGAGGGCGAATAAAACGGCAAATTTTTGTGCAGTGGGGGAGAGGAAAATGAGAGGCAAATGGCAAATAATGTAAATTGCAAGGAGATGAGATTTGTGATTAGGAAGCTGGTTGATGTTGATGATGTCTCCCCAGCAATGGCGCCAAAAATTCCTTTTGATGCTTGCTTGAACTACGTCGGTATTTCCCCAAAGAGGAAGGGATGATGCAGCACAACAACGGTAGGTATTTCCCTCAGTGATGAGACCAAGGTTATCGAACCAGTAGGAGAACCACGCAACACCACTTAAACAGCTCCTGCACAAAGAACAAATACTTGCAACCCGACGTAAGAGAGGGGTTGTCAATCCCTCACGGGTAAAAGGATAGGTAAAATTGTAGTAGATTGGATAAATAGATCTCACGGGAACACGAGATAAAATAAGTAAAAATTGCAGCAAGGTATTTTTGTATTTTTGGATTAATATATATGAAAATAAAAGAAAATAAAAATAGATCTCGAAGGCAAATATATTAAAGAAGAGACCCGGGGGCCGTAGTTTTCACTAGTGGCTTCTCTCGAGAAAAATAGCAAACGGTGGGTGAACAAATTACTGTTGGGCAATTGATAGAACTTCAAATAATCATGACGATATCCAGGCAATGATCATTATATAGGCATCACATCCAAGATTAGTAGACCGACTCCTGCCAGCATCTACTACTATTACTCCACACATCGACCGCTATCCAGCATGCATCTAGTGTATTAAGTTGATGGAAAAACGGAGTAATGCAATAAGAATGATGACATGATGTAGACAAGATCTATTTATGTAGAAATAGATCCCATCTTGTTATCCTTAATAGCAATGTTACATACGTGTCGTTTCCCCTTCTGTCACTGGGATCAAGCACCGTAAGACCTTGTTTTCACTCCAGATTTTCACAGGAAGAGTAGATGAATGTATAAACATTGTTAACAAATGGAATACATTATGAAAAAAATATGGCACGATACAATTCACATATATGATGACTACCTAAATAGGATGGCATTGCATGATTCACGTATATGATGCCTGGCTAAAGAAGATGGCATTGCATAATTCACATATACTCCCTCCGTTCCTAAATATTTGTCTTTTTAGAGATTTCAAATGGACTACCATATACGGATGTATATAGACATATTTTAGAGTGTAGATTCACTCATTTTGCTCCGTATGTAGTCACTTGTTGAAATCTCTAAAAAGACAAATATTTAGGAACGGTGGGAGTATGATATAGAAACCAAACAGGTGGCATTGACACAAAGCAAATCTAAACTAAGCTGATGACATATAAGATGTATAATGTAAGTAATGCGAGGCGCCATATGCATGATATGACCAACATCAGCATGCCAGGTTAGAGCAAACACCTCAGGGGGTAAATAGGAGTGGTCGGCTCCCTCTGAATCCCCCTCTGAACAGTTATCTTCCTCTGGAATACAATCTGGAATGGGGGGAGGGGGGCACTTTGCCCACCATGGAGCGGTGTCTGCATGACATTATATTCCCACGCAACGGTCTTCTCTTTTTCTCTACATGTTCATTACGATTGTGTACAATAACTGACATGCATAATAAAAAACATAGTTAGATTATGTAAGGCCTAAGGGGTGCATGCAGAAATCAAGACTGACGGTAGCAAACGAGTGGATAGATCCAAAACTAATGATAGCAGGCAGATTATAGCTTCAGTTTAGAAAGATAGACGATGGATCATCTACTGTTTGTTGCCCACCCAACATGAACCACATAGAAGACCCCAGATGAACCAGATAGTAGACAGATACTATTCGTTGCTGCCTCGATATGTGCCCCATAGGCATTTTAAAACTCAAGTTTGAACATTAGTTTGGACCTGACTTGGAGTCTAAGAGGTGAACAGGACGATAAAGTAGCAGGTAATAATAACTGATGTATAACGTAAGCAGACACGAAAGAGTGCGTCCTCTCTTCCGGAATTGTGTAGTCCTCAGGTTCATCTGCTCAGTCGATGATGGTAATGCAGTTGGCGTGGCTGCCGGCAATGGGGAAGATGATCTGAGGCGGTGAAAGAAAGTCTGTAGGGCGAATCTTTGCTACAGTGAACGCTTTTGTTGATGGTGCACCTCAGGTGGGGTGGATGACGGAACGGCAGGAGCAGGACATAACACACAAAGTTTTCTTTGACGCCTATCTAAAAATGAAGTAAATCTGTAAGGGCTCCTTAGAATTGGAGGATTCTATAAATGCAGGGACAGGAAAAACACAGGAATAGGATAGGAATGCACGTGCAAAACAGAGCATTTGCAAACATAGGATTTCTGTCAACCTGGGTGTTTGGCTCACATGAATTGGAAGAACACAGGAATGGAGAAACATGGTCAAATTAAAGTCAAACCACATGAAAATGTAAAATAAGAATCTTATTATGCCAGTAATGCAATTAGTCATGTTCTTCATGCATATTAATTTGAAAAGGACGTCCAAGTGGATATTAAACTTATGTTTTTTCTTTGAAAGAGACACCAAAGAAAAAAAATCCTCTAGTTTTTCTTTGCTCCATTCCTTCTAACCAAATGCATGAATAGTAGTACCATAGTAAAGTTTCCAATTCCTATGTTTTCCTTCACTTTTTCTTTGAATCAGTGGTGATTCTAGTAGGCAGTCTTCAACAGGCTGAAGCCTGCCCTTGAAATATTTTGTGAGCTTAGATTTGGTCCACATAATTATCATATAATGGCTATCTTGCTAAACCGATTCAAATTGTGGTTCAAAAGAGCATTTAGTTTTCTCCCTGTTAACTTTGTGACCACGATTCATTTATTTCTAGATTTGCCACTGCTTTGAACCAAAGGATCCCTGAGCAATCGACATTAATGCAGAGTAACAAAGTGATGCGATGAGTGTACAACCTCTTTGGCATAGTCTTGTTGACCTCAGCATCATTGGGTTGGACGTGGAGGATGGTGATGCTGGTGTGACTGTTGGAGGCGGGGAAGAAGATCTGAGGCCTCTGGAGACGGCGCCGAGGGTACTGCTCCACTGTGATTGACGGTTCCATCGTTGGAGCAGCTCCGGTGAGGTGTACGACGGCGAGGCTGAAGCAGAACAAGACAGACAACGTTAATCTGAAGTGGGACTCTAATAGCATCTGCAATAGATGATGTAAAATACATCACCAAAAAGTGCTAGATGTAAAATGCATCAGCCGTGCCACGAACGCTCCGACAGATGCTGTAAATACTGTTCACTCTGAACTTAACTGAAGAAACTGAACTTTACAGTCGAAACTGAATTTTACTGTCGAAACTGATTGAACTAGTAGTAGAGCATTGCAATAGAAGTTTAGGACATTCGAGCACTAGTAGTAGAGAAGCAGTGATCGAAATCAGCAGCCGCTCGAGCAGGGAATGCACTAGCAGAGAGCAACTCGTGCAACAGCACCGCGAGCGAGTGCTAAAGCAGCAACTCCTGTAGCTGCCGCAGGTCGTGCAGCAGCAGCAGTAGCAGCACGAGCGAGAGCAAGAGTAGAGCAGAGCAGCAGCACGAACGAGAGCAAGACTGGAGTAGCAGCACGACCGACAGCAATAGCCGAGCAGAGCAGTAGCACGAACGAAAGCAAGAGCAGTGCAGCAGCACGACCGACAGCAAGAACAGAGCCGCAGCGCGAGCGAGAGCCGGAGTAGCAGCAGCTAGTGCTAGTGTGGAAGTCGCCGCCGAGGAAGCAACGACGTGGGGGAGAGACGTCGTGGAGGAAGTGGCCGGCGATGGCGCCGTCGATGGAGACCCACCATGGCTGCTCGGTATCGAGCACCGGCAGCCCCGTGAGATCGAATAAAAGATAAAATGCAGCGGTGAGTGCAGAACCTCCTTGGTGGCGCCGAGTAGGCTTCGGCTTCATCGAAGGAATTGGTGAGGGTGCTGCAATTCTGGTGGGGCATGTCAAGACAATGTTGTGGGGATGGAGGTGGCGCGATTGACTAGGCGAACGTTGGGGCAGCTCCTTGGAGGTGGAGGACGGGGCGGCTGATCCGACGGGACGACGAGATCGACAACGGATCCTCATCCGGTGCGGTGGATGAGGGACGTCGAGCTGTTGCTGTGGACGACATCGTCGGGGAAGAGTCTCCGGCTGGGCGGCGGTCGGGAGGCCGACGGAGGAGCGTGGGGTTTCGCGGGTTTTGGTGGCCTTGATGTACGAATGGGGGGGGGGACGAATGGGAAGGTAGGGGGAGCTATGGCTTAGGGACGTGCTTGTTCGAAATGTGGGGTAAGTTACAAGCGTACGCCACCGGTTTTGACCACGCGACGTCGAGGCAGCATTTTCGGCTGAGGGGTAGAAGGGGGATTTTGTGTGTCTGGGCCGCGGGACCGATTTCAGATGAGGAGGGAGTTTTCGCGCGCCTAAAAATTTCGGGATAACAAGGTGCAGCGCGGGTTGAAGAGGCGGGAGTTTCACAGCAGAAGAGACAAAAAATACTCGAGCTTGAAAATTTCGGGATAACAAGGCGCAGATTCCATGTTTGGCAGAACAAACTTAACGTGTACAAAAAAAAACAATTCATACAAGACACAAGAGAGTCATGTCCCCTTTTACTATATTGCTATAAATGCCATTGAAAAAACTACACGAAAAATGTAAAAAAAATCGAGAGAACAAGATTAGCCTATCCAGTACCAAGTCAATTTGCACTTCCCTCAACAACAACAAAAAAAAAATCAATTCCCACCACAAGAAAGTGTCATGTCCCTTTTTATATGATTACAAATGCCAGGATCTCGAATTTCAATTTTTGAATCCATGTTATGTTGAATTCGAATATATCGTTAGGTGATCTTGGGATTTATAATGGATGTAGTCCTACATTTTGATCTTCCATCTTATATGAACATTTTACTCCACCCTAAGAATATATATATTGTCGTCTACCATATGGACTAAATTTGAATCAATTTTCCTTGTTTGAATACGATTGTTGTCAAGTTATACCATCATTTAAATATTATCTTGATAATAGAAAACATGCATATAGTAGTAATCATATTTCAATATGAACTACATGTACCATACAATCTCCAATTCAAATATTTGTATCCATTTTATGTTGAATTCAAATCACAGTACATTGGTCTAGGTAGCGAGATGTTCGGGATAATCTAAACCCTGTTTTCATATGTATAAATTTTGGCCGAATTGGACAGGTTTTGGTATAAGCTTCTAGCAAACCGGAGATTCTCTCAAGAAGCCTCGTGGTTCTGAGAGGGAACGTGCCACCTTTGTGTGCGAAACGATATACGCTGCCTCCCCCCTGATTTTCTTTACAGAGGCAACATAGAACTATATGAGTGCCCTGTTAAATTTTGGAATTATTCCGGGTTCGTTTGGCCTTTTTTATACATTAATTGAGTTTCTGGTCATTTAATGTGCATAATTCAAATTTGAACGGCAAGCACATGCTCCGGTGCACAAAAGTTGGTAGAAAAATCACATGTGTGTCCTTGGGTGAATTTCTAGGTCCCATGCAAGAAATGGGAATGAAATTCAAACATCCGAGCGTTGGGACTTGGTCGAGAATATTGAGAAACTTGGTTTTTAAATTCCTGTAAATCCAAAACTCGCCTGAAAATCATGAAACTTGGCACGGTGTTATGTCATGGCACTAACATGCTGTGGTAAAAAAATTGGCCGAATTGGAACAAGTTTTGGTATAAGCTTCTTGCAAACCGGAGCTTCTCTCAAGAAGGCTCATGGTTCTGAGAGGGAATGTGTCACCTTTGTGTGCGAAACGATATACGCTGCCCCCCTTGATTTTCTTTACAGAGGCAACATAGAACTATATGAGTGTCGTGTTAAATTTTGGAATTATTCCGGGTTCGTTTGGCCTTTTTTATACATTAATTGAGTTTCTGGTCATTTAATGTGCATAATTCAAATTTGAACTACAAGCACATGCTCCAGTGCACCAAAGTTGGTTGAAAAATAACATGTGTGTCCTCGGGTGAATTTCTAGGTCCCATGCAAGAAATCGGAATGAAATTCAAACACCTGAGCGTCGTGGCTCGGCCGAGAACATTGAGAAACTTGGTTTTTAAATTCTTGTAAATCCAAAACATGCCTGAAAATCATGAAACTTGGCATGGTGTCATGTCATGGCACTAACATGCTGTGGTAATTTTTTTGGCCGAATTGGAACAAGTTGTGGTATAAGCTTCTTGCAAACTGGAGCTTCTCTCAAGAAGGCTCATGGTTCTAAGAGGGAACGTGTCACCTTTGTGTGCCAAACGATATACGCTGCCCCCCTTGATTTTCTTTACAGAGGCAACATAGAACTATATGAGTGTCGTGTTAAATTTTGGAATTATTCCGGGTTCGTTTGGCCTTTTTTATACATTAATTGAGTTTTTGGCCATTTAATGTGCATAATTCAAATTTGAACTACAAGCACATGCTCCAGTGCACAGTTGGTTGAAAAATAACATGTGTGTCCTCGGGTGAATTTCTAGGTCCCATGCAAGAAATGGGAATGAAATTCAAACACCTGGGCGTCGTGGCTCGGCCGAGAACATTGAGAAACTTGGTTTTTAAATTCTTGTAAATCCAAAACACGCCTGAAAATCATGAAACTTGGCATGGTGTCATGCCATGGCACTAACATGCTGTGGTAAAAAAATGGCCGAATTGGAACAAGTTTTGGTATAAGCTTCTTGCAAACCGGAGCTTCTCTCAAGAAGTCTCATGGTTCTGAGAGGGAACATGTCACCTTTGTGTGCGAAATGATATACGCTGCCCCCCTTGATTTTCTTTACAGAGGCAACATAGAACTATATGAGTGTCGCGTTAAATTTTGGAATTATTCCAGGTTTGTTTGGCCTTTTTATACATTAATTGAGTTTCTGGTCATTTAATGTGCATAATTCAAATTTGAACTACAAGCACATGCTCCAGTGCACCAAAGTTGGTTGAAAAATAGCATGTGTGTCCTCGGGTGAATTTCTAGGTCCCATGCAGGAAATGGGAATGAAATTCAAACACCTGGGCGTCGTGGCTCGGCCGAGAACATTGAGAAACTTGGTTTTTAAATTCTTGTAAATCCAAAACACGCCTGAAAATCATGAAACTTGGGATGGTGTCATGTCATGGCACTAACATGCTGTGGTAAATTTTTTGGCCGAATTGGAACAAGTTGTGGTATAAGCTTCTTGCAAACCGGAGCTTCTCTCAAGAAGGCTCATGGTTCTGAGAGGGAATGTGTCACCTTTGTGTGCGAAACGATATACGTTGCCCCCCTGATTTTCTTTACAGAGGCAACATAGAACTATATGAGTGTCGTGTTAAATTTTGGAATTATTCCGGGTTCGTTTGGCCTTTTTATACATTAATTGAGTTTCTGGTCAATTAATGTGCATAATTCAAATTTGAACTACAAGCACATGCTCCAGTGCACCAAAGTTGGTTGAAAAATCACATGTGTGTCCTCGGGTAAATTTCTAGGTCCCATGCAAGAAATTGGAATGAAATTCAAACATCTGGGCGTCGTGGCTTGTCTGGAAACATTGAGAAACTTGGTTTTTTAATTATGTAAATCCAAAACACGCATGAAAATCATGAAACTTGGCTTGGTGTCATGACATGGCACCAACATGCTGTGGTAATTTTGCTATCCGATTTGCGAAGGCGCACACATTAACAATCAACAAAGTCATTTTGGAACAAGTGATGTCACGTTATAATCGGAAACACAAGTATTATTGAAACCATGGGCGTTCTACTTACCATTTACGTGCCGCCACGCGTCCCCTTTTTATTGGCTAGGAGGCGCTGTGCGGGGTAGCTATTTGAGTAGGGGAGGCGTGCGATCAGACCCCTGCGCGTGCTTATCGGGAGGAGAGCCCTTTGACCTCCATCTGCCGCCCACCTCTCTCCGAAGGTCTCCATTAATGGCGCCCGAGCCCCTGTTTAATGGCATGGCTATGTCTCACTCGACTGAGATTTAAGAGAGAAACAAGAAAATCTAAAAAGAAAATTTTGCACGGATCTTGATGTAAGATCTGATGAACCTATATAGCATCTACTGCGACTTATAGCAAGACTGATGAATATATAAGGACGATGATAGTGGATAATAATTGTCTTACATATTTAGGAAGATAATTAAAAAAGCCACATGCGGCTATGCCCGAAATACACAAGGGCAAAAGAAGAAGGAAGACGCATACAGCGATCTGGCTCGCTGATCTCTACTTTCTTGATGTGCCGCAGGTCACGGAGACTAGTTCTAGCGGCGAGCGGCGATGATCTCTTTCATCAGTTTCATGTCCTTAATACGCTGCTTGGCAGCATCCACGGATTCCTCCGCCAGCCTTTCGCGCTCGATGCGGAGCATGGCATTCTCGTCCATAAGTTTCTTGACGATGACGCCCATCCTCTTCAACAAGGCAGCGGTCTCCTCCGCCTGCTTCACCCTTCCGGCGATCTTCGCCCTCAGCAGGTCACGCTTGGTGCGGAGCTTCGCCTTGTCCTCCCCTAGTCCCCGGATGACGGCGGTAGCATTTTCAAATGAGGCATTCATCTCGTCCTGCAGCTTCATCCAGCCGGAGATCTGTAGCGACCCGACCCGAATGGATCGAATCTCTGTGTTCAAGTGTCATCCCTGGATCGGTAATGCTGACACACACAGTACTCGAAGGATTTATAACAGAGTGCAATCACACACTTATTACATCGAATGTCTCAAAAGAGAACTGATTACAATAAATATGGCTTAAGGCCATCTAAATAAGATAACAGCGGAAGGCTTGGAAGATAAAGTGAGTCCATCAACTCCAACGGCATAGCTGAGTGCACGACAACGACCTAGCACACCTTACTCTTCGTCTGAAAAGTCTGCAACATGATACGTTGCAGCCCGAAACGGGTCAGTACATTGAATATACTGGCAAGATAACACCGTAGAGCAATGAACAGAATAAATGCTATCACTACATGCATATATGGCTGGTGGAGGCTCTACGGTTAATATGTTTTGCGAAAAGCCAATTTTTCCCTACATCAAAGGAATATATTTTGTTTAACTACAAAGTTGGTTGAAAATATTGAGAAGGTAAAACCCCCTCTCAATCCCAATTAAAAGTAATCATTAATCCCAACAAATTAATTTAGAGTGATGGGATTCAATATGAAAATCCAAGAACCAGATACTCAAGATGTCCATAACCGGGGACACGGCTAATCATGATTAGTTTGTACACTCTGCAGAGGTTTGTGCACTTTTCCCCACAAGACTCGATCTCCTCCGTTGGATTTCTCGCACTACATGGTGTTTGAGAAACGGATGACCGAGACACAGTCTTTCAGAAACATTTACTCTTTACTCTGGATAGACAGTTACACCTACTTTCCCCTACATCTGCTAGCCTACCACTGAAAGAGGTCATGTAACATACTCAACTATGCTAGAGCCCATAATAGCTTGTGGCTGCACACGGAAGTTTCTAGCATGAATAATCTTATGATCCCTTTGAGCCTGGGTGGCGGACCGTAGGAGGATCACACGGTATATCCCCGGGATCTCCTAGGACAACACTGGTATATCCCCAGGTGCCCAAACAAGCAATCCACCCAGATGTGTATTAAAGTTGCCACCTTAAGTTGAACCATTAATTAAAAATCTCACATCTGTCATGGATACACTCAAAACCCAATCCACGTCTACGAGCATAGCATGGCAACATAAGCATAGCGTAGAAGTAACTCCCAAGGGTTTTATAATAAAAGGGCAATAGGTTCTACCTCATCATCTACTTCCCATTACCCACCAGTTAATCACATCCTAATCATGCAATATTTGAGGGTCGAAACTAATGCATAAAAACTGGGTAATGAAGAAATATGATCAATGTGTTACTTGCCTTGTACTGTTGATGAAGATCCTTCGCACTCATAATTCCTGATAGTTCTACTCGTCACACTCCGTTCAATCTAACGTGAGCAAGCAATTGCATACATAAGCACTCATGCAAAAGAATCGAAGAAAAGATCTCGAAAAACTTCGAAAACTAGCAATTAACTCTTGCAACAGAAAACAATTTCTAACAGTACCAAAATTGGGTGGATTTGGTCTTATCAGAAAGTTTAGGTCAAGAGCTTCAATTAGCAAAAAGAATCAATTAAATCGGAGTTACGAAACTCAAGTTATAAACAAAAAAAAAGTTTAAATACAAAACTGTTTGAATTCAAATTTTAATCTTTCAAAAACATGTTTAAGTTGGTTATCTGGATAGAGAGATCGTAACGAAGAAGTGAGCGTTGGTTTCGTTGGATTTGGACAACACGAGTAAAAAGTTGCGAACGTTCGAAGCACAGGGACTAATCTGTAAAGAAAAAAATCACAGATAGGTCCCTGGACGAAAATAAAAGAAAAATAATAATCTAACGGACGAACGTTCGCTACAGAAACCTAACGAACGAAAATCGTTCGCTACCGAAGACTAACGGACGAACGTCCGCTAATTAGAACCGATCGGAAAAACCGAAAAAAAAAAACCTAACCCTAAAAAATAAACCGGGCCGGCGGTTTACCGTTTCGGTCAACGCCGCGAACGACGGCGCTCGGCATCGAGGCGGCGAACGGCGGCGGCGGCTCGGCGTGGGAAGTGGGCGGCGCGCAGCGCGGATGGGAGCTCCGACGGGCGGCGGCTTCGTCCTCGGCGGCGGCGGCAAGGCGCGGGCGGCTCCGGCGCGTAGCCGGGCGGCGGCGGCGGCAAAGTGCGGCGGCGGGCAGCGACACGGGGTTGGAGGAGAGACGGGGCCCGGGGCCGCGGGTTTTATAGGAGGGAGGGAGGCGCGGCTTGCGGGAGGGGCAAAGGCGCAGGCGGTGACCGGGTCGGGCACGGCGTTGCGGCGGCGGCGGACTCCCGAGCGGAGTCCTGCTCGAGGACGGGGGCGACGGGCGACTGGGCCTGGCTGAGGAGCTGGGCCGCCCAGTTCGGTCGGCCGAAAAGATTTTTTTTTTTTTTTTAACTCAGACAGCAGAGTAAAATAAAACGACAAATAATAAAAATGATATATAGCATATTATATATCAAAATTTTCAGAAAAATATTTTCTACAACATGAACATTTTTTTCAGTGGCAAATAAATTCCACAAAAATTAAATAAAGCAAACAGTGCTACTGCTGCAGAAAAACCTAATAAAAATCATTTTAAAAATACCAAAATGATTTCAAATTTATTTCCCTCTAATTTTTATTTGAAGGGAATCATTTTACCCTAATTTCCATATATTTTATTTTTGGATAAAAACAATTTGAATAAAAAACCAAATAACTCCAAATTGAAATAATTTCAAAGGGACTTTAAATTCGATTGTTTTAAAACTTCCAACTCATTTTCATATAATTTGAAAAAGTCATTTTATCTCCTCTCATGAAAATCATTGAGTTGCATAAAGTTTTCCGGGGAAAATTGGAATATTTCCAAATGGAATTCAAATCTTTTCAAAACCCTTTTTAAAATAGAAGAAGTCATGTTATCTTCACTCTAGGGTTTGTAATGAAATAAATTTGAATTCAAGGAGATCATAAATGCAAGGTGAAAGTTTTGGGAAAGTCATTTTATTCCCTCTCATTCAACTTTCAAAAAGTTTCCAAATTTCACTCAATTTCACACAAGCAACCACACCACAATCAAACAATCAATCAAAACTATTTATTTAATATAACATTCCAAAATTTAGAATTTTGGGATGTTACAAGATCTGACCCATCAGGCCATCGAGCATAGCGCGCATGCGCCTGTGAGAGTCCTCGCCTACCCGCGAGACATTTTCCCAGGCCGCCGCAGCGCGGGAGGACCTCCCTATTGCATTCGTGGTGCGGCGGGACATCTCTGCTGCTTCCGCGGCGCGGTCGGATCAGTTTGCTGCATCGACGGCGCGGCGGGACCTCTGTGCTGCTACGGCGGCGTGACAGGTTATGTCGGCTGCTACAATGGCGAGGCGGGACATCTCTCGTGCTTCCGCTTCCATGCTCGCCTCCCCTTGTCGTAATCTGTCAACCCAGAACTCATGCAGGCCATGGCAGACGCAAGGGAACAATGATGAAAGACTTGTTTGTTTTTGTGGATGAGGAGTTGAGGAGGAATGTGCAGTCATCTTGGAGTAGAGTATTTATAACCGAGTACTAATACGCTCCTAAGTAGGAAACCATTTAGGTTTTGATCGGTGTGAACAGGTTTGCAATTAAATATAGCGTGGTAGTAATTTGGAATGTGACGAGACGCAAGCTCAAAATTTATTGACGGTTCTAGTTTTGAAGTGCGGCACTATTCCCGGATGGCGTAACGTGGGCACACGTTCTTGGCCGTGGTGTAGCAGTTTTGTAATATGCCACGGTACTTCTTTTTCTACTGCTGTGTACGTGCAATAACTGGCACCATCGGATACATATCTTACGGTTATAGGGGCATTCGCCTAGAATAGCCTCGTGGCGAGCTATAGACTAGTCTTTTTTTCACACGCATTACATCGACACATATCATCTCTCTCTCTCTTTCCCACGCACACACCTATAGTCTGTCGGGACTTCTCGCACGCACCATCTCTAGCTCCCTAGGTCGATGCACCCACATACACTTGTACTCTGAGTTTAGTATGTTGTACACGAAGAGAAGAGGTGCACGCACGCACTCATCCTCTCTCACACACGCATCTGTAGCTACAAATTGTAGTGTTCTCAACCATATAATTGGCTCTATCATAGGTTCCCGTTGCTCCTTGGCCTTGAGATTGAGAAGTTTAAAACACGGAGGCTAAGCTGGAGGCGAATTGTTTTGTTTAATGTGCGGGCCGCACACGACACCAACACGACACGAGCTTCGTCTGCCTGGTGCGCAGTCGGGTGAGTACTACTAGTAGTAGTACTACTTTAATGTGTCGCGTCAACTCGCAGAAGTATGCAACACTTCCTCAACAAACAAGCATATAAGCAGCTTATACTTCTTACCTAAAGGATCTTTATATTCAACAGAAACAAAATATCCATTCCACTGTTGGAAATTACTTTAACTGCTGATCTAATGTCGAAGTAATTGCTGCATCGCCACCAAAATCCACTATCTCTTAAGCTAAAGTAGTCCGAGCTAACCCCTATATTAGCATATTACTAAGATAAACAGAAGGCACTTTAGAATCATTTAGGAGGTGAGCTTGTTAATATGAATGTGGAGGGACACCGTCCTCGACAACCCAGCCCCGGCCAGCAGCTTGGCCGAAACTGTGAAGAAGGTCAACTCCTGCACGGCGACGGCATCGGGATCCTTGCTGCTTGTCACCTCGATTTCCACCTTGACGACGTCTGTCCTGCCTTTGGCCTCCCCCCGCGGGCCGTTCGCCCATAGCTTGGCCGCGTAGTGCGGCGGTGAGGACGCCCCCGCTCTGATGCAGACGACCGACACGGCGATAGGCACGCCGACATCGAGCATGTCGCCGACCAAGAAAAACGCGCGGCCGTCCTCCTCCGCGAACAGCAAGAGCCACGGCTCCGACAGTGGCACTTGCAGCTGGAGCACCTTGCCGTACTAGATCCTGTGCACAGGCATGGGATACACGGTGCTGATGTGGTAGGGGAGCGCCGGCGGCGGGCCTTCGTAGCCGTAGACGGGCACGGGGCATTTGCAGGGCGCGAGCGGACACACGCTCTGGTGATCGGCGAGCTTGTGGTAAGTGACGTAGAGACCACAACCTTTGTGCGGGCACTCCACCCTCACCGAGGATAGGACAGCGTCCATCACCGTGTTCCGCATGTTGAAGCCGCCGCCGCGCTCCCGGGGTGCTCGCCGCGGTAGTCCGCGCAGGCCAGGTGCCCTCCCTTGCACTGCACAAATCAATCGAACATCACATCAATGAAGAAACCTGCACCTTGCTCGATCAGCTGAACGGACGAGGTGTATTCGAACCTCATCCATTGGAGGCTTCAAGGGGCGGAGGCACAAGGGGCAGTGGAGCAAGGTGAGGTCCATAGAGAGCATAGAGAGCTCCATCGTCGGTCCTCTTCCGTCGGCATGATCTCGCCCTCCTCGTGCACCACCATCACTCGCTTTAGGGCCGGGGCATTAGAAAGTTTTACCATCACATATTCATACTACTTCAAGGTGTATTAAATCAACACATGCAAGTATCAAAAGGAAAGTCACGGCATGCATGCATGCGTTGTAATTAATGCGTCGGTAAACGCAAATTATTGAAATATATCGAGTGCACTGCTTTGATGTGTCGCGTCAACTCGTACAACAAGGAGAGTTTGATTACAACGCCCTCTCCCTCGCCCATGAGCGTGGTGGCTCGCAGGACTAGAGAAGCTTTCGCTACACGCTCTCCCTCCCGCACGCGGTGGACATGCAACAGTTCATTCGGTGTCAGATGGCCAGAAGCATACTATAGTACTCCACTGTAGTAGTACCATCATTGTTCGACTTCCCGAAGAGGCGAAGAGCCAAGCGCAACCCGAACGCTCATGTGGTAGTTTCATGTGTAGCGTAGGGGAGGTAGTATAGTAACATAGTCTAGGATAGCGTGTACCAAGCTTAAAATCATTGGAGTCGGCTCCATGCTATGAGGCCATCTCGAAGCATTTTTTTGATTAAAATAATCTTCTGGCCCTACCTGTCATCCTGGTTATTGTAGTTTGCACGCTGATCTAGTCAAGAGAGGAATATATATTTTAATTTGTGGTGGGGTAAATGTTAGAGGTTGCAGCAAATATTGTACAATGTGTGTCTTTTAGCCAAGTTTAGAGGCAAGCATGTGGGGCCCGTGCTATGATGTGTCGCATCAACTTGTACACAAGGAGAAGCTTGATTACTAGTAGTACGCCCTCTCCCTCGCCCATGCGTGTGGTGGCTCACAGACGAGGAGAGGCTTTTGCTTTTACTACTCCTACAACAAGCTCTCCCTCGCCCACACGGTGGACGGGACATGCATCAGTTGATTCGATACTGTAGAAGTAGTAACATCATTGTTCGACTTCTCGAAGAGGCGAAGAGCCAAGCGAACCCCGAACGTGGCAGTTGTGTAGGGGTGGGGCGTGGTGCGGCCGTTTTGTGGCAATTCTTTTCTACTGCTATTTGCGTCTAATAGGTGCCACCGTCGGATGCAGATCTTACAGTTATTGTGTCGATTGCTAGTAATAGTCATCTTACGAAAATCAAATAATCCCAAAACAAACCCGACCACGTTTCTTGTTTCTAGATATGAATAGGAATCAACCAATGAGAGACGTGTGACGTAGTACCTAGAACGGCATGCAGCGGTCAGTTGGAGCACGCATCTTCTCTCTATCTCTTTCCTCACATTTATTGCATCTCCCTTGGAGCACGCATATAGCTAGGCTCTTGCATGAGAGCCCACTCACATTACTTTTTTATGTCTCTCTCCTCCACCTAGACAAAATTTCCATGCGATTGGTGCTAAATTTCTGAAAAGCAGGCCACGTATGCATCGATGCCAAGTGAAAACGTTTTGGCACCGCTCCCACAACGTACATAGTTTGGCATCGATTGAAAGACGGGCCCACATGTGTATAAAAACCAATTGACTCAACACATGCAGCACACTCAGCAGAGTAGAGTTGTTGGTTTGTCCGCTAGAAGAGTGAGATACGTATTTTTTATTGCCTCAGACTAATTTGGCACCGGAGCAAGTTCGTGCTTCGATGCCTGAAAAAATTTCTTCGGCACCGGTCAGGCAATGTAGGGCATCGATGCCAAATACCCCAAAAGTAGATTTGGCACCCATTTTGGCCTACATAGTGGAGGGCCTAAGCCCACTATTGTACTTTCTCTTAGGCTGGTCATAGTGGGGAGTAACTTAGACTAGTAACATGCTTTTGTTACTAGTCCATGTTACTACCTTTATAATGGGTAGTAACATATGGATGGTAACATACAAGCCTTCATTAATTGAGACATAGACTCATTTTACCTCGGGGTGTGTTATGTTGCAGTAACATATTAGGCCCCTCCCAATGTTCCACCTTGTACATGTGCTAAGCCTGCCATGTAGGCAAAAAAGATGATGTGGCAAAGTAATTAAGAGGAGAGAGATGGGTGTGGTGACCCCAGGAAGAAACGATGCTAAGCACGGGAACCTAGAGAAAACACTTAAATGAAAGAAGCCCACCAATGCATGGATAACTTTAGTTGCTAAATCATTAAATGAAGGATGCTTAGGCTAGTCATAGTGGGAGTAACTTAGCTAGTAACATAGCGCACTCCAAGAAAATTTTGCTTACGTGGCAAGTAGTTAATGAGAGGTGGTAACATAATATGTTACTGTAACATAGCATTTTCCAAGACAAGATGAGTCTACAAGCTAATAAATGAAGCCATCTATGATACTACTATTATGTTACTTTGCATTATGAATGTAGTAACTTAGAGTAGTGTCATATGCATGACACTGCTCTAAGTTACTCCCCACTATGACCAGCCTTAGCTACAACAAGTTAAGCACCTTTGCATTGGGGACTTTAGTTGCTTACCTCTTTAATATGCTTAGCACCTCATCTTAGCACTAGTGCATTGGAGGAGGTCTTATTATGTTACCACAAGCATCTCTCCCCTCATTAACTCCATGCCACAGAAGCAAATTTGTCTTGGGATGTGTCATGTTACTACCTAATAGTATAGCCCCGTAAACCGGAAAGGAGGGACTACTCCCTCCGTTCCTAAATATTTGTCTTTCTAGAGATTTCAACAAGTGACTACACCATAAATGAGTACATACGGAGCAAAATGAGTGAATCTACACCGTAAATAAATACATATTAAGTTCTCTCGTTTTCCTCTCCGCCTTGGTCGCGGTGCATAATATATTGAGTATACTACTACTACTGACTAGTCTCTTTTTGACACACATTTATGTTGGTACGGCTTGAATGCCAACGAGGGAGAGGGTAGCGGTTCCCGAAATGTTGAACGGTCAATGATGCCTCCGCATTCAATTAGCATGCAGAGGTACAGTAAGTAATTGGAGAAGCAGAATGGAGCCAGCACGATGTGAATGCAACGCAGGTTGGACTCTCATATAAAGGCGCCCAACCAGTCCAATCCATCTACTCCTAGTCTCTGCGTAACACTGCCCACTCCAATCCAAGACCAAGACCAAGTGACCAGAAGCCACAAGCACCCATGGCGTCGATGGACGTGAGTGGCAGTCGGCTGTGCCAGATCATCCAAGACGCTAGCCTGTGGCCCCGCACCGCGCAGCATTTCCAGACGGTGCTGGCGACCGCCGGCGTCATAGCCCTCGTCGATGCCGGCTTTGCCTTTCGCATGTACGAGATGATGGTCGACTCCATCCGCAAGTTCACCGCCGTCAAGAAGCGCGCGGACGACATTGCTGTACTACTCCAGCCCGCGCTCCCAGGCTCCTCGTTGCCTGCCACCCTAATCGGCCTCCAAGGTGACGAACTCTTTGAAGCACTGGTGGCCCTGCAGCTGCCGAAGGTCGCAACGAAGAATGTGCACCTCGAGGCCGTGCTCGCCGTGCAGCACCTCGCCATGCAAGAAACTTTCGACCTGCACATCCACGTCTATGAGGAAATCGTCTACTTAGGCCACTACAAGGGCAGCGAGGACAGAAAGACGTTGGCCTTCTTCCAGCGGCTAGAATCTTTGGACGCCATTGTTCAGAAGCACGTCGACCTGGCCACGAAAGCCGTTGCTACTTAGCCGCCGTTCGGTGGGCTGGCGCCCTGAGTCGAGGAGGTGGACGTCGTCGATGGATGCATCTTTCTTCTTGCCTCCTGTAACCAGCACTGCATTGCCTCGTGGCCTTAATGTTTTATTAGTGTATGGCATTTTTATTCTAGTCGTAAATGACATGTGTGATCCCTTGCTCTTATTTGGCGATAATTATATGTAGTATCACTATCTTCGTCCTGGTGTACTACCTAGGTCCTGGTTTATTAGTCCCTTTTGTAATTTGTGCTAAATTTTGACCAAAGATTTAACTAACAAAATGTTGGTGCATGTCAACAAAAATTATATCGTTTGATTTGTATTTGAACATAGTTTTCAATGATATAATTTTGGTGACATGCATGAACCTTTTGTTAGTCAAAATTATGGTCAAAATTTGGCACAGATTACGACGGGGAGCAATAAACCAGGACGGAGGTAGACTGGTCCGTCACCATCGTGTTTTGTGTCTAATTTCGACTTCAGCGACCCAACCTACATGGAGGGAGTACTGTATATATTGGCGTGACAACCAAACTTATATATTCAAAACGGAGCATTACTACAAGTCACGAGTTCAAAACGAGAAAGTGGAACAAGTACAACATGCCTGTGCCGGGTTAGGATCCTCTACAGTAGTGCACCATGCAGTACGGTCACTGCCGTGTGGACCCAGCCCCACATGTCATCCGCACTACATCACCATACAGTACTGCAGAGGATCTCAACCCTGCCGTTCGCGTCGCACCCCCACACAGTCTGTCCGGCACGCCACTCAAGCTAGGGAACGCTTGTTGTCTTAGCATTTTCACTGTCAGGTGGGGCCGCAGTTGAGCAAACCTACTTTCGGCAAATCCTCACCCCGCCCACCATGTGTCGGCTGAGTTAGAATTGGAAGAGAGAAACAAGGGAGAAGAGCTAGCTGTAGCACGAACGCTGTTGTCATATGGGACTCGTGTTGATAGAATAGGAGTACTGAGTACTCGTACCTCTTTTTTTTAGGGAAAAAGTAGTCATACATCTAGTACGAGTACTACCACTAGTTTGGTGCGCGCGACCTATACCTGTCATCACTTTAGGTCTCCTTTTCGAACCGCAGCTACGCTTCATAGTACATATTTTTTCACGCATTTATCCTCCTATATGTATTCATAGGCTATTTCCACGTGCTTCCTTTCGCCGACATGTGGGACATAGAGCATCTGGGTCATAGTGCATGCACGACTTGGAGCATATGCAACCATGCCGGCATACTTTACATTTCAGACCTCACGAATTACATGCAAACCCCCCGCATAAGAATAAATAAATAAATGAATTACTACATGCAAACCGGATTATTTTCATAAAAACCGGAGCACGTTCATTACATTTTGGAAATAACACATTTATAAAAAACGACCTAACCTAAACCAGTCTAAGGGCCTCTTTGATTCGCAGGATACTGAAAACACAGGAATGGGGAAAGTATGATGGCGATGAACTGAGAGGAGGAGGAAGAGGAGGAGTACTGTACATGCTAGAGACTGGACTGTAGCACATTGTTTTTTATGGCCATATCACCACATTGTTTTCTATGGCCTATCGCCTGCTGGTTCACTGGGACGTGAGTAGTAGTACTAGTATATACACTATATATACCGCATGATTCTTTGCTCCATCTTACTTCGCCGACATGTGGGAGAGCCAGCATCCGGGTCGACGTGTCATGCACCAAATTAGAGTGGGGAACGGAAGGGGGGTATCACCCCAGTAGTAGCGCCAGTAAATAATGACTATAGTGAGTAGTCATATCACAAGACCCCGTCTTTCCAGCAGTAACATGCCGTCAAATCGCACAGCCCTACCTTTCCAGCAGTAAGTTGAATCCGCTACTCCCTCACCCTCCTCGCCTCTCTGTCAAACCGGCTACGCGAATACTGCCGCGCGTACTGCCCAGGAAAAGCCCCGCCCTCAACTTTTAACTACTCATAGTATAATTTTGTATCGATGAATTGCGCCATGGAGCAGAAAACCAAAAGAAAAAGGTGGTACATGTAAACCATGCATGTGTTTATACGTATAGGTTACTTCAAAGTACTGAGTCCATTGATGCAATGTGGTCAAACTGTACCATCGATATCTCAAAGCCAAAATAGTTCGAGCTTGTTCATTCTATATAAATAGTACTGTATGTTTATTCACCCGTGGGGTTGTTCAATGAATGGAGGGCCGGGGAGCACAAGTGAACAATAATAGTACTAGTAAGTAGGAGTAGTACAGTTAGTAAACCATGCATGTGTTTATACGTATAGGTTACTTCAAAGTACTGAGTCCATTGATGCAATGTAGTCAAACTGTACCATCGATATCTCAAAGCCAAAATAGTTCGAGCTTGTTCGTTCTATATAAATAGTACTGTATGTTTATTCACCCGTGGGGTTGTTCAATGAATGGAGGGCCGGGGAGCACAAGTGAACAATACTAGTACTAGTAAGTAGGAGTAGTACAGTTAGTCACGTTAAATAGATAGTTTCTTTTCTTTAATGCCACGTACACAAATTGAAACGCTTGTTGTGGAGAGAAAAAGATAATCACTCCACTATATATGTAGGCAGTGGCCTGAGCGCTTGCTTTACTAGGGTTGCTCTCTTCATTCTCTCATCCTCTCCAGATCTAAACAAGACATCGGTAGCGACATTTTCTCTCTGCTCACCGCTGGTCACATATCCGGCTGGATCCCTTCGGCCGGTGTGTGTAGGGGACTAGGTGCATCGTTCACGCGGTCATCGGCGGCGAGGGAGGAAACCCACAGCTACCGGCGGGTCCTGATCCTCTGCCTGTGTCGTTCTCTCCGACACAGCGCCGGCTCCGGAGGTCCTCCGACCCTTCTTCCTCCCTGTTGTATTGTGGGAAGATCCGACCTGCCACCGGCCTCCTAGCCACATCCCGACGACCCTCAGGTATAAGTTCCTTCGAAAGCAGCCTTGCTCTACTACCCCAGCTCCCCACGTGTCTGCATGTGGATCTTTTTCTACTTCCATCAGCTCTTCCAAAGCCACCTAAATTTTTAGTATTATTAGAGGTAAAGCTACTTCATGCAGTCGAATCTAGGACTTGGTTCAAACAGCGAAGAAAGGGGGTAAAGTTGTACTAGCATGAATCTAGGACTTGATTCAAAGAGGAAATAACAGGGGGGAAGTAGTAGAGACTGGATACCCAACCAGTCTCTTGGTTGAAAAGGGAAATAAAGGGCAAAGGCAGTACAAACTGGATAAGGAACATATCTATTATTGGTTGAAAAAAGGATAGAAAGTGGCGGCTAGTGGACAAGTCAACAGAGTATGTCACTATGTCCAGGATTAGATTTGCTGCCCTCACATAGTAAACGGTCTCCAGGATTAGATTTGCTGCCCTCACAGAGTATGAACAATCTCGGCATCACCACTTTATGCCTCCTTGTAGGTACATTGTGCTGATGCGTCCACTGTCGCATGTCCTTATACCAACTTTTTGCCATTGTTAATGTAAGGGCACATGTAAAATGAAGCAATCACACTGTTATCGTAAGGACATGTCTAACCAGTGTTATTGTTAATCTAATGCCTCCAGTAATATGATGCAATTAAACTGTGCTACAAATGGTACTCCTGTAGTTTTTACCAGTATGATAAGTAAGTTGCTTCTTTACGCTGCTGAGTGTCCTGGTGTCCCCACTGTCCCATGCCCTTAAACCAACTCTTTAGCTGCTGTTGATCCACTGTATCTGGTAAACAAGCAATGCCACCATTAAAGTAATCCCATATTTGATGAATGTCATTGTTGATCGTAATGCTTCCGGTAACATGAAGCAATGCCGCCGTTTTAAAATTTCTATTGTTCTTGCGTGATTGCCGTGAACATAATCAAGATGCTTCCTTTCATTTCGTGTATGTTTTGTATCTTGTTATTGACCAGTAACTGTTTTCTTTCTATCTTTTTGTGCGGATAAGGATATCCATTTCACCTCGTTGCTATTGTGACCTTTTGGTGAACTGCACAAAACACTTTTTTTTGGAATGAGTGTCTTGTGCAGTTCAACTAAAATGTCACGTGGGCAACGTCTCTCAATTTTGGTTGAACTGCACAAAGGTTGATTGGAGTTTCCAACATCTCCGTGAAACTCTGCTGGTAATCTCGTGCAACATTTTATTAGCCTTTGCAAGATGAGCCATCACTGTCACCACAATGGAACTTTATTTTAGTGGAACTGCACAAAAGGATAACCAAATTATAGTGCACCTTGCATGAGCAGGACAACTAACCTTAATGTTGCTCAATTTTAGTGCAACTACTAAAGAAGAACCTACCAGCTCATGAGAGCAAGTACTTCTTGCTAGCTACATGATGCAATCTTTGCTTCATTTCAGGCGGACTGCAGAAAAAGGTCGCATGAATTGAATCATCCGAGTGGATCTGCAGGTGTAGGTTCACCACATCGAGTCATGGCGGCGTAGGGCCCCTCTCTCAGTTATGGTTCCCATGACCGAGTATGTTCCTTTTTGGTTGATTTTGACTCTGCATCCAGCTAGTGATCTTGTGCTACTGTTTTGGCACTACTACTGCCACTGATAAAATGAAGTAATAATACATTTAAAATAGAGCTACTGTCTTAGCTACCATTTCATTTCCAATGTAGATAACTTGCAGAAGACCTATCCAGTAGAATCAAGTCCATGTGCACTGCATCAATCACATAGCTGCACTGAGCTAGTTGAGTCCATCACGCCTACCGTTGAGGTGGTGCAGGCCACCTCTCTAACTGGCGGGCGCCATAATTTTAGTTGAACTGCACAAAAAAAGTGATTGAAATGAGTTGACGCTCCTCCTTCTACTGCTACACTGAGGTGTTAATGGATGTCAATGAATCGTCTTCATGGCAAGATACGGGGACATGAAGAATAACTTGATCTCCCAAAGTCATCTCACACAGGTCAAGTACTGTCCTTTATCAACATGATTGTGCTTTTTCATACTGTGCTAACGTTGTATTTTTTTAATAAAGCTATTCTATCGCAATCTTTTCTCATTTTGGAAATAAAGTTGATTTAACTAGTGCCAATATTATAGTAATCATGCTCTTTCTTATCTATGCAAACAGGAATACTCAACTACAAATGTTGTGATGGTCAAAAGCACTCGCCCAGGGTTGTATGACACGGCTAGCCAAGATGTATTTAATCACGAGATTCACTTTATCCAAAAGCTCTAAAGTGCCATGCGTGTGTGCAAGGTGGAAAGAGATATTTCAGGACGTTGATTGATGGTTCCACTAGATTCTGCTATGTGTATTAGTTAAATACTAAGGATGAGGCTTTATACACACTACTTCAAAATCTAGAAGGCCCTCTTGTGCATATATTGGAAGTGGTAGTGCCACCAGTGATGCAGAATATTTCAGGTGCCAATGTTTGACCTGCGTGGCCTTAAAAAGGACTGGTTTCAATGTTTAAGCAAATCCTTGGATCAAATTGCTTACTTGAAGCATCAATCAATTTTTATTTATTTGTTCACATTCTCACAATGTTTGAGTTGTACATTTACGATTAGCTCTGAGCTGTGAATCATTGAGATGTGTAGGCATCTTTGTTGTACTTATTATTATTTGAATCTAATGGGTTGGTTCTGAATCTTGCAAGCTGGGAATCATTGTGATGTGTAGGCATCTTTGTTTTACTTATTATTTGAATCATATTGGTTGGTTCTGAATCTTGCAAGCTGGGAAACACGGCATGATGATGCAGAGGACAACAACCATAACTAGCTGTTCAAACTTGGTAGTATTGTCTGTGTGAAAGTGCGGCAAATGAGCTAATCGTTTGTGTCTTGAGAATAATAATTCTAATTGTTGTGGATGTTTCTCCTGTGGCACTGATAGAACGTGCCAATGCTTTGGTTGTTTTAAGAATAAATTTTAATTAAAGCTAATAAAATTTATGTAAAGTGACCACTAACACTTGCTATAACAGTACCAATACAGACCCGCTCGTGAACCCGAGGGGGCATGCATGCTGGGCATGCAACGGGTGAGGGAGGTGTAGTAACTGCTGTCGCATGTACATGATACGTCTCCAACGTATCTATAATTTTTGATTGTTCCATGCTATTATATTATCTATCTTGGATGTTTTATATGCATTTATATGCTATTTTATATGATTTTTGGGACTAACCTATTAACCTAGAGCCCAGTGCCAGTTTCTGTTTTTTCCTTGTTTTTGAGCTTTGCAGAAAAGGAATATCAAACGGAGTCCAATTGACCTGAAAATTTACGGAGAATATTTTTGGAAAATATAAAAAATACTAAAACGAAAAGATTTCGGAGAAGAGTCCCGAGGCCACCACGAGGGTGGAGGGCGCGCCCTACCCCCTGGGCGCGCCCCCTACCTCGTGGCTACCTCGTGGACCCCCTTGACTTGTCCCCGACGCCAACACCTCCTATAAATCCCAAAACCTCCAGAAAGAAACCTAGATCAGGAGTTCCGCCGCCGCAAGCCTCTGTAGCCACCAAAAACCAATCAGGACCCTGTTCTGGCACCCTGCCAGAGGGGGGATCCATCACCGATGGCCATCTTCATCATCCCGGCGCTCTCCATGACGAGGAGGGAGTAGTTCACCCTCGGGGCTGAGGGTATGTACCAACAGCCTATGTTGGAAAAGGCAGTGCCTAGAAGGCGCTTAGGCACGCCTAGGCGCTAGGCAATGGCTAAACGCCTCGCTTAGGGCATAAATGGAGGTCTAGGCAGGGCAAGCAAGCAATTGCCTACCCAAGCAAGAAATCATGCCACATACTGCACCGATATGCCAAACAGGTTATATTACAATGTCAGTAGCCGGTAATTAACTTATTTATATGCCCTAAATTAATATCAACACCCATATAATAATCACAAATACACTTCGAGTAAAAACTATATTACCGCCTAGGGCGTGCCTAGGGAGCTTAGGCACCGCCTAGGCACTAGGCGAAGGCCAATCGCCCCGCTTACGCCTACCGCTTTTTCCAACCTTGGCAGTAGCTATGTGTTTGATCTCTCTCTCTCTCGTGTTCTTGATTTGGCACGATCTTGATGTACCGCGAGCTTTGCTATTATAGTTGGATCTTATGATGTTTCTCCCCCTCTACTCTCTTGTAATGGATTGAGTTTTCCCTTTGAAGTTACCTTATCGGATTGAGTCTTTAAGGATTTGATAACACTTGATGTATGTCTTGCATGTGCTTATCTGTGGTGACAATGGGATATTTCACGTGATCTACTTGATGTATGTTTTGGTGATCAACTTGCGGGTTCTGTGACCTTGTGAACTTATGCATAGGGGTTGGCACATGTTTTCGTCTTGACTCTCCGGTAGAAACTTTGGGGCACTCTTTGAAGTCCTTTGTGTTGGTTTGAATAGATGAATCTGAGATTGTGTGATGCATATCGTATAATCAAACCCGCGGATACTTGTGGTGACATTGGAGTATCTAGGTGACATTAGGGTTTTGGTTGATGTGTATCTTAAGGTGTTATTTTAGTATGAACTCTAGGGCTGTTTGTGGCACTTATAGGAATAGCCCAATAGATCGATCAGAAAGAATAACTTTGAGGTGGTTTCGTACCCTACAATAATCTCTTCGTTTGTTCTCCGCTATTAGTGACTTTGGAGTGACTCTTTGTTGCATGTTGAGGGATTTTTATATGATCTAATTATGTTATCATTGTTGAGAGAACTTGCACTAGTGAAAGTATGAATCCTAGGCCTTGTTTCGAAGCTTTGCAATACCGTTTTCGCTCACTTTTATCGCTTGCTACCTTGCTGTTTTTATATTTTCAGATTACAAAAACCTATAGCTACTATCCATATTGCACTTGTATCACCATCTCTTCGCCGAACTAGTGCACCTATACAATTTACCATTGTATTGGGTGTGTTGGGGACACAAGAGACTCTTTGTTATTTGGTTGCACGGTTGTTTGAGAGAGACCATCTTCATCCTACACCTCCCACGGATTGATAAACCTTAGGTCATCCACTTGAGGGAAATTTGCTACTGTCCTACAAACCTCTGCACTTGGAGGCCCAACAACGTCTACAAGAAGAAGGTTGCGTAGTAGACATCAAGCTAATTTCTGGCGCCGTTGCCGGGGAGGTTAGTGCTTGAAGGTATATCTTTAGATCTTGCAGTCGAATCTTTTAGTTTCTTGTTTTATCACTAGTTTAGTTTATAAAAGAAAACTACAAAAAAATTGAATTGAGGTTGCCTCATATGCTTCATCTTTTTAATGTCTTTCGTGAAAATAAGGATTCCGATAATTGTGCCAAAGTGTTAGAAGAAGAATGCATTAGAATGTTTGGTACTAAATATTTGAATGATGAGCATGATTGCAATGTTGTTAGTATGAATTCCTTGAATATCCATGATGCTAATGATATGCAAAGCCACAAGCTTGGGGAAGCTATGTTTGATGATGATGATATTTTTAGTCCCCCAAGTTTTGAAGAGAAAATATATTATGATGATAGCATGCCTCCTATCTATGATGATTATTGTGATGACATTTATGCTATAAATAGTAATGATATCCATGAAACTTGTCATCATGATTTTAATGCTCAAATTGATTATGTGAATAAAATATCACATGATAGTTATTTTGTTGAGTTTGCTCCCACTACTATTCATGAGAATAAATTTGCTTATGTGGAGAGTAATAAAATTTCTATGCTTGTGGATCATGAAAAGAATGCTCGATGTGATAGTTATATTGTTGAATTCATTCATGATGCTACTGAAAATTATTATGAGGGAGGAATATATGCTTGTAGGAATTGCAATAATATCAAGTTTCCTCTCTATGTGTTGAAAATCTTGAAGTTATGCTTGTTTTGCTTTCCTATGCTAGTTGATTCTTGTTCCCATAAGTTGTTTGCTCACAAAATTCCTATTCATAGTAAGTGGGTTAGACTTAAATGTACTAGTCATATGCTTCATGATGCTCCCTTTATGTTTCAATCTTATCTTTTATGTGAGCATCATTGAAATCATCATGCCTAGCTTAAAAAGGCATAAAAGAAAAGCGCTTGTTGGGAGACAACCCAATATTTACCCCTACTGTTTTTGTGTATTCACATGATTAAGATACTGTAGTTATCATGTTTTATAGATTTTTTTTCAATAAAGTGCCAAGTAAAGCCTTTGGGATAGTGTGGTTGATAGGTGACTTGATTCTGTGCAAAAACAGAAACTTTTGCGCCCAGTCCCAGAATTGTCTAAATTCACTGGAGCGTGGAAAAACTCTGAATTTTTTACAGTTGCTTGTTATACAAATTTTCTACGTTGTACTAAGTTTTCAGAATATTTGGAGTAACATAAGTATGAGCTTAATTCAGATCTTTACAGACTGTTCTGTTTTTGAAGCATAGTTTGCTTGTTTTCTAGTTTCTTTGGCTTATATTGCTTAATATAAATTGTAGAAATGATAGGGTACAGTAGGCATCATGTGAGAAAAATTATGAATCTTGTCTTGACAGTACCAAAGTGAATGATTTGTTTTATTATACTAACCCATCTCACGAAGTTCCGTTAAGTTTTGTGTGATTGAAGTTTTCAAGTTTTGGGTGAGATATCAATATGAGGAGAATAAGGAGTGACAAGACCCTAAGCTTGGGGATGCCCAAGGCACCCCAAGGTAATATTCAAGGAATATCCAAGCAACTAAGCTTGGGGATGCCCCGGATGGCATCCCGTCATTCGTCTCCAACATTATCGGTAACCTTACTTGGAGCTATATTTTTATTCGTCACATGATATGAGTTTTGCTTGGAGCGTCATTTTATTTTATTAGTATTTGCTTGCTTTTACTTAGGGTAATGTTTTGCATCTTTTAGTTCAATAAAAAGGTCAAGTGTAGCCTTTACCATGCTTATTTTGAAAGTCTATATGTTGCTGTTTTGAAAACAGAAAGTTTTCTATCATTGTCTGAATTCTTATGGAAAGTCAGAACGTGGTAAAACCTTGAAATTTTTACACAATGAGTAACAACAAATTTATACAGTGTGGTAATTTTTCAGAACTTTTTGAGTTAGGGAAGTATCAGTACAATTGCACTCTTTACAGACTGTCCTGTTTAGACAGATTGCTGTTATATTTGCATTGTTTGCATATGTTTGCTTGTTTAATGATTCTATTTGAGGATAGGAGTATTAAATATGCAGAGGCATTTAGTATGCAATGTTAAATAATAATTTTAGTGATTTGCTACAGTAGAGAATGATAAGGTTTTGCATTTGATTTATACTAACTTTTCTCACGAGTTCTTGTTGAGTTTTGTGTGGATGAAGTTTTTAAGATTTAGGGAAACCATCATATAAAAGGAATTAAGGAGACATAAAAGCTCAAGCTTGGGGATGCCCAAGGCATCCCAATATAATATTTCAAGAAGTCTCAAGCATCTAAGCTTGGGGATGCCCCGGTAGGCATCCCACCTTTCTTCGTCAAGAATTATCAGTTAGTATCGGTTGAGCCTAAGTTTTTGCTCCTTCACACGATGTGTGCTATTCCTTGCAATGTAATTTTATTTTTGTTTTGCTTGCTGTTTGAATAAAGTACTTAAGATCTGAAATTTTATTTATGAGAGAGAGTCTTCACATAGCTACATAATTATTCAACTACTCATTGATCTTCATTGATATCTTTTTGGAGTAGTTTGTCATTTACTCACGTGCTACACTTATATCCTATGAGTAAATGGTTGAATGAATTGAATATCATAAATCTGAATTTATATATGCTTCATATGCTTATACCATGGGGAGTAATGACTTCACATATAAGAAGTAGAGGTGGTAAATTTATTGAAAGTTAGCAAACATAGTATTGGTCACTTGAACAATTCATGAAAGAATATTGAAGGAAGAGAGATTTCACATATAAATATACTATCTTGGACATCTTCTATGATTGTGAGCCCCATTAATTATTTTCAAAGTTGATCAAATTAGTTGAAGTTGGACAAGGAAGACAATATAATGAGTTATGCTTGGGTATATTTGTATAGAAGTTATATTGTTATGGATCCTCCAACATGTGGTGCTTGCTATTTAGAATCTTTTGCTATCCAAAAGTTCTGTACTAAGCGGGATTACTGCTTGTGCATCCAAACTCCTTGAACCAAGTTTCTTCCATGAGTGTCCACCATATCTACCTATATGCGGTATTTACCTGCCGTTCCAAGTAAATTTGCATGTGCCAAACTCTAAACCTTCAAATAATAATCTGTTTTGTATGCCCGAATCGCTCATGTAGCGACTGGGGGCTGTCAGTATCTTCCATGCTAGGTGGGTTATTCTCACGATGAGTGGACTCTGCTCATCATTCATGAGAGAGTGGCTAGTAATTGGGATGCCCAATCTTATGATCAAAAGATCAAAAACAAAATTTCAAATAATTAAACAAAACTCCCCCAGGAAAGTTGTTGGTATGGACGGCACCCGTGAATTCGGCTAGTCGTGGAGTGTGATTGTTGGTGGAGGGGGAGTAAAAACTTTACCATTCTGTTTCGGAACCGCCTATAATGTGTCTAGCATGGAAGATAGTGAGAACTCTCGGTCGTTATGTTGACAATGAAAGCATACCTCTAAAAATTATTTTCATCTCTGTTTTAAAAGCTTCGAGCTCTGGCACCTCTGCAAATCCCTGCTTCCCTCTGCGAAGGGCCTATCTTTTACTTTTATGCAAGAGTTAGTAGTATTCCTTCTCATTCCAACCTACTCTTTAGTTGGCAAGCATCATGTGATGGGGAAAGATCTAAGCATATATGGCCATTCAAATATATTTGATCATGGATTATTATTGTTGACAATTATCTATATGATAAATAAGTTGGGAGGCGAAACATTAAGCCCCTATCTTTCTCTGTGTTCGATGGATGCTATTTGTTCTAAAAATATGCTTTGAGTGGTAGCAATCATGGAAGACTATATGATAGTTGAGTATGTGGGATTTGCTAAATCAAAGCTCTTACATAGACCCTTCCTGAAAATAAGATGAATTGCAATTGTTTGATGACTGAGAACCTAGTTTGTTAGTTTTCAAGAAAGTTTATGATCTATGCTTTGACATGTGAATAGTTTGCTACTTGATCATGAAAAGCTTTATGATATGAGCTACTGTTATGATGCATAATGATGCTAGAAAAAGTGATTGAAATCATCATTGATCAAACTTGTGCACTTGCTAGCATTCCACATCAAAAATTCTGTTTTTATCATTTACCTACTCGAGGACGAGCAGGAATTAAGCTTGGGGATGCTTGATACGTCTCCAACGTATCTATAATTTTTGATTGTTCCATGCTATTATATTATCTATCTTGGATGTTTTATATGCATTTATATGCTATTTTATATGATTTTTGGGACTAACCTATTAACCTAGAGCCCAGTGCCAGTTTCTGTTTTTTTCCTTGTTTTTGAGCTTTGCAGAAAAGGAATATCAAACGGAGTCCAATTGACCTGAAAATTTACGGAGAATATTTTTGGAAAATATAAAAAATACTGGAACGAAAAGATTTCGGAGAAGAGTCCCGAGGCCACCACGAGGGTGGAGGGCGCGCCCTACCCCCTGGGCGCGCCCCCCTACCTCGTGGCTACCTCGTGGACCCCCTTGACTTCTCCCCGATGCCAACACCTCCTATAAATCCCAAAACCTCCAGAAAGAAACCTAGATCGGGAGTTCCGCCGCCGCAAGCCTCTGTAGCCACCAAAAACCAATCGGGACCCTGTTTCGGCACCCTGCCGGAGGGGGGATCCATCACCGGTGGCCATCTTCATCATCCCGGCGCTCTCCATGACGAGGAGGGAGTAGTTCACACTCGGGGCTGAGGGTATGTACCAGTAGCTATGTGTTTGATCTCTCTCTCTCTCGTGTTCTTGATTTGGCATGATCTTGATGTACCGCGAGCTTTGCTATTATAGTTGGATCTTATGATGTTTCTCCCCCTCTACTCTCTTGTAATGGATTGAGTTTTCCCTTTGAAGTTATCTTATCGGATTGAGTCTTTAAGGATTTGAGAACACTTGATGTATGTCTTGCATGTGCTTATCTGTGGTGACAATGGGATATTCACGTGATCTACTTGATGTATGTTTTGGTGATCAACTTGCGAGTTCTGTGACCTTGTGAACTTATGCATAGGGGTTGGCACATGTTTTCGTCTTGACTCTCCGGTAGAAACTTTGGGGCACTCTTTGAAGTCCTTTGTGTTGGTTTGAATAGATGAATCTGAGATTGTGTGATGCATATCGTATAATCAAACCCGCGGATACTTGTGGTGACATTGGAGTATCTAGGTGACATTAGGGTTTTGGTTGATGTGTATCTTAAGGTGTTATTTTAGTACGAACTCTAGGGCTGTTTGTGGCACTTATAGGAATAGCCCAATAGATCGATCAGAAAGAATAACTTTGAGGTGGTTTCGTACCCTACAATAATCTCTTCGTTTGTTCTCCGCTATTAGTGACTTTGGAGTGACTCTTTGTTGCATGTTGAGGGATTTTTATATGATCTAATTATGTTATCATTGTTGAGAGAACTTGCACTAGTGAAAGTATGAACCCTAGGCCTTGTTTCAAAGCATTGCAATACCGTTTTCGCTCACTTTTATCGCTTGCTACCTTGCTGTTTTTATATTTTCAGATTACAAAAACATATAGCTACTATCCATATTGCACTTGTATCACCATCTCTTCGCCGAACTAGTGCACCTATACAATTTACCATTGTATTGGGTGTGTTGGGGACACAAGAGACTCTTTGTTATTCGGTTGCAGGGTTGTTTGAGAGAGACCATCTTCATCCTACACCTCCCACGGATTGATAAACCTTAGGTCATCCACTTGAGGTAAATTTGCTACTGTCCTACAAACCTCTGCACTTGGAGGCCCAAAAACATCTACAAGAAGAAGGTTGCGTAGTAGACATCAGTACACACTCAGTTTACTGTTGGATGCAGTTCCCCAAGAGCTGAAAAACTAACTGCTGCCGCCGCCTACCCACTCGTTCACCGTTGATTGCAGTTCCCCAAGATTGGAAAAATGAACTGCTACCGCGGCGGTGCCGCCCCCCAGTACCCCAGTACACACCGATCGTCTTCATCCCCCTGCCCCCAATCCCCACAAACGAGAACCACCACATCAACTCTGCGTGAGAAGAGACTCCAATGGCGATTCGAGGGGTGAGCCTACTGGATATGGACTTCACCTTTGAGTTCGCCGTTCAGACCCATGGCAGCACCAAGTTGAATGTGATGTGCACCAATGATCCAGACTCAGTGAGGCTCTGCCTCGCCAAGTTCAAGCAGTACCCACAGGAGGAGAAAGCACAAGGTCGCGGGACTAGGCCTTGTGCCCATCCATTCGCCTCCTGACAGGGACCAGTGGATCGCCGTCGCCCAGGTATGCGTGCGGGACGAGGTTCTCTTCTACCACTGCTATAGGGCCACCAGAGGTTCTGGAGAATCTGGTGCCACAAGCTTGTCGACATCCAGAAGCAATACAAGATCATCGGCAACGGGCAGGAGGACTCCGTGGTTGACCTTGCCGCGACCATCATCGACCCCTGCTATGCCAACATGAAAGAAGACGTCGACACCAAGAACCTGAACACGTGGGAGGTACCTCTGAATCTAGCCTACATAACCTACGCGGCCAAGGACGCATACGCATGCTACGACATGTACAGGCGGATCTTGGACATGAGGGCGTGTCTGCTTCCCGTAACCGACGAGTACATGGATAGCCGCAGCGTCATGATCAAGCGTGCCAGGAAGGTCTAGATGATGTACTTTATCTGTTTAAGCACCTTTATCATTTGAGTGTTTCATGCATTAGCCTATGTTTCATAATTATCTGTTTTGTCCGAAATATTTCGTCTAAGAACCCATTAACCTGTTTGCTTTTTTAGTGGCTATTTGCTTATGTATGTAACTAGTTCACTTTGCTGCCGTGCTTTGAATCTCCTTCCTCCCAACATATTCCCCTTCTCAGGTGGACCCAGCAGGTCTCGTACACAGACATCTGGGACCAACCACCTATCCATTTGTATTTCTTTATTTTGTTCGATCTTTCATCCTCTTCCTACCGGCGCTGCCGCGCACGCCTCGGTGACCCATCCTAGCCTATGGCGCTGGCCAGGCCATCCCCCTACTCCCACACATCGGCGGTGGCAGCTCCACCGGCCCACCCTGCACCCGAACAAGTCAACCCTCGTACTCCCCTCCGTCTGCGTCTTCCCTAGCTCCGGTTCGTTCGGTCTGAGGTGTCGACGTCGTCCTCCGCCTTGCTGCTCTCGCCGCGGCGCCGCCGTCTGCCGTTCCCAACATGGTCAACAAAACAAGAGGAATCGGGAGACGACTGTTCGTCGAGAGGCTGACAGTCCCGGGCCCACCAGGTCCATGGCCTAGGTTTTATTGTTTAACATGCGCAGCCCATGACATGCAGACACAGTTGATCCAGCTGGTTTCAAATTTTTTTTGGGGTCCAGCAGGTATCAAGCGGCCTCTGGGCCTCCTAGCCTAGCTTGTCTATAACATAAGCAGCCCAAGTTATGTTTGCTTTTTCAAGACGACGCACATCTCAATTCTATTTTTCTATAAGAATGCAAAACTGAACCTATGTTTTCCCTTCTATAATAGAATATATATTATTTATATTTATATTTATATCTTATTTTATTCCATATATATAATAGAAACAACATAAGGTTCCATTAAACCTGTCGTTTGTCCAACCATTGTATAGACCTTCCCACTTCCTTTATTTTTCATTTTTATTAATCCTATATCTGAATTTTCTCCCACTTTTTTTTTGATGTTATCTGAGTTTTCTCCCAGTACTTTTCCCTAGAACCAACTCAACTATCCCACGTCTAGCCTAAAAAATAATAATACCCTATGTCCTATTAACTCATCAAATTAAATGATATTTTATTTTGTAAATCGAAAGTTCTTACAAAATAATAATAATAATTTTTTATATATAACTTGGCAAGTTAAATCCTGGTGATTGCGTACATAAGCTTGCAAAGATTTTACTGACCAATGCAGTAATAGACGTGCAATCATGTGTTTATGTTTTTATAACACTAGCACATATGCCCGTGCATTGCAACGAAAAAAAAACAATCCTCGCACGTTCCAAGCGACCCATCTGTGTTACCACTCTCTTCGCCATCGTGGTCATGTTGTCCATCTATTCACGATGAACATGATCAATCTCAGGTGATGAGCTTGATCATCACACTCTAGCACTCTCCTTTAGCAATCCCATCATGTGCCTCGCAATAGAAAAAAATATCCCTACACCCTCCTACAAGAACAGAACACATGTAAATTGATGCCTACAAAATTGTTATACAAAGCAAGCCAAATTTGCCATGCCTCTATGTTAGCAAATTTTTAGTTAAATTGAAAAATAATATAAATTTATTTTAAGCTACCAAAACTTTGATTAGTTGTTACCACTAAGACAGAAAGTCTGGAATCGAGACACGTATTATTAGAAAAACAATAAAAGTAGTCTTTAGAAAAGAACTACATGGTTCACATTGTGGCTCTATTTTTATTCATGTAATTAGAAATATACGAATATGAGTCACGGGCATCATACTGAATGCAGTACAAATTTTATCACATTTGCAGTGAGAGGTTAAAACTTCATAGTAGAGTCAAACTCTAGGTATTTAACTTTTTGTAATTTGTTTAATCCTAATGTAACACATGGCCGCAACTTGAGTAATCAGACAGACACAAACCATGCGTTGTGAGCTGATAAAAAAAGCAGGTTGAAGATGCTCACGTGGATGTCCTCATGTCCAAAAGTGAATCACAGACCACCAATCTTTTTCAACAATCCACCTATCTTCTGCTCTGATGGCTGGTTGTAACCATATTGAAACAAAATTGATGATTCACTGAGCAGCAGTGGCACAAAAAAAGAAATATTTGAAAAATATAGGGTTTTGCTCACCGTTCACACAGTATGTTGGCTCCTGCTAATGCCGTGCCCTTCATCGATTACATCAGACAGATTGGTAGTCAAGATCAATTTATCATATTCCATCAGGTGGATGGATGCCGATGGGAAAATTAATTATCAAGGAGAAATATTAATGGAAATCATTCTCTATAGAAAAGTGTCAGTAAAAAAATTGAATTTATGTGTGGGTCTACATCTGTTAAATAGAATTAAACAATAACAAAACTGAACTATTTATGTTGTGTCTTCCTAAGCATTCACATGCATGGCTGAAAATGCAGTGACACATATTTGATTCAGAAAACGTATGTTAATAGGATAGAAAGTACACATACTTCCTATATTCCAAGCAGATCAGGCAGGAAGTAATCTGGATAACTTATCTTGTCTGGCAATTAATATGGTGCCAAGCCTTTAGCCCAACCATCTCATCCTCGTCCAATGTAGTAGTAGAATTGTATGATAAGACACAAACACATCTTAATATAATTGTTATCTGCATGCATATATATTGGCGTGAGCATGGATGGCCAGGAAGAAATCCATACCTGAACATCCATGCTGATGGTCCTAAAGAAATCATATGCAGCTGCAGAACTTGTCATGCAAGTCAGAAAAGGGCAGCTCCTCACCCACACGCATGCATGCATAGGATAGATCAGAATATAAGATATACCTGTGAGTTTTGAGTTATTGATTACCCCATGGTGGAGGAGCAAAGAGGCAGGGGATGAGCTTGAGTAGCAGGTGGCCGTTTAGACATCAGTACAATCCCCTGTTGTTGGCTTGTTGCTAATCTGGATATACACAATGATTGAGCGCCTTCGCTCAGGCTCGTCATCTCCCTCAACGAAGCAGGTAGACATGGAGATAGAGGGGAGTGGTCACTGCACGCCCCGGTCCGTGCCATAGACAGCCCCGCTACCACATCCCATGATCCGCGCGGCCTCATCGCGCGGGTTGTAGAACCTCATGACACGGCGATCTCGGACCTCTCCCTCTCCGCGAGTCGCCCGTCGTGTCCAACTTCGTCGCCCAAATCATGGCGGCTACTTGGGCGGCCGTGCGAGCACCGGCGTACATCGCGTGTTGTGCTGGCCAGGTTGCGAGGGTCTGGCTTTTATATCGCTCTTGAGCAGGAGAAGTGTTTGGTCAAATCAGGAATCTGCATCTGTTAGGGGCCACGTGACGGAACCGGGCAGGGAACAGGCCCAACAACGTAGACCCACGTTCGATGCATGTGGTGTCATTCCCCGAATTAGTACCACCTCGCATATATATTTGAAATATAAAATCACCTAAGCGGGACGGAACTAAGAATATCACCTTGGTTTATTAGTAGGTATAGATTTCTCCGTCCAGCCCAACATGATATTTTCACCCAGCCCAGCAAGTCCGCGGATTTCGAGAAAAATGCAATTGGGCTTTAAATTCTAACATAATATATAAACGGGCTGCATAGACACTACATCATTGTTTCACCCAGCGCACCAAATGGACTAAAAAAACCAAATGGACCGGCTGACATGTGGGCCAGTAGGTTGAAGCCTAAGCACTTTCAAAAAATAAAAATACAACGTCTTCTTCCCCCAGCGCTGCCGGGACTGCCTGCTCCAGCCTCCGGCGCCCAGCGGCGCTGTTTTGCGCGCCTCGCAGCGAAACGCTACCCCACCGGTGGCCAGGCCATCCCTCCACTCCTCCGCACCTCCTGTTATTCTCTGCCGAGTGTAGGCCCACCCCGCACCCGAACCAGTCAAGTTTCCCACTCCTCTCCGTCTGTGACTCCACTGCCGCATCTTCCCCATCTCCGGGGCATTCCAGTCTGGGGCCTCGCCATCGTCCATCGGCCTTGGTGCGCTCTGCGCGGTGTGGTCAACATGGTCAACAAATGAGAGTCATCGGAAGATGACTGTATGTGGAGAGGCTGACAGTGGGGACGCATCACGCCCATGGACGCATGCATGCAACTGCATCCTTTTTACCCTGAAAAATAATGTTTTCTCCCGTGACAGCTGGGACCCACCAGCTACATCTTCGCACGCAAGGAGCAGGCAGTCTCGCCGGCGCTTGTTTGAGCGGCTGGAGCAGGAAGAGCAGAGATTGAAGAAGCACGATGGCCGTTGGATGGACATCCAACAGTCACTGCTCTCGTGTGTTGACTAAGTTGACACGGCATTGCGTGTGGGTCAACCTTTTTTTTAGGAAAGCGTACGCGTCAACCTATAGTAGGCGCACAAGTCAGCCTCAAATCTGTGGAAAACAACATACAACCTATCTGCCATTATTTCTAATAATTTACAACCTATTTGCGAATTCTTAAGGATTTTTTTGGAGCCCATATTCTTTTTGTTAGCATTACAACCCATATTGTGGCCACGGTTAAAAAATTATACAAAATTTTGCATATTTCGGTGCGGTCCCAACTGTTTTTAATCCCGAAATTTTGAGTCACATTCAAACTAATTTGAAAAATAAATTTATATCAATATAAAATCCAAATAATTGTCCACGCATAAAAATCAATGGAATTTAAAATCTTGAAAAAAAAGAAATTTGAAACTAATTGCCGGTTTGATGTGTTTTAAAAATGTACAGCCCATTTCTCATTACTGATAGCCCATTTTCTGGGCAAGCCGAATGAAACTCTCCCCGTCTTGAAAGATTTGCAGCCCAGCAGGGCTGACAAAGCAAGTAGGCCTCGGTTGGGTATTCTGCAAAAGAAAAAAAACTGGGCTAGCCATTTTCAGAAAGAAAAAAAACTACTGGGCTGGTCTTGTGGTAAACATAAAATAAAAGGCTGGCTAGACAGGCCAGAGTGCCCCGCACAGCCCAGTTGACACCCTGCTTCTGTCACAAAAACAAAAAGAACTAGGCAAGCTGCTGGGTTCCTGGTGTCAGCCGCTCGTTGTGCAATTCTCTCGTTTATTGACTACATTGACAATGGCATGGGACCCAGATGTCAGATATCCATGAGGAGGAACCATTTTTTTGGCTTGAAATAAGGAGGCACTTGATTGCGTACTGCCATGACCCTGGTGGGTCCCTGCTGTCATCCTCTCCACGTACAACCATCTCCTGATTGTGTACGCATCAACCTAGTAGGCCCACAAGTCAGCCTCTAAACCCCTGGTGGACAAATACATCCCGTTTAAAAAAATAACAGCCCATTCCATACATTCAAACAGAAAGTTTAACATTCAGAGCAAAGTAACAGGTCTGATCCAGATATAGAGTACTGAACTTCCATGTTGACAACCATCATAGCCAAGTTAACTATCTACTCCCACTAATACTCTAGTAGTGTACAAGTACTAACTTACTCTTAGCTAACTAGACGATGCAGGCAGCCACCTGTGGTACACGCTAAACGCCAGCACCGACGTCCTCCTCCTCGCCTCGGACTTGCTAGAGGTGCGATAGGGCGTGTTGCTCACACGCGTTGGCCCTTTCCATGCCGGCGTGGTCCACTGAAGCTTCAACTTCTAAGCGGGAAACCCACTTGATGAGCTGGTAGTAAAATTCAGCGTCGCGAATGTGTGCGTGCCCGACAGCCTCTAGGGCTATTTGCCGGGCGCCGGCCTCCACGTAGTTGGCCCAGTTGCGGGCGCTCTGCTCGCGACTCAGAGCGTCGGTGTGCTGCTACTCCATGCCCCGCTGGCGGCACAAATCAGCGATACCCTGCTCCTCCGCCAGGCGGTCGCACTCCAACAAGTCCTCGTACTCCGCATTGCCATCTAAAGACTGATAGAATGCCTCCTCCCTCCGTTTGCCTTCCGGTGAAAAACTGAACACTAGTTCCGGTGGTGACCACCTCTGGCATTGCCTATTGCGGACGGGCGGGGGCATGATGGACGTGGTGAGAGCGAGGGCAAGTGGCAAGCGATGTCGGGCTAGTGGGGGCTTATGAGGATAGGGCGAGTTGGGTGATGGTGCCACCGAAGAACGCCGGGAACCAGTAATTATAGGTGGAAGGCAGGTGAACCAGTGTGTCACGGGAAACACGACGGTCATCACGGTCATCGAAATTCAATGCATAAGCATGCATGGCTTAGCGCGCCAGCTTGCCATGGAAAACTAGAAAAACTGAAATTATGACTGTGCCGTCCCGTCCCGTCCCATCAGTGGTGTGTCCCGTCCATGCTGGGTCGCACGTCGGCATGACGGTCAAACAAGTGCGCTCGAATCATCTAATGAGGCACGTGCGTGATCCGCTGGTTAATCGCATAGGATCGAGTCGGTCGGATAGTGTACGTGTAGGATCGCAATAGCTGATGAATGTTCGCTGCGAGATAAGGCATTTGCGAACGTTTTTGCTGGCAGTTTCTTCAGATTTGCATGGCATTTTCTTCAAAATAGCATGTCAGTTTCTTCAGAGGTAGGCATTTTTATTCAAAAAACTGCCACCTTCGGATCTTGCGTCGCAACTAAAACTTCCAGGAGCGTATTAGTAGGCTAGCTAGTGATCGATCAGTAACTTGTAAACACTAAGCGAACAGAAATAAGGAACTGCTAGTAACTTGTAAATACTGAGCACACAGAAATAAGGATGATGCTGTGCACAGTAGTAAGAGCCGATCCGTTCGAAATGTGCACACTAGACTCACAGGCCTTGCATTGTAATATGTTCACATTAGTAGCCCAAATTCACAACCAACTAGTATGATTCCCATACATAAGATCAACATGTTAATGCATCTCAATGATTCACAGATCATATACAAATATGTAGCTCCAAAAGCAAAGATCTAGAAAAAACATATGTTCTTGCTACTAACATGGATGCTTCTCTGGGCCAACATTCAGTACAGAGTGAAAGACAAATTTGTTTGTGAAGTCTACAATTCCTCTTGCAAACGTAAGTGGTTTCACCAACAGCTGGAACCATGAGAATGAACCACACATGATGGAGGAACATCCACCGCAATATGATTTGGTCTTCTCTAGATCACACGGCGAGACTATTTTTGGAATACAAACTTTAACTTAGGAAAAATGATGCCCATTGTATGATCAGACCAAAGCAATGAAGCATCTAGTGTTGGCCAATAAATAGTACACTACTACTTTTGTGCAGTCCATGAAGTGACTATCCAATTTTCTGTGTCTATTTTCAAATGGCACTGCATGCAGTGACTATACTTTTCTCTTGTGCAGTTCCACTAAAATTGAGGTCACTTTGTTTGTTTGCCAAATAGCAACGGGCAGACATCTGTCTGCACAAATATCAAGCAGCTAGTAAACATATACCCCACCTTGTATTTTCGGTTTAAACACGTCTCTTCTAGTCATTTCCACTTAGCATCTGTCATGTTTTGCACTGGACAATTTGATACTATCATGTTTTGCCCTGGACAATTTTGTACTGAATTGATTTGCTGGTACAGAGCAGAAATATAGCGCCTATTCTTCATCAGACCAAGGATATCCTTGTTCGCAGTGATGGAAGAGGTGAAATCGATACAACCGAAATTGAGCATCCAATCATTGAATCATGTCCTGCACCTCCAATGTAGGTCCACCTTGCTAGTAAATTCACATGCAAACCACTAATATTACTATCTAATGACAGTACAAAAAGAGTAGCAAGATAGTAGCAAACCATGTACCTTCGTAATGAACAGCTCATAGTGCCACCAATTGGATATAATGGTTTGGAAGAAAACATGCTCCTAATGTTGAACCATTTGGACTTTTTGTGCAGTTCCACTAAAATCGAGCATCCCTGTTTGCACAGATATTGAAAGTGTGATTACTATAAAAGTGGCACTAGTTGAAGCATAGACTCACAAATATAAGCATTCCAATTTCTTAATGGGAAAAGATAGCAAGACTGTTTCTAACCACCTTTTTGAAGGAATAAATAAGGCAACAACGGCTGATGCCAGGAAGGCATACATAGTATTTTCTGAAAGATTGAGCCATTCCTGACCTTTCCTCTTCTTTAAGCATATTTTGTGCAGTTCAACTAAAATAAAACGCCATCACCACCTTGACAATTTAGTGACACTGTACAAAAAGCAATGACTTACCATTACATCGTGATGTCAGGTATGTAACCGATAGGCATTAGAGACAAACATGCAGACCTCCTCTGATAACATAATGAACATTAATTTAAACAAAGGTGTGACTAGCTTTACCGGCATAATTTGAGTGAACTATACACCCTTTGTTCCTTAATATAAGACATTTTCGCAGTTCAATTTAAAGTACCCAAACGTCTAGTATTTAGAAAAACAGGTAGTAGTTTTCTTGAGCACATATCTGGGAAAGCTTGCCACACCTTATATATGTCCATACGCTAATGCAACACCATTCGAATAGTAAAATATACACTAATCCAGTGGCTAGTGCAACAGTAGAGTAGTTTTTTTATTACGGGGTACAGTACAATGGTTTTACTGAACAGATTTCCATAAGCTAGCACTGGAATATTTCTATAATCATTAACTATAACAAATGTAAAGGTAACAAGTTTCAGCATTGGTATACTAGCTGTGCAACAGCATTAAACCAAATACAAAAGTCTGAAGGTAACTAGCATTATTAACTAATGACAGTATAAAAAAATTGCAAACCATGTACCTTCAAGGTAAATATCATCGCGAACTCGAGGGGACTTGAAAAATTGCTATCCCAATCTTGATAATCGATCAAACATAAAAACTTGATCAACCGAATCCAGAAAATAGCCGGAGGAGGAGGTGCCCACTCTTGGCCTTTCCTCTTCTCTTCATAATTTTTTTTGTGAAGTTTAACCAAAATAAAATGACATCAGCGCCTTGGCATTTTGGTGACACTGTACAAAAAAATTGACTTATCTCATGAAAGTGAGGTATGTAATCTATAAGCATTAATAGTGGAAAAATCTGAAGGTAGTAACAAGTTTCATCGTTGGTATACTGGCTGTGCAACAGCATTAGAATGCCTTAGCTGAAAAATCTTTAATCCATCCATAATCAACAACTAACCCTGAAATAATCCAGTGACATTAAATGGCATTGCTTAAATTTATCGGTGGCATTAGACTGAGTGCGGCATTAGTTAAATGTGGCATCACTTTAGCAGTAGCATTGCTTGACTTTACCGCTGGCGTTATACTAACAGCAAAAAAGTGGCAATAAGAGCATGGGAGGCCCATTCGGACAGTGGGTGCACCAGTACGATGTACCTCCACGGACGCATAGAGTGGTGAGGAAGGGATGGTTGCCCAGAGCAACAAATATCCATGCAGCATTTGTGGATTACGTCCCGTTTTTGTTCTCTTTTGCCACCTTTTTCCTATGTGAGGACAACAAACTGATCGACCTGGTCATTCTCTATTGCTTTGTCATGCCTTTCTACCCTTGTTCAACCAAGAGACACGAGACTCGTTCCTTAGCTACTGATTTTCCCCTTTTCAACCTAGATGCGGGTTCGATGCCTAGTCTCTTCGACGGTACTTTCTCCCTTCCTTTCCTTATTCAACCCAGACATGGATTAGTCTGCATGAAGTAGGGTTTCCTTTAATAGTGCAAATTAAGGTTTTCGTCTGCGTGACCAGCAGATCAGAGGATAGCAAATTGGGGAGATGGTGGAGTGGAAAAAGATCCACATGCAGCGACGTGGCAGATGGGGCAATAGAACAAGGGTATGGTTCGAAAAGAGGTAGCATGCCTAAGGGTCGGCGGGAAGTGGCTTTGCTAGTGGTCGTCGTCCTCTGCACACACTACGGTAGCGAGCTTGGGGACGGAGGCCATCCCGCGTGGGCGCTAGGTCTGAGAGGACGGCCTTGTCATCAGTGTGTGACCTCGCTCGCCGATGATGAGTGTGTCAACGCTGCACGTCCTTTTCTTCCCCGGCGGATCTGTGACCACCGGTAAGGACGGAGAAAGAGGGGCACCGCCATCTTTTTTAGATCTGGAGAGAGGGTGATAGTGTGAGAAGCAAGTGGGCAGCCCTTAGCAAGCAAGCACTGAAGCTCCAGCCTATATATCTTTTTTGATACTAGTACTAGAGGTGGAGTATTGGTAGAGTAGTTTATATTTTCTCTGGATACAGTACCAGTTAGTCGTGCTTCCAAACTGAACGGCATGCCATTAAAAAAATAAAGTCAAGAAATAATGCGGCACCTCGGGCCAATGTGGCCAGATCGCATTTTGCACGAGAAATGACACACCATGTTTCGTTGTCATGTGGTCCCATTCCAACATGTAAGTGAGACGACAGTGAGTCCTTTTGTACAATTTCCGAATGGACGTCTATGTAGGCCGGGGCACCTCTTCCTGTACCGTGGCAACCGTCCATTGCCTCTTCACCTTTCCCTCTTGATTTGGAACTGCTGTCACACGCTTTTCCTCCCTCCATTTGCCTTCACCCTTCCTTCTGCCATTGTTCGATCGTCTTCTCCATGGAGGGAACAGGCCAGAAACGACCCCGTTATTCTTGCCCCAATATGAAAGATGACGTGGTGGAGGAACTCATTGATCGGTGCGACATCATCACCTCAGCTAGCATGGTAGGTTCATTCAAGACCATTCTCGACTCAAAAAATAACATCATTACAAAGAACCCAAGGGTCCAGGAGCGGTTTGATCTCCCCTATCTTCTTCACCATGACCCTGCTCGCTGGCGCGCGGATGATGGAAGCCTCGCCTTGTGCAAGTTGATGCCGCTTGATAATGATACGTGTGATGTTAAGATGCCATCGCTTAAGGGTAAGGCCTGGGTAGGCGCAAATGGAGATTGGGTTGTTTATATTGGGTACAACTGCGAGTGGGAACTTGTGAATGTGTACACTCGTCAGCGGGTTCCACTTCCAAAAATCTCAGAGTGCCCTGAGGTTGAGCACACAGATGATCTACGTACGTTCAAATACGATCATGGTGACTATCGTCTACGAAAGATAGCAATTTGTCGTGTTCCCAACCGCTCTTGGGATTACATGAACTATGATGTTGTTGCTATCTTCGACAAGCTTGTTGCCGTCCTTACTTCCACGCCTCGATGGATATTGCTCAAAAGTTAATTTCTGTACATGGATGAGTACTGTGATGCAATTCAATACGAGCGTCTTGTGTTTGCTGCCACCACTCGTGGCACTATTTTTGCATGTAATCCTTATGCTTTCGGCACGTTTGTCTTCCACCGTAACTAGAATTGTTTCATCCACATGCATGCAAGTTAGTATCCCCGTACTAATTAACCTCTTGTGTTTCCAAGGTCCTGTGAACATTCCACCACCTATACTTGAAAAAATTTATAACCAAGGGGGAGATGATGATGGTGATGATCACGAGCAGGACCTACATACTCAGTGGCGCCTGGCAACTTATTCCGATGGATCACCTCTTCTTGTCTGTATACAGGGCACTGCTGATGTTACTAAGGAAGCAGGTGTTGTCTCCCATGGCCGCACTCTCCGGACCTATTCCAACATCCGTTGTAGGGTATTCGGGATGGATACTAGTGTTCTAGCGCCAGCACCTTCTCCCTGGTTCAATATTGATAGTCTTGGAGAAAACTCGCTCTTCCTTGGACTAAACTATTCAATGATGGTGAAAGGCGATCCAGCTGCTGTTGGCACAACGTTACTACCATTTATGAGAAGCAACTATATCTATACATCGGACATTGCTATGGTTCCCTACCCTGGCTCTCACAATATGCGTCCTGATATAGGCCGCTTCAGCCTGGATGATGAGTCCTGCGTTGGTCTCGATATTGAAAATAGCAGTCCCTTCCCAGAGGCTTACTTATGGTTCAAAGCAAGCGTTTCCAACGCCGAGGATTGGTTGAGCTGAAGTTCATTTCATTGCCTATTATTTGTTATGTGATAAAAACTTTAGTATTTACTAGAATGTTTTGTTGGAAATAATCTATAATCCAACATGTATCCTCGTTGTCGTTGTGTGTTGATGACTTGTTGTATGTAATGAATGGTACATTTGCATATGCATGTGATAAAGTCAATTTATGAATGGTTTTCGAGTCACTTCTTGGAGTGTGAGTACCGTAGTAGTATAGCCAACATCCAGTTAAATGAAGTTGCCATATCACATAGAGCCAACCTAATAGTATGCTAGTACAATAGTTAGTACAATAGTTAGTCCTAGTAGTAGTATACCATCAACTAGAGGTAGGTGTCGCACGGAGGCCTAGAAATATGGTGATAGCGTGAGGTGGGCTTGTACAGTACGTATGATGTAGGCACAGGGCTTGCCGTGTTTCCTACTCCTCTGGTCTAAATGTGGAGAAGATTTGGTCGAGTTCTTCCTCCTTTTGCCGACATGTGGGACATCCAACATCCAGGTCGTGTCATGCAAGAAAATGGAGTGCTAGTTGAAGCCACGTGATGTGCATCTTGGGTTAAATTGTAAATAGAATCTTACCTTGAGTAACTCCAAAAGCGGCCACAGAAGATCTTTATTGGATTTGTTTCTCATCACCAGCACGTCGAGGTGAAAGATGTGCAGGTTCAGTGGGTCATCTTGTGTTTTCACTAACATGTGGGACCGCATGTGAGCAAACAGGTGATGGGCACACTCCGCGCGTCTGCTGGCTGGCTGAGAAGAGAGAGAGAGAGGAGGGCTGAGCACGGACTCCCGGAAATTTCGCGACAATGTGAGTAGTAGTAGTGGTGTACCGTACTCCTGGAGAGATAATGTGTTCGCTCTACGTAACCAGCACCTCGATATAGTGGGGTGGCATGGGCCATAACTGGCATTCACGTCTAGTAGTACGGCACACGCCACCCACATGAGTCCCATCTGACACCAATTTTCTTGGAGTCCGTGCTACAGCTATCTCTTCTCCCTCCTGTTTTCTCTAACTCAGCCATCACGCGGTGGGCGGGGTGGGGGTTTGCCTATAGTCAGTTTGCTCAACTGCAGTCCCACTTGTAAGTGAAAATGCAACACAGCACGCATTCCCCCTTGAGCGGCGTGCCGAACCAACCGCGTGGGGTGCGACACGAACACAGCAGGCTTTTCCTTTTGAACTTGTAACTTGTAATATTTGGTTCTGCTCCATGGAGCGACCGATAGATAGAAATAATGATTTTCCCTAGAGTAATGAGAAGTTTGGTTCTGGCGTGGTTCATGCATGGAGTACGTACGAAAATTATGAAGTTGATACGAAAGGTAAGATAATTACTAGTACAATATACTACTACATGGAATTGACAGAAATATAAAGATACATACGGATCCATCAACGACATCCTCACGCCCTAGTTACCCGGGTCACCAACCGATGTGTGAGGAGCAGCGGCGTTGGCAGCGAGCTCAACGTGCTTCTGAACAATGTTGCCCAAGGTTGCCCTGCGGTCCAAGAAGGCGAGCGTACTATCGTCCTCCTCTTGCACGTAGTAGTCCTTGTGGACGATTTGCGCATAGACATGGGTGATTATGTCGATGGTGTCTTGCTGCGCCAGGCACTGCGCAGCGAGCGCGACCTCAAGGTGGACATTCTCCGGCGCGACGGCGGGCAGTCGCAGGGCCTCCAGTGCATCGAAGAGGTTGTCACCATAGAGGCCGTTGAGGGTGGCGGGCATCGCAGAGCCTGGGCGCGTGGGCTGGAGGCATACGTCAAGGTCGTCCACAAGCTTCTTGACAAAGGTGAACTTGTCGAGGAAACCAACGAGGACCTCATCGAACAAGGAGACGAAGCTGTCGTCCAAGAGGCCTCTCGCCCTGGTGGCCTCATGTGATGCCCCCAGCTCAATCGTGCACTAATCATACACGCAAATGCACACGATCAAGCCTAAGGACTCACGGGAAGATATCACAACACAACTCTAAAACATAAATAAAGTCATACAAGCTTTATATTACAAGCCAGGGGCCTCGAGGGCTCGAATACATAAGCTTGCGAACAAGCGTCAGCGAAAGCATCAGATATCTGAGTACATATATGAAATAGAAACAGAAAGGCCTTTAAAAAGGCGGGGCAAAATAAAACACTACGATTGAAAGGCGCAGGCCTCCTGCCTGGGACCCTCCGATCCAACCTCCTGGCCGTCGGCAAGCTCGTACTAGTAACCATCCTCTGGGTAGTAGTAGTAGTCGGTCGACGGGGCATCTGTCTCAGGGGCTTCGTCATCTTGATCACGTCAAACTGATATGGGGAGAAAAGGAAAACAAAGCAACCGTGAGTACTCAGAAGTACTCAGCAAGCAAGGATCTACACTACATATGCAACATTTTCAAAGAGAGGCTGTATATGTGGACTGGGCTGCAGAAATGCCAGAACAGAGAGGAGGCCTAGTCCTATCGAAGACTAGCATCTTCAGAGGTCTTGCAGCATTAGAAGAGTGTAGACAGTACCATATAATGTAGCAGTATCATTAAGTCTCAACCTCACCCAGAGATCCTTTCTCGACTCCCTGCGAGAAAGCAATCCCAGAGCCATACAGTCATCAACCTCGTCCTGAGATCCCTTCTCGACTCCCTGCGAGAAGCGATCCCAGAGCCATAGTATCCAAGTAACCAGATCTAAATTGTATCAATCAGGATACAACTCCGAGTGTCCGTTACCGTAGGACAGGCTATCGATAGAAGTTTTCTTCCCTGCAGGGGTGCACCAACTTACCCAACACGCTCGATTAACTCCGGCCGGACACACTTTCCTGGGTCATGCCCGGCCTCGGCCAAACGACACACCGCAGCCCTACCTAGAGCTTAGCAAAGAATTCCCCGCCGGTCTACATCTAAGCGCTCAGGGGTCTTGGGCCGTCGCCCTGTGCACTCCGGGTCGTTGTGAGCAGGGTGGATACCAGCGCCAACGGCACGATCCGACCCGGCCACAATGCTGAACTGGACGTCTGACAAAGCTTTCGGCTGATGCTACGATGCAGAACGCCCATACTATGCCCACGTGATGGTTAGTGCTATCAGGCCAGAGGCCTGCTCGGATCAAATATCCAAATCGCTAGTACCTTGGGCTTGCGGTAACGAGCAGAGACTCACGAAATATGTGACCCCGTCGCCCCGTCTCGAGGACTTGCGGCAAGGGCCATGAATGCCCGGCCACGCCTCGTATTCACCACTCGGGCACCACACAGGCACCTGTCTTCACAACACTCGCCTCTCAGGTGCACGCGGGTACCCCTCAGGGTCGACCCGCCTATCCAAGTAACAGTGTAAAGTCCAAGTATCCGTGTGTCCATAACATCAGGGGAATCCGAGGTATCACCCTTGTTGGATTCCTACTCGATGTATCCATCAAGGTGAACTCGGAGGAATCACCCTCACTGGGTTCACACTTGAGGTGTTGTACGACGGCGTCGTTATCGGAAGTGGTGAAGGAGGAATCACCCTCGATGACCACGACCGAATAGATACTCTACAGAGTTAACATCAGAAGTGCTAGAAGAGGTTTCACCCTCGGCACTCGATAGTAACGCTGCAGTGTCGTTACAACTAAGGGGGGGTGATGTGCGGTGTCGGGGCCTGGTCTTCAATCCCGTTGATCGGGTTGGATAATCCAGCGGGGCGGTCAGGATAAGTGGGGTCACTGATAGGTCTCTACCCAGCCTATACTAAGCAGTTTAGGTTATGCAGGTAATTATCAACAGCAGGTTACAACAGGCTATGCATCAGAATAGGTAAAGCAGTAGCAGCAGCAATTCTAATGCAAGCATGAGAAATTAGAATGGTCGATATCGGGATGATCAAAGGGGGGGGGGGGGGCTTGCCTGGTTGCTCTGGCAAGAAGGAGGGGGTCGTCGGTGAAGTAGTCGATCACAGCGGCATCAGCAGTGGTCTCGGGGTCTACCGGAGAGAAGAGGGGGATGAAATAGTAAATATATAGCAAGCAAGTGCTACACAATGTATGACATGACAATACGCAGTGTCGGGTGTGTCCTAACGTAAGGTTACACGACACCGAGGAAGGGGGAATCCATCCGGGAATGTTTTCCCGGTTTCGGACATTTGTCAGACAGATGACCGGAGGGGAACGGTTCCATGTTCGGATAGTTAGGGTTGCGTGGCGGACGAACGGACCGCGTATTCGGATTTGTCTCGTCGCTCTGAGCAACTTTCATGTACAAATTATTTTCATCGGAGTTACGGATTATAAGATATGATTTTCTAAAGTTTTTATTAATTTCTGTAATTATTTAATTATTTAAATTCAACATTATCCGAAACAGTAGTTGATGACATCAGCATGACATCATGCTGACATCAGCAGTCATCTGACACGTGGGACCCACCTGTCATTGACTGGTTAGTTAATTAGGGTTAACTAATTAATTAACATATAATTAAACTAATTAATTAAATTAGATTAATCTAAACAGGGTTAATTAACTTAATTAATTAACTATTTATTTATTTATTTTAATAATTCTATTTTTATTTTCATTTATTTATTTTTCTAATTTCGTTTTTAGGGCGTGGGCCCGTGCTGTCAGCGTCACAGGGTGGTTCGGCCCACTGGCCAGTGGCACAGGGGCGGTGGGGCCCCACCCGTCAGTGGCACGAGGCCACGGACGCGGGCGTGCGGGTGGCGGGGCGCGGGCGCGTGCAACGGGCGCGGCGGGGGCGTGGCGAGGGCGCGGCAGCAGCGCGACAGCGCGTGCGCGGGCGCGTGTGCGTGCAGCGGCAAGCGAGGGGGTGTGGGGCGCGCGCGTGAGCAGGCGCACGGGCGCGCGCGGGTGCGGGGCGGCGCGGACGCAGCTGGGGCGCGGCCCGGCGCACTGCGACCGTGGCGTGCGCGGGCGTGGCGGCGGTGACCGAGAGAAAGAGGGCGCGGGCGGCGCGGAGCTCACCGCGAGCTGTAGGGACTAGGCAGCGGCGCGAGCTCGAGGGGGAGGACGAGAAGGACGGCGGCGTGGTGGCGGAGAGGCGACGGCGGCGGTGGCGCGTCGGGCGCGGGGCGCGGTCGTCGAGCGTGTCGGGGGCGAGGAGGGGCTCGGCCCGATCCAGATGGGGGGGAATGTGTCGGTGGGGGTTAGGGTTCGGGGTCCCCCAGGGGGAGGCCATATAGGCGCGGGGTGGGCCGGCCGGCTGGGCCGTGGCCCAGTTGGGCCGGGGGTGATTCTTTTTTTTTATTATTATTTTTGTTTTCTGTTCTGTTTTCTTTTAGCTTTTCCTTTTATTTATTCACATTTCTCTGTTTAGTAAATTGTTAGGCCTTAAATTGAATTTTGTAAAACATAGGAATGGTTCCAAAAATTACTAGGCATCCTCTACTACTACCAAAAATTAGTTTGCAGTCAATTTGAGTTCACACCATTTTTATAATAAACAAAATGCATTAATCCTTACTATTTTGGTAAAGTTAGAGCCACCTATCAAATTTATAAATTGTTGGTTACAATTTTAGATTAGCCTCTGCAATATTTGTTATTTATCGAACATTTTATTTTCTATGTTGGATAACTTTTATTTTCCACTATGAATTTAAATTGAAGTTTGAATTTGGAGTTTGAATTTGAAAGGGATTTACTACTAATGATGATTAAGCACTGTTGATCCTGATGACATGGCATTATCAACAGGCTGATTACTGTAGCTTAATACATGGGGTGTTACAAATCTCCTCCACTAACAAGAATTCTCGTCCCGAGAATTAAGAGGTAGAAGGAAAAAGTTCGGGGTATTCCGCACGAAGATTATCCTCGCATTCACAAGTGGCTTCATCTTCAGTATGATTTGACCACTGCACTTTGAGGAACTTGGTAACCTTCTGACGGGTTCGACGTTCAGCTTCATCGAGAATGCGGATCAGATGCTCCTTATATGAAAGATCATCATGCAATTCGAGCATCTCGTGATCCACTGCGCGGTGCGGAGATTCCTTGAAGCATTTACGAAGTTGCGACACATGAAATACGTCGTGGATATGAGAGAATTGCGGCGGCAGTTCCAATTTATATGCCACCTGACCACGTCTAGCAATTATGCGAAAAGGACCAATATAGCGCGGAGCTAGCTTGTCCTTGATTCTGAAACGGTGAGTGCCTTTCATCGGGGTGATTCGCAGATAAGCCTGATCACCAGGTTGATAGATCAAACCCCATCGTTTGCGATCATAGTTGCTCTTCTGGCGGTCCTGAGCCACCTTGAGATTTTCCCGGACAATACGGACTTGTTCTTCGGCGTGTTGAATAATATCCGGACCCACGAGCGGTCGTTCCCCAGTTTCTGACCAATTCAGAGGGGTTCGACACTTACGTCCATAGAGTACTTCGAAGGGGGCAATTTTCAAACTGGCTTGATAGCTGTTGTTGTAAGAGAATTCGGCATACGGGAGAGATTCTTCCCACTTCTTACCGAAAGAAATAACACAAGCTCGAAGCATGTCTTCAAGCACTTGATTGACTCGCTCGACTTGGCCTTGAGATTGAGGGTGATAAGCTGAACTCCAGGTAATATGAGTTCCCATAGCTGTTTGGAAACTTTCCCAGAACTTGGAAGTGAAAAGGCCGCCACGGTCCGAACTGATCTCCTTCGGAATACCGTGGAGTGATACAATTCTGGAGATATATAACTCTGCTAGCTGACTAGCAGTGATCGTCTCCTTGACAGGCAGAAAGTGTGCAACTTTAGAGAGTTGGTCGATGACGACAAGAATAGCATCGTGACCCTTCTGTGACCTGGGAAGTCCTGTAATGAAATCCATCTGAACCTTATCCCATTTCCATAGAGGAATAGGCAGCGGTTGCAGAATTCCAGCAGGCTTCTAATGTTCTGCTTTAACGCGACGGCAAACATCACATTCAGCAACATATCGAGCAATGTCCTGCTTCATTCTAGACCACCAGTACCTTTGACGGAGATCACGATACATCTTGGTGCTACCCAGATGAATAGACAGCGGGGTATCATGTGCCTCCTTCATGACCTTGTCGGTCATAAGCTCGAAGCGAGGTACGACAATGCAGTTTCTGAAATACAAAGTTCCATCTTCAGACAGCGAGAAATCCCTGTAATTTTCAAGGTGAAGATGTTTCTTCATCAGATCAATTTCAGCATCTTTAGCTTGCGCATTCTTAACAGCTTTCTCAAGATCTGGTTGTATCACAAGGTTATTAAGAGAACCCTGTGGAACAATACGCAGATTCAGCTTGCACAGTTCTTCAAAAAGACGAGGTTGAGCTCGCCTAACCATGAGGTTGTCGCAATAGGACTTGCGGCTTAAGGCATCAGCCATCACGTTAGCCTTTCCAGGGGTATAGGAAATACCCAAATCATAGTCCGCAATGGCCTCCATCCACCTTTGCTGACGGAGGTTTAGAGATGGTTGAGTAAACAAGTACTTCAGACTTTTATGATCCGTGTAGATCTCGCAACGATTACCGAGGAGGTAATGTCGCCACAACTGCAATGCATAGATGACAGCAGCTAGTTCTAGATCATGTACCGGATAATTCTCTTCATGTGGGCGCAACTGACGAGAGCCATAAGCAATCACTTTACGCTCTTGCATTAGGACACAGCCTAATCCTTCACGGGATGCGTCACAATAAATCACAAAGTCTTTGCGGGTATCTGGAGGAGATAGTACTGGGGCAGATGTTAGCTTGTCTTTGAGTGTTTGAAAACTTTCCTGACATTTTTCTGTCCGTTCAATTTAACGCCCTTGTGAAGTAGGTCAGTCAAAGGCTTAGCAATCTTAGAAAAGTTCTCGACAAATCGACGGCAATAGCTTGCAAGGCCGAGAAAACTTCTCACTTGTTTGACGTTCTTCGGAGGAGTCCAGTCCAGAATAGCCTGAACTCGTTCTGGGTTAACGGCAATGCCATCTTTGGAAATCACATGGCCAAGGTATGTCACTTCAGAAAGCCAGAATTCACATTTGGAGTATTTGGCATACAACTGGTGTTCTCGGAGCCTTTCTAGTACACGACGGAGGTGTTCGGCATGTTCTTCTTTATTCTTCGAATATACCAGAATATCATCTAGATATACCACGACGAACTTGTCGAGGTAATCCATGAATATATAATTCATCAGACGGGAGAATGTGGCTGAAGCATTTGTTAAGCCAAATGACATGACAGTGTACTCATAAGAGCCATAGCGAGTAACAAATGCAGTCTTGGGAATATCCTCTTCACGAACACAGATCTGATGGTATCCCAATCTCAAATCAAGCTTAGAGAATACTGAGGAACCGGCAAGTTGATCATACAAATCATTGATCCGGGGAAGCGGATATTTGTTCTAGATTGTGGCTTGGTTAATGGGCCGATAATCCTGAACCAATCGGTTAGTTCCATCCTTCTTCTTAACGAAGAGTGAAGGTGCTCCCCAAGCAGAGGAACTGGGGCGGATGAAACCTTTCTTAAGTGACGTGTCGATTTCTTCCTTAAGCTCGAGAAGATGATGCAGAGGCATTTTATAAGGACGCTTCGCAATAGGGGTAGTGCCAGGCTTCAAGTCGATGACGAACTCAACAGCTCTAGTAGGGGGTATCCCTGGAAGTTCTTCTGGAAATACATCTTGAAAATCATGAACAACTGGAAGGTTCTCGATGCCTTCAAGAGGTGAAGCATTCAATGCATTCAGAACATATATCTGGCTCTCAGCATCTTGAGCTATTCGGGCTGAGTATCTGACTGTCTGGCCAGAAGAATGTGTAAGTTGGACTTTCTTAGCGGCACAGTCAATCAAAGCATTATGGGCGGTCAACCAGTCCATACCGAGAATGATGTCTATGTCGGAAGGTCCCAGAGCAATAAGGGAAGCAAAGAACATCAACCCTTCAATTCTGATCTGATTGTTGTGACTTACCATTTTGGTTTGCCACCTGGAACGGGGAGTGATGATTTCTAAAGGAGTGGGTAATAAGCTCATAGCTAACCCATACAATTGAGCAAATTGCTGGGACACGAAGGAATGTGATGCACCTGAATCAAAAAGAACAGAAGCTGGCACTGAATTCACAGAGAGTGTTCCCAGGATGATAGTAGGTTCCCTCTGAGCCTTTTCAGCATTGACGTGATTGGCATGGCCAAGTACAACAGTAGATGGTATGACATTACGGTTTCTGAGTCGGCGGTTTTGACAACCCTTCTTACGACCATTAGGAGGTCGTGGCGCCACCTGATGAGAAGCCATAGCATCAGGCGGTCCATCATGAACCGTAAGCTGTCTCGGCGGTGAAGGCAGACAAGGTGCAACATAAGACGGCCTTGGTGTTGGAGCAGGTCGATGGTAAACATTGTGGGGAATCCAGACTTGACGCTTCTGAACAGGCTGACCCGAGGATGAGCCAGCTTCATGAGTGCGCTTGAGTGACTCCTGGTACTCAGTCAAAGCTGTTTCAACTTGGAAAGATTTGCTGACAAGCGTTGCGAATTCTGTGCAATCATGGACAGCAAGTGCAAGTTTTATATCCGTACGCAGTCCTTCACGGAATTTCTTCTGCTTGCGAGTGTCAGTGTCGACGTCATCCGCAGCATAGCGGGATAATTCAAGGAATTTCCTCTGATATTCATCCACAGTCATTTTACCCTGAGAGAGTTTACGGAACTCCTGCTTCTTCTGGTCCATCAGACCTTGAGGAATGTAACATGCATGAAAAGCTGACTGAAATTCCTGCCAAGTGGTTACAGTCTCTGCAGGCAACATAGCCTCGTGGCTTTCCCACCATTGAGCAGCTGGGCCCTTCAGGTGGAATGTCGCAAAGGTGAGGTAACTGTCAGTGGCAACATTAGCCGACTCCATCTCAAACAGGATGTCACGAAGCCAATCATCAGCATCCATAGGATTGGTGGAGTTGCGGAAAATGGATGGACTGAGGCGCACAAATTCTAGCAGAGTTATTGGAGCATTCTGCTGTTGAGCATTCTGATTTGGGAACTAAGCCAATAGTCCGGTCATAAACTGCTGCATCATGGCGGCAATATAGGGTGGAGGTGGAGGGTCGTCAGCCATCCTGCCAAATCAACGGGGGCAGTTTAGCAAGAAAAACTGCATGTGAATGGAGTTATTCATGAAGTAACACGCACAACAGAAGGAAGTGCAATAGATACTTCAGCATATTCGCACCAGACATTCAAAGCCACACATAGCCTTGGTTAGTATCCGGCATTACGACAGTTGAAAAGGGTGGGCTAGACATCTAGGCGGCGCGCAGGCATGCGGCAAGGAAGTACACAATGAGACATAGCAAAGGCTACATCAACGTTGGAGAAAACTATTGGAGCGAGGAATCTGCAAGTGACAACACAGGGTGTCCTCGATAAAAGGATCCTGCAAGCAGAACCTGGCCTGCAATCTTGAAGGAAGGAGGGGTAATTTCAGAACTCCGGGTGGATGTGATCACGAGAACCTAATGTTGGAGTTAGTAAAATTTTAACCCGAATAGAAGAGAGATCAGAGTCCCAGAGTATAGACGAGGAATAAAAGATCCTAATACCACCCAATTGGCGGCGTGGGCCCGTAAGCCACACAGCCAAGTTAGTAAAATGGTTTTTTGACGACTAGACTCAACTTCGGCCAAGGAGTTGGAAAGGGGGGTTCCTACAGGCAGTCGGCTCTGATACCAACTTGTGACGCCCCCAGCTCAATCGTGCACTAATCATACACGCAAATGCACATGATCAAGCCTAAGGACTCACGGGAAGATATCACAACACAACTCTAAAACATAAATAAAGTCATACAAGCTTTATATTACAAGCCAGGGGCCTCGAGGGTTCGAATACATAAGCTTGCGAACAAGCGTCAGCGGAAGCATCAGATATCTGAGTACAGATATGAAACAGAAACAGAAAGGCCTTTAAAAAGGCGGGGCAAAATAAAACACTATGATCGAAAGGCGCAGGCCTCCTGCCTGGGACCCTCCGATCCTACCTCCTGGCCGTCGGCAAGCTCGTACTAGTAACCATCCTCTGGGTAGTAGTAGTAGTCGGTCGACGGGGCATCTGTCTCAGGGGCTCCGTCATCTTGATCACGTCAAACTGATATGGGGAGAAAAGGAAAACAAAGCAACCGTGAGTACTCAGAAGTACTCAGCAAGCAAGGATCTACACTACATATGCAACATTTTCAAAGAGAGGCTGTATATGTGGACTGGGCTGCAGAAATGCCAGAACAGAGAGGAGGCCTAGTCCTATCGAAGACTAGCATCTTCAGAGGTCTTGCAGCATTAGAAGAGTGTAGACAGTACCATATAATGTAGCAGTATCATTAAGTCTCAACCTCACCCAGAGATCCTTTCTCGACTCCCTGCGAGAAAGCAATCCCAGAGCCATACAGTCATCAACCTCGTCCTGAGATCCCTTCTCGACTCCCTGCGAGAAGCGATCCCAGAGCCATAGTATCCAAGTAACCAGATCTAAATTGTATCAATCAGGATACAACTCCGAGTGTCCGTTACCGTAGGACAGGCTATCGATATAAGTTTTCTTCCCTGCAGGGGTGCACCAACTTACCCAACACGCTCGATTAACTCCGGCCGGACACACTTTCCTGGGTCATGCCCGGCCTCGGCCAAACGACACACCGCAGCCCTACCTAGAGCTCAGCAGAGAGGTCCCCGCCGGTCTACATCCTAAGCGCTCAGGGGTCTTGGGCCGTCGCCCTATGCACTCTGGGTCGTTGTGAGCAGGGTGGATACCAGCGCCAACGGCACGATCCGACCCGGCCACAATGCTAAACTGGACATCTGACAAAGCTTTCGGCTGATGCTATGATGCATAACGCCCATACTATGCCCACGTGATGGTTAGTGCTATCAGGCCAGAGGCCTGCTTGGATCAAATATCCAAATCGCTAGTACCTTGGGCTTGCGGTAACGAGCAGAGACTCGCGAAAGATATGACCCCGTCGCCCCGTCTCGAGGACTTGCGGCAAGGGCCATGAATGCCCGGCCACGCCTCATATTCACCACTCGGGCACCACACATGCACCCGTCTTCACAACACTCGCCTCTCAGGCGCACGCGGGTACCCCTCAGGGTCGACCCGCCTATCCAAGTAACAGTGTACTGTCCAAGTATCCGTGTGTCCATAACATCAGGGGAATCCGAGGTATCAGCCTCGTTGGATTCCTACTCGATGTATCCATCAAGATGAACTCGGAGGAATCACCCTCACTGGGTTCACACTTGAGGTGTTGTACGACGGCGTCGTTATCGGAAGCGGTGAAGGAGGAATCACCCTCGATGACCACGACCGAATAGCTACTCTATAGAGTTAACATCAGAAGTGCTACAAGAGGTTTCACCCTCGGCACTCGATAGTAACGCTGCAGTGTCGGTACAACTAAGGGGGGGTGATGTGCGGTGTCGGGGCCTGGTCTTCAATCCCGTTGATCGGGTCTTCGGATAATCCAGCGGGGCGGTCAGGATAAGTGGGGTCACTGATAGGTCTCTACCTAGCCTATACTAAGCAGTTTAGGTTATGCAGGTAATTATCAACAGCAGGTTACAATAAACAGGCTATGCGTCAGAATAGGTAAAGCAGTAGCAGCAGCAATTCTAATGCAAGCATGAGAAATTAGAATGGGCGATATCGGGATGATCAAAGGGGGGGGGGGCTTGCCTGGTTGCTCTGGCAAGAAGGAGGGGGTCGTCGGTGACGTAGTCGATCACAGTGGCATCAGCAGCGGTCTCGGGGTCTACCGGAGAGAACAGGGGGAAGAAACAGTAAATATATAGCAAGCAAGTGCTACACAATGTATGACATGACAATACGCAGTGTCGGGTGTGTCCTAACGTAAGGTTACACGACACCGAGTAAGGGGGAATCCATCCAGGAATGTTTTCCCGGTTTCGGACATTTGTCAGACAGATGACCGAAGGGGAACGGTTCCATGTTCGGATAGTTAGGGTTGCGTGGCGGACGAACGGACCGCGTATTCGGATTTGTCTCGTCGCTCTGAGCAACTTTCATGTACAAATTATTTTCATCGGAGTTACGGATTATAAGATATGATTTTCTAAAGTTTTTATTAATTTCTGTAATTATTTAATTATTTAAATTCAACATTATCCGAAACAGTAGTTGATGACGTCAGCATGACATCATGCTGATGTCAGCAGCCATCTGACACGTGGGACCCACCTGTCATTGACTGGTTAGTTAATTAGGGTTAACTAATTAATTAACATATAATTAAACTAATTAATTAAATTAGATTAATCTAAACAGGGTTAATTAACTTAATTAATTAACTAATTATTTATTTATTTTAATAATTCTATTTTTATTTTCATTTATTTATTTTTCTAATTTCGTTCTTAGGGCGTGGGCCCATGCTGTCAGCGTCATAGGGGGGTTCGGCCCACCGGCCAGTGGCACAGGGGCGGTGGGGCCCCACCCGTCAGTGGCACGAGGCCACGGATGCGGGCGTGCGGGTGGCGGGGCGTGGGCGCGTGCGACGGGCGCGGCGGGGGCGTGGCGAGGGCGCGGCAGCAGCGCGGCAGCGCGTGCGCGGGCGCGTGTGCGTGCAGCGGCAGGGGCGAGCGGGGCGAGGCCGGAGGGGGTGTGGGGCGCGCGCGCGAGGCGGGCGAGGCGCGCGAGCAGGCGCGCTGGCGCGCGCGGGTGCGGGGCGGCGCGGACGCGGCCGGGGCGCGGCCCGGCACACGGCGACCGTGGCGAGCGCGCGCGGGGCGGCGGTGACCGAGAGAAAGAGGGGGCGGGCGGCGCGGAGCTCACCGCGAGCTGTAGGGACTAGGCAGCGGCGCGAGCTCGAGGGGGAGGACGAGGAGGACGGCAACGTGGTGGTGGAGAGGCGACGGCGGCTGTGGCGTGTTGGGCGCGGGGCGCGGTCGTCGAGCGCATCGGGGGCGAGGAGGGGCTCGGCCCGATCCAGATGGGGGGGGGAATGTGTCGGTGGGGGTTTGGGTTCGGGGTCCCCCAGGGGGAGGCCATATAGGCGCGGGGTGGGCCGGCCGGCTGGGCCGTGGCCCTGTTGGGCCGGGGGTGATTCTTTTTTTTTATTTGTTTTCTGTTCTGTTTTCTTTTAGCTTTTCCTTTTATTTATTCACATTTCTCTGTTTAGTAAATTGTTAGGCCTCAAATTGAATTTTGTAAAACATAGGAATGGTTCCAAAAATTACTAGGCATCCTCTACTACTACCAAAAATTAGTTTGGAGTCAATTTGAGTTCACACCATTTTTATAATAAACAAAATGCATTAATCCTTACTGTTTTGGTAAAGTTAGAGCCACCTATCAAATTTATAAATTGTTGGTTACAATTTTAGATTAGCCTCTGCAATATTTGATATTTATCGAACATTTTAGTTTCTATGTTGGATAACTTTTATTTTCCACTATGAATTTAAATTGAAGTTTGAATTTGGAGTTTGAATTTGAAAGGGATTTACTACTAATGATGATTAAGCACTGTTGATCCTGATGACATCGCATTATCAACAGGGTGATTACTATAGCTTAATACATGGGGTGTTACACCTCAAGCATGACCTGGAGACGTTCCTCGGTGCCAGGCCGCATGCCGGCGTCGTGGACCATCTGGCACAGCCGGCTGATGCTCGCGCTCATCGCCTCCATGGGTCTAGCTTCTAGTCAACTGATCTTGCGATTGGATTGATCACTCTTGCCCTTGGTTAGGGTGCGTAGGTGCATAGGATTTCGTAGATTGGACTGGCAGTGAGCCTTTATATGAGAAGTGCAGACTGTGTTGCATTCACGTGTGTGTTGGCCATCTACTCCTCGGCCCTTCCTTCGTGCCGGTGCAGTATAGTCATCTCACTGAGACCAAGTTGGGGCAAAACGAGAGAACTTTGATGTTTACTGGTTTATTGGTCCCCTTTGCAGTTTGCGCCAAGTTTTGACCTTTGATATAACTAATAAAATGTTAATGCATGCAACCAAAAATAATGTTATTGGAAACTATGTTCAAATACGAATCCAATGATACAATTTTTGGTGAAATGCATTATTATTATTTTAGTTAAATCTATGGTCAAAATTTGGCACAAAATACTAAGGGGACCAATAAACCAGGACGAATGTAGGAGTAGTATTTTGTAATTAATGTCATTGCATAAAGAGAATTGAGCACTGCATATTGTGCTAAGTGGTCTCAAGTCATTGAATGCATACGCACCCCACGTCTCCTATGGGTGATTTCTTTTTTCGTGGCAAAAAACAAGGAACGAGGTGGGTAGTTAATGCACCGCGCCTAAAAGTTTTGTGATTATTTGGTTTTCGTAACGTGACTAATGCACCAGTACAGAGGGAGTACAATAGTAGTCTTTGATTGCAATTTTTTGTTGGTAGCATACCAAGCTGACCGCTCGGTGAGTACAATATTAGTCTGATTGATGAGATTTCAGATTTGAGCCATCTACCGGAAGGGAGAGTGTATAATATCATCGGGAACTATGTTCAAAACTGAATAAAACAATACTCCATGTATTTATTTACAAAGGGAGAAGTATATTTTTTGTGACATGCATTACTAGATATTGCTAGTCAAATACTAAATGCAGACGGAGGTGGTAGTAGTACTAAATCCAGACGGTGGAGCTAGTACTAGTAGTAGTACTACCAATGTAGTAGTACTATACTACCCGTTGGTCAAATTATTACGTGCTGCTCCTCACAGTGAAGTGACAAGACCATGCGCCGGAGATGACACCTGAGTGTAGGCGCCGTGTTCGGCATACCAAAGTCAGCCTCACCGTGTGCAGTCACTATCATCATGGCTGTAGAGCTAGCCTGCTTACAACTAGCCGTGTTCGACATAATTTCCCGTGCATTGCCACGAGTATCTCTACTCTTTTCTTATACGAGTAAGATGCCCATGCATTGCACAGAACACCAAGATTGGGCGTGGACGGCGCCGACAGCGGCCATCGTGCCAGATTGTTCCATGGCCTTCTAGATGTGGTGGGGAAGAGATAAGGCTGATTGTGAGAGACAACGAGTTGTTTGTAAATAGGGAACAAGTGCGGGCATCTTTTTGCAAAACTGCAGCAGTTTGCTTTGTATGCGTCAGATCTAGATCCGCGGCTATTGGTGAAAGATGGCAGGCACACCATCATCACCAACTCAGGACCTCTTTGATTTGCAGGATTTTGAAAACGCAGGAATAGGAAAAGTATAGGATTGGAGTGTCATGCCCACTTGAATCCTATAGGATTAGCAAGGAGCATTTGCTTTCACAGGAAAAGCTAAGGAATTGTAAAAAGAGGTTAGAGTGGATGTTAGATTTCCTATGAAATGTAGTACAAAAGATTCCATTGGAAAAATTCCTATGGGATTCAATCCTATGAATCAAAGGACAAACGTAGGAAAAATTTGAAAGGATTTCAATCCTCCAAAAATCCTATAGAATTCCCTTGAATCAAAGGAGCCATCAGGTTTTTATAGGAGTAGTATAGAGAAATAGAGAAACTCTTATAAAAAACCGAGTTGGTGATGATGGTGTGCCTGCCATCCTGCAATATAAACCGTCCAATCTATATCTGACGGATAGAAAGCAAACTATGGCAATTTTGCAAAAAGATATCCACACCCCTCTCCACATTTGCAGATAAGGCCTTCCCTCATTCATCTTCGTCTCCCACAAGATAAACAGCTCGTATAAATGCATCTTGATGTTCCGTGCAATGCATGGGCCTCTTGCTGGTAATAATAAATATTGTACTCGAGTAATGGGTATATCATTGTCGCACCTATGCATGCGAACATTTATCGTAACATAGTACCTCGTGCTGGATAGTCGTAATATTACAAGTTTCAAACTGATATTACAAATGCTAGGAGTAATGCTGCACCTATGAAGACAAAATTATTAGGAAGTTTATGTAAGAACTTTCATTACTTTAGGTGGATGCAGCATTATCGTACAAACTAAAATCCACCGCCCTGACAAGGCACTAATGGGCAAATAATTTTTTGAGTCTCTGGCGACTTGATGTTTCAAAAACAAATTCAGCTTCTGCGGAGACTTTGTCATTTAGGCTTAAACGGTTGCGGTGATCAGCACGCCATTCATTGTTGCGCCAGAGAACGCCAAACCTCATTACCTTGAGCACACTTGCCTCCAGAACAAAGAACCTGGCCAATTTAATCTCAGATGTGCTGCCTCGGTAGTCAATCAAATCAATTTCTGTAAGATGGAGATCAAGGCATTCGATGAGATTGTTATATTGCAGCACATTTTTCACTTTTGGGTCTTTTTTTATCTGCAAAAGAAGAGAACATATTAGAGCAGCTGGATGTATAAGATTGCCGTGTCATCAAGAGGTACCAATATCATTCGCTCATACGATAGGGTTGGCTATAGGGTTGGCTCTAAGGCTAGTGATATTTTTTCACTCTCTCTCTCTTTCTCTTTCCTCTCATTTACCTAGGAGCACGTGAAGAGCTTGGGCATTTGTTGCCTTCCACTATGTGGCCGATGCCATATTTCTCAAAAGTATGCCACATAATAAGCATCGATGTCACATCAAAAGATTTTGGCACCGCTCTAGCGATGTGAGAGAGTTGGCACCGCTGTGCACACAGACCCACATGTATAAATAAATCAATCAAACCAACTACACCAGCCTCTCCCTCTACCAAAGTAGGTGATCCAGATTGGGGCACCAGGTGAGCAATGGAGGGGCATCGATGCGAAATGCATCAGAAGTGAATTTGGCACGTGTTTTGGCCTTCATAGTGGAGGTCCGTTATAGCCCACTTTTGTACTACCTCGTATTTAGTGTAAAATTTTGACCATAGATTTACCTAAGAAAATGCCAATGCATGTCACCAAAAATTATACTATTTGAAATTATGTTCAAATATGAATCCAATGATATAATTTTTAGTGACATGCATTAACATTTTGTCAGTTAAATCTATGGTCAAATTTTGATACTACAAAATACGAAGAGTAAACCAGGAAGGAGGTAGTACTTGCTCTTAGGCTAACCATAGAGTTACTAGTCTAAGTTACTTGCCACTATGAATAGCCTAGGCTACTAGTAGTACAACAAAAAAATGATGCAGGTGATCACGTGAGAAAAATACTAAAAACATTTCTTTCGGTGCAGTGCATAGATGAAGTTTTGAACCCTACACTTGTCATCGTAATTTGGGAAAATTACGAAAAAATTGAGCTACGTTGTGATTACCGTTTACTAATAGGAAAGAAGTTTCACCTCGATGAGTAGCTTCTCCGTGCATGGAAAGCATGTAAGGAATCCAACAACTTGATCCAGATTGGGGCCGATAGATTTTATTGCCAAGATCTTCACTGTGCGCACAGACTGGGTCAAGCTTGTGGGAATCATTTTCTGGATGACAGTCGTAAATAAATCAAGAAGAAATTTAAAAATGTGAATTTCAAGAAGACGGAGAAGAAAATGAGTGTTGTACCTGAACGATTACGGATCCAATAAAGAGTTCGGAGAATTTGGCAGGCGAGTACACCAACGCTGTCAATTTCGGCGCGTCAATGACCCTGATTTTTGTTGGACCTTCTAGATCAGATACAAGCAATCTCTCAAGGAAAGGCGCATTCTCAATGACCATAACATGGAACAGCTGGAGTGATCTCTTCCCAATTGATGTCTTGTTGCGGGGCCAGCAAGACACATAAATCCATCGGAGATTCGTCGAGGTGATATGGAGGCTAATGAACCCGTGGATCTGCCGAAGACGAAGGTACTCAAGCGCAGTACAGCTACGAAGTAGGTGCTCCATAGCCTTCTTCGAGATGCCAATGTCGAAGAGGTCGAGCTGCTTGAGTTAAGGGAGAAGAAGGGCGGGCGCGACATTAATCTGGGGAAAATAGCAGGAGCTGAAGCTGGCGCGGCGCAGTATTGGCGTGAGGCGGAGCGCGGACGGCAGTAGAGAGCGACATCGTCCAACTTCACTCCTCGAGCTGATCTAGGGCGGGGGTTAAGAACCACTCGTCGAACTTGGCTTCGACCTTGCAGTTGGTACCGACCTTGCAGTTGGTACTGAACATGCGGATGTCAAGGCGTCTGGCTGGCCCAGGGTGCGATGAAAGGATCTTCGAGACTGCGGCCATGCGTTTGCAATCCCCGTCGCAGAGGGAGCTATCGACGGTGATGTTGAGGGGGACGCGGCGCCAGTGGGGGCGCCACCGCCGGGAGAGCAGGGTGGTCCGCACGGCAGATTTGGTGGGGAGGAGGCCGATGATGACGAGCAGCATGTCGTCGGGGAAGCTGCTGATGAAGTCCAGGCTCGCCGGATGCGGTTTTGGCTCGAGCCGCCTCCGCTTGTTGGCTGCCTCGCCATCCATCTCAGGCGGCGGCGATGCCGGTGTACACGTGTGCTGGTGTGTATTGTGTGCTGGGTGTGCGCGAGTGCGTCCTTGTGTGCATGCCGCTGTGCAGTGGTGAAGTGTGCGCGAGTGCGTCCTTCATGCGGAAGAAGTGTGCCCTTAATTTACTAGCGTGCGGGGTGCTACCGTGAGTGGTTTCAACTTTGTTTACTTCACCGCGTGTCAGATGGGCCTCTAGTTTACTTATTTTAACCCACTGCCACATGGGTCAGCACATGAAGATAGAGAACACGAGCTGACAAGGAAGCATGTGGACTGGTTGACCGGTCAACTAAACAATATACGGAGCTATACGCTAACACAGTGACCGTATAATCCCTCGGTATAGAGAGATCGAGTGAGAGGGGAGGCCCGTGAGAGATAGTAGAGAGAGAGAGAGAGAGAGAGAAAGAGCTACTTCCTCCGTTCGATAATGTAGTGCCTACATTTTTTTAAAGTCAAACTTTTGAAACTTTGACCAAGATTATAAAGAAATTACTTATATCTACAATACCAAAGATAAATGATAGTATGAAGTAAGTACATGTTGTGATGAATGTAATGATCGTTCCAGATGTAAATGTTTTTCTCCACATATACCTGGTCAAACTTTTCTGAGGTTTGACTTTTCAAAACATCCATATGTTTATGGACGTGAGAGAGTACCTAACTAGAGAGAGAGTGTGTGTGTGTGTGAAATAGAAAGAGTGAGTGAAAAAAGTGTGTGTGCGTGTGTGAAAGAGACATGGACAACACACGATAAAGTAGAGAAAAAGCGTGTGTGTCTTATGCAAACATATCACACATGCATCTTTGACGGCGGAAGCGAGGTGAGGAGATAGTGTGTGGTTGTTTGCAATCGAGAGAGAAAGACCCCTAGCACGTGGCCAAGAGAGGTCTGACAAACAAGGGAGAGAGGTCGAGAGAGACGTATGGAGAAAATGCAGACATGGGGAGGAGAGAGTGTATGTTTGTGACAGAGAGATCCCCTAGAGATCGTGATGGGACTATATGGGTGGGAGATCGAGTGACAAGGCGTGTGCGCGATAGAAGATACCCTGAGAGATATCAAGATAGACGTATGGATGGAAGGAGACAATATGTGTGTTCCTGATGGCTAGTGAGAGATAGTCATACTTAGGGGGGGAGTGTGTGTGTGCCTATGATGGAGTGAGGGATTATGGTACTTAGGGGGGGTGCGTGTCACATAGAGAGAGAACAAGGGAGGAGAGTGTTAGATGGGTCTATGTAGCGCGAGCGAGATATGTGTATGTGTGAACTAGGGAGATATAAAGTTTGAGAGAGATAGAGGAGCCCCGATACGGCTGAGTGGTGCGCCAGATAGTTGAGAGGGGGAAAGAGATACTCCATCCGTTCGATAATGCAGTGCATATAAATTTTTTAGAAGTCAAACTTTGAAAACATTGACCAGGTTTACGCAAATATTATTTATATCTACAATACCAAAGATACATCATACGAAACTACATCTCATGATATATGTTTGCCGTTCTAGATGTAAATGTATTTCTCCACGTACATGGTCAAACTTTGTGATGTTTGACTTTTCAATAAATCTATATGCTATGGACCGAAGAGAGTGCCTAAGTCGAGAGAGATCAAGTTCGTGTGAAGGAGAATGAGTGAGTGTGCAAAAAGAGTGTGTGTGTGAAAGAGAAAGGGACAACAAACGATAAAATAGAGAGAGTGTGTGTGTTCGTTTCTTATGCAAACATATCATGCATGCATCTTCGAGATAGAAAAGCAAGGTGAGGAGATACACGAAGATAGCTAGTGCATGATTGTTTGCAACAGAGAGAGACACCCCTATAGCACATGTCCAATAGAGGTCTGGCCAACAAGGGACAAAGGTCGAGAGGGACGCATGGAGAAGATGGACGCATGGGGAGGGAGAGAGGGTGTGTTTGTGATAGAGAGATCCCCTCAAGATCATGAGGGGACTATATGGGTGGGAGATTGAGGGACGAGGTGTGTGTGTGATAGAAAGATGCCCTGAGAGAAATCGAGATAGACCAAGTGAGGGAAAGAGACAATGCACATGTTTGTGATGGAGACTAAGAATTAGTCATATACATAGGGGCGACTGCGTGTGCCTACAATTGAGTGAGAGACAATCATACTTAGCTAGGCGTGAGATTGTGTGTGTGTGTGTGCATGTGAGATGGAGGGAGAACGAGGGAGAGAGAGAGAGAGTTTTAGATGGGTCTATCGAGTGTGAGTGAGATATGAATGTGTATGTGTGACCCAGGGAGATGGAGAGTTTGAGAGAGAGGGAAGAGCTCCGAGACGACAGAGTGGTGCGTGAGAGAGTTACGGGCAACGAGCTAGGGAATTTGTGTGCGTACAATGAGTGCACCCAAGATATTTAGCTTGGACTAGAGAATCATACATAGTGTGCCAGAGAGACCTATACATGGAGTGTGCATGCGAACTAGAAAGACCCCCCCACACACGGAGAGAGAGAGAGAGAGAGGGAAAGGGACCGACAAGGTTTGTGTTTGGATGCGTGCGATAGAATTGAAGATTGTCGGCGAGAGAGAGAATAGGAGTTCGGGAGAGGGGGAGGTCGCGTTTATGCATCAAAGACTGATATAAACCATGTTTCGATATAAATTTGCATTCAAATATTTGAATTGGAGAACATGTTATCTGCAATCCACACATGAACGGAGATAGGCGTATCAAACAAGTTCATTAATTTGACTTTCAACATGTTCATGGAGTACTATAATACAACATGCTACTCAATTGAGGTGTTCAATTTTGGATTTAGTTCACTATTTTGACCTGGTGAATGAGCTATTTCATTGAATCAAGATATTTCATTTTGGGTTTCATTCCCGTTTTTGAGTGGGTCAACTATTTGTCATATAGTAAATCGTTAGCAACGAGCATGTAAAAACACATTAGTCCCGAGCATCATCTCACCATCTAAAAAAGAAGTGGCAAGCTAACATTTCAAAATTTGATTCGAATTGACTTGGTAAGGTAGACATGGATACACGTTCTCCCAAAATTTGAACGAACTGCTAAACACCCTCTGCTCGGTGGAATTCGCCCGAGCAAATAAATGGGAGATGCGAAATTACCGGCCTATGTGGGACACACATCAATTGGCCCATTGTACATCGAGGGTAGGTTCGTAACTTCATCCAAGCGCGCCTTCTCCTCGGCCGAAATGACAGGTGCCGAATAATTCATAAACCATGGGCGGCAAAACACCCTCTCCTCGGTCGAAATCGCTCGCGCCGACTATTTCAAAACACGCCTTCCTCGCCCGAAATCGCTCGCGCCCACTATTTCAAAACACGCCCTCCTCGCCCGAAATCGCTCGTGCCCACTATTTGGGAGAAGCAAAGTTACTCTACTATCCCCGACCCTTAGTACACAGACCCAGGCCCAGAAGCCTAAAGGCAGGGGTAGAATTGTAACTCCCCCTCACATTTCAGACAAATGCGTCCGTAAGACATTGTTCCCCTTCTCCCCAGCCGTGAAACCTTAGCCCCTCCTCCATGTTGGCCCCCACCATACCAAATTCACCGCCGCCCTCCTCCCCAATGCCGGAGACACTGTCTGTTTGCCGTCGTGCACTGGGCCATGTGCCTCTTACTCCGTGCTGCCGCAGCTGCCTCGACGACGCCCGCGTGAACCGTACCAGAGCTGATTCACCCCTGCCGTTGTGCACGGCGCCGGAGCGGCTCCAACTTCGGACGCGTCCAGGACCCCGGCGCTGCTTCCCCGTAGCCGTCGACCATCGCGACATCTCTGCTTTCCTGCCACCGGTAGCCACCGCAACTGTGCCGGCCTCACCGACTCGGCAGCTGGAGCTGCCTACTTCACCGGGCCGCAAGATAGGTCGTACACTCATCTTAAATCACTTTATTTAGGCGTCAGTTGTCTAAATTTTTATTCTGGGCCAATCGATTCCCAATGGGAAGCAGCACCCCTTGAGGCGGCGGAGCTCCTAGGCTGCCGGTTGGCTGGTGTCTAACGTAAGGGTACGGGGGCGCAAGTTCGCTGCGGAAACAGCGCTTAGGTGGCTATCTTAGAGTTGTGTGGGTTGAAGGTATTGCCGCCGCCAGATCTGGATGACGGCGAGTCTTTGTGGATTAGTCGGGGGCAGCGCAACCACGGTAGTGCAGTGGGCGGGGGAGCGGGGTTTTGGTCGGAGCTCTCACGGCCAGGGACGGTAGAGGCAGGCTGCTCTGCCGGTGGTCGCTGGCACTTCTGGGAAGATTCTGAACAGTGTGAGCCGAGAGGCACAAGACGGCCATCAAGCCATCCGGCGTAGATCGGACAGTACCAAAATAAAATAAAATCGTGTGACCCCAATTTAGTTTTCAGTCAACAGACGTGTGACCACTCTCGTACCTTACTGTTGATCTCTTAGGGTATTTCTTCAGATCAGAGATATGTGTCGTTCTTAACATTTTGCGTTTTCTGCATCTTCAGCCACACCGTCTTCCTTCTCACTGCAGCTGCCCCAACAAGGGAAGCATACACTAGAAGGGAGCTATAGCCCCCACTCAACAGTTCCCTGCATCGAATGTGCGTGCCCGACATGGACAACCACAACAACTACAGGGCCGTCGACAAGTCAGCACATGATGCTCACTCCTATGGATGGCGGCCAGATAGGTTGTACCCTCATCTTACTTGTGTGCAACATTTATGGCTTTGTTATTCATCTAAGCATGGAAAATAGATTATCACATTTCATTGTATATTCATGCTGATCTCTTAAGAGTCTTGTTCAGGAGTTAACGTTGTTCCATAGTTCAGATAAGAGACTTGTTCTTTAGGTAACGCTGTTCCATAGTTATCATCCATTAGCCCATGTTATCCCACAGGCTGGTGATTATACCACTTCTAGTATTACCTTTGTTGTTCTTTAATAATCTTGAGTACAAACGATACATATTCTATAGCTTTCATCTATGTTCTCCCTTTAGTTTTTGAGACCTGTTGCTGCTAGTTAAGCCCAGTCCTACTATTTATGTTGTCTCCTCCAGGCACTCATTACATAAATCTAACTACTAGTTGTCTTCCATGCATGTCAGATATAATTGCACACACTGATATATCCACAAGAACCTCACGGAGCAATGTAACGGCCAACAAACTTGACGTCAATGATACCCAATATGATGGAACATGTAACGGCAGTTCTTCAGAAGACTTGCAGAAAGATGCCGAATCCTATTCACCCCACAAGGTCCTTGCTCTAACTTGGCCCGTGATATGGGTACAACATGCATATAATGTCCTGGAGTGCATCTACTCTGTTGCAATGCCATGTGCTTAGCCTGCTGATCATGCATGTAAATATGTCATGCCTTCCTGTTTTTCAGTACCTATTCCATTCATGATAACATGTTTTCAAATTCAAGTACTGTCATTCTACTCTGTCGCAATGCCATCTGCTTAGTTTGAACATCATGCTTCGGAATATCTTATGCATTGTTATTCATCAGTATGTACTTCATCTGTCTACCATACCATGTTATTTTTACATTGAAGTGTTGTTCGTGGTCTGTTGCAATGCCATCTTAGTTTCCCAATCATACACGCATATGTTGCCTTAGTGTTTTTCTGTATGTATTCCGCTATCATACAGTTTTACATTCAACTAGTGTTTTTTTTACTCTGTTGTCCTGTCGTATCCCTAGCTCTTACATCATACTCCCTCGGTCCGGATTACATGTCGCAGAAATGGATAAAAATGGATGTATCTAGAACTGAAATACGCCTAGACACATCCATTTATTTCCGGATGGAGGGAATACATGTCAATATGTCATGCCTTTCTATTCTTCGGTACCTATTCCATCTCTCTGCCGTAGCATGTTTTATAACTGAAGCACCATTCTTCTATATAAGGCATGCAAGGGGAAGACGGCTATGTTAGAATCTGAAGGGTTACAAACAAGGTCTTTGCAAAAGATCCAAATGCCAGGAGATAGTAAACCAACTCCAGTGTTCATAGATACTTCTCCAGCACAGAGAAACCCAACTCCTACTGATAATAAGCAGATTCAAGTGGCCAAAGAATCCGCTCCAGTCCAGCAAAAATATGTCAACTCCATTCTAAAAAGCATATGCGTATCCTCACATCATGAAATTTTATAGCATTCAGATCATATTTTCTACATGTTTCTTACCCATCTCTCTTTTAGAAAATAAGCTTAAAGGATAGAAGACTTTCTAAACTAGGATCCTGTTCGAGGAAAGTATCTTGCGGGAATTCTCTGTGCTCCAATGCTGATGTAAGTACCTGTTGTATATCACTAATTTTTTACATCAGCATGTATTTTGTTAATCGGCGTGAATCCATCCTTTATCTGATCTAAATTTACTTGTAGTAAAATGTGTAATTAAAGGCGATAATGTTGATTTTTGTAAGGAAAACTGCCTGGTTGTTTTGCATACTAAGCTGCATGAGTGTACTATCTCATATCATGCACATTACTAAATTGTAGTGTTGTTCTGGTTGCCCAATCATTCATTGTGTCAATGTTACTTTCCTATTACCTTACCTGGCTGATGATAGCTGTGCCATATTGTGTTAATTTGGTGTAGGCTGGTGTGGTCTGGTTGCCCAAACGTTTGTTGTGTCGATGTTGCTTTCCTATTATCTGACCTGGCCAATGATAGCAATGCTAGTGTGTTAATTTGGTGCAGGCTGCTGAAGATAAGAAGACAAACTCTAAAAGCACCAAGGCAACCCCATTGTTTCTTTCCAATAAATCTAGGCCAGGTAATATGGCAATAATTCTTGATTAATCTGTTCGGCTCCCCTCCTAATTTATGTTATGATGCAGAGACACTCTCCACTATTGATAATACAAGCCTGCCAAAATTGCCATCTGAATCTGTTGAGTTTCCTCTCTCTCAAATCCAACGGAAAAAATGTATGTTTGTGAACGAATTACTGGCTAAAGCAATCATGGAAATCATGGAGGAATCAGAGGTGCACATTCTTGAGCAACAACAACTGATCAATGTTTTCAGAGACAGTGTAGCAAAGAAGGAAGAACTTGCTCACATGCTTATGGGCGTCATCCGCGCTGAGGTTGCAGATTGTGAGGTTGTAGATCGTTAAGTTCTGTTCATTTATTTGCACTGGCAACAATCTTTGATTGCCCAGTGGATGTAATTTCCTGTAATATATGCTGGATGTGCAACGTTTTTCCTTGCATGCCGTACATTTACTTAGTGGGCCTCGCATTCCAGCTAACTGGTCGCTAGGAAGCCAAAAAAGCAGTGAAATTATTAGTTAACACGAACAGTCGTGGGCCCTATATGAAGGAAGCAGCCCACTGCCCTTAATGGGCTTCCCTAATGGGCTCGCATGAGCCAAAATTCTCATAGGCCTTTGATTGATCGGTTTTTATCCTGTCCATAATTGCTCGTCGTAATGGGCTCAAATTATAGCTGGGCCGGAATCGACGTTATCTAATTGGGCCTACATACATGTTCGAACAATAGCGGGCCCATTAAGTTAATGGGCCGTAACCAGGCCGAAAGCTCTATTGGGCCGCTAAAATTGAAACGAGCCAACAGTTAATGCTCGGCCTTGTTACCTCCTGGGTCGTTAACAGGCCAACATCGAAGCGGGCAATAAGTGGGCCCACTCGATTTCACGGGCCGTTAACAGGCCGATACTAAGGTCGAGCTATATATGGCCCAACTGTATTGTGGGCCTTTAGTAGGCCGAAAGAGACAGCGGGCTCGTATTGGTCAGGAAGAGCATGGGACGTTAAGAGGCCAATACTCAGGTCCAACTGCAAATGGCCCAACTCATTTATGGGCCGTTAACAGGCTGAAAGACACACCGGGCTGGAAATTGGCCCAACACTTAAATGGGTCGCTAAAAGGCCGAAAGACGTACATCCTGAAAATTGGCCCATCCTTTGAATGGGCCGTTAACAGGCCAAAACCACATGGGGCTGATATTGAGCCCAAATATATAGAGGGCTGTTAACAGGCTCGAACTGACGATGGGCTGCAATGGTGTCAAATAGTTAACAGGCCGTTGATGGGCCGAATTGGCTCATCTCATATGGGCCGTGGGCTTAAATGGACCAGACACAAGTATGCCCTATATGGGCCGGCCTGCTAATTTTGACTGGGCCGACCTCTTTCACCTAAATGGGCCACTGTTGGGCCTTGCCACATGCCAACGTATCATAGGCGCCTCCCGTATAATGAGTGGATGACATCTGTCCCAACGCTGAGCCGACACGTGGATCCTCTAGCGAATGAGAATTTTACACATGGAAAATCCCCATTGGTCGGGGCTGTTAACGGGTTATCGGATCCAAACCGGAACCCGATAGCTTAACGGTGACCCGTTACGGTGGATGCCACGTGTCGGTTACCCTTGACGAAAACACTTCCATGACGCGCCATTTATCATCATGGAAGTGGACACTTCCATGATGATAATTTTGGTATTGTCATGGAACACTTCTATGACAGCACAGGTATGACTATCTTGATTCTGTCATAAAGTCGTCATGGATGTACATGCATGACAGAAAACGTGACCTACTGTGACAAACACGTATCATCACGGAAGTGTATTTTTTTTGTAGTGACAGATTTGTCGAAGATTTGTTTGATGGAGAAGTGGCATCTTTGCCAATTTCCTCTGAAGTTATTTCAAGCATCCGATCTGATCCAAGATATGAGAAATAATTCTGTTGAGATTAATGACCTCAAGGCACAACTCAAGGAGCTTGACAACCGAATGAAAGATACTAAATCCAAGTATGTCATCAAGCAGCTTGAGGAATCATATTAGAATGTCAACAAGGCACTGACAATTCTTCAACACATGAGGTTGGGTTTTCATTAGAATCTGGATCAAATCGTTGGCAAGATTTGCCTTGATCACCAAGCCAAAGTGACTGGTTATAATGATCTGGTCAAAGGGCACATAGATCCGTCCAAGCAGAAGAAGAAGAAAAAGACAACAAAGAAGAATGCTCCTCCTCCTCCTGATGCTGATTCACAGAGAGAAAATTCTCCTGTACAAGAAATTCCTTTGCCTCATGAACCAGTTGTAGCTACGTCACATTCGCCAAGGCCAACTGAACCAGTGCCTGTGGCCTCCCCAGCTCATGAAGCAAATCCCCCTCAGCATCAAGTGTCCGAAGAAGGTGAACTTCCTCAGTCTGAATGTCAAGCGTCTCTAGTCCAGGATGCACCAAACGATTCGGTCCATCCCTCTGCTCCTCCAACGACTTCTGAAGCAAATCCTCAATAGCCCCTAGTTGCTAAGAAAGATACGGTGCCTGACTCAGCTCCCGAACAAGTGTCAAATTCCTCTCCTTTGAGGATCTCACTCGACACTACACAAAGAAACTCAGATGTTGATCCTTCTGCAGCAAAATCTGCGTCAGTTCATCATTCAGATTCCGTCATCTATGGCGATGAAGTAATTTCTGTTGAAGATGAAATCAAGTACCCTTATCCTCGCGAGAGACTGCCATTGTTTTCCATTGGCGTTGGCGTCAAAGGGCCACTGTTCAACATAAATACTCATCCAATTTTCTTTCAAGAGAGTCCTTACAGCAAGCCCAGTACATCTGAATCTCCTCGGTTCTGGACTCAGGAACAGGCAATATACTATTCATGTATTCTTTACGACAACTTGAAGATTTTCCCTCATGAGTTTCCAGACTTTGCTGCTATGAAGAACATCAAATGTTTCAATCAAATTCTTCAAGATATCGAAGACTTTGGTCTCACGCATGTCTTAGGTTATCAGCATCCATGGAACAGGGAGATTATTCTTCAATTTTATGCAACACTATATATCTCCGGAGATGAGTCAAATAGCACAAAGTGGATTATGGAATGGATGACTGAAGGAAAATGAATCAAATGCTCTGCCATGGACTTTGTATCGCACTTTCATTTCCCTCGGTTTGAACATGGCAAAACTGAGATTCGGGTTCATAACATTGATGCCATCTCTGATGAAGATTTCCAATGCACAATGGATGAAGATAAGATTCGTGACTACAATGGTTCACCTCTGCCAGAGCACTTAACTTTCGACAATCAGACGTTATATCACATCCTCACATACACCCTCTGTCCTATGGCTGGGATGAACACTGATAATGCTATCTCTGATGTTCTTCGGAACACCATCCATGCCATCTCTAAAGGGTTCATATTCGATGTTGAAGACATGTTTCTGCGCATACTGAAGGATTCTGCTCAGTGTCCAGAAACTATCAAAGTATTTGCGCCCTGGATTCAGAAGGTGGTTGACTATGCAATGAAGACCGAATATGTTGCCAAAGTCAGTCACAAAGGCTTCATTCCTCCTGTGCGTGATACGCTGAAAGTTATGTAAGATTTCTCTTCAGGAAAAGCTCCCGTGTCAAGTACTGATTATCATACTACCTTCAATGGACCCAAGCTACCTAAACGTGATCATCTGCCGAACAATCAACCTCCTTCACATCTTGAAGTGAGCATGCGCACTCAACAGCTGCTGCTGAATCATATGGCCGAAGATCATCAAGAGAAAGAGCACTTAGCTGCCGAACTTGATGCTATTCACAACCAAACAAAAGTTGTGCATATGATCACAGCAGAAAACAGAAAGTGTTTATGGAAATTGCTTCAGAAATTCTTCGCCAAGAAGCAACTCAGCAACTCTCATCTCCAAGAACTCTATCAGTATATTGATCAAGGGTTTACTACTGAAGATTTTCAAGACCGCACTACTCCACCTTTGCCAACTCGTGAACCAACAACAAATTTACTTCGGATTCAGCTGCGCAAATTACTCGACGAATCAGAAGCCACATCGCTGACTGAAAGACCTGCTGAAGAAAATCCTCTATCTCACAAGACTCTCGAGGCTGATCCCAATGTACCTTCCTCTTCTAAGCCCCAAGCTTGTCTCGAAGGATCTGTTGCTACTGCTGAAGATGAAGATATTCCAAACACTTCCGAATCAGAAACTTCTTCGGGCAGTTCCTCAGGTGATGCCTCAGAGTGAATCATATTCACCTCTTTGCACTCCTGTTTTCGTCACCTTTTTGACACTAGTTGACAAAAAGGGGGAGAATAACATCGAGAGTTTTGATATATTTGCTCTGTTGGATTTGGTCTCTATGTTTATTCGCTCTATCATTTGAGACATTTACGCCACTTTATGTGCTCTGTTGTAAAAACTTCTGTTCTGGGCTGTAATTTTAATAACCCCCTGCTGCACTATATTCTCTCGAAGCTTATTGTTTTTCAGGTGGAATTATTAACAGAAGTCATGAATGATTGCACTATATTCTCGTTGGATTATCTATCATCAGTACGAATCATTACCGTGTATGATTGAAAATCCTCCACTCACTCAAATGATTTGCAAGGAACTTAATTGTATGTCAATTGAATCTGCATACATCTAGGGGGAGTATATTTTATCATTGAGTCACGTAACGCAAGTTCACTCTTGTTCGAATTACTTTTCAATTATCTATCTTCACTTTGATGATTATTGTTTTGTCAACAACCGTCCAAAAAGGGGGAGATTGTTGGTGCAATGATAGGCCCCTTGTGTTTTGGAGTTTGTTGACATAAACAGTTTGGGACTTATGTGTTTGCTAGTGCACACAGAGTAACAGGTCCCTGATGTATCGAGGAGTTTGATGCAAACGACGAAGATAAACTTCCTGCGCAGCAGTGAAGGTTAGCACTGAAGATAAAGCTATCAAGAGTGACCCCTAAAAATTGCTGAAGTTCAAGCAATTGGTTTGGTGCATGTTCGAAGCAAATGACTGTGCTCGAGGAAGAATGAAGACGAAGTGAAGATGTAGCATTTATTTCGTCATTCTTCTTCTTTCATTGAGTCATAGGACCATCGTACTATTAAGAGGGGTATAGCGTTCGAAGCTTTGATTCTCTGATGCTAAACCCAAATCCTATGAAAGCTGTGAGAGAAATCTCTTTTTGCTTCGAGCAAATACTTGCCAGCAAGAGACTGTGATTGATGTCTACTATGCAACTTTATTCTTGTAGACTCGTGTTGGGCCTCCAAGCGCAGAGTTTTGTAGGACAGTAGCAATTTTCCCTCAAGTAGATGACCTAAGGTTTATCAATCCGTGGGAGGCGTAGGATGAAGATGGTCTCTCTCAAGCAACCCTGCAACCAAATACAAGAAATCTCTTGTGTCCCCAATACACCCAATACAATGGCAAATTGTATAGGTGCACTAGTTCGGCGAAGAGATGGTGATAGAAGTGTAATATGGATGGTAGAAATATATTTTTATAATCTGAATAAATAAAAACAGCAAGGTAGCAAGTGACAAAAGTGAGCACAAACGGTATTGCAATGCTTGAAAACAAGGCCTAGGGTCCGTACTTTTGCTAGTGCAATCTCTCAACAATGCTAATATAATTGGATCATATAACCATCCCTCAACGTGCGATGAAGAATCACTCCAAAGTTCCTATCTAGCGGAGAACATAAGAATAAATTGTTTGTAGGGTACGAAACCACCTCAAAGCTATTCTTTCCAATCGATCTATCCAAGAGTTCGTACTAAAATAACACCAAAGCAAATTCAGATTTGTAATGCTCAATCCAACACAAAGAACCTCAAAGAGTGCCCCAAGATTTCTACCGGAGAAACAAAGACAAGAACGTGCATCAACCCCTATGCATAGATTACCCCAATGTCACCTCGGGAATCCGCGAGTTGAGTGCCAAAACATATATCAAGTGAATCAATATAATACCCCATTGTCACCACAGGTATTCGTATGCAAGACATATATCAAGTGCTCTCAAATACATAAAAGTATTCAATCCGATAAAACGAAATCTCAAAGGGAAAACTCAATTCATCACAACAAGATTGAGAGGGGGAAACAACATATGATCCAGGTATATTAACAAAGCCCGCGATACATCAAGATCGTGACATCTCAAGAACACGAGAGAGAGAGAGAGAGAGATTAAACACATAGCTACTGGTACAAACCCTCAGCCCCGAGGATGGACTATTCCCTCCTCATCATGGTGGCCGCTGGGATGATGAAGATGGCCACCGGTGATGATTTCCCCCTTCGGCAGGGTGCCGGAACGGGGTCTAGATTGGTTTTTCATGGCTACAGAGGCCTGCGGCGGTGGAACTTCTGATCTAGGGTTACCCCGAGGGTTTTTGGAATATTTGGCAATTTATAGGGCGAAGAGGCGGTGCGGGAGGCCACCGAGGTGGGCACAACCCACCTGGGCATGCCTGGGCCCCCAGGGGCGCCATGGTGGGTTGTGCCCCCCTCGGGGCACCCCCCAGGTGCTTCTCTGGCCCACTGGATGTCTTCTGGTCCATAAAAAGTCCACAAAAAGTTTCGCGGTGTTTGGACTCCATTTGATATTGATTTCCTACGATGTAAAAAACAAGCAAAAACAGCAACTGGCACTGGGCACTGGGTCAATAGGTTAGTCCCAAAAAAATGATATAAAGTTGCTATAAAATGATTGTAAAACATCCAAGAATGATAATATAACAGCATGAATACTTCATAAATTATAGATACGTTGGAGACGTATCAGCATCCCCAAGCTTAATTCCTACTCGTCCTCGAGTAGGTAAATGATAAAAGAAATAATTTATGAAGTGTGAATGCTAGCAAAGTGCACAAGTTTGATCAATGACAATTTCAATCACTTTTCCTAGCATCATAACAACAATTCTTTCTTATAAAACTTCTCATGTTAAAGTAGCAACCAATTCACATGTTAAGGTTCAAACAATGAATTCCCTTGAAACTCAACAACCTATGTTCTCAGTCACCAAACAATTGCAATTCAACTTATTCAACAGAGACTAAGTAAGAGCTCCACATATGCAACCATCATATAGTCTTCTATGATTGCTAACACTCACCGCATACACATGAGCAAAACGTTTCAACCGGACACATAGAAAGATAGGGGCTTATAATTTCGCCTCCCAACGTATTCACCTCAAGGGTGATGTCAACAATAATAACTCATGCCACCCATATCCAACTAGACATATGTGCCTAGATCTATCCTCACCACATGATGCTTGCCAAAGGAGAAAAATAAAAAGGAATAGAGAGAAAAACTCTGACTCTTGCATAAAATTAAATACATAAAAGTAAAAGACAGGCCCTTCGCAGAGGGAAGCAGAGGTTGCCATGCGCTTATTTGTTTGTATGCTCAACCTCTTAGTGCAAAAGAACATCACATTATATTGCCTAGATCTATCGCTTTTATTTCTTTACCATCATAAGTTCGTACAACGCTCAATTTTCTCATACACTAAATGATCTTACACTTTTAGAAGCAATTTTTTTTGCCTTATTGCACCGATGACAACTTACTTGAAGGATCTTACTCAATCCATAGGTAGGTATGGTGGACTCTTGAAAATAAGATTTGGGTTTAAGGGTTTTTGGATGCACAAGTAGTATCTCTACTTAGTGCGGAATTTTTGGCTAGCAAAGATGGGGGGCAAGGACCACATGTTAAAGGATCTATGACAATATAACTTCTATGTGAATATGAACAAACATAAATCATTATGTTGTCTTCCTTGTCCAACGTCAACAATTTTGGCATATAATATTTTGATGGGGGCTCACAATCACAAAAGATTTCCAAGATAGTGTATTTGCATGTGAAAGTTCTCTTCCTTCTACTAATCATTCATGAATTGCTTGTATGACCAATATTGTGATTGTCAAGCCTTAAAAGATTTCACTTTCTAAACCCAATGTGAAGCTACCACTAGGCATGATATGAACATATAATTTCAACTTCATGATATTCAATTCATTCAACAATTTACTCATAGGATATAAGTGAAGCACAAGAGTAAATGACAAGCTACTCCAAAAAGATATAAGTGAAGATCAAGCGAGTAGTTAAGTAAATAGGTAGCTAATTGTGGACACTCTCTTATTTAAAAACTTTCAGATCTAAGTATTTTATTAAAACAGAAAGCAAAACAAAACAAAATGACATTCCAAGAATAGCACAACTCATGAAGAAGCAAAAACTTAGTCTCAACCGATACTAACCGATAATTGTTGATGAAGAAAGGTGGGATGCCTACCGGGGCATCCCCAAGCTTAGATGCTTGAGACTTCTTGAAATATTATCTTGGGATGCCTTGGGCATCCCCAAGCTTGAGCTTTTGTGTCTCCTTAATTCCTTTTATATCACGGTTTCCCTAAATCTTAAAAACTTCATACACACAAAACTCAACAAGAACTCGTGAGATAAGTTAGTATAAACCAATGCAAAAACCTTATCATTCTCTACTGTAGCAAACCACACAAAATATTATTCAACATTGCATACTAAATGCCTCTGCATATTTAATACTCCTATCCTCAAATAGAATCATTAAACAAGCAAACATATGCAAACATAACAGCAATCTGCCAAAACAGTACAGTCTGTAAAGAATGCAAGAGTACTAATACTAGTTTAACTCCAAAAATTATGAAAATTTACCACACTGTAGAAAATTTATCAGAGCTTACTGTGCAAAAAGTTTCAACATTTATCACATTCTTTCTTTTTTCGGGAATTTTTGCAACATCGATAAACTTTCTGTTTTGAAACAGCAACTCATATACTTGCAAAATAAGCATGGTAAAGGCTATCCTTGACATTTTTATTGAAAAGAAAGATGCAAAACATTATTCCCAATAACAGCAAGCAAATCCTAACAAGAAAATGACGCTCCAAGCAAAACACATATCATGTGACGAATAAAAATGTAGCTCCAAGTGAGGTTACCGATAATGTTGGAGACGAAAGAGGGGATGCCTTCCGGGGCATCCCTAAGCTTAGTTTCTTGGATCTTACTTGCATATTAACTTGGGGTGCCTTGGGAATCCCAAGCTTAGGGTCTTGTCACTCCTTATTCTCCTCATATCGACATCTCACCCAAAACTTGAAAACTTCAATCACACAAAACTTAACGGAACTTCGTGAGATAGGTTAGTATGATAAAGAGAAAACCATTTCACTTTGGTACTGTAAAAGACAAGATTAATAATTGTTTACACACAATGCCTACTGTATAATATCATTTCCACAATTTATATTGAGCAATATAAGCCATAGAAACTAGAAAACAAGCAAACTATGCATTGAAAACAGAATCTGTCAAAAACAAAACAGTCTGTAATAATCTATACTCCAACCATACTTCTGCTACTCCAAAAATTCTACAAAATTAGGAAAACGTAGAGAATCTGTGTATCTATCACCTGTAAAAAATTCAGATCAAAAGAACGTTCCAGTGAATTTTCAAAATTCATGGACTGAGCACAAAAGTTTCTGTTTTTGCACAGATTCAAGTCAACTATCATCCACACTATCCCAAAGGCTTTACTTGGCACTTTATTGAAACAATAGCTATAAAACAAGATTATTGCAGTAGCATAACCATGTGAACACACAAAAACAGTAGGTAAAAGGGTTGGGTTGTCTCCCAACAAGCGCTTTTCTTTAATGCCTTTTAGCTAGGCATGATAAGTTCAATGATGCTCGCATAAAAATAAAGAATTGAAACATGAAAAAGAGCATCATGAAACATATGACTAGCACATTTAAGTCTAACCCACTTCCTATGAATATGGATTTTGTGAGCAAACAACTTATGGGAACAAGAATCAACTAGCATAGGAAGGCAAAACAAGCAAAACTTCAAGATTTTCAACACATAGAGAGGAATCTTGATATTATTGCAATATGTAAAAGCATTAGTTCCCCTCTCATAATAATTTTCAGTAGCAACATGAATGAATTCAACAATATAGCTATCACATAAAACATTCTTTTCATGATCCACAAGCATAGAAATTTTCTTACTCTCTACATAAGCAAATGTATTCCCATGAATAGTAGTGGGAGCAAACTCAACGAAATAACTATCATGTGATTGGAAATTAAAATCATGATGACAAGTTTCATGGTTATCATTATTCAATATAGCATACATGTCATCACCATAATCATCATAGATAGCAACTTTGTTGTCATAATCAATTGGAACCTCTTCCAAAATAGTGGAATCATCACTAAATAAAGTCATGACCTCTCCAAATCCACTTTCATCAATATAATCATCTTAAATAGGAGGCATGCTTTCATTATAACAAATTTGCACATCAAATCTTGGGGGACTAAAAATATCGTCTTCATCAAACATAGCATCCCCAAGCTTATGGCTTTGCATATCACTAGCATCATGGATATTCAAAGAATTCACACTAATAACATTGCGATCATGCTCATCATTTATGCCAAACATTTTATAGAATTCTTCTTCTATCAATTGAGCACAATTTTCTTTTCCATCATTTTCATGAAAGACATTATAAAGATGAATAATATGATGCAACATCAATTCCATTTTTTTGTAGTTTTCTTTTACAAATCAAACTAGTGATAAAACAAGAAACTAAAAGATTCGATTGCAAGATCTAAAGATATACCTTCAAGCACTCACCTCCCCGGCAACGGCGCCAAAAAAGAGCTTGATGTCTACTACGCAACTTTATTCTTGTAGACTCGTATTGGGCCTCCAAGCGCAGAGTTTTGTAGGATAGTAGCAATTTTCCCTCAAGTGGATGACCTAAGGTTTATCAATCCGTGGGAGGCGAAGGATGAAGATGGTCTCTCTCAAACAACCCTGCAACCAAATACAAGAAATCTCCTGTGTCCCCAACACACCCAATACAATGGCAAATTGTATAGGTGCACTATTTCGGCGAAGAGATGGTAATAAAGTGTAATATGGATGGTAGAAATATATTTTTATAATCTGAATAAATAAAAACAGCAAGGTAGCAAGTGACAAAAGTGAGCACAAACGGTATTGCAATGCTTGAAAACAAGGCCTAGGGTCCGTACTTTCGCTAGTGCAATCTCTCAATAATGCTAATATAATTGGATCATATAACCATCCCTCAACGTGCGATGAAGAATCACTCCAAAGTTCCTAGCTAGCGGAGAACATAAGAATAAATTGTTTGTAGGGTACGAAACCACCTCAAAGCTATTCTTTCCTATCGATCTATCCAAGAGTTCGTACTAAAATAACACCAAAGCAAATTCAGATTCATAATGCTCAATCCAACACAAAGAACCTCAAAGAGTGCCCCAAGATTTCTACCGGAGAAACAAAGACAAGAACGTGCATCAACCCCTATGCATAGATTACCCCAATGTCACCTCGGGAATCCGCGAGTTGAGTGCCAAAACATATATCAAGTGAATCAATATAATACCCCATTGTCACCACGGGTATTCGTATGCAAGACATATATCAATTGCTCTCAAATCCATAAAAGTATTCAATCCGATAAAACAAAATCTCAAAGGGAAAACTCAATTCATCACAACAAGATAGAGAGGGGAAAACACCATATGATCCGGCTATATTAAAAAAGCCCGCGATACATCAAGATCGTGACATCTCAAGAACACGAGAGAGAGAGATTAAACACATAGCTACTGGTACAAACCCTCAGCCCCGAGGGTGGACTACTCCCTCCCCATTATGGTGGCCACCGGGATGATGAAGATGGCCACTGGTGATGATTTCCCCCTCCAGCAGGGTGCCGGAACGGGGTCTAGATTGGTTTTTCGTGGCTACAGAGGCCTGCGGTGGCGGAACTTCTGATCTAGTGTTACCCCGAGGGTTTTTGGAATATTTTGCAATTTATACGGCGAAGAGGCGGTGCGGAAGGCCACCGAGGTGGGCACAAGCCACCTGGGCGCCTGGGCCCCCAGGCGCGCCCTGGTGGGTTGTGCCCCCCTCGGGGCACCCCCCAGGTGCTTCTCTGGCCCACTGGATGTCTTCTGGTCCATAAAAAAATTCTCAAAAAGTTTCGCGGTGTTTGGACTCCGTTTGATATTGATTTCCTGCGATGTAAAAAACAAGCAAAAACAGCAACTGGCACTGGGCACTAGGTCAATAGGTTAGTCCCAAAAAATGATATAAAGTTGCTATAAAATGATTGTAAAACATCCAAGAATGATAATATAAGAGCATGAATACTTCATAAATTATAGATACGTTGGAGACGTATCAGTGATCTTCTTTGTTGCGAGAGATTTGCCTCGGACCGAGGAGTTAGCATTACTTGTTCCTCAAGTAATGTTACCGTTGCTCCAAAATCTGACCGTTGTGAACGTGTCGGCTGGCCATTTGCTGGACCTCGTGTCCAAAATGGTCATTTCCCATCTGGGAAGGCTGCGGCTATAAATAGCCATCCCACGCCGGCTTTGTCCGGTGGCTGCTCCGTTTGATGCTGAGAAGATTGTTGAGCAACCCACTCTCCGAGCGATTTGAGTTTAAAATCCACCAAGAGAAAAACCCTAGAGCCGAAGAATTAGATAGCGGTTCAGCATCACTGGAATCTAAGTTTAGTACGCTCCGCCTATTACTCTTGAGAGCTGCAAACTCTCTAGACGGTTAGGTGTCAATTTCTTCAAAGACCAAGAGTGATTGTGGTTCTCGAAGAAGAAGTCTGTAAAGGTTCGGATATCGCCTTCAAGTATCTACCACGAGTGATCAGCATCGGTTGACGAATCGATTGTCGAGGAGAATAGGGTGAAGAGAGTTTATCTTCCGTGTTAAGTCACAGCCCCTCCAACCAGACATAGTCCTTGTGCAGAAGGACGAACTGGTCGAACAAATTCCGTGTCGCCATCGAGCACCTTCGGTTACCTCTGTCACTTATGTTTACTTTCGGTTCATTTCATTCATGTGATTTACTTCGATGCATGCACTAGTTTCCCTTCAGCTCTCTGTAGTAGTTCTTCGTAGTCTGTTTTTCATTTATTTCGCTGCTGGGTTCTGAGAGATTTAAGTTTTCCGAAGAAAATTTAAAACTCCCATTCACCCCCCTCTGGTAGACATACTTCATTCCTACACACACAGAACCTCGTTAGCAGCAGCTACACACACAAAAGCAAATACTTGCACCCAACGCAAACAAGGGGGTTGTCAATCCCCTCAGCGGTTATTTTCAAGGATCAAATCTCGTAGTGGTAGGCAAATAGATAAATTGCAAAATAAAACAATGGCAATAAAATTGCAGCAATGTATTTTTGGATTTTATATATGATAAAGGTAGACCCGGGGGTCATAATTTTCACTAGAGGCTTCTCTCGAGCACATAATGTACGGTGGGTAAACAAATTACTGTTGGGCAATTGATAGAAAAGTGCATAGTTACGATGATATTCAAGGCAATCATCATGTATATAGGACGTCCGAGACAAGTAGACTGACTCCTGCCTGCATCTACTACTATTACTCCACCCATCGACCGCTATCCAACATGCATCTAGGGTATTAAGTTAATAAAATAGAGTAACGCCTTAAGCAAGATGACACGATGTAGACAAAGTAAACCCAAGAAATATGAATAAACCCCATCTTTTTATCCTTAATGGCAACAGTACAAATACGTGTCATGTCCCTTTTTGTCACTGGGATTGAGCACCGCAAGATTGAACCCATCACAAAGCACCTCTCCCATTGCATAAAAGAGTTCTGGGAAGACTCAGGTAATATTCATAGATAATCTGATCATAAACCCATAATTCATCAGATCCCAACAAACACACCGCAAAAAAGGATTACATCGAATAGATCTCCAAGAACATTGTATTGAAGATCAAAGAGAGAGAGAGAGAGAGAGAGAGAGGGGGGGGGGGAGAGAGAAGAAGCCATCTAGCTACTAGCTATGGACCCGTAGCTCTGTGGTGAACTACTCACACATCATCAGAGGGGCAGCAAGGTTGATGTAGAGGCCCTGCATGATCGATTCCCCCTCCGGCAGAGTACCAGAAAAGGTCTCCAGATGGGATCTCCGAAGAACAGAAACTTGCGGCGGCGAAAAAATTATTTGGGGTGACTCTCATATGTATGGGGAATATTTGGGAATTTATAGAGCTGGAATTAGATCAGGAGGTGCCACGAGGGGCCCACAAACCTGGGGGGCGCCCCCCCTGGGGCGCGACTGGCAGGCTTGTCACCGCCTCGTGGCACTTTAAGTCTTCACCCGAAGCTTCTAGTGTCCCTTATGGTCCAGACAAAATCATCAAAAAGTTTCATAGCGTTTGGACGCCGTTTGGTACAGATTTTCTGAAAAGCCAAAAACAAGCAAAAAGCAGCAACTGACACTGGGCACTAGTTAATAGGTTAGTCCCAGAAAATGATATATAATTGCATATAATTACATAATAAACATCCAAGGTTGATACTATAATAGCATGGAACAATAAAAAATATATAGATACGTTGGAGACATATAAATCATCCCCAAGCTTAATTCCTGCTCATCCTCGAGTAGGTAAATGATAAAAACATAATATTTGATGTGGAATACTACCTATCATATTCATCTTGTAATCTCTTTTGTGGTATGAATATTAAGATCCGAATGATTCAAAGCAATAGTTTATAATATGATATAAAAACATCAATACTCAGGCGTGTCGACCAACAATCATGCCTTTCAAAATATCAATGCTAAAGAACGTTATCCCTACGAAATCATATAGCCTTGTCATGCTCCATCTTCTTAACACAAAGTATTTATCATGCACAACCCCGATGATAGGCCGAGCAATTGGTTCATACCTTTTAACGCGCTTCAGCTTTTTCAACCCCCACGCAATACATGAGCGCAAGCCAAGGATATAGCACTATGGGTGGAATAGAGTATGGTGATAGAGATAATATGGAGAAGACAAAAAAGGATAAAGTCTCACATTGACGAGGCTAATCAACGGGCTATGGAGATGCCCATCAATTGATGCCAATGCAAGGAGTAGGGATTGCCATGCAACAGATGCACTAAGATCTATAAGTGTATGAAAGCTCAAAAAGAAAAATAAGTGGGTGTGCATCCAACTTGCTTGCACATGAAGACCTTGGGCATTTGTGGAAGCCCATCATTGGAATATACAAGCTAAGTTATATAATGAAAAATTCCCACTAGTTATATGAAAATGAAAGCATAGGAGACTCTCTATATGAAAAACATGGTGCTACTTCGAAGCACAAGTGTGGAAAGGATAGTAACATTGCCCCTTCTCTCTTTTTCTCTCATTTTTTTGTTGGGCTCTTTTTGGCCTCTTTTTTCTCTTTTTTTATTTCATACGGTTCCTCATCCCGACTTATGGGGGAATCATAGTCTCCATCATCCTTTCCTCACTTGGGACAATGCTCTAATAATGAATAATGATGATCATCACACTTCTATTTACTTACAACTCAAAATTATAACTCGATACTAGAACAAAATATGACTCTATATGAATGCCTCTGGGGGTGTACCAGGATGTGCAATGATCTAACGTTACATGTATAAAAAATGATGAACGGTGGCTGAGCCACAAATATTATGTCAGCTATATGATCATGCAAAGCAATATGACAATGATGATGTGTGTCATAAAAACGGAACGGTAGAATTTGCAAGGTAATATATCTCGGAATGGCTATGGAAATGCCATAATAGGTAGGTGTGGTGGCTGTTTTGAGGAAGATATAAGGAGGCTTATGTGTGATAGAGCATATCACATCATGGGGTTTGGATGCACCGGTGAAGTTTGCACCACATCTCGAGGTGAGAAAGGGCAATGCACGATACCGAAGAGGCTAGCAAATTGCGGAAAGGTGAGAGTGCGTATAATCCATGGACTCACATTAGCCATAAATAACTCATATACTTATTACGAAATTTTATTATCCCACCTTCTAATGAGAGTAACTCTTCAACTCATACATTATTTAATTTCCCTTCGCGCTTATCGAAGGATGAATGCTATGATGATTGCTATGATCCGTTGGATTCTTTTGAAATATCCCTTTTTGATGAAATTGATGCTTGTGGCCATGATGCCAATATGAATTATGCTTATGGAGATGAACTTGCTTAGTTCCTTAGGTTAAGAATGAAATTGTTGCTATTGCACCCTCACATGATAGTCCTATTATCTTTTTGAATTCTCCCAACTACACTATATCGGAGAAGTTTGCTCTTATTAAGGATTATATTGATGGGTTGCGTTCTACCATTACACATGATGATTTTGATGAATATAATATGCATGTGCTGGCTGCTCATACTTGCAATTATTATGAGAGAGGAACTACATCTCCACCTCTCTATGTTTCCAACACGATAAAATTGCAAGAAATTGTTATACTATGCATTGGCCTTTACTTTGTGTGCATGAATTGTTCTTTTATGACATGCCGATGCATAAGAAGAGAGTTAGACTTTGTTTTTGCATCATATATGTTTCTTTGTGCTCACTACTAAATTATAAATCATTGCTAGTTAAAATTGGCTTTGATATACCTTGGGATCTGGGTGGATCAATTACTTGAACACTTTATGCCTAGCTTAATGGCTTTAAAGAAAGCGCTGCCAGGGAGACATCCTGGAAGTTTTAGAGAGTCATTTTATTATGTTGTGTTCTTTTATAAAGTTTAAAAACAAAAAAATATAGATGGGAACTTGAAACTTTTCAAAAAGAAAAGTGAAAGTAAGAAAGACGAGCACTGTTGAAGTGGGGGAGCTCCTTGAACTTTGTTCATGCCCATGGAAACTTTGCAAATCTTGAATTACAGAAACTTTTCAACAAAAATAATTATCCCCTTGTACAAATCCATTGTATTATAAAAATAATGTGCCAAGATTTGCCTTTAGGATGATTAGATTGCTTGTTGGTATGTGTGGTGCAAAAAATAGAAACTTTGGCTGGAGTGCGTGAATTTACATTTTTTTACTGGAATGTCAAAAGTTTCTGAAATTTTTACACATTACTTATATGAAAATTGTTTATTGTTTCCTAATTTTTCAGAATTGTTTGAGTTACATAAGTATGGTAAATGTTTAGATTACTACAAACTGTCCTGTTTTTGACAGATTCTGTTTTTGATGAATTGTTTTGCTTGTTTTGATGGAACTATGGATCTTAGCGATGGTATAAGCCAAGGAGAAGTTACGATACAGTAGGTATAATGCAAAAATAAAATATGAATGGGTTTACAACAGTACTTAAAGTAGTGATTTGCATTATTATACTAACGGATCTCACGAAGGTTTTTGTTAAGTTTTGTGTGGGTGAAGTGTTCAAAGATCGAGGAGGTGTCGATATGAGGAGAAGGAGGAGAGGCAAGAGTTCAAGCTTGGGGATGCCCAAGGCACCCCAAGTAAATATTCTAGGAGACTCAAGTGTCTAATCTTCGGGGTGCCCCGGAAGGCATACCATCTTTCTTCAACAAGTATCGGTATGTTTTGCTTTTCGTTTCGTTCACGTGATATGCATAAATCTTGGAGCATCTTTTGTGTTTAGTTTTTACTTTTATTTTATGCACCATGCCGGTATGAGATAGTCCATGGTTGATTTATAGATTGCTCATTGCACTTCACTTATATCTTTTGAGTATGGCTTTATAGAATGCTTCATGTGCTTCACTTATATCATTTGAAGTTTGGATTGCCTGTTTCTCTTCATGTGGAAAACCGTTATTTGTAGAATGCTCTTTTGCTTCACTTATATTTATTAGAGCATGGTATTTTGTAGAAAGAATTAAACTCTCTTGTTTCACTTATATCTATTTAGAGAGTCAATAGGAATTGGTCATTTGCATGGTTAGTCATAAAATCCTACATAAAACTTGTGGATCACTGAATATGATATGTTTGATTCCTTGCAATAGTTTTGTGATATAGAGATGATAATATGTGGGAGGTACTAGTAAATGGTTGTGGTTAGTAGGAATATTGGTGTTAAGGTTTGTGATTCCCAAAGCATGCACGTATAGTCTCTCGTTATGCTATGAAGTTGGAGCATGATTTATTATTGATTGTCTTCCTTATGAGTGGCGGTCGGGGACGAGCGATGGTCTTTTCATACCAATCTATCCCCCTAGGGGCATGCGTAGTAGTACTTTGCTTCGAGGGCTAATAAACTTTTGCAATAAGTATATGAGTTCTTTATGACTAATGTGAGTCCATGGATTATACGCACTCTTACCTTTCCACAATTTGCTAGCCTCTACGGTACCGTGCATTGCCCTTTCTCACCTCGAGATGTGGTGCTAACTTCGTAGGTGCATCCAAACCCCGTGATATGATACGCTCTATCACACATAAGCCTCATTATATCTTCCTCAAAACAGCCACCATACCTACCTATTATGGCATATCCATATCCATTCCGAGATATATTGCCATGCAACTTCCACCGTTTCGTTTTTATGACTTGAGCATTCATTGTCATAGTGCTTTGCATGATCGTAAGATAGCTAGCATGATATTTCATGGCTTGTTCTATTTTTGATATCCTTGCTACGCTAGATCATTGCACATCTTGGTACACTTCGATAGGTATTCATATATAGTCATACTTTGTTCTAGGTATCGAGTTGTAATATTGAGTTGTAAGTAAATAGAAGTGTGATGATCACCATTATTCATTATTAGGGTATGTCCCAGTGAGGAAAGGATGATGGAGACTATGATTCCCCCACAAGTCGGGATGAGACTCCGAAAAAAAAAAGAAAAAGAAAAAAAAGAAAGAAAAAAGAAAAAGAAAAAATGAGAGAAAAAGAGAGAAGGGGCATGCTAATTCCACACTTGTGCTTCAGAGTAGCACCATATTTTTCATATAGATAGTCTCCTATGTTGTCACTTTAATATACTAGTGAAAATTTTTCATTATAGAGTTAGATGCACACCCATTTAGTTTCCATGTTGAGCTTTCATACACTTATAGCTCTTAGTGCATCTGTTGCATGGCAATCCCTACTCCTTGCATTGATATCGATGGGCATCTCCATAGCCCGCTGATTAGCCGCGTCGATGTGAGACTTTCTTACTTTTTTGTCTTCTCTATGTTTACCCCTATCATCATACTCTATTCCACCCATAGTGCCATGTCCATGGCTTGCGCTCATGTATTGTGTGGGGGTTGAAAAAGCTGAAGCGCATTAAAAATTATGAACCAATTGCTCAGCTTGTCATCGGGGTTGTGCATGATAAATACTTTGTGTTAAGAAGATGGAGCATGACAAGACTATGTGATTTTGTAGGGATAGTGTCCTTTAGCATTGATATTTTGAAAGACATGATTGTTTGTTGGGATGCCTGACTATTGATATCTTTATGTCAAATTATAGACTATTGCTTTGAATCACTCGTGTCTTAATATTCATGCCATGATTAGATATATGATCAAGATTATGCTAGGTGGCATTCCACATAAAAAATTATCTTTTTTATCATTTACCTACTCGAGGACGAGCAGGAATTAAGCTTGGGGATGCTGATATGTCTCTGTCGTATCTATAATTTTTTATTGTTCCATGCCAATATTATACAACTTTTATATACTTTTGGCAACATTTTACATTATTTTTTGGGACTAACATATTGATCCAGTGCCCAGTGCCAATTCCTGTTTGTTGCATGTTTTTTGTTTCGCAGAATATCCATATCAAACGAAGTCCAAACGTGATAAAAATTTACGAAGAATTATTTTGGAATATATGTGATTTTTGGGAGGTGGGATCAACGCAAACGGAGGCCCACGGCCTCCACAAGACACCTGGGCGCGCCAGCAGCCCCCAGCGTGTGGTGGTGCCTTGTGGGCGCCGCGTAAGTCGGTTGGGGCTTTTCTTCAGGCGCAAGGCAGCTTATATCCGGAAAAAAAACCGTGTTAGAATTTCAGCGCAATCGGAGTTACGAATCTCCGGATATTTAAGAAACGGTGAAAGGCTAGAAAAAAACACGAAACAAAAGAGAACAGAGAGAGAGATCCAATCTTGAAGGGGCTCCCACCCCTCTGCCGCCATGGAGGCCATGGACCAGAGGGGAAACCCTCCTCCCATCTAGGGGGGTGGGCAAGGAAGAAGAAGAAGGAGGGGGCTCTCTCCCCCTCTCTCCCGGTGGCGCCGGAATGCTGCCGGGGCAAGGATCATGACGGCGATCTACATCAACAACCTTGCTACCATCAACACCAACTTTCTCCCCCTCTATGCAGTGGTGTAACCTCTCTATTCCCGCTGCAATTCTCTACTTAAACATGGTGCTCAACACTATATATTGTTATCCAATGATACGTGGTTATCCTATGATGTTTGAGTAGATCTGTTTTGTCCTATGGGCTGATTGATGATCGTGATTGGTTTGAGTTGTATATTTTATTTTGGTGTGTCCTATGGTGCCCTCCGTGTCACGCAAACATGAGGGATCCCCGTTGTAGGGTGTTGCAATATGTTCATGATTCGCTTATGGTGGGTAGCTAGAGTGACAGAAGCTTACGCCCGAGTAAGGGGGTTGTTGCGTATGGTATAAAGAGGACTTGATACTTAATGCTATGGTTGGGTTTTACCTTAATGATCTTTGGTAGTTGCGGATGCTTGCTAGAGTTCCAATCATAAGTGCATATGATCCAAGTACAGAAAGTATGGTAGCTCATGCCTCTCCCTCATATAAAATTCCAATAATGATTACCGGTCTAGTTATCGATCGCCTAGGGACAAATAATTTTCTTGTGTGACAAAAGCTTTCTACTAAACAACTAATTTTTATTATCTTGCAAATTATTCGTAGTTTTATTCTCGCAAAGTACTTCTAGTTTTATTCTTGTTCTAGGTAAAGCAAACGTTAGGTGTGCATAGAGTTGTATCGGTGGTCGATAGAACTTGAGGGAATATTTGTTCTGCCTTTAGCTCCTCGTTGGGTTCAACACTCTTATTTATCGAAAAAGGCTACAAATGATCCCCTATACTTGTGGGTTATCAGTCCGCCGCACGACGTTCCTCCAGCACGCGCAGATACCGTTAGAGGCGGTGCACCTGTGCGGCTGTGGTGAACCTGTTCGTGGGATCCGATCGGCTACGTGGGAGATCGACGATGAGGAGACGACTCCGAAGACACGCTATCCCAACTCTACTTCCGCTGCATGGCATTGTGCGTCTAGTGGTAACAATTTGTGATCCATCTCTCGTAGCTTGTTCCTGGATATTCTGCGGGTAGGAATTTTTAATTTGCAGTCGACGCACCTACTGTAGAACCCAGCAGGTTTAAGCTTCTGTCACTCTAGCAACCTACTATAGGCGAATCATGAATGTATTGCAACACCCTACAACGGAAATCCTCCACGTGTGCGCAGCATAGAAGGCACCATAGGACAACACCAAAATAAAACATGCAACTCAAAACCAATCAAGATCATCAATCAACCCATTTGACAAAAAGAATCTACTCAAACAGCATACGATGGCCAGACATCATTGGAAAATAATATATAGCATAAATCACCATGTTCAACTAGGGGTAGCATCGGGTTGCAGGAGAGTGGACCACTGATAATAGATGAGGGAAGGTGATGGAGGTGTTGATAAAGACGGTAGAGTTGTTGGAGTAGATCGCCGCCACGGTGGTTCCCCCGGCGGGCGCTCTGGGCCACCGGGAGAGAGGGGGAAAGGTCCCCCTCTTTCTTATTCTTGCTTGGCCTTCCCCCTAGATGGGAGAAGGATTCCCCCTTTGGTCCATGGCCGCCATGGCCCCCGAGGGGTGGAGCCCCCCTTGACGGTGTCCTGGACTAGGGGGTACTCACCATGTCATCTCCCAACCAGTGGGTTGGGCCGAGGACCCCCGTGGCGGTTCACTAATGGGCCAGTTCGGATAGCCGATGACATATACGAGGAAGATTCCACAAGACTTGGTGATCAAGACAAGGACTCCTCTCCACCAACGTAGCCGACTAGAACTCTTGTTATCCTAGGCCTCCAGTACATTATATAAGCCGAGGCCAGGCTCGTTGATAGATGGATTATGACATAACTCATCATACCCCTAGGTTTTAGACCACAACATATGATCTCGAGGTAGATCAACTCTGTACTTTGATACTCCATCAATATAAACAAGAGCAGGACGTAGGGTTTTACCTCCATTAAGAGGGCCCGAACCTGGGTAAAACACCGTCTCCTTCGTTCCTGTTACCATTGATCCAAGAATCCACTGCTCGGGACCCCTACCCCGAGGTCTGCCGGTTTTGACACCGACAATGGTGCTTTCATTGAGAGTTCCGCTGTGTGATCGGCAATGGATCAATGGCTCGCCCGCAAGCTCAACTGCGACGTCGGCATATTCGTCGCTGGCTCGACTGGTCACCTTGGCTCGACCGAGGACTGCGCTCCGCCTCAGATCGTCATGATCGGACGAGGGCCATCATCAACATCAACTCTGATCTCTATCAAGATCGTGGAGGAATCATCCATATAGCTCGGGGGCTCAACTTCAACATTGTCCTCGGGCGACCGTGCTATTTTTCTATACAACCGATTTGTATTCGCTGTCGCCGCTTCCTCGAGTGTCGCTTTGACGATTGCTTTGGTGGAATAGTGCGGAATTGTGTATATAACAATCCTGTAAAATTTCGTCATGTTCCGATGGAGGAATCTCCGGTGATCTATGATATACCGGAACCCTGTCAAATATGGGCGTGAATCTGGATGAGTTTAGGGCGTAGAGTCCAGCGTCTAGCTTGGATGTCCTTTGGAAGATCCAACCATTGATCTGCTGCGGAATTCCTATATCTACCACCCCTCAAAATTTCAGCTCGATCCGACCGTTTAAACTCCGGGAAACCTCCGATGAGCGCAGCAATTTTCGGATCTGTTTTTTGCGCGAAAACGAATCCGACCCGAGTTCATCTTTCTTCATGAACGGGATATTGGACAACCTTTTTGGAGGAATCTCTTTCTAGGGTATTGTGTTTTGTTTCCGAACACATGCTCACAAATTTTGCTCCTTTTCGGAGGTAACCTTCACCATTACGCCGGTGTCAAACCAGCCTGACAATGTTGCTGCACGGCTGCCGACCTGCGCCAGACGGGTCGTCGCTTCATCGAGCCGAACTCAACCTCTTCGGATCATTATCTCGGCAAGCCGAACAAGATTTCGGCATCATGAAGGGTAAATCATCACCAACATTGTCGCCCCACGAATTATACGGAGCGGGCACACCGGCATCGCTGCATGGTCGCTTCATCAAGCGGGCATCGACCGCGTCACAAGATCCGGCCCGCGACGGCATCGCCACACTATTGCTTCTTCAAGCTTGGATTTGACCTCTGCGTCCGAAGATCGGGAGTCAATTCCAGCTGGACTCGCCTCTCTTATCCCATATCCAGCTTCAATCCTGGACGCGACTTCGGCGTCCGAACATCAGGAGTCAACCCTGGCCGGACTCGCCCCTCGCACCATAGTACCGGAGGACGATTCCGAAGAAATCCCAAATACTAATCCGGCTGACCAAGCCGATGTCCACCACGCCGACCTGCTTCGACAGCTCGGCCGGCATGGGGCTGCAAACGTTATACTACCGACCTGCCCCGTCACCTCGGCTAGACCAGGGACCTTGCCATCTCTTCATCAACCTACTCCGGTGACTTCGGCGTCACCAGCCGACCAGCTTCGTCACGTTAGCTGGACCGGGGGCTTCGCCTCGCCACATCGACTGTGCGGCATCACCACCTCATCAAGCCAAACTCCTCGCTCGGTTACCTCGGGCTTGGGGGCTGGGACCTTGGCTAGGCTGCGGACTACGTCTTTGTCCCGCCACGAGCTCGGACCTCGTCAACAATACCGAGCACATTAACCAGCTAAGTCGCCTCCATGCTCAATTTTTTTTTTAAATTTTTTATTTTATTTTATTTCTTGTTCGGTTCAACCAAACATTATATTTGTGTTAAACAAGAAAGTTGTTCGTTCAAACGTTGATTGTTAAACACTTCTTTTTTCCGCCGAGCTCTTCGTCACCTCGGTTATGAGGGTTTTTGTCACCTCGGCTGGACCAGGGGCTTCAGCTCGCCACATCGATCGTGCGGCATCGCCACTTCATCGAGCCGAGCTCTTCGCTTGGGCACCTCGAGACCGGCTTGGGGGCTGGGACCTCGACCTGCCGCAAGCTCGGCCCACATCATCAACGCCGAACACATTAACCAGCTAAGTCGCTTTCATGCTCAAAGTTTTTACATTTTTAATTTGTGTTCGGCTCGACCGTGCTCACATACGTTGTTTGTCAAAACAAACTCCCTTTACCCATGTTAACTGGAGGCTCTTAAAACTTATATGAGTCGTTCTATAATAAATATTTTTTCTTTCCTCTTAGTCATTGCAAAGTCTTTTTCTACTACTCCTTTCTCGACTCGAGTGTGTGGTCAATAGCCGGATAGCCTGTTTTCTCTCTAAAGCCGCTCGCGTTTAGTTCTCTAAACTGGCCTGAGAAACACTCCGCCTTCGGGATAGGAGGTTGAAGCCGAAGGCTGACCCGCCTGAAGTCTAGAGATCGGATGTGTCATGTTAAAGCACGACAGAAGTACAAATTTTTTAAGACCAATTTTCGGATTGACACCAAAAACTTGTTTTTAGTTCAGGCGTAAAGTTTTTACCGAAGGTTTTTGGTTTCCCCAGCCTATGGCACTTTTAACCTATTTGTGTATTTCTAGCATAAGTCTTGCAGTGCGACGCCGGACACATTTAAAGCTTCGGCAATATCAACGGGGGGCTAAAATTGTGTCTTCGGTCAATAGTTGGGTTGCCCGGCTCCTGTGCTTGCCTCCTACGTTCTGCTTTGTTCGGCTTGGAGTGGAAAGGGAGAACCACTGCGATTGTACTTCCGGTTTAACTGGTCAAGTACCTCAGTGGAGAAAGTCAAAAACTGACTGTCACAATGAGCGTAAACTGGTCGGTGATCCGATGACCGTATTAAACAATGGGCCTTTCATAAGATTGGCCGAAGTGTTACTGGTTTGACCCCGGCTCACGCCGAACACTAACCGGGGGCTAGTAACTGGCCCCGAACTTCAAACTCCTATGACTAAGTGAAAGTTATAAAGCCTGCATATCTGATTGCCTCGTTTCCGATAACACAACCGCCTCTGGGCACCGAGACGTCGGCTAAGGGTTGTATTGTTAGTACGGAAACACCCTGTGTAGCATCTACAAAGGGGTGGAAGCCGACGATGGGCCACTTTCAGGTTATAAACTGTCTCAATGGAGAATTTTCCTTCCATAATTATCGTAATAAAGCCATAAATATGCATCAATTTGACTTAAGATTTTGGCCAAGCTGGGTTGCCTGGCTCCTGTGCTTACCCCTACGTTCCCGATTGTTCGGCTAGGCGGTAAAGGGAGCACCTCTGTGATTGTTACTACCGGATCATCCGGATTAGTACCTCAGACTGGGTGAAGCCTAAAGCTAGCCATCTTAAAGGATATAATTGGTCGGCAACGATGGAAGCGAAAATTCTGGTTCATCATGGACCACAGAGTTGGGGAACTCTCCGCTAACTAAATCCTCAATATTTTCCTCCCACATTGATCGGAGATGAGGTTTCATGATCATGGTCAGCATGAGAACCCAAAGAAAGGAACCGATAGCGGAACTGTTTTCTTTGGAAGATGTTTCTTACATAGTAATATAACATATCTCTCCGCATACCTTTGTTTATAAAACCGTATGGCCGGATTGCCTCGTTTGCCATAAATCTTTGCCCTCATAAAGGCTTTATAAAGTGGGACAAACACTCCTCGGCTACTGACTGAGGAGGTTGAAGCCGATGGTCGGTCAACAAAGTTTTGTACAATGCGGATCAGAGCATTAGTGATGTAAAGTACTTGGATACATAGAATCATTACGCATAAATTATGATATACTCCGGACATTGATCCTTAATTCGGCCACCCGTGCCCACATTAAGGCTCGGGGGCTACTGGGCTTCGTGCTTCTCATTTACAAATATTAAAGGGGCACATCGATCCCCTGATCTGGTGTTGCCACCCGACCATTGGCTCGGGGGATACTGCATCGACGATTCAATGCAGACAGTTTACAAAGTGTGAAATAGTTCCCGAGGAGATTGTGATCCTCAGGTTGGTCGGCCGCACCCAACCTGAGTCTCGAGGAATATGCACACCACATTTCTATTCCTAAGTATGCTACAGAGCTAGGAGTTGATCCTCAGGCCGATTTTGTGAATTGACCTGAGTCTCAGGGGCTACTGGGATCACCGGTTTTATGCCATCCTTCAGGTGCATCTCGGGTTTTAGACCGACACACACCTTGAGGGCTACTGGCTATATATCTCGGCAGAGAATAAATTGCACCAATTGAAAATATTCACAAAAAATCAGCCCGCAGTCAGAGTGGGGCACTACCTCGGAAGCAGTCCGGCATAAAGCTCGGGCGCCAGTGGCTGGCTCCATAGAGGGCATTTCCGGCATTAAGCTCGGCTGAACTCCTTCAACTTTTTTGAACCAAGGTGATCTATGACACCTCGGATACAGTCCGGCGTTGGAGCTCGGATACAGTCCGGCGTTGGAGCTCGGAAGCGGTCTGGCATTGGTGCTCGACTGCAAAAGATACCTCGGAAGCAGTCCGGCATAAAGCTCGGTTGCAAGTGGCTGGCTCCATAGAGGGCATCTCTGGCATTAAGCTCGTTTGAACCCTTTTAACTTTTTCAAGACCGAGGTAGTTGATGACACTTCAGATTTAGTTTAGCGTTGGAGCTCGAACGTAAGAGGATAACTTGAATGCCGAATAGTGTTGGAGCTCGGCTGTGAAAAGATGCCTCGGATTTAGTTTGGCATTAGAGTTCGGACGCAAGAGGGCGCCGTCGCACGGGAAGCACTTCAAACCCCAGGTGTGGTGTAAAAAACTTACAAGGCATTGATAAAGGCCGATAACTTAAAAAGACTCCTCAGATACCCGACGTATGAACTCTTCGGATACACCTCGGCGATCCTCAGGATCGGAGATGGGAAGATTTGTTGAACCAGTTTTCAAGACCGACGACCGAAGATGAAGAACAGTTCAGAATAATCGAGGAGCGTCCCTATCTTGAAGACCGGTTCAGGGGGCTACTGACGGTGTCCTGGACTAGGGGGTACTCACCATGTCATCTCCCAACCAGTGGGTTGGGCCGAGGACCCCCGTGGCGGTTCGCTAATGGGCCAGTTCGGACAGCCGATGACATATACGAGGAAGATTCCACAAGACTTGGTGATCAAGACAAGGACTCCTCTCCGCCAACGTAGCCGACTAGGACTCTTGTTATCCTAGGCCTCCGGTACATTATATAAGCTGAGGCCAGGCTCGTTGATAGATGGATTATGACATAACTCATCATACCCCTAGGGTTTAGACCACAACATATGATCTTGAGGTAGATCAACTCTGTACTTTGATACTCCATCAATATAAACAAGAGCAGGACGTAGGGTTTTACATCCATTAAGAGGGCCCGAACCTGGGTAAAACACCGTCTCGTTCGTTCCTGTTACCATTGATCCAAGAATCCACAGCTCGGGACCCCCTACCCCGAGGTCTGCCTGTTTTGACACCGACACCCCTAGATTGGATTTCTCTATCCCTTTCTCTGTTTTCTTCTCTGCTTCATGTTCCTGTTTTCTGGCCCTTCACCATTTCTTATATTCCCGGAGATCCATAACTCCGATTGGGCTGAAGGACACCTGAACCGGCCTTCAAGGTGGCCACACGCCTGCCCGGCGTGCCCTAGGGTAGGGGACGCGTCGTGTGAGCTTGTGGGGCCTGTGGGCCACCCCTTCTATTGATTCTTGTAAGTATATCAAGTGCCCCCTTAGTGGTTTTGGAGTATTGAAGACAAATAGGTTGAGGAACTAATGTGTTTGCGAGTATACACATATAATAGAGTCCCTGAAGATTTGGCTTAACACATATAAGACGACCCCTAAAAATGGATTTCTTCAAGTGAAGAATTTGATGATGAAATGGTACGACCTTTAAAGAAATTGATGTGAAGACTTTGAAGCTTGAAGTCTTTTGTTTTCATAGTTTCTTTTCTTCTTATTTGAGTCATAGGAAAAACCGTACTGTTAAAGGGGGTTAAGGTGAAACATATTTCACATTTCCAAGGTGATGCTCAAACTTACTCAAACCTATACACACAATCCACTTCGAGTGAAGCCCTTGGAAATCTCTGGAACAGCTGACGCATTTGCTAGCGACAGCGACGAAGTTCATCTAGTCTCTGACGAATTTGGCCAGGCTGAGGAGTTAGGAGTTCGCCAGTGCGATCTGCCTACCGTGAGGAAATTGAGTGCCCCAACGAATTTGGGAGTTCAAATTCCGACCGTTGTTGCGCCGCGGGCCAGCTGTCGAGTGGATCCTTATCTAATAACAGTTGAATCAGAGAAGGGCATTTATGAAAGTTCATGTCGGTTTGCCCCCGGCTATAAATAGCCACCCCCCACAACCACTTGTTGGTTGGCTGCTCCGAAAGAACTTGACACTTGTCATAAGAGAGCAACCCATCCTCTGATGACTTTGAGAGAATCCTAAGTGAGGAAAAACCCAGATCCAAAGTAATTGAGCGTCACTTAACAGATTGATTTGTGTGATCCTACACCTGTTACCTTTGAAGACTGTCATTCTTCCAGACAGTTAGATGTCAAGTTCTGAGTACACCAAGAGTCATTATGGTGTGACCGGTGAACAAGTCTATGAAGGTTTTGGAAGTCTACCTTGAAGACTTACCACGACTGATTGGGCGAGGTCTGCGGGCCTTAGCTCAAGAGGAATAGGGTGAGGACTGTGTGTCCTCTGAGTTGCGACTCAGCCGCCTCAACCAGACGTACAGTTGATGCAGCAACTAGAAATGGTAAACCAAATTGCATTGTCTTCACCGAGCCAACCTGGTTTCAAATTCCTCAACCCTCTCTTACATTATTCCGCTACTGAAGAATTTGTGATCTATCCTCTGACGAATTTGAACTGAAGATTTTCATCAAGCTGTCTTTCACTTCCTCAGTTCATATTCTTCATGCATGTATGATTGTATGATTGCATGTTCTTCACTCTTACGTATCCTGATTGCATGTACTCTGATTTTGTGGTGACTTAGTCTCCTCTGTGTTTCTATTTCTTCACTCTGATCGTTGTCAAATTCTTTAGAGTTTGATGAATTTCTAAAAATCTCCCATTCACCCCCCTCTGGGAGATAACCTGTGTTTTCAATTCGTATTAGAGCAAGGTACTCCCTTGTTCTGTGTGATTTTGGTTTAACCACCTGGAGTTTTAGTTATGTCGAACGCAGGTATGATCAAGGTCTCTACTGCGTGCCCCATCTTTGATGGCACAGACTATCCTTACTGGAAGAACAAGATGCGCATGCATCTTGAGGCAATTGACAATGATCTATGGTTCGTCGTTGAGAACGGCGTTCCCACTGTTGCCCCTACAATCAATGATGCTGATGTGAAGAGATTCAAGCAACTCGACTCTCAAGCGAAGAACATCATATGTGAACATCTCAACAAAGGACAATATGGCTGAGTGAGTGCTCTGGAAACAATGAAGCTTATCTGGGATAGGCTTTCCAAGGTCCATGAAGGCGTTTCCACTCAACGCAACTCACGTGTTGATGTGCTCTACAATCTCTTCAACCGCTTCAGAAGACTCGACAATGAGAATGTTCAGCAGAACTTTGACCGCCTCACCGATATCTCCAATGAGCTTCAAGCTCTCAGTCCTGCTAACATCACTGATCAAGAGGTTGTGAAGAAATTGCTGAGGTCTCTTGACAACTCCTTTAACACCTTGGCCCTTATGATTCAAGGGCGTCCTGATTACAAGTCACTTGATCTAGCTGATATTCTTGAGAGACTCAATACTCATGAATTTCAGCAAGCTGAGAAGAGAGATATGTATGGTCCCAGCTATGGACGATCTCACGCTCTGAAGGCAAAGGCTAAAGCCAAGGCAATTTCTTCATCTGACGAAGAAGTGTCAGAATGCAGCACTGATGGTGCTAAGGAAATTGAGAGAGAGCTGGCTATGCTTGTGAGGAAGTTCCAAAAGTTCTCCAAAGGAACCGCTTCGTAAAATCTTCAAAGTATGATTCAAAGAATACTGAAGCTTCTGCTCGAGACTACGACAAAAGAACATGTCACAAGTGCAAAAAGGCTGGTTATTACATCATTGATTGCCCCTCTGGAAAAAGGGCTCAAAGAAGAAAAGTCCAGCAAGGATGACGACTCTGATGACAAAAAGAAGAAGTCATCAAAATCTTCATCAAAGTCCTCATCAAAGAAGAAAAGTTACTCTGGCAAGGCTCGCGCTTTAATTGGGAAGGAAATGGATTCTGAGGAAGAATCTGAGGAAGCTGAGGAATCTGAGGAAGAATCTGAATCTAGGGTTGCAAGCTTGGCCCTCACTACGGAGTTCGTCAGCAAGTCCATCTTCGACCTTGAAGAAAAAGGTGACTCCACCAATACTGAAGACTGTGCTGATGACTTCACTCCCACCTATTGCTTCATGGCAAGAGGTGCCAAGGTAACCTCGCGAGAAGCTTACTTTAACACTTCAAGTGATGATGACTCTGAATGTGAAGCAAAACCTAGCTATAAGAAACTTGCTAAAATTGCAACTGAATAACAAAATGCTATGGAAAAGATTCAAAAATTGCTAGACAAAAGTGGTGATCTGTTAGATGAGAAAATGGATCACAGTCAAGGTTTGTCTGAAGATCTCATACACCTAAAGTCACAATATGACGAACTTGAAAGTCGTCATGTGGCCCTCTCAGCTGCACATGAGAAGCTGTCATATGAATTTCTTCAAAGGAAGCAAGAGCTCGAGAAGTTGAGAGCATCTCATGATGATCTTCAGAAAGACAACGATTCATTACTCGCTCAACAGATCTATGCTGCCCAGGAAGAATTTGTTGCTCCATGCTTAAAATTCCTTGAACGTGATAATGCAAATTCTTAAGCTGAATGTTCAAATGCTTCAACTACTGCTATATCTTCAAATGTCTCTGTGGTTTTAATACCCTCATCTGAGGAGACCACAAGTGTTACTGACGAAAATGCAGGTCTAAAGGAATGGTACGTCACAGGCATGTACAAAAGCCTCAAAGGGCATCAAACTCTTTGTGACGTGCTCAAGAAGCAGATTCTGAATAGGAACCCTAGGAAAGAGGGTATTGCTTTTGAGAGGAAGCTGAACGCAGATGGATCTTATTGGAAACCTGAGTAGTATCCCAAAACCACATGGGTTGCTGCAAAAGGACCTCCGGTTGAACCATCCACTCTATCTGGCTATAATTGTGATACTCCACATTCTTCTGATGAGTCATTTGACACCAACTATAAGCTGTTCAAAAATTAGAATGGTGAAGTATTTGCTAGATTTATTGGTACTAACTGCAGGAATGGTCACCCAGTGAAGAAAATCTGGGTGCCCAAAACTGTCCTTCAAAATCTTCAGGTGAATGTCATCATGACACCACCGAAGAAAATGAACAACCCCAGGGTAAATTCTTCACCTGGAGCAAAGTCGTCAAATGGACACAGGCCAACTCATGCTTGTACTAACAATTCTATGTAGGGAAACAAACAGCGATATGATGAATATGTGCATTATTCCTCACATCACTATGTGCACAAAACTGCTAAGAATTTCTCTGCATATTCTTATGAGTACTGTACTCCTCCTGTGAAGAGAAATGCATATTATTCAATGCCTAAGTTCTCTATCAATGCCTTGCGTTACATTGGTTCTCAGCCACCCATTCAGATGTGGGTGGTTAAGAAGAAGAGCTAATCTCTTCAGCAGGATCTGGTCATCAGACACAATGAATGTTTGAGGAATTTGCTGAAGACCTGACATAATGCTTGTTGGGATGCAAGCCAATCATGATGATATGAATTCTTCATATCACTCATCCCTATGCTACTTGTTATATGCTTACGATTGAAATTCACTGATGAAATTGATTATCATATTCTTCAACTGAAGTATATGAATTTGTAAGTGAGACTAATGCTTCTACAAGATGGTACTCCAAAAGCTACTGAATGGGTTCTGGACAGTGGCTGCACCAATCACATGACTGGTGACAGGAATCTCCTCACCAATGCTCCCCTTGCTTCATCTCATCTGAAGCATATCACCTACGCTGACAAAGGAAAAAGCAAGGTATTGGATCTAGGTAAGGTTGCTATCTCAAAGGATCGATACATGGAAAAGGTGATGCTTTTCGAGTCCCTAGGATACAACCTCATGTCTATCTCAATGCTTTGTGATCTTGATATGATTGTCATCTTTGGCAAATATAGATGCATTGTGCTAATGGAATCTGACAAGTCCAAAGTCTTCGAAGGCTTAAGGAGAGGTGATTTGTACATTGTACATTTCTCTCTAGGTCCTCAACCGGCCACGTGTCTACTGGCAAAAATATCAGTGCTGGCTATGGCATCGACGACTTGGACTTGCAGGCATGAGGAATTTGAGCACACTCTCTAAGAAAAAGCACATCATTGGTGTCGAGGGCGTAAAATTCGTCAAAGATCACCTTTGCGGTGCTTGTGAGGCTGGAAAGATGACCAAATCCAAGCACTCCACAAAGACAATCATGACCACTACTCGTCCCTTTGAACTACTTCATATGGATCTCTTTGGACCTACTCATTATGCCACACTAACCAATGCAGCATCTCTCTACGGATTCATCATAGTGGACGACTACTCTCGTTACACCTGGGTGCATATCATTACCTTCAGGACTGAAGTGCAGGGTGTCTTCAGACGATTCGCAAATCATGCCATGACGAATTATGGCATCAAGATCAAGCATATTAGAAGCGACAATGGCACCGAGTTCAAGAACACAGCCCTTGATGACTATCTTGATGAACTTGGTATCACTCATGAGCTATCTGCTCCTTATAATCCTCAGCAGAATGGAGTTGCTGAATGCAAGAACATGACTCTTATTGAGATGGCTCGCACAATGCTTGACGAATACAAGACTCCTTCTCGATGGTGGCCTGAAGCAATTGACACTGCTTGTCACATCATCAATCGGGTATATCTTCACAAATTCCTCAAGAAGACCTCATATGAGATCCTCACTGACAAGAAGCCCAATGTAAGTTATTTCAAAGTCTTCAGTGCTAAATGCTGGATTAGAGATCCACATCACAATTCCAAATTTGCACCTAAAGCACATGAGGGTTTTATGCTTGGTTACGGAAAGGACTCGCACACCTACAGAGTCTTCAACACCTATCACAACAAGGTTGTTGAAACTGTAGATGTGCGGTTCAATGAAACTGACGGCTCGCAAAGAGTGCACCTGCCTCCTGTGCTAGATGAAATGCCTCCTGAGGAATCTATCAAGCTGATGGGCACTGGTGAAATTATGCCCAGTGAAGAAATAGCTGAAGAAGAAGTGATCATTTCCCATCCTGAAGAAACTACTACTCCTGAAGAAAATGACCCTGAGGATAATGCTCAACCTCAACAAGGCCCTCGTCTGGTTCATCCTCGAGTGGTGAATGAAGTGCAGATTGAGAAGATCCTCGACAATATCAATGCACCTGGTCCCCTCACTCGCTCAAGAGCTTCACATCTAGCTAACTTTTGTGGGCATTTGGCTTTTGTCTCTATCTTAGAGCCCACCAAAGTTGATGAAGCATTTTTGGAGCCTTAGTGGATTCAAGCCATGCAAGAAGAATTGCAACAATTCAAGCTCAACAATGTGTGGGAGCTTGTGAATCGTCCTGATCCACGCAAGCACAATATCATCGGCACTAAGTGGATCTACCGCAATAAGCAAGAAGAAAATGGCCAAGTGGTAAGAAATAAGGGCCGTCTTGTAGCAGAAGGCTACACACAGGTTGAGGGTATTGATTTCGGTGAAACTTTTGCACCTGTTGCTAGGCTTGAAGCTATTCGTATATTGCTTGCATATGCTAACCATCACAATATTCTCTTGTATCAAATGGATGTGAAAAGTGCATTCCTCAATGATAAGCTTGAGGAAGAAGTATATGTTGCTCAACCCCCAGGTTTTGAGGATCCAAAGCATCCTGGCAAAGTCTTCAGATTGAACAAGGCACTCTATGGCCTCAAGCAAGCCCCACGGGCTTGGTATGACACTCTAAAGGAATTCCTGAAGAAAAAAGGTTTCAAACCTGGTTCACTTGACCCTACTATTTTCACAAAATCTTATGATGGTGAATTATTCATATGCCAAATATATGTTGATGATATTATCTTTGGTTGCACTAACAAGCGTTTCAATGACAAATTTGCATATATGATGCGTGAAGAATATCATATGTCTATGATGGGAGAATTGAAATTCTTCCTTGGTCTTCAAATTCGTCAACAACCAAATGGGATCTTCATTTATCAAGAGAAATACTCAAAGATTTCCTGAACAAATTTGGCATGCAAGACTACAAAGGTCTATAATTCCAATGCCTACTAATGGTTAACTCGGCACTGACGAAAATGGTAAAGATTTCGATCAGAAGGTATATCGCCCCATCATTGGTTCACTTCTTTACCTATGTGCATCTAGGCCAAAATTATGCTTAATGTTTGCATGTGTGCCCGATTTTAAGCGACACTGAAGGAATCACACCACCAGGTTGTGAAACAAATTCTTCGTTATTTAGCTCACACACCAACACTTGGATTATGGTATCCCAAGGGCTCATCTTTTGATCTAGCTGGATTTTCTGATTCTGATTAGGCTAGAGATCATGTGGATTGCAAGTCTACATCAGGCATATGCCATTTCCTCGGACAATCTCTTGTATGTTGGTCCTCAAAGAAGCAGACTAGCGTGGCACTTTCCACAGCTGAGGCTGAATACATTGCCGCTGGTGCCTGCTGCTCACAGTTGCTATGGATGAAGCAAACCCTCAAGACTATGGTGTCAATGTGAAGAAAGTCACTCTCTTCTGTGACAATGAGAGTGCTATTAAGATCGCCCACAACCCAATGCAACATTCCAAGATGAAGCATATTCAGATTCGTCACCATTTTCTTCGTGATCATGTGCTGAAGGGAGACATCGCCATCGACCACGTGAAGACCGAAGACCAGCTTGCCGATATCTTCACTAAGTCCTTGGATGAAAAGAGGTTTTGCAAGTTGCGGTGTGAGCTAAACATCCTAGAATCTTCGAAAGTCCTATGAAGTGGTCACACATCCTAACCTGATGCATTTTTGATGACTTTGATGCACAACACATGAAGTAACATTTTTCTTCAATCAATAACCCTCTAAGTGTGAAGAAATTAATGAAGAACTTGACTCTCAGAACCCTATGATAATTGTACGCGGTGTCTGCAGTCATCATAGTTCTTATACGGTGGGTAACGCCACCACCTCTCTTTGACATTCTTCAAATTTGAGTTTTTCATCATTTGCAATTTCATCAAACTGTTCAAATTCATCATTTGAGGTTATTTTTCCATTACTTGAGCTGATATATGCATATGTCCATTTGAGTTTTTCATGTCCTCAATAGCATCCACATATTTCTAATTCTTCATTTTGATTTCTTCATCTATGTGGATGTGATCGGACCCGCTCCCTTCTATGCTAAGCTCAAACCACTCTGTTCACAAATTCTTCACATGCGTTCTATTTGACACTGTTCAAAGTCTTCACTTTGTCCTTGACAGCTGAAGAATTTGCGAACAATCTTTAAGTATTCTAAAAATTCTATTTCTGGCGGTTGCCGCTGTAACTTCATCCTGCGCTTTCACTCAGACAGATAAGGATGAAAATGCATGCGTTACGCGTATCACCGAGATGCGAATGGTCAGGTGCTTATCTGTCCAACTCTTTCGGACCACTCGGTTTTCACTGCGGCTATAAATAGCCTTGACCCCGTCAACTTCATTTCACTTTAACTCCCAGCTCCTGTCGCTCTCAACTCTCAAACCCTAGCGCTGCTGCTGGATTTCATCGCCACCGGAGAAGAAGAGCTTCACTGCTCGACTTCTTCATCGACGTACTCACGCCGGTCGCGGATTTATTCATCTCCGCCGCCGTTGTAGACATCTTTCGTCGCCAAGTTAGGGCACGAAAGATTTGAACTGACGATTTCCTTCGCCTCGTCATCCAGTTCATCGAGTTCATCACTGGGGTAATTAAATGCTTATTTACTGCCCCGCTTTGATCTTCACTCTACTAAAAAATCTTCAAGTGTTGTTTTTACCACTCTTTCAATTCTTCAACACTTCCTTTTTGGCCAGTCTTGAGTATTTTCATCTAAGTTATGCTTAACTACTAGATTCCTCAATTATGCAATTGCTTCAATCTGTACAACTCTGGAACCTAGTTCAGAACACTTAGTGAATTGCGTCAAGACGACGAGGGTCAATTTCCTCAACTAGTTTTATACTGAAAATATCTGAGAACGCATGTGACTCTTCCCTGTTTCCTTGCAACTATACTCTGTTCATAGGTACAATGTCTGCCGACGAATCTCTTGGTTCTCATCAAATTAATTCATTTGCAGCATAGCTTGAGGAAAATCTTCAAACTTCATCATAGTCCTCACAAGTTCAAAAACCTCAGTTGAAGAAAATGGCTGAAGGAAAGAGGCCTCAGAAAGGTGGCAAAAGGAAAGAGGAACACACTGCTTTTGAGATCCCTGAGGATATTTACTCATGATACTGTACGCCTGATGAACCAACTCATGGCAAGGAAACCAAAGAGGAGCGCAAAACACGTGTGCAAAAGATCAAACGGTATTGGATGTATGAATGGGGAGATTACATATATGTCACCTCCAAATACATGAAGGACTTTGCTGTGACGCCTCCATGCAATAGGCCACCGCTTGCTCGTGGACAAAAAGTTGATCCCTCAAGTATCAGAAGGGGTGAAAAGTTCCCCAAGGAATGGGCTAAGCGTCAAGCTAAGCTGGCTAAACAAGCTAACAAAGCCGTTGAAGAATTCAACCGGGCTACAAAAGCTTCAAGTGAAGCTGGTGCAAGTGGCAGCGAAGCGCTCCCAAGAAGGCTGTGCAGAAAAAGCCTGCCAACAAGCCAAAGGCTTCAAAGGCTTTAGCGCCTAAGATTTCAAAATCTCCAGTGCCTCCTCCTGCTTCATGTTCCTCAATGGTTGTAGCTAGAGCTTCAACACCGGTCGTGCTCGCATCTTGCCAATGCACAGAGGGCTTTCCAATAGCCTCAATTGTTGCATCAAGTGCTTCAGCTTGTGGACAACCATCTTCTTCAACACCCAAGCTGAAGCAAAAATCTACTGCTGGCCGTGGAACTAGGCCAAGTCCCCAGAGTAAGGCTGTAGTGCCTCAGGTTAATGAACATGGGGTAGCTAACGAAGATGAGCTCGCAGAGTTCCTCAGAAGGAAGTTACAGCAAGCCGTGATTGCCATGAATTCTTTAGTTCCAATGTTGCTGGACACGAAGAAACTGCTTGGCTTCATTGACATCTGGTGCACCAACCCAGAAACGCCTCTTGACGAAACACCAAGGAGAAGGAATTAAGGAAAAATATGTTGTCTATATCTCCTTGACAGTTTGTGACATTGCAGTCTGAAATACATCAGTTGTCTGAAGAATATGAGAGACAGACTAGTCATTGTTGTGGTGTCAAAGAGAGATTCATCACTGCCTCAACCAAAGTGGTTGAAGACCACAACAAGAGAGAAGCTGATACGTCTCTAACATATCTATAATTTTTTATTGTTCCATGCTATTATATTATCCATCTTGGATGTTTTATATGCATTAATATGCTATTTTATATCATTTTTTGGGACTAACCTATTAACCTAGCGCCCAGTGCCAGTTGCTTTTTTTCCCTTGTTTTTGTCTTTTACAGAAAATCAATACCAAATGGAGTCCAAACGGAACGAAACTTTTTGAGGATTTTTCTTGGACCAGAAGACAACCACGAAGCTTCGGGAGGAGGCCAGAGGAGCCACGAGAGGGCCACAAGTCCTAGGGGCGCACCCTAGGGGGGCGCACCCTAGGCTTGTGGGCCCCTTGTGGCACCCCTAACCCTAATTCCATCTCTATAAATACCCAAATATTCCCCTTACACCAGAGGGCACACCAAAAAAATACTTTGTCGCCGCCGCAAGCTTCTGTCCTCGTGAGATCCCATCTTAGGGCCTTTTCTGGCACTCTGCCGGAGGGGGATTCGGTCATGGAGGGCCTCTACACCAAACTTGTTGCCCTTCCGATGATGTGTGAGTAGTATGACGCCCCCGGCTCAATCATGCACTAATCATACACGCAAATGCACACGATCAAGCCTAAGGACTCACGGGAAGATATCACAACACAACTCTAAAACATAAATAAAGTCATACAAGCTTTATATTACAAGCCAGGGGCCTCGAGGGCTCGAATACATAAGCTTGCGTACAAGCGTTAGCGGAAGCATCAGATATCTGAGTACAGATATAAAAGAAAACACAGAAAGAACCCCTAGAAGGCGGGGCAAAGGAAAACACTACGATCGAAAGGCGTAGGCCTCCTGCCTGGGACCCTCCGATCCTACTCCTGGTCGACCGCAAGCTCGTAGTAATAACCACCCTCGGGGTAGAAGTAGCGATCGTCGGCGGGGACAACTGTATCCGGGGCTCCGTTATCTGGTTGCATCAAAAGTATTTGGGGGGAAAAAGAAAGCAAAGCAACCGTGAGTACTCATCCGAAGTACTCAGCAAGCAAGGATCTACACTACATATGCAACATTATCAAAGAGAGGCTGTATCTGTGGACTGGGCTGCAGAAATGCCAGAATAGAGAGAAGGCCTAGTCCTATCAAAGACTAGCATCTTCAGCGGTCTTGCAGCATTAGAAGAGTGTAGATTAGTACCATATAAAGTAGTAGTATCACTAAGTCTCAACCTCACCCAGAGATCCTTTCCCTCTTTGAATTATTTAATTAATTAAATCATAATTATCCGAAACAGTGTATGCTGACGTCATCATGACATCAGCAATCTGTTTAGTTAATTAACAGCAGTTAATTAGGTTAATTAAGTCATTAAGTTAATTAAACTTAACTAGTTATTTAAACAATATTAATTAATTAATTAATATTTATTTTCATTTCTTTTTATTATTATTTTTCTTTTTCTTCTTTTTTTTAAACTCTCCAGGGGCGGACCCCATGCGTAAGTTGCCCAGGAGCCACCCGGGTGCTGGGCGGCTTAACGGGCGTGGGCACCGGCGCGGTCTCGTGCGGGCGGTGGAGCCGGACGGGGCGGAGGTCGAACTGGGCGGCGGCCGCGGCGAGCGGGAGCGATGTCGCGCGTAGGCGGGCGCGAGGACAGGGGTAGACCGGCGCGGGCGTAGAGCGGCGGCAGCGGGCGAGGCCGGGCAGAGGCGGCGCGGTGCGGACGGGGATGCACGGGTGGAGGGGAGGCAGAGCGCGCGGGAGCGAGCGGCCGAGCGCGCGCGTGCGTAGGCGCGGCGGTGCGAGGCATGGACGGACGCGACGGCAGCGGTGGCTGGAGGCGAACGCGGGGCAGGGGCAGCCGAGGCGGGCTGCTCGCGGCGAGGCCGCAGCGGCGCAGGGGGCAGAGGCCAGCGCGAGGCGTGGGCAAGCAGGGGCAGGGTGCGGTCCGGTGCGGCGGGTGCGCGGCCAGGCGGTGGTGGCCACGGGACCGGCGACGGGGGAGAGAGAGGAGGACGAACGGGGCTCACCCCGTTTGTTGTCGAACGGGGCCGGCGAGGCTCGGGGAGGCCGGGTCGGGAAGGCGGTGAGGAGGCGGCGGCGAGGTCTGGCGAGCGGCAACGGCGCGCGAGGGGGAGAAAGGGGATCGGGTAGGGTTAGGGTTAGGTTGGCCTGGGGTTATAGGCCGGGGCGGGGTGGAGCTGGGCCGGCCTGGCAGCTCGGTGGTCAGCTGGGCCGAGGCCCAGTTGGTCCGGGGGGGCTTTTCTTTTTATTTTGTTTTCTTCTTTTCTGTTTTTATTTTCTTTTTAGTTTTGGTTTTGCAAAATGTGTGGCATCGAAATGAATTTTGTAAAATACATAAACTGGTCCATAAATTACAGTGCAACATACCCTATCACCAAAAATTAGTTTGGGGTGTTTATCATTTCATGTTTATTTTATATTAATTAATAGGTTATTAAATATTGTCTTTAGTCACTGTTTGAGGATGTTTGAGTCACTTACCCAATTCCAATAATGTTGGTTTCAATTTTAGAATTGTCTTTGATTTACTTGCTATTTAATGAACAATTTAGTTTCTGATCTGAGCAACTTTTATTTTCCACTTTCAGTTTGAATTCCCATTTGAATTTGAATTTGAAAAGTGATTTATTACTAATGATGATTAAGCACTTTTGATCATGATGACTTGGCATAATCAAAAGGGTGATCATGGTAGCTTAATACGTGGTGTGTTACAAGTAGTTTACCACAGACCTACGGGTCCATAGCTAGTAGCTAGATGGCTTCTTCTCTATCTTTGATCTTCAATACAATATTCTCCTCGATGTTCTTGGAGATCTATTAGATGCAACCTTCTTTTGTGGTGTGTTTGTTGAGATCCAATGAATTGTGGGTTTATGATCAGATTATCTATGAATATTATTTTAGTCTTCTCTGAACTCTTTTATGCATGATTAAGATAGCTTTGTATTTCTCGCCGATCTACGGATTTGGTTTGCTAATTAGATTGATCTTTCTTGCAATGGGAGAAGTGCTTTGTGATGGGTTCAATCTTGCGGTGTCCTCACCTAGTGACAGTAGGGGTAGCGAGGCATGTATTTGTATTGTTGCCATTAAGGATAAAAAGATGGAGCTTTTACCATATTGATTGGATCTATCCCATGTCATCTTGCTTAAGGTGTTACTCCGTTCTTGTTAACTTAATACACTAGATGCATGCTGGATAGCGGTCGATGTGTGGAGTAATAGTAGTAGATGCAGGCAGGAGTCGGTCTATTTGTCACGGACATGATGCCAATATTCACGATCATTGCCTTAGATATCGTCATAACTATGCGCTTTTCTATCAATTGCTCAACAGTAATTTGTTTACCCACCGTATGCTTTCTTCAAGAGATAAGCCTCTAGTGAAACCTATGGCCCCCAGGTCTATTTTCTATCATATTATTTTTAGATCTATAAAACCAAAAACCCAAAAATACCTTGCTGCAATTTATTTATTTTTACTTTATTTTACACTTTTACTTATCTTTTATACCTATCTCTATCAGATCTCACTCTTGTTAGTGACCGTGAAGGGATTGACAACCCCTTTTTCGCGTTGTGTGCAAGTGTTTTGTTAGTTTGTGCAGGTGCATCTATTGGGGACTTGTGTGTTCCTCCTACTGGATTGATACCTTGGTTCTTAACTAGGGGAAATACTTATCTCTACTTTGCTTCATCACCCTTTCCTCTTCAAGGGAAAAATCAATGCAAGCTAAAGAAGTAGCAGGAAGAATTTCTGGCCCCGTTACCGGGGAGGTTCTACATCAAGCCTACCAAGTACCTATCATAAACTCTCATCTCTTGCACTTACACTATTTTCCATTTGCCTCTTGTTTTCCTCTCCCCCACTTCTAAAACGCAAGATGCGTCAAGAAAATACCAAGTTGTGTGACTTTTCCAACACTAATAATAATGATTTTATTAGTACTCTGATTGCTTCCGCCGCTAGTGCGGAATCTTATGAAATTAATGCCGCTTTGTTGAATCTTGTTATGAAAGAACAATTTTTTGGTAGTTCTAGTGAAGATGCCACATCCCATCTAAAAACTTTCGTTGAGTTGTGTGATATTATCAAATTGAAGCTATTTCCATTCTCATTACGAGATCGTGCTAAAACTTGGTTTTCATCTTTGCCTAAAAATAGTATTGATTCATGGAATAAGTGTAAAGATGCTTTTATTTCCAAGTATTTTCCTCCCGCTAAGATCATCTCCCTTAGGAACGATATAATGAATTTTAAGCAACTTGATCATGAACATGTTGCACAATCGTGGGAGAGGATGAAATTGATGATAAGAAATTTTCCTTATGCTGGATTGAATTTTGCATCTAGAAATATTTTAGATTCCGCCGTGGGTGATACTTTTATGGAAATCACATGAGGAGAAGCTACTAAACTCCTAGATAATATTATGGCAAATTACTCACAATGGCATACCGAAAGATCGTCTACTAGTAAAAAAGTGCATGCGATTGAAGAAATTAATACTTTGAGTGGAAAGATGGATGAACTTATGAAATTGATTGCTAGCATGAGTGCTCCTATTGATCCTAATGATATGCCTTTGTCTACTTTTATTGAGAATAATAATGAATCTATGGATGTGAATTTTGTTGGTAGGAACAATTTTGGTAATAACGCATATAGAGGCAATTTTAACCCTAGGCCGTTTCCTAGTAATTCCTCTAATAATTATGGCAATTCCTACAACAATTCTTACGTAAATTATAATAATATACCCTCTGATCTTGAGAATAAATTAAAGATTTCATTAATTCTCAAAAAAAATTCAATCCTATGGTAGAAGAAAAATTGCTTAAGATTGATGATTTGGCTAGAGACGTTGATAGAATTTCTCATGAGATTGATTCTTTGAAGATTAGATCTATGCCACCCAAGATTGATATTAATGAATCTCTAAAAGCTATTAAAATTTCTATTAATGAAAGTAGAGAGAGAACTGCTAGGATGCATGCTAAGAGAGATTGGCTAGAAAAAGCATGTTCTTCTAGTTTTCATGATAATAATGATGAAGATCTTAAAGTGATTGGCATGAATCCTATTGAATCATTGTTTGCTAATATAAAACTTTATAAAGAAGGGACTGGAGATGAGTCAACTTTAGCTAGAAGGCGTCCCAATAATTTGGAGGGCGAAGATCTTAATGAAAAAATTGATAAATGTGGGATTGGCGAGGTCAAAACTTTAAGTAGTGATGAACCCACTCTTTTGGATTTCAAGGACTTTAATTAAGATAATTGTTCTTTGATTTATTGTATTTTCTTGTTGCAAACTATGCTTAATTCACCTCATGCTTATAATCAAAATAAAGCTTTTACTAAACATATCGTTGATGCTATGATGAAACTGTTTGAAGAAAAACTTGAGTTGGAAGTTTCAATCCCTAGAAAGCTTTACGATGAATGGGAACCTACTATTAAGATTAAGATTAAAGATTATGAGTGTAAAGCTTTGTGTGATTTGGGTGCTAGCGTTTCCACTATTCCAAAAACTCTATGTGATGTGCTAGGTTTCAATAAACTTGATGATTGTTCTTTAAATTCGCACTTAGTGGATTCCACTATCAAGAAACCTATGGGAAGGATTAATGATGTTCTTATTGCTGCAAATAGGAATTATGTGTCCAGAGATTTTATTGTGCTTGATATAGATTGCAATCCTACATGCCCTATTATTCTTGGTAGACCTTTCCTTAGAACGATTGGTGCAATTATTGATATGAAAGAAGGAAACATTAGATTTCAATTTCCATTAAGGAAGGGCATGGAACACTTTCCAAGAAAGAAAATTAGGTTACCATATGAATCTATTATGATGGCTACTTATGGATTAAATACCAAAGATGACAATACCTAGATCTATGCAATATGCCTAGCTAGCAGGGGCGTTAAACAATAGCGCTTGTTGGGAGGCAACCAATTTTATTTTGTGTTTTTTGTTTTTTCTTCTATTCTTGAATAAATATGCAATATTACTTCTGTAATAATTATGTTTTAGTGTTTTCATTAGTGTCTGAGCCAAGTAAGACCTTTGGGATGATCTATGGTGATAGTTGATTTGATTTTGCTGAAAAACAGAAAATTTTGCACTCATTGCTGGAATTTTAAAAAAAATCAAAGAAAGGTTCTTTTGATCTGAATTTTTTACACCAGATTGATATACAAATTTCCTACGTTTTCCTAATTTTTCAGAATTTTTGGAGTTGCAGAAGTTTGGCTAGATTCGAGATTACTACAGACTGTTCTGTTTTTGACAGATTCTGTTTTCATTGTGTTGTTTGCTTATTTTGATGAATCTATGGGTAGTATCAGGGGGTATGAACAAGGGAGAAGTTAGAATACAGTAGATATAACACTGATATAAAATTGGAATGAGTTTACAACAGTACCTAATAGTGGTTATTTGCTTTGTTTCACTAACGGATCTCACGAGTTTTCTGTTGAGTTTTGTGTTGTGATGTTCTCAAGTTTTGAGTAAAACTTCGATGGACTACGGAATAAGGAGTGGCAAGAGCCTAAGCTTGGGGATGCCCAAGGCACACCAAGTTAATATTCAAGGACAACCAAGCATCTAAGCTTGGGGATGCCACGGATGGCATCCCCTCTTTTATGTTCAATCCATCGGTAAAATTACTTGAGGCTATATTTTTATTCACCACATGATATGTGTTTTGCTTGGAGCGTCTTGTATTATATGAGTATTTGCTTTTTAGTTTGCCACAATCATCCTTTCTGTACACACCTTTTTAGAGGGACAAACATTAATCATGAATTTATTAGAATAATCTATGTGCTTCACTTATATCTTTTGAGCTAGGTAGAGTTGCTCTAGTGCTTCACTTATACCTTTTTAGAGCACGGTGCTGGTTTTACTTTGAAGAAATTGATGAAATCTCATGCTTCACTTATATTATTTTGAGAGTCTTAAAAATAGTATGGCAAATTGCTTAGGTTATGAATTTGGACCTAATATGATGGGTATTCAAGAGGGATATAATAAAAACTTTCATGTAGATCATTGAATATATGAGAAGTTTGATTCCTTGCAATTGTTTTGAGATATAAAGATGGTGATATTAGAGGCATGCTAGTTGGTAATTGTGGATTAATAGAAATACTTGTGTTAAGGTTTGTGATTCCCGAAGCATGCACGTATGTTCTTTCGTTATGTGATGAAGTTGGAGCATGATTTATTTTTGATTGTCTTCCTTATGAGTGGTGGTCGGGGACGAGCGATTGTCTTTTCCTACCAATCTATCCCCCTAGGAGCATGCATATTAGTACTTTGTTTTGAGGGCTAATAAATTTTTGCGATAAGTATGTGAGTTCTTGATACGTCCATTTTGCATCATGATTTCCTACTGTTATTTATAATGTTTTTATGTATAATAATGCTTTATGGAGTAATTCTAGTGCATTTTATATGAAAAATACTAGAGCAAATAACTACCGGAGGGGGGCCACCTGGTGAGCACAAGACACCAGGGCGCGCCAGGTCCCCCAGGCGCACCCTGGTGGGTTGTGCTCAGCTAGCCCACCTCCGGTGCCCATCTTCTGGTATATAAGTCATTTTGACCTAGTAAAAATGAGAGAGGACTTTCGGGATGGAACGCCGCCATCTCGAGGCAGAACTTGGGCAGGAGCACTTTTACCCTCCGGCGGAGCGATTCTGCCAGGGGAACTTCCCTCCCGGAGGGGGAAATCGAAGCCATTGTCATCACCAGCAACCCTCTCATCTTTGGGAGGGCAGTCTCCATCAACATCTTCAACATCACCATCTCGCCTTAAACACTAGTTCATCTCTTGTGTTCAATCTTTGTACCGAAACCTTAGATTGGTACTTATGGGTGACTAGTAGTGTTGATTGCATCTTGTAGTTGATTACTATATGGTTTATTTGGTGGAAGATTATATGTTCAGATCCATTATTCTATTTAATACCCCTCTGATCTTGAGCATGAATATCATTTGTGAGTAGTTACTTTAGTTCTTGAGGTCACGGGAGAAGTCATGTTGCAAGTAATCAGTGAATTTGATATGTGTTTGATATTTTGATGATATGTATGTTGTGATTCCCTTAGTGGTGTCATGTGAACAAAGACTACATGGAACTTCACCATATTTGGGCCTAAGGGAATGCATTGTGGAGTATTTATTAGATGATGGGTTGCTAGAGTGACAGAAGCTTAAACCCTAGTTTATGCGCTACTTCGCAAGGGACCGATTTGGATCCAAATGTTTAATGCTATGGTTCGATTTTATCTTAATACTTTTCTCATAGTTGCAGATGCTTGTGAGGGGGTTAATCATAAGTGGGAGGTTTGTTAAAGTAAGAACAGCACCCAAGCACCGGTCCACCCACATATCAAATTATCAAAGTAGCGAACGCAAATCAAACCAACATGGTGTAAGTGACTAGATGAAATTCCCGTGTGCCCTCAAGAACACTTTGCTTATTATAAGAGACCATTTTGGCTTGTCCTTTGCCACAAAAGGATCAGGCTACCTTGCTGCACTTTGTTTACCTCTACCGTTACTTGGCCGTTACAAATTATCTTGCTATCAAACTACCTGTTACCTACTATTTCAGTGCTTGCAGAAAATACCCTTGCTGAAAACTACTTGTCATTTCCTTCTGCTCCTCGTTGGGTTCGAAACTCTTACTTATCGGAAGGACTACGATTGATCCCCTATACTTGTGGGTCATCAAGGCTCTTTTCTGGCACCGTTGCCAGGGAGTGAAGCGCTCTTGGTAAGTGGAAATTTGTAAGGAAAATTATTACTACGTGCTGAAATTTATTATCACTTGTTACTATGGAGAACCATCCTTTAAGGGGTTTGTTTGGGGTATCTTCACCTCGACCGAAAGCACAATTAGTTGCCCCTCAACCTAATGCACCTAATGAAAATATTGGTTATGAAATTCCTTTGGGTATGATAGAACAATTGCTAGCTAACCCTTATGCAGGAGATGGAACAGAACATCCTAATATGCACTTGATATATGTGGATGAAATTTATGGATTGTTTAAGCTTGCAGGTTTACCCAGAGATGAAGCTAAGAAGAAGGCTTTCCCTTTACCTTTGAAGGTAAAAGAATTGGCATGGTATATGCTATGCGATGATGTTGGATCTTGGAACTGGAATCGATTGAAATTGGAATTTCACCAAAAAAAAATCCTATGCATCAAGTTCATCATGATCGGAATTATATATATAATTTTTGGCCTCATGAAGGAGAAAGTATCGCTCTAGCTTGGGAGGCTTAAGTCAATGTTATATTCATGCCCCAATCATGAGCTCTCGAGAGAAATTTTCATTCAGAATTTTTATGCTCGGCTTTCTCGTGATGATCAATCCATGCTCGATACTTCTTGTACTTGTTCTTTAATGAAGAATACTATTGAATTAAGGTGGGATCTTTTAGAACGAATTAAATGCAACTCTGAAGATTGCGAACTCGACAAAGGTAAAGAGCCAGGTATTAAGCTTGAGTTTGATTGTGTTAAATCTTTTATGAATACCGATGCTTTTCACAAGTTTAGCACTAAATATGGACTTGACTCTGAGATAGTAGCCTCTTTTTGTGGATCATTTGCTACTCATGTTGATCTCCTTAAGGAGAAGTGGTTTAAATATCATCCCCCTATTAAAGCAGAAATTAAAGAACCGATTAAAGCTAAAGATGAAATTATTATTTACAATGTTGATCCAGTTGTGCCTACTGCTTATATTGAAAAACCACCTTTTCCCATTAGGATAAAGGAACATGCTAAGGTTTCAACTGTGGTCCGCAAAAGTAATATTAAAGCACCTAAACCCTCAGAACATATTAAAGTAGAACCTAGTGTTGCTATGGTTAAAGATCTCTTGGTAGAAAATATTGATGGGCATGTTATTTACTTCTGTGATGAAGCTACTAGAATTGCCAAACCTGATGATAAAGATAAACATAGACCTGTTGTTGGCATCCCTATTGTCTCAGTTAAAATAGGAGATCACTGTTATGATGGTTTATGTGATTTAGGTGCTAGTGTGAGTGCTTTTCCTTTTACCTTATACCAGGAAATTATGAATGATATAGCACCCGCTGAAATAGAAGACATATATGTTACTATTAAATTTGCTAATAGAGACACCATCACACCAATTGGGATTGTTAGAGATGTTGAAGTCTTGTGTGGGAAAATAAAATACCTTACTGATTTTCTAGTCCTTGGTTCCCCACAAGATGACTTTTGTCCCATTATCTTTGGTAGACCTTTCTTGAACACTATCAATGCTACTATAGATTGTCATAAACAAAACTGTCAGTGTTAGCTTTGGTGATGAGTCTCATGAATTAGATTTCTCCAAGTTTAGTAGACAACCCCATAATAAAGAATTACCTAGTAAGGATGAAATAATTGGTCTTGCTTCTATTGCCATGCCTCCTACTGATCCACTAGAACAATATTTGCTCGACCATGAAAATGATATGCACTTGCATGAAAGAAATGAAATAGATAAAAATTTCTTGGAACAACAACCTCTCCTAAAGCACAATTTGCCTATTGAAACTCTAGGAGGTCCTCTTCCACCTAAAGGTGATCCCGTGTTTTAATTAAAACAATTGCTTGATACTTTGAAATATGCTTATGTTGATGAGAAAAAGATATATCATGTTATTATTAGTGCTAACCTTTCAGAACATGAAGAAGAAAGATTATTAAAAATTCTGAAGAAGCACCTTGCTGCTATTGGATATACTCTTGATGATCTTAAGGGCATTAGTCCCACTCTCTGTCAGCATAAGATTAATATGGAACCTGATGCTAAACCCATTGTTGATCACCAACGATGATTAAATCCTAAGATGAAAGAAGTGGTGAGAACGAAATACTAAAACTCCTGGAAGCAGGTATAATCTATCTCATAGCTGATAGTAGATGGGTAAGTCCTGTTCATTGTGTCCCTAAGAAGGGAGGTATTACTGTTGTTCCTAATGATAAAAATGAATTTATTCCACAAAGAATTGTCACTGGCTATAGAATGGTAATTGATTTCAGAAAATTAAATAAAGCAACTAGAAAAGATCATTACCCACTGCCTTTTATTGATCAAATGTTAGAAATATTGTCTAAGCATACACACTTTTACTTTCTTGATGGATATTCTGGTTTTTCTCAAATACCTGTTTCACAACCTGATCAAGAGAAAACCACATTTACTTGCCCTTTTGGAACTTATGCTTATAGACATATGCCTTTTGGTTTATGCAATGCACCTACTACCTTTCAAAGATGTATGACTACTATATTCTCTGATTTTTGTGAAAAGATTGTTGAGGTTTTTATTGATGATTTTTCAGTTTATGGAACTTCTTTTGATGATTGCTTAAGCAACCTTGATCGACTTTTGCAGAGATGTGAGCAAACTAATCTTGTCTTGAATTGGGAGAAGTGTCACTTTATGGTTAATGAATGTATTGTCTTGGGGCATAAAATTTCTAAACAAGGTATTGAGGTTGATAAAGCTAAAGTTGACGCAATTGAGAAAATGCCATGTCCTAAAGATATTAAAGGTATTCGTAGTTTCCTTGGTCATGTTGGTTTCTATAGGAGGTTTATTAAAGACTTCTCTAAAATTTCTAGGCCTCTTACTAATCTTTAGCAAAAGGATGTTCCATTTGTTTTTGATGATGATTGTGTAGAAGCCTTTGAAACACTTAAGAAAGCCTTAACTTCTGCACCTATTGTTCAACCACCCGATTGGAACTTGCCTTTTGAAATTATGTGTGATGCTAGTGATTATGCTGTTGGTGCTGTTCTAGGACAAAGAGTTGATAAGAAATTAAGTGTTATCCATTATGCTAGCAAAACTCTAGACAGTGCCCAAAGAAATTATGCTACTACTGAAAAAGAATTTTTAGCAGTTGTGTTTGCTTGTGATAAATTCAGATCTTACATTGTTGATTCCAAAGTAATTGTTCACACTGATCATGCTGCTATAAAGTATCTTATGGAAAAGAAAGATGCTAAACCTAGACTCATTAGGTGGGTTCTCTTGCTACAAGAATTTGATTTACATATCACCGATAGGAAAGGAGCTGAGAACCCCGTAGCTGATAACTTGTTTAGGTTAGAAAATATTCTTGATGACCCACTACCTATTGACGATAGTTTTCCTGATGAACAACTAGCTGCAATAAATGTTTCTCATAATACTCCTTGGTATGCTGACTATGCTAATTACATTGTTTCTAAATATATACCACCTAGTTTCACATACCAACAAAAGAAAAAATACTTCTATGATTTAAGACATTACTTTTGGGATGACCCACATCTTTATAAAGGAGTAGATGGTATTATTAGATGTTGTGTACCTGAGCATGAACAGGAACAAATCCTATGGAAATGTCACTCTGAAGCCTATGGAGGACATCATGCGGGAGATAGAACTGCTCACAAGGTATTGCAATCTGGTTTTTATTGGCCTACTCTTTTCAAGGATGCCCGTAAGCTTGTTTTATCTTGTGATGAATGCCAAAGAATTGGTAATATCGGTAAGCGTCAAGAAATGCCTATGAATACTTGTTGTTGAACCATTTGATGTTTGGGGTTTTGATTATATGGGACCTTTTCCTTCCTCTAATGGGTATACACATATTTTGGTTGCTGTTGATTATGTTACTAAGTGGGTAGCAGCTATTCCAACTAGTAGTGTTGATCATAACACTTCCATTAAAATGCTTAAAGAAGTTATTTTCCCAAGGTTTGGAGTCCCTAGATATTTAATGACTGATGGTGGTTCACACTTTATTCATGGTGCTTTCCGCAAAATGCTTGCAAAATATGATGTTAACCATAGAATTGCTTCACCCTATCACCCTCAATCTAGTGGTCAAGTAGAACTTAGCAATAGAGAAATAAAATTAATATTACAAAAAACTGTCAATAGGTCCTGAAAGAATTGGTCTAAGAAATTGGATGACGCACTTTGGGCCTACAGAACAACATATAAAAATCCTATGGGTATGTCTCCATATAAAATGGTTTATGGAAAAGCTTGTCATTTGCCTCTTGAGTTAGAACATAAATCATATTGGGCAATTAAAGAACTCAATTATGAATTCAAACTTGCCGGCGAAAAGAGGTTATTTGATATTAACTCATTATATGAATGGAGAACCCAAGCTTATGAAAATGCCAAACTATTCAAAGAAAAAGTTAAAAGATGGCATGACAAAAGAATCCAAAAGCGGGAATTCAAAGTTGGAGAATATGTTCTTTTGTACAACTCTCGTTTTAGATTCTTTGCAGGAAAACTCCTCTCAAATGGGAGGGACCATATATTATCGAGGAGGTTTATCGCTCTGGAGCTATCAAAATTAATAATGCCGAAGGTACTAACCTGAAGGTGGTCAATGGGCAAAGAATTAAACACTATATCTCAGGTACGCCTATTAATTTTGAAAGTAATATTATTCAAAGCATGACACCAGAGAAACACATAAAAGAAACCTTCCAGAACACTTCAGAACCCTGAAAAATAGGAGGTACATGATACGGTAAGTAAACGGACTCCGAAAAATCTACAAAAATATTTTCTGTCAGTTTTGGAATATTACAAAAATTAGGAAAATAAGAAATAACTAGGAAGGCAGCCGAGGAGGGCACGATACACCAGGGCGCGCCTGCCCTTCCTGGCGTGCCCAGGTGGGTTGTGCCCACCACGGGAACCTTCCCGACTCCGTTTTCCTCTCGGTTGCTTGTTTCCCAAGATAAAAAAATCTTCATATACCCCCCAAACGTATTGACCACCGTATCACGGAGAAATCTTCTATTCTTGTTTCGTGTTGTTTCTCTGTCAGATCTATCAAGTCAGCATCATGTCTTCTCCCTCCTCCAACAACATAGAAGAATATGCTTTGGTTGATGAAGATAGAGCTGAAAAGAGAGGAACCAAAGGAAACCCTCAAGGAGGACAAGAGCAAGGAAGCTACGAGAGATCAAGTTCAAGAAGGAGGGCAGGTCATGCTGGCAGAAGAAGAAGAGGAAGATATCCTTCAACCATACTACAATCATCTCACCCCTACTGAAATTGAAGCTTTCAGGGCCTTTGAAACGGTTCGTGTTCAAAACAAATATCTCACTCGTGAAAATATTTTGTTGCATGAGCAAATCATCGCCCTGCGGTGCATCATTCGTAGATTGGAGTACCTTCTGAGCCTGAAGTGTGACACTACTACCTCATCACCACCACCATCATCATCTTCCCCACCAAAGGAGACTTGAGTACATGGGTATGGGCACTCCCCTTGGCTTGTGCCAAGCTTGGGGGAGATGCCCCGGTATCGTATCACCATCGCTTCTACTATCTTTACCTATTTTAGTTTGATCTTTAGTTATATCATGAATTAGTTGAAATAAAGTTTAGCATGATCTCCTTTTGAGTGTCAGTTTTCGTGATCTATCTATCTTTGTAATCGAGTGAGAGTTATATAATAAAGTTTAGTTTCAGTTTTTGCTTCTTTACTTTCTTATTGCAATCAAATAAAAAGAAATAAATGAAAAAGATCATATGCTAATCTTATGGTAAGTAATGACATCACATAAGGAAATGTATAAGTGGTAAAATTTATTGGAGATTGACAAACATAGCATTGGTTAATGATGCAACTCATGAAAGAATTAATAAGGGAAGAGAAGATTCACATGCAAATACATTATCTTGGACATCTTTTATGATTGTGAGCCCCCATTAAATATTATATGTCAAAATTGTTGACGTTGGACAAGGAAGACAATGTAATGATTTATGTTTGTTCATATTCACATAGAAGTTATATTGTCATAGATCCTTCAACATGTGGTGCTTGCTCAATATCTTTTCTAGCCAAAATTCCGCGCTAAGTAGTGATACTACTTGTGCATCCAAAAACCCTAAACCCAAATCTTGTTTTGAGAGTCCACCATACCTACCTATGGATTGAGTAAGATCCTTCAAGTAAGTTGTCATAGGTGCAATAAGGCAATAAAAATTGCTTCTAAATGTGTTGGATCATTTAGTGTAAGAGAAAATTGAGCGTTGTACGAACTTGTGATGGCAAAGTAATAAAAGCGACGGACTGCATAATAAATGTTGCTATCATAAGGGGTAACATAACGTGACATTCTTTTGCATTAAGGGATTTGGCATACAAACAAAAAGCGCATGACAACCTCTGCTTCCCTCTGTGAAGGGCCTATCTTTTACTTTTATGTATTCACTTTTATGAAGAGTCAAAGTATTCTTCCCTATTCCTTTTTATTTTCTCTTTTTGCAAGCATAATGTGGTGAGGAAAGAACTAGGCACATATACCCAGTTGGATATGAGTGAGCATGAGTTATTATTGTTGACATCACCCTTGAGGTGAATATGTTGGGAGGCAAAACTATAAGCCCCTATCTTTCTAACTGTCCGGTTGAAACTTTTTGCTCATGGGTATGCTGTGAGTGTTAGCAATCATAGAAGATTAAATGATGGTTGAGTATGTGGACTTGCCAAAAGGCTCCGATACGAGACCCTTCCTAAAAATATGATGAATTGTAGTTGCAAAGTTGACTGAGAACACAGTTTGTTAGTTTTCAATAGAGTTTATGCTTCATACTTCGATGTTGTGATGAATTGTTACTTGTTCATAAGAAGTTATATGATAAAAAATTTATGATAAAGTTTGTTGCTGTTATAATAATTATAATGATGCTACTATGTCCGTATTTTGTTTTTATCGACACCTCTCTCTCTAAGCATGTGGACATGTTTTTCGATATCGGTTTTTCGCTTGAGGACAAGCGAGGTCTAAGCTTGGGGGAGTTGATATGTCCATTTTGCATCATGATTTCCTACTGTTATTTATAATATTTTTATGTATAATAATGCTTTATGGAGTAATTCTAATGCCTTTTCTCTCATAATATGCAAGGTTTACATAAAGAGGGAGATTGCCGGCAGCTGGAATTCTGGACCTGAAAAAGCTACTTCAAAGATACCTATTTTGCACATCTCCAAATGAGCTGAAAATTTACGGAGAATTATTTTGGAATATATGAAAAATACTGGAGCAAATAACTACCGGATGGGGCCACCTGGTGAGCACAAGAGACCAGGGCGCGCCAGGTCCCCCAGACGTGCCCTGGTGGGTTGTCCTCAGCCAAGCCCACCACCGGTGCCCATCTTCTGGTCTAGAAAAAATAAGAGAGGACTTTCGGGATGGAACCCCGCCGTCTCGAGGTGGAACTTGGGCAGGAGCACTTTTGCCCTCCGGTGGAGCGATTCCGCTGGGGGAACTTCCCTCCCGGAGGCGGAAATCAAAGCCATTGTCATCACCAGTGAGGGAGTCATCGACTAAGGGGTCCTCGGGGCGACGGACGATTGTACGTGGGCCAGAGACCTGTGAAGCCGTGGTGTGCTGATGAGGACATCCCAACCATGGGCACCACACCACCAATCATCAACGGTCCAATCACAAGAAGTCACGCAATGCAAATACATGATCAGGTGAACACTAACTTAAGTTTATCATTTGACCTTGAACACATGGTTGTGCCTTCACCTCCTTTGTTGTTGGTTGAACTCAGATGCGATATAGAATAAGGCCAAACACATTTCAGTCCGTGCAAAACAATGTTTTATGGCGAAGAAACAAAGTTAGAATTCATGAAGAAATGAGTTGTCTACTGAAGAAACATTGTTCCGATTCTGACGAAACAATGTTTTGCAAGAGTTTGGATATCCCAACTTGCTAAAGGTTCCCAGAACTCAAGTTTGCTGCTGAAGGAAACATTGTTTGACTCCAGTGAACAATGTTTGGTCGGGAACTGCCAACCACCTCCAACGAGAATTTTCCAGAAGCTACCTCATTAAGTCTCTAAGCCACTTAGTCAAACCAAAGCTGGTTCTCTTTCACACCTATCCAGGGGGGTTGTCCCGATTATAAATAGGCTAGCTCTTCCCTTCGTTGGGGACTTTTGCCATTTCTATCAAAGACCAAAGACATAGACTCCTCCTGAGATTGGAGAGCCCTTGCTACCCTTATTCTCGTGATTCCTTGAGAAATTGCTCCTAATTCGTGCTCCACGACTAGATCGTGTTGTGTGGGTTAGAGTTCGTGGTTTCCCTTGCGGATTGCACCTATCCCGTGCTCCACGACCTGAGCGTGGTTGTGTGGGGTAGTATTGCGGGTTGTGGATCGGCGAATGTTTGGATTGCAAGCTTTGGTGAGCTTCCTCCTCGTCGGGTCATAATCTCTTATTTTCCATTTTTCGGCTGCTTGCAGCTAGCTATCCCCATCCATTTATCGATCCTACACCATGAAGATCGGACCTCCCCTTGTACACCCTCTTCTCCGAAGACGGTGTCGCATCATCTGGTATTCAGAGCAAGGTTTACATGGTAGGATCTGTATCTTTGTTGCTAGATCTATCCTTTTTATTTTGGTTTTCCCCATTCTAGAGTCCAAAGCCAAAAGGCCACAAAAAAAATCCAAGCCTTTGTTTTGCTGAGATCTAGTTGTTTGCTTTCCTCTTTGTGTTTGCACCAAGTTCTATCCAAACTTGTTGTTGTTTTTCTTTGAGTCTTGTTGTTCGATCTATTGTGTTGCAAAAAAAGCAAAAAAAAAAGAGAGAGAAAAAAAGAGAAAAAAAGAGCCAAAAAAGAGAGAAGAGAAAGTGTTGAGCAAGTGTGCAATCATATCCAGTTTGGGGAGAAATTTTAGAAGTTGTAGTGGCAAGTGTTGCAGCTCAAGCGTGGTGCAAGGATCTACAAATTTTTCTTGTTCATTTGGTTTGCATCGATTGGATCTCAGCACTAGCCCTCCTCATTTTACCCCACCCAGATCCACCTAGAAACCGTCAGCTTCCTTCCTTTCATTCGCCCGTCCACTCCTGTTTTTCTACCACCGCACAACGACCAAGGAATCATTAGATTTTGGGTAAGCAAGAAGGTGAGTTGAGTGTTTTCCACATATATATTTCTTTTGTCCACTTGTTTCCGAGAGTTAACATGACAGGATCCAACTCGAGTGTCCATGGACATCAACATGTGGATGATGATCTCCCAAAAACTCGCATAGCACTTGGTGAAATGATTGAGGAGACTATAACTGCAGCTATGCGAAGGATGTTCGGGGGCTGGCTTCCTCTCGCGGGTAATGGGGATCAACATCAACACAGCCCCGCTGCCTCGCTGGCCGCCGGCACCCGACGACATCAAGGAAACGAGGATCGCCACGATGGTCGTGGAAGAGCGGCAGGAGGTGCTGCCCACGGCGCCCCTGCTGTTGGTGCTGAACGGAGGCGTGGCAACTTTGCTGCCCCCCGTGAGGGTGGGCTGCATGGAGGAGAAGCTCACGGGCGAGGCCATGACCCTCGCGGGTTTGCCGCTGATCACTGGCGATGAGCGGCACATAAGGGTGATGCCATCTCCCTTGAAGATCTCTCCGAGCATGGTGACAAAGATGAAGGCATGGGGGACCATGAACCCTACTCCCTGCCTCACCGTGGTGCCATTTTTTGTCCCAATGGTCATCATTATGACCGTCGTGATCACGATGACCGTGACAACCAAGCGAGAGTGAAGCTACATGTGCCATCCTTCACGGGAACAAAGGATCCGGATACATATATTGAGTGGGAGGAGAAATGCGAGCAAATCTTTCGCATCCATGGTTTTCTGAAGCCAAGAGAGTTGATCTTGCTGTTATGGAGTTCTCTGGTTATGCCCTTACATGGTGGAATTAGCTGCAAGACGATCGGTTGATGTCGGGCAATAATCATATCCGCAACTGGACTTTGATGAAGCAAGTCATGAGGCGCCGTTTTGTTCCATCATACTATGAGAGGCAATTGTACAAGCGGTTGCAGGGGCTCACTCAAGGTTCCTGCACTGTTGAGGAGTACTATAAAGAGATGGAGGTGCTGCTAATTCGGACAAGAACCCGTGAAAGTGATGAGGCGAAGATGGCGAGATTTTTATATGGGCTGAATGATAAAATATCAGATTTTGTGGAGATGTTTCCTTATGATACATTACAAGATGTGGTACATCAAGCTATACGAGTTGAGAAGAAGAATATGCGTAATGGTCGTACTCGTGCTTTCTAAGGCCGCATGACCGCACGCTCATGGCAGCGAACACAACAAACATATGGTTCTCAATTTGAGGGTGCACCACCTAGGCACCCACATGCCTCGACGGCTTCCTCACCTGCTATTCACAATCAAGATAAGAGGCCATCATCTACAGCAGGAGTATCCTCCGCTCCACCTCCAGAAAAGAGTTCCACACGCAGCAGCGACATTCAATGCCACAAGTGCAAAGGAAGAGGTCACATTTATTCGGAATGTCCAAGCAAAAGAACTATGATCATCAATGAACGAGGTGAATGGGAGTCTGAAAGTGACCCTGAAGGCAGCAATGATGAAGTGGAAGAGGAGCAAGGTTGGGAAGTAGGAGGAACTATTTTATCTCATGAAGAACTTCATGGTGAAGCTTTGGTTGTATGTCGCTCACTTAATGCCCAGGTTGTGGAGGAGGAAAAGGGGCAGCGGCATAATCTTTTCCACACCCGTTGCCTTATCAACTCAAAGATATGTCAAGTGATTGTTGATAGTGGCAGCTGCAACAATATTGCAAGCACAGAGATGGTCGAGAAGCTTCAATTGCAAACAAAACGTCACCCACATCCATACCGCATGCAATGGCTGAATGATTGTGGCGCAATTAAGGTGATTAGCAGCGTGCGAATACCAATTTCAGTAGGGACATATCAAGATGATGTTGAGTGTGATGTGGTGCCGATGCACGCTTGTCACTTGCTTCTTGGACGACCGTGGTTGCATGACCGTGATGTGCAAATCAGCGGGCGTGCGAATCGCTTATGTTTTGTCCATAGAGGAGAAAAGTTCACTTGGCTGCCCATGACACCCGAGGAAGTCTATCTTGATGAGATGAAAAGAAAAGGAAAGAAAAAAGGAGAGAGTGATCACACACAACGAGTGAGCCACCAACATAGTGAGGGAGTGTTTCCACAGCCAAAAGCTCCACAGCCAAATATGACCAAGCCCCGGGAAAAACAGGGATTAGTTATGATGGCTAGGAAAAGGGATATGCGGGAATTGAGAGAACCTAATACTCCATTCTTTGTCCTCATGTACAAGGAAACTTTATTGGCTGCTAATGACTTACCCTCAACTCTTCCTAGTGTTGGTTTTGATCTTTTGCAAGAGTATGAGGATGTGTTTCCCAAGGAGGTGCCACCTGGTTTGCCACCTAAGCGGGGCATTGAGCACCAAATCGATTTGGTTCCGGGCGCCCCACTACCAAACCGACCACCGTATCGAGCAAACCCAGAGGAGACAAAGGAAATTCAAAGGCAAGTAGAAGATCTTCTTAACAAAGGATATGTAAGGGAAAGTCTTTCTCCTTGTGCTGTTCCCATTCTTTTAGTTCCAAAGAGAGATGGTACCATGCGCATGTGCACTGATTGTAGATCCATTAACAACATAACTGTGAGATATCGGCACCCTATTCCTAGGCTCGATGACATGCTTGATGAACTTTGTGGCTCCACCATATTTTCCAACATTGATTTGCAAAGTGGTTACCACCAAATAAGAATGAAAGAGGGTGACGAATGGAAAACTGCATTTAAGACAAAATTTGGCTTGTATGAATGGTTGGTTATGCCTTTTGGATTAACGAATGCACCTAGTACTTTCATGAGATTGATGAATCATGTGCTTAGATCCTTCATTGGCCAGTTTGTAGTGGTTTACTTTGATGACATGTTGATTTATAGCAAAACTTTGGAGGATCATATTAGACATATAAAATGTGTGCTTGCTGTCCTACGGGAGGAAAAGTTGTATGCTAACATGGAAAAGTGCACCTTTTGCACAAACAAGGTTGTGTTTCTTGGCTTTGTTGTTTCAGCAAAAGGTGTGGAGGTCGATGAAGAGAAGATCAAGGCTATTCGTGAGTGGATGCCTCCACAAAATGTGTGCCAAGTACGTAGCTTCCTCGAACTTGCAGGTTTCTACCGCCGGTTTGTGAAGGATTTCAGCACCATTGCTGCACCAATGAATGAGTTAACGAAGAAAGACACTACATTCCAATGGGGTGATGCCCAAGACAAGTCCTTCCAAGAACTGAAGATGAGATTGACATCAGCCCCATTGCTTTCACTTCCTGATTTTGGTAAGACATTTGAGATTGAATGTGATGCAAGTGGTGTTGGCATTGGTGGAGTTCTAATGCAAGAAGGTAAACCCATCGCCTATTTTAGTGAGAAGCTTAATGGTCCAACTCTTAATTATTCCGTCTATGATAAAGAATCGTATGCACTTGTTCGATCTTTGGAAAGATGGCAGCATTACTTGTGGCCAAAAGAGTTTGTAATACATTCTGACCATGAATCTTTAAAACATCTAAAGGGCCAACTCAAACTGAACCGTAGACATGCAAAATGGAGTGAGTTCATAGAGTCTTTTCATTATATTGTCAGGTACAAGAAAGGGAAGGATAACGTTGTTGCCGACGCTTTGTCTAGGCGTCACATTTTACTTTCCCAACTTGATGTTAAAATCCTTGGTTTAGAAAGCATCAAAGAATTGTATGCTAACGACTCATACTTTGATGAACCATTTTCAAAGTGCAACAAGGGAAAGGGATGGGAGAAGTTTCACTTGCATGATGGATTTCTATTTCGAGCTAACAAATTGTGCATCCCAGATTGTTCTGTTCGTTTGTTGCTCTTGCAGGAGGCTCACGCTGGTGGCCTCATGGGACATTTTGGAGCCAAGAAAACTGAAAGTGTGCTCGTTGATCACTTCTTTTGGCCACGAATGAGACGTGACGTGGAACGCTACGTGATGAGATGCGAGATTTGTCACAAAGCTAAGTCCCGCTTGAATCCTCATGGTTTATATACTCCTCTATCTATTCCGAATACTCCGTGGGAAGATATTTCTATGGATTTTGTTCTTGGTTTACCATGGACTAAGAGGGGGAGTGACTCCGTGTTTGTGGTAGTTGATCGTTTTAGCAAAATGGCACATTTTATCCCATGTAATAAGAGTGATGATGCTTCACACATTGCTGATCTGTTTTTCTGGGAAGTTGTGCGGCTACATGGAGTACCGTGCACGATTGTGTCAGACCATGACACCAAATTTTTGAGCTACTTTTGGAAGACCTTGTGGGGAAAACTTGGCACCAAGCTCCTATTTTCCATGACATGCCACCCACAATCTGATGGACAGACTGAAGTTGTCAACTAAACATTGTCCATGATGATACGAGCAGTCCTCAAGAATAATTTGAAGATGTGGGAAGAGTGCCTACGTCATGTGGAGTTCGCGTATAACAGGGCGGTACATTCGACCACTAAATTTTGCCCATTTGAACTTGTTTATGAATTCAAGCCTATTACTCCCATCGATCTTTTGCCTTTGCCACTACAGGAATGAACCAGCCTTGATGCAAGTAAGCGTGCTGATTTCGTCAAGAAACTTCATGCCCAGGCAAAGGAGAACATTGAGAAAATGACTGAACAATATACGAAGCGGGTAAACAAGACCAGGAAGAAGCTGGTGTTCGAGCAAGGCGATTTGGTATGGGTACACCTTCGGAAGGACCATTTTCCTGAGAAACACAAGTGCAAGTTGCAGCCACGCGGTGATGGACCATTTGCAGTGCTCGAGAGGATCAACGACAATGCTTACAAGATCGATCTTCCAAAACAATATGGTGTTAGCCCAACCTTCAATGTCTCTGATCTTTCCCCATACTTTGGGCCTTCAGAGTCGAGGACGAATCCTTCTCAAGAGGGGGAGGATGATGAGGACATCCCAACCATGGGCACCACACCACCAATCTTCAACGGTCCAATCAGAAGAAGTCGCGCAATGCAAATACATGATCAGGTGAATGCTAACTTAAGTCTATCATTTGACCTTGAAAACATGGTTGTGCCTTCACCTCCTTTGTTGTTGGTTGAACTCAGGTGCGATATCGAAGAAGGCCAAACACATTTCAGTCCATGCAAAACAATGTTTTATGGCGAAGAAACAAAGTTAGAATTCATGAAGAAATGAGTTGTCTACTGAAGAAACATTGTTCCGATTCTGACGAAACAACGTTTTGCACGAGTTTGGATATCCCAACTTGCGAATGGTTCCCAGAACTCGAGTTTGCTGCTGAAGGAAACATTGTTTGACTCCACTGAACAATGTTTGGTCGGGAACTGCCAACCACCTCCAACGGGAGTTTTCTAGAAGCTACCTCATTAAGTCTCTAAGCCACTTAGTCAAACCAAAGCTGGTTCTCTTTCACACCTATCCAGGGGGGTTGTCCCGATTATAAATAGGCTAGCTCTTCCCTTCATTGGGGACTTTTGCCATTTCTATCAAAGACCAAAGACATAGACTCCTCCTGAGATTGGAGAGCTCTTGCTACCCATATTCTCGTGATTCCTTGAGAAATTGCTCCTAATTCGTGCTCCACGACTAGATCGTGTTGTGTGGGTTAGAGTTCGTGGTTTCCCATGTGGATTCCACCTATCCAGTGCTCCACGACTTGAGCGTGGCTGTGTGGGGTAGTATTACGGGTTGTGGATCGGTGAATGTTCGGATTGCAAGCTTCGGTGAGCTTCCTCCTCGTCGGGTCATGATCTCTTATTTTCCATTTTTTGGCTGCTTGCAGCTAGCTATCCCCATCCATTTATCGATCCTACACCGTGAAGATCAGACCTCCCCTTGTACACCCTCTTCTCCAAAGACGGTGTCGCATCATGTGCCCTCCAAGTTAAGGGTGGATGGGATCCTTTTCTCTCTTGTTGTAATCTATCTTCGGTAATCCTAAACCTATCGATGTCTATATAAACCGAGGGTTGTAGTCATTAGGGTTAGAGCTATATTCATCACCTCATAGCCTAGGTTTTAGCTCATGCTGATCTCGAGGTAGATCTACTCTGTAAACTCCATCATATATTTAGTACAATCAAGCAGGATGTAGGGTTTTACCTCTTCGAGAGGGCCCGAACCTGGGTAAACACTGTGTTCATCGTCCCCTGTTATCCATTGATCCTAGATCCACAGCTCGGGACCCCCTACCTCGAGGTCTGCTGTCGTGGGAAACCACGGCCACCTATAGGGCCATCAGCCCCTTGTGGATCGGCAGGGGGATGAGCACATTGCACAAAGAGCGGAGAACATAGCGCAGCACGGCAGAGATCACACGGGCAGTTTTACCCAGGTTCGGGCCACCGCGAGGCGTAAAACTCTACTCCTGCTTTGGTGGATTGATGGTGGATTGTGGTGGAAACGCAGTGCTCTTGCCCGGCAGGGTTGCCTCGGGGCGAGGGCAGCTACGCGCGTACGAGTGTACAAGGGTCCGAATCCTTTCTATGGTTGCCATGGCCCTCCTTTTGCGCAGCGCACTTTGACGGGGCTGAGTTAGATGGAGAACAAAAGTCCCTGGTTACACAGGGAGTTTTTGTGCAGCGCACTTTGATAGATGATCAGCAATGCTATTTTCCGCATGGGGCACGTGCTATGTTTGCAATCCGTCAAAGCGCTCCACCAACTTTCTCACTTCCTCGACGTATGCCTCCATTAATGGGCTTTGGTAATCCTTGTTGACTTGTCTCTCCACAAGTTGTGAATCTCCGCGGATGATCAGCTTCTTGATTCCCAGTTATGTTGCAATCATGAGCCCGGCAAGGAGCCCTTCATACTCTGCAGTATTGTTGGTAGTCTTCTCCCAGGGAAAGTGCATCTGGACGACGTACTTAAGGTGCTCCCCAGTGGGGGCAACAAGAAGCACGCCAGCCCCTGCACCTTGTAGGGAGAAGGCACCATCGAAATACATAATCCATTCTTGGGGTGCCTCCTTGCCGGGGATAATTGTCTCCAATACTTCTTCATCAGGAGTTGGTGTCCACTCTGCGATGAACTCTACTAGTGCTCTGCTCTGAATAGTTGATGTGCTTTCAAACTTCAAACCAAAGCTGGAAAACTCCAAAGCCCATTCCACAATCCTGCCGGTGGCCTTGGGGTTTCGGAGTATGCGTTGCAAGGGGAAGCGGGTGACAACTGTGATCTCGTGGGCTTGGAAGTAGTGGCGCAGTTTCCTTGAGGCCATGATGAGGCCAAAAATCAACTTTTGCATGCCAGAGTACCTCGATCTAGCTCCCTGTAACAGGGAGCTGACGAAGTACACTGGGCGCTGCACCACTTTCTTCTTTGCCACAACCATAGAACTGCTTCCGCTGCCCTGCCTTTCTTCGCTCTGGACTGACTCTGGTCTTGCCGGGACGAGTTCACTTTCCTCTTCAGAGGGGACAGTGGTTGTGGCTACCGCGTCATCCACTTCCCGCTACGCCAACAGTGCTGCACTAACCAGTTGATTGGATGCTGCTAAGTATAGCAGCAACGGCTCTTGTGGTTTTGGAGTGACCAAGGTGGGCATAGAGGAAAGATAGGTCTTCAAATCTTGCAGCACAGTGTCTACCTCCAGGGTCCACTCCATAGGCCCTGCCTTCTTCAAGATTTTGAAGAACGGCAACGTGCGCTCGGCGGATTTAGAAATGAACCTGCTAAGCGCGGCAACACATCTAGTCAAACGCCTCACGTCCTTGACAGTCTTGGGTGCTTGAATTTGCTCGATAGCCTTGATCTTGTCGGGGTTGGCCTCTATCCCTCGATGAGACACAAAGAAGCCAAGTAGCTTGCCGGAGGGAACTCCAAACACACACTTCTCTGGGTTTAGTTTCAAGTTGATCCTGCGTAGATTAGCAAGGGTTTCTTCCAAATCCCGGATGAGGGTTGATCTGTCCTTGGTCTTGACCACAATATCATCCATGTAAGCTTCAATGTTTCTGTGCAGCTGGGATTCAAAGCCAATTTGTACCACTCTTGCAAAAGTGGATGCGACGCTCTTTAACCCGAAGGGCATCCGTACAAAGCAGTATGTACCACATGGGGTTATGAATGCGGTCTTCTCTTCGTCTTCCTTGGACATGAAGATCTGGTGGTATCCGGAGTAGGCATCCAGAAAGGAAAGCAGGTCACACCCGAAAGTGGAATCCACAATCTGGTCGATGCGCGACAAGGGGAACGGGTCCTTCGGGCATGCCTTGTTTAGATCTGTGAAGTCTATGCAAAGCCTCTATTTCCCATTCGCCTTGCGCACCACCACTGGATTTGCTAACCATGTGGGATGCAACACTCCCCTGACCAAACCAGCTGCTTCAAGCTTCTTGATCTCCTCGGCAATAAACTGTTGCCACTCCAAAGCTTGCTTCCGGACCTTCTGCTTGACGGGCCGGGCATGCGGGCAGACAGCAAGGTGGTGATCGATTACCTCCCTGGGAACACCGGGGATATCAAATGGTTGCCAGGAAAACACATTGATATTTGCCCACAGGAAGGCAACGAGCGCGCTTTCCTATTTGTCATCAAGGGTGGCACTGATAGTGAAGGTACCATCAGCGCCAGCCAGCCCTGCCGGGACCTTCTTCACAGCAGGTGCAGCAGCTTTGGATCTCTTGCTATTGGAACTCTCCGGCAAGTCATCAACAGGCACAACACACTCTGGAGAGGCATGCTTCCCAGATTCCTTGCTGGCATCCTTGCTAGCTCTCTTCATTTTCTTACTTTCCTTGGCGGGAGCAGTGGTTTGTGCAGCCTCAACAGCGACCGCCTCCCGGTACATCTTGTCCACGCATATGACTACGTCCTTCTGATCTGACGGAATGGAAATGACTCCTATCAGCCCTGGCATCTTCAAGGTGTTGTAGGCATAGTGGGATGCCGCCATGAACTTGGCCAGAGCTGGGCGACCAAGGATTCCGTTGTACGGCAAGGGGAGGTCAAACACGTCAAACACGATCTTCTCAGTCCGGTAGTTTAACTCCCCTCCGAACGTCACCGACAGCGTGATCTTTCCCTTAGGACGACTCCTGCCGGGGTTGATTCCTTGGAGCGTGCTAGTAACCTTGAGCTCCTCATCTGCTATCGGAAGTTTGCTGATGACCTTTGGAGATATCAGATTCAACCCGGCCCCGCCGTCAACCAACATCTTTGTGACTTTGAGGTTGCGTATTGTGGGTGAGACCAACAACGGCAAGCACCCAACCGCGATGGTGCAGTCAGGGTGATCCTCTTCGTCAAAGATGATGGGCGTGCGGGACAACTTGAGCGGCTTCCGAGAATCTGTCGCTGGCTCCACGGCATTGACTTCACGCACCCACTGTTTTAAGTTGGCGATGAGAGGAGTGCAGAGATGCACCCCCGTCAATGCACAGGGCGTCAGTGGTTCTCTGGAACTCCTGCTCACTGGTTTCCTCTTCATCCCCTCCATCACTCTCATCATTGCAATCCTCCTTCTTACGGCTTCTGGTGGGCTTTTTTTTATTCTGAGGAGCCTTGCCGGGGCGGCTTGCTCCGCCGCCTCGTCCTTTCCCGCCAGCGCCATCTTGGCCTCTCTCCTTGTCACGCTTCTCATACTCAGCCATCTGCTTCTTGATGAGCTGCTCAACCTGATGACACTCCTGAAGGTCGTGGCCCTTGGTCCTATGGATCTTGCAGTACGGCCCATCACCCTTCGCAGCCTTCTCGGCAGCCGCGGCCGCCCGGCAGTCAGTGCACGCGGCAACCTCCTTACCGGTGGCCTCGGCCTTGGCCTTCTTGCCGGTACTAGGTGTGCTTGATCCTTTGACGGTGATCACAACTTTCTCCTTGCGTTTCTTATTGCCTTTCTTGTTCTTCTTCTTCTGACTGGTGGCATCGTTGTCATCGTCTAAATCGATGTCGACGCCATCCTTTTCACCGGGAAGTCGCCTTCCCTCCTCTATGTGAGCACACTTATCCACCAGAGTGTATAACTCATTCACAGTCTTGGGCAGCCACACGTTCATTTTGGAACGTATCCTGCGGTTGCGCACGTTGGACTGGAATGCGGCTATCACAGCTGCCGGGTGGATATCTGGGATGTTCCTGTGCACTCGACTGAACCTTTGCATGTACTTCCGCAGACTTTCTCCTTCCTTCTGTGGGAGGAGCTGCAGATCGCTGGGCCGTCCTGGTTCTTGATGGCCGCCCGTAAAGGCGCCAACAAACTCATGGCACAGGTCAGCCCAAGTTGAGATGGAGTTCTCCGGCAGGTGCATTAGCCAAGACCTCACATTTGGCTTGAGTGCCAAAGGGAAGTAGTTGGCGAACACCATCTCATCTCTTCCCCCGGCAGCCTGAACAGCGATGTAGTAGATGCTCAGGAACTCTGCTGGGTTCAATCTCCCATCGTACTTTTCTGGTATCTCTGGCTTGAATGTGCGGGAAGATGGCCAACGGACTGGCCGCAGTTCACGAGTGAAGGCGGGGCACCCAACATCAAAAGGTAGGTACCCACCCTCACGGGGTGTAGGCTCATCGACGTCAGGGCCATTGCACCTATCGGACTGGCAGTGGGTGTCGCGGCGCCGCTCGATGGTGACGCGCGCGCCTTCCCCTCGCCTGTCTTCATGGGCCTGCCGCTGGTCTCGATGTGCTCGAGGGACGGACGAAGCCATCGAGACATCGTCGGGTTCTTGATCGCATGGCTCCGGCCGTGGCCCCTGCGCAGGCTGCCACGGAGGGGACTGCACCATGGGGGTGGCCCCTTCGGCATGGCCAGCAGCGCGGGCCGTTGTCGTCGCCTGGGGGGGCTGTGGCAGGCCAGTTCGCTGCGATCCTCCCGCCTTGGCGAAACCAATCAGGTTTGAATGGTGGCTCTCCACTCATCCATCTGATCGGCTGCCGACGGAAATCTCAACAGTGGCTGGGCCCGCGCCATAGCCTCCGAAGCGGTGCTTGGCATGGATGATGACGTAGACCGTAGCATCGCCTGGCTCCTCATGGTGCCGTTAGTAGCCGCACCGTGTTCTTGTTGTTGTGAGCCCGTCGCCAGGGTGGCGTGGTGATGAGGTGGAGGCGCTTGAGGGCCAGCGGCTCCGTTTGGCGCATCAGCTGGGGCAGCTCGTTCTGGGAGTGGCGCACGCCCTGCGGCCGCGCCCGCAGTGGGAGTGGCCGGAGAGTTGCGATTTGCCCCAGAGCGAGTGCCACTGCTACGGCTGTGCCCTTTGGCCGGGCGGAGAGGTGCAGACGGAATGATTTCTCCACCCATACCTCATGGAGCGTGGCCGCTGGGATGCTGTTGGTGCTGTCCTTCCCCGGTGTCTTCCGCCCTCGTTTCAGCCGCAGGGGAGGTGGTGACGACACCGCGTGCACCGGCCACGTCCCCCGCAGTGTCCATGTCTCCGTGCGTCCCCATAGCCCCCGCGGCATCGACGGCCGTGTGTGATGGGGCCTTCGAAGTGGATGGATGGGCTGCAACACCAGGCTTCTTCTTGGGCGCCATGGACGATGGAGCCGTCGATGAAGGAGACGATGAAGATGACACGCTGCGTACGCTTCTCGGGTTCGCGCAAGCGCTTCCCCCTACCTGGCACGCCAAAGATGTCGTGGGAAACCACAACCACCTATGGGGCCATCTGCCCCTTGTGGTTCAGCAGGGTGGATGAGCACATTGCACAAAGAGCGAAGAACGTAGCGCAGCACGACAGAGATCACACGGGCAGTTTTACCCAGGTTCGGGCCGCCGCGAGGCGTAAAACCCTACTCCTGCTTTGGTGGATTGATGGTGGATTGTGGTGCAAACGCAGCGCTCTTACCCGGCAGGGTTGCCTCGGGGTGAGGGCAGCTACGCGCGTACGAGTGTACAAGGGTCTGAATCCTTTCTATGGTTGCCATGGCCCTCCTTTTATAGATTAAGGGGTCACCACAATGGAAATCAGTCATTGTGTACTGATTAGATAGCGAACAGTGCTATCATACCTAACTCTGCGGTCAGAGCAGAGCGCATTAAATGCGCCGCTTAGTGTCACATCATGGCGTGCCCGGCAAGCCTTGCCGTGCTGCTCGGCCACCTTTTTGCTTGTCTGCTTGACACGTCTCTGGACGGGTGCCATTTGGAGGTGATTTCCATAGGAAGTGGCTGCCACGTGCCAAATAACAGCCACTTAATCACTTTGGGGCTTGACACCGCACCGATCGATGACTTGCGTCACTGTGAGGTGTAGCGGTGGAGCCTTGGTGGGGTAGTTTGCCCTCGTAGCACCCGGCAGGCCTGCCGGGACGGTCTTGAGGCTTGACTTCGGGGCCACCTCGTTCTCGCCAGGCTCGCCTGCCCGGCAAGGGAGGTTTCTCCTTAGTGGTGTCTTGCTCATTTTGCTTGTCTTGGTCTTCTTGATCTGCCCTTTGATCTCTCAAAGAGCTGATCTCTCCTTGCTTGGTCTGGACTTGGACATTGCGAGCTTGCCTCCAAGCATGTGTACAGTCTGGGCAACATACCTGGGGTTTGTTGCACCGACATCTGCAAGTTTTGACACCGACATTGGTGCTTTCATTGAGAGTTCCGCTGATTGGATCGCCGGAAGGATCGATTGCTCGTTTAGTCCTTGGAGAGGACATCAGTTCCATGGACCTCTTCGTCCCTGGACGACTCTTCACTTTTGGCAGCATCGTGCTACATGCCGATCCGACTGGCCGTGTTGGTCAGGTCGACAACTTCGCTCCCGAACACCGAATTCGATTCGGCAATCTGGAGTACATCACTAACGCGCGGGGGGATCTGGTTTTCACCGGATTCACCACCCCCGCAGGCCTTGCCGCGCCTACTCCGGCTTACACCTCCGATCCGATATGCGAATCGGTCCTAGTCTACCAAACGGCTTTGAGCCAGGAAGTACTCCTTGAGAGAGGAGACCTCACCCCACTGTCAACCGAATGTACATCGGCGGAGGATTTATCCCTGGCCCTCGAGGCAGAACCAGACTTCAGAGGCCAAGATTCGATCTCAGCTGAGCTCCTCCCCCACAATACCATGCTGGCTTCGAGCCCGCACCCCGAGTCGGCGAACAGCGGCCAGGGGTCTGATACGTCTCCAACGTATCTATAATTTATGAAGTATTCATGCCATGTTTACAACAATTTTATATGGTTTTGGTATGATTTGCTTGGAACTAACCCGGACTGACGCTGTTTTCAGCAGAACTACCATGGTGTTGTTTTTTGTGCAGAAATAAAAGTTCTCCAAATGAGTTGAAACTTTTTGACGATTTTTTTTGGAACAAAAGAGACCCTAGATTAGAAGTTCCGCCGCCGCAAGGCCTCTGTATCCATGAGATCCAATCTAGACCCCGTTCCGGCACCCTGCCGGAGGGGAAGATCATCATCGGTGGCCATCTTCATCATCCCTATGGCCACCATGATGAGGAGGGAGTAGTCCACCCTCGGGGCTGAGGGTTTGTACCAGTAGCTATGTGTTTAATCTCTCTCTCGTGTTCTTGATGGCACGATCTTGATGTATCGCAGGCTTTGTTAATATATTTGGCTTATACGGTGTTTCTCCCTCTCTATCTTGTTGTGAATTGAGTTTTCCCTTTGAGATTTCATTTTATCGGATTGAATACTTTTATGGATTTGAGAGCACTTGATCTATGTCTTGGCACTCAACTCACGGATTCCCGAGGTGACATTGGGGTAATCTATGCATAGGGGTTGATGCATGTTTTCGTCCTTGTTTCTCCGGTAGAAATCTTGGGGCACTCTTTGAAGTTCTTTGTGTTGGATTGAGTATTATGAATCTGAAATTGTTTGATGCATATCGCATAATCAACTCACGGATACTCGCGGTGACATTGGAGTATCTAGGTGACATTAGAGTTGGTTGATGTGTATCATATGGTGTTATTTTAGTATGAACTCTTGGATAGATCGAACGGAAAGAATAGCTTTGTGTTATTTTAGTATGAACTCTTGAATAGATCGAACGGAAAGAATAACTTTAAGGTGGTTCCGTACCCTACAAACAATTTCTTCTTATGTTCTCCGCTAGATAAGAACTTTGGAGTGATTCTTCATCGCACGTTGAGGGATGGTTATATGATCCAATTAGATTAGCATTGTTGAGAGATTGCACTAGCGGAAGTACGGACCCTAGGCCTTGTTTTCAAGCATTGCAATACCGTTTGTGCTCCATTTTATCAATTGCTACCTTGCTGTTTTTTATTATTCCTATTACAAAAATCAATATCTACTATCAATATCTACTATCATTACTACACTTTTATCACCATCTCTTCGCCGAACTAGTGCACCTATACAATTTGCCATTGTATTGGGTGTGTTGGGGACACAAGAGACTTTTTATTATTTGGTTGCAGGGTTGTTTGAGAGAGACCATCTTCATCCTACACCTCCCACGGATTGATAAACCTTAGGTCATCCACTTGAGGGAAATTTGCTACTGTCCTACAAAACTCTGAGCTTGGAGGCCCAAGACGAGTCTACAAGAACAAGTTGTGTAGTAGACATCAGGGTCACCCCCGGCCCAAAACGACCCAACCTCAAATATCGGCGTGGAAGGTGCACGGGAGGGTCAAAGTACACCCTCAGTTTCCGAGGACAATCCGGTGCCTCTCGAGGTTTCGGTCCCGAATCCTAAAGATAGGGCCGTCCGGAGCCAAGGATTGGTTGAGTCACAGACCGACCTCCGCTTCTTCACCACAAGGTCTGGCCTAGAGCCCTCAAACCTGGTAACCCTCGATATGTTGAACGAGGCGCTGGACCGGATTCAGAAAATGACCATCCAGGAGAACCTGCCCTCCGCCTTCAAAAGCCAACCCCTCAAGGCGTTCGACAGGGAATTTTGCACCCCACCCACCACCCATTTGGTAGCAACTATCGATGATTTAACCGATATGTTAGACTACAATTCAGAGAATGCTGAATACATGGATGAGGAGGACGTAACCGCGGCTAACGCTGAGGTCGGTCCCCCCATCACCGGCCGCTGGACGACCACGTCCACCTACGATATTTACATGGTGGACACCCCCAGAGACGGCGATGGCACCCCCAATCAGGACAGAGGCAAGCCTAGAGATGAGCCGCCCAAATGACGAAAACAACGCCGCCGGTCAAAACCACGCGGAAGCCATACGAGCAACATAGACTCGGCAGAGAACGGCACTGAGAATAATACGGATGACCCCGCCGGAGCCGCAGCCAACGAGCATCACGAGGATGACCCTGCGGGGCAGGAGGACCCGCTCAGTCCAGAAGGCCGTGATGACTCCGAAGACAACAATTACCTCCCACTCTCTGAAGAGGAGGCCAGTCTCGGGGAGGATGATTTCATCGTCCCCAAACACCCGCTGGAGCAGGAACTGTTCAAATGGAGGCTTTTAGCCAATGCTCGCAGCCTGAAGAAACAAAAGCGCAAAATCAAGGCCGAACAAGACACCCTCAATGATCGATGGACTAAAGTCCTAGCCGGCGAAGAGGGGTACGGCCACGAACAACAAGTTAAGAGCTATCCTAAGCGAAAATTGCTACCCCAGTTTGACGACGAAGCCTTCGAGCCAACACGTCCAACATACACACGAGCCGAACAGCCGGACCGCCCCCCTAGAGGACAGGACAGAGAAGCTGACAAGGCCGAATGCCCAGCCGCCCCACCTTGCCGTTACGGCAAGGATCAAGCGCGGCCCACTTACGAGTACGACCTTCGTTGACCTAGACGCCAGGGGAGGTCGCACCAGGTCCATTTATGTACCCAGGCAAGACTCGCCCATGTACCGGGATGCATACTATGATCGGGTAAACCGAAACGATAGAATCCGGGAACAGTAGCAGATTCGGAGGACCGAAGACCTCCGATGCGACATAGCCCGAGCCAGGGACGCCGCACACCCCTTATGCTTCATAGAGAGGGTAATGCAATATCAATTCCCGGAAGGCTTCAAACATGTGAACATTGAATCATACGATGGAACCACGGATCCAGCCGTATGGATAGAGGATTTCCTCTTCCACATTCACATGGCACGAGCAGATGACATCCACACCATTAAATATTTGCCGCTAAAGCTCAAAGGCCCAGCTCGACACTGGTTGAACAGCTTCCCCGAAGACTCTATAGGTTGTTGGGAAGAGCTGGAGGATGCTTTTCGAGCAAACTTCCAGGGCACCTATGTCCGACCTCTGGACGCCGACGACCTAAATCGCATTATGCAACAACCCGGAGAATCTGCCCGACAGTTCTAGAACTGATTCCTCACCAAGAAAAACCAGATTGTCGACTCTCCGGACGCCGAAGCCTTGGCCGCCTTTAAGCATAGTGTCAGGGATGAATGGCTCATAAGGCAGCTCGGCCAGGATAAACCACGAACCATGGCAGCCCTTACTTCACTCATGACCCGCTTTTGCGCAGGTGAGGACAATTGGCTTGCTCGTAAAACCACCAATCCCGATACTCCTGGCACTTCTGAAGTCCAGGATGGAAACGGAAAGCCACGACACAGCAAGAACAAATGTCGCCACAATGATGGCGAAGGCGAGGATATGGCAGTAAATGTCGGATTCCGAAACCCGAAGTCCGGACAGCGCAAAAAGGCCCCGAAAGGCACAGCGACGGCCCATCCAGGCTAGATACAATTCTGGATAGGCCCTTCCAGATCCATCGCACGTCCAAAAAGCCTGCCAACCACTCCAATCGTAACTGTTGGGTGATAAAGCAGGCCGGCAAGCTCAACGCCGAAGACTCGGGTAAGAGCCCACGCAGCAAGGACGATGACGAACCCTACAGGCCAAACAACAGAGGCCAAAAACCCTTCCCTTCCGAAGTCAAAACAGTAAACATGATCTATGCAACCCATATACCAAAGAAGGAGAGGAAGCGAGCGCTACAGGACATATACTCTGTTGAGCCTGTAGCACCAAAATTTAATCCATGGTCAGCCTGCCCGATCACGTTCGATCGCACAGACCACCCTACTGGCATACGCCATGGAGGGTCAGCAGCCCTAGTGCTAGACCCCATCATTGATGGATTCCACCTCACTAGAGTCCTAATGGATGGAGGAAGCAGCCTCAATCTGATATATGAGGATACAGTGAAGAAAATGAGGATCAATCCATCAAGGATTAAACCCAGTAATACCACCTTCAAGGGGGTCATTCCGAGAGTGGAGGCCCGCTGCATGGGCACCGTGACGCTTGAAGTAGTGTTCGGATCTCCGGACAACTTCCGAAGCGAGGACTTGATCTTTGATATTGCACCTTTCCGCAGTGGCTATCACGCCCTCCTCGGCCGCACAACATTCGCCAAATTCAATGCCGTCCCGCATTACGTGTACCTCAAGCTGAAGATGTCGGGCCCTTCAGGGGTCATAACTATCAACGGCAACACCGAACGCTCACTTCGAACCGAAGAGCACACTGCTGCCCTAGCGGCCGAAGACCACACCGGCCCATATAGGCCTGGATGCCGACCCACTGTCAGGGCCGGCGACCACAATAAACAGGTTCGAGCCCGTTCCCCATCATGGGAACCTGCATGCATTCGCCGCAAATAGGGGTACGTGCCCCACGGCACGCCCACACTCTTCACGCTCCATGTGCCTCGTCAGCACAACTTCGCACTCAAAATACCATGGGCAGTCGTGAGGCATTCACTAAACCCAAAGTGCATATTCGGTTAAACCGAACCTTGGAACTACCTCGTCTTCGGACGACCCGGTGACCAATTCCGGATACCCCCAAGCTTAAAACTTCATCAGCAGGGTCCTCGCACATCAAGGTCTCGTCGAAGGTCCCAACCCCCTACCTATCAGAAACAAAGGCGCAGACATGCAGTAGGGCACAATGAAGGCTTCAACTCACGCAATAAGGCCCTACGTCAACCTTTACTGTGTAACTTTTCTTTTTCTTTTTCTCTTGCAAGTACTGCCTTCGCAATTCGAATTGTACGGTTAGATGTCGTGAGCTCATGAGAAATAATAAAAATACCCTTTATGGTATTCGGATATCCGCATCTCGCAATTTTTCTGTCCCCTTCCGATTCTCTCCTTGCTCTTCGAACAGCCCGGCATGAAAATACATCAACCAGTCACGAGTTTGATTTATACATCATCTCAATATCTTCAAAGTCCGGCATCGTCTCCCGTCAGGTGCTCGGCGTCTTGGATATTGCATTATATGCATCTGTTCCGAACTATGTCTTGGGTCAATAGTTGGGTTGCCTGGCTCCTGTGTTTGCCCCTTATGTCCCGCTCGTTCGGCTAAGAGGGCAAAGGGAGAACCCCTGTGATTGTACTACTGGTTTGCCTGGTCAAGTACCTCAGAGAGGAAAAAGCTGAAAACTGACCGTCATAGTAAGCGCGAACGGGTCTGCGATCCGATGACGAGGTTGGACTGTAAAAAATCGTTGGTGATTTTGCCGTGTCACACGAAGGGTTTGTCTTAACACAAACCAAATGATCGGAAAGGGCAGGCTTCGACCCCCAAGTACATCACACCGGGGGCTAGTCCCTAGTCCCCACTGTCAAGCTCCTAAGGCTAAGTGAAAGCGGTAAAGCCGAATAGTCTGATTGCCTGGTTTCGTTCCCGCACTACCGCCTCCGGGCACCAAGACGTTGGCTAAGGGTTACAGTGCGGAGACAAAACACCCCTCGTGATATTCACTTGGGGGCTGAAGCCGACAACTGGTAGCATTCAGAATTAACATACGGCCACACTGGAGTCAAAATTTAATCACTACAATATCAAACAAGTTCGCCGGGCACATAATAAAGCATAAGTCCCACTTGGTACACACTTGATTACAGCTACTCAAGCATTATATTTTTTGAACACTGGCCCTCTATCGCCCGTGCTCCGGTCATCACCTGCGTGAAGTACTGCTCAGGGCGGCGGTGCTCCTACCCCTGGGGCGAAGGACCAGTGGCCATCTCCATTGGATTAGTCCTTGGCCAATGAACCATGGTCTTCGCAAACGCGAGCCTCGCCTCCTCAAGGCACGCTGACCTCTTCGCGGCGTCAATCCGGAGCGGTGCCTCCGTTAGTCTCTGCACAAGGCCAAAGTAGGTGTCCGGAAGGGGCTCCACCGGCCATAGGCTGACATAGAGGTCCTTCAAGGCCAGCTCGGACATCTGATGAATCTCCATCAGCTGCTTCATTTGATCGCTGAGGAGGGGCAGACACTCGGAGTCCGGAAACTGTGACCAGAAGAGTCGCTGCATGCAGTCCTCCTCGATGGTGGCATAGTGCCTCGCCGCAGCCGCCGCATTCTTCGGGAGCTCAGCGAAGACACCTGCGGAGCGCTAGACCCTCGTCAGCAGGGCGAACCTGTTGCCTCCGAACACACTCTGCAGTAAATATTTCTTGCCATTGGCAATTTGCGCTGCTTGCCGGAGCTCCTCCCGGACGTCTCGAGCGTCACTCCTCGCCTCATGAAGCTCCTTCTCCGCCTTGGATAGCCGGGAGGACTGCTCCTCCTGCCCCTTCTCAAGGGCCTCCGGCTTCTTGGCGGCATCCTGGAGCTCCACTTGGACTTCGGTCACCCGCGCCTCAAGTTGCTCGGCAGCAAGCTTGGCCTTCTCAAGCTCGGACACCGCCTCTTCAGTGGCGGTCTTCTTTGCGGCCGCCTCGGCCTCGGCTTTCTTTAGGGCCTCCTTCAAGCCCTCGACCTCGGCGGCAGCAACTGTAGAATCATTAAGGTTATGGATTAACACATAGTCCGGATAGTCAATATCCAGCGTCAAGTAAATTGCACATCTCCTTACAGGGCTTACCTTGTGCCTCGTCAAACCGTTTGTTGACAAGGTCAAGCTCTTTATCGGAAAGCTGGAGCTTTCGATCCATCTACTCTAATGCCGCGGCATTAGCAGCCGCGGCAATAGAAGATGCCTGCGTCAGCAAAAATACATCAACATTGTTATCCGGTTACCGAATTTGATCCTCTGTAGGCCTCTTTGAGGTCCTGGCAGAGTCTCGGGGGCTGCTATATGTGCGGCCTACCTAAAACTAATAATTATTAACGCGTTATGAGGAAAGAACATTACTTGACTTACTTCAAAGCCTGTTAGAAGGCCTTGGACAGCGTCGTTCAGTCCGGATTGGACGGATCGAACACCCTGCATAACCGTACTCATCAAAGTGCGGTGCCCGTCAACGATGATAGAGCCGCTCACCAGCTCCTCTAGAACCTCCGGCGAGCCAGCTGCTGCTCGTGTGGAGGTGTTTGGCACTGGCATTTGCTCCCCAGCCCCCTCCTCTCTATGAGGAGCCTGTACCGTCGAAGGCCTTGGGGGCTCGGGAGCGGTCGACGGAGGAGGTCCGGATGGCCCGGACTCCTTCTCCTGATCTTTGGCGGCCAAGGTGTTAACCTCAGCCATTATGGCGTCCGCCTCCCCCACTGTGTTCGGAGGGGGAGGAGTCCTTTGGGACCGTACCTCCTCAACCTCTTCGGGGATAGGAGGAGGCGCGGAATGCACCATAGACCCACTATGTCGGTGCAACAAACCCTGGGTCTGTTGCCCAGACCGTGCACAGGCCTAAAAGAGCAAGGTTGCAACATCCAAGTCCAGACCAAGGCAAGCAAAATGAGCAAGACACCACTAAGGAGAAACCTCCCTTGCCGGGCAGGCGAGCCTGGCGAGGATGAGGTGGCCCTGAAGTCAAGCCTCAAGACCGTCCCGGCAGGCCTGTCGGGCGTTACCAAGGCAAACTACCCCGCCAAGGCTCCACCGCTCCATCTCACAGCAACGCAAGTCATCGATCGGTGCAGTGTCAAGCCCCCAAGTGACTAAGTGGCTGTTATTTGGCACGTGGCAGCCACTTCCTATGGAAACCACCTCCAAATGACAGCCGTCGAAAGACATGTCAAACAGACAGGTGAAAAGGTGGCCGAGCAGCCCGGCAAGGCTTGCCGGGCATGCCACGATGTGACACTAAGCGGTACATTTAATGCGCCCTGCTCTGTCTGCAGAGTTAGGTATGATAGCACTGTTCACTATCTAATCAGCACGCAATGACTGATTTGCCACTGTGGTGACCCCTTGATCTATAAAAGGAGGGCCATGGCAACCATAGAATGGATTCGGAACCTTGTACACTCGTACGCGCGTAGCAGCCCTCGCCCCGAGGCAACCCTGCCGGGCAAGAGTGTTGCACTTCCACCACAATCCACCATCAATCCACCAAAGCAGGAGTAGGGTTTTACGCCTCACGGCGGCCCGAAATTTGGTAAAATTGCCTGTGTGATCTCTGCCGTGCTGCGCTACGTTCTCCGCTCTTTGTGCAATTTGCTCATCCCCCTTGCCGAACCACAAGGGGCTGATAGCCCCATAGGTGGTTGTGGTTTCCCATGACATCTTTGGTGCACCAGGTAGGGGGGCTGCGCTTGCGCGAACCCGAGAAGAGTACGCAGCGCGTCATCTTCATCATCTTCTTCATCGACGGCTCCATCGTCCATGGCGCCCAAGAAGAAGCCCGGTGCTGCAGCCCATCTGTCCACTTCGAAGGCCCCGTCCCACATGGCCGCCGACGCCACGGGGGCTACGAGGACGCACGAAGACATGGACGCTACGGGGGACATGGCCGACGCAGGCGGCGGCGTCACCACCTCCACTGTGGCTGAAACAAGGGCGGAAGGCACCGGGGAAGGACAGCACCAACAGCATTCCAGCGGCCACACTCCACGAGGTACGGGTAGAGAAATCATTCAGTCTGCACCTCTCCGCCAAGCTGAAGGGCACAGCCGTAGCGGTGGCACTTGCTCTAGGGCGAATTGCAACTCTCCGGCTGCAGAGCATGCGCCACTCTCTGAATGAGCTGCCCCAGCCGATGCGCCAAATGGAGCCGCTGGCCCTCAAGTGCCTCCACCTCGTCACCACGCCACCCTGGCGACGGGCTCATGACGACGACGAGAACACGACGCGGCTACTACCGGCACCATGAGGAGCTAGGCGACGCTACAGTCTACGTCGTCATCCATGCCAAGCACCACTTCGGAGGCTATGGCACGGGCCCAGCTGCTGTTGAGATTTCCGTCGGCGGCTGATCAGATGGATGAGTGGAGATCCACCATTCAATGCCTGATTGGATTCGCCGAGGCGGGAGGATCACAGCGAGCTGGCCCGCCACAGCCTCCCCAGGCGACGACAACGGCCCGTGCTACTGGCCGTGCCGAAGGGGCCACCCCCACGGTGCAGTCCCCTCCGCGATAGCCTGCGCAGGGGCCACGGCCGGAGCCACGCGATCAAGAACCCGACGACATCTCGATGGCTTCGTCCGGCACTCGAGCACGTCGAGACCAGCGGCAGGCCCAGGAAGACACGCGAGGGGAAGGCGCGCGTGTCACCATCGAGCGGCATCGCGACACCCACCGCCAGTCCGATAGGCGCAATGGCACTGACGTCGACGAGCCTACACCCGGTGAGGGTGGGTACCTACCTTTCGAGGTTGGGTGCCCCGCCTTCACTCGTGAACTGCGGCAAGTCCGTTGGCCATCTTCCCGCACATTCAAGCCAGAGATACCAGACAAGTATGATGGGAGATTAAACCCGGTAGAGTTCCTAAGCATCTACACCATCGCTGTTCAGGCTGCCGGGGGAAGAGATGAGAAGGTGTTCACCAACTACTTCCCTTTGGCACTCAAGCCAAATGTGAGGTCTTGGCTAATGCACCTGCCGAAGAACTCCATCTCAACTTGGGCTGACCTGTGCCATGAGTTTGTTGGCGCCTTTACGGGCGGCCATCAAGAACCGGGACGGCCCAACGATCTGCAGCTCCTCCCACAGAAGGAAGGAGAAAGTCTGCGGAAGTACATGCAATGGTTCAGTCGAGTGCACAGGAACATCCCAGGTATCCACCCGACAGCTGTGATAGCCGCATTCCAGTCCAACGTGCGCAACCGCAGGATACGTTCCAAAATGAACGTGCGGCTGCCCAAGACTGTGAATGAGTTATACACTCTGGTAGATAAGTGTGCTCGCATAGAGGAGGGAAGGCGACTTCCCGGTGAAGAGGATGGCATCGACATCGATTCAGACGATGATGACGACGCCACCAACCAGAAGAAGAACAAGAAACGCAATAAGAAGCGCAAGGAGAAAGTTGTGATGGCCGTCGAAGGATCAAGCACACCTAGTACCGGCAAGAAGGCCAAGGCTGAGGCCCCGGTAAGGAGGTTGCCGCGTGCACTGACTGCCGGGCGGCCGCGGCTGCCGAGAAGGTTGGGAAGGGTGATGGGTCGTACTACAAGATCCATAGGACCAAGGGTCATGACCTTCAGGAGTGTCATCAGGTTGAGCAGCTCGTCAAGAAGCAGAGGGCTGAATATGAGAAGCGTGGCAAGGAAAGAGGTCAAGATGGCGCTGGCGGGAAAGGACGAGGCGGCGGAGCAAGCCGCCCCGGCAGGGCTCCTCAGAATCAAGGAAAGCCCACCAGAGGCCGTAAGAAGGAGGATTGCAATGATGAGAGTGATGGAGGGGATGAAGAGGAAACTAGTGAGCAGGAGTTCCAGAGAGCCACTGACGCCCTGTGCATTGACGGGGGTGCATCTCTGCACTCCTCTCACCGCCAACTTAAAACAGTGGGCGCGTGAAGTCAATGCCGTGGAGCCAGCGGCAGATTCTCGGAAGCCGCTCAAGTGGTCTCGCACGCCCATCATCTTTGACGAAGAGGATCACCCTGACCGCACAACCGCGGTAGGGTGCTTGCTATTGTTGGTCTCACCAACAATACGCAACCTCAAAGTCACGAAGATGTTGGTTGACGGCGGGGCCGGGTTGAATCTGATATCTCCAATGGTCATCAGCAAACTTCAGATAGAAGATGAGGAGCTCAAGGTTACTGGCACATTCCAAGGAATCAACCCCGGCAAGAGTCGTCCTAAGCGAAAGGTCACGCTGCCGGTGACGTTTAGAGGGGAGTTAAACTACCGGACTGAGAAGATCGTGTTTGACGTGGTTGACTGATGTCTACTATGCAACTTTATTCTTGTACACTCATGTTGGGCCTCCAAGCACAGAGTTTTGTAGGACAGTAGCAATTTTCGCTCAAGTGGATGGCCTAAGGTTTATCAATCCGTGGGAGGCGTAGGATGAAGATGGTCTCTCTCAAACAACCCTGCAACCAAATACAAGAAATCTCTTGTGTCCCCAACACACCCAATACAATGGCAAATTGTATAGGTGCACTAGTTCGGCGAAGAGATGGTGATAAAAGTGTAATATGGATGGTAGAAATATATATTTATAATCTGAATAAATAAAAACAGCAAGGTAGCAAGTGACAAAAGTGAGCACAAACGGTATTGCAATGCTTGAAAACAAGGCCTAGGGTCCATACTTTCGCTAGTGCAATCTCTCAACAATGCTAATATAATTGGATCATATAACCATCCCTCAACGTGCGATGAAGAATCACTCCAAAGTTCCTATCTAGCGGAGAACATAAGAATAAATTGTTTGTAGGGTACGAAACCACCTCAAAGCTATTCTTTCCGATCGATCTATCCAAGAGTTCGTACTAAAATAACACCAAAGCAAATTCAGATTCGTAATGCTCAATCCAACACAAAGAACCTCAAAGAGTGCCCCAAGATTTCTACCGGAGAAACAAAGACAAGAACATGCATCAATCCCTATGCATAGATTACCCCAATGTCACCTCGGGAATCCGTGAGTTGAGTGCCAAAACATATATCAAGTGAATCAATATAATACCCCATTGTCACCACGGGTATTCGTATGCAAGACATATATCAAGTGCTCTCAAATCCATAAAAGTATTCAATCCGATAAAATGAAATCTCAAAGGGAAAACTCAATTCATCACAACAAGATAGAGAGGGGAAAACACCATATGATCCGACTATATTAACAAAGCCCGCGATACGTCAAGATCGTGACATCTCAAGAACACGAGAGAGAGAGAGAGATTAAACACATAGCTACTGGTACAAAACCTCAGCCCCGAGGGTGGACTACTCCCTCCTCATCGTGGTGGTCGCCTGGATGATGAAGATGGCCACCAGTGATGATCTCCCCCTTCGGCAGGGTGCCGAAACGGGGTCTAGATTGGATCTCGTGGATACAGAGGCCTTGCGGCGGCAGAACTTCTAATCTAGGGTTACCCCCATGGTTTTTGGAATATTTGGTGATTTATAGGGCAAAGAGGGGGTGCGGGAGGCCACCGAGGTGGGCACAACCCACCTGGGCGCGCCTGGGCCCCCAGGCGCGCCCTGGTGGGTTGTGCCCCCCTCTGGGCACCCCCCAGGTGCTGCTCTGGCCCATTGGATGTCTTCTGGCCCATAAAAAAACCACAAAAAGTTTCGCGGTGTTCGGACTCCGTTTGATATTGATTTCCTGCGATATAAAAAACAAGCAAAAACAGCAACTGGCACTGGGCACTGGGTCAATAGGTTAGTCCCAAGAAAATGATATAAAGTTGCTATAATAGCATGAATACTTCATAAATTATAGATATGTTGGAGACGTATCAGCATCCCCAAGCTTAATTCCTACTCGTCCTCGAGTAGGTAAATGATAAAAGAAATAATTTATGAAGTGTGAATGCTAGCAAAGTGCACAAGTTTGATCAATGACAATTTCAATCACTTTTCGTAGCATCATAACAGCAATTCTTTCTTATAAAACTTCTCATGTTAAAGTAGCAACCAATTCACATGTTAAGGTTCAAACAATGAATTCTCTTGAAACTCAACAACCTATGGTCTCAGTCACCAAACAATTGCAATTCAACTTATTCAACCGAGTCTAAGTAAGAGCTCCACATACTCAACCATCATATAGTCTTCTATGATTGCTAACACTCACTGCATACACATGAGCAAAACGTTTCAACCGGACACATAGAAAGATAGGGGCTTATAATTTCACCTCCCAACGTATTCACCTAAAGGGTGATGTCAACAATAATAACTCATGCCACCCATATCCAACTGGACATATGTGCCTAGATCTTTCCTCACCACATGATGCTTGCCAAAGGAGAAAAATAAAAAGGAATAGAGAGAAAAACTTTGACTCTTGCATAAAAGTAAATACATAAAAGTAAAAGATAGGCCCTTCGCAGAGGGAAGCAGAGGTTGCCATGCGCTTATTTGTTTGTATGCTCAACCCCTTAGTGCAAAAGAATGTCACATTATATTGCCCCTTGTGATGGCAACCTTTATTATGCAGTCTGTCGCTTTTATTTCTTTACCATCACAAGTTCGTACAACGCTCAATTTTCTCTTACACTAAATGATCTTACACTTTTAGAAGAAATTTTTATTGCCTTATTGCACCGATGACAACTTACTTGAAGGATCTTACTCAATCCATAGGTAGGTATGGTGGACTCTTCAAAATAAGATTTGGGTTTAAGGGTTTTTGGATGCACAAGTAGTATCTCTACTTGGTGCAGAATTTTTGGCTAGCAAAGATGGGGGGCAAGCACCACATGTTGAAGGATCTATGACAATATAACTTCTATGTGAATATGAACAAACATAAATCATTACGTTGTCTTTCTTGTCCAACGTCAACAATTTTGGCATATAATATTTTGATGGGGGCTCACAATCACAAAACATTTCCAAGATAGTGTATTTGCATGTGAAAGTTCTCTTCCTTCTACTAATCATTCATGAATTGCTTGTATGACCAATATTGTGATTGTCAAGCCTCAAAAGATTTCACTTTCCAAACCCAATGTGAAGCTACCACTAGGCATGATATGAACATATAATTTCAACTTCATGATATTCAATTCATTCAACAATTTACTCATAGGATATAAGTGAAGCACAAGAGTAAATGACATGCTACTCCAAAAAGATATAAGTGAAGATCAAGCAAGTAGTTAAGTAAATAGGTAGCTAATTATGGACTCTCTCTTATTTAAAAACTTTCAGATCTAAGTATTTTATTAAAACAGCAAGCAAAACAAAACAAAATGACATTCCAAGAATAGCACAACTCATGTGAAGAAGCAAAAACTTAGGCTCAACCGATACTAACCGATAATTGTTGATGAAGAAAGGTGGGATGCCTACCGGGGCATCCCCAAGCTTAGATGCTTGAGACTTCTTGAAATATTATCTTGGGATGCCTTGGGCATCCCCAAGCTTGAGCTTTTGCGTCTCCTTAATTCCTTTTATATCACGGTTTCCCTAAATCTTAAAAACTTCATACACACAAAACTCAACAAGAACTCATGAGATAAGTTACTATAAACCAATGCAAAAACCTTATCATTCTCTACTGTAGCAAATCAAAAAAATTATTATTCAACATTGCATACTAAATGCCTCTGCATATTTAATACTCCTATCCTCAAATAGAATCATTAAACAAGCAAACATATGCAAACAATGCAAACATAACAGCAATCTGCCCAAACAGTACAGTCTGTAAAGAATGCAAGAGTATCAATACTTATTTAACTCCAAAAATTATGAAAATTTTCCACACTGTAGAAAATTTATCAGAGCTTATTGTGAAAAAAGTATCAACATTTTAACACATTCTGACTTTTCTCAGGAATTTTTGCAACATCGATAAACTTTCTGTTTTGAAACAGCAACTCATATACTTGCAAAATAAGCATGGTAAAGGCTATCCTTGACATTTTTATTGAAAAGAAAGATGCAAAACATTATTATAAATAAAAGAAATAAAATCCTAACAAGAAAATGATGCTCCAAGCAAAACACATATCATGTGACGAATAAAAATGTAGCTCCAAGTGAGGTTACCGATAATGTTGGAGACGAAAGAAGGGATGCCTTCCAGGGCATCCCCAAGCTTAGTTGCTTGGATCTTCCTTGAATATTACCTTGGGGTGCCTTGGGCATCCCCAAGATTAGGGTCTTGTCACTCCTTATTCTCCTCATATCGACATCTCACCCAAAACTTGAAAACTTCAATCACACAAAACTTAACGGAACTTCGTGAGATAGGTTAGTATGATAAAGAGCAAACCATTTCACTTTAGTACTGTCAAAGACAAGATTCATAATTGTTTCCACACAATGCCTACTGCAGCATATCATTTCCACAATTTATATTGAGCAATATAAGCCATAGAAACTAGAAAACAAGCAAACTATGCATTGAAACAGAATCTGTCAAAAACAGAACAGTCTGTAGTAATCTGTACTCCAACCATACTTATGCTACTCCAAAAATTCTGAAAAATTAGGACAACGTGAATAATTTGTATATATATCACGTGTAAAAAATTCAGATCAAAATAATGTTCCAGTGAATTTTCAAAATTCCTGGACTGCGCGTAAAAGTTTCTGTTTTTGCACAGATTCAAGTCAACTATCATCCATACTATCCCAAAGGCTTTACTTGGCACTTTATTGAAACAAAAGCAATAAAACATGATTACTACAGTAGTATAATCATGTGAACACATAAAAACAGTAGGGGTAAATCTTTGGTTGTCTCCCAACAAGCGCTTTTCTTTAATGCCTTTTAGCTAGGCATGATGATTTCAATGATGCTCGCATAAAAGATAAGAATTGAAACATAAAGAGAGAATCATGAAGCATATGACTAGAACATTTAAGTCTAATCCACTTCCTATGCATAGGGATTTTGTGAGCAAACAACTTATGGGAACAAGAATCAACTAGCATAGGAAGGCAAAACAAGCAATACTTCAAAACTTTCAACATAAAGAGAGGAAACTTGATATTATTGCAATACGTGAAAGCATATGTTCCCCTCTCATAGTAATTTTCAGTAGCATCATGAATGAATTCAACAATATAGCTATCACATAAAGCATTCTTTTCATGATCTACAAGCATAGAAATCTTATTACTCTTCACATAAGAAAATTTATTCTCATTCATAGTGGTGGGAGCAAACTCAACAAAATGACTATCATGTGATTGAAAATTAAAATCATGATGACAAGTTTCATGGTTATCATTATTCAATATAGCATACATGTCATCACCATAATCATCATAGATAGCAACTTTGTTATCATAGTCAATTGAAACCTCTTCCAAAATAGTGGATTCATCACTAAATAAAGTCATGACCTCTCCAAATCCACTTTCATAATTATTACAATAAGATTCAACACCCTCCAAGATAGTGGGATCATCATTACATAAAGTTGACACTCTTCCAAACCCACTTTCATCAACATAATCATCATAAATAGGAGGCATGCAATCATTATAGCAAATTTGCACATCAAATCTTGGGGGACTAAAAATATCATCTTCATCAAACATAGCATCCCCAAGCTTATGGCTTTGCACATCATTAGCATCATGGATATTCAAAGAGTTCATACGAACAACATTGCAATCATGCTCATCATTCAAAGATTTTTTGTCGAACATTTTATATAATTCTTCCTCTATCAATTGAGCACAATTTTCCTTTCCATCATTTTCACGAAAGACATTATAAAGACGAATAATATGATGCAACCTCAATTCCATTTTTTTTGTAGTTTTATTTTTATAAACCAAAATAGTGATAAAACAAGAAACTAAAAGATTCAATTGCAAGATCTAAAGATATACCTTCAAGCACTCACCTCCCCGGCAACAGCGCCAGAAAAGAGCTTCGTTGACGGGATGTGAGTGCCGCTTACCTAACCTCCCCGGCAACGGCGCCAGAAAAGAGCTTGATGTCTACTATGCAACTTTATTCTTGTACACTCATGTTGGGCCTCCAAGCGCAGAGTTTTGTAGGACAGTAGCAATTTTCCCTCAAGTGGATGACCTAAGGTTTATCAATCCGTGGGAGGTGTAGGATGAAGATGGTCTCTCTCAAACAACCCTGCAACCAAATACAAGAAATCTCTTGTGTCCCCAACACACCCAATACAATGGCAAATTGTATAGGTGCACTAGTTCGGCGAAGAGATGGTGATAAAAGTGTAATATGGATGGTAGAAATATATTTTTATAATCTGAATAAATAAAAACAGCAAGGTAGCAAGTGACAAAAGTGAGCACAAACGGTATTGCAATGCTTGAAAACAAGGCCTAGGGTCCGTACTTTCGCTAGTGCAATCTCTCAACAATGCTAATATAATTGGATCATATAACCATCCCTCAACGTGCAATGAAGAATCACTCCAAAGTTCCTATCTAGCGGAGAACATAAGAATAAATTGTTTGTAGGGTACGAAACCACCTCAAAGCTATTCTTTCCGATCGATCTATCCAAGAGTTCGTACTAAAATAACACCAAAGCAAATTCAGATTCGTAATGCTCAATCCAACACAAAGAACCTCAAAGAGTGCCCCAAGATTTCTACCGGAGAAACAAAGACAAGAATGTGCATCAACCCCTATGCATAGATTACCCCAATGTCACCTCGGGAATCCGCGAGTTGAGTGCCAAAACATATATCAAGTGAATCAATATAATACCCCATTGTCACCACGGGTATTTGTATGCAAGACATATATCAAGTGCTCTCAAATCCATAAAAGTATTCAATCCGATAAAACAAAATCTCAAAGGGAAAACTCAATTCATCACAACAAGATAGAGAGGGGGAAACACCATATGATCCGACTATATTAACAAAGCCCGTGATGCGTCAAGATCGTGACATCACAAGAACACGTGAGAGAGAGATTAAACACATAGCTACTGGTACAAACCCTCAGCCCCGAGGGTGGACTACTCCCTCCTCATCGTGGTGGTCGCTGGGATAATGAAGATGGCCGCCGGTGATGATCTCCCCTCCAGTAGGGTGCCGGAACGGGGTCTAGATTGGATCTCGTGGATACAGAGGCCTTGAGGCGGCGGAACTTCTGATCTAGGGTTACCCCCAGGGTTTTTGGAATATTTGGTGATTTATAGGGCAAAGAGGGGGTGCGGGAGGCCACCGAGGTGGGCACAACCCACCTGGGCGCGCCTGGTCCCCCAGGCGTGCCCTGGTGGGTTGTGCCCCCCTCGAGGCACTCCCCAGGCGCTGCTCTGGCCCATTGGATGTCTTCTGGTCCATAAAAAAACCACAAAAAGTTTCGCGATGTTTGGACTCCGTTTGATATTGATTTCCTGCGTTGTAAAAAACAAGCAAAAACAGCAACTGGCACTGGGCACTGGGTCAATAGGTTAGTCCCAAAAAAATGATATAAAGTTGCTATAAAATGATTGTAAAACATCCAAGAATGATAATATAACAGCATGAATACTTCATAAATTATAGTACGTTGGAGACGTATCATTGACCTCCCCTTGCCGTACAACGGTATCCTTGGTCGCCCAGCTCTGGCCATGTTCATGGCGGCATCCCACTATGCCTACAACACCTTGAAGATGCCAAGGCCGATAGGAGTCATTTCCATTCCGTCTGATCAGAAGGACGCAGTCATATGCGTGGACAAGATGTACCGGGAAGCAGTTGCGGCAGAGGCTGCGGAAGCCACTGCTCCCGCCAAGGAAAGTAAGAAAATGAAGAGAGCTAGCAAGGATGCCAGCAAGGAATCCAGGAAGCGTGCCTCTCCGGAATGTACTGCGCCTGTTGATGACTTGCCGGAGAGTTCCAATAGCAAGAGATCCAAAGCTGCTGCACCTGTTGTGAAGAAGGTCCCGGCAGGGTTGGCTGGCGTTGATGGTACCTTCACTATCAGTGCCACCCTTGATGACAAATAGGAAAGCGCGCTCGTTGCCTTCCTGTGGGCGAATATCGATGTGTTTGCCTGGCAACCATCTGATATCCCCGGTGTTCCTAGGAAGGTAATCGAGCACCACCTTGCTATCTGCCCGCATGCCCAGCCCATCAAGCAGAAGGTCCGGAAGCAAGCTTTGGAGCGGCAATAGTTTATTGCCAAGGAGATCAAGAAGCTTGAAGCAGCTGGTTTGGTCAAGGGAGTGTTGCATCCCACATGGTTAGCAAATCCAGTGGTGGTGCGCAAGGCGAATGGGAAATGGAGGCTTTGCATAGACTTCACAGATCTAAATAAGGCATGCCCAAAGGACCCGTTCCCCTTGCCGCGCATCGACCAGATTGTGGATTCCACTTCCGGGTGTGACATGCTTTCCTTTCTGGATGCCTACTCCGGATACCACCAGATCTTCATGTTGGAAATATGCCCTAGAGGCAATAATAAAGTGGTTATTATTATATTTCCTTGTTCATGATAATTGTCTATTGTTCATGCTATAATTGTGTTATCCGGAAATCGTAATGCATGTGTGAATACATAGACCACAACATGTCCCTAGTGAGCCTCTAGTTGACTAGCTCGTTGATTAATAGATGGTTACGGTTTCCTGACCATGGACATTGGATGTCGTTGATAACGGGATCACATCATTAGGAGAACGATGTGATGGATAAGACCCAATCCTAAGCATAGCACTAGATCGTGTAGTTCGTCTGCTAAAGCTTTTCTAATGTCAAGTATCATTTCCTTAGACCATGAGATTGTGCAACTCCCGGATACCGTAGGAATGCTTTGGGTGTATCAAACGTCACAACATAACTGGGTGACCATAAAGGTGCACTATAGGTATCTCCGAAAGTGTCTGTTGGGTTGGCACGAATCGAGACTGGGATTTGTCACTCCGTATGACGGAGAGGTATCTCTGGGCCCACTCGGTAATGCATCATCATAATGAGCTCAATGTGACTAAAGAGTTAGCCACGGGATCATGCATTACGGAACGAGTAAAGAGACTTGCCGGTAACGAGATTGAACAAGGTATAGGGATACCGACGATTGAATCTCGGGCAAGTATCATACCGGTAGACAAAGGGAATTGTATACGGGATTGATTGAATCCTCGACATCGTGGTTCATCCGATGAGATCATTGTGGAACATGTGGGAGCCAACATGGGTATCTAGATCCCGCTGTTGGTTATTGGCCGGAGAGATGTCTCGGTCATGTCTGCATGGTTCCCGAACCCGTAGGGTCTACACACTAAGGTTCGGTGACTCTAGGGTTGTTATGGGAAATAGTATGTGAATACCGAATGTTGTTCGGAGTCCCGGATGAGATCCCGGATGTCACGAGGAGTTTCAGAATGGTCCGGAGGTAAAGATTTATATATGGGAAGTAGTTATTGGGGTTCCGGAAAAAGTTCGGTTTTTTCGGTATTGTACCGGGAAGCTTTCGAAAGGTTCCGGAGGATTCCGGAGGGGTCCGGAAGTCCGGAAAGGGTTCCACCACATCCAATACAGCAGCATGGGCTGTAAGGGGGCGCCCTAGCCTTAATGGGCTAGGGGCACCAGCCCCCCTAAGGCCCATGCGCATGGGAGAGGGGAAACCCTAAAGGGGGAGGGCCTCCACTTGACTTGGGAGGCACTCCTTCCCCCCTTGGCCGCCGCCCCCTCCTTAGATGGGATCTAAGGGGGCCGGCCCCCTCTCCCCTTCACCCTATAAATAGAGGGGGGGTGGGAGGGCAGCAGGACCTGATCCCTGGCGCAACCCTCCCCCCTCTCCAACACCTCCTCCTCCTCCGTTGAGCTTGGCGAAGCCCTGCCGGAGAACTGCAAAGTTCCACCACCACGCCGTCGTGCTGCTGGAGCTGTCTTCCCCAACCTCTCCCTCCTCCTTGCTGGATCAAGGCACGGGAGATGTCACCGGGCTGCACGTGTGTTGAACGCGGAGGCACCGTTGTTCGGTGCTTAGATCGGAATCGACCGCGATCTGAATCGCTGCGTGTACGACTCCTCCAACCGCGTTCTTGCAACGCTTCCGCATCGCGATCTTCAAGGGTATGAAGATGCACTCCTCTCTCTCTCTCGTTGCTAGTCTCTCCATAGATTGATCTTGGTGATGCATAGGAAAAATTTTGATTTACTACTACGTTCCCCAACAGTGGCATCATGAGCCAGGTCTATGCGTAGTTTCTTGCACGAGTAGAACACAAGTTGTTGTGGGCGTCGATTTTGTCAATTTTCTTGCCGTTACTAGTCTTATCTTGATTCGACAGCATCGTGGGATGAAGCGGCCCGGACCGACCTTACACGTACGCTCACGTGAGACAGGTTCCACCGACTGACATGCACTAGTTGCATAAGGTGGCTAGCGGGTGTCTGTCTCTCCCACTTTAGTCGGATCGGATTCGATGAAAAGGGTCCTTATGAAGGGTAAATAGAAATTGGCATATCACGTTGTGGTTGTAGCGTAGGTAAGAAACGTTCTTGCTAGAAACCTATAGCAGCCACGTAAAAAAATTTGCAACAACAATTAGAGGACGTCTAACTTGTTCTTGCAGCATATGCCGTGTGATGTGATATGGCCAAAAGGATGTGATGAATGATATATGTGATGTATGAGATTGATCATGTTCTTGTAATAGGAATCATGACTTGCATGTCGATGAGTATGACAACCGGCAGGAGCCATAGGAGTTGTCTTAATTTATTGTATGACCTACGTGTCAATGAAAAACGCCATGTAATTACTTTACTTTATTGCTAACCGTTAGCCATAGTAGTAGAAGTAATAGTTGGTGAGGCAACTTCATGAAGACATGATAATGGAAATCATGATGATGGAGATCATGGTGTCATGCCGGTGACGATGATGATCATGGTGCCCCGAAGATGGAGATCAAAAGGAGCAAAATGATATTGGCCATATCATGTCACTATTTGATTGCATGTGATGTTTATCATCTGTTTACATCTTATTTGCTTAGAACGACGGTAGCATAAATAAGATGATCCCTCGCTAAAATTTCAAGAAAGTGTTCCCCCTAACTGTGCACCGTTGCGAAGGTTCGTTGTTTCGAAGCACCACGTGATGATCGGGTGTGATAGATTCTAACGTTCGAATACAACGGGTGTAAGCCAGATTTACACATGCAAAACACTTAGGTTGACTTGACGAGCCTAGCATGTACAGACATGGCCTCGGAACACGGAAGACCGAAAGGTCGAACATGAGTCGTATAGAAGATACGATCAACATGTAGATGTTCATCGTTGATGACTAGTCCGTCTCACGTGATGATCGGACACGGCCTAGTCGATTCGGATCATGTATCACTTAGATGACTAGAGGGATGTCTATCTGAGTGGGAGTTCAGTGAATAATTTGATTAGATGAACTTAATTATCATGAACTTAGTCTAAAATCTTTACAATATGTCTTGTAGATCAAATGGCCCACGCTAATGTTGCCCTCAACTTCAACGCGTTCCTAGAGAAAACCAAGCTGAAAGACGATGGTAGCAACTACACGGACTGGGTCCGTAACCTGAGGATCATCCTCATAGCTGCCAAGAAAGCTTATGTCCTTGAAGCACCGCTAGGTGACGCACCTGTTTTCCCGGCAACTCAAGATGTTATGAACGCCTGGCAGTCGCGTAGTGATGATTACTCCCTGGTTCAGTGCGGCATGCTTTACAGCTTAGAACCGAGGCTCCAAAAGCATTTTGAGCAACACGGAGCATATGAGATGTTCCAAGAGCTGAAAATGGTTTTCCAAGCTCATGCCTGGGTCGAGAGATATGAAGTCTCCGACAAGTTCTACAGTTGTAAGATGGAGGAGAATAGTTCTGTCAGCGAGCATATACTCAAAATGTCTGGGTTGCACAACCGCTTGTCTCAGCTGGGAGTTAATCTCCCGGATGACGCGGTCGTTGATAGAATCCTTCAGTCGCTTCCACCTAGCTACAAGAGCTTTGTGATGAACTTCAATATGCAGGGGATGGAGAAAACCATTCCTGAGATATATTCAATGCTGAAATCAGCGGAGGTGGAGATCAAAAAGGAACATCAAGTGTTGATGGTGAATAAAACCACGAAGTTCAAGAAAGGCAAGGGTAAAAAGAACTTCAAGAAGGACGGCAAGGGAGTTGCCGCGCCCGGTAAGCAAGCTACCGGGAAGAAGCCAAAGAATGGACCCAAGCCTGAGACTGAATGCTTTTATTGTAAGGGAAACGGTCACTGGAAGCGGAACTGCCCCAAGTACTTAGCGGATAAGAAGGCCGGCAATACCAAAGGTATATGTGATATACATGTTATTGATGTGTACCTTACCAGCGCTCGTAGTAGCTCCTGGGTATTTGATACCGGTGCGGTTGCTCATATTTGTAACTCAAAACAGGAGCTGCGGAATAAGCGGAGACTGGCGAAGGACGAGGTGACGATGCGCGTCGGGAATGGTTCCAAGGTCGATGTGATCGTCGTCGGCACGCTACCTCTACATCTACCTTCGGGATTAGTTTTAAACCTTAATAATTGTTATTTAGTACCAGCTTTGAGCATGAACATTGTATCAGGATCTCGTTTGATGTGAGATGGCTACTCATTTAAATCCGAGAATAATGGTTGTTCTATTTATATGAGAGATATGTTTTATGGTCATGGCCCGCTGGTCAATGGTTTATTCTTATTGAATCTCGAACGTGATGTTACACATATTCATAGTGTGAATGCCAAAAGATGTAAGGTTGATAATGATAGTCCCACATACTTGTGGCACTGCCGCCTTGGTCACATTGGTGTCAAACGCATGAAGAAACTCCATGCAGATGGACTTTTGGAGTCTCTTGATTATGAATCATTTGACACGTGCGAACCATGCCTCATGGTCAAAATGACCAAGACTCCGTTCTCCGGGACAATGGAGCGAGCAACCAATTTATTGGAAATCATACATACTGATGTGTGCGGTCCAATGAGCGTTGAGGCTCGCGGTGGTTATCGTTATGTTCTCACCCTCACTGATGACTTAAGTAGATATGGGTATATCTACTTAATGAAACACAAGTATGAGACCTTCGAAAAGTTCAAGGAATTTCAGAGTGAGGTAGAGAATCAACGTGACAGGAAAATCAAGTTCTTACGATCAGATCGTGGAGGGGAATATTTGAGTCACGAGTTTGGCACGCACTTAAGGAAATGTGGAATTGTTTCACAACTCACGCCGCCTGGAACACCTCAGCGTAATGGTGTGTCCGAACGTCGTAATCGCACTCTATTGGATATGGTGCGATCTATGATGTCTCTTACCGATCTACCGCTATCATTTTGGGGTTATGCTTTAGATACTGCCGCATTCACTTTAAATAGGGCTCCGTCGAAATCCGTTGAGACTACACCGTATGAATTATGGTTTGGGAAGAAACCTAAGCTGTCGTTTCTGAAAGTTTGGGGATGAGATGCTTATGTCAAGAAACTTCAACCTGAAAAGCTCGAACCCAAATCGGAAAAATGCGTCTTCATAGGATACCCTAAAGAAACTATTGGGTATACCTTCTACCTTAGATCCGTAGGCAAGATCTTTGTTGCCAAGAATGGATCCTTTCTGGAGAAAGAGTTTCTCTCGAAAGAAGTAAGTGGGAGGAAAGTAGAACTTGATGAGGTACCCCCTCTTGAACCGGAGAGTAGCGCAGCTCAGGAAGATGTTTCTGTGGTGCCTGCACCGACTAGAGAGGAAGTTAATGATGATGATCATGAAACTTCAGATCAAGTTGCTACTGAACTTCGTAGGTCCACGAGGACACGTTCCGCACCAGAGTGGTACGGCAACCCTGTCTTGGAAGTCATGTTGTTAGACACCGGTGAACCTTCGAACTATGAAGAAGCGATGGCGGGCCCGGATTCCAACAAATGGCTAGAAGCCATGAAATCCGAGATAGGATCCATGTATGAAAACAAAGTATGGACTTTGACAGACTTGCCCGATGATCGGCAAGCCATAGAGAACAAATGGATCTTTAAGAAGAAGACAGACGCGGATGGTAATGTGACCATCTATAAGGCTCGACTTGTCGCTAAGGGTTATCGACAAGTTCAAGGGGTTGACTACGATGAGACCTTCTCACCCGTAGCGAAGCTGAAGTCCATCAGAATCATGTTAGCAATTGCCGCATACTATGATTATGAGATATGGCAAATGGACGCCAAAACGGCATTCCTTAATGGTTTCCTTAAGGAAGAGTTGTATATGATGCAACCGGAAGGTTTTGTCGATCCTAATAATGCTGACAAGGTATGCAAGCTCCAGCGCTCAATCTATGGGCTGGTGCAAGCATCTCGGAGTTGGAACATTCGCTTTGATGAGATGATCAAAGCGTTTGGGTTTACACAGACTTATGGAGAAGCCTGTGTTTACAACAAAGTGAGTGGGAGCTCTGTAGCATTTCTCATATTATATGTAGATGACATACTATTAATGGGAAATGACATAGAATTCTTGGAAAGCATAAAGGACTACTTGAACAAGTGTTTTTCAATGAAGGACCTTGGAGAAGCTGCTTACATATTAGGCATCAAGATCTATAGAGATAGATCGAGACGCCTCATTGGTCTTTCGCAAAGCACATACCTTGACAAGATATTGAAGAAGTTCAATATGGATCAGTCCAAGAAGGGGTTCTTGCCTATGTTACAAGGTGTGAGATTGAGCACGGCTCAATGCCCGACCTCGGCAGAAGATAGAGAAAAGATGAGCGTCATCCCCTATGCCTCAGCCATAGGGTCTATTATGTATGCCATGCTGTGTACCAAACCTGATGTGAACCTCGCCGTAAGTTTGGTAGGAAGGTACCAAAGTAATCCCGGCATGGAACACTGGACAGCGGTCAAGAACATCCTGAAGTACCTGAAAAGGACTAAGGATATGTTTCTCGTTTATGAAGGTGATGAAGAGGTCGTCGTAAAGGGTTACGTCAATGCTAGCTTCGACACAGATCTGGATGACTCTAAGTCACAAACCGGATACGTGTATATTTTGAATGGTGGGGCAGTCAGCTGGTGCAGTTGCAAGCAAAGCGTCGTGGCGGGATCTACATGTGAAGCGGAGTACATAGCAGCCTCGGAGGCAGCACAGGAAGCAGTCTGGATGAAGGAGTTCATCACCGACCTAGGAGTTATTCCCAATGCGTCGGGCCCAATGACTCTCTTCTGTGACAACACTGGAGCTATTGCCCTTGCCAAGGAGCCCAGGTTTCATAAGAAGACCAGGCATATCAAGCGTCGCTTCAACTCCATTCGTGAACATGTTCAAGATGGAGACATAGATATTTGTAAAGTGCATACGTATCTGAATGTCGCAGATCCGTTGACTAAACCTCTTCCACGAGCAGAACATGATCAACACCAGAACTCTATGGGTGTTCGATTCATCACAATGTAACTAGATTATTGACTCTAGTGCAAGTGGGAGACTGTTGGAAATATGCCCTAGAGGCAATAATAAAGTGGTTATTATTATATTTCCTTGTTCATGATAATTGTCTATTGTTCATGCTATAATTGTGTTATCCGGAAATCGTAATGCATGTGTGAATACATAGACCACAACATGTCCCTAGTGAGCCTCTAGTTGACTAGCTCGTTAATCAATAGATGGTTACGGTTTCCTGACCATGGACATTGGATGTCGTTGATAACGGGATCACATCATTAGGAGAATGATGTGATGGACAAGACCCAATCCTAAGCATAGCACTAGATCGTGTAGTTCGTCTGCTAAAGCTTTTCTAATGTCAAGTATCATTTCCTTAGACCATGAGATTGTGCAACTCCCGGATACCGTAGGAATGCTTTGGGTGTATCAAACGTCACAACGTAACTGGGTGACCATAAAGGTGCACTACAGGTATCTCCGAAAGTGTCTGTTGGGTTGGCATGAATCGAGACTGGGATTTGTCACTCCGTATGACGGAGAGGTATCTCTGGGCCCACTCGGTAATGCATCATCATAATGAGCTCAATGTGACTAAAGAGTTAGCCACGGGATCATGCGTTACGGAACGAGTAAAGAGACTTGCCGGTAACGAGATTGAACAAGGTATAGGGATACCGACGATCGAATCTCGGGCAAGTATCATACCGGTAGACAAAGGGAATTGTATACGGGATTGATTGAATCCTCGACATCGTGGTTCATCCGATGAGATCATTGTGGAACATGTGGGAGCCAACATGGGTATCCAGATCCCGCTGTTGGTTATTGGCCAGAGAGATGTCTCGGTCATGTCTGCATGGTTCCCGAACCCGTAGGGTCTACACACTTAAGGTTCGGTGACTCTAGGGTTGTTATGGGAAATAGTATGTGAATACCGAATGTTGTTCGGAGTCCCGGATGAGATCTCGGATGTCACGAGGAGTTCCGGAATGGTCCGGAGGTAAAGATTTATATATGGGAAGTTGTTATTGGGGTTCCGGAAAAAGTTCGGTTTTTTTCGGTATTGTACCGGGAAGCTTTCGAAAGGTTCCGGAGGATTCCGGAGGGGTCCGGAAGTCCGGAAAGGGTTCCACCATGTCCAATACAGCAGCATGGGCTGTAAGGGGCGCCCTAGCCTTAATGGGCTAGGGGCACCAGCCCCCTTAAGGCCCATGCGCATGGGAGAGGGGAAACCCTAAAGGGGGAGGGCCTCCACATGACTTGGGAGGCACTCCTTCCCCCCTTGGCCGCCGCCCCCTCCTTTGATGGGATCTAAGGGGGCCGGCCCCCTCTCCCCTTCACCCTATAAATAGAGGGGGGTGGGAGGGCAGCAGGACCTGATCCCTGGTGCAGCCCTCCCCCCTCTCCAACACCTCCTCCTCCTCCGTTGAGCTTGGCGAAGCCCTGCCGGAGAACTGCAAAGTTCCACCACCACGCCGTCGTGCTGCTGGAGCTGTCTTCCCCAACCTCTCCCTCCTCCTTGCTGGATCAAGGCGCGGGAGACGTCACCGGGCTGCACGTGTGTTGAACGCGGAGGCACCGTTGTTCGGTGCTTAGATCGGAATCGACCGCGATCTGAATCGATGCGTGTACGACTCCTCTAACCGCGTTCTTGCAACGCTTCCGCATCGCGATCTTCAAGGGTATGAAGATGCACTCCTCTCTCTCTCGTTGCTAGTCTCTCCATAGATTGATCTTGGTGATGCGTAGGAAATATTTTGATTTACTACTACATTCCCCAACACTTCATGTCCAAGGAAGACGAAGAGAAGACCGCATTCATAACCCCATGTGGCACGTACTGCTTTGTACGGATGCCCTTCAGGTTAAAGAGCACCGGATCCACTTTTGCAAGAGCAGTACAGATTGTCTTTGAATCCCAGCTGCACAGAAACATTGAAGCTTGCATGGATGATATTGTGGTCAAGACCAAGGACAGATCAACCCTCATCCAGGATTTGGAAGAAACCTTTGCTAATTTGCGCAGGATCAACTTGAAGCTGAACCCAGAGAAGTGTGTGTTTGGAGCTCCCTCCGGCAAGCTACGTGGCTTCTTTGTGTCTCATCGAGGGATAGAGGCCAACCCCGACAAGATCAAGGCTATCGAGCAAATTCAAGCACCCAAGACAGTCAAGGACGTGAGGTGTTTGACTGGATGCATGGCTGCACTGAGCAAGTTCATTTCCAAGTCTGCCGAACGCGCCCTGCCGTTCTTCAAAATCTTGAAGAAGGCAGGACTAGTGGAGTGGACCCTAGAGGCAGATGCTGCATAGCAAGATTTGAAGACCTATCTTTCCTCTGTGCCCACCTTGGTCGCTCCCAAACCACAAGAGCCGTTGCTGCTATACTTAGCGGCAACCAATCAAGTGGTTAGTGCGGCATTGGTGGCGCAATGGGAAGTGGATGATGCGGCAGCCACAACCACTGTCCCCTCTGAAGAGGAAAGCGAACCCGTCCCGGCAAGGCCAGAGTCAGTCCAGAGCGAAGAAAGGGAGGGCAGCGGAAGCAGTTCTATGGTTGTGGCAAAGAAGAAAGTGGTGCAGCGCCCAGTGTACTTCGTCAGCTCCCTGTTACAGGGAGCTAGATCAAGGTACTCTGGCGTGCAAAAGTTGATTTTTGGCCTCATCATGGCCTCAAGGAAACTGCGCCACTACTTCCAAGCCCACGAGATCACAGTTGTCACCTGCTTCCCCTTGCAACGCATACTCCGAAACCCCAAGGCCACCGGCAGGATTGTGGAATGGGCTTTGGAGTTGTCCAGCTTTGGTTTGAAGTTTGAAAGCACATCAACTATTCAGAGTAGAGCACTAGCAGAGTTCATCGCAGAGTGGACACCAACTCCTGATGAAGAAGTATTGGAGACGATCATCCCCGGCAAGGAAGCGCCCCAAGAATGGATTATGTATTTTGATGGTGCCTTCTCCCTACAAGGTGCAGGGGCTGGCGTGCTTCTTGTTGCCCCCACTAGGGAGCACCTTAAGTACGTCATCCAGATGCACTTTCCCCGGGAGGAGGCTACCAACAATACTGCAGAGTATGAAGGGCTCCTTGCTGGGATCAGGATTGCTACAGAACTGGGAATCAAGAAGCTGATCATCCGCGGAGACTCGCAACTTGTGGTGAGACAATTGAACAAGGATTACCAAAGTCCATTGATGGAGGCATACATCGAGGAAGTGAGAAAGTTGGAGGAGCGCTTTGACGGATTACAAACAGAGCACGTGCCCCGTGCGGAAAACAGCATTGCTGATCATCTATCAAAGTGCGCTGCGCAAAAACTCCCTGTGGAACCAGGGAATTTTGTTCTCCATCTGACTCAGCCCTCCGTATCCCCGGCAACAATGGCCAGAAAGAGGAGGAAACTGGACTCCGGCATGCCTCACCCGGCAGAGCCTCCTGAGGCTCCTGGCAGAGAGCTTGGCGGGAACAACTCCCCTTCGATCAGTGAGCTGCACCATCCCGCCAGACCACCAGTCCCTGCGATCGAGAAGTGCGCTCCTGCGAATGAGGAGGTGCCGTTGGTCCTTGTTACCGAGCCCCTAGCTTCAACCTGGGCATGACACATAGTCCATTTCCTCCAAACTGGAGAACTCCCTGAAGAGCAAGAAGAAGCTGAAAGAGTAGCCCAGAGGGCCAGTATGTATCAGTTCATTGACGACACGCTGTACAGAAGGAGGCCCAACGGTGTGAAATTGAAGTGCATTTGCCGGGAGGAAGGAAAGGAATTGTTGGCAGAGGTACACAAGGGTATGTGCGGCTCACACATTGGATCAAGGGCTCTGGTTGGAAAAGCCTTCCGGCAAGGTTTCTATTGGCCCATAGCCCTCCAAGATGCAGTTGAGCTCGTCAACAAATGTGAAGCCTGCCAGTTCCACTCCAAGAACATCCATCAGCCTGCCCAAGCTCTTCAGATTATCCCTTTATCATGGCCCTTCTCGGTCTGGGGGCTCGATATCTTGGGCCCCTTCCCCCGTGCTACCGGGGGCTTTGAGTTCTTGTTTGTCGCTATCGACAAGTTCACAAAGTGGCCAGAGGTGTAGCCCGTGAGAAAGGTGACTGCTCAGCCAGCTATCAAGTTCTTGAAAGGATTGGTGTGCCGCTTCGGGGTGCCTGCCCGAATCATCACTGACAATGGCACCCAATTCACGAGCCGCGCCTTCATGCAATATGTTCATGCCCTCGGAAGCAAGATCTCATTTGCCTCTGTCGCCCATCCCAGAAGCAATGGCCAAGCTGAGAGGGCGAACACTGAAGTGCTGTGAGGTCTCAAGACAAGAACCTTTGATAGACTGCAGAAGTGTGGCAGGCGATGGATCGACGAGCTGCTGGTGGTTCTTTGGTCCCTCAGAACGACACCAAATCGAGCTACCGGGCAGACTCCCTTCTCCCTAGTCTATGGGGCAGAAGCAGTTATCCTCACGAAAGTCATATTCGGATCTCCTCGAGTGCTTGCCTATGATGAAGTAGCGCAGGAATGGCACCGGTGTGACGACGCTGTGCTACTTGAGGAGAACCGTCTCCGGGCCGCTATGCGTGCTGCACGCTACCAGCAAGCCCTGCATCACTATCACAGCCGCAGTGTTCGTGCCCAGGGTTTTGAGGAAGGCGACCTTGTCCTTAGGCGTGTTCAGTCCGCCAAGGGTACAAACAAGTTGACGCCGAAGTGGGAAGGCCCTTACCGGGTAGTACGAGTCACCAGACCTGGCGCAGTCCGTCTGGAGACCGGAGATGGCATTCAGTTGCAAAACTCATGGAACATTGAGCATCTCTGTAAGTTCTACCCATAAAGCGCGGCTATCGGGCCCTGCCCGGCAGCCACCCTTTTGTACAGGCCTTGTCGATGTTGCATGTAACCCCTTGTACAAAGCCAGGCGCAGACCTTGAACAACAGAAATAAACGAAGCGCTGGGGGCCCCCAAAACTTGCATGCATGCATAAGCATATCATGAGCATAGCATGATCATGTAGATGAGGTCGCATGAGGCATTGTTTTCATCTGCATTAAGTTGTAGGGTTCTTGCCGTGGACTCGGTCCCAAAAAGAAGAAATGAAGACGAGCCTACGTGACGATCTTCGGCAAGCCAAACAGATAAGTTCTCTTCTTATCCTTACATGTTCTGTAAGTAGAAACTTGTGCATATGAAAACCTCGTCACCTTCGAAACTTAGGTGCTCCCATCCTTTGACTCAAACATTGCTTCAGTCAGGATGGTCGCAGTGGCCTTTGGCGGAGAAGGCTTGGCGGGAGGCTGGTCCCTCTTTGCGATTTGTGCCCGGCAGGCTTAGCCCCACGGCAACAATTCGAGGGTACCGGCAGGATAGCTTGCCAGAGATAACTTGTTTACTTTAACGTATAGAGGCATTTCACCTCTGCATGGGTATGATGCATGCACAAGTGCTCGGCAAAGCTTGTCTTTTTTGTTAATATGCTGATGAACAAGTACAGATCTTACAGAACACCAACATGGATAAAGAAGATTACATTATTTAGACTAAAGTTTGGCAAATGCCTACATATTTTAGATTGAAAAAAGATAAATGCCCCGTAATTCCTTTCTTGTCCCTCTCCTCCTAGGCACTGCGGTGGAAGAGGAAGAGGGCAAAAGGAGTGCCTGAGCAAGACGCCCCACTCGACCTCGTCAGGACCTGCCGGGCGTAGCCTGACAAGATCGAGAGTAGTGAGGCTGCGAAGGAGAGGGGCGGAAGGAGCAACTCAGCGGTGCCCTGGTCACCACCTCCAGGACCAGCCATAAGCCCTAGCAAAAGCACCGGTGGGGAGAACCTCCGGAGCTCAGCTGGAAGACTGCTGAAGGAGGCGAAGGCACCAAGAGAGTGGCCCCCTCCCCGGTAACCAAGAGGCTGGTGATGATGGTGCCGGGGAGGGAGGGGAAGAACGGAAAGACGAGGCAACAGGTCGGCAGTACGAGATGAAGGCGTCGGTGCCATCGTACTCCGACCTGACGCCCTGCCACCCGCCTTCTCTGTCTTCCCTCGTTCTTTCTTCATCACCACCACTCTAGGGGGATGCTAGCTCCTCGAGTCGTTGCCTCCCCCGGAGAAGCTGCGGGCAACGACAGCGTTCGAGACGCGCGAGGAGCATCACTCCCCACATTGGAGGGTAGGAAGATGCCGCCGTCTTCAACATTCGCCCCGACTTCGCCAAAGGGGGCAGTGCTGGGATTACCAAGGGACCCGAGCGCTGCACCCCAGACAGATGCCGAAAGCCCTAGGAGCTGCGGCGTCAGGGCAGGAAGCCGCAGTGGTTCGCGGCAAGGTCTAGTGCTCCCCGCCAGACGGCCGACCCGAGCAGAGGAGACAAGCATTCCACCATAGTGGAAAAGCTTGGTACCTCCTACGCTGCGAGTGGCTCGACCGCCGCATCCCTTTCGACCTCGGACCAGACTCACTCCCCGGGCGCCTACATAAGCTTTCAGAGTCATCTTCCCCAAGCTCAAGCCCAGGACCTGGCCCCGGTCTCTCCCTCTCAACATTGCAAGAAGAAGGAAGGAAATGGCGAGAAGAGGTGCGTGGATGAGCACTTCCGCTTTCCCTGCCCCTTTTATAGGCGGGCTGGGGGCTGGGGTGTTGTTCCAAAGGTGGGTTACCGCCATCCCTCTCCACCAACCCAAGAAGACCGGGCCCCTACCTTGACACTCTCCCGCACCATGTGCCTCCATTACCTACCCCACTCAATGCATGCAGCATACGTGGCCAGGGATAAGGGCGTGGTGGGAAGAGTGAATTGGCAGTTACTCACCCGTGCGTTAAAGTCATTCACGGGCCATTACAAGGATGGCCCCACCGCAATTGGCGTTATGTGATGCGCGGGAGAACCGGAAACTGACCTGGGCTCAGATTAATGAAGAAGCAAAGAAGATCTCAAAGGACAAGCAATAGATCCCCTCTTGCCTGTGCACTGGATAGAGCCTACCCGAACGACGCCCGGCAGCGTGTTCGGGCCAGGCCCGGGGGCTCCTGTCAGTGCAACAAACCCTGGGTCTGTTGCCCAGACCGTGCACAGGCCTAAAAGAGCAAGGTTGCAACATCCAAGTCCAGACCAAGGCAAGCTAAATGAGCAATACACCACTAAGGATAAACCTCCCTTGCCGGGCAGGCGAGCCTGGCGAGGACGAGGTGGCCCCGAAGTCAAGCCTCAAGACTGTCCCGGCAGGCCTGCCGGGCGCTACCAAGGCAAACTACCCCGCCAAGGCTCCACCACTCCACCTCACAGCGACGCAAGTCATCGATCGGTGCGGTGTCAAGCCCCCAAGTGACTAAGTGGCTGCTATTTGGCACGTGGCAGCCACTTCCTATGGAAACCACCTCCAAATGACACCTGTCCAGAGACGTGTCAAGCAGACAGGCAAAAAGGTGGCTGAGCAGCCCGGCAAGGCTTGCCGGGCATGCCACGATGTGACACTAAGCGGCGCATTTAATGCGCCCTGCTCTGTCTGCAAAGTTAGGTATGATAGCACTGTTCACTATCTAATTAGTACGCAATGACTAATTTGCCACTGTGGTGACCCCTTGATCTATAAAAGGAGGGCCATGGCAACCATAGAATGGATTCGGACCCTTGTACACTCGTACGCGCGTAGCTGCCCTCGCCCCGAGGCAACCCTACCGGGCAAGAGCGTTGCACTTCCACCACAATCCACCATCAATCCACCAAAGCAGGAGTAGGGTTTTATGCCTCGCGGCGGCCCGAACCTGGGTAAAATTGCCCGTGTGATCTCTGCCATGCTGCGCTATGTTCTCCACTCTTTGTGCAATGTGCTCATCCCCCTGCTGAACCACAAGGGGCTGATAGCCCCATAGGTGGTCGTGGTTTCCCATGACACACTGTTCGCCAGTTCAGCGGGCGAAGACGTCCCCTCCGAGGTCTGCTCGGTGGGGCGTTCGCTTGGGGGGCTGCAGCTCGGAGGGATTTAGCTTTCAAACCAAAGAAAATTACTAAAAATGTGATAACTAAAAAAGCCATAACGTGTACCTCGTCGCGGGGGATTTGACCCTAGGTCCCTTTGGAGGGATTGGCTCGGACGCTTCAGACTCTTTGTCCAAGCTGTCAAGCAGTACCAGCTTAGGCCGGCACCACCTCTTGAGAGCTTGGGGAGGATGAACCTCCTCGACCTCCCTGGCCTCCGATATCTCCTTCTTCTTGCCCTTCTTGTCGGGCGCCTTGTACGGCGCCACGACCAGCAGCTGCTCTTACTGTTCGGATCGGGGCCCCTCTGGCAGCGGCGCTGGGCTGCTGATCTTCTCGGCCTTAGTGAGCCAGCCCTGAAAAACCCATGTAAAGGGGTTTGGATTAAGTCATGCGAAATAAATGTTTAGACTTATGCTTGAACAAAGTATCGCTCACATTCTTCGGAGGGTGCTCAGCGTCAAGGCCAATGTCCCCTTCCTCCAATGGCCACCCCTTTTGCGGCTTGAATAGCAGCCCCTACACCTTCATGTGGGTTGTGCCGAAGAGGCGCCACATAGTGGCCGGGTCTTCGGGGCTGTGTGCCCACATGCGCTTGGCCCTCTCCTGAGAGGGGAGGATCCGGCGATTGAGCATGACTTGGATCACATCGACCAGCTTCGCGCCGGTCTCCATCACACTGCCAACACACTTCCGTAGCGCCTTTAAATCATCAGGTGACCCCCAGTCCGGGCTCTTCGCAACCCACGAGGTCAGCCTGGTGGGGGGTCCAGATCGGAATGCGGGAATTGCTGCCTAGCCGGCTCCCTTTGGTTCGGTGATGTAGAACCACTCCTTTTGCCACATCCTGACAGTGTCGACGAAGTGGCCCCCCGGCCAGTGGACCCGCGTCACCTTGCTGATCATAGCCCCGCCGAAGTCCGCATGTTCGCCACCGACCACTTTGGGCTTGACATTGAACACCTTCAACCAGAGGCCGAAGTGTGGCTGGACGCGGAGGAAGGCCTCACAGAATATGATGAAAGACGAGATGTGGAGAAGGGAATTGGGGGCTAGATCATGAAAATCCAGCCCGTAGAAAAACATCAGCCCCCGCACAAAGGGATGTAGGGGAAACCCGAGCCCCTGAGAAAATGGGGGCGAAATACTACTCTTTCGCCAGGACCGGGCATTGGGATGACCTAGCCCTCTTCAGGGGCCTGATGAGCGACATTGGCTGACAAGTAGCCGGCCTCCTTCAGCTTCAGAATGTCCCCCTCGGTGACGCTGGAGGCCTCCCACTTCCCGTTGGTGCCAGATCCCACCATGGTCAAGGAAGGTGGAGTTGGATTCGCTGTGGAGGGAGGAAGGGCGCTGGAGCTCTAAAGAATGGCAAGTGCGGAAGGAAGGAGAAGGCGTGGGATGTAGATTATTGCGCCCCCCCCCCCTTTTATAACCGTGGGCAGGCCAGAGATCCCTTTTTCCCCGTCGTTGGCCTCTCCACTTCCCGATATCTCAGCAATGTTATGAGCGGGGAGGGGAATCGAAATCATTAACCATATCCCTCGAAAGGCGGGACACGATCTCCACGTTGAGGGGGCGTGTCAATTGTGACGTCGGCCTTGAGCCGTGCTTTGAGAAATAGTAACTGCCTGGCATTATGGCCGGAAGCGACTCTTCGTTGAAGGAGAGAAAGTTGTCAGATAAAGGCACAGTTTGCGCTTGAGCGAAATTTTCATTATTACCTTCAGCGTTAAGTAAAACAGCCATTTCAGATTCCGAACATCGCTTGGTACTGAACAAGGGGGAGACTAGCTGAGGAACTCGCCCCGCAAACTGAATATTGGTCGGATGAATGGACACCGGATACAAGTCTTGGCGTTCGAGGCAAGTTCGGGGGCTACTGAGGGAGTCATGGACTAAGGGGTCCTCGGGGCAATGGCCCATTGTACAAGGGCCGGACTGGTGGAGCCGTGTGGTGACTGGAGACCTGTGAAGCCGTGGTGTGCCCAAGTTAAGGGTGGATGGGATCCTTTTCTCTCTTGTTGTAATCTATCTTTGGTAACCCTAACCCTATCGGTGTCTATATAAACCGAGGGTTGTAGTCATTAGGGTTAGAGCTATATTCATCACCTCATAGCCTAGGGTTTAGCTCATGCTGATCTCGAGATAGATCTACTCTGTAAACTCCATCATATATTCAATACAATCAAGCAGGACGTAGGGTTTTACCTCTTCGAGAGGGCCCGAACCTGGGTAAACACTGTGTTCGTCGTCCCCTGTTATCCATTCATCCTAGATCCACAGCTCGGGACCCCCTACCCCGAGGTCTGCCCGTTTTGACATCGACAACCAGCAACCCTCTCATCTTTGGGAGGGCAATCTCCATCAACATCTTCAACAAAGCCATCTCCTCTCAAACCCTAGTTCATCTCTTGTGTTCAATCATTGTACCGGAACCTTAGATTGGTACTTGTGGGTGTAATAGTGTTGATTACATCTTGTAGTTGATTACTATATCGTTTATTTGGTGGAAGATTATATGTTTAGATCCATTATGCTATTTAATACCCCTCCGATCTTGAGCTTGAATATCATTTGTGAGTAGTTACATTAGTTCTTGAGGTCACGGGAGAAGTCATGTTGCAAGTAATCATGTGAATTTGATATGTGTTCAATATTTTGATGATATGTATGTTGTGATTCCCTTAGTGGTGTCATGTGGACGTCGACTACATGGCACTTCACCATATTTGGGCCTAAGGGAATGCATTGTGGAGTAGTTATTAGATGATGGTTACTAGAGTGACAGAAGCTTAAACCCTAGTTTATGCGCTACTTCGTAAGGGACCGGTTTGGATCCAAATGTTTAATGCTATGGTTAGATTTTATCTTAATACTTTTCTCATAGTTGCGGATGCTTGCGAGGGGGTTAATCATAAGTGGGAGGTTTGTGCAGGTAAGAACAGCACCGGTCCACCCACATATCAAGTTATCAAAGTAGCGAACGCAAATCAAACCACACATGGTGAAAGTGACTAGATGAAATTCCCGTGTGCCTCAAGAACACTTTGCTTATTATAAGAGACCGTTTTGGCCTGTCCTTTGCCACTGTAAGTGCATCTAGTGCCCCTTAGTGATTTTGGTGTATTGAAGACTTATAGGTTAAGGGACTAATGTGTTTGTGAGTGTACACAGGTTATATAAGTCTCTGAGGAGTTTGATAAATCCGATGAATGTCGACCCCTAAAAATGAATGTCTTCAACTGAAGACTTTGGTTTTCTTGAAGACTTTGAAAATGAGGAAATTGGTGTGACCTTGAAGACATTGATATTGATGCGAGGATTATGAAGCGTGAAGACTTTTGTTTTCGTAGTTTCATTTTCTCTTTCTTGAGTCATAGGAAACACCGTATTGTTAAAGGGGGTCGAGGTAAAACTAAGGAAGAGTTTCCAAGTGATGCTCATCTCAAAGCCTACACCTACCCAATCCTTCAAGTGGAGCCTTTGGAAATCTCATATAGTTCAATCAATTTCTTTAGTGAGAGAGACGAAGATCTTCTGCTCTCTGAGGAATTTGTTCTGACTAAGGAGTTAGGAATTTGCCAGTGCGGATTGCCTACAAGTGAGGAACATGATAGCCCTGACGAATTTGAGAGTTCAAATTTCTGACCGCATTCTGTGCTATGCGCCAGCTGTCCCAAATATGTTATCCACCTAACGGTCATATCATTGAAGGGCATTTATGTCTTATCATGTCGGGCTGCTCCCCGGCTATAAATAGCCGCCCCCTACAACCACTAGCTGGTTGGCTGCTCCGAGAGAAACTGACACTTGTCATTTAGAGCATCCCATCCTCCGAGGACTTTGAGAGAAAATCATCAGTGAGGAAAAACCCAAAACCCCAACACCTAAAACCCAAAGCGATTGAGCATCACTGAAGAGATTGTTCCTGTGTGGAACCGATGCTTGTTACCTTTAAAGACTGTGCATCTTCCAAACGGTTAGGCGTCATGGTCTAGAGTATGCAAGGGGAATTGTGGATCGCCGAGTGACCTAGTCTATGAAGGTTTGGAAGTCACCTAAAGACTTACCACAAGTGATTGGGCGAGGTCTGTGTGACCTTAGCTCAAGGAGAATAAAGTAAGGACTGTGTGTCCTTTGGTTTAAATACCAAGCTGCTCCAACCAGATGTACAACTATCATAGCAGTTGGAACTGGTCTACCAAATCATTGTCTTCACCGAGCTACTGGTTCTATTTCCTCAACTCTTTCATTTCCTCGCTCATGTGTTGATGAAATTGATCGTTACTGTTTGAAGACTTTGACTGAAGACTTTCTCAATTTCCTCAATCCTATTTTTTCAGTCATCTTGTCTTCTACCTGCTTATCCTGTTTACACGCTACTTGTGCTCTGTGTATGTTTCATTTCATCATGATGACTTTGTTTTTGTCTTGTTATGCATGCACCTGAGTACTTATTCCACTACTTGTAGTTCATCACTTAGCAAATTCCTCAAGTAGTATTTCCTCAGTGACGAATTTGTAAAAATCGCCTATTCACCCCCCCCACTAGTCGATATAATGCACTTTCAATTGGTATCAGAGCAAGGTTCTCCCTTGTTCTGTGTGATTGTGGTTTAACCACCTGGAGTTTTAGTTATGTCGACTGTAGGCATGATCAAGGTCTCGGCTAGGTATCCTACCTTTGATGGGACAGACAACCCCTACTGGAAGAACAAGATGCGCATGCATCTTGAGGCAATTGACAACGATCTCTGGAACATTGCGGAAAATGGCGTTCCCTCCATCACTCCTTCCATGAACGCTGCTGATGTGAAGAGATTCAAGCAACTCGACTCTCAAGCGAAGAATATCATATGTGGCCATCTGAGAAAAGGACAGTACGGCAGAATGAGTGCTTTGGAGTCTGCAAAGCTTATCTGGGACAAGCTATCCAAGGTCAACGAAGGAATCTCAACCCAACGTGATTCTCGAGTTGACGTTCTTTGCAATCTCTTCAACTGTTTCAAAAGACTCGATAATGAAAATGTTCAGCAAACCTTTGATTGCCTCACTGACATCTCAAATGAGCTTCAAGCACTTGGTGCCACTGTCGTGGGAAACCACGGCCACCTATGGGGCCATCAACCCCTTGTGGTTCGGCAGGGGGGATGAGCACATTGCACAAAGAGCGGAGAACATAGCGCAGCACGGCAGAGATCACACGGGCAGTTTTACCCAGGTTCGGGCCTCCGCGAGGCGTAAAACCCTACTCCTGCTTTGGTGGATTGATGGTGGGTTGTGGTGGAAATGCAGTGCTCTTGCCCAGCAGGGTTGCCTCGGGATGAGGGCAGCTTCACGTGTATGAGTGTACAAGGGTTTGAATCCTTTCTATGGTTGCCATGGCCCTCCTTTTATAGATCAAGGGGTCACCATAATGGCAAATCAGTCATTGTGTACTGATTTGATAGCAAACAGTGCTATCATACCTACCTCTGCAATCAGAGCTGAGCGCATTAAATGCGCCGCTTAGTGTCACATCGTGGCATGCCTGGCAAGCCTTGTCGGGCTGCTTGGCCACCTTCTCACCTGTCTGCTTGACACGTCTCTGGACGGGTGTCATTTGGAGGTGATTTCCATAGGAAGTGGCTGCCACGTGCCAAATAATAGCCACTTAGTCACTTGGGGGCTTGACACCGCACCGATCGATGACTTGCGTCGCTGTGAGGTGGAGCGGTGGAGCCTTGGCGGGGTAGTTTGCCTTGGTCGCGCCCGGCAGGCCTGCCGGGACGGTCTTGAGGCTTGTCTTCGAGGCCACCTCGACCTCGCCAGGCTCGCCTGCCCGGCAAGGGAGGCTTTCCCTTAGTGTGTCTTGCTCATTTAGCTTGTCTTGGTCTTCCTGTTCTGCCCTTTGACTCCTCAAAGAGTTATCTCTTCAACTTGATCTTGCTTTGGATGTTGCAACCTTGCTCTTTTAGGCCTGTGCACAGTCTGGGCAACAGACCCAGGGTTTGTTGCACAGACAGGAGTGCTAATGAGAAGTACGCCAGCTCCCACACCTTGTAGGGAGAAGGCACCATCGAAATACATAATCCATTCTTGGGGCGCCTCCTTGCCGGGGATAACTGTCTCCAACACTTCTTCATCAGGGGTTGGCGTCCACTCTGCAATGATCGAATTCTGCTAGTGCTCTGCTTTGAATGGTTGACGTGCATTCAAACTTTAAACCAAAGCTGGACAACTCCAGAGCCCATTCCATAATCCTGCCGGTGGCCTCAGGGTTCCGGAGTATGCGTTGCAAGGGGAAGCGGGTGACAACCGTGATCTTGTGGGCTTGGAAGTAGTGGCGCAGTTTCCTTGAGGCCAAAAATCAACTTTTGCATGCCAGAGTACCTTGATCTAGCCCCTTGTAACAGGGAGCTGACAAAGTACACTAGGCGCTGCACCACTTTCTTCCCTGACGTGACCATAGAACTGCTTCTGCTGCCCTGCCTTTCTTCGCTTTGGACTGACTCTGGTCTTGCTGGGACGGATTCACTTCCTTCTCCAGAGGGGACGATGGTGGTTGCCGTTTCGTCTACCTCCCGCTGCGCCACCAGTGTGGCACTAACCACTTGATTGGTTGCCGCTAAGTATAGCAGCAATGGCTCTTGTGGTTTGGGAGCCACCAAAGTGGGCACAGAGGAGAGATAGGTCTTCAAATCTTGTAGCGCGGTGTCTGCCTCCGGGGTCCACTCCATAGGCCCTGCCTTCTTCATGATTTTGAAGAATGGCAAGGCGCACTCGGCGGACTTGGAAATGAACCTGGTAAGCGCGGCAACGCATCCTATCAAACACCTCACGTCCTTAACTGTCCTGGGTGCTTGAATTTGCTTGATAGCTTTGATCTTCTCGGGGTTGGCCTCTATCCCCCGATGGGACACAAAGAAGCCAAGTAGCTTGCCGGAAGGGACGCCAAACACGCACTTCTCCAGGTTCAGCTTCAAGTTGATCTTACGCAGATTAGCAAAGGTTTCTTCCAAATCCTGGATGAGGGTTGATTTGTCCTTGGTCTTGACCACAATATCATCCATGTAAGCTTCAACATTTCTGTGCAGCTGGGACTCAAAGCCAATCTGTACTGCTCTTGCAAAAGTGGATCCGGCACTCTTCAACCTGAAGGGCATCCATACGAAGCAGTACGTGCCACATGGGGTTATGAATGCAGTCTTCTCCTCGTCTTCCTTGGACATGAAAATCTGGTGGTATCCAGAGTATGCATCCAGAAAAGAGAGCAAGTCGCACCCGGAGGTGGAATCCACAATCTGGTCGATGCGCGGCAAGGGAAATGGGTCCTTTGGGCATGCCTTGTTTAGATTCGTAAAATCTATGCAAAGCCTCCATTTCCCATTAGCCTTGCGTACCACCACGGGATTTGCTAACCATGTTGGATGCAGTACTCCTCTGACCAGACCAGCTGCCTCAAGTTTCTTGATCTCCTTGGCAATGAATTGCTGCCGCTCCAAAGCTTGCTTCTGGACCTTCTGCTTGATGGGTCGGGCATGTGGGCACACAGCAAGGTGGTGCTCGATTACCTCCTTGGGAACACCGGGGATATCGGATGGTTGCCAGGCAAACACATCAATATTCGCCCGCAAGAAGGCAATGAGCGCGCTTTCCTATTTGTCATCAAGGGTGGCACTGATAGTGAAGGTACCATCAGCGCCAGCCAGCCCTGCCGGGACCTTTTTCATAGCAGGTGCAGCAGCCTTGGGTCGCTTGCTATTGGAACTCTCGGGCATGTCATCAACGGGCGCAACATACTCCGAAGAGGCACGTTTCCCGGATTCCTTGCAGGCATCCTTGCTATCTTTCTTCTTCTTGTTGTTTTCCTTGGCGGGAACACTGGCTTCCGTGGCCTCTACCGCAACTGCTTCCCGGTACATCTTGTCCACACAAATGACTGCATCCTTCTTATCTGATGGAATGGAAATGACGCCTATCAGCCCTGGCATCTTCAAGGTATTGTAGGCATAGTGGGATGCCGCCATGAATTTGGCCAGGGCTGGGTGGCCAAGGATTCCATTGTACGGAAGGGGGAGGTCAACCACATCAAATACGATCTTCTCAGTCCGGTAGTTTAACCCCCACCCCCAAACATTACCAGTAGCGTGATCTTCCCCTTAGGACGGCTCCTGCCGGGGTTGATCACTTAAAACGTGCCAGTAACCTTTAGCTCTGCCTCTGCAATCTGAAGTTTGCTTATGACCTTTGGAGAAATCAGATTCAACCCGGCCCCGCCATCCACCAACATCTTTGTGACCTTGAGGTTGCAGATCATTGGTGAGACCAACAACGGCAAGCACCCTACCACAGTGGTGCGGTCAGGGTGATCCTCTTCATCAAATATGATGGGCGTGCGGGACCACTTGAGCGGCTTCCGAGAATCTGCCGTTGGCTCCACGGCATTTGACTTCACGTGCCCACTATTTAAGTTGGCGGTGAGAGGAGTGCAGAGATGCACCCCCGTCAATGCACAGGGCGTCAGTGGCTTTCTGGAACTCCTGCTCACTGGTTTCCTCTTCATCCCCTCCATCACTCTCATCATTGCAATCCTCCTTCTTATGGCCTCTGGCGGGCTTCCCTTGATTCTGAGGAGCCTTGCCGGGGCAGCTTTCTCCGTCGCCTCGTCCTTTCCCGCCAATGCCATCTTGGCATCTCTCCTTATCACGCTTCTCGTATTCAGCCCTCTGCTTTTTGACGAGCTGCTCGACCTGATGACACTCCTGGAGATCGTGGCCCTTGGTCCGATGGAGCTTGCAGTACGGCCCCTCACCTTTCCTAGCCTTCTCAGCAGTCACAGCTTCCCAGCAATCGGCGCACACGGCAACTTCCTTACCGGGAGCTTCGGTCTTGGCCTTCTTGCCGGTACTAGGTGCGCCCAATCCCTCAACGGTCATCACTGCCTTATCCTTGCGCCTTTTGTTGTGCTTCTTGTTCTTCTTCTTCTTCTGACTGGTGGCCTCGTCGTCATCCTCTGAGTCGATGTCGACACCATCCTCTTCACCGGGGAGCCGCCTCCCCTCCTCTACCCGAGCACACTTATCCACCAGAGTGTAAAGCTCCTTCACAGTCTTGGGCAGTCCAACGTTCATCTTAGAACGTATCCGTCGATTGCGCACGTTGGACTGGAATGCAGCTATCATAGCTGCCGGGTGGATGTCTGGAATATTCCTGTGTACTCGGTTGAACCTCTGCATGTACTTCCGCAAGGTCTTTCCTTCTTTCTGCGGGAGGAGCTGCAAGTCGCTGGGCACCCTGGTTCTTGATGGCCGCCCGTGAAGGCGCCAACAAACTCATGGCACAGGTCAGCCCAGGTTGAAATGGAGTTCTCCGATAGGTGCATTAGCCAAGACCTCACATTTGTCTTGAGTGCCAGAGGGAAGTAGTTGGCGAACACCTTCTCATCTCTTCCCCCGGCAGCTTGAACAGCGATGGTATAGATGCTCAAGAACTCTGCCGGGTTTAGTTTCCCGTCGTACTTCTCTGGTATTTCTGGCTTGAATGTGCGGGTAGATGGCCAACAGACTTGTCGCAACTCACGAGTGAAGGCGGGGCACCCAACCTCGAAAGGTAGGTACCCACCTTCACCGAGAATGGGCTCATCGACGCCATGGCCATTACGCCTATCGGACTGGCGGTGGGTGTCGTGGCGTCGCTCGATAGTGGCGTGCGCGCCTTCCCTTTGCCTGTCCTCCAGGACTCGTTGTTGGCCTTGACGCACTCGAGGGTCGGACGAAGCCATCGAGACGTCGTCGAGTTCTCGATCGCGTGGCTCCGGCTGTGGCCCCTGCACAAGCTGTCACGGAGGGGACTACACCGTGGGGGTGGCCCCTTCGGCACGGCCAGCAGCGCGGGCCGTCGTCGTCACCTGGGGAGGCCGTGGCAGGCCAGCTCACCGTGATCCTCCTGCCTTGGCGAAACCAATCAGACTTTGAATGGTGGCTCTCCACTCGTCCATCTGATCGGCTGCCGGCAGAAATCTCAACAGCAGCTGGACCCATGCCATGGCCTCCGAAGCGGTGCTTGGCATGGATAACGACGTAGACCATAGCGTCGCCTGGCTCCTTATGGTGCCGGTAGTAGCCACACCGTGTTCTCGTCATCATGAGCCCGTCGCCAGGGTGGCATGGTTGCGAGGTGGAGGCGCTTGAGGGCCAGCGGCTCCATTTGGCGCATTGGTTAGGTCAGCTCATTTCGGGAGTGGCGCGCGCCCTGCGGCCGTGCCCGCGGCAGGTGTGGCCGGAGAGTTGCGATTCGCCCCAGAGCGAGTGCCACCGCTGCGGCTGTGCCCTTCAGCTGGGCAGAGAGGTGCAGACGGAATGATTTCTCCACCCGTACCTCGTGGAGCATGGCCGCTGGGATGCTATTGGTGTTGTCCTTCCCCGGTGCCTTCCGCCCTCATTTCGGCCACAGGGGAGGTGGTGACGACGCCGCCTGCACCGGCCACGTCCCCCGCAGCGTCCATGTCTCCGTGCGACCCCATAGCCCCCACAGTGTCGGCGGCCGTGTGTGACGGGGCCTTCGAAATGGACGGATGGGCCACAGCACCGGGCTTCTTCTTGGGTGCCATGGATGATGGAGTCGTCGAAGAAGAAGATGGTGAGGATGACGAACATAATGACGCGCAGCGTACGCTTCTCGGGTTCGCGCAAGCACTGCCCCCTACCTGGTGCGCCAAAGATGTCGTGGGAAACCACGACCACCTATAGGGCCATCGGCCCCTTGTGGTTCGGCAGGGGGATGAGCACATTGCACAAAGAGCGGAGAACGTAGCACAGCACGACAGAGATCACACGGGCAGTTTAACCCAGGTTCGGGCCGTCGCGAGGCATAAAACCCTACTCCTGCTTTGGTGGATTGATGGTGGGTTGTGGTGGAAATGCAGCGCTCTTGCCCAGCAGGGTTGCCTCGGGGCGAGGGCAGCTACGCGCGTATGAGTGTACAAGGGTCCGAATCATTTCTCTGGTTGCCATGGCCCTCCTTTTATAGATCAAGGGGTCACCACAATGGCAAATCAGTCATTGTGTACTGATTAGATAGCGAACAGTGCTATCATACCTACCTCTGCAGTCAGAGCAGAGCGCATTAAATGCACCACTTAGTGTCACATCATGGCATGCCCAGCAAGCCTTGTCGGGCTGCTTGGCCACCTTCTCGCCTGTCTGCTTGACACGTCTCTAAACGGGTGTCATTTGGAGGTGATTTCCATATGAAGTGGCTGCCACGTGCCAAATAACAGCCACTTAGTCAGTTGGGGGCTGGACACCGCATCGATCGATGACTTGCGTCGCTGTGAGGTGGAGCGGTGGAGCCTTGGCGGGGTAGTTTGCCTTGGCCGCGCCCGGCAGGCCTGCCGGGACGGTCTTGAGGCTTGTCTTCGGGGCCACCTCGACCTCGCCAGGCTCGCCTGCCCGGCAAGGGAGGCTTTCCCTTAGTGGTGTCTTGCTCATTTAGCTTGCCTTGGTCTTCTTATTCTGCCCTTTGACTCCTCAAAGAGTTATCTCTTCAACTCGATCTTGCTTTGTATGTTGCAACCTTGCTCTTTTAGGCCTGTGCACGGTCTGGGCAATAGACCCAGGGTTTGTTGCACCGACAGCCACTGACATCACTGACCATGAGGTGGTGAGCAAATTGCTGAGATCACTTGATTCCTCATTTGATACACTGGCACTGATGATTCAAGAACGTGGAGACTACAAGGCACTAGATCTTGCTGATATCCTTGATAGGCCGAACATTCATGAATTCCAACAAGCTGAGAAGAGAGATCTCTACGGGCCAAGCTATGGAAGATCACGCGCACTGAAGGCCAAGGCAGTTTCCTCATCTGAAGGAGAAGATTCTGATAGCAGCCTTGGTGACCCTGAAGAACTATGCTAGGAGCTAGCAATGCTCGTGAGAAAATTCCAGAAGTTCTCAAGGCGTGGTCGCTTTGGAGAATCTTCAAGAGGTAATGACATGAGATCAGGTTCCTCATCCCGCGATTACAAGAAGAGGACTTGCCACAAATGCAAGAAACCCGGTCACTACATAATTGATTGTCCTCTGTGGGCGAAGGAATCAAAGAAGAAGAAGTACAAGGATGACAGTTCAGACGACTCGAAGAAAAAGAAGAAATCTTCAAAGTCCTCATCGTCAAAATCTTCAAAGACTTCATCTCACAAGAAGAGCAGTTCCAAAAAGGCTCAGGCATTCATTGTCAAGGAAATGGACTCTAAACCTGAATCTCAGGAAAATGAGGAAGGGGAGGAATCTGAGGAGTCAGACTCTGGTGTGGCGAGCCTAGCTCTCGCTACTGCTTTCATCAGCAAGTCCATCTTCAACACTGAGGAAAATGGCTACCCATACACTACTGACAACGGCGATGATGACTATGCTCCCACCTATTGCTTCAAGGCAAAAGGTGCCAAGGTACTCAAATATCCCTCTTCTGAATCAAGTGAGGATGAATCTGATGAAAATCTCAAACCTAGCTATTCCAAACTTGCTAATATTGCCATAAAACAACAAAAGACTGTGGAAAAGGTTCAAAATCTGCTATACAAAAGCGATGACCTGTTGGGTGTAACACCGCAAAAAAATTCAACCATGATTTTATTAAGTAAAATATGCCAGAAATAAAATTTTGAAATTATATTAAGTCCCTTATTATTTTCAGAGGATTTTCTATTTCTGACTTCCAAAATTCTTCCCTACATATAGAAAGTAATTGAAATAATATTGTGGGCTCTAAAAACATTTCAATTATATTTTAAATAATAGTAGGAATTATTTTCATAATAAAATTTGCCCGAAAACAATTCTTTTAATAGCATTTTCAATTTTGATTTGCCTCTGTTGCACTACAACCATTTTAAATAATTCTTTTAAATTTCCACAAAAATTATGGGAGGTCATATGATGCCTATATATCACTTTTATGCAAAAACCCAACTTGGTCTTTTGAAAATTTTGAGCAAAACAATCTCTTTTCATTTCTGTCCCATTTCCTAGGTTATAACTACAACCCCTTTCTGCCTTGCTCCAAAAATTCTGAAATTTTTCCCACTCATAGTCCTTCCAACCAAACCCTTAAGTCCATAAGGGCAGCCTTAATCTCATCTTGCAAGACCACCAAATATACCCCTTTAGTTTCTGTCTAGTACTAAAGTTTTGTAAAACTTGCACTAGCAAGTTTTCTATTTTCACGAACTATCTCCACCATCATCTTTATCATCCAATGAGACACCATTCTGCCAAATATCACTTTCATAGGAATCTTGTAATTGGCCCTAGCATTCTGTCGAGCACATTTATGAGCATGAAAGAATTTGGCAACCTCTTTAAACTACATTAGGATCTTCCTCCTCTGGCCAAAGTAGCATGTCCACCAGCCTTTCCATCTCTAGGAGCCTCAACCAGCCAAAGATCAACTTGTATGGATCACAGTGGATGCCATTAGCAAATCGTCGAGGACTTTTCATGCATATCCAGAGCGCGATGAGAGCGCCATGATTGCAGGCGTCGGCACCGCCGCGTGCTGCCCTCCCTGCTGCCCAACCGCTCATCCAAATCCTCCCCCTGGATCAGCAAGCCACCCCAGAGCCTCACCGATATTCTCCCCTGTCCGTTAGCGCCGCCCTCCGCCGTCCACGGCAACCAAATGCGTCGCCGGACGAGTCCCTCCACACCACGTCTCTGCCCGCGTAAATGCCAACCACAAGGGCTTATCCACGGCGGCCACCATCCTCACCGACTCCGCTGACCACCACCAACCTCGCCACCGGCCTCGGAACGCCATCAATGGCCGCCGCCGCTGTCTGAAGTGGACGGCGCCGCCTTAGCAACCTAAGCCAACCAGCGCTCCCTCTCACATAAATTTGGACGGCCACCATCCATGCCGACCTCACCGGCCTCGCTGACCATCGCCACCGCCCAAAACCACTTCGACGGCGCGTTAATGGCCGCCGCCGACGTGCCTTCCTCTGGAAGCCACGGCACCACATCGCTCCCACCTAGAAATTCCCTCCCCGAGCTCTCTCTTGTCATCAGCAGCTTCCCTCCCTCCTCTCCAAGCCTCCCTGAGTACTCAAATGATCAGAGACGGTCGTCTTCCTAAATTCCGGCAGCTTTTGCCGCCGCCATCTTCTCGTTGTTTTCGACGCCGCCTGAGCCTCCCCCTCTCCACTCTCTACACCAGGAGCCTCCTAGAGCTCCCACCGATCTTCTCCCCCTATAAATTTGGCTCGAGAGCTATCATACACGGAAGCCCCCTCCTGCCCGATGCCGCCGTTCACCGAGGACGTCGCCGCCGGTGACTCCATCCACCACAGCTGCCGTGATGAGCACCGGATGAACCGCCACGGGCTCCTGAACATGAAGATGGTCCCATCTTCCCAAACGACGCCACCGTTCGCCGGCGAGTCTCGCCGGAGCGCCGCCTCCTCTCGGCCAGGGGAGAAGGCGCGCAGGGAGACTGGTTAAACCTGACCAGTGGGCCAGTCGGGCACACTGTCGGTGACCCAGAGCCGCTAGTGAGTGGAGACGGTTTTTCCACAAAGCCGTTTCCGCGCGGAGGATATGTATTCCCATGAAATACGCCATCGACATCGTCGGTCCTCCCGCACAGCTGATCGGCTGGGCTCGGCCCAGTTGCGCCCAGCGACTAAATCGCGCTCAGGGCGCACTTCTGCTTTTTCTGTTTTTCTTTTCCAGCAGTTTTCAAATAATTCCACTGTGGCCATTTCAAAACCAAACTTGATGGTTCAAATTTCTAAATACTTATAAAATCATGCTCTTTTATTCTAGCCTATGTGAACATTTTTCCTAAACTCTGTTTCCACTGGACCATTTAAATAGTCCATTTAGTCATTTATTCCAGCTTAGAAATTCCATAGGTAATTCATATTAACTCCAAATGAATTGAATCTTTTTCTGTTATTTCTTATTTTTCATCTAGTTTATTTTAGTATTTATTTCAAAAATTTCCAAACAACTTTTTAGCACTGTTGTTGCTATATGTGGTAATTTAAGTATTTTTGAAAATAGGAAATGGAGGGGAGATAAATATTTCAAACTTTTGAAGTGCACCCAATATTTCTGCATGCTCAAGGCAAGCATTTTGAACACTTCATATGGTGAATTGCATAGTTAATATTTGCATCATGATTATGTTGAGTTCATATTAAGTTTGCATATTGATAGTTATGCATGCATGACCCCATGAAAATATTTTGCCTTCATTTAGGCATGAAGTATGAGTAAGCATGGCTATTTTCATATGTCACATATGCCTGTGCCGGTCCAGACTAATCTGCAGGAAGAATCAGTCACGAGAAAAGTGACCGTGAGACTGAAAACTCGTTGTGACGAGAATGATCAGCATGGGCATGTTGGAGCATGCAAGGGTTGTGGCCCTGTTTGGTATTGCCGTTGAAAGAATACTTTGTTGTGCTAACCACTGCAGGAAATATTTGAGCCTCCCGAGTCGACCGTAGATTGAGTCTTGTTCCGGTAACCCCCATACTTGATTCGTGCTGCCACTTCTCCCTGCCACAGGTGGGGTATGGTTTAGTAAGTTGTTAACCCCTTTCCATGCACACACACCACATAGAGGGCTACGATGAGGGTTTCCACGATGGTGGACTAAATCCTGTCATCGGGTCAGGGGGCATGGGTGTTTCCGGTTGTATCCGAGAGGGGGGCACCCCTTGGAATCCGCGTGTATTAATAGTGATCTCATGCTATTCGAGATTGTTGTCTCCCCGACTCAGAGTTTTTTCTCGAAAGATGTTTTGGGTGATTCCTAGCATCCGGATGGTTAATCTGGTGTGTGCTGGTTGGGTGTGTTTACAACCCAAGGACCATAGTGGGAATTAGCCAGTGCCACGGTGCTGACTATAGTAATCCCATGCACATGGGTAAATGGTACACCCTCTGCAGAGTTTAAACCTGTTCGAATAGCCGTGTCCGTGGTTAAGGACTACAGTCTGGGTTGGTCAAGTGTCGGTCTTAGTGTCGGTCTTCGGAGGAAATAATTAAGCTGAGCATGAGTTACTTGGCAGGATAATTGTTGTCACCACTAACACTGTCATGGTTATTTTGAATACTATTGTTGTGAATATTACTGTGGTTATGAATATTATTGTGGACTAACCCATTTCTCTTATTTTATTTTTCCTGAGTGTCTCAGGGGCTGGCTAGACTACCCCGGGCATTCGGTTTTATTTTCAAGACCTCTCCGCGGCGTCCCTCGAGTTCTCAGGCGGTCTATCACGCCACTACTCTTGTGGACACCCGATTGGCATTTCTTTTCAAGACCTCTTCATGGCGTCCCTCGAGTTCTCAGGCGGTCTGTCACGCCACTACTCTTGTGGATACCCGATCGGCGTTTCTTTTCAAGATCGACCGTGGCGTCAGTTTTGACACCCGACTGGCATTTCTTTTCAAGACCTCTCGTGGCGTCGCCTGAGTTCTCGGATGATCCTGTCTTGTTCGATTTCTCTTTTAGACACCCGTTTGGCATTTCTCTTCAAGACCTACCGTGGTGTCATTTTAGACATTCGACCGGCATTTCTTTTATTTTATTTTCCTTTAACTTTCCTTGTTTATCACTAACATTTTTTATATATTCATTTATTTGTACATGCTAATATTATATTATGCCATGATTCAATTCCTGTCAGCATGCATTTAATATATATATAGTCCAGCATGAGCATACGCATATAGTTTGGTTCATCATGATCATATATTTTATCTGCTACATTCGGTATATCTTTTGTTCATGATGTTTGCGAGTACATTCCAATGTACTCACAGGCTTGTCCCTGGCTATTTACTTGGCCAGGTCAAGAGTTCTATGTGGAGTACCACAGCGACGTCCGTGCGGAGCCTAGGACAGCAGCCACGCGGGATAGGAATTATCCAGGTCAGCCGCTCCTGTGGGAATGGAGCCCCATCGACGTTGGAGAACCACGAGTCGCTTCCATCACCCGTCACCAGAATCATTGTAGTATCATTAGACCTTTATGGTCTTGTATCCAATTCTTGTAATTGCTTGGTAATCTGTAACATGGACGTGTCCACCAGTAACGGTAATCCTGGGCTGGTGATGACACGAGGGTCATTTGCTGGGATATTGTGTCCCGGCCCCGACAGCCTTGGTATCAGAGCCAGGCTGACCATTGGCTAATCCTATCTTAGCCTGGTCATTATCCCTAGGTTTCCACACCATCCACAACTTTCTTGTCCGTAGCCAAGCCCATCTCATCCGATAAGCCTGCATAGTGGCAGCCGACATCTTTTGACAGTCGGTGCCCAACCTATCAACCTAGCCCATAGGCCGTGTGCCTGTGGCCGACACCTGAGTTGTCCCATCCGCAAGCGTGCGATGGAAGACTCTACTGGCTTATAAAGGAAGCCTCAACCCAACTCAGCACATCACGGCTTCACTCGCAATCTGATATCCAACACTCCAAGATGCCTGGCCCCATCGTGCACAACAAGACCACCGCAGTCGAGCTTGAAGGCTTTGTAGCCATCCTCGCCAATCTCACCCGTCGTGCTTTTGGCACAGAAGAGCCCCCAGAGTATGTCATGTACCAGGAGCACACAAGTGATTCCATCCATCACTTCTGGGCCACGGTGCACATCTACGGGAGGAGCATCACGTTAGAACGCCCCTACCGGTTCACCGGAAGGACGACTTCCGACGAGCCCCAAGCCATCCAACTTGCAGCCCGAGAGGCTGTAGTTCATCTTCGGCATCTATCGCCGAGGGTTAACTGCCGCTCTTTCTACTACTACCCTAGTCATGAAAGCTATGGTAGCCCGACCCAAGTCGCCAACGGAGACCATGAGACAGATCCTGCCCTAGTGCATCTGGTGCGCTACCTGAGAGCGCAAGAGGCACTCTTCGATCAGGTCACCCTTGATCTGATTGCCACCCGCAGGACGCTTGATCTCCTAACCCCGAGGAGGAGTGAAGCTGCACCCGACACCGACACCCCGATAGTGCTGCTTGGGAGGCCAGTTGAGCCCCCAAGGTCTGCCCCTGTTGCCCACCCGGACAATGCATTCGTTTCCCCGGATGAACTCCATCATCTCTTGGGGATTTTCTCCAACGGGACTGTACCCACTACTCCCCACGTGGGTCATCATCGCTACCCCAACCCTGCAGCTCCTCATTCCACTCCAGCCAACTCCGACGTTGAAGCCCCCGGAGAAGCCTCGATGTCTACGAGACACGCCCATCTGGATGTCGATGAAGTGGACTGAGTCTGCCAGAGTAGTTGTCGAGTCCCTAGTAACCCTGTTGCCCTGTAGATTCCACCGTCATGCCGTAGATGATCATGTGTATGTTTTGTAGTGCTTGATTGAATGATGTGCTTTTGTGTTGTTGTCTTGTATTTGATTTCTTATTAGTTGCGGGATGCATTTAGTTCTTCCGCCCTTAACAAATCTCGAGGACAAGATTTCCTTAAGGGGGGTAGAGTTTGTAACACCCCAAAAAAATTCAACCATCATTTTATTAAGTAAAATATGCCAGAAATAAAATTTTGAAATTATATTAAGTCCCTTATTATTTTCAGAGGATTTTCTGTTTCTGACTTTCAAAATTCTTCCCTCCATATAGAAAGTTTTGGAAATAATATTGTGGGCTCTAAAAACATTTCAATTATATTTTAAATAATAGTAGGAATTATTTTCATGATAAAATTTGCCCCAAAACAATTCTTTTAATAGCATTTTCAATTTTGATTTGCCTCTGTTGCACTACAACCATTTTAAATAATTCTTATAAATTTCCAAAAAAATTATGGGAGGTCATATGATGCCTATATATCACTTTTATGCAAAAACCCAACTTGGTCTTTTGAAAATTTTGAGCAAAACAATCTCTTTTCATTTATGTCCCATTTTCTAGGTTATAACTACAACCCCTTTTTGCCTTGCTCCAAAAATTCTAAAAAAATTCCCACTCATAGTCCTTCCAACCAAACCCTTAAGTCCATAAGGGCAGCCTTAATCTCATCTTGCAAGATCACCAAATATACCCCTTTAGTTTCTTTCCAGTACTGAAGCTTTGTAAAACTTGCACTAGCAAGTTTTCTATTTTCACGAACTATCTCCACCATCATCTTTGTCATCCAATGAGACACCATTCTGCCAAATATCACTTTCATAGGAATCTTGTAAATGGCCCTAGCATTCTGTCAAGCACATCATGAGCATGATAGAATTTGGCAACCTCTTTAAACTACATTAGGATCTTCCTCCTCTGGCCAAAGTAGCATGTCCACCAGCCTTTCCATCTCCAGGAGCCTCAACCAGCCAAAGATCAACTTGTATGGATCACTGTGGATGCCATTAGCAAATCGTCGAGCACCTTTCATGCATATCCGGAGCGCGCTCGGAGCGCCATGATTGCAGGCGTCGGCACCGTCGCGTGCCGCCCTCCCTACTGCCCAACCGCTCATCCAAATCCTCCCCCTGGATCAGCAAGCCACCCAGAGCCTCGCCGACATTCTCCCCCGTCCGTTAGCGCCGCCCTCCGTCATCCACGGCAACCAAATGTGCCGCCCGATGAGTCCCTCCACGCCACGTCTCTGCCCACGTAAATGCCAACCACCAGGGCTTATCCACGGCGGCCACCATCCTCACCGACTCCGCTGACCACCACCAACCTCGCCACCGGCCTCGAAACGCCATCAATGGCCGCCGCCGCTGTCTGCAGTGGACGGCGCCGCCTTAGCAGCCTAAGCCAACCAGCCCTCCCTCTCGCATAAATTTGGACGGCCACCGTCCACGCCGACCTCACCGGCGTCGCTGACCATCGCCACCGCCCAAAACCACTTCGACGGCGCGTTAATAGCCGCCACCGACGTGCCTTCCTCTGGAAGCCACGGCACCGCGTCGCTCCCGCCTATAAATTCCCTCCTCGAGCTCTCTCTTGTCATCAGCACCTTCCCTCCCTCCTCTCCAAGCCTCCCTGAGTACTCAAACGATCAGAGACGGTCGTCTTCCTCGATTCCGGAAGCTTCTGCCGCCGCCATCTTCTCGTTGTTTCCGACGCCGCCTCAGCCTCCCCCTCTCCACTCTCTACACCAGGAGCCTCCTGGAGCTCCCGCCGATCTTCTCCCCCTATCAATTTGGCTCGGGAGCTGCCATACACGAAAGCCCCCTCCTGCCCGATGCCGCCGTACGCCGAGGACCTCGCCGCTGGCGACTCCGTCCACCACAGCTGCTGTGATGAGCACCGAACGAACCGCCACGGGCTCCTGAACATGAAGATGGTCCCATCTTCCCAAACGACGCCACCGTTCGCCGGCGAGTCTCGCCGGAGCGCCGCCTCCTCTCGGCCAGGGGAGAAGGCGCGCAGGGAGACTGGTTAAACCTGACCAGTGGGCCAGTCGGGCACACTGTCGGTGACCCAGAGCCGCTAGTGAGTGGAGACGGTTTTTCCACAAAGCCGTTTCCGCGCGGAGGATATGTATTCCCGTGAAATACGCATCGACATCGTCGGTCCTCCAGCACAGCTGATCGGCTGGGCTCGGCCCAGTTGCGCCCAGCGACTAAATCGCGCTCAGGGCGCACTTCTGCTTTTTCTGTTTTTCTTTTCCAGCAGTTTTCAAATAATTCCACTGTGGCCATTTCAAAACCAAACTTGATGGTTCAAATTTCTAAATACTTATAAAATCATGCTCTTTTATTCTAGCCTATGTGAACATTTTTCCTAAACTCTGTTTCCACTGGACCATTTAAATAGTCCATTTAGTCATTTATTCCAGCTTAGAAATTCCATAGGTAATTCATATTAACTCCAAATGAATTGAATCTTTTTCTGTTATTTCTTATTTTTCATCTAGTTTATTTTAGTATTTATTTCAAAAATTTCCAAACAACTTTTTAGCACTGTTGTTGCTATATGTGGTAATTTAAGTATTTTTGAAAATAGGAAATGGAGGGGAGATAAATATTTCAAACTTTTGAAGTGCACCCAATATTTATGCATGCTCAAGGCAAGCATTTTGAACACTTCATATGGTGAATTGCATAGTTAATATTTGCATCATGATTATGTTGAGTTCATATTAAGTTTGCATATTGATAGTTATGCATGCATGACCCCATGAAAATATTTTGCCTTCATTTAGGCATGAAGTATGAGTAAGCATGGCTATTTTCATATGTCACATATGCCTGTGCCGGTCCAGACTAATCTGCAGGAAGAATCAGTCACGAGAAAAGTGACCGTGAGACTGAAAACTCGTTGTGACGAGAATGATCAGCATGGGCATGTTGGAGCATGCAAGGGTTGTGGCCCTGTTTGGTATTGCCGTTGAAAGAATACTTTGTTGTGCTAACCACTGCAGGAAATATTTGAGCCTCCCGAGTCGACCGTAGATCGAGTCTTGTTCCGGTAACCCCCATACTTGATTCGTGCTGCCACTTCTCCCTGCCACAGGTGGGGTATGGTTTAGTAAGTTGTTAACCCCTTTCCGTGCACACACACCACATAGAGGGCTATGATGAGGGTTTCCATGATGGTGGACTAAATCCTGTCATCGGGTCAGGGGCATGGGTGTTTCCGGTTGTATCCGAGAGGGGGGCACCCCTTGGAATCCGCGCGTATTAATAGTGATCCCATGCTATTCAAGATTGTTGTCTCCCTGACTCAGAGTTTTTTCTCGAAAGATGTTTTTGGGTGATTCCTGGCATCCGGACGGTTAATCTGGTGTGTGCTGGTTGGGTGTGTTTTCAAGCCAAGGACCATAGTGGGAATTAGCAAGTGCCACGGTGCTGACTATGGGAATCCCATGCACATGGGTAAATGGTACACCCTCTGCAGAGTTTAAACCTGTTCGAATAGCCGTGTCCGCGGTTAAGGACTACAGTCTGGGTTGGTCAAGTGTCAGTCTTAGTGTCGGTCTTCGGAGGAAATAATTAAGCTGAGCATGAGTTACTTGGCAGGATAATTGTTGTCACCACTAACACTGTCATGGTTATTTTGAATACTATTGTTGTGAATATTACTGTGGTTATGAATATTATTGTGGACTAACCCGTTTCTCTTATTTTATTTTTGCTGAGTGTCTTAGGGGCTGGCTAGACTACCCCGGGCATTCGGTTTTATTTTCAAGACCTCTCCGCGGCGTCCCTCGAGTTCTCAGGCGGTCTATCACGCCACTACTCTTGTGGACACCCGATTGGCATTTCTTTTCAAGACCTCTTTGTGGCGTCCCTCGAGTTCTCAGGCGGGCTGTCACGCCACTACTCTTGTGGATACCCGATTGGCATTTCTTTTCAAGACCGACCGTGGCGTCACTTTTGACACCCGACTGGCATTTCTTTTCAAGACCTCTCGTGGCGTCGCCTGAGTTCTCAGATGATCCTGTCTCGTCCGATTTCTCTTTTAGACACCTGTTTGGCATTTCTCTTCAAGACCTACCGTGGTGTCACTTTAGACATCCGACCGGCATTTCTTTTATTTTATTTTCCTTTAACTTTCCTTGTTTATCACTAACATTTTTTATATATTCATTTATTTGTACATGCTAATATTATATTATGCCATGATTTAATTCCTGTCAGCATGCATTTAATATATATACAGTCCAGAATGAGCATACGCATATAGTTTGGTTCATCATGATCATATATTTTATCTGCTGCATTCGGTATATCTTTTTTTCATGATGTTTGCGAGTACATTCCAACATACTCACAGGCTTGTCCCTGGCTATTTACTTTGCCAGGTCAGGAGTTCTACGTGGAGTACCACAGCGACGTCCGTGCGGAGCCTAGGACAGCAGCCACGTGGGATAGGAATTATCCAGGTCAGCCGTTCCTGTGGGAATGGAGCCCCATCGACGCTGGAGAACCACGAGTCGCTTCCGTCACCCGTCACCAAAATCATTGTAGTATCATTAGACCTTTATGGTCTTGTATCCAATTCTTGTAATTGCTTGGTAATCTGTAACAAGGACGTGTCCACCAGTAACGGTAATCCTGGGCTGGTGATGACACGAGGGTCATTTGCTGGGATTTTATGTCCCGGTAAATCCGGCCCCAACATTGGGTGAGGAAATGAATCGAACTCAAACTCTGACTGATAATCTTCAATGACTACAGTCTAAGTTTGATAACCTTCAAGGTCATCATGAAACACTCATAGCCGATCATGGGAAGCTTTCTTATGAATTTCTTCAGAGAAAGCAAGATCTTGAGAAACTAAGGGTGAGTCATGAAGATCTTCAGAAGGAAAATGATTCATTACTTGCTCAACAGATCAAATCCGCTCAGGAAGAATTCATTCCACCATGTTTGAAATGCATTGAACGTGAATCTGCTAATTCTTCACCTGAAAGTTCAAATGCTTCTATTGCTGCAAATTCTTCAACTATCTGTGTGGTCACAAATTCCTCATCTGAGGATACCACATGTATTACTGACAAAAATGCAGGGATACCACATGTATTACTGGCAAAAATGCAGGGTTGAAGGAATTGTATGTGATAGGCATGTACAAAAGCCTCAAAGGGCATCTGACTCTTTGTGATGTGCTCAAAAAGCAGATCTTGAACAGGAACCCTAGGGAAGAGGGTATTGCCTTTGAGAGGAAACTCAATGTCAATGGAACCTACTGGAAACCTGAGCAGTATCCCAAAACCTCATGGGTTGCTGCAAAGGGACCTCCCGTGGATCCATCCACTTTATCTGGGTTTACTTGTGAATCTGCATATTCATCTGATGAGTCATTTAACTCCAACTATAAGCTGTTCAAAAATCAGAATGGTGAAGTATTTGCTAGATATGTTGGAACTAACTGCAGGAATGGTCCTCCTATGAAGAAAATCTGGGTTCCCAAAAGGTTCCTTGAAATCTTCAGGTGAATGTCCTCATGACACCACCTGTGAGGAATAGGAACCCCAAATCAAATTCTTCATATGGATCAAATTCCTCATATGAGCATCATCGTGCTAATGCATCTGTTTCGCAGGGAAACTCTAAGAGTGGTGAATATGTGCATTATTCTTCAAATCATTATGTTCATAATTCCTCAAAGAATTTCTCTGCTTATTCATATGCATACTCTAACCCCTCTTCTGTGAAATGAAGTGCACTGGCTTCAATGCCACCTTTCTCGTATGGAGCTCGTAGAATGATGAGCTCTTTGCCACCCCTTCAGATGTGGGTGGTGAAGAAAAAGAACTAATCTCTTATGCAGGGTCAGGTCTCCAGACGAACTTGAACGTCTGATGAATTTGCTGGAGACCTGAATGTGCTTGAAAGGACGCAAGCTAATCATGAAGAAATGATTTACTCATTTCTAATGTCCTCATACTGCTATATCTATTTCACTATTTGATGAAATTCAATCTGATGAATTTGATGTCATATTCTTCACTCTGAAGTATATGAGTTTGTAAGATGCACTAATTCATCTGCAGGATGAAACACCCAAAGCTACTGAGTGGGTCCTACACAGTGGATGTACAAATCACATGACCGGTGACAAGAGCTTACTGATGGACTCTACTTTATCTCCATTGCATCTGAAGCATATCACCTATGCTGACAAAGGCAAAGGCAAGGTATTGGGTCTAGGTAGGGTTGCAATCTCAAAGGATTGACACATGGACAAATTCATGCTTGTCGAGTCCCTCGGATTCAACCTCATGTCTGTCTCAATGCTTTGTGATCTTGATATGGTTGTCGTCTTTGGCAAATATCGCTGCTTAGTGCTCATGGAATCTGACAATTCCAAATTCTTCGAAGGCTTTAGGAGAGGAGACTTGTATATTGTTGATTTCTCTGCAGGACCACAGCCTGCCACATGTCTACTTGCAAAAACTTCAGAAGGCTGGCTATGGTATCGTCGACTCGGTCATGCTGGCATGAGAAACTTGCACACGCTTGTGAAGAAGAAGCACGTCATTGGCATTGAGGGTGTCAAATTCCTCAAAGATCATCTTTGCGGGCTTGTGAGGCTGGAAAGATGACCAGATCCAAGCACCCCTCGAAGACTATCATGACTACCACTCATCCTTTTGAATTGCTTCACATGGACTTCTTTGGCCCTACTCATTATGCCACACTAACAAATGCAGCATCTCTATATGGCTTTGTTATTGTTAATGATTATTCTCGTTACACCTGGGTGCACATCATCACTTACAAAACTAAAGTGCAGGAAGTCTTTAGATGATTTTCCTCAAGGGCCTCGACGAATTTTGGTGTGAAGATCAAGCACATTGGGAGTGACAATGGGACCGAGTTCAAGAATACTGGTCTTGATGACTATCTTGATGAACTTGGTATTACTCATGAGTTATCTGCCCCATACACTCCTCAGCAAAATGGTGTCGTGGAGCGCAAGAACAAGACTCTTGTTGAGATGGCTCGCACTATGCTTGATGAATACAAGACACCTCATCGCTTCTGGCCTGAGGCCATTGATACAGCGTGCCACATCATCAACAGGGTATATCTTCACAAATTCTTCAAGAAGACCTCATATGAACTCCTCACTGACAAGAAACCCAATGTGAGTTATTTCAAAGTCTTCGGTGCTAAATGCTGGATTAGAGATCCTCATCACAACTCAAAATTTGCACCGAAAGCACACGAGGGTTTTATGCTTGGTTACGGAAAGGACTCGCACACCTACAGAGTCTTCAACACCTATCACAACAAGGTTGTTGAAAATGTAGATGTGCGGTTCAATGAAACTAACGGCTCGCAAAGAGAGCACCTACCTCCTGTGCTAGATGAAATGTCTCCTCAGGAATCCATCAAGTTAAAGGCTACTGAGGATGTCATACCCACTGAAGAATCTGCTGAAGAAGTGATTCCAGATCGTGAAGAAAATCATGCTGATGCATCTGAAGAAAATGCTCAGCCCAACCAAAGTCGTCAACCTGCTCATCCTCGCGTTGCAAATGAAGTGCACATTGAGAAAATCATCGACAACATCAATGCACCAGGTCCTCTCACACGCTCAAAAGCTTCACATTTGTCTAACTTTTGTGGGCACTTTGCTTTTGTCTCTATCACAGAGCCCACCAAAGTTGATGAGGCATTTCTGGAGCCTGAGTGGATTCAAGCTATGCAAGAGGAATTACATCAATTCGAGCTCAACAATGTGTGGGAACTTGTCAAGTGACCAGACCCTTGCAAGCACAATATCATCGGTACTAAGTGGATTTACCGCAACAAGCAAGACGAAAATGGCCTAGTGGAGAGGAACAAGGCTCGTCTTGTAGCTCAAGGCTACACATAGGTTGAAGGAATTGATTTCGATGAAACTTTTGCACCTGTTGCTAGACTTGAGGCTATTCGATATTGCTTGCTTATGCTAACCATCATAATATCATCTTATATCAAATGGATGTGAAAAATGCATTCCTCAATGGTAAGCTTGAGGAAGAAGTATATGTGGCTCAACCCCCAGGTTTTGAAGATCCTAAGCATCTTGACAAAGTCTTCAGACTCAACAAGGCCCTCTATAGCCTCAAGCAGGCCCCTCGGGCGTGGTATGATACATTGAAGGAATTCCTCATGAAGAAAGGCTTCAAACCCGGTTCACTTGACCCAACCCTTTTCACCAAAACATATGATGATGAATTATTCATGTGCCAAATATATGTTGATGATATTATCTTTGGTTGTACTAACCAATGTTACAGTGATGAATTTGCCTATATGATGAGTGAGTAATATCAAATGTCTATGATGGGAGAATTGAAATTCTTCTTAGGTCTCCAAATTCGTCAACAACGCAACGGCATCTTCATATCTCAAGAGAAATACCTCAAGGATGTTCTGAGGAAATTCGGCATGCAATATTGCAAAGGCGTCAAAATCCCTATGCCCACTAATGGCCATCTATGCACCGATGAAAATTGTAAAGACTTTGATCAAAAGGTATACCGCTCCATGATTGGCTCTTTATTGTATCTATGTGCATCTAGGCCAGATATTATGCTTAGTGTTTGCATGTGTTCCCATTTTCAAGCTACACCGAAGGAATTTCACCATAAGGCTGTGAAACATATTCTTCGATATCTAGCTCACACTCCAACACTTGGATTATGGTATCCCAAGGGCTTGGCTTTTGATCTCATTGGATATTCTGACTCTGACTATGCTGGTGATCAAGTGGATCGCAAGTCAACATCAGGCAAATGCCATTTCCTCGGACGATCCTTAGCATGTTGGTCCTCGAAGAACCAGAACTGCGTATCATTCTCTACTGCTGAAGCTGAGTACATTGCTGCCGATTCTTGCTGTGCTCAATTGCTGTGGATGAAGCAAACCTTCAAGGACTATGGCATCAACATGAAGAATGTGCCACTCTACTGCGACAACGAGAGTGCCATCAAGATTGCTCATAACCCAGTTCAGCACTCGAAGACTAAGCACATCCAGATTCATCATCATTTTCTTCGAGATCATGTGTTGAACGGCAACATCTCCATCGACCACGTGAAGACTGAAGAATAGCTGGCAGATATCTTCACAAAGCCCTTGGATGAGAAGAGATTTAGCAAGTTGTGGTGTGAGCTAAATATCTTACAATCTTCGATTGTTCTTTCAAAGGACACACATCCTAACACTTATGCAAAATTGATGACTTAGATGTGAAACACACGAAGTAACGTTTTTCTTCAATCAATGAAGACTAACCCTCTAAGTGTGAAGAAATTAATGAAGAATTTGATTCTTAGAGCCCTATGACAATTGTACGCGGTGTCTGAAATCATCATTCTTATACGATGGGTCACGCCACCAACCAAAGTTGAAAATCTTCAAATTTGAGTTTTTCTTCATTTTGCAAATTCTTCAAATTTTCAAATTCCACAACTTTGCAACTTCCTCAAACTTTTCAATTGGTGTTCTTCATTGCCTATATATATATATATATATACATATATATATATATATATATATATATATATATATATATATATATATGAGTTTTCAATGTCCTCAACAGCATTCACTTATTGCTAATTCTTCAAGTTGATTTTCTTCTAAGTGAATGTGATCGGACTCGTTCCACCTCTATGCTAAACTCAACCCAATATGTTCACAAATTCTTCATATGCGTTCTATTTGAAACCCATTCAAAATCTTCACTTTGTCCTTGGCAACTGAAGAATTTGCGAACGAAACATTAAAAAAATTCATATCTGAATTTTTGGCTGTTGCCGCTCAAACCGTTCCGCTTCCCACGACGGATTAAACTACTCGCCCATGATCCCCCATGATCTCCACCTCTAAGTACGTGGGTGACACATGTCGTTAGGATAGCAAGGGTCAGGGGCATGTTCGTCCAAAATCTTCGGACGAGTAGTTTTTCACTGCGGCTATAAATACCGCTCACCCTCCTCATACTCCATTTACTCCGCTCGACCTCAAATCCCCTCGCTCGAGCTCTCAGACCTAGCGCCGCCACTACTCTCCATCGTCGCCGGTGAGGAAGAGCTTCACTGCCTCGACCTCATCGCCGTCGTACTCGCGCCGGCCGTGGAAATCTTCACTCTGTCGTCGCCGTAGTTGTCTCCCTCTGCCAAGTTAGGGCGTGGGAGATCTGAACTGACGAACTTCTCCATCTCCACTCCCAGTTCATCGTGTTCTTCATCAAGGGTAATTAAAATCTAATTTTACTACCTTACTTTGATTCTCATATTTTCCAAAAAATCCTCAAAAGGTGTTTATTCTTCAACTTCCCACTCCTTAAACACCGGAATGCTTCTGTTCCTTGATTTGTTTCTCTAAGCTATGTTTTTCTTCAAGATTCCTCAATTGTGTTGATTTTCAAATCTATACAACTCTGGAACCTAAGACAAGAACGCTTAGTGAAATTCCTCAAGACATCTATGGTCAAATTCCTCAAACTTGATATTTTTTGAAAAATTTCTGAGAACGCATATGACCTCTCCAAATTATTTGCACCCATACTCTGTTCACAGGTACAAAATGTCTACTGCTGAATCACTAGGTTCTCATCAACTTAACTCATTTGCAGCGTTCTTCAAAGAAAATTTGCATACTTCCTCAGAAACATCCAAAGTTCAAAGTCCTCAATTGAGGAAAATGGCAGATGGGAAGAGACCTCAGAAGGGAGGCAAGAGGCCTGAGACAAACACATCGTTTGAAATCCTTGAAGACATCTATGATGAATACTGCACACCTGATGAAGAAATTTATGGGAAGGAAAAAAAGAATCAGCGCAAAGTGTGCATACAGAGGATTAAGAGGAGATGGGCGAAGGAATGGAGGGAATACCGCTATGTAACTCCAAAGTACAAGAAGAAATTCACAGTAAACCCTCCATGTCCAAGACCACCCTTGGCTGCTGGCCAAATAGCTGATCCCACCAGCATCAAGCGAGGTGAGGAATTTTCGAAGGAATGGGCCAAGCGCCAAGCTAAGCTTCAGAAAGTTGTTGCAGAAGCAGTGAGGAAATTCAATGTGGATTCTCAAGCTGCTGCCGCTGAGGCCTCTGCTAGTACAACAATGCTAAAGAAGGCCATGCTGGAGAAGTCTGATGTGAAGAAATCTTCAATTTCAATGCCCTCACGGCCAAGTTCTTCGATGGCAAAGCCCTCAGGGCAAATTCCTCAAGCAACGTCTTCAAGGGCAGTGCTAATCCCCTCAGTTGCTACAAAATCCTGTGCTGCTGCCACAGAGTCCTCAACACCTGTGCATCTTGCAACATGTCAGGGGACTGCAGGCTTTTCTATTGCCTCAGGGGCTTCTGCGTCATCCTCAGGTCCACCACAATCTTCAAGTGGTCTAACTCTGCTGAAAGTAAAGACCACTGCTAGACGTGGAAAGAGGCCAAGTCCTCACAAGAAGCATGTGGCATTCCATGTTCCGTCTGATGACGATGATGACGCTGATGATGAAGAATTGACTGAAATCATCAAGGATAGACTGGAAAGGGTTGCAAGAGTCAAAGGCAGCTATGTGCCTCTTATGCTGGATCCAAGGAAGATCCTCGACTTTATTGACATTTGGCACAAAGATCCCAACACTCCACTTCCTGACTTTAACCTCACTCCTGGTCAAAGTCATATGCTGACTGCCTTCATAGGCGAGGAAAAATGGAAGTTTCAGAAGGCCAGGCAAGTCAAGAAGGCCTAGTACAAGAAAGAGACATTCCTGAGGAACAATGTTCTTACACTGGCTCCTAAAGAACTTGTAACTATTTAGAGGGAGACTAGAGATCTCAGTGATGAATTTGACAGATATCATGCAGATTGGCTTGGTGCCAAAGTCAGATTTGTCAAGATTGCCAAAAACCTCAAGGCAGACATTGCAGCATCATCGCAACAGCAAATTCCTCAGGCTGAAGCATCTGCTCAGCAAACTGAAGAAACTGAAAGCACAACTGATGAAAGTCAGGCTGCTGAAGAAGCTACCAGGGCTGCTGAAGAAATTCCAGCTCCTGAAGACAATGCCAGGGCAACCACCAATGTTGCGCCTGAAGAACAACCCAGGCCAGCTGAAGAATCTACTGTGCCTGAAGAAACTGATAATGCCAGGGCGACTACATCAGTCGTGCCTGAAGAAATTGCACCTACTTCATCTGCTCCTCAAGCAAGATCTTCAAAGGCGAAGAACATCACTCTTCCTTCTGCATCAAAAATGAAGAAAACGAAGGCTGCGGAGAAGGAAGTCACAAGGAAGAGGAAAGCATCAACCTCTGCAGAGTCCTCAGCTCCGAAGAAAGTGAGGACTTTGACGAGCTCTTTCATGGAACCAATTGATGTTGTTCAAATTTCTATAGTGCCATCAAAGGAGCTCATTCCATTTGGTGAAGATTATGTCATTCCAGATGACACAGATGAAGAAAATCCTTCTACTGCTTCCTCAGAGTAGTTGGATGAAGAAATTAATGTGGAAGATGTCATTTCCACACCACTGGTACCATTGCGTGTGCCTCAGTTCACAGCTGAAGCGGCGGGCATTGAGGAAATTGAAGAAGATGTGGATATTGGCTCTACAACTCCGGTGCTGAATGATAACTATTGCAAAAATCTTCACCCCAATTCCCCAATTGCCACACCTTTGCATCCAATTCCTCAGTCTCCCATGCAAACTGGAAAAAAAAATTAACAGGGTCTGAAGGATATCAAGCTTCACTTCAGTCCATACTGAAGAAATGGAGAACCAGACTGTTGCTAATGAAACTGCCGCTGAAATTCCTCAGTCTGATGTTCCTGAAGTTGTGAATCAAGAGGTTGTGAGACTGTCAACTGCAAATCTTCAGCCCAAGCCACAAAGTCCTCATGCAAAGAGGCCAAAATTCAAGGCTGATTATTTCTTTGATGAGCATCATTTCTTCACTGACACTAATCCATATGACTCAGGCAGGCTAAGGTGTAAGAGGTTTTGGACAGCAAGCCAGATGAACTTTTATGCAGCTGTTCTGTTTGACAAGGACAGGGCATTTCAGCACCGTCAAATTCCTCAAGTGGATATGGAGTCCATACCTTTCTTCCAACCTGTTTTGAATGTTCTTCATGAAGCTGGACTTCTCAATTTCTGTGCTAATATCTGTGATTGGAATGAAGAGCTAATTCTTCAATTCTATGCAACACTGCACCTCACTGGAAATGTGGCTGATGTCAACTCATGGGTGCTTGACTGGATGACTGAGAACACTCACTATAAAGCCCCGGCCTCTGAATTACTTCATGCCATTCCTGTTAGTCCTCCTGCTGAAGGCGCAAGGTTAATCTATGAAGAATCTAAACTTCCAAATCATCTCATGCAAGTGCTGATGAAGCCTTTGCGGCCAGGCTAAGCCCCAAGAACCACCTTCCTAGTGAAGGATTTGCTGTATATGCCAAGGACAATATACCGCATCCTGACCAAAACCCTCAGTCCGATCAAAGGCCACAACCCTGAAGAAGAAGAAGAAGAAGAAGAAGTTGTTGGCATCATGAAGAATCTGCTATTCAACATCATACATGGGATTCCCATTAACTATCATGATTTCTTCATGAGGACTTTGGCAAATGTTGCACTGTCGTCATTTGAATTGAAGTCCTATGCTCCTTGGATAATAAAATTCATCAGAACCAGGTCTTCAACTCACTACAAGGCAGATTTTCAGAATCACCTCAGCTTTCTGCCTCCCATTGAAGTCCTCAAAAGGACTATTTCTTCAGCTGATGAAAAAGGTAAAGCTGCTGTTATTGATGAAGGCACTCGTCCATTGGATGGCCAGTTTCGCAAGGCTACATCATATTCCACCAATGATGACTCTGCTACCCAAGATTCTGCAAGAGCCCATGAGTAAAATCCTCAAGCCACTGCCCCACGAGTGATGACTGATCATGAGCTTCTTCTAAGTCTTCATCAGAAGGTCGATCGAAATCACAAGTGGGTCAAGCGTCAATTTGGTTCAATTCTTCAGAACATGACTGTCACACAAAACACTGTGAAGAAGAATCACTATTATTCTCATGAAATCTTCAATCGCACTTGGGCTATTCTATCTCACCTTTACAGTGACAAAGACCTCAAGAAGATGGACTTTCAGCAGAACTTTGACTGGGATCAACCTCCCTCAAAGAAATTCAAGAAGGTCAAAGTTGCTCAGCTAGTCACAAGTTCATATTCTTCATCACGTGAGACGGATGAAGCTGAGGATCTCAATGACACTGCGGCAGGCCCTAAATCGACAAATGACCCCGACAACGCTGGCGCTCCTCCATCGACCTCTTGATGATATTCTTCAGGGGCGTTAGTCCTCATTTTTCATCCCTTTTGGTCATTCGATGACAAAGGGGGAGAAATTTGAGTTAGTCTTCAAGCGGGTCTTATATATGGGCTGTTTTTTTTGTTAAGTTACAACTCTCGCTCTTCTGAAGTGTTTGTTGCTTGAGTTATAAACTTAAGTCCAATGGTGGTCTGATACTTATGAACTGCTTTCTGCATGCTTATTTCCTCAAGTACCTTAATGCACGCATGCTGAAATTCATCAGACACCATTTTTCATCATGCATTTCAAATTCTTCATATTATATGTTAAATGTGTGTCGATAAAAACAAAAAGCTCATGACAACCTCTGCTTCCCTCTGCGAAGGGCCAATCTTTTACTTTTATGTATTCACTTTTATGCAAGAGTCGAAGTATTCTTCCCTATTCCTTTTTATTTTGTCTTTTTGCAAGCATCATGTGGTGAGGAAAGATCTAGGCACATATACCCAGTTGGATATGAGAGAGCATGAGTTATTATTGTTGACATCACCCTTGAGGTGAATATGTTGGGAGGCAAAACTATAAGCCCCTATCTTTCTAATTGTCTGGTTGAAACTTTTTGCTCATGGGTATGTTGTGAGTGTTAGCAATCATAGAATATTAAATGATGGTTGAGTATGTGGACTTGCCAAAAGGCTCCGATACGAGACCCTTCCTGAAAATATGATGAATTGTAGTTGCAAAGTTGACTAAGAACACAGTTTGTTAGTTTTCAAAAGAGTTCATGCTTCATACTTATGTTGTGATGAATTGTTACTTGTTCATAAGAAGTTATATGATAAAAGTTATATGGTAAAAAAATTATGATAAAGTTTGTTGCTGTTATAATAATAAGCATGATGCTACTATGTCCGTATTTTTTTATCGACACCTCTCTCTCTAAGCATGTGGACATGTTTTTCGATATCGGTTTTTCGCTTGAGGACAAGCGAGGTCTAAGCTTGGGGAAGTTGATACGTCCATTTTGCATCATGATTCCCTACTGTTATTTATAATGTTTTTATGTATAATAATGCTTTATGGAGTAATTCTAATGCCTTTTCTCTCATAATATGCAAGGTTTACACAAAGAGGGAGAATGCCGGCAGCTGGAATTCTGGACCTAAAAAGGCTACGTCAGAGATACCTATTCTGCACATCTCTAAATGAGCTAAAACTTTACAGAGAATTATTTTGCAATATATGAAAAATACTGGAGCAAATAACTACCGGAGGGGGCCACCTGGTGAGCACAAGACACCAGGGCGCGCCAGGTTCCCCAGGCGCACCCTGGTGGGTTTTGCTCAGCCCAGCCCACCTCTGGTGCCCATCTTCTGGTCTAGAAAAAATTAGAGAGGGCTTTCGGGACGGAACACCTCCGTCTCGAGGCGGAACTTGGACAGGAGCACTTTTGCCCTCTGGTGGAGCGGTTCCGCCGGGGGAACTTCCCTCCCGGAGGGGGAAATCGAAGCCATTGTCATCACCAGCAACCCTCTCATCTTTGGGAGGGCAATCTCCATCAACATCTTTAACAACACCATCTCCTATGAAACCCTAGTTCATCTCTTGTGTTCAATCTTTGTATCGGAACCTTAGATTGGTGTTTGTGGGTGTAATAGTGTTGATTACATCTTGTAGTTGATTACTATATGGTTTATTTGGTGGAAGATTATATGTTCAGATCCATTATGCTATTTAATACCCCTCTGATCTTGAGCATGAATATCATTTGTGAGTAGTTACTTTAGTTCTTGAGGTCATGGGAGAAGTCATGTTGCAAGTAATCATGTGAATTTGATATGTGTTCGATATTTTGATGATATGTATGTTGTGATTCCCTTAGTGGTGTCATGTGAACGTCAACTACATGGCACTTCACCATATTTGGGCCTAAGGGAATGCATTGTGGAGTAGTTATTAAATGATGGGTTGCTAGAGTGACAGAAGCTTAAACCCTAGTTTATGCGCTACTTCGTAAGGGACCAATTTGGATCCAAATGTTTAATGTTATGGTTAGATTTTATCTTAATAATTTTCTCGTAGTTGCGGATGCTTGCGAGGGGGTTAATCATAAGTGGGAGGTTTGTTCAAGTAAGAACAGCACCGGTCCACCCACATATCAAATTATCAAAGTAGCGAACGCAAATCAAACCAACATGGTGAAAGTGACTAGATGAAATTCCCGTGTGCCCTCAAGAACACTTTGCTTATTATAAGAGACCATTTTGGCCTGTCCTTCGCCACTGTAAGTGCATCTAGTGCCCCTTAGTGATTTTGGTGTATTGAAGACTTATAGGTTAAGGGACTAATGTGTTTGTGAGTGTACACAGGTTATATAAGGCTCTGAGGAGTTTGATAATCCGATGAATGTCGACCCCTAAAAATGAATGTCTTCAACTGAAGACTTTGGTTTTCTTGAATACTTTGAAAATGAGGAAATTGGTGTGACCTTGAAGACATTGATATTGATGCGAGGATTATGAAGCGTGAAGACTTTTGTTTTTGTAGTTTCATTTTCTCTTTCTTGAGTCATAGGAAACACCATACTGTTAAAGGGGGTGAGGTAAAACTAAGGAAAAGTTTCCAAGTGATGCTCATCTCAAAGCCTACACCTACCCAATCCTTCGAGTGAAGCATTTGGAAATTTCATACAGTTCAGTCAATTTCTTCAGTGAGAGAGACAAAGATCTTCTGCTCTCTGAGGAATTTGTTCTGACTGAGGAGTTAGGAATTCGCCAGTGTGGATTGCCTACAAGTGAGCAACATGATAGCCCTGAGGAATTTGAGAGCTCAAATTTCCGACCGTTGCTGTGCTATGCGCTAGTTGTCTCAAATATCTTATCCACCTAACGGTCATATCATTGAAGGGCATTTATGTCTTATCATGTCGGGCTGCTCCCCGGCTATAAATAGCCGCCCCCTACAACCACTAGCTGGTTGGCTGCTCTGAGAGAAACTGACACTTGTCATTTAGAGCATCCCATCCTCCAAGGACTTTGAGAGAAAATCATCAGTGAGGAAAAACCCAAAACCCCAACACCTAAAACCCAAAGTGATTGAGCATCACTGAAGAGATTGTTCCTGTGTGGAACCGACACTTGTTACCTTTGAAGACTGTGCATCTTCCAGATGGTTAGGCGTCATGGTCTAGAGCATCCAAGAGGAATTGTGGATCACCGAGTGACCTAGTCTGTGAAGGTTTGGAAGTCACCTGAAGACTTACCACGAGTGATTGGGCGAGGTATGTGTGACCTTAGCTCAAGGAGAATACAGTAAGGACTGTGTGTCGTGGGACTGTGTGTCCTTTGGTTTAAATACCAAGCTGCTCCAACCAGACGTACAATTGCCACAGCAGTTGGAACTGGTCTACCAAATCATTGTCTTCACCAAGCTACTGGTTCTATTTGCTCAACTCTTTCATTTCCTCACTCATGTGTTGATGAAATTGATCGTTACTGTTTGAAGACTTTCTCAATTTCCTCAATCCTATTTTTTTCAGTCATCTTGTCTTCTGCCTGCTTATCCTATTTAGATGCTACATGTGCTCTGTGTATGTTTCATTTCATGTCGGCGTGCGACACCTATGGGACCCCAAGGGACCCCTTTACGATTCGGCAGGGAGAGAGGTATGCACAAAGAGCAGAACCAACGATTGACGTGGGGCGATTTTACCAAGGTTCGGGCCGCTGATCAGCGTAAAACCCTACTCCTGCCTTGTTTTATTATGAGTGTTCTTGATCCCAGGCTCCAGGAGCGCTTGCAATGAACAATACGTTCAAAGAGCGGCTACACACGCAGAATGGGCCAGAAGATCCTCCCCCTGTAGCAGTTGCCTTGGGCCTCCTTTTATACGCTCAAAGGGGTCACCACAGTGGCAAAATGTACATACATTGAGGTGTAAAGTAGCTACAGGGTCATCATACCTAACCACTGACGGATTAGGACAAATGCATTTAATGCACCGTGAGGTGTCCGTTTAGGTGTCCTCACTTTCTTGGGGATGGAAAAAGGGGCCATCCCATCAGCACCGCTTAAGCTCTCCTCCACTGGTCCCCTGCCACGCATCCAGGAATGGGCCCAGGATGCCAGGCTGGTTGCTGTGCTGAAGCGGCGGAACAGTGATAGAATCTTGCCGGGGTGCAAATCTTGCCGGGCCCAAATCTAGCCGGGTTTTGTGAGCCACCCCGGCAAGATCTTGCCGGGGGCCTGGTCTTCGGCCTTCAGATCTTATTAACTCCTGATCCTTTGATTCTCGGTCTGAGTGTTCCCTTGACAATCTTGCACTAATCTCCAATTACTCCCCCGGCAAGCCTTGCCGCGGGCTTGGCTACGACTGCCCGTGCACAAGTATGCGGTACTAAAGTCCCAATACTTAGTACATCGACAGGAGCCCCTGGGCCTGGGCCATACACGAATGCGAGGCGTTGTTGGGCTAGGCCCAAACAGTGCACGGGCACGCGTGGTAGGGGATTAACTGCATGTGATGATTTCGCTTACCGCATCCTCCCACTATGCGCATTGAATGCGCGATGTGGGGCGCGTGCGCTGGACGGCCGCGGCTGCAGCGCGCTTGTAGAAGCATATTCTCATTGGGCAGTAAAAGAGGCGGCCTCGCCCCTTCCCCATAAAAAGGAAACTGCAGAGGCACTGCCTATTTATCTCCCTCTTTCTTCTTCTCAATCTGAAATCCACCATTGCCTTCCTTCTCTCGAGCTCAGAGCAAAGCTTTCCCTCATCCGCTTATGCCCACCCGCCGTTGGTGCCTTGCACGCATCCAGGAGGACAAAACCCATCTGATAGGTTCGGTTGCTGCACTGGAGCGGTGGCAGAGTGACGGGATCTTGGCGGGGTCATCTTGCCGGGCCAAGCTTGCCGGGATCATCTTGCCGGCAAGAATCTTGCCGGGGCCCATCAGCAAGAATCTTGCTGGGGCTTTCGTCAGCCATCCCAGCAAGTCTTGCTGGGGCTCATCAGCAAGAATCTTGCTGGGGCTTCGGCCTTTGGTCTTCTGCCTTCTAATTATTGACTTGAATGCTTTTTGGATAGTCTTGTGCTTGTTCCCAGTTGTCTTCTCCCAGGAAGGCTCGCTCCCCTGCCATGCCCTTCCCGCCTGGGGGCTGCAACTCGCCGGTGCGTGTCCAGGGATAATGAACACCCCCTGTTCACTACACCGACAGGAGCCCCCGGGTCTGGGCCGGACAAACGCGCACAGTGTTTGTCTGGGCTAGGCCCAAAAACATGCACCGGTACACGCGCGGCGAGAAGTAACCATTACTCTTGACTTTTAACTGCATGCTGGTGATGCCGCAAGAGAGCTTGTGGTTTGCCAGGCCTTGGGCTTGCCGGCAGTGTGGGCAGACAGAGCAGGACGGCAACAGGAGTCGTGTGCCCGAAAGGAAGTGCCACACTGTGCGACGAGGAGCCAGTCCTCGAGCTTTCCCCATATAGGGTACTGCGGGTGCGGTGCTCGATCCATATAGTCACCCCTGCTGCCGCAGCCGTCTACCGCGAATGTCTCACTGCCGTCTTGCCAGCCTGTTGCTGCAATGGCGCATATAAAGAAGCAATTTATCTTAGTTAAATCAATCTTTATGCATGCAATGCATGTTACTTTAAGCTGAATGAATGTATGCTTCCCCCTTGATTAATTCAGTCCTTGCACTTATTTTAGTCCCTACGCTGTCTGGAAACCTTGCCGGTGCGCACGTTTGCCGCGAGCGCTAGATGCGGGTCTTTAGCAGCCTGCTGGAAACGCCGCCGCTGGCAAGGCGACTTGCCGGGCCAGAACGCAGCTGCTAAGCTTGCCGAGCGGACTCGAGGCGAAGCTAGAGCGCGGGCTAACCACGGCAAGGTTCCTCTGCGTGCAGGTTGATATACAAGGACAAAGAATTAATCAAGGTGACCCACGCTCGCCGGAAAGCTTTCCGGTGCGCACGCTCCAGTCGGCAGTGCTTGAGGAACAGGTCCTAAGCAGCTTGCCGGGAACGCCGCCTCCCGGAAAGGTTTACCTCCTCGGTGCTTATGCAGCCACCTAAATTGTCGAGCGGACTCGAGACAACTAGGGGCGCAATTGGCCCTGAGAAGGCTCCATCATGTGTAAGTATAAGAAGCAAGTGAGGATAGCAAAATGAATGTAATAAATCTTGGCAACTTAGCTTTTCTTGCGAGGGCGCTGCCAGCCCCCGAGCTTATTTTTTGCTCAAAGGGTGGTTGTCGGGAAACTTTTGACTTTAGCGGAGAACTTTGATATTCTCGACGCTAGCTTCCGGCAAGGAGTTGCCGGGAAAGCTCATGACGGAGGACTTCGTCGTTCTCGACGCTGGCTTCCGGCAAGCTTGTTGCCAGGAAGGATTATGGCGTAGAACTTCGTCGTTCTCGACGTCGAGAAGATTGGTCCAGAGGACGCTGCCAGCCCCCGGGCCACAACTGCGTTTAAATACGACAAGTTAATTAGCATCTTAAAAGCATTTTAACTTGTGCGTAACTTTATTTTGAGCTCTTCTCCACATGTTTTTGTTTTTGCACAGTTGTCCCCTACGCTTGCCGGAATGCATCTCGATCGCGCACGTCCTAGTCAATGGCGCTTAGGAATGGATCCTAGTTAGCAGCCTATCGAGGACGCCGCCTCCTCGAGAGCTTCACACTCCAAGAACAAACGCGGCTGCACAGGTGTTGCTACGCAGACCCGAACAACCCGGAGCGCAGAATGTCTCAAGAGTGCTCCTTTGCGCATAGGTTATGTGCAAAGAACATCATCATGGATAAAATCAAATCAGCAAAAAGCACGAAAGTTTTAGAACTTAGCTTTCTGTATGTGGAGCGAAGTCGCCATGGACGATGAAGCTGCCGCGCCGACCGCTGGATCAGGTTCGCGCAACCTCGATCCCCCTACCTAGCGCGCCAAAGATGTCGGCGTGCGACACCTATGGGACCCCAAGGGACCCCTTTATGATTCGGCAGGGAGAGAGGTATGCACAAAGAGCAGAACCAACGATCAACGCGGGGCGATTTTACCCAGGTTCGGGCCGCTGATCAGCGTAAAACCCTACTCCTGCCTTGTTTTATTATGAGTGTTCTTGATCCCAGGCTCCAGGAGCGCTTGCAATGAACAATACGTTCAAAGAGCGGCTACACATGCAGAATGGGCCAGAAGATCCTCCCCTGTAGCAGTTGCCTTGGGCCTGCTTTTATACGCTCAAAGGGGTCACCACAGTGGCAAAATGTACATACATTGAGGTGTAAAGTAGCTACAGGGTCATCATACCTAACCACTGACGGATTAGGACGAATGCATTTAATGCACCATGAGGTGTCCGTTTAGGTGTCCTCACTTTCTTGGGGATGGAAAAAGGGGCCATCCCATCAGCACCGCTTAAGCTCTCCTCCACTGGTCCCCTGCCACGCATCCAGGAATGGGCCCAGGATGCCAGGCTGGTTGCTGTGCTGAAGCGGCGGAACAGTGATAGAATCTTGCCGGGGTGCAAATCTTGCCGCCCAAATCTTGTCGGGTTTCGTGAGCCACCCCGGCAAGATCTTGCCGGGGGCCTAGTCTTCGGTCTTCAGATCTTATTAACTCCTGATCCTTTGATTCTCGGTCTGAGTGTCCCCTTGACAATCTTGCACTAATCTCCAATTACTCCCCTGGCAAGCCTTGCCGCAGGCTTGGCTATGACTGCCCGTGCACAAGTATGGGGTACTAAAGTCCCAATACTTAGTACACCGACATTTCATCATGATGACTTTGTTTCTGTCTTGTTATGCATGCACCTGTGTACTTATTCCGCTGCTTGTAGTTCATCACTTAGCAAATTCCTCAAGTAGTATTTCCTCAGTGACGAATTTGTAAAAATTGCCTATTCACCCCCCTCTAGTCGATATAAAACACTTTCAGCCACAAAAGGATTGGGCTACCTTGCTGCACTTTATTTACCATTACCGTTACTTGGCCGTTACAAATTATCTTGCTATCAAACTACCTGTTACCAACTATTTTAGTGCTTGCAGAAAATACCTTGCTGAAAACCACTTGTCATTTCCTTCTGCTCCTCGTTGGGGTCGACACTCTTACTTATCGAAAGGACTACTATTGATCCCCTATACTTGTGGGTCATCAGTTCTTCATGACTATTGTTGAGTCCATGGATTATGCACACTCTCACCCTTCCACCTTTGCTAGCCTCTCTTGTACCGCGCAACTTTCGCTAGTGCATTAAACCACCCTATACCTTTCCTCAAAACAGCCACCATACCTACCTATTATAGAATTTCCATAACCATTCCGAGATATATTGCCATGCAACTTCCACCATTCCGTTTATTATGACACATACCATCATTGTCATATTGCTTTGCATGATCATATAGTTGGCATAGTATTTGTGGCTTGGCCACCGTTCATATTTTTTATACATGTCACGCTAGATCATTGCACATCCTGGTACACCGCTGGATTCATATAGTCATATTTTTGTTCTAGTATTGAGTTGTAATTCTTGAGTTTTAAGTAAATAAAAGTGTGATGATCATCATTATTAGAGCATTGTCCCATGTTAGGAAAGGATGATGGAGTCTATGATTCCCCCACAAGACAGGATGAGGCTTTGGACAAAAAAAAGATAAAAAAGACAGGCCAAAGAGACCAAAAAGAAAAAAGAAAAAGAATATAAAAAATGAGAGAAAAAGAGAGAAGGGACAATGTTACTATCCTTTTCCACACTTGTGCTTCGAAGTAGCACCATGTTTTTCATATAGAGAGTCTCCTACTTTGTCACTTTCATATATTACTAGTGGGAATTTTTCATTATAGAACTTGGCTTGTATATTCCAATGATGGGCTTCCTCAAATTGCCCTAGGTCTTCGTGAGCAAGCGAGTTGGATGCACAGCCACTTAGTTTTCTTTCGAGCTTTCATACACTTATGGATCTAGTGAATCCGTTGCATGGCAATCCCTACTCACTTGCACCAATATCAATTGATGGGCATCTCCATAGCCTATTAATTTGCCTAGTTGGTGTGAGAATTTCTTTCTCCTTTTTGTCTACTACCACCTTCTATTCCACCCATAGTGTTATATACATGGCTCACGCTCATGTATTGCGTGAAAGTTGAAAAAGCTTTAGAACGTCAAAAGTATCAAACAATTGCTTGGCTTGTCATCGGGGTCGCGCATGATAAATACTTTGTGTGATGAAGATAGAGCATGACAAGATTATATAATTTTGTAGGGATAACTTTCTTTAGCCAAGATATTTTGAAAAGCCATGATTACTTTATTAGTATGCTTGAAGTATTACTGTTTTTATGTCAATATTAAACTTTTGTTTTGAATCTTATGGACCTGAATATTCATGCCACAATAAGAAAGATTACTTGATAAACATATTAGGTAGCATTCCACATCAAAAATTCTGTTTTTACCATTTACCTACTCGAGGACAAGAAGGAATTAAGCTTGGGGATGCTTGATACGTCTCCAACATGTCTATAATTTTTTATTGTTCCATGCTATTATATTATCCATCTTGGATGTTTTACATGCATTAATATGCTATTTTATATCATTTTTTGGGACTAACCTATTAACCTAGTGCCCACCGCCAGTTGCTGTTTTTTCCTTGTTTTTGTCTTTTACAGAAAATCAATACCAAACAGAGTCCAAATGGAACGAAACTTTTTGAGGATTTTTCTTGGACCAGAAGACAACCACGAAGCTTCGGGAGGAGGCTAGAGGAGCCACCAGAGGGCCACAAGCCCTAGGGGTGTGCCCTAGGGGGGCACCCCCAGGCTTGTGGGCTCCTTGTGGCACCCCTAACCCTAATTCTAGCTCTATAAATACCCAAATATTCCCCTTACACCAGAGGGCACACCAAAAAAATACTTTTCCGCCGCCGCAAGCTTCTGTCCTCGTGAGATCCCATCTTGGGGCCTTTTCCCGCACTCTGCCGGAGGGGGATTCGATCACGGAGGGCCTCTATACCAACCTTGCTGCCCTCCTGATGATGTGTGAGTAGTTTACCACAGACATACGGGTCCATAGCTAGTAGCTAGATGGCTTCTTCTCTCTCTTTGACCTTCAATACAATGTTCTCCTCGATGTTCTTGGAGATCTATTCGATGTAATCTTATTTTGCGGTGTGTTTGTTGAGATCCGATGAATTGTGGGTTTATGATCAGATTATCTATGAATATTATTTGAGTCTTCTCTAAACACTTTTATGCATGATTAATATAGCTTTGTATTTCAATCCAATCTATTGATTTGGTTTGGCCAACTAGATTAATCTTTCTTGCAATGGGAGAGGTGCTTTGTGATGGGTTCAATCTTGCGGTGTCCTCACCCAGTGACAGCAGGGGTAGCGAGGCACATATTTGTATTGTTGCCATTAAGGATAAAAAGATGGGGTTTTTACCATATGGATTGGATCTATCCCTCTACATCATGTCATCTTGCTTAAGGCGTTACTCCGTTCTTGTTAACTTAATACACTAGATGCATGCTGGATAGCGGTCGATGTGTTGAGTTATAGTAGTAGATGCAGGCAGGAGTCGGTCTACTTATCACGGACGTGATGCCTATATTCATGATCATTGCCTTAGGTATCGTCATAACTATGCGCTTTTCTATCAATTGCTCAACAATAATTTGTTTACCCACTGTATGCTTTCTTCAAGAGAGAAGCCTCTAGTGAAACCTATGGCCCCCGGGTCTATTTTCTATCATATTATTTTCAGATCTATAAAACCAAAAACCTAAAAAATACCTTGCTGCAATTTATTTATCTTTACTTTATTTTACACTTTTACTTATCTTTTATACCTATCTCTATCAGCACTCACTCTCGCTAGTGACTGTAAAGGGATTGACAACCCCCTTTTCGCGTTGTGTGCAAGTGTTAGTTAGTTTGTGCAGGTGCATATGTTGGGGACTTGTGTGTTCCTCCTACTGGATTGATACCTTAGTTCTTAACTGAGGGAAATACTTATCTCTACTTTGCTGCATCACCCTTTCCTCTTCAAGGGAAAAATCAACGCAAGCTCAAGAAGTAGCAGAAGCCGCCAAGTTTGGCATGGTTCCCCCATCAAGCTCCTCAACTCCACCCTCTACTGCACAGGCCAGTGAGACAGTGCCTCCATCTCCTCAAGAGACCGCCAGGGCAACTGAAGAAGTTGCGCCTGAAGAAAATGAAATGGCAACTAAAGACGTTTTTCCTGAAGAAACTGCCAGGGTGACTACATCAGTCGCGCCTGATGAAATTGCTCCAACCAGTTCCTCAGCAGCACCACCAATAATGACTTCATCTTTGAAGCTTATCACCCTTCCTTTTGCATGAGAAGTAAAGAAGACCAAGGCTACTGAGAGAGAAGCAAAGAAGAGAAAGGCATCAGCTCCTCCTGCGCCCGAACTTGTGAAGAAATTGAAGATGGCAACGTTGTCTTCAATTGTCATTCCCATTGATGCCATACCACTCTCATCAGCACCCATGTCTCGTAATCTGGAAAGCCTTCAAATGGTCCCCTATGGGGTGGAATATCATATTCCTCAAGCTGATGATGAAGAAGATACCTATTCTGCTGCTACCACAGAGCAAATGGATGAAGAGATTGAGGTTGATGTTGATGTATCGATGCCTCAAGAAACTGGACAGACTCCTCAGTGAGCATCGCTGAATGAAGAACATGAGGAGGATGTGGACATTGATGGCGAGACAACTCCTCCAATCCATGACAAAGTTTGGGAAGCAGCTCACCCAAATTCGCCCCTCACCACTCCCCTCACTCGAGAGCCTCAATCGCCTGCACGCACTGAAGAAATACATACTGGCTCTGAAGAAAGACAACCTTCTCTCCAATACATTCCTGAAGAGATTCCAGCTACAGCAGCTGATGAAACTGCTCAAGATGACCCAATTTTTGAGGTCATCAATGCAACACCTCCGCGCGCAGATTCCATCCCCTCAGCAGACACAAATACAGTACCAACAGCCATTGCTGAGGAAGTTGCAAAATCACTTGCAATTACAGACCCAAATGATTCAACTGGCTCTCCCAGGCCTATCTTTGATGTCAGAACAAAGAGGCATAATCTTCAACCTGTTCCTGTGATGCCCAAGATCAGCAAAGGCCTCAAGCGGCCAAAGTTGATAGTGCCAAATTCTTCGAAGAGAAGAATTTCTTCATTGGCGACTCACCCTATGACTCGGGCAAACTTAGGCGTTTGAGGTTCTAGACAAGAACGGAGATGAATTTCTATGCTTCGCTCCTATTTGACAAGAAGAAAGTATTCCGGCATCGCTATATTTCTCACGTGGATATGGAGTCAATTCCATGCTTCCGGCCAGTGCTGGTTGTTCTTTATGATGTAGGTGTACTCAATTTCTGCACTGACGATTGCGATTAGAATGAAGAATTAATTCTTCAGTTCTATTCAACTGTACACTTTTCTGGCAACGCTGACAACACTACAACTTGGGCTCTAGACTGGATGAGCGAAGACACTCACTACAAAGCACCAATTGACAAATTACTTTGTGCTCTTCTAGTCGATCCACCCCAAGAAGGAGCAAAGAAAATATATGAAGAACCTGAGCTGCCCAACCATCTAATGGAAGTGCTGATGAAGCCAATGGCTGAAGGAAATGCTCCACGGATAACCTTCCTTGTGAGGGATTTGCTCTATGCGCCAAAGACAGTATACCGCATTCTGGCCAAAACCCTCAGTCCAATCAAAGGACACAACTCAGATATTAAAGAAGTTGTGGGAGTTATGAAGAACTTGTTGTTCCACATCATTCATGGGACTCCAATCAATATTCATGATTTCTTCCTGAGGACTTTGTTCACTATGGCACAGTCACCTTTTGACTTGAAGCCTTATGCTCCATGGATCATGAGATTCATCAGATCCCAGTCTTCAATTCATTACAAGGCTGACCATCAAAATCACTTGAGCTATTTGTCTGAAGTTGAAATTATTCAAAGCACTCTGTCCACTGTATCTGGCAAAGGCAAGACCATAATTGGTGAAGGAATTCATCCCCTTGATGGCCAATTCTGTCAACCTATCTCCAGCTCCAATGCTGATGAATCTGCTAGCCAGGATACCGCAGCAAAAGCTTCAAGGCGATCTACTTCACCTGAAGCACCACGTGTCATGACTGACCACGACTTGCTTATAAGTCTTCATCAGAAAGTTGACAAGCATCATCACTGCGTTAAGCGTCAATTTGCTGCTGTTCAAGCCAACATAATTGTGACGCATAACACATTGCGCAAAAACCGCTACTATCTTCATGAGATCTTTGACAGATCATGGGACATACTCTCGCACCTCAAATCTGATGACGAACTTGCTGCTATGGAATTTCAAATGAACTTTGACTGGGCTGAACCACCAAGGAAAAAGTTCAAGAAAACTCAAGTTCCTCCTCTTATGCCGAGCTCAGTCTTCATCGTGCTCCACTGACTAACATGAAACTGTTGAAGACACTGTTGCTGGTCCTTCTGCATCGCGCGACCCCAACAGTGTTGGCGCTCCCTCGACTTCTCCATGATATTCTTCGGGGGCATTAGTTTTCCTTTTGGTCATTTGATGACAAAGGGGGAGAAGTTTGAGCTAGTCTTCAAGCAGGTCGATATATGGGCTATTTTTGCTTAAGTTGCAAATCTTGAATTCTTCTGAATGTGCTCTTCGATGAGTTGTAACTTAATAACTATTGTTTGTCTGACTCTTTTGCTACATTCGACTCTCATGCTCCGACCTTAAATATATCTGCTAATGCAGGCACAATTTCGTCACACACCAATTTTCATCATGCATTCATATTCCTCAAATATCTTATGATCACGCATGATTGGATTCCAAGATATAGGGGGAGATATCCACAAATTTCAACCTGCCATGTGCATTTGCAATCCAAAGCAAATTCCTCATATGCACATCTTCAGGGGGAGTTCCTCAATATCTTGTAACCAACTTCTTCAAACTCTGTGCTTACACTTCAATTATTTTTACTCGTGTTGAACCTAACCAATTTGTCATTAATCACCAAAAAGGGGGAGATTGTAAGTGCATCAAGTGCCCCCTTAGTGGCTTTGGAGTATTGAAGACAAATAGGTTGAGGAACTAATGTGTTTGTGAGCATAAATAGGTAATAGAGTCCCTGAAGATTTGGTTTAACACATGGAAGATGACCCCTAAAAATGGATTTCTTCAAGTGAAGAATTTGATGATGAAATTGGTACGACCTTTGAAGAAATTGATGTGAAGACTTTGAAGCTTGAAGACTTTTGTTTCCGTAGTTTCTTTTTCAACTTTTAAAGGGGGTCATGAAACATATTTCACATTTCCAAGGTGATGCTCAAACTTACTCAAACCTATACACACAAGTCGCTTGCTACTTCTTGAGCTTGCGTTGATTTTTCCCTTGAAGAGGAAAGGATGATGTAGCAAAGTAGAGATAAGTATTTCCCTCAGTTAAGAACCAAGGTATCAATCCAGTAGGAGGCACAAGCAAGTCTCCAATATATGCACCTGCACAAACTAACAAACACTTGCACACAACACGAAAAGGGGTTGTCAATCCCTTCATGGTCACGAACAAGAGTGAGATCTAATAGAGATAGGTATAAAAGATAAATAAAAGAGTAAAATAAAGTAAATATAAATAAAGTGCAGCAAGGTATTTTTGGGTTTTTTTGGTTTATAGATCTGAAAATATATGATGGAAAATAGACCCGGGGGCCATAGGTTTCACTAGAGGCTTCTCTCTTGAAGAAAACATACGGTGGGTAAAAAAATTACTGTTGAGCAATTGATAGAAAATCGCATAATTATGAAGACATCTAAGGCAATGATCATGAAGATAGGCATCACATCTGTGACAAGTAGACCAAAATGATTCTGCATCTACTACTATTACTCCACACATCGACCGACTCCTGCCTACATCTAGAGTATTAAATTCATAAGAACAGAGTAACGCTTTAAGTAAGATGACATGATTTAGAGGGATAAACTCAAGCAATATGATATAAACCCTATCTTTTTATCCTTGATGGCAACAATACAATATGTGCCTCGCTACCCCTTCTGTCACTGGGTGAGGACACCACAAGATTGAACCCAAAACTAAGCACCTCCCCCATTGCAAGAAAAACCAATCTAGTTGGCCAAACCAAACCGATAGTTCGAAGAGAAATACAAAGATATCTTAGTCAAGCATAAAAGAGTTCAGAGAAGACTAAAATAAGATTCATAGATAATCTGATCATAAATCCACAATTCATCGGATCTCAACAAACGCACTGCAAAAGAAGATTACATCGAATAGATCTCCAAGGACATCGAGGAGAACATTTTATTGAAGATCAAAGAGAGAGAGAAGAAGCCATCTAGCTACTAGATATGGACCCGTAGGTTTGTGGTAAACTACTCACACATCATCGGAAGGGCAGCAAGGTTGATGTAGAGGTCCTCCATGATCGAATCCCCCTTCGGTGGAGTGCCAGAAAAGGCCCCAAGATGGGATCTCACGGGAACAGAGGCTTGTGGCAGCGTAAAAGTATTTTTGGTGTGTCCTCTGGTATAGGGGGGATATTTGAGAATATATAGTGGGTGGAATTAGGGTTGGAAGGTCTCTGAGGGGCCCACAAGCCCTGGGGAGCCCCTTTGGGGCGCGCCCCTACGGCTTGTGGCCTCCTCATAGGGCTTCTGGCCTCCTCTCCAAGTCTCGTGGGTTTCTACTGGTCCAAGAAAAATCACTGTAAAGTTTTATTCTATTTGGACTCCGTTTGATATTCCTTTTCTGTAAAAGTCAAAAACAAGGAAAAAACAAAAACTGGCACTGGGCACTAGGTTAACAAGTTAGTCCCAAAAATAATATAAAATAGCATATTAATGCATATAAAACATCCAAAACAGATAATATAATATCATGGAACGATAAAAAATTATAGATACGTTGGAGACGTATCAAGCATCCCCAAGCTTAATTCCTGCTCGTCCTCGAGTAGGTAAATGATAAAAACAGAATTTTTGATGTGAAATGCTACCTAAGATATTTATCAATGCAATTTTCTTTATTGTGGCATGAATTTTCAGATCCATAAGATTCAAAACAAAAGTTTAATATTGAAATAAAAACAATAATACTTCTAGCATACTAATAAAGCAATCATGACTTCTCAAAATAACATGGCCAAAGAAAGTTATCCCTACAAAATCATATATTATGGCTATGCTCTATCTTCATCACACAAAATATTTCATCATGCACAACCCCCATGACAAGCCAAACAATTGTTTCATACTTTTAATGTTCTCAAGCTTTTTCAACTTTCACGCAATAAATGAGCGTGAGCCATGGATATAGCACTATAGGTGGAATAGAATATGGTGGAGGTTGTGAGGAGAAGATAAAAAGGGAGAAAGTCTCACATCAACTAGGCAAATTAATGGGCTATGGAGATGCCGATCAATTGGTATTGATGCAAGTGAGTAGGGATTGCCATGCAACGGATGCACTAGAGCTATAAGTGTATGAAAGCTCAAAAAGAAACTAAGTGGGTGTGCATCCAACTTGCTTGCTCACGAAGACCTAGGGCAATTTGAGGAAGCCCATCATTGGAATATACAAGCCAAGTTCTATAATGAAAAATTCCCACTAGTATATGAAAAGTGATAAAATAGGAGACTCTCTATCATGAAGAACATGGTGCTACTTTGAAGCACAAGTGTGGAAAAAGGATAGTAACATTTTATTTTGGGCTCTTAGGCCTCTTTTATTTTTTTAAGTTCGGAGTCTCATCCCAACTTGTGAGGGAATCATAGTCTCCATCATCCTTTCCTCACACGGGACAATGCTCTAATAATGATGATCATCACACTTTTTTTTACTTACAACTCAAGAATTACAACTCGATACTAGAACAAAATATGACTCTATATGAATGCCTCCAGTGATGTACAGGGATGTGTAATGATCAAGAGTGACATGTATAAAAAATATGAACGGTGGCCAAGCCACAAATACTATGCCAACTACATGATCTTGCAAAGCAATATGACAATGATGGTATGTGTCATAATAAACGGAACGGTGGAAGTTGCATGGCAATATATCTCGGAATGGCTATGGAAATGACATAATAGGTAGGTATGGTGGCTGTTTTGAGGAAGGGTATATGCTGGGTTAAATGCACCGGCGAAAGTTGCGCGGTACTAGAGAGGCTAGCAATGGTGGAAGGGTGAGAGTGCGTATAATCCATGTACTCAACATTAGTCATAAAGAACTCACATACTTATTGCAAAAATTTATTAGCCATCAAAGCAAAGTAATAATACGCATGCTCCTAGGGGGATAGATTGGTAGGAAAAGACCATCGCTCGTCCCCGACCGCCACTCATAAGGAAGACAATCAAAAAATAAATCATGCTCCGACTTCATCACATAACGGTTCAGCATACGTGCATGCTTCGGGAATCACAAACTTTAACACAAGTATTTCTACCAATCCACAATTACTCACTAGCATGACTCTAATATCACCATCTTTATATCTCAAAACAAATGCAAGGAATCAAACTTCTCATATATTCAATGCTCTTATATGAAAGTTTTTATTATATCTCTCTTGGATGCCCATCATATTAGGACTAAATTCATAACCTAAGCCAATTATCATGCTGTTTAAAGACTCTCAAAATAATATAAGTGAAGCATGAGAGTTCATCAATTTCTATAAAATAAAACCACCTCCGTGCTCTAAAAAGATATAAGCGAAGCACTAGAGCAACTACCTAGTTCAAAAGATATAAGAGAAGCACATAGAGTATTCTAATAAATTCACAACTAATGTGTGTCCCTCTCAAAAGGTGTTTACAGCAAGGATGATTGTGGAAAACTAAAAAGCAAAGACCCATATCATACAAGACGCTCCAAGCAAAACACATAACATGTGGTGAATAAAAATATAGCCTCAAGTAAATTTACCGATGGATTGAAGACAAAAGAGGGGATTCCATCTGGGGCATCCCCAAGCTTAGATGCTTGGTTGTCCTTGAATATTACCTTGGGTTGCCTTGAGCATCCCCAAGCTTAGGCCGTGGTCCACAAAAACTTTACCCAAAACTTGAAAACTTCACAACAGAAAACTCATAAGATCCGTTAGTATAATAAAATAAATCACCACTTTAGGTACCGTTGTGAACTCATTCTAAATTTATATTGGTGTTATACCTACAGTATTACAACTTCTCCATGGTTCATACCCCCCGATACTACCCATAGATTCATTAAAATAAGCAAACAACACATAGAAAACAGAATCTGTGAAAAACAGAACTGCCTGTAGTAGTCTGGAAATTTTGTATACTTATGTAGCTCCAAAAATTCTGAAAACTTAGGACAATATAGGAAATTTGTATATCAATCTTGTATCAAAAATTCAGATCAAAATCACGCTTCTGTGATTTTTTTAAATTCTGGCAATGAGCGCAAAAGTTTCTGTTTTTCAGCAAGATCAAATCAACTATCATCATAGACCATCCCAAAGGTATTACTTGGATCAAACACTAATTAAAACACAAAAACACAATTACTACAGAGGTAATAATGTGTTTTTATTGAAAAACAGGAGAAAAAACACAAAATAAAAATTGGGTTGCCTCCCAACAAGCGCTTTTGTTTAGCGCCCCTAGCTAGGCATAAAACATAGATCTAGATATTATCATCTTTGGTATGTAATCCATAAGTGGACCTCATAATAGATTCATATGGTAACTTAATTTTATTTCTTGGAAAGTGTTCCATGCCCTTCCTTAACGGAAATTGAAATCTAATGTTTCCTTCTTTCATATCAATAATTGCACCAATCGTTCTAAGGAAAGGTCTACCAAGAATAATAGGACATGTAGGATTGCAATCTATATCAAGCACAATAAAATATACGGTCACATAATTCCTATTTTTAACAATAAGAACATCATTAATCCCGCCCATAGGTTTCTTAATAGTGGAATCCGCTAGATGCAAATTCAAAGAACAATCATCAAATTTATGGAAACCTAGCACATCACATAAAGCTTTCAGAATAGTGGAAACATTAGCACCCAAATCACACAAAGCATTGCACTCATAATCTTTAATTTTAATTTTAATAGTAGGCTCCCACTCATCATAAAGCTTTCTAGGGATTGAAACTTCCAACTCAAGTTTTTCTTCAAAAGATTTCATCATAGCATCAACTATATGTTTAGTAAAAGCCTTATTTTGATTATAAGCATGAGGTGAATTAAGAATGGATTGCAAAAAGGAAATACAATCAATTAAAGAGCAATTATCATAATTAAAGTCCTTGAAATCCAAAAGAGTGGGTTCATCGCTACTTAAAGTTCTGACCTCGCCAATCCCACTTTTATCAATTATTTCAATAAGATCTTCACCCTCCAAATTATTGGGAGGCCTTCTAGCTAGAGTTAACTCATCTCCAGTCCCATCTTTATCCAGTTTTATATTAGCAAACAAAGATTCAATAGGAGTCACACCAATCACTTTAAGATCTTCATCATTATTATCACAAAAACTAGCAGAACATGCTTTTTCTAGCCAATCTCTCTTAGCACACATCCTAGCGGTTCTCTCTTCACATTCATTCATAGAAATTTTAATAGCTTTTAGAGACTCATTAGTATCAATCTTAGGTGGCATAGATCTAATCTTAAAAGAATCAACCTCATGAGAAATTCTATCAACGTTTCTAGCCAAATCATCAATTTTAAGCAATTTTTCGTCTACCATAGCATTAAAAATCTTTTGAGAATTAGTGAAATATTTAATATTATTCTCAAGTCAGAGGGTATTTTATTATAATTTCCATAAGAATTGTTGTAGGAATTACCATAATTATTAGAGAAATTACTAGGAAACGGCCTAGGGTTGAAATTACCTCTATATGCGTTATTACCAAAATTGTTCCTACCAACAAAATTCACATCCATAGATTCATTATTATTCTCAATCAAAGTGGACAAAGTCATGTCATTAGGATCAATAGGAGCACTCTTACAAGCAATCAATTTCATAAGTTCATCCATCTTTCCACTCAAAGTATTAATTTCTTCAATCGCATGCACTTTTTTACTAGTAGAAGATCTTTCGGTATGCCATTGAGAGTAATTTTTCCATAATATTATCTAGGAGTTTAGGAGCTTCTCCTAATGTGATTTGCATAAAAGTACCTCCCGTGGCGGAATTTAAAAGATTTCTAGATGCAAAATTCACTCTGGCATAAAAAATTTGTATGATCATCCATAAACTTAAACCATGAGTAGGGCAATTTCTTATCATCAATTTCATTCTTTCCCAAGATTCACTACAAAAAATCACTTTTGTGCTGATATGTGTTTGTCACAGTAGGTCACATTTTCTATCATGCATGTACATCCATGACGATTTTATGACAGAATCAAGATAGTCATACATGTGCTGTCATAGAAGTGTTTTCGTCAAGGGTAACCGACACGTGGCATCCACCGTAACGGGTTGCCGTTAAGCTATCGGGTTCCGGTTTGGATCTGATAACCTGTTAACATGCCCGACCAGTCACTGGTGCAGAGATGTGCTATACAAACGGTTTTTACCCCCTTTCCGCGATGGAGTTTTAAACCGTCGCCTAGTGAGTGTGTGCGATAGGGGGGTCCTTCCCACACGAACGAGAAACCGTCAGGGATAGGCCCTCCGGCCACACAGGTAGGGGCAAAATGAGCTCGTGTGCGATCCCTCGAAACCCAATCATTTCCGTTCGTATGTACATCCCACACGGTGAATCCCAGAAAAACATTTCCGTTCGTATGTATATCACACACAGTTTTTTGTGTGGAAACGTTTGTGCAAGGTGGCCTAACGCAAACAGTTCTCTGCCGGAAGTCGTGTGTGATTGTTAGTTGATCCAACACGCCTACTTTCTAGAAACCGTGTGGGTTGTTTGAGTTAATCACCCACGGTGTTGTCTGAGTAACTATCTACAATAGAAACCCCCAATAAGCAGGGTAATTAGCCTATTTGATAATCCATGTAGTAATCAAATTGACATTTCTTATAAAACACACCAGATATTTCATATCTATATAACGGCAACCAGGATTTCATAATCGAATTACATCAGATAGCTTCAGCACTCAGTTATGCCATTACACAATAGCACCAAGTTTCACATGCAACATCAAAAACCTTTGGAAAGTAGCATCATACATGGTAAATAGATAGATGAATCTCATCTCGGAAACTACAGAAGCGGAAGGCAAATATTGAGCCTTTAGTGATGTTGAATGTCCTTGCAACTTTAGGCCAGTGGCTACGGATAATTGCCCGCCCAACCTTCTTCCTCTTCAGGAAGACTTCAATATTGTACCGTGGGTGTTGAATGAATACCTTCCTCGCCTCTTGACCATGCAGGTGGTTTGAGAGGTAATCATCGGTGAACTGCTTTGAAAAGTACTGAAAACAAAGATATGCATAAATCACTGTTATAAATTTTGAAATGGCGCAAGGGGTAAAAACAAGGTAAAAGAGTTAGTACCATCCTATAGTTGACTGATGTCTTCTTCATTGTGCAAACAAATATCTTGCTGTTATTTGTCACAAGTTTCTTCATCCTAACAATCTTTCTGAGTTTCTTGACTTGACTGATATTCATGGACATCTCATTTCCTCATATGCAAAATGGGTCGAACAGTGGGTCTAAGCCTCTGACAGCAGGACCTACATGTGCAAGACCAAATTGTAAGAAACCTAAATATTACAATGATTCCTGCAACTGCACAAGAATGTGCTATTAGCGAAAGGACCATGCATGAGCAAACCTCGATGGTAAACCGCAGTGTCTCCCATTGTTTCCCTGCAACACATATAAGGAAGATCTTGATCAGGTTAACTGAGAGTTGACATACTATCAGTAGAATATGTATTGAGTACAGCCAAATTTGATTTATTTCTCACATGCATAACAATACAAAATTGTACCCACAGCAAATGAAAATCAAATTGCAGAATTGAACCAAACAGTTAAATGGACAGTAGACCAAATGAACCAAAACAGTTAACTGAGCACGACATTGCAGAATAGAAACATGTACTAGAAGATAACATAGTTAACAAAACAAAGAATGCTTGAGAACAGTACTATGAAATGTAGCAATAACTGTTAACTGAACATTACATTTCAGAGGACCAAACTGTTAACTGAACATCAGATTGCATATTAACATTACAGAGGATAAATCACTAGAAGGCACTGGCGGTGGCCTCGAGAAAACAGCATGAACTGTATTTTAAAGTAGACAACTGCGTGGCGGTGACGACGGTGGCCTCGAAGACGAGGTGCTCCTCCAAGATCTGGCGGTCAGCACACATGGCAGCCATAGCGACCTCGTGTGCATGTGCGGCTGCGATTTGCTTCTCCGCTGCCATATGCTACTGAGCTCCATGTTATACTGTGTGCAAAATGGTTGTGGGCGGCGCTTAATTGGAGGACGGGGCCAGTGATTTCGGCGGAAGGTGTCGCACCGTCGGTCGGGGCATGTGGGACGGGGAAGGAGGAGGATGGTGTGGGTGCGGTGTGGATTACCTGACCATATCGACGAGGCCGCGCAGCAAGAAGAAGGGTCGGTGGCGAGGAGGCCGCACAACAAGAAGAAGGGTCGGCGGCGAGGAAGCGACGCTGTAAGAAGAAGGGTCACCGACGAGGAGGTGGCGCATTAAGAAGAAGGGTCGCCGGCGAGGAGGCGGCGCTGCAAGAAGAAGGGTCGTCGGCGAGGAGGCTGAGCTGCCAGTAAGCAGCAGTGAAGGTTTGAACTTGGAAAGCAAGGAGGAACAGTGGAAATGTGGCTTTTGGTGGGAGGGAGGGGACGGGGAGATAGATATTTCCGCGGTGGCAGAAAAATTTCACTCGGTGCCACGAGAAACTGGCGCGCAAGTGTGGTTCAAGCGCGGGCGGTGTACTGTAGATGATGAAGCTTCCTGCGTAAGCCAGACAAGACGGTGCGCCAAGATATTTTATATCGCATCCCACACGATTCTTGCTGGTAAACTGTTTGTGGTATACCTGATTTTTTCATTATGTTTTGAAAGACAAAATGGTGTTACGGAGGGAAAGGATGGTGTTTGAATTGCTAGAACATTTATGTACAGTGAACATGCAACTACATGAGTGTCGTGTTTAAATTTGGAATTATTCCAGGTTCGTTTGGCATTTTTATGCATTAATTGAGTTTCTAGGCATTTAATATGCATAATTCAAATTTGAACTACAAGCACATGCTCCAATGCACCAAAGTTTGTTGAAAAATCATGTGTGTGTCTTTGGGTGAATTTATAGGTCCCATGCAAGAATGGGAATGAAATTCCAACATCTGGGCGTCGTGGCTCGGCTGGGAACATTGAGAAACTTGGTTTTTGAATTCCTGTAAATTCAAAACTCGCCTGAAAATCATGAAACTTGGCATGGTGTTATTTCATGGCACCAATATTCTATGGTAAAAAAATTGGCCGCATTTGGACAAGTTTTGGTATAAGCTTCTTGCAAACCGGAGCTTCTCTCGAGAAGACTCGTGGTTCCCGAGGGGGGACGTATCACCTTTGTGTGCGAAACAATATATGCTGCCCCCCCCCCTTGATTTTTTACAGAGGTAACATAAAACTATATGAGTGCCGTGTTAAAATTTGGAATTATTCCGGGTTCGTTTGCCTTTTTTATACATTAATTGAATTTCTGGGCATTTAATGTGCATAATTCAAATTTGAACTACAAGCACAGGCTCCAGTGCACCAAAGTTGGTTGAAAAATCACATGTGTGTCCTTGGGTGAATTTCTAGGTCCCATGCAAGAAATGGGAATGAAATTCAAACATCTGGGCGTCGTGGCTCGGCCGAAAATATTGAGAAACTTGGTTTTTTAATTCCTGTAAATCCAAAACACGCCTGAAAATCATGAAACTTTGCATGGTGTCATGACATGGCACGAACATGGTGTGGTAATTTTTTTGGCCGAATTGGGACAAGCTTTGGTATAAGCTTCTTGCAAACCAGAGCTTCTCTCAAGAAGGCTCGTGGTTCCGAGAGGGAACGTGTCACCTCCGTGTGCGAAATGACAAACATTGCCTTCTCCCGCCTTAATTTTTTTACACAGGCAGCTTAGACCAAATAGGAGTTTCGTGCTAAATTTTGGAATTATTCCGGGTTCGTTTGGCCTTTTTTATACATTAATTGAATTTCTGGGCATTTAATGTGCATAATTCAAATTTGAACTACAAGCACATGCTCCAGTGCACCAAAGTTGATTGAAAAATCACATGTGTGTCCTTGGGTGAATTTCTAGGTCCCATGCAAGAAATGGGAATGCAATTCAAACATCTGGGCATCGTGGCTCGGCCGGAAATATTGAGAAACTTGGTTTTTTAATTCCTGTAAATCCAAAACACGCCTGAAAATCATGAAACTTGGCATGGTGTCATGACATGGCACCAACATGCTGTGGTAATTTTTTTGGCTAAATTGGGACAAGCTTTGGTAAAAGATTCTTGCAAACCGGAGCTTCTCTCAAGAAGGCTCGTGGTTCCGAGAGGGAACGTGTCACCTCCGTGTGCGAAACGACATACACTACTTTCTCCCGCCTTGATTTTTTTACACAGTCAGCTTAGACCAAATAGGAGTTTCGTGCTAAATTTTGGAATTATTCCGGGTTCGTTTGGCCTTTTTTATACATTAATTGATTTTCCAGGCATTTAATGCACATAATTCAAATTTGAAGTACAAGCGCATGCTCCAGTGCGCAAAAGTTAGTTGGAAAATCATTTATGTGTACTTGGGCGAATTTCTAGGTCCCATGCAAGAAGTGGGAATGGAATTCAAACATCTGGGCATCTTGGCTCGGCCTAAAACATCGAGAAACTTGGTTTTAAAATTCCCGTAAATCCAAAACCCGCCTGAAAATCATGAAACTTGGCATGGTGTCATGACATGGCACCAACATGTTGTGGTAAATTTATTGTCCGATTTGCGAAGGCGCACACATTAACAATCAACAAAGTCATTTTGGAACAAGTGTTGTCATGTTACAAATCGAAAACACAAGTATTATTGAAACCGTGGGCGTTCTACTTACTATTTACGTGCCGCCACGCGTCTCCTTTTTTTATTGGCTAGGAGGTGCCGTGCGGGGTAGCTATTTGAGTATGGGAGGCATGCGATCAGACCCTTGCGCATGCTCATCAGGAGGAGAGCCCTTTGACCTCTATCCGCCGCTCACATCCCTCCCAACATCTCCATTAATGGCGCCCGAGCCCCTGTTTCATGGCGTGGCTATGTCTCACTCGATTGAGATTTAAGAGAGAGAAAAGAAAATCTGAAAAGAAAGTTTTGCATGGATCTTGATGTAAGATCCGACGGACCTATATAGCATCGACTGCGACTTATAGCAAGACTGATGAATATAAGAACGATGACAGTGGACAATAATTGTCTTACATATTTAGGAAGATAATTAAAAAAGCCACATGCGGCAACGCCTAAAATACACAAGGGCAAAAGAAGAAGGAAGACAACGATCTGGCTCGCTGATCTCTACTTTCTTGATGTGTTGCTGCAGGCCGCGGGAACTAGTCTCGGCGGCAAGCGGCGATGAGCTCTTTCGTGTCCTCAAGACGCTGCTTGAGAGCATCCACGGATTCTTCCACCAGCCTTTGGTGCTCGATGCAGAACATGGCATTCTCGTCCATAAGTTTCTTGATGATGACGCCGGTCCTCTGCAACAAGGCAGTGGTCTTCTCGTGTTGCTTCGTCGTTCCGGTGATCTTCGCCCTCAGCAGGTCGTGCTCGGTGCGGAGCTTCGCCTTGTCCTCCCCTAGTCCCCGGATGACGCTGGTAGCATTTTCTAAGGAGGCATTTGTCTCGTCCTGCTGCTTCAAACAGTCGGAGATCCGACCCATCAGGTCATCGAGCATAGCGTGCATGCGCCTGTGAGAGTCCTCGCCTACCCGCGAGACATTTTCCCAGGCCGCCGCGGCACGGGAGGACATCTCTGCTGCATTCACGGCGGGGCGAGACATCTCTGCTGCTTCCGCGGCGTGGCCGGACCAGTCTGCTGCATCAAAGGTGCGGCGGGACCTCTGTGCTGCTTCGGCGGCACGGCGGGACCTCTGTACTACTACGACCACGCGGAGGGACATGCTGGCTGCTTTCGTGGCGAGGCGGGACATCTCTCGTGCTTCCGCTTCCATGCTCGCCTCTCCCTGGTGGTAATCTCTCGACCCAGAACTCACGCTGGCCATGGCAGATGCAAGGGAACGATGATGAATGACTTGTTTGTTTTTGTGGATGAGGAGTTGAGGAGGAATGTGCAGTCATCTTGGAGTAGTAGTATTTATAACCGAGTACTAATACGCTCCTAAGTGGGAAACCGTTTAGGTTTTGATTGGTGTGAACAGGTTTGCAATTAAATATAGCGTGGTAGTAATTTGGAATGTGACGGGACGCAGGCTCAAAATTTATTGACGGTTCTATAATTTCTAAGTGCAGCACTATTCCCGGACGGCGTAACATGGGCACGCTTTCTCGGCCGCGTACGTGGCGTTTGCACCATAGGGTGCACTGCAATAGGCAATGTCAGCACACGTCTTGTTCCAACAACCGTGCGCGCTCGTTATTACCATCGCGCACACTTCTTTTAATTAGAATGTGTGCCTGTCTAGCGCACACATGTTGATCTGTCTAACCGTTTCTGTTTGTGGTGGCTAATCGCAAACAGTTCATCCGTGTGAAGTGTATGCCATCAATCGCAGACACGTTGATCTAGCTGACCGTTTCTGTTGTGTTGCCTAATCGCAAATAGTTCATTCGTCTGAAGCGTATGCCCTCAATCGCACACACCTTCATCTGGCTGCCCATTTCTGTTGTTCCGCCTCATCACAAACAGTTAATCTGACTGAACTGTATGTCGTATATCGCACATGCCTTCATTTGGCTGCCCATTTCTGTTCTTCTTCCTCATCGCAAATAGTTCATTCAACTGAACCGTATGCCCCGCATCACACATGCAACTAAAATCTGAACCGTGTTTGATGTATCCGCCATCGCAAACGTTTTGCATCTTTTTTGATGGGTTTTTTACATCACCGTTTGCGATTAATGCATCACACATAGTTTGTCGAAGGGTCTCTGATTGTAGTGTCGCATTAGCAGCATCCTGCAGTAGTGAATGGGGAATTTCCACGTGTAAAATTCTCATTCGCCGGAGTATCCACGTGTCGGCTCAGTGCTAGGACAGATGTCATCCAGCGAATGGACGGGACGCGCCTATGATACGTCGACATGTGGCTCGGCCCAACAGTGGCCCATTCAGGTGAAAAGTCCGTCCCGTTTGACTTGTTCAAAAGGTAGCGGCCCGGCCCACGGAAGGCCTGTTAACGACCTGCTTGCATATAGCCCATTTACAGCCCGATAACTCATGGCCTGTTATAGCCTATCCGAATTAGGCCCAGTAGAGCCATATGGGCCGTCCAATATTATTCCGGCCCGTTGTAACTTCCGGCCCATGTATGGCCCATGATGTCTTTCGGCCCATATGAGGCGCTTGGTAAATCTTGGCCTATAAACGGCCCGTGGTGAAACTCGCCCATAATGAATAGTATATCGCTTTATACCCATTAACGGCCCATTATTCCATTGGGACGTTTCAGCCCGTGTTATCTTTCGGCCTTCTAAGGGCCTATTTATTATTGGGCCCATTTTCGGCATTAGATTACTTACGGTCCGTTACTGGTCTGTTCCGCTTGTGGGCCATATTCAGCCCGTGGTTAAAGTCAGCCCGTCTGTGGCCCTTTAATCCGTTGGGCCATTTTCATAGCGTCATCAAATATGGCCCATTAATGACCCGTTATGCCTGCCGATAGAATTAAGCCTGTTGTACACATGGGCCTATTAACGGCCCGTTATGGTCGGCCCACATAAACAGACGATTCCCACTATAGCCCGTTTACGGCCCATATTGTGGTCCATTAATTCTCCACGAAAGTACGACCCATGCTTGGCCAATCGATCATATGACCCGTAGAAGTCCCATTGAATCTACGGCCCGTAGAAGGCCCATGGATCATACGGACCTTAGGAGGCCCACTACAGCAGGCATATGTTGCCCATGGTTAGTGTGGCCTAGTTCTAAATAAAAAGATTACCGTGGAAAAAGAACTACAGCGACTACAAGCAAAAAAATAAACAAGACAATAAGGAAGTAAATAAGCAAGCAACTTACGCTAGGCTATTACGGCTATTACAAATATTACATCCACTGGGCATCAAAGTTCGCCACCAGTGCAAATATAGTGAACAAAGTAGCATACTACATACACTGGGCATCTAAATTGGCCACCAGTGAAAATAAACGCGGCAGCAAAACAAGTCCAGAACTGAAACCACTTCAGAAGAGCTCAAGAAACGATATCCTGGATACCCACCATGCTGGCAAGAACCTTAGCAAGCTTATTAGTTTTCTCTTGTTTGGTGCTAAAATCGTCCAGCGCTTGCTGTTGCAGCAGAAAGTTTGCATCTGAATTCTGCAGGGACTTCCTCAGTCCTTCGGCTTCTTGCCGCAGCACAGTTGACTGATGCCTTTCAGCTTGTAGCTGAGACTGAACAAGCCGAAGTGATTCAGGCAGCGAGTTCGAAGAGCTTCTGCCAGCGGTAGTGGCCAGTAACTCGAATAGTACATCAACGCAGGACTTTGGGGTTGTCTCACTATCTACAAGATAGTTTTTATCACCTTTCTTGGAGACCAACAGGGTTGTCTGACTATCTTGAACCTTATCTGCATTACTTTCTCTACCATTGCATAATGGGGTGCTCTTCTCCAATATTCTGTTCGCATTCTACAAGAGAAACAAGCAGACACATCACAGGTTTAGCATGTAGTATATGAAACTCATTTTGGTAAACCGGTTCAGTAGTAAGGTGGACAGGAGAACAGCATGAAACAAACATATATCTATGTACTATGGTCACTGTATTGTCTAAATCATTCTAGTTTATGTTGCCAAATCAAGATAGAGACACAGTTCAAATCATATCTTTTTAAGACACAACAGCATAGACAGAATATAATTGTGGAAACTACACAGCACTGGCAACACTTGTAATGTGCATGACATGAGAACATAACTGTTTATACAACTGAAACTGAAATCAACATAGAGCAAGAAGTTAGAATAGCAATCCAGTTAAAGAAATAGGTTTAAAACATACCTGTTGCACCATTGGAGTTTCAATTGGATCCTTCAACTTCGAAATTAGTTGGTATGAGTAAATACAGTGATGCAAGAGCAAAGGAGTATGGACCATAGCTACGGAATCTGACCTAAGAACAGTTGCTCTTCTGCTTTAAACGTGCAGTTTGGGTTCGCTGTGGTGGCCTTCGTGGTTCGGGCACTGCAGTTGCTTTACAAACTGCTCGTGTGGCGGTACTCTGTGGTGGACATGGTGCTGTGTCAACTAGATGTGGGTTACTATCTATTGGGGTTAGGGTTAGATGGGGTGTAGCTGGTTCTCTGTCCAACGGTGTAAGTGTACAATCTAGAAGAGTCTCGATTATGTATGGTGGGGCTAGTTCGTGGGCCAGTACAACCATGATTCTATCTGCATCGACGGGTAGCACCTTCTTTTGTGAAGAACGGGTTTTTACTCCCTTACATACTACCATCACCCCCTCCAATTCAAATGGCTAATAAACAAGAAAAGAAATTGAATGTATAGGCATTGTATGATAGACAGATGTGGTAATTCACATATATGTTGTCTAACCAAACATGACAGCATGACACAATTTCACATATATGATGGCTAACTAAACAGGATAGCATGACACAGTTTCAGATATATGATGGATAACTTAACAGGATATAATGGCATAATTCAACATATGATGAGTATCTAAACAGGATGATATGACAAAACTATATGATGTCTTTCTAAAATAGGTTGGGATGAAATAATTCACATACATGTTGTCTAAGTATACAGGATGGCATGATAGAATTCACATAATTGATTCATATACTAAGCAGCTGGCACTCGCATGTATGATCTCTAAACTAAGAAGATGGCATTGAATATTGTGTATATGATGTCCAAACTAAGCAATGCAAGACACCATATGCATGATATGAGAAATATAAATATTGCAAGTTAGAGCATACACCTCAGGTGGGATATAGGACTGGTCATCTGTCTCTGAATCCTCCTTTGAGGAGCTATTTGTAACCATCGAGATATATGCTTCAACAGGTACCATTGCCTGCTCTGAAGACCTTGTTTTTACTCCAGATTTTTCCATAACTGGCTCAAATGGCTGATACACATGAAGAGTAATTCAATATACACAGATTGTCGACAAATGGAATACGTAATGAAAAAAAGGATGGCATGAGATAATTCACATATATGATGCCTGGCTACATAGGATGGCGGTGCATAATTCACATATATGATAACTGGCTAAAAAACATGGCATTGCATAATTCACATATCTGATATAGAAAGCAAACAGGAGGCATTCACACAAAGCATGTCTAATCTAAGCAGATGGCATGGCAATGCAAGACACCATATGCATGATATGAGCAATATAACCCTGCCAAGTTAGAGCATACACCTCAGGGAGGAATATGACTGGTCGTCTATCTCTGAATCCTCCTCCGAGGAGCTATCTATAACCAGCAAGAAATCTGCATCGACAGGTAGCACTGACTGCTCAGAAGACCTTGTTTTCACTCCAGATTTTCCCATCACCGACTCAAATGGCTGATGCACAGGAAGAGTAGATGAATGTACAAACATTGTTGACAAATGGAATACATTATGAAAAAAAATAGTATGGCACGATACAATTCAGATATATGATGACTGGTTAAACAAGATGGCATTGCATGATTCACGTATATGATGCCTGGCTAAAGAAGATGACATTGCATAATTCACATATACTCCCTTCGTTCCTAAATATTTGTCTTTTTAGAGATTTCAAATGGACTATCATATACGGATGTATATAGACATATTTTAGAGTGTAGATTCACTCATTTTGCTCCCTATGTAGTCACTTGTTGAAATCTCTAAAAAGACAAATATTTAGGAACAGAGGGAGTATGATATAGAAACCAAACATGTGGCATTCACACAAAGCAAATCTAAACTAAGCTGATGACATATAAGATGTATCAAGTACGCAATGCGAGGCGCCACATGCATGATATGACCAACATCAGCATGCCAGATTAGAGCAAACACCTCAAGGGGTAAATAGGAGTGGTCGGCTCCCTCTGAATCCCCCTCTGAACAGTTATTTTCCTCTAGAATACAATCTAGAATGGGGGGAGGGGGGCCCACTTCGCCCACCATGGAGCGGCGTCTGCATGACATTATATTCCCACACAACGGTCTTCTCTTTTGTCTACATGTTCAGTACAATTGTGTACAATAACTGACATACATAATAAAAAAACATAGTTAGATTATGTAAGGCCTAAGGGGTGCATGGAGAAATCAAGACTGATGGTAGCAAATGAGTGGATAGATCCAAAACTAATGATAGCAGGCAGATGATAGCTTCAGTTTAAAAAGATAGATGATGGCTCATCTACTGTTTGTTGCCCACCCAACATGAACCACATAGAAGACCCAGATGAACCAGATAGTAGACAGATACTATTTGTAATATCCCAATTTTCAAATTGGATGTTTATAAATAGATCATTCATAAGCATCCATGATTTATGCATTTTTCCTTCATTTCTTTTATTTGAATTTTGATAGAAGAAACTTTGAGCAACTCAAGGACCAAAAGAGAGAGTTGGAAGTTTCCTTAAATTCATTTTTGAATTTTCAAAATTTGGAGTTTGGATCAAATTTGGTTTCAACAAAATTCATTTCCATTATTTCAAAAATAAAATAAAGAGAGAAGATAAAAGGACTTCTTCAAAAACAGAAGGGAAATATTGGAAATTGAATTTGCAATCAAAATAAATTTATTAGATTTTATTTGCAAAATTATTTTGATGCATATTTTATTAGAATAGCAAAAATAGTATTTTTAAAACTTGCATTTTTAGGCCAGGAAAATGTTCACATAAGTCTGTATATTAGCAGTGATTTATGTGATTTTTTTCTAGAATTTTTTTTAGAATTTTTTTAGTGTGTTTTCTGTGTTTTAGTGTTTCTGAAAGAAAAAAAAGAAAAAGAAACGAATTAAAAAAACAAATTCCAGGCGCCCCGCCAGGCCGGCCCAACCGGCCCAGCAGAGGCCAAGCGCAGCCACCCAGCGAGCGCTCGACCAGGCCGCAGCGCGCGCGTCCCTCGTCGCCCGATCTCTCTCTCTCTCTCTCGTTCACGTGACTCTCTCTCCCCTTTTTTTCCTAGTGCTTGGACCCCACCTCTTCTTCTTCCTCCCCACGAACAGAGAAACCTAAGCGTTTGTGCTCCCGACGCCGCTTCTTTTCCAATTCTTGGAAATCTTATCTCCAGCCAACCTCACGTCCAAGGAAGATGTCCTATAAATAGCCACGACTCTCCTCGATCGATTCATTCGAAAATCCCTCGCCAAAACCACCTCTAGACGACGCACTCGACGTTCCAATCTCGCCTCAGAAGCCGCAGTTCATCGTCAGATTCTGATGCCGGTGAGCCATCTCGAGCCTTCTCCTTTTGTATGTTGACTTCCCTCGATCCCTACCATCGTTTTGACAAGGTCTCGCGCTCCCTCTCCATCTACAGGGGCCACCCCGACCACGTCGTCTTCACCGGAGCACCCGGAGTACGCGAGCTTCATCGCTTGGTTTTGTCGCCGACCTTCACCGACTCCACCACCGGACGAGCCAGTCTCCACCGCATCTCCTAGACACCTCCGCCGCCGCCCATGATCGCCGGAGCCGCCGCCACCACCATGCCAGAGCTGCCCCAGTGTACGTTCATTTCTTTGTACGCTTCAGTTTGTTTCAGTTTAAAAAATACGTTTTCCTTTTGGATCGGCCGCCCTCTCCTAAACTAGCATCAAACACCCACCCAACCAACCAGAGAACGCCACTTGTCGTCGGCCGAAATTAGTTTTTTTCAGAAAAATCTTTATTTCAGATTTCTATCAGAATTTTCTTTTGGCATATCTTTAAATCTATAGATCCAAATTAGGTGATTCTTTTTCCTACTAGTTCATAAAAATCCCCTCTTTCCAGAGAACCAAACGAAAAATATTTTTGAAAGTTTTAAAATTTGAATTCAAACAGATCTGAATTCAAACTTCTTTAGGCCATAACTCGAATTCCGTAACTCCGTTTTGGGTGATTCTTTTTTGCAAATCGAAGCTTGTAACATGCACCTTCTGTTAAAACCAAAATCTTATAATTTTTCTTCTGTTAAATTTCGTTCTATTCAGAAACTTTATTTGGCTGTTTTTGAAGTTTTCCGAAGTCTTTTCTTTGTTTTCTTTTTTATTCTTTTTGCTTGATTGCTTATGCGTGTCAATACTTGCTTCATTAGATCATCCGGAGTGCAAGGCTTGCTACTACGAATCTTTAGAGTTCAACGATCGTCAGCAAGGCAAGTTCACACTTTGATCATACTTTTCAATACCCAGTTTTTACTATGCATTAGTTTCACCCTCAAAGATTGCATGAGTAGGATTGGGAACATGTGATTATGCTATGTAGTTCATGTGGTAGGAACCTATGACCTTTGATCACCCCAGGAATATTCGTTGTGTCATATATTGCTTAGCCATGCTCGTAGACGGGGATTGGTATGTGTGATCCATGCACGTTGCGAGAGATAATAATTTTGGGTAAACTTAAGGTGCCAACTTTAATACACATCTGGGTGGATTGTTTGGGGCACCTGGAGAAACCAGTGCTTGCCCAAGGGGATCCCGGAGTACCCGTGTGATTACCCTAGGTCCGCCACCCAGGCTCAAAGGGATCATATGATATTTCATGCCTTGAAACTTCCATGTGCAGCCACAAGCCATTATGGGCTCTGGCATAGTTGAGTAAGTGGTGTGACCGCCTTCCGTGGTAGACTAGCTGATGTAGGGGAAAGTAGGTGTACCGGTCTACCAAGGGTTTAGAGGAAATACTTCAGAAAGGCTATGTCTCGATCTTCCGATCATGGAGGTGGTCGAGTCTTGTGGGGAAAAGTGCGCAAACCTCTGCAGAGTGTACAAACTAATCAAGATTAGCCGTGTCCCCGGTTATGGACAAATTTGAGTATCTAGAAGTGATTTATTGGTTGATCTCATCACTTTACTTAATTAATGAATTGGGTTTTAATAATTTGGGTTAAGGGATTGAGTTGGAGGAACCATCTCAATATTGGCATAAACTTGGTAGTAATTAAAAATGTATTCCTTGGTTGTAGGGTAAAATTTCCTTTATGCAAAAATTAAATTTAGAGCCTCCACAAGCTAAATTTGCATATAGAGATAGTCTTTTTCATTATTATTCTATGGTGTGAAATTGCCAGCGTATTCCATGTGCTAACCTACATGGCTGCAACGTCTCATGTTGCAGACTTTTCCGACGAGGATTAAGGTGCGATAGGTCGTTGTTCTGCACTCAGTTTGCCGTGGAGTTGGATGGACTCATTCATCTTCGAGGCTTCCACAGTTATTTTATTTAGTTGGCCTTCAGCCATATTTATGTAATAAATACTCTTTTGAGGACCTCGATGTAATAAAGTATGTGATTGAACTCTGTTATAATTCCTCGAGTACTGTGTGTGTCAGCATACCAATCCAGGGATGACATTTAAGCACGGAGACTTTGATCCATTTGGGTCGGGTTGCTAAAAGATGGTATCAGAGCACATGCTGACTGTAGGACGCGACCACTAGGAAATGGAAAGCCATAGGAAGGAACTCTATTTTACGACTTCCTTATATATCCGTTGGTCTATACTCTTCTCTATTCATTTCTATCTCTTCTCTACTTCAATAAAATAGTTGTTGAACCCCATCACCAAGTTGCTCAGCCCGATGAGACCATGACCTATGAAGACAACACTGACAAAGAAGAAGCTAGAGTTGACATTGATTTGAGGAGATTTAGTTTAGACCACCACTACCAAGTTGAGTCTAACTAATGATTTGCGGTAGTATGAAGAGATCATATCTCTTGTGGATATGACCTTACCTGTAGGTTTTGCTTGTGTGGTGTGATTTGTGTGAATTGCTTGATTTGGAGTTTTCTTGCTATCATAAGCATATGGGTAGTGATTTCCCTCATTAGGCCCTTATTCTATTCTAATTTCTCATCCACCCTAAACCGATCAGATGCCTCCGAGATGTGACCCGAAATTCCCATCGGAACTTACCCAGTTGATCCAGAACCAGAATGCCCTCATGCAGATGCTCCTCCAAAACCAGAACCAGAACAACAACAACAACAACAACAACAACAACAACAACAACAACAACAACAACAACAACAACAACAACAACAACAACAACAACAACAACAACAACACCGCCACCACCCCCGGTCGACAACCTTACCCATTTCCTGAGGTTGAACCCACCCGTGTTCTCTAGCAGCACGGAGCCAATCGTCGTAGATGACTGGCTTCGCAAGATCGGAAGGGAGCTGACCACCGCAGGATGCACTGACGCTGAGAAGGTGTGCTTTGCCGCACATCAACTGGATGGACCAGCAGCTTCGTGGTGGGAGAATTACACCACCACATTCCCCATAGCCAATGTGACTTGGGATCAGTTCCAGCAGGCGTTCCGTACCACACATGTTTCAGCTGGAGCTATGAATCTGAAGAAGCGTGAGTTCCACAACTTACACCAGGGAAATCGTTCTGTTGGTGATTATGTGGAGGAATTCAGCAAGTTATCCAGGTATGCTCCCGGAGACGCGGCTGACGATGCCGCTAAGTAGGAGAAATTTCTGGAGGGACTAAACGATGATCTAGGACTTTAGTTGACCGTGGCTACCTTTAACAATTATCAAGAGTTGGTCGACAAGGCTCTCATTCTGGAAGGCAAGCAGCAGCAGGTGGAGAATCGCAAGAGGAAGTACGGACAGGGAAAGTACTACTCTGGAGTTCAGCAGAAGCCCCGCTATACCCCGTACTCGGGAAATTCTGGATCAGGACCTAACAAGTATGGTGGACACAATCACCATAACCATGGAGGAAATGGACATAACCATAATGGCCATAGGAATGGCAATGGGAACGGAGGAAACGGCAATCAGCATCGCTCCAACCCCGCTACACCGGCAAAGAAGGATCTGAGCCACATTACCTGCTTCAAGTGCGGGAAAACCAGACACTACGCCACCGATTGCCCTGAGGCCAAGAACGGGAACGGCAATGGAAGCTCTAGAGCAAGAAGCCCAATCCCTTCACCAGAGGTCAGGTGAACCATGTCGATGTGGAGGAAGTTTATGACCAGCCTGACGCCGTTGTTGGTAAGTTCTTGATTAATTCATTTACAGCCCTTGTTCTTTTTGACACTGGTGCATCGCATTCATTCATATCAAGGGGGTTTGTGGATAAGTTTAAGTTGCCGACCATAGCCCTTAAAACACCAATGTTAGTGAGTTCCCCAGGAGTAGAGTCTACGGCTAGTCGGGGATGTTTTCAGTTGCCATTGACCATAGGGAGACACATTTTTCCCACATACCTCATCATCCTAGAATCACAAGGATTTGACGTAATTCTAGGCATGGACTGGCTATCCAAGTATGAAGTGAATATTGATTGTGCCCGTAAGATGATTCTGCTCACCACCCCAGATGGAAAACGGATCAAGTATGTGTCTAGGCATACGCCAAGGAGGACTCAGATGAATTCTCTTTCGGGAGTTGTTCAGGAGGAAGTACCAGTTGTGAAGGATTATCCCGATGTTTTCCCAGAGGAATTGCCCGGCATGCCACAGGATCGAGAGATTGAGTTTTTGATTGAGCTATTGCCAGGCACAGGACCGATATCCAAGAGACCGTATCGAATGCCCACCAATGATTTGGAGGAAATTAAGAAGTAGATTAAGGAATTACTGGAGAAAGGGTATATCCGACCGAGTTCATTACCTTGGGGAGCCCCAGTTCTTTTAGTGGAGAAGAAAGATGGAACCTTGAGAATGGTTGTGGATTATCGTTCGTTGAATGAGGTGACCATCAAGAACAAGTACCCCTTGCCGATGATTAGTGACCTATTTGATCAGCTAGTCGGAGCTAGTGTTTTCTCCAAGATCGATCTTCGATCAGGATATCACCAGTTGAAGATCCGAGAGCAGGATATACCCAAGATAGCTTTTACCATGAGGTATGGGCTTTATGAGTATACGGTCATGTCTTTTGGTTTGACTAACGCCCCTGCCTATTTCATGAGCATGATGAACAAGGTATTCATGGAGTTTTTGGATAAGTTTGTCATCGTGTTCATTGATGATATACTGGTTTACTCGAAGAATGAAGAGGAACACAAGGAACATTTGCGCTTAGTGCTAGAGAAACTCAGAGAACATCAGTTATACGCAAAGTTCAGCAAGTGTGAATTCTGGTTGAAGGAAGTCGGATTTCTCGGACATGTTATATCAGGAGAAGGAATAGCAGTAGACCCCTCAAAGGTTGAAGCCATCACCGAATGGAAAGCACCCACCTTAGTCAGAGAGATTCGTAGTTTCCTTGGACTTGCAGGATATTATCGGAGATTTATTGAGAATTTCTCCAAGATCGCAAAGCCCATGACAGAGTTATTGAAGAAAGACACTAAGTTTGTTTGGACCAGCGAATGTGAGGACAGTTTCCAGGAGCTGAAGAAACGTTTGGTCACAGCCCCAGTGCTAATTCTTCCAAATATACGCAAGGATTTTCAGGTGCATTGCGACGCTTCACGTCAGGGACTTGGAGGTGTTCTTATGCAAGAAGGAAAAGTATTATCCTATACCTCATGTCAGCTTCGACCTCACGAGTTGAACTATGCAACACATGATTTGGAGTTAGCAGCCGTAGTGCACGCGCTCAAGACCTAGAGACATTTTCTTATCGAAAATAGGTGTGATGTTTATACAGATCACAAGAGTTTAAAATACATCTTCATGCAGAAGGAGTTGAACCTCAGGCAGAGAAGATGGTTGGAGCTCATAAAGGATTATGACATGAAATTGCACTATCATCCAGGAAAGGCCAATGTTGTGGCAGATGCATTGAGCCGCAAGAGCTATGTTAATGTCCTCACAGCAGAAGGATTACCTCAGGAGTTAGTCGATGATCTCAGAGATCTCCGATTGGAGATAGTCCCATGAGGTTTTGTTGCCACAATGGAAATTCAATCCACCTTGTTAGAAAAACTCCGAGAAGCCCAGAAGTTAGACAAAGGTATTGCGGAGATAAAGGAAAGGATGAACCAAGGCAAGGCAGAAGGATTTCGTGAGGATGAACATGGAACCTTATGGTTTGAGCAGCGGATTTACGTGCCCAATGACACAGAGATCAGGAAGTTGATTCTTCAGGAGGCTCATGATTCACCTTACTCGATACACCCATGCAACACCACGATGTATTTGGACTTGAAGGATAGTTTCTGGTGGACAGGTATGAAGAAGGATATTGCCGAGTATGTCGCAGTATGCGACGTATGTCAGAGGGTTAAGGCAGAGCACCAGAAACCAGCAGGATTACTTCAGCCTTTGCCGATACCAGATTGGAAGTGGGACAAGCTTGGCATGGACTTCATTACAGGATTACCCGGGACCCAATCAGGCTATGATTCTATTTGGGTAGTGGTTGATCGCTTGACCAAGGTAGCTCACTTCATCCCCGTGAAAACCACATATACAAGTGCTAAGTTAGCCAAGATATACATGACCAGGATCGTATGTCTGCATGGAGTTCCGAGGACCATTGTATCAGATAGAGGAACACAATTTACCTCAAAGTTTTGGCATCAGTTACACGAAACTTTGGGTACCAGGCTGGAGTTCAGTACAGCTTTTCATCCACAGACAGATGGGTAGACGGAGAGAGTCAACTAGATTCTGGAGGACATATTGAGAGCTTGTGCGCTTGATTACGGATCTAGTTGGGATGACAATCTACCTTACGCAGAGTTCTCATATAACAACAGCTATCAAGCTAGTTTGAAGATGGCCCGTTTCGAAGCTTTGTATGGAAGGAGGTGCAGGACACCATTGATGTGGGATGAAGTTGGAGACCGTAAATTATTCAGACCAGATTTAATTAGAGAGTCAGAGGAGAAAGTCAAGCTGATCCGTGACAGACTCAAGGTAGCCCAATCTAGGCAGAAGAGTTATGCCGATACTAAACGCAAGGAGGTAACTTATGAAGTCGGAGACAGAGCATATCTTCGTGTGTCGCCACTTCGAGGAGTTAAACGATTTGGAGTCAAAGGAAAGTTAGCACCACGGTTTGTGGGGCCGTACAGAGTTTTAGAACGCTTGGGTGAAGTTGCCTACAAGTTGTAATTACCCGAAGCCTTGTCAGGAATTCATGATGTGTTTCATGTTTCCCAGTTGAAGAAGTGCCATGCAGAGATGGCCGATATTCCTTTGAGAGACACGATGCCATTGGAGGCCATACAGTTGGATAGTGATCTGACCTATGAGGAGAAGCCCGTCAAGATTCTCGAGACTGCAAGCAGGGTTACCGCAGCAAGATCATCAAGTTTTGCAAGGTTCAGTGGAGTCATCATACCGAGGAAGAAGCCACCTGGGAACGAGAAGAAGATCTCTAACAGGACCACCCACACCTTTTTGCTAGCCAACCCGAATCTCGAGGACGAGATTAAGGGGGGTAGGTTTGTAACATCCCAATTTTCAAATTGAATGTTTATAAATAGATCATTCATATGCATCCATGATTTATGCATTTTGCCTTCATTTCTTTTATTCGAATTTTGATAGAAGAAACTTTGAGCAACTCAAGGACCAAAAGAGAGAGTTGGAAGTTTCCTAAAATTCATTTTTGAATTTTCAAAATTTGGAGTCTGGATCAAATTAGGTTTCAACAAAATTCATTTCCATTATTTCAAAAATAAAATAAAGAGAGAAGATAAAAGGACTTCTTCAAAAACATAAGGGAAATATTGGAAATTGAATTTGAAATCAAAATATATTTATTAGATTTTATTTGCAAAATTATTTTGATGCAAATTTTATTAGAATAGCAAAAATAGTATTTTTAAAACTTGCATTTTTAGGCCAGGAAAATGTTCACATAAGTCCATATATTAGCAGTGATTTATTTGAATTTTTCTGGAATTTTTTTAGAATTATTTTAGTGTGTTTTTCTGTGTTTTAGTGTTTCTGAAAAAAAAACAGAAAAGGAAACAAATTAAAAAAAACAAATTCCAGGCGCCCCGCCAGGCCGGCCCAACCGGCCCAGCAGAGGCCAGGCGCAGTCGCCCTGCGAGCGCTCGACCAGGCCGCAGCGCGTGCGTCCCTCGTCGCCCGATCTCTCTCTCTCTCTCTCTCGTTCACGTGACTCTCTCTCTCCCGTTTTTTTCTGGTGCTTGGACCCCACCTCTTCTTCTTCCTCCCCACGAACAGAGAAACCTAAGCGTTCGTGCTCCCGATGCCGCTTCGTTTCCAATTCCTGGAAATCTTATCTCCAGCCATCCTCACATCCAAGGAAGATGTCCTATAAATAGCCACGACTCTCCTCGACCGATTCAGTCAAAAATCCCTCGCCAAAACCACCTCTAGACGACGCACTCGATGTTCCAATCTCGCCTCAGAAGCCGCAATTCATCGTCAGATTCCGACGCTGGTGAGCCATCTCGAGCCTTCTCCTTTTGTATGTTGACTTCCCTCGATCCCTACCGTTGTTTTGACAAGGTCTCGCGCTCCCTCTCCATCCACAGAGGCCACCCCGACCACGTTGTCTTCACCAGAGCCCCCGAAGTACGCGAGCTTCATCGCTTGGTTTTGTCACCGTTCATCATCGCCGATCTTCACCGACTCCACCACCGGATGAGCCACTCTCCACCACATCTCCTAGACACCTCCGCGGCCGCCCACGATCGCCGGAGCCGCCGCCACCACCACGCCAGAGCCGTCCCAGTGTACGTTTGTTTCTCTGTACGCTTTAGTTCGTTTCAGTTTTAAAAAATGTTTTCCTTTCGGATCGGCCGCCCTCTCCTAAACTAGCAGCAAACACCCACCCAACCAACCAGAGAGCACCACTTGTCGCCGGCCGAAATTAGTTTTTTTTTCAGAAAAATCTTTATTTCGGATTTCTGTCAGATTTTTCTTTTAGCATATCTTTAAATCTATATATCCAAATTAGGTGATTCTTTTTCCTACTAGTTCATAAAAATCCCCTCTATCCAGAGAACCAAACGAAAATATTTTTGAAAGTTTTAAAATTTGAATTCAAACAGATCTGAATTCAAACTTCTTTAGGCCATAACTCGAGTTCCGTAACTCCGTTTTGGGTGATTCTTTTTGCAAATCGAAGCTTGTAATGTGTACCTTCTGTTAACACCAAAATCTTATAATTTTTCTTCTGTTACAATTTCGTTCTGTTCAGAAAATTTATTTGGTTGTTTTTGAAGTTTTCCGAAGTCTTTTCTTTGTTTTCTTTTTGATTCTTTTTGCTTGATTGCTTATGTGTGTCAATAATTGCTTAGTTAGGTCATACGGAGTGTGAGGCTTGCTACTATGAATCTTTAGAGTTCAACGATCGTCAGCAAGGCAAGTTCACACTTTGATCATACTTTTCAATACCTAGTTTTTACTATGCATTAGTTTCACCCTCAAAGATTGCATGAGTAGGATTGAGAACATGTGGTTATGCTATGTAGTTCATGTGGTAGGAACCTATGACCTTTGATCACCCCGGGAATATTCGTTATGTCATATATTGCTTAGCCATGCTCGTAGACGGGGATTGGTATGTGTGATCCATGCAAGTTGCGAGAGATAATAATTTTGGGTAGACTTAAGGTGGCAACTTTAATACACATCTGGGTGGATTGTTTGGGGCACCTGGAGAAACCAGTGCTTGCCCAAGGGGATCCCGGAGTACCCGTGTGATTACCCTAGGTCCGCCACCCAGGCTCAAAGGGATCATATGATATTTCATGCCTAGAAACTTCCGTGTGCAGCCACAAGCCATTATGGGCTCTGGCATAGTTGAGTAAGTTGTGTGACCTCTTTCGTGGTAGACTAGCTGATGTAGGGGAAAGTAGGTGTACCGGTCTACCAAGGGTTTAGAGGAAATACTTCAGAAAGGCTATGTCTCAATCTTCCGATCATGGAGGTGGTCGAGTCTTGTGGGGAAAAGTGTGCAAACCTCTGCAGAGTGTACAAACTAATCATGATTAGCCGTGTCCCCGGTTATGGACAAATTTGAGTACCTAGAAGTGATTTATTGGTTGATCCCATCACTTTACTTAATTAATGAATTGGGTTTTAATAATTTGGGTTAAGGGATTGTGTTGGAGGAACCATCTCAATATTGGCATAAACTTGGTAGTAATTAAAAATGTATTCCTTGGTTGTAAGGTAAAATTTGCTTTATGTAAAAATTAAACTTAGAGCCTCCACCAGCTAAATTTGCATATAGAGATAGTCTTTTTCATTATTATTCTATGGTGTGAAATTGCCAGCATATTCCATGTGCTGACCTACACGGTTGCAACATCTCATGTTGCAGACTTTTCCGACGAGGATTCAGGTGCGATAGATCGTTGTTCTGCACTTAGTTTGCCGTGGAGTTGAATGGACTCATTCATCTTCGAAGCTTTCGCAGTTATTTTATTTAGTTGGCCTTCAGCCATATTTATGTAATAAATACTCTTTTGAGGACCTCGATGTAATAAAGTGTGTGATTGAACTCTGTTATAATTCCTCGAGTACTGTGTGCGTCAGCATACCGATCCAGGGATGACATTTAAGCACAGAGACTTCGATCCATTTGGGTCGGGTCGCTACACTATTCATTGCTGCCTCCATATGTGCCCCACAGGCATTTTAAAACTCAAGTTGGAACATTAGTTTGGACCTGACTCGGAGTGTAAGAGGTGAACAGGACAATAAAGTAGCAGGTAATAATAACTGATGTATAACGTAAGCAGACACAAAAGAGTGCGACCTCTCTTCTGGAACTGTGTAGTCCTCAGGTTCATCTGCTCAGTCGATGATGGTAATGCAGTTGGCGTGGCTGGCGGCAATGGGAAAGATGATCTGAGGCGGCGAAAGAAGGTCTGTAGGGGGAATCTCTGCTATCGTGAATGCTTCCGTCGATGGTGCACCTCAGGTGGGGTGGATGACGAGACAGCGGGAGCGGGACAAAACACACAGAGCTTTCTTTGACACCTATCTAAAAATGAAGTAAATCTGTAAGGGCTCCTTAAAATTGGAGGATTCTAACAACGCATGGATAGGAAAAACACAGGAATATGATAGGAATGCACGTGCAAAATATAGCATTTGCATACATAGGATTTCTGTCAACCTGGGTGTTTGGTTCACATGAATTGGAAGAACACAGGAATGGAGAAACATGGTCAAATTAAAGTAAAACCACATAAAATGTAAAATAAGAATCTTATTATGCCAGTAATACACTTAGTCCTGTTCTTCATGCATATTAATTTGAAAAGGACGTCCAAGTGGATATTAAAATTCCTACATTTTTTCTTTGAAAGAGACACCAAAGGAAAAAAAATCCTCCAGTTTTGCTTTGCTCCATTACTTCTAACCAAATGCACGAATAGTAGTACCATAGTAAAGTTTCCAATTCCTATGTTTTCCTTCACTTTTTCTTTGAACCAGTGGCGATTCTAGCAGGCAGTCTTCAACAGGCTGAAGCCTGCCCTCGAAATATTGTGTGAGCTTAGATTTGGTCCACATGAATATCATATAATGGCTATCTTGCTAAACCGATTCAAATTGTTGTTCAAAAGAGCATTTAGTTTTCTCCCTGTTAACTTTGTGATCACGATTCATTTCTTTCTAGATTTGCAACTGCTTTGAACCAAAGGATCCCCGAGGGATCGACATGAATGCAGAGTAACAAAGTGATGCGATGAGTGTACAACCTCTTTGGCATAGCCTTGTCGACCTCAGCATCATTGGGTTGGACGTGGAGGATGGTGATGCTGGTGTGACTATCGGAGGCGGAGAAGAAGATCTGAGGCCTCTGGAGACGTCGCCGAGGGTACTGCTCCGCTGTGATGGATGGTTCCGTCATTGGAGCAGCTCCGGTGAGGTGTACGACGGCGAGGCTGAAGCAGGACAAGACATACAACGTTAATCTGAAGTGGGAGTTTAATAGCATGTGCAATAGATGATGTAAAATACATCACCAAAAAGTGCTAGATGTAAAATGCATCAGCCGAGCCACGGCCGCTCCGACAGATGTTGTAAATACTATTGACTCTGAACTTAACTGAAGAAACTGAACTTTACAGTTGAAACTAAATTTTACAGTCGAAACTAAATTTTACTGACGAAACTGATTGAACTAGTAGCAGAGCACAGCAATAGAAGTTTAGGGTGTTCGAGCACTGATTGAACGCACTAGCAGAGAGCAGCTCATGCTGCAGCACCACGAGCGAGTGCTAAAGCAGCAACTCCTGTAGCTACCGCAGGTCGTGCAGCAACAGCGCGAGTGAGAGCAATATCAGAGCAGAGCAGTAGCACGAACAAGAGCAAAAGCGGAGCAGCAGCACGAATGAGAGCAAGAGCGGAGTAGCAGCGTGACCGACAGCAAGAGCAGAGCAGAGCAGCAACGCGAATGAAAGCAAGAGTAGTGCAGCAGCACGACCGACAGCAAGAGCAGAGCCGCAGCGCGAGCGAGAGCCGGAGCAGCAGCAGCAGGGTGATCGAAAGCCGGAGTAGCAGCAGCTAGTGCTGGTGTGGAAGTCGCCGCCAAGGAAGCAACGGCATGGGGGAGAGACGCCGTGGAGGAAGTGGCCGGCGACGGCGCCGTCGATGGAGACCCGCCATGGCTGCTCGGTATCGAGCACCGGCAGCACTGTGAGATCGAATAAAAGATAAAATGCAGCGGTGAGTGCAGAACCTCCTTGGTAGCGCCGAGTAGGCCTCAGCTTCATCGGAGGAATTGGTGAGGGTGTTGCGGTTCTGGTGGGGCAGGTCAAGACGACGCTGTGTGGATGGAGGTGGCGCGATAGATGAGGCGAACATCGGGGCAACTCATTGGAGGTGGAGGACGGGGCAGCTGATCCGGTGGGACGACAAGATCGACGATGGATCCTCATCCAGTGCGGTGGATGAGGGACATCGAGCTGTTGTTGTGGACGACATCGTCGGGGAAGAGGCTCCGGCTGGGCGGCGGTCGGGAGGCCGACGGAGGAGCGTGGGGTTTCGCGGGTTTTGGCGGCCTCGGTGTACGAATGGGGGGTTCGAAGGAGAAGGTAGGGGGAGCCATGGCTTAGGGACACGCTTGTCCGAAATATGGGGTAAGTGATGAACGTACCCCTACCGGTTTTGACCACGTGACGTCGAGGCAGCATTTCCGGCTGAGGGGTAGAAGGGGGATTTCACGTGTCTGGGCTGCGGGGCCGATTTTGGATGAGGAGGGAGTTTTCGCGCGTGTCAAAATTTCGGGATAACAAGGCGCGGCGTAGGTTGGAGAGGCAGGAGTTTCGTAGCAGAAGAGACAAAAGATACTCGAGCTTGAAAATTTTGGGATAACAAGGCGCGGATTCCATGTTCGGCAGAACAAACTTAACGTGTACAAAAAAAAAGACAATTCATACAAGACACAAGAGAGCCATGTCCCCTTTTACTATATTGCTATAAATGCCATTGAAAAACTACAAGAAAAATGTAAAAAAATTGGGAGAACAAGATTAGCATGTACAGTACCAAATCAATTCGCACTTCCCTCAACAACAACAAAAAACTAATCAATTCCCACCACAAGAAAGAGTCATGTCCCTTTTTATATGATTACAAATGCCAGGATCTCGAATTTCAATTTTTGAATCCACGTTATGTTGAATTCGAATATATCGTTAGGTGATCTTGCGGTTTATAATGGATGTAGTCCTACATTTTGATCTTCCATCTTATATGAACAATTTACTCCACCCTATGAATATACATATATATATTGTCGTCTACCATATGGACTAAATTTGAATCAATTTTCCTTATTTGAATACGATTGTTGTCAAGTTATACCATCACTTAAATATTATCTTGATAACAGAAAACATGCATATAGTAGTAATCATATTTAAATATGAACTACATGTACCATACGATCTCCAATTCAAATATTTGTATCCATTTTATGTTGAATTCAAATCACAGTACATTGGTCTAGGTAGCGAGATGTTTGGGATAATCTAAACCATGTTTTCATATGTATAAAATTTGGCCGAATTGGGACAAGTTTTGGTATAACTTCTTGCAAACCGGAGCTTCTCTCAAGAAGCCTCATGGTTCCGAGAGGGAACATGTCACCTTTGTGTGCGAAACGATATACGCTGCCTCCCCCCTGATTTTCTTTACAGAGGCAACATAGAACTATATGAGTGTTGTGTTAAATTTTGGAATTATTCCGGGTCGTTTGGCCTTTTATACATTAATTGAGTTTCTGGTCATTTAATGTGCATAATTCAAATTTGAACTGCAAGCACATGCTCCAGTGCACCAGAGTTGGTTGAAAAATCACATGTGTGTCCTTGGGTGAATTTCTAGGTCCCATGCAAGAAATGGGAATGAAATTCAAACATCTGGGCGTCGTGGCTCGGCCGAGAACATTGAGAAACTTGGTTTTTAAATTCCTGTAAATCCAAAACTCCCCTGAAAATCATGAAACTTGGCATGGTGTTATGTCATGGCACTAACATGCTGTGGTAAAAAAATTTGGCTGAATTGGAACAAGTTTTGGTATAAGCTTCTTGCAAACCGGAGCTTCTCTCAAGAAGCCTCGTGGTTCCGAGAGGGGACGTGTCACCTTTGTGTGCGAAACGATATACGCTGCCTCCCCCTGATTTTCTTTACAGAGCCAACATAGAACTATATGAGTGTCGTGTTAAATTTTGGAATTATTCTGGGTTCGTTTAGCCTTTTTTATACATTAATTGAGTTTCTGGTCATTTAATGTGCATAATTCAAATTTGAACTGCAAGCACATGCTCCAGTGTACCAAAGTTGGTTGAAAAATCACATGTGTGTCCTTGGGTGAATTTCTAGGTCCCTTGCAAGAAATGGGAATGAAATTCAAACATCTAGGCGTCGTGGCTCGGCCGAGAACATTGAGAAACTTGGTTTTTAAATTCCAGTGAATCCAAAACTCGCCTGAAAATCATGAAACTTGGCATGGTGTCATGTCATAGCACTAGCATGCTATGGTAAAAAAATTGGCCGAATTGGAACAAGTTTTGGTACAAGCTTCTTGCAAACCGGAGCTTCTCTCAAGAAGCCTCGTGGTTCCGAGAGGGAACGTGTCACCTTTGTGTGCGAAACGATATACGCTGCCGCCCCCCTAATTTTCTTTACAGAGGCAACATAGAACTATATGAGTGTTGTGTTAAATTTTGAAATTATTCCGGGTTCGTTTGGCCTTTTTTATACATTAATTGAGTTTATGGTCATTTAATGTGCATAATTCAAATCTGAACTGCAAGCACATGCTCCAGTGCACCAAAGTTGGTTGAAAAATCACATGTGTGCCCTTGGGTGAATTTCTAGGTCCCTTGCAAGAAATGGGAATGAAATTCAAACATCTGGGCGTCGTGGCTCGGTCGAGAACATTGAGAAGCTTGGGTTTTAAATTCCTATAAATCCAAAACTCGCCTGAAAATCATGAAACTTGGCATGGTGTCATGTCATGGCACTAACATGTTGTGGTAAATTTTTTGGCCGAATTGGAACAAGTTTTGGTATAAGCTTCTTGCAAACTGGAGCTTCTCTCAAGAAGGCTCGTGGTTCTGAGAGGGAACGGTCACCTTTGTGTATGAAACGATATACGTTGTCCCCCCCCCTTGATTTTCTTTACAGAGGCAACATAGAACTATATGAGTGCCCTGTTAAATTTTGGAATTACTCCGGGTTTGTTTGGCCTTTTTTATACATTAATTGAGTTTTTGGTCATTTAATGTGCATAATTCAAATTTGAACTACAAGCACATGCTCTAGTGCACCAAATTTGGTTGAAAAATCACATGTGTGTCCTCGGGTGAATTTCTAGGTCCCATGCAAGAAATGGGACTGAAATTCAAACATCTGGGCGTCGTGGCTTGGCCGGAAACATTGAGAAACTTGGTTTTCTAATTCCTGTAAATCCAAAACACGCATGAAAATCATGAAACTTGGCTTGGTGTCATGACATGGCACCAACATGCTGTGGTAATTTTGCTGTCCGATTTGCGAAGGTGCACACATTAACAATCAACAAAGTCATTTTGGAACAAGTGCTGCACGTTACAATCGGAAACACAAGTATTATTGAAACCATGGGTGTTCTACTTACCATTTACGTGCCGCCACGCGTCCTTTTTTTTATTGGCTACGAGGCGCCGTGCGGGATAGCTATTTGAGTACGAGTGGCGTGCGATCAGACCCATGTGCGTGCTTATCGGGAGGAGAGCCCTTTAACCTCCATCTGCCACCCACCTCTCTCCCAACGTCTCCATTAATGGCGTCCGAGCCCCTGTTTAATGTCGTGGCTATGTCTCACTCGACTAAGATTTAAGAGAGAAAAAAGAAAATCTTGCACGAACCTTGATGTAAGATCCGACGGACCTATATAGTATCTACTGCGACTTATAGCAAGACTGATGAATATATAAGGACGATGACAGTGGATAATAATTGTCTTACATATTTAGGAAGATAATTAAAAAAGCCACATGCGGCTACGCCCGAAATACACAAGGGCAAAAGAAGGAAGACGCATACAACAATCTGGCTCGCTGATCTCTACTTTCTTGATGCACTGCAGGTCACGGAGACTAGTTCTCGCAGCGAGCGGCGATGATATCTTTCATCAGTTTCATGTCCTCAATACGCTGCTTGGCATCATCCATGGATTCCTCCACCAGCCTTTCGTGCTCGATGCGGATCATGGCATTCTCGTCCATAAGTTTCTTGACGATGACGCCCGTCCTCTTCAACAAGGCAGCGGTCTCCTTTGCCTGCTTCCCCCTTCCGGCGATCTTCGCCCTCAGCAGGTCGTGCTCGGTGCGGAGCTTCGGCTTGTCCTCCCCTAGTCCCCGGATGACGCCGGTAGCATTTTCAAACAAGGCATTCATCTTGTCCTGCACCTTCATGCAGCCAGAGATCCAACCCATCAGGCCATCGAGCATAGCGCACATGCGCCTGTGAGAGTCCTCGCCTACCCGCGAGACATTTTCCCAGGCCGCCGTGGCGCGGGAGGACCTCCCTGCTGCATTTGCGGCGCGGTGGCACATTTCTGCTGCTTCCGCGGCACGGCCAGACCAGTATGCTGCATCGACGATGCGGCGGGACCTCTGTGCTGCCTCGGCGGCGCGACGGGACCTCTGTGCTGCTACAGCGGCGCGACGGGACATGTCGGCTGCTTTCGCGGTGAGGCGGGGCATCTCTCGTGCTTCCGCTTCCATGCTCGCCTCTCCCTGGTAGTAATCTCTCGACTCAGAACTCATGCGGGCCATGGCAGACGCAAGGGAATGACGATGAAACACTTGTTTGTTTTCATGGATGAGGAGTTGAGGAGGAATGTGCAGTCTTGTTGGAGTAGGTAGTATTTATAAACGAGTACTAATACGCTCCTAAGTGTGAAACCGTTTAGGTTTTGATCGGTGTGAACAGGTTTGCAATTAAATATAGTGTGGTAGTAGCACCAACACACGGTCGGTGCGGCCCGCCACTTAGCATGAACAGACGGTATGTCCGGCCCGCCGCTCACCGAAGCGACACGCATCATCTTGGTACATCACTTATGTTCGACCGCATGTGAGTAGTAGCAAACCGACAGGCCAAGCTCCCCCATCTACCGCGCGCCAAAAGCCCGGCCTTTATTGTAGATCCCTTTAAAAAAATTAAGATCGCACATAGGAGCAGACCATGGCAATTGCGAACGCTCGAGTGGCAGTTTGTAGGGGAGGGGCGTGGTGTAGCAGTTTTGTAATATGCCACGGTACTTCTTTTTCTACTGCTGTGTACGTGCAATAACTGGCACCGTCAGATACATATCTTACGGTTATTGGGGCGTTCGCTAGGAATAGCCTCGTGGCAAGCTATAGACTAGTCTTTTTTCACACGCATTACATCGACACATATCATCTCTCTCCCTCTTTCCCATGCACACACCTAGTCTCTCGGTACTTCTCGCACGCACCATCTCTAGCTCTCTAGGTCGATGCCACCCACATACACTTGTACTCTGAGTTTAGTATGTTATACACGAAGAGAAGAGGTGCATGCACGCACTCGTCCTCTCTCACACACGCATCTGTAGCTACGAATTGTAGTGTTCTCAACCATCCGTTTGGCTCTATCATAGGTTCCCGTTGCTCCTTGGCCTTGAGATTGATAAGTTTAAAACACGGAGGCTAAGCTGGAGGCGCGAGGTTTTGGTTAATGTGCGGGCCGCACACGGTACCAACACGACACGAGTTTCATCTGCCTGGTGCGCAGTCGGGTGAGTACTACTAGTAGTAGTACTACTTTGATGTGTCGCGTCAACTCGCAGAAGTATGCAACACTCCTCAACAAATAAGCATATAAGCAGCTTATACTCCTTACCCAAAGGATCTTTATATCCAACAGACACAAAATATCCCTTCGACTATTGGAAATTACATTAACTGCTGATCTGATGTCGAAGTAATTACTGCATCGCCACCAAAATCCACCATCTCTTAAGCTAAAGTAGACTGAGCTAACCCCTATATTAGCATATTACTAAGATAAACAGAAGGCACTGTAGAATCATTTAGGAGGTGAGCTTGTCAATCTGAATCCTCGACAACCCAGCCCCGGCCAGTAACTTGGGCGGAACTGTGAAGAAGGTCAGCTCCTGCACGGCGACGGCGCCGGGATCCTTGCTGCTTGTCACCTCGATTTCCACCTTGACAGCATCGGTCCTGCCTTTGGGCTCCCACGGCGGGCCGTTCGCCCACATCTTGGCCGCGTAGTGCGGCGGTGGGGATGCCCCCGCTCTGATGCAGACGACCGACATGGCGATAGGCGCGCTGATGTCGAGCAAGCTGTCGACCACAAAAAATGTACGGCCGTCCTCCTCCGCGAACAGCAAGAGCCGTGGCTCTGACACTGGCACTTGCAGCTGGAGCACCTTGCCGTACAGGATCCTGTGCATAGGCATGGGATGCATGGTGCTGACGTGGTGGGGGAGCGCCGGTGGCGGGCCTTCGTAGCCGCAGACGGGCATGGGGCATTTGCAGGGCGCGAGCAGACACACGCTCTGGTGATCCGCGATCTTGTGGTAAGTGGCGTAGAGCCCACAACCTTCGTGCGGGCACTCCACCCTCACCGAGGAGAGGACAGCATCCATCACCGTCTTGTGCACATCGAAGCCGCCGCCGCGCTCGCACTTCTGGCACTGTCACTGGTTCCCGGGGCGCTCGCCGTGGCAGTCCGCACAGGCCAGGTGCCCTCCCTTGCACTGCACAAATCAATCGAACAACACATCAATCAAGAAACCTACACCTTGCTCGATCAGCTGAACGGACGAGGTGTATTCCACTGGTACAGTGAGGTGCTATCCACATGGTTTTTAACCCCTTTCTGTGACGGCATTTTGAACCGTCGCCAAGTGAGTGATTGCGATAGGGGGGTCCTTCCCACACGACCCAGAAACCGTCGGGGGTTTGGAGCCATGATGCAGAGGCCTTGCCAAATGTAATCGTATGCGATGCAGCACACACTAAATTCTTTCGCACGTGTGGGATCGGTGATTAAACATTTCTAATGATGCAGTGAAACCAAACGGTGTGTCATAATGAACCGTTTGGGAAACAGTATGTAAGGCACACAGGCCAACATATGAACTGTGTGCGATATGTGCCCCATCGCACACGAGTTTTCTGCGGAACCCGTCTGCCATGCAAGACTCCATCACACACGTTTCCCAATAATTACCGTGTACGATAATGTTCTATCACAAACGGTTCAGGAGCCCTTTTGCACACATACAAGTGTTGCAGACCATTTGTGATTTGTTGTGTATCACCGACGGTTGCGGCAAGAGTGACGTGTGCTTTTCGTTTGGGATCCCACACGTTTCCTGAAAAATTTACGACTGGGATTGTATTTTATATTGGGCACGGTTTACTCCGAGCTCTCGTGTGCGATAACGTGATATCACAAACGGTTCCAGAGCCCCTACGCACACATAGTTGTGCTGTAAATCATTTGTGATCTGTTGTGTATCATCGACGGTTCTGTTACGATTGACGTATGCTTTCCGATGTGGATCGCACACACTCATTTAGTTGAACCGTGTGCGGAGCAATTGCCATGTTAAAACAAAAATATCGCATTTGAATCGGCATGCAAAAAGCAAATTTGCCACAATATTCAATTGAACAAATAGTGTCCACAAGAAGAACATTCATCAGATTTCGCAACAATTGCAATTAAACAAATGGTAGCTAAGTTCCAATGATTTGTTGACACATATATGCATTACATAATTAATCATAGTGTACGAAATACGAAGACCTCATCAGATGGAAAACAATGGATCCATGTGCATATGTTTAGCGGCTAACTCTTACTCGATGTTTCAGGAGAAGGCATGCTAAAATCTTCATTATCACCAGTGGGATTGATGTAGTGATTCAGGAAGAAGTCGCTGATAAATCTCCGAACCATCAGCAATTCACCAGCAGGGAGCGGTTCAGGGGTCCTTGGTTCTAAGATGAGCTGCAATATTTTTAAGATCAGAATGTGCCATATGAGTGGAGTAGAAGATATTAATTAAGATAGACTTACTGGTACTAATTCATGAGCATCTTCACAACTATCAGCAGATTTGCAGATGGAGATCATGTGTCTACAAACATAGTATCCACAAAGGTTGGTCCCTGCTGGTTGCTGAGGACACTAAAAATTTTTGTACAGAATTAGTCATTTATTTGTCCTGTTAGGAACAACCTAACCGGTGTTAGATGTATTTTTTTTCTTTGGACGGAAATAGAAAGAGGTTTATTTAGAAGCTTGAACATTTGACCAACGTAAGAAAAGGTATTTGCAGACTATTGGATACATTTTCTGAAAATAACGGATTTCGGTGTGTTACCGGAGAAACGATCTCATGCTGTAGAGGTAGTTCCCCTTGAACAGGTTCCCTGGTTTAGTTTTCCACAATGCGAGCACACTGCAAATGAAGATGAATTTTGACAACATCAATTATTGAACCAGATATGAATGCAAATTAATTTCAACATCATAGAATTCAATACCTATCCATGAATTGCTGAAGATGCTTCATATCCTGAGCTTTTCTTGACTCTCTGAGAGAATCCATGTAGTAAACTGTGTTCTTGTTTGGAACAATGAATACCAATATCCAGTGATTGCTACATATTAAGAAAGCCATGAACTTACGAATTATGTCGAAATCTGAAAGACAATTAGTGTATGTGTGGTTGTTTACTTGACTTACCGTTCATGATATGGCCAGAGAAATGATTCTGCATGGGACGTGTTTTCGAAGAAACGGATGACCGTGTTAATGGCCCAGTCCCATAGGTCCTTACCATCTAATGTTGTGCCATTTGCTAATGCAGGATCTATGAAATACAGACTCTCCCTTTTTCTTCTCTGCGCGTTCAATCCCCTGAGAGGAATAAAATGCAGGTAGCTGTTTATCATTTACAGCCTTGTATGGAGAAGTTGATCAGAGTTTGTTAAGTACTTACAAAATTAGGCATCTAACAAAAGTGGCATCGAGCTCGTTGAAGTTGAAGAAGAGATGTAAGTCCTCGAAACCCACACTAATGGAACCAACATCGTGTCGGAAATGATCTCTGTTGTAGTGGACTAGCAGAACATGATGACCTGCTGACATTTGATCCATGCAATAGTTATGTAACTCGCGGCAACTGGAGCTGCACTCATCAAAGTATTCGCCAACAAGAAATGGCTGGCCATGGACGTAATTGCATGCTTCAAGTATGTCTGCTTTATTTTTAGCAAGCTGCAAAGATATTTCTTCATCATCCATGCCGTCAGAAATAATATTACTCCAAGATTCGAACAACTTGCTGTTAATTTGGTTCTGGGTGATGAATGCTTTAAGTAAGAGGCAATCATTCTTTTTCCTCGTCGCTCTCACGACGCGCTTCCTCATGGGTGCAGCCTTTTTGGCCGCTTCCTTCTTGGTACTTGAAGCACTTCTGGTAGAACGTCTGGTTGGCTGAAAGGTAGACTATCGAGCAGACGGTGAAGCTTCGATGGACTGCTTAGCAGACGGTTTAGCTATGCCGGACCGCTGAGCTGGCGGTGCTGCTGTGACGGACTGCTGGGCTGTAGGAGCAGAGGCATCGGACTGCTGACCATGCGTTGAAGCTATGTCGGGTTTCTGCGCAGGTGGTGCCAACTTGTCGGTGTGCTGAGGAGGCCGTGCCAACGCATTAGTTCGCTGAGCAGGAAGTGCTGACGCATTGGTATGCTGATCACGCGGGTGCAGACCGACGAACTGATGAGCAGTCGGCTCTGGACCTACAGTCTGCTTAGCAGGCAGTTCCGAAACATCAAACTGCTTAGCAGTCCGTTCCACTAGGTTGGTCTGCTGAGCATGTGCTGCAGCTGGGTCTCCCCCCGCTGCTTCAGCGGCCGGCATCTGAACCGGTGGTGCGTCTTCAGCAGTTGTAGGCCTTGCCACTGGCTGCTCTAGCGCGGACGATGACATGGCTTGTACGGCACAAAGTCGGGCCGGCTGATCACAGGTTGATGCATCAGTTGTCGGATTATGAGTATTAGGTTCTTTGGGGGAAGCACGCGAGAGCTGCTGTGGCAAGAAGAGCGTCACTGGTTGAGGGGCGACATTGGTTGCTCTTGGCAGGGCTTCAGGGATCTCATCCATGAACTCTATTTCCTTTCATGGCCACTGGATGTGATGTAACAGTGTTTCTCCCAAGGTCCTTTGCTCATCAAAGTCTCCTGGGACATTCTTCAGGGCAAATTCATTAAATCCAGGCTTTAATTCAGTCACGTAGCACTTCACACGGCCCAGCTTGAATGGCACATTGTCCAACAAGAGGCCCTCTTCCAAGAAGGGTGGGCAAACCCAGGTTGTTGCACATTTTAATGTACCTTCATAATGTGTAAGCACGCCCTTCAGTCTGTCTTTCATTCCAGATAGATCAGATATAGCATCATCATGAGTAGCTGCAATCTCAGTGTCACTGGGGTCAGCTGATGCACAGCTACTCTTGTGCGGTGTTGTCGCGCAATAACCAGCATCCTCCATGAGTGCCTCCCCTCCCATCTGCTGGCTACCTGTCAGTGTTAGAGTCTTCTGCATCATCATTCACTCCTCAATATCCTTTCGAACAGCCGGATACATGTCCTTCCTCAACCTTTCATACAATTCATTCTGCTTCATTTCACTCCTCGCTTTTTTCATGTTGAGCCTCTCTTCTTTGCTGAGTGTGAAAGCCCTCTTGTGCGGGACATTAACACCTATACCCCTTGCACGGCCAGGAGGCTCTCTTGTTTCCAGAGCAACGGACAGAATGTCACATGGCCCTGAGTTCCTGTAGAACCTTCCAGGGATCTTGGAAGACTTTAACATCACGCGATACAGTTCTTCATCATGTGAGTTTTCAAAGTAATAAGTTCCGTCATCACGCCTCCTTGCACGTGCCCGCAAGTAGTCTCTAGCGCGTTCACCCCTGATTTCACTAAAGGCTGGTTTCCCACCCGCCGCTACTGATTCTTTGTCCTCCTGGTCCCATATCGGTTTCATGCCATAGTATCCTGCCACACCCATACGGTGGGGGGTATGTTCCTCTTCTGAAATTCCAATTGCTTGGCACTCTTCTCAGCAAACTCTGTAGTTGCCCTGACCCTTTTGAATTCTACCCAGTCTGCCTTTGTAATTTGGGGGTATGCGGGGATTGGGTCCTTGCCTTCACTCAAGTACTTCTTGTACAGCACGTGCTTCCAGTTTCTCCAAGCATCCCTAGCCTTCTTCAGTGCAGCGTGTTCCACCTGCATTCTCCACTGCTCTGGAACGTTGAAGTGATCCATGATGTCCCGGACTATCCTTTGCCGTGTTTCTGTGTCAGCCTTCCAAAACCCTGGCAGATTAATGTTGAGCCTTGCCTGCCAACAAATCCACACACACTCCTGAACCTTGGGCATGCTTTATCTGGTTTAGTTGGATCCCAAGACTTTAAATCGATCTCGGTTACTTCATATGCACCTTTAGGCTGGTGTGTGGGCTTCCTTGGAGCGTTCCTCCATGTCCTGACCGGAAGGGTAATTGCTGCAGCTCTATCCTGTTCAAGATTACTTGATCCCTCACTATTTGCTGAAGACCTAGGGTTGTCGGAATCAGATGAAGATACATCACCTGAAGCATGAGTGTTGTCGCTACTACTCGGCATCTACAGAGAACACATGTGAAACTCAGGAAAGGAGGATAAGCATAACACTAACAACTTGGTATCAAGCTGTCTAAACATGTCATGCAATAATTTAGAAAATGTACGGCTTATTTGTTAAGTTTGTGTGACTTGGGCGCCCACGATCTGTAAATCGGCAGTAACTTATTGGAACAAATACAGCTTATGTGTACTAGTTAGGAAGGTAGATAATTAACATATATACGCTCTATGTTATTTTATAGCCAATTTGGGAACATACAGAACGAAATAGGAAGAGGGATTGCGAGGAAATATGCCTCACCGCGATGGAGAGCAGTAACTAACATGTTTCTTAATGCAAACCCAGCAGGACCATAGGAGAGGCGAGGGTTACAGGATCGATATGCTCGAGGGTGGCTGCCGAGCAAACGAAGACGGCGAGGCGCGGGCAGCCGCGTGTTGGGAACAGTAGTGGAGGTAGGGTTGACGCCGAAGAGCGGGCACACGGCCGGGGTGAGCACGCCGGCGTCGGAGAGGGTTCTGCTGTGGATCTGGGGCAGGGGGGAGCTCGCGATGGAGATTGGGTGGACTAATTGAGTGAAATGCGGGCGGGCGGTGGGGGTGTTGGCGGCCTAGGTGAAAAGGGTGAAAAAATATCCCCAATCACCGCGCGGAAAGGCCTATGCAAATTGCCTCTAAGCGCTCGTGTGCACAAAGAGAATAATTTTGTTTAAAATGAAGACGTGCTAATTTTGAAATGAAGACGTGAGTTCATCGTTTCGCCTCTAAATTTTTTCCCATGTTAAGCAATCACCATTATACCACAGGTTTGATTTGCTGGCGCATTTCAGGTCTCGTGTGCTATATTTAAGACTTTTTTGGCATTTACCATGCATTTTGGAATATAAATCAAATCCTAGCCGGACTGCATTTGCTGTCTAAAGGGATGAGGATTGCTGTTTGATCTGGGAGCATCCAACGGTGCAGACGTACTATCCGTGGGGTTTGGGTTCTGGCCAATCAGAACGCACGACTCAGATCGCGTGCGCAGCAAGGGGGGCATCGGCCATGGTTTGGTAGGCACACAGCTTTCGTGAGTGAACCGTGTGCTATTTGAAAACATTTACATGAACTAACAGCATATTTTTTTTGAATGAAAACAAGAGTTCATCGTTTTGCCTCCAAATTGTTTTCCACGGTAAGAAATCACCATTGTACCCTATGGTTCGATTTTCTGGTGCATTTGAGGTATCGTTTGCTATATTTGAGTCATTTGCTATAATCATAACTACACGTGGGTGCTAGCTAGCAAGATCATTTGTGTGTCGCTTTGGGAGTTTTCATTCATTGTTCGAGAAACAGGAAAAAAATTCAAACAGTTCGGCCGCAGGGTGCGGCCAGAGGCGTAGGCCTTGTTGGTATTTTAATTATAGGAAATGCATATAGAGTCCGGAAATAACGAAAATCATTGTGTCACCATGGCATGCTCTCAGGATCCCATGGAAAAAATTTGGTAAAGTTTGGCACAAGTTTTGATGCTCACACCTTCCAAATCGGAGCATCTCACAAGAAGGATCATAGTTTCCAAAAGGAGACGCGACACTTCGGACTCCAAATCGTCGGTGACTACATCGTTCGCCTCGAATTTTTTTCACGGTAAACAATCACGTATATACCCTAGGTTTGATTTTCTTGCCCATTTCAGGTCTCGTCTGCTACATTTAAGTCATTTTTTTGCACTTACCTTGCATTTAGTGCGTATAAAATCAAAACCGTTCAACAACTACATCTGGGTGTTAGTTAGCAAAGAAGGTGTACAAATCATTTGTGTGTCGCTTTGCGAGTTTATTATCCATTGTCCAAGAAACAGGGATAAATTTCAAACATTTCGACCGCGAGGTGCGGCCACCGGCGTAGGCCTAGTTGGTATTTTAATTACAGGGAATTCAGATGGAGTCCAGACATCATCAAAATCGGAGTGTGCCCGTGGCGTGCTCTCACGACCCCATGGAAATTTTTTGGTAAAGTTTGGCACAAGTTTTGATGATCACTCCTTCCAAACCGGAGCATCTCACATGAAGGATCATGGTTTTCAAAAGGAGACGTGTCATTTCAAACTCCAGTGACCGGTGACTTGATCGTTTGGCCTCCTAAAAATTTCCACGATACGCAATCACCATTATACCACGGGTTTGATTTTCTAACGCATTTTAGGTATCGTTTGCTATATTTAAGACATTTTTTTGAATTTAACGTGCAATTTGTGGATATAAATAAAATCACAACCGGAACTTTTGAGTTGTACAGTTATGATTGGCTCTGATATGTGAATCATTGAGATGTGTATGCATCTTTCTTGTACTTATTATTTGAATCTAATGGGTTGGTTCTGAATCTTGCAAGCTGGGAATCATTGTCATGTGTAGGCATCTTTGTTTTACTTATTATTTGAATCTTATTGGTTGGTTCTGAATCTTGCGAGCTAGGAAACACAGTATGATGATGCAGAGGACAGCAACCATAACAAGTTGTTCAAACTTGGTAGTATTGTCTTTGTGAAAGCGCGGCAAATGAGCTGATCATGTGCGTCCTAAGAATAATAATTCTAATTGTTGTGCATGTTGATCCTGTGGCACTGATAGAACGAGCCAATGCTTTTCTTGTTTTAAGAATAAATTTTAATTAAAGCTAATAAAATTCAAGTAAAGTAACCACTAACACTTGCTATGATAATACCAATACAGACCCGCTCGTGAACCCGAGGGGGCATGTTCTGCCGGGCGTGCAGCGGGCGAGGGAGGGGTAGTAACTGCTGTCGCCTGTACACACTTAGTTTACTGTTGAAAGCAGTTCCCCAAGAGCTGAAAAATGAACTGCTGCCGCCGCCTACCCACTCGTTCACTTGCAGTTGAAAAAACGAACTGTTGCTGCCGCGGTGCCGCCCCCCAGTACCCCAGCACACACCGATCGTCTTCATCTCCCCCCCTCCCCCCTGCATGGCCCCAATCCCCACAAAACGAGAACCGCCACATCAACTCTGCGTGAGAAGAGACTCCAATGGCGATCCGAGGGGTGAGCCTGCTGGATATGGACTTCAGCAAGGAGTTCACCTTTGAGTTCGCCGTTCAGACCCATGGCAGCACCAAGTTGAATGTGATGTACACCAACGATCCGAACTCGGTGAAGCTCTGCCTTGCCAAGTTCAAGCAGTACCTACAGGAGGAGAAAGCACAAGGTCCCGGGACTAGACCTTGTGCCCACCCATTCGTCTCCTGACAGGGACCAGCGGATCGCCGTCGCCCAGGTATGCATGCGGGAGCAGGTTCTCGTTTCATCGGCACCACCGATTGCACCTTCGCTACGGTGGAGAGCAGGAAGAACGCGACTGTGCTTTATGATTCGGCCATCTGGTGCAACAAGCTTGTCGACATCCAGAAGCAATACAAGATCATCAGCAACAGGCAGGAGAAGGACTCCGTGGTTGACCTCGCCACGACCATCATCGACCCTTGCTACGCCAACATGAAAGAAGACGTCGATACCAAGGACCTGAACACGTGGGAGGTACCTCTGAATCTACCCTACATAACCTACGCGACCAAGGACGCATACGCATGCTACGACATGTACAGGCGGATCTTGGACATGAGGGCGTGTCTGCTTCCCGTAACCGACGAGTACACAGACAGCCGCAACGTCATGATCAAGCGTGCCAGGAAGGTCTAGATGATGTAATTTATCTGTTTAAGCACCTTTATCATCTGATTGTTTCATGCATTAGCCTATGTGTCGTAATTATCTGTTTTGTCCGAAATATTTCGTCTAAGAACCCACTAACATGTTTGCTTTTTTAGTGGTTATTTGCTTATGTATGTAACTACTTCACTGGGCTGTCATGCTTTGAATCCCCTTCCTCCCAACATATTCCCCTTCTCAGGTGGACCCAGCAGGTCTCGTACATAGACATCTGGGACCAACCACCGATCCATTTGTATTTCTTTATTTTGTTCAATCTTTCGTCCTCTTCCTACAGCGGCTGGCGGTGCTGCTGCGCACGCCTTGGTGACCCATCCTAACCTATGGCGCTGGCCAGGCCATCCCTCTACTCCCACACATTCTCCCGCGGCGGCAGCTCCACCGGCCTGCCCTCCACCCGAACAAGTCAACCCTCGATACTCCCCTCCGCCTGGGGCGCTACTTCGGTACCGTAACTGCACCTACAGTTGGGTCAGTGACATGTGGGCCAGCCGTCTGTTAGGCCCACATGTCACTGACCCAACTTGAGGTGCAGTTACGGCACTGAAGTTCAGTCCGCCTCCGTCTTCCTCGGCTCCGGTTCGTTCCGGTCCGAGGTCTCGACGTCGTCCTCCGCCTTGGTGCTCTCGCTGCGGCGCTGCCGTCTGTCGTTCCCAACATGGTTAACAAAACGAGAGGAATCGGGAGATGACTGTTCGTCGAGAGGCTGACAGTCCAGGCCCACCAGGTCCATGGCCTAGGTTTTGTTGTTTAACACGCGCAGCCCACGACATGCAGACACAGTTGATCCAGCAGGTTTCAACTTTTTTTGAGATCCAGCAGGTATCAAGCGGCCTCTGGGCCTCCCAGCCTAGCTTATCTATAACATCAGCAGCCCAAGTTATGTTTGTTTTTACAAGACAACGCACAGCTCAGTTCTATTTTTCTATAAGAATGCAAAACTGGACCTATGTTTTCCCTTCTATAATAGTATATATATATACTTATATTTATATTTATATCTTATTTTACTACATATATATAACAGAAACAACATAAGGTTCCGTTAAACCTGTCGTTCGTCCAACCATTGTATAGACCTTCCCACTTCCTTTATTTTTCATTTTTATTAATCCTATATCTGAATTTTCTCCCACTTTCTTTTTTGACGTAATCTGAGTTTTCTCCCAGTACTTTTCCATAGAACCAACTCAACTGTCCCATGTCTAGCCTAAAAAATAATAATACCCCATGTCCTATTAACTCATCAAATTAAAATGATATTTTATTTCGTAAATCGAAAGTTCTTACAAAATAATAATACTAATCGTTTATATGTAACTTGGCAAGTTAACTCTTGGTGATTGCGTACATAAGCTTGCAAAGATTTGGTCAACAGGAGGGTCGAACTGTGGTATGGTTAGGATCAGGCCCTGAAGAAATTTTAGGCCTTCTCCTTCGGGATTGTAATGTGACTCTTACTTAATCAATACAATCCCCTTTACCCCACAAAAAAAGCTTACAAAGATTTTACTGACCAATGCAATAATAGACGTCCAATCATGTGTTTATGTTTTTATAACATTTCTCCGTCCAGCCCAACATGCTATTTTCACCCAGCCCAGCAAGTCTGCGGATTTCGAGAAAAATGCAAATGGGCTTTAAATTCTAACATAATATATAAACGGGCTGCATAGACGCTACATCATTGTTTCACCCAGCCCACCAAATGGACTAAAAAACAAATGGACGGGTTGACATGTGGGCCAGTAAGTCGAAGCCTAAGCACTTTCGCAAAAAAAAACAAAGGTCGAAGCCTAAGCAAGGCGTTGGATTTACATCCAACGGCCGGCATTCTTCTTCAATCTCTCGTCTTCTTCCTCCAGTGCTACCAGGACCGCCTGCTCAAGCATCCGGCATCCAGCGGCATTATTTCGTGCGTCTCGCAGCGAACCGCTACCCAACCGACGGCCAGGCCATCCCTCCACTCCTCCACACCTCCTGTTATTATTCTCTGCCGAGTGTAGGCCCACCCCGCACCCGAACCAGTCAAGTTTCCCACTCCTCTCCATCTGCGACTCTATTGCCGCGTCTTCCCCATCTCTGGGTCATTCCAGTATGGGGCCTCGCCGTTGTCCACCGGCCTTGGTGGGCTCGGCACGGTGTGGTCAACGTGGTCAACAAACGAGAGTCATTGAAAGATGACTGTATGTGGAGAGGCTGACAGTGAGGACGCACCACGCCCATGGATGCATGCATGCAACTGCATCCTTTTTACCCTGAAAAATAATGTCTTCTCCCCCTGACAGCTGGGACCCACCAGCTACATCTTCGCACGCAAGGAAGTGCGTCCT